>CM070627.1:1430923-2861847 GCA_036346255.1 Ampelocalamus luodianensis
TAAGGAAGAGGAAGGAGAGGGAATAAAGAGGAGAAGGGAAGGGAGGAGGAGGAGAGGTCTTCGTGAAGGTTTCAGCGGCTTCCCACATCATTCTTGTGGTTAAATTTGTGATCCCCATCAGTTTTAGTAGATCGATCTTATGCGTAATGTCTCCATATGCTAGATGGTAGATGCTGTTATAGATTGATTTCTGTGTGATCTGTTGATGCGCAAGTTTGAGGTAGTTCTAGGAAGATTATGGGTTTAGGGTCTCCTGGAGATAGATGGGGAATTTCGTTAGCTTTCCAGAAAGTGCTAATTCATAATTTTTGGCCGAACGGTTAATTAGTTATGAATTTCGCAAGTCCAGATGCTTATTCAGTTTCTAGTTTTGGACAGCGAACGTAGTTCTACGTATTAGGGGTTTCAGATGGAGGAATTTGGTCGTTTGATCTCCTTGAGATGTGTAGAAATATTTATGATGATTCCAGGAAGATAATGTTCATAAATTTTTGACGGATAGAACAAAAGTTATGAATTTTTAAAGTTAATATTGTAATCTGTCCTCTTGTTGTGGACAGAGGTGAAAGGCTTGGCTGTTTGCAACCATTGTTGCACCTTGGGAATATTTGTGATAATTTTATTAGGAAAGCTGATCCTCTGTAGTTTCCAGAGAGTCTTAGATCAATGGGTTTGGTTGTGCCAAACAAAATTTATGATTTTCCCAAGTCAGAGATACCGAAGATGACATAATGGTCTTCGGGTTTAAAATCAAAAGATTAGATGTGGTATTTTGACCTTACGGTCACCTGAGAAGTCGTACCTCAGATTATGTAGATTCTAGGAAAGTTGGATTCATGATTTTTGGGAGTTTTGACTCAAAATTTATGATTTTTCCTTAACAGCTGTCTGTTTGGACAGATCTGGGAATTTGTGAGTGTATTGATTAAATGTTTGGGTTTCGATTAGGGATGCTTGTTCTCATTTTGTTCCATTGCAGTGTTGTACACTTTTGGTTGGTGTACTTAGTATATTGTTTTATTGCTGCCAGGTGGTGGTGAACCCCGGAGCTAGAGCTTTCCGTCGTTGTCTTCCGTCTCACGGTTGAGACAAGTACCTTGAATGATCGACTTAATATGAATGAATGATCATGTTCACTAGTATTATGAAATATGTGCTATTCATGGATGCTAGTTGTATGACTAAGTTTATTCATGTGTGATGTTGCTGCGAATGCATGATTATGATAGTTAAGGTTTTGTTCACATGTATCATGCTAATATATTGAAGACTTGGTCACGTGGTGACCAAACATTGATTGAGGTCCCCATCATGAAAATGACAGGATTTTAGTCCCCACACTCGTGGAGTGTGTGCTTAGGTCCCCATACTTGTGGAGTATGGGCAATGGTCCCTGTGCTAGATGGCACAGACATGGGTATACATCGACGGATGCATGCTCTGCATTACCGGTAAAATGCAAAAGAGAAAGAGAAAGTGCATTTGAGCATCTTGCATAGCATGATCATGTTATATGTTTGATAAAGAGATTTGTGGATGGTTGTTGATGACTACAGTTGTTTATGTTATTGTTACATTTTTTGTACTTGCTGAGTCTTTAGACTCACTTTTGCTGTTGTGGTGTTTTTAGGTGCCCTTTACAAGAACAGCATGCATGGGGTAAATAAAGATTAGAGTGGTTGCACAATGGCACGAACTACTCACAGTTGAATAGATAGAATGATAATTTAGTAGTTGAGTAATTTGATTAAAGTATTCTTCATGATTACTCTCTTTGTTTGGATTAAATTGTAATAGAGTTTATATACTTTAGTTGTTTAGCTTGCTATGGATGGTATTGTGATGATTAGCATAACTTTGGATGTCTCTTGATTATGTTGGATTATTTAATTATGTTATAAAAATCTGTTGGGACCTCCGGTATAGTTAACTATACAAAGGAGGTTCTGCCTACATTTACTAAGATGCCTTAGTTTTAAATGATTTTGATGTTAGTTTAGTAGCATTCTAAGCTCATGTTGGGCTGGGGTGTTACAATTCTAGCTATTGTTGTATATTTCGACTATGAGATATGACAAATGGATGTCAAAACGACTTTCCTTAATGGAAACCTAAGTGAGGATGTGTACATGACACAGCCTGAATGTTTTGTTAATCCAAAGAATGCTAGTAAAGTGTGCAAACTTCAAAAATCCATTTATGGATTGAAGCAAGCATCTCGGAGTTGGAATATATGTTTTGATGAGGAGATCAAAAGGTTTGGTTTCGTCAAGAACAAAGAAGAACCTTGTGTTTACAAGAAGGTTAGTGGGAGCGCACTTGTAATTCTAATATTATATGTGGATGACATATTATTGATTGGGAATGACATTCCTATGCTGGAATCCGTTAAGGCATCATTAAAAAATAGTTTTTCTATGAAGGACCTAGGAGAGGCAGCATACATCTTAGGGACAAAGATCTATAGAGATAGATCGAGAAGGCTAATTGGATTAAGCCAAAGTACTTATATTGATAAGGTATTGATTCGGTTCAACATGCAGGACGCCAAGAAAGGGTTCTTGCCTATGTCAC
Organism: Ampelocalamus luodianensis; assembly: GCA_036346255.1. Lineage (NCBI taxonomy): Eukaryota > Viridiplantae > Streptophyta > Magnoliopsida > Poales > Poaceae > Ampelocalamus > Ampelocalamus luodianensis. The sequence goes on from CM070627.1 coordinate 1,433,498, forward strand.
ATGGCATAAGTCTTAGGAAGAGTCAGTGTCCTTTGACAACTGATGAGAGAGACCGCATGAATGGTATTCCATATGCTTCAGCTATTGGATCTATCATGTACGCCATGATATGTACTCGACCAGATGTATCATATGCTCTAAATGTTACGAGTAGATACCAAGCTGATCCCGGTGAAGGTCACTGGACAGCTGTGAAAAACATTCTTAAGTACTTGAGAAGGACTAAGGATGTGTTCCTAGTTTATGGCAGTGATGAAGAGCTCGTTGTAAATGGTTACACCGATGCAAGCTTCCAAACCGACAAAGATGATTATCGTTCGCAATCTAGTTTTGTATTCATTTTGAATGGAGGTGCAGTGAGCTGGAAAAGTTCCAAGCAAGAGACGGTTGTTGATTCTACGACGAAGGCCAAGTACATTGCGGCTTCTGAAGGTGTGAAAGAAGGTGTTTGGATAAGGAATTTTATTGCTGAGTTGGGTGTGGTTCCGAGTGCCTCGAGCCCAATGGATCCCTATTGTGACAATAATGGAGCCATCGCACAGGCTAAGGAGCCTAGATCCTATCAGAAATCCAAGCATATAGTCAGGCGTTATCATCTTATTTGCGAATTGGTGGATAGAGGAGATGTTAAGATATGCAAAGTTCACACGGATTTAAATGTTACTGATCCATTGACAAAGCCTCTCACACAGCCAAAGCATGAGGCGCACATGAGAGCTATCGGTATTACATACTTAAATGATTGACTCTAGTGCAAGTGGGAGACTGTTGGAAATATGCCCTAGAGGTAATCATAGAGATGATTATATTTCATTATGTTCATAACATTGGATAATCTATTATCTTGTTCCTAGAATAATATCAATAATATTTATTATCAAGTATGTAACTTGATTGTGAAAATCTATATTTCTGCGATGATTATTCTTAAATGTTCCCTGGTCGGAAACATATGAGAACACATATGAATAGACTAGCATATGTATTGGTTGATGACTATGTTTCACAGGTCATGGATATGGAGATATCAAACCAGTAATAAGGACACATGTTAGAGAACATGATGTTGGATAAGACCCACCTTGAGACACTATTGAGATTGTTATGATTCTATATGTCGTTAGTTGGTCTTAAGCAATGATGATGTATAATCCTTAGACCTGATATCAGCATGGTTTCCTACATGTGTAATAGCACTCTTAGGGGTTGCCAAACACTACTCGTAACTGGGTAGTTATAAAGGTAACTAGCTTTCGGGTATGCTATGAAATATGCAGAGGAATGTGACTGGTCGGATATGGGATTTACCCCTCCTAACATAACAGGAGAGATGTCTCTGGGCCCCTCGTTGTGGTCGAATAAAGAAAGTGCATGACCATGCCACTAGTAGTCGAAGTGTTGACCACATGAAGTTATTCGACACTTGATCGAGATAGAATTGAACAGTATTCGACACTTGATCGAGATAGAATTGAACAGTCCATGGATGATAAATTATCTCACCTGGAGTTCAACCAGATATTGTGAGGCAAAGGGAGAATACGCAAACTTGTCGTTCAATTCGACCAAATGTGAACTGATCGTATGGAGATAAGAGCTGGTCTTAGACTAGTCGAAGCTGGTCATAGACTGGTCGAACATAATCACTAACTGGTCGCAAGGAGTTACGAACTGGTCGTAATTAAGTACTAACTGGTCGTAAGGAGTTATGAACTGGTCGTAACTTAATATGGACTGATCGTGACTAGATACGAGTTGGTCATAAGTGATAAGGACCTGGTCGTAGATCATATTACATTAAGGTTCGTCCGATATAATTTGTGTGTATTTGGGAATCGTTATGTCCTGCTAGGAACTGCTACGACTCGTGGTCAAAAAGGGTTTTCGAGCCACAACCGATTACGTATGAACCTACAGGGTCACACACTTAACGGGTTTGAACAAACCAGTACAGATACGATTCTTCAAACGTGTTCGGATAGGATCTGTCACGGGCACTATATAAGGAGATGCTTGAGGCTATTGGGAGGGGGTGATACACGTGAGTTCTTCTACCGAAACTCTAGCCGCCATCTTCCTGAAAGCTCTATCGCGCGACTTGGTGCTTGCACACCGGCATATGGTTGTTCCTTCCTTGAACGTGTGGATACCGTAGAGGTGGTACTACGATTGCTATTATGCTTAAGAACGATCCACGATCTTCATAAGGAACTGCATGGGTTGCTGGAGGAGACGATCGAGTCGCGAGGACGCTGGCCGATCGACTACGACCACTGCATCGACGTGCTCGATGTTGGACGAATGACTACGACCACTACATCGATGCACTCTACATTGGACCAGGCTGCTCCAACTCTTCTTCCACTGCTCTGCGTGTCTGGTGGTAACGATCTGTGATCATCTTCTTGCTTAGCTTCCTGGTTTACATGGTAATTTTTTTAATTATCGCTATCGTAGACTACCCATTTCCCTATAAAGAGGTCGTTGCTGCTGAAGTGACGACGACCATGGGAGCGGTCGTTATTGCTGAAGCTACTACGATCACGGGAGTGGTCATGGAGGCAGAGGCGAAAGAGGCGCACGATGCGGCAGAGGCCTTTAGCCAAGGCAGTGGATCGTTGGGCCACCGCGCCGGGAAGGAAATAGCTGAAGATGTTCCTCTCAGTCCCCAGGGAGGAGCTGTGGTCACCGAAGAAGACGAAGAGGAGTGCACCAACTTCGTCTCTGAATTTTTTGGGCCAGCTTCCATTGTGGGGACTTCAGCTTTCAGGTCTCGTAACCGAGCTCCACACCATAAGGACCTTCCTAACAGGGGGAATATTTTCGATGATGAGCATCTCGAAAAGGTGTGGTGGAATCGGGTCCAAGAGCTTGATGAGCTGAAGAGCCCTACAAGCGTACTTTCCATGTTTGCTCGTACGAGTATTAACATAAGTACCTGTTGCTCAACATTTATGTATGTGGCTTTTCTCGTTTCTCATTGTCTTTCTCTATGGAGAGAGCTCTTGAGCAAGTTGTCACCGTTGTAGAGTACAACCGACAACTTGTGCAGCTGCGACGGGAGAAAGTGGAACTTTGCAAGCAGGCAGAGAGGTGGTAAGTCACTGTTACTCGTAGTCATTTATGTTTCGACCACTTGCAAAGTGCTTATAGGGATTGTCGTAGAAGAACTTACAACTAGGTACTGATCGTAGAAAGACTTACGACCAGAGGATCATCGTAGAAAAACTTACGACTAGTACTGGTCGTAGAAAAACTTACGGCCAGAGAGTTATCGTAGAAAAGCTTACGATCACTCATTCTATGTTCATGTCTACTCTTATCCTCTGTAGGTTCAAGAGCGATAAAAATACCCTGGCTGATTCTCTCAACTACGAGAAGGTTGAGACAAAAAAAAAAGCTAAAGGAAGAGAGAGAGGGCCTCTTGAAGAAGCTTCAGGAGGCAGACTCTACAATTCAAACATTGCAGGGACTAATAAATGGTAAGTGCTGAACTTAAGACCGCTTACAAGATTGACTTTCTTTTCTTTTTCTAACTCTTATTCCTTTTCAGAACAAGTTGTCAAAATGGGGAAGCTCGCGGCTAAGGATCAAGAAAAAACTTTGATCGTTCGTGAGATTACCCGTATCGCCAAGGAAAATGAGAAGGATATCAAGATGTGGGAAGAGTGGTATGCAAAGAGCATCGCTTCCCATGAAGATGAAGTCAAGAAGTTAGATTCTCGACTAGCAGGTTAGCAAATCTTTACCTGTGACTTGTTTTGTTTTCCTCTTAGAGTTATTTTTTCGGACTTATCTTACTCTTTGCAGAGCAAGCAGTCGAAATAAAACAACTCTATCAGGCATTGACTCATAGTCAAGAGGAGGTGAAGTCGATGAAGGTCAACCTTCAGGACAACATTTCCCTCTTGAACAATGTACTCGGTGGGCTACGTGCTGAGAGGATCACTCCTCGTGATGATACGATAGCTGCTCACACGAGTGCCATTGGAGAACAAGTCGGGACATTGCGAGAGTTGATGACTACTTTGAAGACCAACCAAGCTGACTCGATGAGAGAGGTGGTCGAAAATGCAGTGAGTTTTGCTCTAGCAAAACTTAAAGCTCGTGACCCAAATCTCGATCTACAACCAATCGAAACCGACTTCGACTGCTCTGAAGCTGAAGCGAAGCAGTTGATTGAAGAGGTGCAGTCGGTTAGCAAGAAGGTCTCGGAGGAGATGTAGATAGGATTTCCTTCGTCAGTGTAGTTTGTAATAGTGCACCTGTAAAGACAAGTTTTTGATGTTGATATATATAACCCCTTCTTCTTCCTGAAAATCATCTTGTCGAGTAGTTAGTAACTCAAAAGATAATGAATGGAAAAAGAGAAATTACGACTAAGAATTGAGGTCATATTAATAACTTTATCCTAGCCCCCAATTATTTGCTTAGTTTATTTAGATAAACTAAGTAAATAGTGTTTAAAGGGTTTTATGAAAAAAAAAGAGAGAGGTTTGGCTAACTTATAGTCTGTGATCTCAATTATCATGCATTGGTTGTAAGAGTAGTAACGAGTCGACACTAGGAAGTACCTTCTAGTGGGCAGGACCACGTGCAGAGAGGAAAGGCTTCGACTAGGTGATGTTACCATCTACGACTAGATTAATCAAATCAAAAGCGGCAACTTGAGTTAGACAAATGTCTAGAGTTCCTTTAGAATTCGTTCGACCTTGTTGAGTGCACTCAATAAGTTTGCCCTGGTAGCAAGAGTTAGAAACAGGACGACGCTAGAAAGTTCCTTTTAGTGGGCAGGACCACGTGCAGAGAGGAAAGACTTCGACTAGGTGTTGTGTCTTTCTCTGACCAGTTAGAACTAACCGAGTTTACCAAGAGTAGTCGAACAAATTGTAAAAAGTGTACTCTGCTTAGAGTATTTTTCAAAATGAATGAAGAAATAAACTAAGGTACTACGAGTTGGCTTGAAAATATTTCGATCATGTTTGATGAACCCGAGATCTTTGTGCTGGCGGCAAAAGTGAGGAACAAGTCAGCACTAGGAAGTTCCTTCTAGTGGGCAGGACCACATGCAGAGAGAAAAGGCTTCGACTAGTTGATGTTCCTATCCTTTCGACCAGTGGGAAGAAAGACTGGGTATTGGTTGTAGAAGATCTTACGACTAGGGGATAGTCAAAAAATTATCGAAGCGCTACTCGAAGTAAGACAATAAAGATAGAAAGAACTTGATAGTTTATTGTCCGGATGGTGGGTTACACATAAAATTTGCGTAACTGGTCGATGTTCCAAGAATTCGAGAGAACCCAGCCGTCTTCCATTACCAGTCATACCGTACCTGGTCGCGTAACTTCGACCACCGTGTAAGGACCTTCCCAATTGGGGGAAAGTTTGTTCTGATTAGACTGGATTGAATTTTCTTCAAAACCAAGTCATCTACAGCCAGGCTGCGAGGTTGGACCTTACGATCGTAGTATTTGCTCAGGGCTTGCTGGTAGACCGCTGAACGAATTAAGGCCTGGTTTCTCTTCTCTTCGAGTAGGTTAATGTCATCCGCTCGAAGTTGTTCCTGAACAGAGTCGTTGAAAGTTTTGACCCATGCTGACCTGATCTTTAGTTCTGACGGAACCATAGCTTTGGCACCAAAAACTAGGAAAAAAGGTGTTTCACGTGTAGCCCAACTAGCAGTCGTACGAACTACCCATAATATTGAGGGTAATTGTTGTACCCAAGCCCCCGAGCGTTTAACAAGCTGGTCAAAGACTCGAGTTTTGATTCCCTGTATTATTTGGCCATTCGCCCTTTCGATTGCCCCATTGCTTTGGGGATGGGCGACTGAAGCATAACACATTTTGGTACCCAACTCCTCGCAAAATTCCTGAAATTTTACGCTCGAAAATTGCTCACTATTATCTATGATTATTCGATTTGGGACTCCAAACTGGGTAATCACGTATCTCATCATAAACTGTTTTGTTGCTTCCGTTATTATCCCAGTCATAGGTTTGGCTTCGATCCACTTTGTGAACGTATCAATAGCCACAAAGAGGAACTCGAAACCTCCTGGAGCTTTTGGGAGCGGTCTTAGGATATCGAGACCCTAGGTCGCAAAAGGCCAAGATAGAGGGATTGTTTGTAATGACTGAGCCGGTTGGTGTATTTACCTGCTATGAAACTGGCATTGTACATATTTCTTAACCAACTCTTTGGCATCGTAGAGGGCTGTTGGCCAATAGAAACCTTGTCGAAAGGCTTTACCAACCAGCGTTCTGTAGAAAGCATGAGTTCCACAGATGCCCCTGTGAATGTCATGAAGGAGGTTCAGTCCTTCTCCCTGCGATATGCATCGCATGAGTACCCCTTGAGTTCCTCATTTATAGAGAACTCCTTCGACCAAAATATACATTTTGGCCTTTCGAGATAAGCGATCTGCCTCAAGATCGTCTTCGGGTACGGAACCCTTCTGAAGATACTCATAGATGGGACTCATCCACGTATCCTCGTATTCTATAGAGGCCGTCTCAATAGGAGTTGTCTCTAGTGTTTCGACCAGAGACGGCTTTTAGAGTTGCTCCAAGAAAACTCCTTTGGTACTTGAGATCGGGAAGAAGCCATACGAACAAGCTGGTCTACAAGGAAATTATCCTTTCGAGGGATGAATTGTACCACGAAACAAAAAATGCTTTTCTAGCTTTTGAACCTCCGATAAGTACCGAGACATGGTCGGATTAGAGCACTAGTACTCTTTTCCGACCTGATTCACAACTAGTTGAGAATCTCCTCTCACGAGTAGTCGGTGAATCGCGAGTGCTTTTGCAGCTGATCGTATGCCAGCCACCAAACCTTCGTACTCTGCCACGTTGTTAGTGGCCTGAAAGTTTAATTGAATGGTATACTTTAAGGTCTCTCCGTTAGGAGATTCCAGGACCACCCCAGCCCCCGAGCCACTTAAAGTAAGTGACCCGTCAAAGTACATCGCCCACTGGTCGTGGGAGTAGTACGGAGGATCCTAAACAGGTTCAGGATTTGTCCATTCGGCGATAAAGTCTGCGAAGATCTGGGATTTAATGGCCGTTTGGGACACGAAATGGATGTCGACCTCCACAAGTTCTACTGACCATTTAGCCATGCGTCCCGCTGCTTTCCTGTTTTGGAGGACCACTCCTAAGGCAAACTCAGACGACACAATTATCTTGTGCACCTGAAAATAATGCCACAATTTCCTCGAAGACATGAGGGGGGCATAAAAAGTTTTTGGACCTGATGGTAATGCTCCTTAGGCCCATGTAAAACTTCACTTATGTAGTGAACTGGTCGTTGTACGTTTTCATGTTCTACGACCAGTACTGCGCTCACTGCCTATGGCGTGCCAGCTAGATAAATTAAGAGCATCTCTTCTGGCTTCGGAGAAACCAAAATAGGAGCACTCGTAAGATACCTCTTGACATCCTCAAAGGCAGCGTTTGCCTCTTCTGACCACTCGAAACCCTCATGCTTCCTTAGATGTTTGAAGAAAGGTAGTCCTTTTTTCTCCCAGTCATGCGATGAAACGACTTAAAGCCACCATGCATCCTATGAGTTTCTGGACTTATTTCTTCGTGGTCGGAGGGTGCATTTGCACGATCGCCTTTATCTTTTTGGGATTTGCTTCGATTCCTCATACAAAACAAGGAATACAAGCAACTTTCTTGAAGAGACTCCGAACACACACTTGTCATGATTGAGTTTCAGGCGGTGTTTTCTAAGGTTGTTGAATGTTTCTTGCAAGTTGGAAACATGATTAAGCCGCTTGATGCTTTTTACGACTAGAATGTCAACATAGGCTTCTAGATTTCGGCCTAGTTGAGGTGAAAAAGTCGATTGCATCAAGCGTTGAGAAGAAGCGCCAGTATTTTTTAGACCAAATGACATTTTGACATAGCAAAATATTCCAAATGGAGTAATAAATGTGGTCTTTTCTTCATCTTCTAGACACATATTAATCTGATGGTAGCCTGAATGTGCATCTAAAAAACTTAATGTTTCACAACCAGTAGTAGAATCAACCAACTGATCGATACGAGATAGAGGAAAATCATCTTTTGGACAAGGTTTATTAAGATCAGTGAAGTCAACACACATTCGCCACTTGCCGTTAGGCTTCCTAACCATTACAGGGTTGGCCAACCACTTTGAGTGGTCGACTTCTCTTATAGAGCCTGCTTTAAGTAGCTTGTCTAATTCTGATCTGATAGCATCTCATCGAGGGGCAAATTTCTGTAATTTTTGTTTTATGGGTACTTTGTTAGGCCGTAAAGCTAGCTTGTGCTCGATCACTTTCCTAGGGATTCCGGGCATGTCGGATGCTTGGCACGTGAAGACATATGTGTTAGCTCGGAGGAAAGTGATGAGGGCATCTTCCTATTTGGGGTCAAAAGTATCCCCTATGCGAACAGTCTTCAAGGGCTCCTCTGGATCCAGAAGAACCTCTTTGACCTGGTCGTTCCGCTTCGGAGCAGCTTTCGACTTCGACTACTTGGTCGAAGGCTGTCCCTTGTTTTCTTCCTAAGCTGCTATCTGGCCAAACATCTTGAGGGATCGATGGTCGCACGTATGCGTCATCTTCTTGTCACAGTTGATTGTGATTACTCCTTTGGGACCTGGCATCTTAAGACATTGATACCCAGAATGAGTAGCCATTAAGAATTTTGGCAAAATTGGTCGTTCGAGTATGGCGTTATATGCCGCATCGAAATCGACCACATCAACTAACACTCGTAAATAGGATGTTTGTGTACTCGCAAAATTGGGTACTTGCATATTTCTAGGATACTCGTAAATAGGATGTTTAACGAGCTTCCACCATCAACTAACACTCGGTTTACCCGATAGTTGTTGATAGTGGGCTCGACCACGATCGGAAAAAGACCTAGTCGAGTAGAAGGAATCGAGCAGTCACCCTTCTCAAAAGAGATGGTAACTTCTGACCACTTTGGTAGCTTATTGATAAGAGGAGGGTCAATGGAATTTACCTCGTGTTCGACAGCCTTAAGCTATCGTTTTGACTCGTATGCCGATGATCCCCCATAGATATGCTCGATGGTATGTTCTGGATCTTGGAATGCCATCTCCTTGTTGTCGTCCGACTACGTACGACCACTCGCTTGCCCTACCTCTTTAAGGGTAGGAAGTGGTCCTTTGCTGTTGTAGTAGTCCTCGAGTTTTTGTTGGAAAACTCGGCAGTTGCGAAGGTCATGTCCTTCTTTTTTTTTTATGGAAAGAGCACTACCTAGGCTTGTTGTTCTTCCGCTCGGGGCGCTCACCTTTACCTCGATCAGGATATTGCTTGGAACTTCATGGTTCCTTGTCACTTATGGTCAAGACCTCGTTAGAACTGCTGGCTTGAGGCTTTTGGCCCTTCGCCTTGTTCTTGGATTTCTTAGCCTTTTTGTCCTTCTTGCTACTTCTGCCTACCTCTTGAGGATGCTTGTCGTCTCAATCGATGGTTTTGTTCTACTTGACTACTTCAGCAGCACTCAAATATCAATCAGCCATCTCGAAGAGTTCAACGACAGTAGCCGAAGGATTTAAAGCGATGTCCTCTGTGATTCTTCTGCTGCAGACTCCCTACTTGAAGGCTCTGATAACAAATGAGTCAGAAACCTCAGGAATTGAGGTCTGAACATGATTGAAGTGCCTGATGAATTGGCGTGAGGTCTCGTGGTCGTTTTGTCTCATCCTGTGCAGGTCGTCCTCTTTTCCAGGGCGATTGTAGGTACCCTGGAAGTTAGCCAGCAAAAGGTCACATAGGTGTTGCCACGAGTAGATCGACTCGAGTGATTGGTTCAGCAACCACGATCGAGCGAATCCTTCAAGAACAGTCGAAAGGTAATTCTCAATGACGTGCTCTCCTTCTCCTGCTGCTTGGACAGCGGTCGTGTAGATTTGGAGGAACTTGATGGGATTCTGAGACCCATCGAATTTCTCCAAGTTCACTGGTTGAAATCGTGGCAGCCAGTGAACTACTCGAAGGTCAGGCGAGAATGCCCTACATCTGGTAATCACATCATAACGCCTTCTTTGCAGGAAAGAAGGGTTGATGTCGCCAGGCGATCGTACACGACGATACCCGGCTGTGGGCGAACCTGACTTATAATAAGTCTAGGCCCTACGAGGGTAATACTGCTCGTATCTTGTCTGCTGATGCAGACCTCTTGGTCGGAGTGGTGAGCGATCACCTCTCTTAGGAGCTTGTTGATCTTCAGGCGCTCGAAGAACCTTCTTCTGGTTAGGAGAATGTCGCAACCTGTTGTCACGCCGATCTTCGTGCGGTGAGTCATTCGAACGACTGGAAGCTGATGGAGTCGTACTACTACGACTTTCGGAATGATGTCGGCGAGGGTGCTCGAGTTTGGTCATCATTCTTCGAAGCCTTCGTGTGATCTCTTCGGCAAAGAGGTCATAGCCGGGCGCTCGGGCGAGCTCTCGAGTTGGGTTCTCGAGTAGATCATTGATGTGTTGGAGATCCTAAGCTTCCTCCAACTAATACCGAACGTGCCCAGGCAGATTTCTCTGGGCCGCGATTCTTCTCTATCGGGTTGTTTCAGGATCGTTGACATCTGACCGTTGAGTTTGCCTTAATGAAGTGCGATTACCTCGAGGATTTCCCACATGCTCATCATAATGTTGACCCTGTTCATCACCGGAGGTGTCCTTGTCACTGCCACGAGAGGTCGTAGTGTGTGATCGTCGGGGAGCATCCTCAGTCCTGCCTTTGGGAGAGTGATCATCACCTGAGGGAAGGACGAAGACCTCCCGTTGATGATCTCCACCTGCGCTCGAGGAGTAGTCGAAAGACACCATCTGATGACTTGGAGCAAGCCCCTCTAGGAAGGGGAATTCTGAATTATAACTGTCTTCGTTGACAGGTGAGCCCTGCAATGGGATGATCAAACTCGCAGGAAAAGCATGTTTGATCCCATCCTCTGTGGGGCTAACCTGAGAGATAGTACCACCAAGTGCTGATGAAGGTCCGGAATGATTGCTTCCAGGACTTGCCTCGCTAGGTCGGACTGCCTTAGGCAGACTTGAACATTCGGAGGGAAAACTCTCGTCATGATGTGAGTTTGCCTTTGTGCTGTCCTGATTGTGGTCGGATTGACCCTTGCCCTCTGAGGAAACTGGTCCCTCAGTCGGACGTACTGTTTTGGGGGATAAGGATCCCTCCTCAACTCCATCGATGGTATGGTCTCTTGGATATGAAAAATGAACATTACCATCGAATGATTCAACACTCAGCTCATAGTCGAAACCAGCATCTATGTCGATATCTGCATAATCGGTCGGGTCGAACCAGTTCTCCTCGTTCCACTCTCCTGCCATGAAAGCATTAGAGTTGGGAGAAATGAAGGAGAGTAGATGAACAGAAGATTCCCACGGTCGGTGCCAACTGTCCGTGTTTTAGAACTGATCTTACGTAAAGATTGTTTCGTTCGGGGGTCTCCAAGACTGAAATCATGCAGAGAGATTGACACGTGGATTTTTATACAGGTTCAGGCCTTCTCCGGAGAGAATAACAACCCTACTTCTGTGTGTATGTATTCAGTATGGTGTTTATAATCATGGGAGAAGACAAAGGGTTATGCTCCTGATTATCTATCGCCGGTTGTCTGTTTTCCAATCGGTCGTCCCTTGATTCTCTGACTGTAGCCTTCATATAGTGGCGAAGAGGTAGTTGTTTCTCTAGGTCAAGGGGTGCCTCATCATTTCATGTAACAAACACCTTGATGATGGTAATCACTAGAGTAGTAACCCCCCCCATGTTGCCTAGCAGTTACTCATAAGAGATAGTGGCGCATTACGTGCAGTTATCCTAGAGAATAACAGCGTACATCTATAGTCTAGATTCCCTAATCAATTAGGCTCACATGTCTGCAGGCTCCACTGATTATAGGGCGATCATGGCTGACCTGGTCGTAGGAGAGTTTACGACTATGAGATAGTCGTAGAAGAACTTACGAGTGGGTACTGGTCGTAGAAGAACTTGTTGGAAATATGCCCTAGAGGCAATCATAGAGATGATTATATTTCATTATGTTCATAACATTGGATAATATGTTATCTTGTTCCTAGAATAACGTCGTTAATATTTATTATCAAGTATGTGACTTGATTGTGAAACTCTGTATTTCTGCGATGATTATTCTTAAAACGTTCCCTGGTCGGAAACATATGAGAACACATATGGAGACCAGCATATGTATTAGTTGATGGCTATGTTTCACAGGTCATAGATATGGAGATATCAAATCGATAATATGAACACATGTTAGGGAACATGGTGTTGGATAAGACCCACCTTGAGACACTATTGAGATTTTTATGATTCTATATGTCATTAGTTGGTCTCAAGCAATGATGATGTATAATCCTTAGACCTGAGATCAGCATGATTTCCTACACGTGTAATAGCACTCCTAGGGGTTGCCAAACGCTACACCGTAACTGGGTAGTTATAAAGGTAGCTTTCGAGTATGCTATGAAACATGGGGAGGAATGTGACTGGTTGGATATAGGATTTGCCCCTCCTATCATAACAGGAGAGATGTCTCTAAGTCCCTCGTTGTGATCGAATAAAGAAAGTGCATGACCATACCATTAGTGGTCAAAGTGTCGACCACATGAAGTTATTCGATACTTGATCGAGAAAGAATTAAACAATCCATGGATGACAATTTATCTCACCTAGAGTTCAAACCAGATGTCATGAGGCAAAAGGATAATACACAAATAGGTCAATTCAGTTCGACAAGATAATACGACTAATATCTTTCAACCACCTATGGATAACTCCTCTCTAGACCTCCTCACTAGGAACTCCTCTCTAGACCTCCTCGCTAGGACCTCCTCTACGGGGAGTGGTCCTGGGAGAGGTCCTGAGTAGTCAGGATAGGTCCACGTGGGTGATCCCTGAGGAGGTCTTGAATGGTCAGGATGTCCCTGGGGAGGTCCTGAGTGGCCAGGATAAGTCCACGTGGGTGATCCCTAAGGAGGTCCTAAATGGTCAGGATGTCCCTGGGGAGGTCCTGAGTGGTCAGGATAGGTACACACGGGTGCTCCCTGAGATGTCTTGGGAGGTCCTGGGAGGTTGTAAGGAGTTACGGCTTGGTCGTGACTAAGTACGAGCTGGTCGTAAGTGACAAAGACCTGGTCATAGATCATATTGCATTAAGGTTCGTCCGATATATTCTGTGTGTGTTCGGGAATCATTATGTGCTACTAGGTACTGCTAATGACTCGTGGTCGGAAAGGGTTTCCGAGTCACAACCAATCACACGTGAACCTAAAGGGTCACACACTTAAAGGGCTAGGATTAGATTTGGATGGTGATAAGAATTCCTGTAGGCCTTGAGTTCCTAACGGGCCTCAAGTTTGAGACCCATCATGGATGCCTATAAATAGAGGGGCGGTAGCATGGGGTACGTATCCAATCTTTGGAAGAGGTCCAAAACCCCTAATAGCCACGCCATCCTCAACCACGTCGCTGGCACTAGCACTCCAGCGCGTGGTGTCCCAGCCCCGTATCGGTGGATACCTTGGAGGTGTTGTTGTGAAGCTTCATCACTAGGACGATCTGCAACACACGACGACCTCAAAGAGCAGGAGGTCAAGACGTGCATGACGACCTCAGGAGCAGGACGTCAACAAGCGTGACGATCTCAGGAGCAGGAGGTCCAGACGTGTGGTGAGTACGACTACTACTGCATCAACTCGCTACATCGATTCTACTTCCACTACGAGTCAGCACGTCTAGTGGTAATCTCGTAATCTATTACTTGCGGAGGTTCCTTGGTTGCGTGGTAAAATTTTGTTTGTGCTTTTGTAGCCTTCGCACGATCCCAACAGAACTTATGACCAGAAGATGATCGTAGAAGAACTTACGATCATGGAGTAGTCGTAGAAAGACTTACGACTATAGGGGTGGTCGTAGAAGTACTTACGACCTCCTGGCCAGCTTCTCCCTTATACACATAAGGAGTATGCTTAAGAACCATATGACGGTATACTTATCCATAATAAGAATTAGAGATAAATAATTAAATGAGGATTATTAGATCCTCGTCACATCCTCACTTGGAGCTTCCAGTGCGTCGGTTCCTACAAAACGATACGCAATTAGCTAAGGCGTCCTATAGGTCTATCTTTGGAGCATTCCAAAGTTGTACATTACCCTGATGTCGTCGATAGGTAATTGGACATCGTCATGTTCAGATTTTGGCGTGGACGCGACGCTACTCCGATGTCGAGGAGGACTGGCTCCCAAAATAATGGGGGCGGCTTGCGACTGGTTGAGGAGTTGATTCATTTGATCCTATTATCTTGTTATCTGTCCTTAAAATTTTGCAGTAAGCACCTGTTCCAACCGGGCGTCGTGCTTAGCCTTGGATCTCTTCCTACTCCTATACATATCGGAGTCGTGTCGTAATCCATCCCTCCAAGGTACATAAACCCCAATGCCTCGTGTGCGACCCGGGTGCTCCTTGTTTCCTAGGGCCGTAGATAGTAGATCCTTCTCCCTGTCTGCTTTGAAGGAGCCTTGGGAACATGCGGAAGTCAATGCTTGCTGCAGAGATCATCATGTTATTATTGTTGGAAATATGCCCTAGAGGCAATCATAGAGATGATTATATTTCATTATGTTCATAACATTTGATAATATGTTATCTTGTTCCTTGAATGAATCATTAGTTATATAGATCAATGAGTATGTGACTTGTTGGTGAAACTCTTTATCTTATATGATGTCATTCTAAAAGTATCCCTGGTCGAATATCACTGGTCAGAACACTAGTGACTCTACGACCAGTACATGTATTGATTGATGACCATGTTTCACCGGTCACGGATATAGAGATATCGAATCAATAATGTGGACATATGTTAGAGAACATAGTGTTGGATAAGACCCACCTTGAGACACTATTGAGATTGTTATGTTTCTATGTGTCGTTAGTTGGTCTCAAGCAATGATGATGTATAATCCTTAGACCTGAGATCAGCATGATTTCCTACATGTGTAATAGCACTCTTAGGGGTTGCCAAACGCTACTCCGTAACTAGGTAGTTATTGTAAGGACCCCAGTTTATTTGGCTTGTAATGCTTAACCAACCACCGGGCCTTAGCATCACAAATCAAATAAACCAAGCCTCGAGATATGTATACTTCCCAGAATTGCAGTATACACACCTCTTCACAAAATTATGCATCAATTCCATACACGAGAGGTTACAATATCAAAACTTCATAATATACAACAGAATTAACTTACAAGATAAATAACAAACTACACAGCGGAAGCAAAAGCCATAAGATGGCGATAAATAAAAGAGCCAATTAGTGTGCCTTTACCCACAAGGCAACCAACCGGCCGCTAAGCTAGTCGTCAAACCCAAAGACATCTCACAAAAGGGAAGCCCTTGGGGCTCACCTTCTTCCTCTGCAACAAAACATTAAGCAAAGCATCCGAGTACAAAAATTGTTTTTGTACTGCAAGACTCACGTGTAAGGGTAATGAACTATAATTTAACTACATGCAAGCTTTATTTAAGTGGAGGGGGCTCTGGACTTATTTTTAGCATAAAGCCAGTTTTCTTTTGCAAGAATGTAATAGTTTGAAGGCAGTTTTAACAATTCAAATTTTATTTGCATAAATAACAACGATCTGAGAAGTAGTAACATAAAGATATCCCGAGATGACCAACCCAATGGCCATCACAACAATAGTATGAACACCCGTTCATACCAACTCATCAAGTTTTAATTAAATGTTGTAGTCTAGTTCTTGGGGCGATCCGAGCGTGTCCATAACCTAGGGCGAGGCTATTCGAATAGTTTTAACCTGCGCAGGGTGTACCAATGTACCCACACTTTAGACCGCCTTTCCACCAGCCACGATTAGCATACTTCCTTTGGTATGCAGGCACGGCTAAGTCTAACATGACGTTTTCCAATATTGTGTATCAACTACGAGTTGTTCGTATGGATAGAAATCCATACGCTTACATGGTAAAGCCGAAAAGACAACAAATCCCATCACGGGTGAAGCTTTTCGGACAACTACCATGCTCCCAACACCATCCCTCCTGCGACCCCCTGCGACCCGGAGCCAATACACGCCAAAGTACTAAATCAAGAGAGGTCCCATACCCTCTAGTGTGGTTAGCACGCAAAATGCTCAGTACGGTGGCGCAAGTAACTCGGTCCTTAATTGACTCGGGCACCTTTCCAGTCACACCCAAAAGCACACCATCTTACCATTGTGCCCAAGTCCAAATCATTTTGATTTCATTTTTAGTTTTACAATTAACATAGCAAAAATGCTGAATCATAAAGTTATAATAATTTTGTGTGATCAAGGTTACCGACTAAGTCGATAACCGCCCAATTCTACCGGTATCTAAGCATGGCTAAGCATCATATCGTAAATACAAATAAAAGGCCCTAAATCATTCACCGGGCTCTAATTCACCAGTGAGGATAATATTCCTAAGGTAGTGGCAGGGGTGAACAATTTTCAGGGCAACAATGCAATAGGATTAACTACCTCTAATCGACAAAATTAATCATTGACACAAAAGCATGCATACATACGAGTAAAACAAAGTATTAGATTTTAAAAGTAATGGGATTGAGTGGATATGATCAAACTGCTTGCCTTTGCTTTGTTTGAGATATTCAACTTGTTGCAGAGGATCACTCTCGATATCAACGTCATCTAACGATAAAAACTGCCAACGCGAAAAACAGCGAATAAACACCAGAATACCAAAAGTATCCAAAAATTGACAACACAGAAGACAGATTATGAAATTTAGGAACAAAAATAAATGATTTGAGGTTTATTTAAATTAGTTAGGATTTCTTATTACTGTTCTTTTCAAATTCACTTATTTTCCACGATAATCATACAGTCAAAAATCAATCATCTTATATGTTCTCCTGATTAAATTAGTTATTACATCCTATAATCACAACAATGGTCTTGAGTTTAAACACTAAAGGCACTCACTACCCTCTAGTTACTTGAATCAATCTTATCATACCATTCTCTAGATAACATTTGGGTCACAATTTAATTGATTTAGTTCAGCCACGGATTGTTACTATCTGAAAACACAACTTATCAAAGTACAACTACAAATGTAAGTCATTCAGTAAGACTAGCATTGACTCATTAACTAGGATTTCATGGCTGGCTTTGGAGAATCAACTAATGTTTGAATTTTTAGATTGATTTGACTCTGCTAGTGTTAAGGTCCAAAACTCCATTGGAACAAAGATTTCTAAGCACCAGGATTCAGAATTGCCAACAGCTCAAAGTCAGGAGCAGATTTCATCTCCAGACTTCCTTAGCACAAGCCTCCTTAAGAAACATTGCCTGAGTTAGATTCGTGTTAACACATCTTCTTAAATTACACCCCCATATTAGTTTTCTACTAAGCTTGCTCCTAAAAGCTTAAGTGTTAAAAGGCTAGGTAGATCCACAATCTTTCTAACTACTAATGTTAAGAGTATCAATAGACTACTGACAAAACCAGTGTTCAACCGAAACTTTTCTCTGCCCAAAATCTTACAGAAGGAACATCTCTACCCTGATTTGCTACCGGCAACTTCCTTCAACTCAACTCCAATTTCTGCTACTCAGATAGGTGACTAAAAATGACAACCACAAAGATTTGTCAGCATTAGCTGGGTAGGTTTTCATGTGGTTTCCACTGACAAAGCAAAATTTCTTCTAAACCCCCCCTCTGCTCACACATACAACTAAGAGTGTTTAAAACCAGAAATTTCCAATTTCATGATTCGTTTGCTAAGCACTTCTCCTTAAGCGATTTAAGAGGTATTCACAAATTCTATTAGCATTGGTATAGTAGAGTGGGAAATCTCATTTATAGAGAACCGACAACAGGGAGATCAGCTGAGGAACAGCTCGGGCCAAATTGGGGGCGGCAAATCGCCGGCGGTTCGAGCAGCGGGGAGACCATGGTGATGGCCAAAATGGGTCGCCAGGGGGTCAAGGGAATTAGGGTTGGTTGTGGGGTGGCCGGAGAGGCAGTGTGGCGGCGCGGCAATGGCGAGCGGCGGCCGGCCGAGGGGTGAAAGGGGAGCGATGGCGGTGGAGAAGAAGGGGGTGAAAATAGTGCGCGCATGAGCACTAGTGATGTACCTGGAGTATGTCGGAGTGATCGACGAAGGCGGAGAGCGGCCAGAGTGGCCCGGCGAAGGTGACGATGGTCGGCGCGGGGTGGTTCTCGACGGCGACGACCTGAAGTGAACGAGAGAGCAAGTGAGTGGTCGAGGAAGGTTTAGGGGTATATAAGGATGCTCACAAAGGGAGGAATCGAGCTCGTGCTCGCTGTAGAAGAGGCGGTGGCGGAGGAAGCGGTTTCGGCCGGAGCCGGAGAAGAAGCCGTGCGCGCAGCTCCTCGGTGGCGTAAACTCTGAATTGATGGAGGAGTTGAGCTCAACATGGTGCAAGGCACGCCGTGACGCGGTCGTGGGAGGTCGGGGATCACCGGAGCGACCGGAAGGCTTGGAGGCGGCGCGGACATGGCAAAATGGCATTCGGAACTTGGTTCAAGCTCTGGAGAAGAGATAGGGTGGGATGGAGAGGAGACCAGGGCGAAGGGAGGTCAGGAAAAGGAGGGTCTGGCGAGCTCAGGTGCCTCCCATTATAGGCGAAAACGGCGGAGAGCACAAGAGAGCGTTGTGCTCGGTGGCGTTTGTTTCGGAGCCGGCACACGTCAGGGCAAAGTTGACATGGCGCCAACGCTCTGGCGCGAGCGACGCGTGGAGGTGGCGTGCGGTGAGACGAGGCCACGAGGGCAAGGCCGAGGGCGAACCATGGGCGCGGTCAAAAACCCAGGGGCGAGGCGGTGGTTTGCTGGCGAGTGAAGCTCGGCAGAGCTGCCACGACGCCCTCGAGCGCGGGAGAGCTGGCGACGAACGCCAAGCCGCGTGGAGAAGAAAGCCTGTCGGTGGGGCCGGGCAGTCAGCGACAGAGGGAGAAGATGGCTCGGCGAATCGGTCTGGTGCGGTCAGGGTTCAGCTCGGGTCTGGTCGGAGGAATAGTGCGCGGGTTGGTTTTCTCATTTAGGATCTCAGTGTTGACCGAAAAATAACGAGTTTAACCTAGCCCTTTGAAATAGGAATAAAATTCTAAAAATCCTGAAAAATTTTTGTGGACACTCTGAGGTTCACAAGGTACTTAGGAAAAATAATTTTAGACATTTTATACATTAAAATTTGTTAGAATTAAATTGTTTTCAAAACTACAATAATGATTTGATCTGAATTTTGGTGAAGGTAAAATGACTTCTAAAAATTTGGTAAAAATAATTAAAATTCAATATAAATAATCTAGTATTTTAATAAATTATTTTTGGAAACTTTCATTCACATATTTTTCTGGAATTCAAAAAGCAATGGAATTTAAGTTTAAAAATTTGAAATTTCCAACACAAGTTTTAATACAAAACATCAAAAGTTTAAAATTGCACACAAGTTTGTAGAAAACCAAGAGCATGACCAAGAGATACAACAAAAGTTTTAATCTTTAATACTTTTATACATTTAAAATACAAACCCTAATTTTGGGGTTGTTACAGTTATAAAGGTAGCTTTCGAGTATGCTATGAAACATGCGGAGGAATGTGACTGGTCGGATATGGGATTTGCCCCTCCTAACATAACGGGAGAGATATCTCTTGGCCCCTCGTTGTGGTCGAATAAAGAAACTGCATGGCCATGCTACTAGTGGTCGAAGTGTCGACCACATGAAGTCATTCGACACTTGATCGATAAAGTATTGAACAGTCCATGGATGATATTTTATCTCACCTGGAGTTCAACCAGATGTCGTGAGGCAAAGGGAGAATACACAAGCAGGTCGTTCAGTTCTTGAAGTCGTAGACTGGCCGAGGTCGTAGACTGGTCGAAGTCGTATGAACATAATCACCAACTGGTCGTAAGGAGTTGCAAACTGGTCGTAGTTAGATACTAACTGGTCGTAAGGAGTTACGAACTGGTTGTAACTAATTATGAACTGATCGTGACTAAGTACGAGCTGGTCGAAAGTGATAAGGACCTGGTCGTAGATCATATTGCATTAAGGTTCGTTCGATATATTCTGTGTGTGTTCGGAAATCGTTATGTGCTGCTAGGTACCGCTGACGACTCGTGATCGGGAAAGAGTTTTCGAGTCACAACTGATTACACACAAACCTATAGGGTCACACACTCAAAGGGCTAGGATTTGATTTGGATGGTGATCCGAATTCTTATAGGCCACGAGTTCCTAATGGGCCTCCTGGTCGGGACCCATTATGGATGCCTATATAAAGAGGGGCGGTGCCATGGGGTGAGGGATCGATCAATCCTTTTGGAAGAAATCCCGAAACCCTAATAGCCACTCTCTCCTCAACCACACCGCTAACGCTAGCACTCCTGCGCGTGGTGTCCCTGCCCCGTACGTGTGGATACCTTGGAGGTGTTGTTGCGAAGCATCAGCACTAGGACGATCCGTGACTCACGATGTTCATCGGAGTAAGAGGAGAAGGCACGCGGCAAGTACGACCACGACTGCTTCAACTCGCTACATCGGCTCTACTTCCGCTACGAGTCGGCGCGTCTAGTGGTAATCTCGTGATCTATTACTTGTGGTGGTTCCTTGGTTGCACAGTAAATTTTTGTTTGTGCTATCGTAGCCTTCCCGCGATTCAGCAGTGGTATTAGAGCCATCTCGTCTAGTTTTAGATTCGGATTAGATGCATATTGTGATATGCGGGGGTCATAGATGTGATCTATTTCTATTTCTGCTGGTCGTTCTATATGATAGATCGTTCTTGGCGATGGTCGATATGATCGTCCATGCACGGTGGTCGTAAGGTGATTGATGATCGTTATTCTGTGATCGTGTGTTCATGGTCGTATCACGACTTGCCTCTACCGATCGGGTTTCCGCCATCGGGGCAGACAGTGATCGTAAATCCATGGAGCACACGAAGATCAATCTGGTTGATCGAATCAGAGTTGCGATCGGAAAGGGTTAATGTGATTAATCCAATACGATTTACATGGACGGAACCGCCGAGCAGGACCTTGGAATATAGATAGGGTTTCCGCCCTTTTGGTTCGGGCTGCCACTCCTATGGATTAGGACCTTAACTTTGTTTAAGTTTTGCTAATTCACACCATACGTTAGATAGAATGCGATTCTATGCCTAACTTGTTTTTGTAGGATTTTGTGAATAGTATGACCCGTAATGTATGAGATGCATGTATGTGTGTAATGTTCATGACCTACGTGTCATGTTTATTGCAGCCCAAGGCTATCTATATTTGTATAACGGCCTGCGTGTCGACTTGTGATGCCTTTTCACTCTTTGCATTTTATCACTAGTGCTATTATCAGTAATGGTTTAGTGGGAGTACTTGGAGGTTTTGGCTACTTGGAGACATGGCGCACAGGAAGCACGGCGATGGAGATCACCTTGTGGAAGGGTCATACTATATCACAATGCAATACGATTGTCTGTGAATGCCTTTCTTTTATTTATTTATTTCTATGCATATTATTTAATTTCTTTGAATGCTCTTAACATAGTAGAAGTAAAGCTCCCTCACTTAATATTAAGTTAAAATTGATGCCCTCCCAATTTGCTGCACCATCCAAAGTCTTGTATTTTAATGGTAGGCCTTGCCAAAGCAGAATGCCATTAACTCTCCTTGACTAGATGGGTTTGTGTCAGACACTTACACGCTTAGCATTGGTCTAACTTGACAAGGTCATCATAACGGTTATGGACCTTAGGGCATAGGGTTGGGTGCCGGAGCATAGAGATGCTGCCCAACAACAAGAGTCATATAGAGATATGATTAACAAAGAGTTGCTTACCATATTCACTAATCTTCTAGCAGTGATGCCAAAGCTCACTAGGAGATTAATTAATTATGGATCTTGAATCACTAGAATGTCATAAGAGGGATATGGTATTTAGTGGGAGTATCTTTATTAAATTGCTTAATACAAGTTACTTTTTGAACATATGTCTTAGTTTTGCATATTTTATGTTGTAGATCATGGCACCAACTGTTGTACCTACATCCAGTTTTGCTTTGCGTTCGATACTTGATAAGGAAAAACTAAATAGAACAAATTTTGCGGATTGGTCCCGTGACCTAAGAATTGTTCTTAGGCAAGATAAAAAGGAACATGTTCTAGAGGAACCAATTCCAGATGTGCCTGCTGAAAATGCTGCTGCTGCTCTTAAAAGTGCCTATAAAAGGGCATGTGATGAGTCCCTTGATGTTAGTTGTCTCATGCTTGCTGCTATGAACTCAGACCTTCAGAAGCAGTTTAAGAACATTGAGGTCTACGATATGATCGTGGCGCTCAAAGGCATGTTTGAGACACAAGCAAGGACTGAGAGATATGAGATCTCAAAGAAATTGTTTGGTTGTCAGCTAGCTGAGGGTAGTCCGGTGAGCCCACATGTGATCAAGATGGTTGGTTACACATAGAGCTTGGAAAAACTTGGTTTTCCACTTAATCAAGAGTTGGCTACAGATTTGATTCTTGCTTCGCTTCCTACAAGCTATGGGTCGTTCATTCTGAACTTCCATATGAATAGTTTAGACAAGAATCTCACCGAACTGCATATGATGCTCAAGACTGTAGAAGACAGCATTAAGAAAAGCAACAGTCATGTGATGACGGTGCAAAAGAGTACGAGATTCAAGAAGAAGTCTAAGACTAAGGTCAATGGAAAGGGCAAGGCTAAAGCTTCAGATAAGATCCAAACCAACAAGCATAAGCCCAAGACTAAGTCTGGCCCAACTCAAGAGAATGAATGCTTTTACTGCAAAGAGCTAGGCCATTGGAAGAGGAACTGCAAGAAATACCTGGCTAATCTGAAAAAGAATGGTGGGACTAAACCTTCCACTTCAGGTATTAATGTTATAGATGTTTTTCTTGCTGATTCTTTTGTTAACTCATGGGTATTTGATACCGGATCGGTTGCTCATATTTGCAATTCGATACAGAGTCTAACAAGGATTAGGAGAGTTGCAAGAGGCGAGATGGATCTTCGCGTCGGGAATAAAGCAAGGGTTGCTGCATTAGCCGTCGGGACCTTGCCATTACTTTTGCCTTCAGGATTTATTATGGAATTAAATAATTGTTATTACGTTCCAGCTATGAGTAGAAACATTATCTCTGCCTCATGTTTGATGGCAGAGGGTTATAAATTCATTATTGAGAAGAATGGTTGTTCTATATTTTTGAATGAAGTGTTTTATGGCTATGCACCTGCTTTGAATGGGTTGTTTATTTTAAATCTTGATGTTGCACCCGTCTATAATATTAATGCGAAAAGGCTTAGGCCTAATAACATGAATTCCACTTTTATTTGGCATTGTCGTTTGGGTCACATAAGTGAGAAACGTATGAAGAAGCTCCATGATGATGGAATTCTAAACTCATTTGATTTAGAATCATTTGAAACATGCAAATCTTGCCTACTCGGAAAGATGACCAAGACTCCTTTCACTGGTCAAGCTGAGAGGGTGTATGACCTGTTGGCACTCGTACATTCTGATTTGTGTGGACCAATGAGCACGACAGCTAGAGGTGGTTTTCAGTACTTCATTACCTTCACCGATGACTATAGTAGATATGGATATGTCTACTTAATGAGGCACAAGTCGGAATCCTTTGAAAAGTTCAAGGAGTTCCAGAGTGAGGTACAGAATCAACTTGGCAAGATAATCAAATCTTTACGATCTGATCGTGGAGGTGAATTTTTGAGATCATTTGAAGCAATGTGGAATTGTTCCACAGCTTACACCACCGGGCACTCCACAATGGAATGGGGTGTCGGAGCGGCGTAATCGGACCTTGTTAGACATGGTTCGGTCGATGATGAGACAATCTGATCTGCCATTGTATTTTTGGGGTTACGTTCTTGAAACTACCGCTTTCACTTTAAATAAGTTACCATCAAAATCAGTAGATAAGACACCATATGAGATGTGGACTGGGAAGAGTCCTAGTTTGTCTTTTCTAAGGATTTGGGGATGTGATGTTTATGTTAAACGTTTGACGTCTGATAAACTCACGCCCAAGTCTGATAAATGCTTCTTTATAGGATATCCTAGGGAAACCAAAGGATATTACTTCTACAACAGGGAAGAGGGCAAAGTTTTTGTTGCCCGAAATGGTGTCTTTTTGGAGAAAGAGTTTCTTGCAAAAGGAGTCAGTGGGAGAAAGGTGCAACTCGAAGAAATTCGGGAAACATCTGAAAGTGTTTCAACTCATACTGAACCTTTACAGGATGAACAAATTGTTGTTGAACCTGTAGATGAGGCATCAGCCCCACGTAGATCTAAAAGACCACGTCAATTGCCTATAAGGTATGGGCATGATGTATTATTGTTGAATAATGATGAGCCTAAGTCGTATGAGGAAGCGATGATGGACCCAGACTCTGAGAAATAGCTTGAAGCCATGAAATCTGAGATAGTCTCCATGAGTGACAATCAGGTTTGGAACCTGGTTGATCCTCTTGATGGTGTTAAAACCATTGAGTGCAAATGGATCTATAAGAAAAAGATTAATACTGATGGAAATGTTCACATCCATAAAGCTCGACTGGTCGCAAAAGGGTTTCGACAAGTTCAAGGTGTTGACTACGATGAGACTTTCTCACCAGTAGTGATGCTTAAATCTATACGGATCATTCTAGCTATTGCTGCATATTTCGACTATAAGATATGGCAAATGGATGTCAAAACGGCTTTCCTAAATGGAAACCTAAGTGAGGATGTGTACATGACACAACCTAAAGGTTTTGTCGATCCAAAGAATGCTAGTAAAGTGTGCAAACTTCAAAAGTCCATTTATGGGTTGAAGCAAGTATCTCGGAGTTGGAATATACGTTTTGATGAGGAGATCAAAAGGTTTGGTTTCGTCAAGAACAAAGAAGAACCTTGTCTTTACATGAAGGTTAGTGGGAGCGCACTTTTTATCCTAATCTTATATGTAGATGACATATTATTGATTGGGAATGACATTCCAATGCTGGAATCCATTAAGGTATCATTGAAAAATAGTTTTTCTATGAAGGACCTAGGAGAGGCGGCATATATCTTAGGGATCAAAATATGTAGAGATAGATCGAGAAGGCTAATTGGATTAAGCCAAAGTACTTATATTGACAAGATGTTGATTCGGTTCAGCATGCGGGATGCTAAGAAAGGGTTCTTGCCTATGTTATATGGCATAAGTCTTAGCAAAAGTCAGTGTCCTTCGACAACTGATGAGCGAGACCGTATGAATGGTATTCTATATGCTTCAGCCATTGGATCCATCATGTATGCCATGATATGTACTTGACCAGATGTATCATATGTTCTAAGTGTTACGAGTAGATACCAAGATGATCCCAGTGAAGGTCACTGGACAGCTGTGAAAAACATTCTTAAGTACTTGAGAAGGACTAAGGATGCGTTCCTAGTTTATGGCGGTGATGAAGAGCTCGTTGTAAATGGTTACACCGACGCAAGCTTCCAAACCGACAAAGATGATTATCGCTCGCAATCTGGTTATGTATTCATTTTGAATGGAGGAGCAGTGAGCTGGAAAAGTTCTAAGCAAGGGACGATTCTTTGATTCTCGACGAGCCGAGTACATTGCGCTTCAAGTCGCGAATGAAGGTGTTTGGATAAGGAATTTCATTCTTGAATTGGGTATGGTTCCGGGTGCCTCGGGCCCAATGGATCTCTATTGTGACAATAATGGAGCCATTGCGTAGGCTAAGGAGCCTAGATCCCATCAGAAGTCCAAGCATATACTCTGGCGGTACCATCTTATTCGCGAATTGGTGGATAGAGGAGATGTTAAGATATGCAAAATTCATACAGTTTAAATGTTCTTTGATCCGTTGACAAAGCCTCTCACTGACCAAAGCATGAGGTGCACACAAGAGCTATCGGTATTAGATACTTAAATGATTGACTCTAGTGCAAGTGGGAGACTGTTGGAAATATGCCCTAGAGGCAATCATAGAGATGATTATATTTCATTATGTTCATAACATTTGATAATATGTTATCTTGTTCCTTGAATGAATCATTAGTTATATAGATCAATGAGTATGTGACTTGTTGGTGAAACTCTTTATCTTATATGATGTCGTTCTAAAGTATCCACAGTCGAATGTCTTGGTCGAACACCAGTGACTCTACGACCTGTACATGTATTGATTGATGACCATATTTCACCGGTCATGGATATAGAGATATCGAATCAATAATGTGGACACATGTTTGAGAACATAGTGTTGGATAAGACCCACCTTGAGACACTATTGAGATTGTTATGATTCTATGTGTCGTTAGTTGGTCTCAAGCAATGATGATGTATAATCCTTAGACCTGAGATCAGCATGGTTTCCTACATGTGTAATAGCACTCATAGGGGTTGCTAAATGCTACTCCGTAACTAGGTAGTTATAAAGGTAGCTTTCGGGTATGCTATGAAACATGCGTAGGAATGTGACTGGTCGGATATGGGATTTGCCCCTTCTAACATAACGGGAGAGATATCTCTGGGCCTCTCGTTGTGGTCGAATAAAGTGCATGGCCATGCCACTAGTGGTCGAAGTGTCGACCACATGAAGTTATTCGACACTTGATCAAGAAAGTATTGAACAGTCCATGGATGACATTTTATCTCACCTAGAGTTCAACCAGATGTCGTGAGGCAAAGGGAGAATACACAAGCAGGTCGTTCAGTTCTTGAAGTCGTAGACTGGCCGAGGTCGTAGACTAGTCGAAGTTGTATGGAGATGCGACCTAGTCGAAGACTGCTCGAACATAATCACCAACTGGTCGTAAGGAGTTGTAAACTGGTTGTAGTTAGATACTAACTGGTCATAAGGAGTTATGAACTGGTTGTAACTAATTATGAACTGATCGTGACTAAGTACGAGCTGGTCGAAAGTGATAAGGACCTGGTCGTAGATCATATTGCATTAAGGTTCGTCCGATATATTCTGTGTGTGTTCGGGAATCGTTATGTGCTGCTAGGTACCGCTGACGACTCATGATTGGGAAAGAGTTTTCGAGTCACAACTGATTGCACACGAACCTATAGGGTCACACACTCAAAGGGCTAGGATTTGATTTGGATGGTGATCTGAATTCTTATAGGCCACGAGTTCCTAATGGGCCTCCTGGTCGGGACCCATTATGGATGCCTATATATAGAGGGGCGGTGGCATGGGGTGAGGGATCGATCAATCCTTTTGGAAAAAATCCCGAAACCCTAATAGCCACGCTCTCCTCAACCACGCCGCCGACGCTAGCACTCCTGCGCGTGGTGTCCCTGCCCCGTACGTGTGGATACCTTGGAGGTGTTGTTGCGAAGCATCAGCACTAGGACGATCTGCGACTCACGACGTTCATCGGAGTAGGAGGAGAAGGCGCGCAGCAAGTACGACCACGACTGCTTCAACTCGCTACATCGGCTCTACTTCCGCTACGAGTCGGTGCGTCTAGTGGTAATCTTGTGATCTATTACTTGCGGTGGTTCCTTGGTTGCGTGGTAAATTTTTGTTTGTGCTATCGTAGCCTTCCCGAGATCCAGCAATTATAGACACTGTGAAGTTATGGACTTATTAACAACTACGTAGTTCAACATATTTACCAGACGTTGGGACACTGCCTTGTCTGTCGGGTTTGTGAAAGAGATGCCGCCCGAAGATGTGGCTGATGCCCTCGCTCTTAACCAGGTTCGAGCGCACTCTTCTGAGATCTCAGCAAATGGTCCGGTTGCGTTCTTGTCCTCTGCTACTCATTCCGTGGCTTTACCCGCATACCCAGCGGTGTCGAGTTTGTGGGGGTGAGTGTTTTGTGCCGAGAGAGCCTTGTGCACCACACTTTGCTCCCAAAATTCGGCCTTCGTCTTCATCCACACAAAGGCATCCTATATATCCCGTGACAAAAATTTATACTTCATGATGGGCGTCCGACCCGTGTTCACATACTTCGTGACAATCGTGCTCTTGAAGGTCCTCCACGCGTGTCCCATCGCGAGCAACACCTGCCGTTGCACTCGTGCCTGGTCTGCTTTTGGGATAGTGAACGAGCCTGAAATTTCAGTCCACAGCTGGACTCTCTGTACATCCGTCCGAGACTTCCAGTTTGGTGTGGTGACGGGGACCCATTCCCTTCCAAGTATCCTGCAGATGGTCAAGAATCTCGCCGCTGCTTTCTTGGGACTCAAAGGGATCCCAACGTCACTGACCTCCGTGATAGTCATTCGACCCGTAGGCAATTTTGATATTCCTCTGCCATCTCACTTACGTACCACTTTGCTCGAAGATCCAGACGCATTCGGCGACGTCGATGACGGTGGCGAAGACGATGCCTCTGCCATCTCGCTTACTTGCTATATATATAAGTTACATACGCAATGAACTAAAATTTCATGGATTGCAAGTTGATATCCACTAGGTATTTTTGAAGATAATTTCTCTTGAAAACATATTTTATGCAAAAAAAAAAAGAAGTTACCCAACCAATTGACTAAAATTGCCTTGTAAACAAATTAATTATATAAACAAATAGAAGTTACCCATTGAACTTAAATATAGAATACGTAGTAAATAAAATTAAAAACTAAAAAGGTACTTATGGGATACTGGGCACACAATCAAGAGAATAGATAAAAAACACTAACTGTACACTTTCCCAAAAATAACTGTAAGGAGTATGATTAGGACTTAATAACAAAAATTATGCACGAAGCACATGACTGAGACACAAAAACCATTAATATTGAAGAATTTGCATATAATACGGATACGTCATAAAAATTCCAAAAGGGTAGTAAAATAACCTACGTATAATACCAATAATTGGCATACGCACGATAGTAATATGGATCACCCCAGATATGAATACTAAATCTACAAAGAATAACAAATATGTTGTATGAATAAATATCATTTAAAAGGCTTAGAGAATGTCATTGATCGAGATAACATAAGAAGAAAGCTAGGATTGGTTATAGCACATTAGAAAGAGAAATAACAATGACAAGATCAAGAGAGTGGATGAGATGGAGGGATGCTAGGGTGCTTTTAAGAAACGAAAATGAAAGTGTATATAGGAAGACTCTAAAATAGTAGTAATTACATAAAAATCAGACGAAAGAATAACATCTAGGTATATGTTATATCACATTTAGATGCGTGTCTTCAGAGGTATTTATTGGATAAATATAGTCATAATTAGAGTGTAAGAACTTAATATGTTTTATCTCAAATAACAATTGGGAAAATTTTCAATGGTCTAATGGAGTATGGCAAAAGGGAGAGGCTGGACGATTTAGTTGCATAAGTGAGAAGCGGGACTCAACTAATGGCAAAAGCACAATTTTCCAAAACAAATTTACGCACACACACATAAACTCACTTGCCATAAATATATTAGCAGTAAAAAACATGTTCATACCCAAACTATAAAATTTACATTATTTTCTAAACAATCGTTCTCAAGAGTTATCAAGAGTGTTTTTGCTTTAGTAATATACATGAGACTTTTCCCATGATCGAATAATTATCATCAATATAAAATAAAATATTAACTAATGTAAAGTGCTGGTGCCTAACATGCACCTTATAGTTTAATTAACCTAGCTTTTACCGCAAAATTACATATGAGCTTCCTTTAGTTTAACTTTCGTCAAATGTTACAAAAAAGAAGAAGATGTTTTAGCACATATATTTTCATGCAGATTAAGATATTGGACGAAATGACCCATCTAGCTCCTAATAACATAGAAAAAAAATATCCAACCTATACCACTGAGAATTACATTTCACCTAAATCAACAATGTATGCACACATTCAACTACCAATCCGTAGTAATGCAATCCAATTCACTCCAACATTCGAACAATCAATCAAATTCCTCTAAACAAAACCAATTTGGCCAAAACCCTAAATCAACAAAACTAACCGATTTCATCATAATCTGATAGGCGCTGCACATTTGCAGCTGTGGCCGGTGCGAGGAGCAGAGACGTACCTTGGGCGGTGGCTTCGGATGGCGGTGGGAGAGGAAGGGCGAGGAGGAGGCCGAGTGGCGTCGAGGTGGCTTCGGAGGTGTTAGGGAGGAGGCTTCGGGCGGCGTCATGGTTGGGGGCGACGGTGTCGAGGTCGGAGCTGGCGGCGCCAAGGTTGGAGGCGAACGAGCACGTC
The DNA here is from genome assembly GCA_036346255.1 of Ampelocalamus luodianensis. Classification (NCBI taxonomy): domain Eukaryota; kingdom Viridiplantae; phylum Streptophyta; class Magnoliopsida; order Poales; family Poaceae; genus Ampelocalamus; species Ampelocalamus luodianensis. The sequence continues at coordinate 1,463,799 of CM070627.1, forward strand.
GGGGAGGAGGCTTCGGGCGAAAATTTACCATTTGGATTTATTTGAATTTAATTCAAAAGCTTAAACATGGACTTTAGAATCAAAACAATTTAATATGAATAATTCCAACATCAACTATTGTCAAAACTATTTTATTTGGATTCTATGTGCTTCGATATATTTTCTAGAATTTTTCTAAGTTCATTTGCTATTTTCTATTGACATTTTGAATTTATGCTATTTTCTAAAATAGAAAACCTAATTAAAATCTCATAATAGTGTTTGGCCGAATTCCAATTCAGTCGGCCCATCTCCTCGCCATTCGGCTGTTTCTCTCATACGCGCCATGAAAGCGCATCCTCGCCTTCGATTGGCGTGTGGGCGCTCCTTTGTCTCATTGTCGGTGGACTCGCCACTCGTCGTCCCCGAGCCGTCTTCTTCCTCGCGCGAGAGCCTGAGCCGCGTTCGCCATTGTTGAGCTTCAAAGGCCGTATGACAACATAGCGTTTTCATCTAAATCTCTTCTAGAAAACGTGCCAAATCCTATCTCTAATCTCTCTGTGTCCGTTCGCATCAGAATCAAATCCCGAATCTATTTCTATCTCAACATCTTTCATGAGTTCGTTTCAGATTCTTTAGAACTCCGCTGCCTACACACCTCCCTAGTCTCGCCCAGCCCTATAAAAGGCAGCCCCAGGATCGCAAGAACGCCTGCACCAAAACCCCTCAAGCCGCCACACCTCTAGAGCTCTAGTGCCGCCGCATTGAAGCTTCTAGGGTTTTCGGCCGAAGTTCATTTTCTTCGAATTGCGCCACCTCCTTTGTCGCCGCGTCGTCATCGACTACATTGTCGAGTCCACAGTCACGTGGGCTATCTCCAGAACCCATCCGCTTTGCCGGAGTGTCACCCGAACCCTCGTCCAACAATAGCCGAGGAGCTAAGCCGCTTCGAGCTCGTCGCCGGTCACCACCGTCCACCTCAACTACCTTGAAGTAGCTCCCTAGGTTCGCAATATCCTTGGCTACCCATCGGTACCACTCACCGCCGGTAGATCGCTGCCGTTCGCTGTTGCCGTTGGTTTTCGAGCGCCGCCGTCGTCGATCTGATGTGGCATGCCATGTCAGCTTGCCACCTCAGCTTCTATGCACATGTTTCGTCCTACGTGGAGTTCGCATCAACACCGCGTGGCTTGGTTCACCGGTCCCCAGATCCAATGGCTCCGTAGATGTAACATCCAATTTTTCTGAGTTTAAAAATCTTTTAAATAGTTAGTAGGAGCAAATTCACCATTTGGACTTTATTTGAATTTAATTCGAAAGCTCAATATTGGAATTTATAATCAAAAACATTTAATGTGCATGATCCCAACATGAACATTAACCAAAACTATTTTATTTGGGTTCTATGTGCTCAGATATATTTTCTAGATTTTTCTAGAATTTTTCTGAGTTCATTTGCTATTTTCTATTGCCCATTTGAATTTCTGGTATTTTTCTAAATTAGAAAAGCTATTTAAAATCTCAGAAATAGTCTCGTGCCGAATTTCCCTCCTCCGGCCCATTTTCCCCGCCGGCAGCCCAGCCCCGCGCGGCCCAGCTCGCCCGCGCGCCGCCTCCGCCTGACATGCGGGCCATGCATGTCAGTCTCTCCCCTCTCTCCCCGAGCGCCTCGTTTGTTCTCCACCGTTCGATCAAGGATGGACGGCTGGATGCGCATGAGGTAACCGGAGGTTCCGATCGTCTCATTGATTGTGGACCGTTGGATCTAGATGGACGGTCAGATCTGGAGTTTGTTTCACAGTCGCACCGTTTTGCACGCGCCGCGTCCGAGCCTCCGTCGCTGACGTGTGGGACCCACCTTGGGTTACTGTTCTTCGTCTCCAACCCGGACTCTTCTCTTTCCTTATCTCCGCCGCCGCACGGTTGCTTCTTCGCCGTCTTCGCCTCGGACTCCTTCTGGCGGCCGTGTATAAAAGGAGAGGACCCCCTTGGCTTCCGCATCCCTTCCCCAGCCGCCAGCGCCCTTGATCAAAGCCCTAGCCGCCGGAAACCGCCGAAGAAAGCTCGGTGCCGCCGCAACTCCGTCGAGCTCGCTCGTCATCGTCAAAGCCGCTCAAGCCTCGCCGTCACCTTCTCCGAGTTCGCAAGAGCAAGGGCTACCTCCCGGTGACCTCGGTCTCACCGCAAGTCCGCCGGAACCCCAGATCCGTCGCGCCCGTGGCCCAACCTCCGCCCGATCGTCGCCGCCGGTCATCTGGGTCGTCTCCGAGCACGCGTGAGCACACCGGTGTAATCCCCGTCTCGCCCTCAACCTCCTGGTGCCACCCATCGCCGCCGGCGAGCCGCCGTTCGCCGAGACCGTCGGGACCCGAGCGCCACCGCCCTTGCTGTCGTCCACGTCACTGCGACCGCCGCTGCCACGTCGGCCTTTTCGCTCGCGTGTCGCCCAGTCACCAACCCCATCAGCAGCCGCGTGCCACCCTAGATCCAACCCCGTGTGGATCTGTTCCACCATGGGCCGAGCCACTGACTCGTGGGTCCCCGTGTTAGTGGACTGTTCCATGGACTCGTGCGCCCGTAGACCATGAACCATCTTCGTGGACCTGGTCCATGGACCGAGGGCCCACATGTCATTCTCTGTAGCTTTTTCCAGATTTATTTTAAATTCCGAAATTGTCTTGCTGATGTAAGCATTGCGCAATAATCCGATTTTTCTTTAGAGAAATAATTCGGAAATTCCAGAAAATCCAAATTAGGGTTTCTTTTTAGATTCAAACTTCGAGAGCTCATAACTTCTGCATCCTATCTCCGATTGAGCCCATTCAAATTCCTAAATCTGTATAAATTCAAGATCTATTTATCTGAGATTTTTATTTAATTTTTGGAGCTTTTTTTGCCTCTGTTATTTATTTGTTTTGTTTGTTTGTCTCGTTTGCGAGTAGACGTTGATTCGTCGGGGAATTTTGTGGAAGAAGGAGCACCCCAAGATCAAGACTACTACATAGACCTTTTCCAAGGCAAGTCATACCTTTGATCATCTTGAACCCAGTTTTCAAATTACTTTGTTTCAAAGTATTGCATTCTACTTTAATTATGTATTTAAATGCTTTGGGCATAGTTAATATCCAAATTGTTATCACACCTTGGCCTTTTATGTCATAATTCCTTGTCACCCTAGCTTGGTTACTAGTTGGTATTATTATAGCACCAACGTGGGTTGGTTAGATGCGAGTATAATTGCTTAGCCATGCCACGAGTCATCATCTCATGAGAGTTGCAAATATCAAATATGACTAAGTGATTATGGAACTCTGTGTAAAACTGTGTGCTATGTGTTATTACTTCGTGATGGCATGTGTTGCACTAAAACCAACTGGGTGGGAAAGGATTTGGACTGAGGCAAGTGGTGGAAGCTGTGTGATATGGTGGACTTTGTGATGGGAATGATAATCTTTGTGATCTAGTTAGAACATGGAAGTCTTGTCTTGGTCAATTATGGACTTAACTTCGTGCGCCATTGAACTGGGCCTTACTGTACGACCACATGCCTGGTATGGGACGGGCCTAACTTAGTAAGTTATGGATTCTCGGCATTGATGTTCAGGTGGATAGGTTAGGCTATGTGACAGGGTGGAGGTGTGACTACTTAGTGGTTGCATCGCGGGACGATTAAATCGCTTCACCGCCCGGCGGTGTGTGTTATATCAATTCTATGTGAGTTGGTATAGCGGTTTGTAAGCACACTGGGAATGTCAATGTTTGAGATGAAGTTTCCGAACTGTTTTGTTACGATTGGTGCTTGCCACACTAGTTGTATCTTGTGGGTAAAGTGTACAACCTCTGCAGAGTGTTAAACAATCTATTCGAATAGCCGCGTCCGCGGTCATGGACATGCTCGGGGATTTCACATGAGGGGTAGTTTTTATAAAACTGTTGGAATGGGAGCTATGTGATCTAAGTCATGTGGCTGTGTGGAATAACCTGTTTAGCTTTGTGTCTTTGTGGAAATAACTGTTAAATTAATATTGTCTATTTGTTTTGAATTAAGCTTTCAATCTATTATTCGTATTCAATTGCAAATGTTGCATTTCTGCAAAAGAACCACAGAAGCCTTTTCTTTGGAATAAGCCTGCATCTATTTATTGCATTCTGTGGTATGATTTGCGAGTACGGTTGTGTACTCACGCTTGTTGTAAAACTTGCGTCCAAACCTACAGAAGAGGAGGAGTCTACGCCTACTTTCGAGGAGGAGTTCGCTGAAGGCTGATCGTTCGTTAAGGTCTGGATCCCAGTTGGTTGCCTGTGGTGAATTGTTGGGATCTACGTTGAAGTTATTTCTGTTCCGCTGCTGCTTTATTTCCTGTTAGCCCTGCGTGGCTTAATAAGTGTAAACTCGACCATAAGGTCAAAACCCTTATTTGTTATTCAAACTAATCGTTTATGTTATTATTCGTTATGTGGATTGATATTCACTTATGTTGACCCTGTGTGCACTAGCGTGATCCTGGACTAGTGCAGTATACACAGAGGGTTCCAAAATCGTAATTTTGGGTCCCGACAGAGGTGGTATCAGAGCCATACTGACTGTAGGTCTTGACCTTAGTTAGATTGGCCGTCTTTAGAGTGTCCAAACTATTTTCTAAAAGAAAGACTAACTGCAAGATTAAGTAACTGCTTAACTCTCCTCATATCTCTCTCGACTCAACTTATGCTATAATCTCTTCCCTCCCCACTGTTTTAAAGTTGCTCTTACCCTCTTCGTCTGTCTTGACAGATGCCTCGTCTCCAGAGCTATGGTGAGCGTACAGGAGGATATGCCGCGGAACTTTGGAAGCTGCTACAGGTTCTTGGAGGCTTTGACCGTCCGCTGTACGTCGGCAACAACTGGGTGGTGAACGGTCAGAACCGTCGAGTGATCTGTCGTCTGACGATCTACGCCAGGAGGAACGACAAGGCAAGCCGACCTTCGCACGTCTCCGTGAGGAAGATCACTTGGCTGGAAGGCATCCAGGAGTCGTCGCGTTTGGCCATGCTTCGTATCTGCAACATCTACGCACGGGAGCTTCAAGACACCGTCTTCCGCTATCACCCCAGAGCTGCAGCCGTGGATTTGCCAGCACGTTACCCATCTACCAATGAAGAGAGCAACGCCACAGTGGTGCACCTCGCCCAGCTTGTTGCAGCCTAGGGGGAAACGCTGGAGAGGACTATTACAGAGCTGGATCATGTTTATGAGGCCTTACAGAGAACCGAAGAGAAGATCGCTACTCTCGAGGAGATTCTCTACGAACTAGATCCCGAGGAAGAGGAAGACCCTGAGGAGGATCCCGAAGAAGATCCAGAGGAAGGCCCAGTTGAGCCCGAAGAAGTCGCAGAGCCAGAGGACCACCGGTGAGCGGTTGCACAGAACGCTGTTCTGCTGCGCGATTCTGTGGCATCGGATCAGTTTGCTAAGATGCCGACTCACTTCCAAGTCTACAGCCGTCAGGAGCGTCGCCGTGGTTGTGGAGGCTTTCTTGAGTAGTTCGTTTTAGGCTTCAGTTTTTTCAGGCTTAGCCAGTTTCAGTTAGTGAGTCGCCCTTTAGGCGGTAGTTTTGTGTGCTTAGGTCGTTATTTCTTTTGTGTGCGAGTATGAGCTGCAAAGGCCCCTAGGCATTTGTTGCAGTCATGCTAAGACCCTAATTAATAAAGGTATTTCGTTTGAGTTTCTTGAGCTGTGTTTTGTTGGGTTAAACCTACCCCCTACTTAGTTCTTAACTCATCTTGTGCTTGCTACCTTATCTAACCCATGGAGCTTCACCAGATGGTTCAGACTCGTCAGACTGCTGCAAGTGGTTCCGGTACCCCAGCACCAGGAGGCAATGAGCAACCAGCTATAGGAGCAGTTCCGCCACAAGCACCCCCGATTGACTTACAAAACTTTGGAGCTTTCATGGCAGCACAGACTCAGCTCATGAATACCATGATGAATCAGATGCAAGCCATGCACAACCAGAACAACAACAGCAACAATCATCAGCATGGAGCCCCAGCTGCTCATGGTCACCATGGACCGTCTAAACTTGCGGAGTTTATGAGAACCTGTCCACCAACATTCTCTGGACATGTCTCCCCAGTGGAAGCAGATGATTGGCTTCGGGTCATTGAAAGGAAGCTGCTGATCACTCAGTGCAGCGACCATGAGAAGGTTTTGTATGCCACTCATCAGATGGAGGGCATAGCCGCAGAATGGTGGGAGAACTTCTGTGCCGCTCACGAGGCACCACAGGATATCACCTGGGAAGAATTTTCTGCAGCATTTCGCTAGTATCATGTACCAGAAGGCATTATTGATCTGAAAAAGGATGAGTTCCGCGCTCTCAAGCAAGGAGCTATGTCGGTGTCTGACTACCTCAACAAGTTTTCTCAGCTAGCTCGCTAAGCAGCAGAGGATGTAGCCACGGACAAGGCTCGTCAGAGTCGCTTTTTGAAGGGGCTGAACACTGGACTGCAAGTCAGTCTGATCGCCCATACTTTCCCTGACTTCCAAGAATTGGTCAACAAAGCCTTTGTTCTAGAGGACAAACGCAAAGAACTGGAGGACAACCGCAAACGCCGGATGGATCAGCAAGGGAACCATCAGTCTCAGCAGAAGGCAAGGACAGTTCCACCACAGTTCAACCGGTTTCCACCCGGACTTCGTTGAGCACTGCACCAACTCAAGCACCCGCCCGGTGCCCGAACTTCCGCAACCCTGCACCTGACAACTCTAATCCAGGAAGCAACCAGCAGAACGCACTGCGGGTATGTTACACCTGTCGTCAGCCAGGACATTTTGCCAACCAGTGTCCGCAAAGGGGAACAATCACTCCAGTACGTTTCAACCTTAGAGCTACGCCATCCAAGACACCAGCACCAGGCATCAATCAAGGAGCGTCACAAGTTGCCAGTCAAGCCGGAGGAGCACCGCAGTCGGTGATCAGAGGCCGTGTCAACCACGTCACTCTGGAAGGAGCTCAGGAAGCACCGGACGTCGTACTGGGTAAGTTTCTGGTAAACTCAGTACTTGCATCAGTTTTGTTTGATTCTGGAGCTTCGCATTCGTTTGTTTCTGAGATGTTTGCAACCAAGAATAAGTTGGAAGTTATGCATCTTAAGCATGCTCTGTTAGTCCAGTCGCCTAGAGCAGAGTTAAGTACTAAAATAGGATGTTTAGGAGCGAAGTTACTCATAGCTGGGGTTGAGTTTCTAGCCAACCTAATTGTCCTAGATACCCAAACCTTAGATGTCATTCTTGGCATGGATTAGTTATCCAAGCACAAAGCCGTGCTAGATTGTGGCCGAAGAGCCGTAACAATCGAGGATGCTAAGGGAACCAAAGTAGAGTTTCTAGCTACCTCAGTTCGTGATGGACATCTGTTAGTGAACAGCCTGAAGACCCTTTCCTTAGAAGAAGTATCAGTCATCAGTGATTACCCAGATGTGTTTCCAGAAGAATTACCAGGAATACCACCAGACCGTGACATCGAGTTTGTCATCGACCTAGTGCCAGGGACAGCACCAATCTCAAAGAGACCTTATCGGATGCCAGCCAATGAATTGGTAGAGATGAAGAAGCAGATAGAAGAACTTCTTGAAAAAGGTTTCGTGAGACCTAGTTCGTCGCCATGGGGAGCACCAGTTTTGTTTGTCAAGAAGAAAGATGGAAGTATGAGGATGTGTATTGATTACCGTTCCCTCAATGAAGTTACCATTAAGAACAAATACCCACTACCCCGGATTGATGATCTGTTTGATCAGATGAAAGGAGCCGAGTGTTCTCAAAGATTGACCAGCGATCAGGTTACCATCAGCTGAAGATTTGTCCTAAGGATATACCAAAGACCGCTTTCTCAACGCGGTATGGACATTATGAGTTCTTAGTCATGTCCTTTGGTCTGACTAACGCCCCTGCCTACTTCATGAACATGATGAATAAAGTATTCATGGAATATTTGGACAAGTTTGTAGTTGTGTTCATTGATGATATTTTGGTTTACTCCAAGTCGGAGGAAGAACACGCCGCACATTTAAGGATAATCTTGGAAAAACTCAGAGAGCATCAGCTGTATGCCAAGTTCAGTAAGTGCGATTTCTGGAAGAAGGAAGTTGATTTCCTTGGTCATGTGATGACAGCCGAAGGAGTAGCAGTTGACCCCGGTAAAGTTAAAGTAGTGTTACATTGGGAGCAGCCCAAAACTGTAACTCAGATTCGCAGTTTCTTGGGAATGGCAGGTTATTACCGCCGTTTTATCGAAGGATTCTCATCAATTGCTAAGCCTCTTACGCAATTGTTGAAGAAGGAGAAAAAGTTTACTTGGACCCCAGCCTGTGAAGAGAGTTTTCAGGAATTGAAGAAGCGTTTGACGTCAGCCCCCGTGTTGATTCTGCCAGACATTCGAAAAGATTTCGATATCTACTATGATGCTTCGCGTCAGGGGTTAGGATGCGTCCTGATGCAAGAAGGAAGAGCTGTTGCTTATGCGTCAAGGCAATTGAGACCTCACAAAGAGAATTACCCTACCCATGATCTGGAATTAGCTGTCGTAGTTCATGCTTTAAAGATATGGCGTCATTACCTCATCGGTAATCGCTGTGAAGTCTATACGGATCATAAGAGCCTGAAGTACATCTTCACCCAGTCAGATTTGAACATGAGACAGAGAAGATGGTTGGAGTTGATCAAGGATTATAATCTTGGGATCCACTACCATCCCGGCAAGGCCAACGTAGTTGCAGATGCTCTGAGTCGGAAGAGCTACTGTAATACCTTGGAAGTAAAGGAAAGTTGTCCAGCACTTTACGAAGAATTCCAGAAGCTAAAGCTAGAAGTTGTGTCTGAAGGTTTCGTAGCCAGTTTGGAAGTACAGCCTACCCTGGAGAAACAGATTTGTGAAGCGCAACCAAAGGACCCTGTGTTGTCAGACATCAAGCTCAAGATGGCAGAAGGAAAGTTCAAGGATTTTACCAAGGATGATCAAGATATACTCTGGATTAATGGTCATATCTGTGTACCAGATATTGATGGGTTGAGGCAACTAATCTTAAAGGAAGCCCACGACTCGAAGTATTCGATTCACCCTGGAAGTACTAAGATGTACCAGGATGTTAAGAATAAATTTTGGTGGCCAAATTTGAAGCGAGAAGTCGCAGAATTCGTTGCCTTGTGCGACGTCTATCGGAAAGTAAAGGCAGAACACCAGAGACCAGCAGGTTTGCTGCAACCGCTGAAGATTCCAGAGTGGAAGTGGGAGGAAATCGGAATGGATTTCATTACCGGTTTACCAAAGACCCAATCGGGTTACGATTCGATTTGGGTAATAGTCGATCGTTTGACCAAGGTCGCCCATTTCCTGCCAGTCAAAACCACGTACTCAGGAGATCGCCTTGCGGAGTTGTACATGGCCAAAATTGTCAGTTTGCACGTTGTGCCCAAGAAGATAGTATCAGATCGAGGATCTCAGTTTACCTCTCGTTTTTGGCAAAGTTTGCATGAAGCATTGGGTACCCATCTGAATTTCAGTACTGCGTATCACCCACAGACAGATGGACAGACGGAAAGAGTTAATCAGATATTGGAAGATATGCTGAGAGCTTGCGCTCTAGCTAATGCTACCCGTTGGGATAAAAGTTTACCGTATGCAGAGTTCTCATACAACAACAGTTATCAAGCTAGTCTGCAGATGTCACCATTTGAAGCATTGTATGGCCGTGCCTGTAGAACCCTGTTGAACTGGTCGGAAACAGCTGAACGTTCAGTATTCGGTCCAGACATTATTCAGGAAGCAGAAGAACAAGTGGCTATGATAAGAGAAAGATTGAAGATAGCTCAGTCCAGGCATAACAGCTATGCCGATAATCGTCGTCGTGATCTCAGCTTTGAACCCGAGGATTTCGTTTATCTTCGAGTTACACCGCTCAGAGGTGTCAAAAGGTTCCATGTCAAAGGGAAGCTTGCCCCGAGGTATGTTGGTCCGTTCAAGATTTTGGAACGCCGTGGGGAAGTTGCTTACCAGTTGGAGCTACCGCAGTCATTAGCAGGAGTGCATGATGTCTTTCATGTCTCGCAGTTGAAGAAGTGCCTCCGTGTGCCGGAGGAGCAAGCCCCGTTGGAAGCAATTGATTTGAAGGAGGATCTTACCTACAGGGAGCAGCCAGTTAAGATTTTGGATGTCGCAGAGCGCCACAACAGAAGCAAGACAGTTCGTTTTTGCAAGGTTCAGTGGAGTAACCACTCAGAAGGAGAAGCAACGTGGGAACGTGAAGAAGAGCTGAAAGCCGAGTTTCCTAACCTTTTCTCTAGTTAGTCTGAATCTCGGGGTCGAGATTCCTTTAAGGAGGGGAGGTTTGTAACATCCCAATTTTCTGAGTTTAAAAATCTTTTACATAGTTAGTAGGAGAAAATTCACCATTTGGACTTTATTTGAATTTAATTCAAAAGCTCAATATTGGAATTTATAATAAAAAAACATTTAATGTGCATGATCCCAACATGAACATTAACCAAAACTATTTTATTTGGGTTCTATGTGCTCAGATATATTTTCTAGATTTTTCTAGAATTTTTCTGAGTTCATTTGCTATTTTCTATTGCCCATTTGAATTTCTGGTATTTTTCTAAATTAGAAAAGCTATTTAAAATCTCAGAAATAGTCTCGGGCCGAATTTCCTCCTCAGCACATTTTCCCCTTGCCATTGACCCATGTGGCCCAGGCCGCCGCATGCCGCCTCACTTCGACATGCGGGCCCCGCATGTCAGTCTCTCCCCTCTCTCCCCGAGCGCCTCGTTTGTTCTCCACCGTTCGATCAAGGATGGACGGCTGGATGCGCATGAGGTAACTAGAGGTTCCGATCGTCTCATTGATTGTGGACCATTAGATCTAGATGGATGGTCAGATCTGGAGTTTGTTTCGCAGCCGTACCGTTTCGCACGCGCCGCGTCCGAGCCTCCGTCGCTGACGTGTGGGACCCACCTTGGGTTACTGTTCTTCGTCTCCAACCCGGACTCTTCTCTTTCCTTATCTCTGGCGCCGCACGGTTGCTTCTTCGCCGTCTTCGCCTCGGACTCCTTCTGGCGGCCTTGTATAAAAGGAGAGGACCCCCTTGGCTTCCGCATCCCTTCCCCAGCCGCCAGCGCCCTTGATCAAAGCCCTAGCCACCGGAAATCGCCGAATAAAGCTCGGTGCCGCCGCAACTCCGTCGAGCTCGCTCGTCGTCGTCAAAGCCGCTCAAGCCTCACCGTCACCTTCTCCGAGTTCGCAAGAGCAAGGGCTACCTCCCGGTGACCTCGGTTTCGCCACAAGTCCGCCGGAACCCCAGATCCGTCGCGCCCGTGGCCCAACCTCCGCCCGATCGTCGCCGCCGGTCATCTGGGTCGTCTCCGAGCATGCGTGAGCACACCGGTGTAATCCCCGTCTCGCCCTCTACCTCCTGGTGCCACCCGTCGCCGCCGGCGAGCCGCCGTTCGCCGAGACCATCGGGACCCGAGCGCCACCCTTCTTGCCGCCGCCCACGCCGCTGCGACCGCCGCTGCCACGTCGGCCTTTTCGCTCGCGTGTCGCCCAGTCACCAACCCCGTCAGCAGCCGCGTGCCACCCTAGATCCAACCCGTGTGGATCTGTTCCACCATGGGCCGAGCCACTGACTCGTGGGCCCCCCGTGTCAGTGGACTGTTCCATGGACTGGTGCACCCGTAGACCATGAACCATCTTTGTGGACCCGGTCCATGGACCGAGGGCCCACATGTCATTCTCTGTAGCTTTTTCCAGATTTATTTTAAATTCCGAAATTGTCTTGCTGATGTAAGCATTGCGCAATAATCCGATTTTTCTTTGGAGAAATAATTCAGAAAATCCAGAAAATCCAAATTAGGGTTTCTTTTTAGATTCAAACTTCCAGAGCTCATAACTTTTGCATCCTAACTCCGATTGAGCCCATTCAAATTCCTAAATCTGTCTAAATTCAAGATCTATTTATCTGAGATTTTTATTTAATTTTTGGAGCTTGTTTTGCCTCTGTTATTTATTTGTTTTGTTTGTTTATCTCGTTTGCGAGTAGACGTTGATTCGTCGGGGAATTTTGTGGAAGAAGGAGCACCCCAAGATCAAGACCAGTACATAGACCTTTTCCAAGGCAAGTCATACCTTTGATCATCTTGAACCCAGTTTTCAAATTACTTTGTTTCAAAGTATTGCATTCTACTTTAATTATGTATTTAAATGCTTTGGGCATAGTTAATATCCAAATTGTTATCACACCTTGGCCTTGTATGTCATAATTCCTTGTCACCCTAGCTTGGTTACTAGTTGGTATTATTATAGCACCAACGTGGGTTGGTTAGATGCGAGTATAATTGCTTAGCCATGCCACGAGTCATCATCTCATGAGAGTTGCAAATATCAAATATGACTAAGTGATTATGGAACTTTGTGTAAAACTGTGTGCTATGTGTTATTATTTCGTGATGGCATGTGTTGCACTAAAACCAACTGGGTGGAAGCTGTGTGATATGGTGGACTTTGTGATGGGAATGATAATCTTTGTGATCTAGTTAGAACATGAAAGTCTTGCCTTGGTCAATTAAGGACTTAACTTCGTGCGCCATTGAACTGGGCCTTACTGTACGACCACATGTCTGGTATGGGACGGGCCTAACTTAGTAAGTTATGGATTCTCGGCATTGATGTTCAGGTGGATAGGTTAGGCTATGTGACAGGGTGGAGGTGTGACTACTTAGTGGTTGCATCGCGGGACGATTCGTCGCTTCCCTGTCCAGCGGTGTGTGTTATATCAATTCTATGTGAGTTGGTATAGCGGTTTGTAAGCACACTGGGAATGTCAATGTTTGAAATGAAGTTTCCGAACTGTTTTGTTACGATTGGTGCTTGCTACACTAGTTGTATCTTGTGGGTAAAGTGTACAACCTCTGCAGAGTGTTAAACAATCTATTCGAATAGCCGCGTCTGCGGTCATGGACATGCTCGGGGATTTCACATGAGGGGTAGTTTTTATAAAACTGTTGGAATGGGAGCTATGTGATCTAAGTCATGTGGTTGTGTGGAATAACCTGTTTAGCTTTGTGTCTTTGTGGAAATAACTGTTAAATTAATATTGTCTATTTGTTTTGAATTAAGCTTTCAATCTATTATTCGTATTCAATTGCAAATGTTGCATTTCTGCAAAAGAACCAGAGAAGCCTTTTCTTTGGAATAAGCCTGCATCTATTTATTGCATTCTGTGGTATGATTTGCGAGTACGGTTGTGTACTCACGCTTGTTGTAAAACTTGCGTCCAAACCTACAGAAGAGGAGGAGTCTACGTCTGCTTTCGAGGAGGAGTTCGCTGAAGGCTGATCGTTCGTTAAGGTCTGGATCCCAGTTGGTTGCCTGTGGTGAATTGTTGGGATCTACGCTGAAGTTATTTCTGTTCCGCTGCTGCTTTATTTCCTGTTAGCCCTGCGTGGCTTAATAAGTGTAAACTCGACCATAAGGTGAAAACCCTTATTTGTTATTCAAACTAATCGTTTATGTTATTATTTGTTGTGTGGATTGATATTCACTTATGTTGACCCTGTGTGCACTAGCGTGATCCTGGACTAGTGCAGTATACATAGAGGGTTCGAAAATCGTAATTTTGGGTCCCGACAGTAGACCTGGTCTACCGTGAGCCGTGAGGCTGACATGTGGGTCCCACATGTTAGGGAATTCTTTTATTCCAAAAATTCCTTTGCTGACGTCATTGTTGCGCAATAATTCGATTTTTATTTTAAGAAATAATTCAGAATAAATCCTTTTTTAGGGTTTTCTTTAGGGTTTGAACTTCCAAAGCCCATATCTTTTACATCCGAACTCCAATTGAGCCCATTCAAATTTCTAAATTCATCTAAATTCTAAGATTTTTATTTAATTTTTGGAGTTTATTTTGCCTTTATTATTTATTTGTCTTGTTTATTTGCTTCGTTTGCGAGTAAACGTCAATATTTCGGGGAACTTTGAAGAAGAAGGAGTGCCTCAAGAGCAAGATCATTACCTAGACCTATTTCAAGGCAAGTTATACCTTTGATCATATTGAATCCCAACTTTCAAAAGTTATATTGATTCAAATTATTGTATTTACTTTAAGTATTTATTTAAATGCTTTTGGGTGTAGTTTTTAATTCAATTTGTTATATCCACATTGTCTATTGTTATGTCATAATCTTTTGTCACCCTAGATTGGTTTATTTAGTTACTATTATCATAATACCAACGTGGGTTGGTTAGATATGATTAGTTTGCTTAACTATGCTACGAGTCATCATCTCATACATGTGAGTTGTAATTATAAACTTGACTAAGTGATTATGGAACTTTATGACAAAACTGTGTGGACTGTGTGCTATTACTCGTTGATGGCATATGTTGCACTCAACCAACTGGGTGGGAAAAGATTTAGACGGAGGCAAGTGGTACTGTGTATTGTTATGGTGGAGCTATGTGTAATATCCTGAATATTCGTTAGTAAATACAATAAAGATTAGAGATAACAATATTATTTAGAGAGGGAAATTAAAACAAAATTCAAGATTTGAGGGACGATTGAACCTTGGGCTTTCGACCCAAGGCGACCTAGCCAAGTGGGCCAGCCATGTAGTGGAGTCAAGAAGGGGGGTGCCATTCCCCAAAACCCAAGCCTCTACTACAGTATCGTGCTGCATGTAGCACGTGGTACTGTAGCAGCCCCCTCCCTGCTGCTCTACCAAGAGGAGGAAGAAGCTCCGAGGTGCTGCCGGCCATAATGGAAGGAGAAGAAGGGAGAAGAAGAGAGGAAGGGGAAGAAGGGTCCTCATGGGCTTGATCAACAATTTTTGTAGGTCTACAAGGGTAACAAATAGATTCCCCACTATTTTTTATTGATTTAGATTCATAATTTGCTTTGATTAGTGGATCGAATTCCTGCTGCGATACAAACAGATTCTGTCCTATTATTTCGGCGTCTGTTTTCATGTGCTTAGGTTTCGAATTTGAGATTCCCATCTCCTAGAGTTATATGGGAATCATTCTTATCTTTCCGTATCTGCCAAGAACACTCAATTCCGAGTTACGGTTCATAAGTTATAATAGATTCTTTCCTGCTGTACTGAAAATCTGACGAGAATTAACAGTTGAGATGTTTATTAAAATATGATTAAGTTAAGGACAGATTCAGGGTTTCCACCCAACTAGGTTGTGGTAGAATTTTTTATAACCTTTCCAGATTGATAAAGAACACTCAATTTGGATTTGTAGAACAAATATATGATTATTTCTCTACTGCTATGTGGTTCTATTAGACAGATTGGATGTTCGACTTTCATAGGATTATTAACGTTGGGTTTTGGCCGAATTGGGAGATTCCTCCAACTAGACTTTTGTGGAGGATGTTGTTATCTTTCCATAGGATCTGAGAACACTCCGTTTCGAGTCCCAGAGCAAAAGTTGTGTTGCTTTTAGTACTGTTGTCCAGTTTTATCGTCCGACTAGACTATCGGTTTATTTGGGTAGATCAACCATGTGAATCTTGGGTTTTGGAGGATGCGATTTAACATTTTGAGTAGCGTCCTTTTCACATTATTTCTTATTCAAGTATTTAATTTTTGTAGGAGGGGGGATTTCGAGTTTAGCGGCATCCGTCTTGCCTCATAACGCTTCGCAGAGCGGAAGGCAAGTACCTTGTGATTCATGTTGTTAATGATTGTTGGTTGCTTGTTGTTCATGCTATTATTCCATACTATTGTCTATGAGTAGAATTCGAATGATTCCTGTTCTTTTCACATTTGTTAATCCATGTTTAAGGTGATGATGTCTTTCATATTCATAATTTATTTCATTCATTCATTATTCATGATTCACCCACGGGAGTGGGATGTAAAGAACCATCAATTCCAGTATGAGCATGTTAAGACCCATCATTCCAATACGGGCACGTAAGACCCACCATTCCAACGTGGGCAGATTTGGATCCCCGTTATGAAACGTCCTTCATACGGGCCTTGGATCCCCGCATTTTGTGGAAATATGGGCCTGAGTGAACGCCGACGGGTGTTCATTGGCTATACCGGTATAAGCAAAAGTGTATTCCATTCATTTCATTTATTCATATGTTTCCTTCGGATCTATGTTCATATTCTTTAGTAAGACTGTCTTGTTCATATTCATTTGTAGTTCATATTATTCTTTGTACTTGCTAAGTCTTAGACTCATTCTTGCCTGTGTTTGTTTATTCTAGGTGATCGCTGATGATGGCATTCTTGGGAGGGAGTGGACACGCACATTGCTTTCACTCCACCATATTCAACCTTCAATAATATGAATTTTGTCCTTGTCCTTCATTCGTTAAGCGTCGAACTGTAATAAATAGAGTTTGATGATGGATGTTATCTTTCTCTATGATATGGTTGATTAAATAACTGCTTGTGATCCTTGAGTAGCCTATTGATGGAACTATCTTAGTTGATTCGGTAGACTTGGATATTGGATTCAGACTATATTCCTGTATTTGTTATAATAGATGTTGATCTTTTTATGCTATTAGATGAGATATTGATGAAATTATTCTGTATTGTTATTGTATGTTAGTCCTTTAGATAGCATCTTGGCTTCCCAATAGTCAGGGTGTTACAGTTAGTATCAGATCGGGCTTTAGGTCCGTGGTAAATGAATATTAAATTGACACACTGTGCATAGTAGGTGGGGTTGGGTAATCCATTGCATCCGCATTTCTAGTGGTATGTTTCGTTATGCTGTACGGTATTGAATTGCTTCTCTACTCTAGTTGTTGTTGTTAGTCTATGATATGTTATGATATTCTATATCTATAAATTTATTCTATGATTGTTGTGAGATGATCCTGTATATTCATAATTGATTATATTGGTTATGCGTGTTGTTAACGGATGTTAAGAAGTTGAGATTGTGGTTGTTGCCTTGGGATTCACTAGGTTACACCGCCGTTCATGGTATGTAGATAGGGGAGTAGTTACCCTGAGTATTATAGTTTCAGGTTTTGAGCATGAGTTGCTTTAGAAAGTTGTTCTCTTCCTTGATTTTTTGAATTTGGCCAATTCTTGTCATGTGGTGGTTGATGAATTTCTCTTGGTTCGTGGTTCATTGTAGTTAATGGGTTTCAATAGGTCTTTAATTGTTCTTTGAAACAATTTTTGTTTTTCAACTGTTGTGTTGTTTTTACTACTTGCGATCGTTGTCTTTTGGGCAAGATTGATATTTCTATGGTTGTTCCTTCTTTCTTATTGGAAAAGAATGACTCATTTATTCGTTTGATATTTTGAATAATGAGAGTTTTCTGTTGCTAGTCGTTAACATGAGGAAGCTTTGGCTCCATGTATTTCCTTTAGATCATTCCGAGTGTTGAAGTTTAATGCATCTCTTTTCTGAAGGAAAGTGTTAAAATCCTCTTGTGATGCCTTGTTGTGGTTAAGTTGGAGATTGTAATCAAACAAAATGTTTGGGTATGGGTTTCCATTGGTCCTTATTTGTTTTTCAGAACAACTATTGTCTTTCCGGCTATTGAGCTCTCTTTGCTTCATGTAAACGTTGTTTTGACAAGATTGTTCTCTTTCATGAGAGTCCTATCTTTCTTGTTGATAAAGGAGACTGGTTAGCCGTTTGGTATTTTGGATAATGAAAATTATCTTTTACAAAGTTCATTAAAGAAAGTTTTGACTCTGCTTATTTCTTTTGGAGCAGTTGGAGTTTAGAACCTCTCTTTGAAAAGAAAGTGTTGAATCCCTTTGTGAGGTTTTGTGGTGTTATGTGAGAGGTTGTAAGTAAAGAAGTCATTTGATAATCTTTGACGTCAAGTTGGGTTATTAGCGTGATGCATAATTAACCTTAACTGATGTCCTCGGTAGCGTAGCTGGTTAATTTTCTGTTACCTTGCAATGATTGCATGGCGAGCTATGATTTAGAATATCTTTATTCCTGATTAGGATCAACAGGGTTCTAAGAAGAGTGAATATTAATATGAAACTACCTCGTAAACATCTACTTGATGATCTTACATAAGTGCTAGATTTACCTATTTCTTGACAAGCTAAGATTGTTGAAACCTTATGTTTTTGCCTATAAGAGATTTCTAACTTTCAAAGGCAATACCTTCTTCTCATTTGAAGTTTGATCTTCTTTTTGTGCGGGACTTGTGGCCTCAACTGTGGACTTCACTTAGGTTTTCTGAGTTCATTGTCCAATTGGTTTTCCCCTTGGTCCTGTGTTCATTGCTAGAGGTAAATGATTTTTTTAATTGATGAAAATCGTTTTCATCTGCCTCTTCTTTTGAGAAAGAACCAACCCATTCCTTTCACATGGGTCTTTCAATGTGTTTTATAATTGTTGTTGTGAGATTGATATTAATACTTGTAGTAATTTGGTCACCTATGGTAATATGCTTAAATGAGAATACTTCATGTTTAGCTTTCGTGATCTTTTGGAGTTCATGAATTATCTGGTAGCTGAAATTATGTTAAATAAAATGATGCAGTGGACTGTCCTATTGCTTCCTAAGATATTCGTGTGATTTAATCATAAAAGCTCATTGGTCTGAGATAGCAACATGAGGTTGCAATCAAAGAAAATTATGTTGGTTCCTTTAAGTGGAGAATAATCTACTTACTTTTTGTGAAATCCCATAAATGAAAATGTTTCGAGTTTTGTGGCTGAGATCATTTGGATCTCATGTTTCTTGTGTAGTTGAACTGTTCCGAGCAAATATGATGTGTTGAAGAATTTTATTGGTTCTTAATTAGTCCTTGTGGTTTTGACTAAAGACCTTATCTTGTTCGTTGTGGCAAAGTGTTGTTAGTCAAAGGATTAATTTCAGTGTTAAAGGAAAGAGTGCAGTAGGAGTATTTGAGAGTTGGAGTCAAGTTTTTGTAACTTGTGGTTATTTGGAACGTTCCTAAACTTTCTGCTCTTTCCGCACAAGAGTTATCGAGTTTCAATCTCAAAGTTATTTTTCTAATTGGTTGTTATTTGCTATTTCCTTTTTGAGGGATGTGTACCCTCAATTGTGAACTCAACTATCATTTTCCAAGATCTTCGTTATCAGATTATTTCTTTTGGTTTCATGCTCGCTGTGAGGAGCAACGTTTTCCTGTGTGACAAAATTTGTCCTTGTTCACCTCTTTCTTTTGAGAAAAGATCAACAGTTTTGTGTTGGAAAGTTTTACAAAGCGTATTTTGGCAACTGTTTGGTGGTGGTTAAGTAATTGTAGTGGTGAGTTTTTGCTACCAAGCTATTGGAGGAGTAGTAGAAGATGAATTGTTTTTGATCTGTACCTCTTGGAGGAAATTTGATTCAAAGGGAATATGTGGCTTCGAAGTAAAACCAAATAGTGTTACGACCAAGTAGAACCTATGGTATAGTGTAATTCCAGAACCTTAGTTCATGTTGAAATGTTGGGAATTATTGAAGGTATGAAAACCTTGATCAATTTTATAGAGTAACGCAATTGGGAAGTATTGCGAGATTATGTGGGTGATTTCTAATGATGTCAATGAGTGAGTATGTTAGAATTGGGGGCATGTTCGAGATTTAATCTGATGATTTCTCTATCTGTTATAAGATAAGTTCGTTGTAGAGGTTTTGGAGGTTAAATTTGGGCTTTTGCATTTTTATGCTAGACCTTTGGTCACCCAATGATGGGGTATAGAGAAAATAGATTAATAACATTTCTAGAGTAGTGGAATGATCATTGATAGAACTCTTCTGATGTAGTACATGAGCGTGTGTACTGAGATTCTGAGGTGTTATTCTTGAAAGTTGGAGGTGATGGGATTGCGTGGGTTTTTTAGGTGCTTTGGTGCCTTTTGTCAAATTATTTTCGTCAGTAGAAGGAGTTGTCTAGAGAGTTTGGTGGGATCAATAGAGTCTCTCCACAAAGGTGTGGATGATGTATTTCGGTATGAGCATAGTTTGAGGATGTTAATTTAAGAGGTTTGAGCTCGTGTGGTATGCGATGAAATCGAATTCCAAGGTTTGAGAGAAATTTTATTCCTAAAAGAGAAACCGAGAAAAAGGATGTTTCCTCAGGTATTGAAGTGTTTTCTTGATTCTCGTTTGAGCTTTGTGTTGTTAACTGATGTCTTCCGCAATTTGAGTTGACGCTGTGTTGGTATGTGTGATTCTTTCCAGTTCAGACAGAATAAAATAAATATTTGATTTGGGGGTTTGAGTGATTTTTTCCTTTGGCTTTCGTGGTGTTCATTCGCAAATTGCCTAATAAGAAAGTGGAAAAATTTTCGTGATGATTTGTCAATCGTGGGTTTGACCCTTTTGGTGGAGAGTTGGCATTGTGTGGTTGTGATGAAAACTCTTTATTTTCAATTGATTTCTCTTTGTAAAACAGTTATTTAAAAAGTGAATTCTGTTGTGCATTCTTGATTAAAGGAGGTGCTCCTTGTTAAGATGAAGAAACCAATTGAGAAGTGGGACAAGAATTCCATGTGTGTGGTGCATGTTTGTGCTTTTGTACCAAAGGGGAAGTTAGCTCGAGGTACATTAGTTTGTTTTCGTCAGTTGTGGGGATTAGTAAGTGGGCGTATCGCCATGACCGTCTCAGGTCCATACGCAAGGTACGCAACGTCTGGTATGTTCTGGTGCTGAGTGAGTACCCGGGGAAATTGGGGTTGAGGTTTTCGTTAGAGCCGTTGACCAGTGAGTAAGATCTCACGTCCGAGTCCCGTCCGGTACGTATACTGGAGAGGTCGGGATGAGCTTTGGGGCATAAGACATTGGTATCCGTTGAGGTGCCATGGGCCCTCCCGAGTGAGCGTGAAGCGACCTAGGAGCTGGAGTCTCGCATGCACGAGCAGTATCTAGACCTGTTTGCTCCTGGTATGTGTTAATTGTTGTTTCATTCCAGTAGCAGCTGTTCATTTGTTTATTTCGACGGTTAGAATTCAGGGTCGAATTCTATTAAGGGGGGGGTAGAATGTAATATCTCGAATATTCGTTAGTAAATGCAATAAAGATTAGAGAGAACAATATTATTTAGAGAGAGAAATTAAAAGAAAATTCAAGATTTGAGGGAGGATTGGACCTTGGGATTTCGGCCCAAGGTGTCCTAGCCAAGTGGGCCGGCCATGTAGTGGAGTCAAGAAGGGGTTGCCCTTCCCCAAAACCCTAGCCTCTGCTACGGTACCGCGTCGCACTGTAGCAACCCCCCCCTTCCCTGTTGCTCTACCAAGAGGACGAAGAAGCTCCGAGGTGCTGTCGGCCATAGTGGAAGGAGAAGAAGGGAGAAGAAGAGAGGAAGGGGAAGAAGGGTCCTCGTGGGTTTGTTCATAATTTGCTTTGATTAGTGGATCAAATCCCTGTTGCGATACGAGCAGATTCTGTCCTATTATTTGGGCGTCTGTTTTCATGTGCTTAGGATTCGAATTTGAGATTCCCATCTCCTAGAGTTATATGGGAATCGTTCTTAGCTTTTCGTAACCGCCAAGAACACTCAATTCTGAGTTACGGTTCATTAGTTATGACAGATTCTTTCCTGCTGTACTGAAAATCTGACGAGAATTAACAGTTGAGATGTTTATTAAAATATGATTAAGTTAATGACAGATTCAGGGTTTCCACCCAACTAGGTTGTGGTAGTATTTTTGATAACCTTTCCAGATTGATAAAGAACACTCAATTTGGATTTGTAGAACAAAAGATATGATTATTTCTCTACTGCTATGTGGTTCTGTTAGACAGATTGGATGTTCGACTTTCATATGATTATTAACGTAGGTTTTTGGCCGAATTGGGAGATTCTGCCAACTAGACTTTTGTGGAGGATGTTGTTATATTTTCATAGGATCTGAGAACACTCCGTTTGGAGTCTCAGAGCAAAAGTTGTGTTGCTTTTAGTACAGCTGTCCAGTTTTATCATCCTGCTAGACTATCAGTTTATTTTGGTAGATCAACCATGTGAATCTTGGGTTTTGGAGGATGCGATTAAACATTTCGAGTAGTGTCCTTTTCACATTGTTTCTTATTCAAGTATTTAATTTGTGTAGGAGGGGGGATTTTGAGTTTAGCGGCATCCGTCTTGCCTCATAACGCTTCGCAAAGCGGAAGGCAAGTATCTTGTGATTCATGTTGTTAATGATTGTTCATTGCTTGTTGTTCATGCTATTATTCCATTGTATTGTCTATGAGTAGAAATCGAATGATTCATGTTCTTTCCACGTTTGTTAATCCATGTTTAAGGTGATGATGTCTTTCATATTCATACTTCATTTCATTCATTCATTATTCATGATTCACCCACGGGAGTAGGATGTAAAGACCCATCAATTCCAGTATGGGTATGTTAAGACCCATCATTCCAATATGAGCACGTAAGATCCACCATTCCAATGTGGGCAGATTTGGATCCTCGTTATGAAACGTCCTTCATATGGGCCTTGGATCCCTGTATTTTGTGGAAATACGGGCCTGAGTGAACACTAACAGGTGTTCACTGGCTATACCGGTATAAGCAGAAGTGTATTCCATTCATTCCATTTATTCATATGTTTCCTTCGGATCTATGTTCATATTCTTTAATAAGACTGTCTTGTTCATATTCATTTGTAGTTCATATTATTATTCTTTGTATTTGCTGAGTCTTAGACTCATTCTTGTCTGTGTTTGTTTATTCTAGGTGATCACCGATGATGGCATTCTTGGGAGGGAGTAGACACACATATTGCTTTTACTTCACCATATTCAACCTTCAATAATATGAATTTTGCCCTTGTCCTTCATTCGTTAAGCGTGGAACTGTAATAAATAGAGTTTGATGATGGATGTTATCTTTCTCTATGATATGGTTGATTAAATAATTGCTTGTGATCCTTGAGTAGCCTATTGATGGAACTATCTTAGTTGATTCAGTAGACTTGGATATTGGATTCAGACTATGTTCCTGCATTCGTTCTAATAGATGTTGATCTTTTTATGCTATTAGATGAGATATTGATGAAATTATTCTGTATTGTTGTTGTATGTTAGTCTTTTAGGTAGCATCTTGTCTTCCCAATAGTCAGGGTGTTACACTATGTGCATGAGATAATAAGCTGTGTGCATAGTTAGAATTTGGGAAGTCTTGCCTTGGTTAATTGAGGACTTAACTTTGTGCGTCATTGAACTGAGCCTTACTGTACTACAACATGCCTGGTATAGGACGGGCCTAACTTAGTTAGTTATGAATTCTTGACATTGATTACTCAGTTAGTAGGTTAGGCTGTGTTGCATGGGTGGAGGTGTGTACTACCAAGTAGTAGCATTGCGGGACAGTTCGCCACTTCCCTGTCCAACGGTGTGTGTTGGACTGACTTCCTGTGTGGGGTTGTCTGGCGGTAAAGCACATCGGGAGTGTCAATGCTGAGATAAAGTTTTTCAAACATTTTGTTATGATTGGTGCTAGCTATACTAGTTATATCGTGTGGATAAAGTGTACAACCTCTACAGAGTGTTAATTAATCTATTCGAATAGCAGCGTCCGCGGTTATAGACATGCTCGGGGATTTCACACGAGGGGTAGTTTTCATAAAACACTTGGGAAGGGAGCTATGTGATATAAGTCATATGGCTGTGTGAATAACTTGTTTAGGCTATGTGTCTTTGTAAAAATAACTGTTAAAATTAATATTATTTATTTGTTTTGAATTATGTTTTCAATCTATTATTTGTACTCAATTGCAAATGTTGCATTTCTACAAAAGAACCACGGAAGTCATTCCTTTGGAATAAGCCTGCATCTATAAAGTGCATTCTGTGGTATGACTTGCGAGTACGGTTGTGTACTCACGCTTGTTGATCAAATCAACAGAAGAGGAGTCATCGCCGGCCCTTGAGGAGTTCTACGAAGGTTAATTGTTAGGGTTTGGATCCCAATTGGTTGCCTGTGGTGAATTGATGGGATCTCCGCTGGAGTTTATTTCGTTCCGCTGCTATTTAATTCTCTGTCAACCCTGTGTGGCTTAATAAGTTGTAAACTCAACCATAAGGTCAAAATGGTTGTTTGTTATTCAAATTACTCGTTTATTCTATATTTCGTCTTGTGTGGATCGATATTTATCTATGTTGATACTGTGTGCACTAGCGTGATCCTAGACTAGTGCATTATACACAGAGGGTCTAGAATTACATTTTTGGGTCCCGACATGTTGCAAGACCGTGAAATGGGCTTGTACGTACGTATCTAGATCGGGAGTGATTGCTTTCCTTCCGATGGTCCCGATATCCTCCAGTCTCCCCTCATGATAAGATAGAGGCACACCTATCGGTTCCACCCGAGCCATGTAATCGACGTAGAACTCAATGACCTCTTTGGTTGCATAACCTTTTGTAACAGCCCAAAATCCCTATGTTGGATTAGCTAAGCATCTACTGTGTATTTGTGAAATTTTGGACCTTTTTAAAACTTTTTGTTGCAAAGCAAATAGGTTACAACCTGGTTTTCCAGAACCTAGAAATGAAAATTTTCAAACAAAATAAAAGTTTGTCAAGGATTTTAAAACTTAGTTCAGAGTAGGGTATAAAACTTTACGTAGAAAATCCTTTGATTTTGAAGACTAGAATTTAAACTTAATAATCCAATACTCTTTCTCCCATTCAAAATCCTAATTTGAATTTGAAACAAGACTAAAAAGGATTCAAGTTTCTCTGTTGTGCTTGTTTGAAATTTTTCTGGAATTTTCTAAGGTTATTTGATTTCTATTTTATTTGCTTATTCAAATTGGTTTTGAATTTAAAGTACAAACAAATCTTTTGAACAGTGCCTGGAAATATTTTTCCTAGGTTCTGGAATACCTAATCAACTCACCTATAAAATTTCATAATTCTTAGAATCAATTTGCTATTTTTAAACAACCAGTCAAAGGAGTAAATTAAAAGTCAAACAACAAAAGCAAGAACTTCAATTAATTATAGAGAAAAAATATAATGCATGAAAAAACCCTACAAAATTTATGTGAGGTTATACTCTAGGTTAGGAACCCTCCATAAAAAATTTAGGATTTTTGGAGCTAAGCATCTACCTTCAAGAATTTTCTTAAACTGCTTTTTCTCCAAAATCAAGGTTTGTACTGTTCATTCGGTCGAACTCTAACGTTCGGACCGACCGAATCAAATGTTTGGACCGACCGAATCAAATTTTCGGACCGACAGAATGTTGAGCCTTTTGGCTCAGCCGAACCTGCTCGCCTTCCTTCTTCCTCTGGCGACCCATCCCCGCCCACAGTCATCCTCCTCCACGCGGCCGAGCGCCCAATGCTAGCTCGCCCGCGTCATGGCGATCTCCGCCGAGCCCATGCCACACCACCGGTCTTCACCCCCATGTTTTGACCTCACCCATGGTTTCGCTTACAGTTTCAATCGCGCAGCCACATCTCTCGCTAAGTGCCCCTCCACGCGTCTGTCCCATCTTCTCATCGCCGCGCATGCTTGCCACGCACCCGTGCATGGTTGACACCGCCTATGCTGAGCGCCACACCGTGAGCATCACCTTCATCTACTTAAGCCAAGCATTGGATGCCTAGCTTGCTCTTTTCCAACTCCCTCACCCCCATTCACCACTACCTCCCCTTCCAGAGATCCAAATCGAGCAAAGCCTGAGCATCGCTCACGGACTAACCGCGCCGCCTCCAAGAATTCCGACCACGATGGTGAAACCTGGCACTCCCTGACCGCGTCACTCGGCAACCCTTCACCCCGGAAGCCAAAACCCTCAAGTAATTTGGAGTTTCCGCCACCGAGGAGCAGTGCACGGGTGTTCTTCTTCGGCTCCGGCTGAATCCACTTCCTCCGCCACCGCTTCTTCTCCGATGAACTAAAGCTCGATTCCTTCCGTCATGAGCATCCTTATACGTCCTTTTACCTCCCCCAACTACTCACTTGCTCTCTCGTTCACTCCAGGTCGTTGTCGTCGAAGACCACCTCGTGCCGCCTCAGGCTCCCATCGTCGGACCACTTCGGTCACTCCCCGCCATCACCGAGCACTCCGGTGAGTTCGCCTTAGCACTCTTGTGCTCATGCTCCTCTTACTTTAGCCCTTATCCCATCCTAGTGCCACTGCCATGATTCACCTCCATGGCCAGCCGCCGCTTGCCATCGTGCGCCCACCACAGTGTCTCTCCGGCCGCCCCAAGACCACCCCTAGCTCCCTTGACACCTTGGCAACCCATTTTTGCCATCGCCATAGCCTCCATACCACTCCAGTCGCCAGCGATTTGCCACTCCAAACTGGCCCGAGGCCCCCCTGTCCATCATATCTGAAAAGCCCTCTCTGTGACTGATTGGTGGAACCCCTTGTAAAGTTAATCAAAATGACTGCTAAAAAAATGATGTAACTACTAATTGGGGCACTCTAATGAATTGACAAAAGTAACAATTGAAATTTGTTGAATGATTAGGCATTGGAATTTCAGTTCTGAAGAAGTTTCTTTTGTTTGTTAAATGAGCAGTGGAATGTTCAGAGTAGAGCTTAGATGAAAACTTGAAGTGTCAGTTGACCTCAATTACAAAGCCAACTATCTTATGCTAACCAATATTTTGTATGTCCATTAGGCCACTTTAGTTAGAAAATCTGAAGGTGAGTTTAAAGGAAGTTTAGACATTAGTACCTTAATTCTGAAGAAAATTGGCTGTTATAAGATGAATGACAATAACCTAACTAGTATCAGAATTGTCAAAAAGCTAGTAGCATGACAAATTCTAGTAGATAGAAGTTTCCCTTGTTTCAATTAGTCATTTGGCAATCATCTAACTAGCAGCATCCTAATCTGAAAAGAACACCTTTGGATGTGAATTTTCAAAGCTAACCAAGGTCAACCAAATTCTTTTGATGAGTTTTGAACATAGAAGGTTTTAGAGCATTTTGGAACCACAACCTCAGTACACTTCTGAAATATTCAACTGCAAGTGATTGTTCGATTAAGTGAGCAATAGAGTTTAGCTTAATTCTATTAGTCAGTGAGTAATTAGTCTTTAGTAGCTTTTAAATCTGAAAAACCAAGGTGGAGATGAAAATTTCAGAAACCATCAGAAGGCAACCTTTTTCCTTTTTGAAGTATTAAACAATAGAGGTAGATTAGTGCTAGTGTTGTACTCTGTTTGTTAGGTCACTCAATTAAAATTAGCATTCGGAAGTTAGGGTTTAAAGAAAAATATGATAATAGCATTTTAGTTCAGAACAACCTGCTGTTGAAGGTGCTTGAGCAGTGGCCTAAAATGTATCAATTTTGTCAATAGGTTATCACTTTGCTAAGTCTAGAAGTTAAAAGGTCATGGATCCAATTAACCTTTCAAACTCTTAAGCTGACAAACCTATTTGAAAGCAAAACTGGAGCTGGATATTCTGAAACCATTAGAGAACCACAAAATCTTTATTTTGCAATGTGAGCACTTTTAGGAAACCCTTAATCTAAGATGGCAGTAAAGTTAGTAAACTAAATAGTTAAGGATTAATAAATAATATAAGATGTGTAATCTAGATAATTAGAGATTAACTAAAAACAACTTTGTTGTTTGACAATGGACTTAATGGCAGACGGTTTTAGGGGTCAACAGTAGACCTTGCCGTAATAACAATTTCAGTAATTCATAACTAATTCAAATAAACTCCAAATCAAATAATTTTTGTCTCTAAAAATTCATCTAAAATCATTATCTTTCTTCTATATTAGTTTCTTAATTTTTGAAGACTTTTTGGAATTCTGGTGTTTATTCGATGCTTTTGATTTGTCCGTTCTTACCGTTAGATGACGATGATTCGGAGTGCAATTGAGAAGTTCGTGAGAATGTCCAGAGTCCAGCAAACAAAGGCAGGCAGTTTTTTCGTTGATGCATGTTGATCCTATTACATTCAAAAACTATTATCTTATTTTGCAACTGTATGTATGCATGCTTTATTTGTCAAGTTATGTTTGCGATTAGAGGTAGTTAATCCTATTGCATGAATTCCCTAAAATTGTTCATCCCCTGCCACTAGCCTAAGTTAATAATTTCGTTGGTGAATTAGAGCTTGGTGGATGTTATATAATCTATTTATGTTTAATCGGTGTCATGCTTAGCAAGGCTTAGCTTCTGGTAGATTGGGCGGTTGTCGACTTTGTCGATGACCTTGATAAAAAAATTATTTTTATTATTATGTTATATCTAGCACCCTGTGCTATTTGGAAAGCTAAAAATGAAAATAAAATGTTTTAGACTTGGGCACATTGGTTGGATGGTGTGATTGTCGAGTGTGTATGGATGATGCCCGAGTCAATAAGGACTGAATTACTTGCGCCACCGTACCAAACATTTGTGTGTGCAACCACATGAGAGGGATATGAGACCTCTCTTGACTTAGTACTTTGGCGTATGTTAGCTCCGAGTTGCAGGAGGTTGTGTGTGTTGTGTGAAAAAGGAAATGATCTGTGTGTGTTGGGTGTGCGGGGGTGGGTTCCTGTCTAGGTTCTCCACACCGAGGAGCATCGGTACTTTTCTAAGACCGATGACTTCGACACAACGTATGGGTTTCCATCCATACGAGCGACTCGTAGTTAATACATTATATTGGAAAAAGTCTCGTAGGACTTAGCTCTGCCGGCATATCTTCGGAAGTGTGCTTAATCATGTGGCAAACGAGCAGTCTAGCATGTGGGTAAAGTTGTACACCCCTGCAGTGTTTAAACTATTCGAATAGCCTCATCCTAGGTTATGGACACGCTTAGATACGCCCTGTAAGAATTAGACTCAACATTTTGGAATTTTAACTTTAAAACTTGATGGGTAGTATTGAGAGTGGTTCTCATGCTATGTTTGTGTGCTGCAGGGGCAACCACCTGTTGATGTTTAGATTATGTCTAATGTTATTAATCGCTGTTATTTAAAGTATTAAATTTTTTTGCTCACTTGCCATTTGAATCTACTACATTGTGTTAAATTGAAATATTGCTTTGTGTTGAAAATGAACCCTTTAGCCTTCTCCTTTGATTTAGCTTGCATGTAGCTATGTATAGGTTTGTTATTTGTAAGTCTTGTGGAGTACATTCGTGTACTCACTGTTTGCTTTTATTTACTAATCTGGATAGTAGGTAATGAGATCGAATCGGGTTAGGAAAAGTTGCATAGGAGCGTCGATTTGCTATGGTTTGAACCCAGTCGGTTGCCCTATGGGTTATGGCAAGCCATTCGGACTTTATTTATGGTTAATCTCTGATTTTATTTCAGTTTATTCACTATTTTCCGTTGCGTACTTGATATTTATATTGTTATTTGGCCAGTCGGCGCCCTTTGTACGAAATTGAACCTTGTATGTTCATATGTTGTAAACTATGAAGCTTTTGGTGTTGTATTAACTTGTGTATGGATTGATATTGATGTTTGTGAGGGTGTATGTGTACCGCTCCCGGGAGGTGCATAATACACCGAGGCGCAGGATATTTGGTTTGTGATGCTAGAGTCAAGTGGATGGCTAAGCATTACGAGCTAAATACCCCGGGGTCTCACACCTTTGATGATGCTGCCCTCCAGTCGAGATTGATTCCATACGTAGGACTTGAGAATTCCCATATACCTCTCGAACGGGTACATATGACGTAGGAACACAGGGCCACATATCTTTATCTCTTTCACAAGGTGAACAATGAGATGGACCATGATATCAAAAAATGACGGAGGGAAATACATCTCAAGATGACATAGAGTCGTCACCACCTCAGCCTGCAGAGCATCTAGTCCTTCGGGATCGATGACCTTCTAAGCAATTGAGTTAAAGAAATAACACAGCCTGAAGATTTCCACTCAGACCTTGTTTGGCAAGATAATCCTAATTGCAACAGGAAGCATTTGTGTCATCAGCACATGACAATCATGAGACTTCATACCAATTAATTTCAAATCTTCTACGGAAACAAGTTTCTTAATACTAGCGGAGTAACCGGACAGAACTTTCACACCATGCAAGCTCTGGCACAGTTCATTTATCTCGGCCTTGGACAAAGTGTAGCAAGCTGGGGGAAGGTATGTTCATCCTTTATCTGTCTCTTTCGGTGCAAAATCGGTCCTTATGTTCATATCAACCAAGTCACACCGTGCGTTAACATCATCCTTTGTTTTTCCACTAATGTTCAGTAAGAGACCAATCAAGCTATCACATATATTCTTCTCCACGTGCATGACGTCGATGTAGTGGCGAACTTGTAAGTGCTCCCAATAAGGCAACTCTCACAAAATTGACCGCTTCTTCCAAATGTTCTTCTGACGGGTCCTTAATTTATTCCATTCCCAAGCACAACATAGATATCCTTAACCATATCATAGACCTCTTTCCCTCTAAAAACCCTTGGAACTGAACCATCCTCCTTATTTTTGTCGAATTGTTTCTTCATCTTGCGGTATGGGTGAATCCTGAGAAGGAACCTACGGTGACGCATATACACAGTTTTACGCGAGTTGTTCAGCCATACACTCTCGGTACCATCTAAGCAGTGCGGATAGGCTTTGGCTCCTTTTGTACTGAACCCCGACAGGTTACCAAGGGCAGAAAAATTATTGATGGTGCAAAACAACATGGCGCGTAAAGTGAAGTTCTCTCATTTGTACGCATCCTATACTTGTACCCCTTCGTTCCACAGTGTCACAAGATCTTCCAACAATGGTGCTAGGCACACATCAATATCGTTCCCAGGTTGCTTCAGCCCTTGGATAAGTAGTGACATCAAAATGTACTTCCGCTTCATAGGAGGAAGGTTGTACATACATAGATTCATGGGCTAGGTGCTATGCCGACTGCTCATGTTACCGAAAGGATTCATTCCATTTGTATTCAACCCTAACCTTATGTTCCTCGGTTCCGCACCGAACTCTTCGAAGCTCCAATCGAAGTTTCTTCACTAGGCATAATCAGCAGGGTATACTCCTCCGAGTGCCAACGTAGCAATCTTGCCTCCTTTCGGTTCGCAAATAAACGCTTCAAACGTGGGATCACAGGCAGATACCACAACATCTTAGCAGGAGGTCCTTACTTCACCTTAGCAGTATTTTTACTCTTGTATCGGGATGCTTTGCACACGGGATATAAATACATGTCTGCATACTCTTTACGGTAGAGGATACAATCGTTCGAACATAAATGTATTCTTTCTACTTCTATTCCCAATGGACAAAGAACCTTCTTGGCTTGGTAGGTGGTGTTGGGCAACACGTTTCCCTCCGAAAGGATGTCCGCTAGGAGACCTAACAACGCTGTGAAACTCTTGTCGAACCAACCATTATTTGCCTTCAATTTCAGTAGTTCAAGCACGGTTGACAACCTTGTGTATTCTGGCTTGTAGCCAGGGGAAAAAGGTTTCCCGAGTCCTCCATTAAACCCTTGAATTTAAAAAAACTCTCCCTCACTGTAGTTCCTTTCTGCATCGTGTAGCATCTGATCCAGATTGTCATCGTGCGACCTATCCTCATCATAAGCACAGTCCCTATCCGACATATCGTTGACTTTCTCGGCGATGTCGTCATTATTAACTTCCTTTATAATCTTCTCTTCACCGTGACTAATCCAACATGTATACCCTTTTTTGAAACCCCTTCGAATCAAGTGCGCTTCGATCTGCGCTGGGTTGTTAAACATCTTTAGATTACGGCAATCAATGCATGGACAGTACATAAATTTTATCCCCTTCTTCAATATATCCTACTCAGCGGCTCTTCTAAAACCAAATACGCCATTAATATACTCTTCACTCACACGGTTCGCACCGTACATCCAATTTTGGTCCATCTACGCTACGCACGCAACAAATTAGTATTAAATTAGATTAATAAACCAAAAGTACTCTTCCTATTGACCAAACATACTAAAATTGATTAGTGATTAACCTAGAGCAAATATAAAATATTACAGATCGTTACCCTCGGAGCTCACGACGAAAATCCCAATTAAATATCTCGTGAGATCGATCCTCCTCCCTTTCTTTCTAATCTCCTTCTCCTCCCTTCCTCCTCTCTTTAGCTCTTCTCCTTTCCTTCTCCTCACTGCCTTCTTCCTTCCTTTCCTTCTCCTCACTAAGGTGGCACAATAGGGGAGGAGGCAGCAGGGTGGCGGCTCAAATGGGAATGGACAGAGGGTCTGTTGGGACCAGGTATATATAATGCCTTTATATTATAGACGGTTCCTTTGGAACCGTCTGTGATAAGTATAACACAGACGGTTCCTTTTGAACCGTCTATGATGAGGCGTCTTGTATAGCCTGTTTTTTAAGTAGTGAAACATACAATCTCTTTAATCAATCCATGCAAGATTTGTCATAAGATGAGTTTTATTTTATTCTTGCTCTCTCTTTGAAGCATTTGTGATTTTTGATGTTTCTTAGGTTTTTATTTGGGATCTTGCTGTGATATTGCTTGCTGGGATGTGTAGGATATGATCTAAGGTCATCTTGATCATTATTCATCTACGAGCAAGCTTTTGGATCAACGTTTGATTTTGCCCGATTTTGGTGAAAGAAACGGTGATTTTAGGTGTTTTGCTCTTGAGGGCTTTTGGCTTGATTCTTCCTGTGATTGAGGGTGCTAGGACATATGGGAGACCATCCTTAGCCATCTTGGATTGATTCCTCTCACGAAATCCTCTCAATCACCATTTTTGTATTTGGCCCGGTTTTGGAACAACCTTCACTCAAACTGAAAAAGGTCAGAACTTTGGAAATGATCTTCACGATCTTTGATTGGAATAGGTTCCTGGTATCCTAGAGAAGGTATGTTTTAAGTTTTATGAAGTTTGGAGTTGTGAATCAAAAGTTGGATCAATTTACGATTTTGAAATCCTGCTAAAGTTTAGTTTTTGTGCTGATTTTATTGTTCACCGGTTTGCCGCACAGTTCACTTGTCTGACTGTACTGTTCACCGGTCTGACCGGTCAGTGGGGATTTCCGCGAGTTTTGATCATTTTGTTGCTCAGATCTTATTTGAATGATTATTTCTAATCTTCGTAGCTACATATAACTAATAGAGTGAAAGGACCTTAAACGTCTTAAGACAAAAGATTTTGAAGAGATCATTTTTGTGTGACGTCTATTCAACCCCTCTAGTCGCATCTTCGGATCAACACATTCATATTCTATTGTAAGACCACGAGTTGGTAGAGTTGAAAACACACGTGCTCTGTTCCTATAAGTAGCTGCCCCCCTTGCCGTCAACTTACAAAGCGCGATATATATCGAGTACAAGAACTAATTACTTAGTTGGATTATTCCCTAGCTATCTGTAGGTTGTACGTACGTCGTACAGAGATATGGGGTGCAGCTTGACCATGAAGGCGAAAGGTCTTGTACTTGTCAGCCTTGTTGCGATGATATCCATCCTCGGTGCCGGCGCCGGCGCCGGCACTGTCCAGCCGAGTAGGATCGTACGGCAGGTGCCGCCGATGTACGTGTTCGGCGAGTCGATGCTGGACGTCGGCAACAACAACTTCTTGCCGGGGAAAAATGTCGCCAACATGCCCTGGTACGGCGTCGACTTCAGCAACATGCCCAGGGCAACCGGACGCTTCAGCAACGGCTACAACATCGCCGACTTCGTCGGTACGCATACATACATATATATCTATCTATCTAATAAGCCCATATATATATAGGAGTGTATATATGTAACTTGCTGATATATTTTGCGCGTGCATACATGTATATGCAGCGATGACTCTGGGTTTGAAGGAGAGCCCTCCGGCTTATCTGTCGCTGGAGCAACGCCCCATCTCTTTGGTCCGGAGCGCTGCCACTACAGGGGTGAGCTATGCTTCGGGAGGAGCTGGCATTCTCGACTCCACTGTAAGCTTCTACTATCCCAACGTGTACTGATCAATCAGCTGCACATGCATATTGATCATGAGCTATTAATTAGAACTAACCAGATGCACGCACGCATGGTTTTCGCTGCAGAACGCGGGGAAAAGCATCATTCCGTTGTCGCAACAGGTGCGCCACTTCAAGTCAACCAAGGCCGCGATGGTGGCCAAGGTGGGCAGCCGCGCGGTGAGCGACCTGCTCGCCAGATCCTTCTTCCTCATCCTCGTCGGCAGCAACGACCTGTTCGCCTTTGCGTTGGCTCATCTGGCGCATAACAGGTCAGCAAACCCCAGCGACGTCGCCGCGCTCTACACCAACCTCATCTCCAACTACACAGCCGTCGTCACGGTATTTCCAATCTCTACACAAATTAAATGGTCATAACAATTAACTTAAATTTAAGAAAATTTCAGACAACTTAAAAATAGCAAATCTGTTCCAATTAAATGCTAGCTCCCTTGTTTTATTAGTATTTCCAACGACTCGGCGTATGGATGATCATTAATGTGTATATGCCCATTAATACTATATGTTACGTGCGTGCGTGCATACGTATATTAATTTAGGGCCTGTACGAGACGGGCGCGAGGAAGTTTGGGATCATCAACGTTGGGGTGCTGGGGTGCGTGCCGATGTGGCGGGTGCACAACGAGATGGGCGCGTGCAACGACGACCTCAACCAGCTCGCCGCCGGCTTCGACGACGAGCTCAGGTCCCTCCTGGCCGGCCTCGCCTCCAGCCTCCCAGGCGTCACCTACTCCCTCGCCGACTCCTTCGGCCTCGCAAACGACACCTTCGCAAACCCACAGGCATATGGTAAACCTGATGTCCATGTTACACTCGATGATTAATTCTTCATGAGTCTTCAAGAGTTTGATTGTGATTAATTATATGTACGCATGTGCAGGGTTCGTGAACATCGACAGCGCGTGCTGCGGGAGCGGGCGGCTGGGTGCGGAGAGCGGCTGCCTGCCCCACTCCACGCTCTGCGGCAACCGCGAGGTCCGCGACCACTTCTTCTTCTGGGACTCGGTGCACCCTTCCCAGCAGTTCGGAAACATCAGCGCCGCCGCCTACTACGACGGCCCGGCCCAGTTCACCTCTCCCATCAACTTCAAGCAGCTGGCCATGCACAAGAGTAGTTAGCTAAATAGAGAATTACGGATTGCTCCCCCGTATATAGGCATGATTAATTTCATGCATCTAATACTATTAGTCGTGTGTGTCTATATATATATACACACGCGCATACGATTGTTTGTTTTTTCCAACAGCGATAGTTAAAGCTTGCTCGCAGAGGAAAAAAAGGGGGGCAGTATATAGTTAAACTGCATCTTATATGATCTGCACTGGTAAATAATACTGATACCGCATCAATACTTGTACTATTTAGTTTGTGAGCCAGCTGGTTGTAACAATAAGTTGATCAAGGACAAGAAGCAGAATGATCATATAAGCCATCTGTCGGAACTATGGTCTATGGATTTTCAGTACAGTGTTTAACATTCTCAATATATAGCTAGATATCAATTATATCTATAGTTGATTTTCAGTACAGTGTTTAGCTAGATTTTCAGTACTTCCGGCCGGTTGATTTTGGTTGTGTGGTTTGGATTTAGTTTTGTGGTAGACTATAGGCTTGACTTGTTTGCTGGTGTTCCCAGCAGGTTCTTGTATGTTACCTCTATATTAGCTTTTAAAAAGCTGAGTAAATCCTGTTTCAAAAAAAAAAATATGTACTTCCGGCCGCGCGCACCACTTGTAATTAATCTACAGTAGCTTACGCTTTCATTCAGTTGGAGTAGTTAGCTTTTGATAAACAAATACATCAATTCACAAACTCAACTCTCAATATATATGCATCTTAAAAATTATTATTAAAAAAAGCGGTATGCTAGTTTACTACCCTGGCTAGGCCTGCTAATGGTTTTAAGTCCACCCCTAATCCACCCCAACCCATACAAAAAGAAGCTAACTTCCCAAACCAACCCACCCACAAATCATCTCAACTCCAAATTGAATGAAACCACTTCTGGAAATTTTAATTTTTACTGAAATTTATATTAAAATTGTTTTCCATCATGTCTATGTAACAGAGAGTGATATTTTGGATGTTGATCCATTAACTCTATTATTTTTACAATAGAAAAAGGCTGAAAACTTTATAAATGCATAAATAATTCTTGGTAACTCCAAATACAGTAAAATCAGTTTTGATAATTTATATTCCAAATGAAATTAAGTATAAAAATTATTGCAAACTTACCTCTGCCACAGAAACTATAGTTTGAGGAAAATGATCCTAAAAGTCATTATTTTTACACTATTAATGCTGATAACTTTAGAAATCAATAACTAAATCATGAAAACCCCAATTGGAGCAAACTCAACTGTTTTGAACTTGTAATAATATTGTCTATTTATTCATGTAATCCTTGTACTCACCACTGTCCTACAAATTTTCACCTCATAATTAAATTACATGAATAAAGGCATATTGGGATCTGAAATTCAAACCGCCATAACTTTCATATACTAAATCAAAATGAAATGATTCCTTCACCAAAAATCATCTAAAATCATGACTGAGCTACTGTAGAAAAATCATGCATTTTTAAGCATCTTGAATTTTATGGTATTTCTCGGTGTTTATTCGGTATTGTATTTATCTAGATTCCGAGCCTATTGATATTGATTCCTACGCCACCGAGAGTGAACAATTACTCTACCAGCAAGGCAAGCATCATTTGAACTTTCTTTTGCATCATATTTGATCCCAGTTTTGTTAAGTTAGTGCAATGATAATTGCTTGCATGCTATGTTGATAATGTCGCTATTTTTGTGATAAATAGTTAGACACATCCTATTATCTTGTCATTGTGGCTATCCATAAATTATTCCAATGCTGAAATGCTTAAGTTAGGGTGTGTGACATTATATGGTGCGGGTCTGCTTAGCCATGCAAGTCTAGAACCGGTAGTTTGATTGTCGGGAATAACCCGACAATTATGGGATAAACACAACCCTCATTATATACTTTTGTTTCATATCTTCGTATCTGTTTTATGAGTTAAATTTTTTCATTTTAAATGAGCTTTTGGTCTGGGCAAGTGATTGGTTAGTGATGGTGCTTTGTGCACGAGCTTTGGGTATGTGGTTGGACTTGTCTGGACAATTAAGGACCGAACTTTGGGTTGTTGCAATTCAAGTAAAACTCGTGCTATCACACGCGGTATATGGGTGCCGTATGGTTAAGTAGGGGTAAGGTTTTGTTGGGTTGAGTCCCGCGGTGGTGAAATGGTAAGGGCATGGGACCGTGAAATCCCGTGTTCTTTTTGGGCCGATAGGATGGAGGCGTTAACGTCTTGTGTTTCCTAGGAGATAGGATGGAGGCGTTAACGTCTTGTGTTTCCTAGGAGCCATGGTTTGAGGGACTTAGCTCAATGGGATTTTCTTGCTAAAAACGACCATATCTTGATTTACCTGGCCGGCATACCATAGGAAGTATGCTATATTCGGAGGCATCTGGAGGCTTACGGGCTAATCAAGTCGTGTGGGTAAAGTAGTACACCCCTGCAGGGTATAATCTATTCGAATAGCCGTGTCCACGGTTATGGACGACCGCTTGAAATTTGTGGCTGCTTATTGTTAGACTTGAGACTTAAAATTGTGGGTGAACTCGGTAATTCATGAATGGAATGTTCATGCTTGTGGTTGTATCAAAGTGGACAACCACTTTGCTATTTGTATGCTTTGGTCATTACTTAGTTCAGTATCTATTCACATGCTTAAATTCTACTTAAAATCTGATTTTTAAATGGCACTTGAAGAACTAGCATATGTAGGTTGTTATTGTTGCGTTTTTTCTGCAAAACTAAGCCAATATGAGCCTTCCCTTGGAATGACCTTATGCATAACTATTTTTATTTGTGTAAGACTGGCGAGTACTCTTTGGTACTCAGCCAGATGTTTACTGGCTTTTACAGGTGAGGACGATATCGAGACCGATGAACTTGTCGGTGTCGATTTAGACGACACCGATGAGTAGTATGCTACTTTCTAACTCCCAGTCGGTTGTCGATGGGTCGTGGGCATACCACTGATGGCATTTTGATTTATTTACTTGCTTCCGCTTTGTACTTGTTAAATTTGGCCGGTCGGCCCCTTATGTAGTTGTATACTTGGTACTGTGAAGTATCACCTTTGAACTATTAATGTATGAGCATTGTATGGATGTGATCAACGTTGTATGAGAGCATGAATATATTGGTCGCTGATCTTGGGAGCCAATATAAGTCATGCTCGCTGTTCGTGGTTTCCGATTTAACTCGTTAAGTGTAGCACTTGACTCGTTAGAGAACCGGCAATCATGTAGTGCTCACAGAGGAGCGGTGCGCATGATCGTCGGGGCTCTAGATTGCAGTCAAGTCTCTCATTTAGACTGAGTTAAGTTGGAAACCATTTACCAGAGATCCGGAGTTATGTCCTTAAGACCAAGATTAGTCTCAGTCTTACGGAGATAACCCGGGGTCCCCGCACACCGGTTCGGATTGAACCCATTTCCAACCATTTCAGCCCAACCCAACAGCCAAAGCCCACAAGGCCAGAAGCACCAGATGAAACCATTTTGTCTTGAATATCGAAGTACAGTACTTTTTCATTGGAGACGTATATGATCCAATATTCATATATGTCCATTTCAAGAGATGTCACTGTACTTAAATTAATTATACATGTTGTTAGGCTGATAAGGAACATATGCGCCAAATGTAGCTGCTATACAGAGTACGTACTGGCAAACCTGATATGTATAAACTATAATAAAGCCATCAGATGCTTATGTGGACGAGCTTCAGATGGTAACTAGCTACTAGCCACCAAAACAAAGGAACCATTTTACCTATACCTTCGCATCATTCGGATATCAACTTCAAGAGATATCATGTCGCTATATTTGTGGGGGGCGTATCAGGTGCACATGAGTATATGTGTGCACATATGCACAAACAAGATCCGGGCGCTCCATCGCCAATCGGACGGTGCGCGCGCGTGGGCTCGCCCGGGCGGGCGCGCCTCTGGCCTTTGCCTTTTCCACCCCGCTCGAACCTGCTTCGCGTTTTCCACCCCCGCTCGATCCCCAAGTCAGGCAGCGCTCCGACGATTCCTCTCGCCCTCGATCCCAAATCCTCTCACCGTCGCCCCCTCCTCGCCGTTGAGCTACTCGCCGCCCTTGTGCAGCGCTGGCCCTTGCTCGGCGATTCGGCGACGCCCCTGCCCCACGTTGTTCCCCTACCCGCGCTGTCCCCTGCTCCACGCCGGCCCCTTCTCGGCGCCGCCCCCTGCTCAGCAGCTGCTCAATGAGGACAGGTACTTTAGCACCGACTTCCTGGGGCGGGTCAAGGTGCCACTGTCCGCGGTCATGGAGACGGAGAACCTCTCGCTCGGGACCGCGTGGTACCAGCTCCAGCCCAAGAACAACAAGTTCAGGAGGAAACGGCGCGGCGGTACATGTTGCACGCATCCTTCTTTCTTGCCAAGAATTGACACTTCTCATGGTTACGTTTTGCAAGTCTGTCATGTTTGGAGTAATGATTGAACTACAACTTATATCCTTGCTCGAATCTCCACAGAAGAATACAAGGTAACCTTTGGAGTTTAGCAAATGCAGGAATCACTGATGTTTTGTCTGAAATGTTGTCTCAATTGTTTCAATTCTGTCTGTCTGAAATGTTGTCTGAAATATGAAATCTGAATTATTGTCTGAAATGTTGTGTGAAATCTGATTGTTGTCTGATTGAAATCCGAACTATTGTGTGAAATCTGATTGTTGTCTCATTGAAATATGAAATGTTGTGTGAAATCTGATTGTTGTCTGATTGAAATCCGAATTGAAATATGAAATGACAATGATTTCATATTTTTATTCAGAAATGTTTGAATCACATGAGCTAGAACACGAATGGAATCACATGAGAATTTGAATCTATTATGTAGCTGGAGTATACGTGCACAACAAAATTACATGGACAATCGATTTTTTTTTCTGCTGCTATGTCTAGCAGCCATGTAATCCACTTGACGATGTTGGATTGGGTTCAGATAATGGGGATGGAAAAGGGGAAGAGGATGGTAGGGATCGGTTTAGGCAATTGTGCTTGTGCAACCGACAGATCAACATGTTAAAACACAAAAACTCATCTGAGCCAAAATGTAGATGTAGAAATTCACTCAAGTCTCACATAGATCACTGGCACAAGATGCTAGAAATAGAAGACTGCTCAGTTCTAGAGTGTCTCTTATTTGCCTACAACACATATGCATGATACAAACACAATGGAATAATACAACTGCATTTTTGTCCCTTAGTTAAGGGACATGGTTCCAGACAATCTACCAGTTCTTCTCAAATGAATAAGATTCTAGCACAGCAACATGCTTACATCCAAAGGGCTAAACTGTTGTACAACATTGAAAGTACACACATGAACAACTATAACAAGGTGACAATTGGGGGTTATCAAGCATGAGCAGCAGAACGCGCACGACACCTTCAACATATATATCCCCCCTTTTGAGTATCTGATTATCTTTGTCATCTGTAACACAGGATAAGTTACACGTTGTATCATCGATAAGTTGCAGCAGGATGTTTTCCGCTTCTTCGTAAAAGTATATCCTCAGGCAAATTTCACCTGAAATGAAGCAGAATATAAACAGTTAAGTTAGCTTCATCCACAGGCCACAGCTATGATTTACTTTCCAGCAAGTTTTAATTGACCTTAGCAGTAAAGCATTCATCTGATGGGGCAGAACCACAGAAGAACAGTTAAGAATTAAGACTCTACAAACGTTAGCTATTTGAGACGAGTACCGAATGATTTAGTCCCTACAGCCAAAGTTTCTGTACAAAGAGCAGTATGAGTGGGCTGAATTTTGTTAATAGCATAAAGTTCATATTAGTAGATCCTAACTATTTGACACAAAACAAATTGTACAATCAGAATCCATATAATCGAAGTTGTACAATTCAACCTATCAACTATAGGGTTCTATTAAAGAAACCACCAATTACCAAAGGTCTAAAACCAATGAAGTCAGAAAGTTAAGACTAAGAGACCAATAGCAACAGAACATTCAGAGACTAAGTGCCTTTCATTTGCTTAGTTCTGGGTATAATCGCACAACCTTTTATTTTTGCCGCAAGAGCACGAAGATGGAAAAAAGCTCTGAAATAACAGGAAAAAATTAGTGTGGAATCCTTACGGGGTGCTTTTAGTAAGTTCTCTCATATACTCTTTCCACATTTCATGCATTCGCTTATAGAGGTCAAACCTGCAAGAACAAGAATCACATGTAAAAACTGTGTAAACTCCAAAGGTTACCTTGTATTCTTCTGTGGAGATTCGAGCAAGGATATAAGTTGTAGTTCAATCATTACTCCAAACATGACAGACTTGCAAAACGTAACCATGAGAAGTGTCAATTCTTGGCAAGAAAGAAGGATGCGTGCAACATGTACCGCCGCGCCGTTTCCTCCTGAACTTGTTGTTCTTGGGCTGGAGCTGGTACCACGCGGTCCCGAGCGAGAGGTTCTCCGTCTCCATGACCGCGGACAGTGGCACCTTGACCCGCCCCAGGAAGTCGGTGCTAAAGTACCTGTCCTCATTGAGCAGCTGCTGAGCAGGGGGCGGCGCCGAGAAGGGGCCGGCGTGGAGCAGGGGACAGCGCGGGGTAGGGGAACAACGTGGGGCAGGGGGCGTCGCCGAATCGCCGAGCAAGGGGCCAGCGCTGCACAAGGGGCGGCGAGTAGCTCAACGGCGAGGGAGGGGGGCG
Source organism: Ampelocalamus luodianensis (assembly GCA_036346255.1). Classification (NCBI taxonomy): domain Eukaryota; kingdom Viridiplantae; phylum Streptophyta; class Magnoliopsida; order Poales; family Poaceae; genus Ampelocalamus; species Ampelocalamus luodianensis. The sequence goes on from CM070627.1 coordinate 1,505,459, forward strand.
ACGGTGAGAGGATTTGGGATCGAGGGCGAGAGGAATCGTCGGAGCGCTGCCTGACTTGGGGATCGAGCGGGGGTGGAAAACGCGAAGCAGGTTCGAGCGGGGGTGGAAAAGGCAAAAAGGCCAGAGGCGCGCCCGCCCGGGCGAGCCCACGCGCGCGCACCGTCCGATTGGCGATGGAGCGCCCGGATCTTGTTTGTGCATATGTGCACACATATACTCATGTGCACCTGATACGCCCCCATATTTGTGCGTGACAACTGAGGGCCACCGGCATGTTGACTTTGTAGGTACTAGCAGTTTTGGCCAATGATCTGATGTCCATAAAGCCATATATGGGGGCTGGGCAGTAGTAGCACCATTGTGCAAGAAAGTTCATCGCTTTATATTGTGGTAAGCAGTAAGCAATCAGCGAGACACGACAACCATCGATCTGTACATCTAGTCAGGGGCGGAGATGGCCTCGGGCCGGTTGGGCAACGGCCCGAGGTCAAGAGAAAATAGTAGTGAGATTTTTTGAATATATATACAAAAAAAAATTAGTATACAGTAGCAGGCCCGAGGCTTACCGGCCGGCCCGAGACAAACAGGCTGGCCAGCCCAGGTCCCAAGTCGGCCCAGCCGATCAGCCCATGTGGGGACCCCGGTAATTATCTCCTTAAGACCGAGATTATACAAGGTCTTAGGGACATAATCACGGGTCTCCGGGAAATGAATTCCAATTTAACTCTATCCAAGCGAGAGGCTTAGCCGAATACTAGAGCCTCAACGATCATGCGCGTTGTTCCTTTGCGAGCGCTACATGATTGTCGATTCTCTTTCGATTCGAAGCACTACGCTTAGTGAGTTAAATGGGGATCCATTAACAACGAGTATGATTTATATTGGCTCCCAAGATCAACGACCAATATACTCATACCCTCATTCAACGTTGGTTACATCCATACAACGCATACAACAAGAGATAAAAAGACATACTGCATAGTAGTTAAGTTTACAGTTTATTACATACGGCCGACCGGCCAAATTCAAGTAAAGTACCAAGTAGCAGCGGAAGCAAATAAATAAAGCAAAAGACCAGTAGTGGTATGCCCATCACCCATCGGCAACCGACTGGGGGTTAAATGATAGCACACTACTCGTTAGTGTCACCCAAGTCAACACTAACGAGATCGTCATACTCATAATCTTCCTCACCTGAAAAAGCCAGCAAACATCTGGCTGAGTACAAGTGTACTCGCAAGTCTTACACAAATAAAAATAGTTATGCATAAGGGTCATTCAAGGGATGGCTCATATTGGCTTAGTTTTGCGAAAGAGACGCAACAATTAACATCCTACACATACTAGTTTTCATGTGCCCATTTAAAAAAAATCAGATTTGAAGTAGAAGTAAAGCATATGGTAAAGCATTTCAGTAATAAACAATTTAATCGTACAAGGACCAAAGTGGCAGCCCACTTTGATGAACTAAACACATGAACATCCCGTTCATGACGAATACCAAGCTCAACCACAATTTTAATTTAAAAGTCTAACAATAAGCAGCCACAAATTTCAAGCGGTCGTCTGTAACCGTGGACACGGCTATTCAAATAGATTATACCCTGCAGGGGTGTACTACTTTACCCACACGACTTGATTATCCCGTTAGCCTCCAGATGCCTCCGAATATAGCATACTTCCTATGGTGTGCCGGCCGGGTAAATCAAGATATGGTCATTTTTAGCAAGAAAATTCCATTGGGTTAAGTCCCTCAACCCAGGGCTCCTAGAAACATAAGACGTTACGGCCTCTATGCCCTTACAATTTCACCACCGTGGGACCCAACACAACAAAACCTTCCCCCTACTTAACCATACGACTCCCAACCCGCGTGTGGTAGCACGAGTGTTGCTTGAACAGCATGTACCCAAAGTTCGATCCTTAATTGTCCAGACAAGTCCTTCCACTTACCCAATGCTCGTGCACAAAGCACCATCACTAACCAACACTTGTCCAGACCAAGAAGCCCATTTAAAACGACAAAATTTGTCTCATAAAACAGCTACAAAAATCTGAAGTAAAAACATAAAGTAAGAGTTGTGTTTATCCCAAAACCGTCGGGTTATTCCCGACGATCGAACTACCGTATCTAGACTTGCATGGCTAAGCAATTCTATAACCCATAATTCACACATCCTATCTTAAGCATACATGAGTTGGCATAATTCAAGATTAACCTCAAGCATAGGACATAACTAAACTACACATCACAAAAATATTGACATAATCAAAATAGCATGCAAGCAATTATCATTGCACTATCTTAACCAAAACTGGGATCAAATATGATGCAAAATAAAGTTCAAATGATGCTTGCCTTGCTGATACAGTAGCTGCTCACTCTCGGTAGTGTAAGTGTCGATATCAATATGCTCGGGATCTATATAATTATAACATCAAATAAATACAGAAAACAAATCAAAACCAAAATGCTCAAAAATGCATGATTTTTCTACAGTAGTTAGGTCATGATTTTAGATGGATTTAGGTAAAAGAATTATTCCATTTGGAGTTATGAATTGGAAGTTACGCTATTTTGAATTTCAGGTTTCATTAACCCTAAGTTATGCAATTTAATTATTTGGCCAAAATTTGTAGAACGGTGGTGGGGTAGAGGATTACATAGGTAAATAGGTAACATTAATACAAGTTCAAAACAGTTGAGTTTGCCCTATTTGGAGTTTTTATGATTTAGTTATGTATTTTCAAAGTTATCAGCCTTTTACAGTATAAAGAAAATGGAGTTAAAGATTATATTCTCCCAAAAATAGTTTCTGTGACAGAGGTAATATGGAGACCATTTTTAGAATTAAGTTCACTGAAAATGAAAATTATCAAAAGTGGTCTCACTGTTTTTGGGGTTTCCAATAATTACTTATGCATTTTTGAAGTTATCAGTCCTTTTTCTATTGTACAAATAATGGTTTTGATGGATTAATCTCCAAATAAAGCTCTCTGCTACAGAGACAAGGTTAAAACCAATTTTGATACAAAGTTCATTAAATAAGAAAATTATCAGAAGTGGTTTCACGTGAAGTTATTCATATTTTTCAGTGTATCAATAATTCATTTCTGGATTTTATAAAATGTTTTCTTCTTTTCTCACCGAGCCACGCGCTAACCACATTGACTGACGTGTGGGACCGGGAACAGGGCGCATTCCATTTTATCCCAGATTTAAAAAAAATCCATTCTGACACGTGGGGCCCGTCGTCAGTGGCACGGTCCAATGGACTCGGCCTACCAGCGCATGTGCGCGGCGCACGGGGTTTAAGGGCTAGGCCCACCCACCAGTCTCTCTCGCATCTCTCTTATCCTCACGAGGGTTTCGTGCAGGGCCCATGTGTAAGTGAAACATTAGGATGGCTAAGACAACGAGTTACGGCTAATCCAATCATTAGGCATTAATGGCTGTCATTTGCCGTAAATCCCAGCTACAGTGTTGGTCGGGGTACGACACGCTCCCGCGCGGTTGCCTGGCAGTTCGCCGGCGATTCCGACCCCGGCGGCGCGAACCAAGAGCATGCTTAGGTGCACAATAGTGCTGCGCTCCAAATGGAAGTGGTCTCGACGGCTAAGCCGGCCTGTACCGGCGGCTAGCCGGAGTTGAGCGGCGGCGATAATACGGCAAAAGGAGCTACGCCGATTTGGAAACGTTTTGAGCAAAAGGACACATGCTTATGCTCCTAGGGAGCATGAGGAAGCTACCTGAGCTAGGAGAGGCCTGGGGAAGATTGGAGATGGCTGGAGTAGTGACGGCGCCGGAGAAGAAGTAGCGGCACGACACGGCTTCACGTGAAGAAGATGATTGGAGAAAGCCTAGGGACAGAGAATGGTTAAGATAGCAATAGTTGTATGTGTTTTTCCAATAGCAATAGTTAAAGCTTGCTCGCAGAGGGAAAAAAAAGGGGGCAGTACATAGTTAAACTGCATCTTGTATGATCTGTACAATTTAGTTTTTGAGCCAGCTGGTTGTAACAATAAGTTGATCACAGACAAGAAGCAGAATAATCATATAAGCCATCTGTCGGAACTTTGGTCTATGGATTTTCAGTACAGTGTTTAACATTCTCAATATATAGCTAGATATCAATTATATATGTACTTCCGGCTGCGCGCACCACTTGTAATTAATCTACAGTAGCTTACGCTTTCATTCAGTTGGAGTAGTTAGCTTCTGATGGTATGTACAATGGTATAGACAGCTACTGTCTATAGCAACTCTTCATATTATCTGTAGACAGCATTAAAGATAGCTCATATAATGGGTTGTCTTTTTATTTATCTTTATAGATAATACAATCTTTTAATGCTTTTCTTGGTCCTGGTGACACAATCAGCTACAGAATTGTAGGCAACAAATTTCTCTCTCTTTATTATCTTCCATCCACATCAGCTTAAATCCTACGTGGCAGAGACTATAGACAGCTAATATAAGCCCATTGTACATGACCTGATAAACAAATACATCAATTAACAAACTCAACTCTCAGTATATATGCATGTATCTTTAAAAAAATATCATTAAAAAACACAGTATGCGAGTTTACTACTGTGAGAACCCTAAAACTCAAACTAATCTAAACAATACTAATCAATTATTAGCAGTAAATAAAATTCATCCAAAGCAACAAAACATAACAACATATTAATCCTGAACACATCGCCAAACAATTTCATGCAAAATTATATCATCGAGAGTCATCATAAGAATTTACAATATTAATTATTACAACAAAAGTAAAGCGCTATTATAATCATATAATTAATTACATCATCAAGAGTATACAACAAGACATCCAAATCAACATACAACATTGTTACGAACTCTGAAGTTATTACAAGCGTTCATTTCAAGTGAAAGTACAACAAGACAAACTCGGAATTAATTACACGAACTTGTCGACGTCTGGGACTCTTGTCACAGAACAGACACATAAGAATATAAAGAAAAAAAGAGATTGCTATCTATTCGCCAAATGACTCAAAATGGTGATGTATATTTCAAAGGGTATGCTCTGATTACAAGAAGAATGACTATGAACCAACGTGGATCAGGGGCTTGATCGTGATCTATATTGCAATGATTACAAAGGCACATAGGTCGGGTCTCGTATAGTTCTACAAGCATTGGCAGTTGATTGCAGTAGCGCCTCTTCACATCAATAGTCGCGTCTCTTCAAGTCAATCGTTGCATCTCTTCATGATGAACGTTATATCTCTGAATAGCATGGCTAATATCTTTTCTCCACGTGTAGTTATCATTAACCACATGTGGATAACCGCTTTCTAGGACCTCCTCTGCGAGGAGAGGTCCTGGAGTGGTCCTGAGTGGTCTATCGAGAGGAGGTCCAATAGGACATCCTGAAGAAGTTTGAAGGTGGTCCGGAAGGACTATCGGGCCCACCTTCTGTCCATCTGGTTGATCTTGGGTCCATCAAACTAATTTGGGCCCAGTAGGAAATCTGGTTTGTTTATAAAGAAATAAATATATAGCCACATAATTGACTAGTCAACAATCCCCATTAGCTAGCCTCTCAACTTCAAGTGGAAATAACTTACTTGAAAAGGTTTTGACGAAAACTAGACTTGGTCGAAAAGATAGTTTTACTTGAGTTGCAAATTACTATTTTCTTAAGAAGAAGTAACGTTAATCGGATACATTTATGAAAGCAATTCCCAAAGGGACGATTATGTTTTAGTTTTTAGCGTTTTATTAGGAATAGACTCTAATAAAATCTTATCTGTTAGACTTACATCCTCATCCTACCACACATTGTTGGTCTATAAATAACTGCTAGGAGGGTAAGAACTAAGAACATCCCTTTAGAGACTCTCCGCCCCTGCCTTATCTTAGAATACTTATCTTCAAACTCCTTTAGTTTGAGTAGATGATGTTTCATAATAAGAGAGATTATGAAAAAGACAGACTTTATAGAATAAATTTGACTTTTTAACCACCTTGATGTTATAATCTCTGGGAAATCCACTTGAAGTCAAGGTGGTGTAACATCCCCAAATTAATTAATGAGGATTAGTATGCATCTTATCAGCATGCTTGACATCTTGAATCATTTGCATAATATTTTGCACTTGGAAAATCTAAATCCGAGTTTAAACATACACTTGGAATTTAAACTCCAAATAAAAACAAGAATAAAAACACTTGATCATCATCTGAAAACAATTTATTCAAATACTAGAATAATTATCATGAATAAATATAATTTTTACCAAATTTTTAGAACAAAATTCAACCCTCAGAAAATTCGAACACAATTCAAAGACCTATCCTAAGTTTGAATTTAAATTATACAAAATAAATCATGAACAGTATGTTTTAAAATTTTATATGAGAACTAGACCATCCCAGGAACACCCCTTAATCATTTCAGAATTTTTAGAATTTTATTTCTATATTTAAAGCCTCGGTCAAACTTGTTTGGCTGTGGTCAAACTGAATTTTAAACTCGGGCTCGTTACTGTTGCACCGACTCAACCCAACCCCTTTTGACTCGAGTCCGACCCGGGACGAGCGGACTCGACTAAATCAACTAACGTCCCCTAGATCCTGGTCGTCCGCTTTTAATCGAACGGCCCGAGCCGCACCCCCCTCGCTCTTGTGTCGTGACGCGTCCGCGTGGTCGAGCCCGTCTTCAACCTCGGGCAGGGGCGCGCGCAGGAGCCGAACGCCACGCGCCCGCCGCACTCTGCTGCCCTTCCGTTAGCACTTGCGACGCCGTGGCTGCACCGCCCTCTTCCACATATCCCCGAGCAACGCCACTCAACGTCGTGTCGATCTCTGTCATTCTTCTAAGTTAAAACACTCTCAGGTGCCCCTTTCTCCCTCACTTCTCTTCCCGGTGTGGAAGAGGGGAGGCTCTAGCTCCGCCTCCTCTCGGTAAGCTTCAACCGCAACTGCTCCTTTCTCTTTCTCCTTCGTTGCCATCCCCATTTTATCTAACCCGAGCTTCTCCCTCGCTTTGTAGCTCCCGAGACACAACCGGGTCCTTATCATCGCCGGAGCACGCTCTGTGGAGCTCCACCATGCCCCTGTCGCCTCCGGTGAGCCTCGAGACCTCTAACCATGTCTAGGAGCTCCTCGTTACCCCGTTGAGTGTCCCCACCGAGTTAATTGGTCTTTGGTGCAGGAAATCGCTACCGCGGCGATTTCTTCCCCGGCCCCGACCATAAGTGCCGCCCGCACCACCGCACCATCCTCGGCGATCCCCGCGTCGATTCTTTGGACCCAGAGCACCGCCGCAACCTACTCTACCTTCCCCAACTTCCCACTGGTGCTCTCCGCCACCCGGCTGCTGCCTCCACAACGCCCTCGTCGCGCCGCCGCCGGCTCCTGCCGTCAGCCCACCTCCGGTCACCTCGGCTCACTCCGAGCACTCCGGTATGACCCACTCTCCTCTCTCTAGCTCATGCTCCTCCTACTTTTCCCTCTATTCCACCCGGGTACCATCGCCCCTTTTCACCTCCACGGCCGGCAGCCGCTCGCCCTAGCCGCGCCGCCTCAGCGCCGCTCGAGCCCTAACGCCGCCACCCCTAGCTCCAGTGACCCCATGGCAACCCATTTTTGGCCTTGACCGGCGCCGGCGTGGACCACAGCGCCGGCAAGCCGCCGGGAAAGCTAACGGGAGCGCGGCTCTGTTGTCGGATTACCGACCGAAAACAGTAGCGCAATTAGTTTAAATCTAATTGTTATTTAATTTGAGTAATGGTTGTTTAAAGAAATTGATATCTCTATGACCTGTGGGCCCTTACGACCTGTTAAGTGGTTATGTAGTTTAAGAAGTACGTTTTATCTTTTTGAAAGCGTAATCCTTACACACTCAAACCTAGAGTACGCTTTTGTGATTAGGAGACGCACTTATTAAAATGCGCCTTCATCTTAACTTTGGCCGAGACCGAGTCAGCATTGACTGGGTCAATCCTTTGACCCCGGGTCCCGCTGGTCAGACTCTATATCTAGCTATAGGTGAGTGGGAAAAGTATTGAATCCTTTTAGAAAATCTGGAAAACGAATTATATTCACACTGAAAATTTGTATTAACTTCAAAATCCATAACTAATTCAAATCAACTCCAAAATGAATGAAACCAGTTTTGATATTTTTCATATAAAGTAAAGTTTATTTTAAAATAGGTTTCAAATATATCTCAGTAGCAGAGAATATATATTTAAGAAAATGATCTATAACTCTATTGTTTTACAATAAGAAAAGGCTTTTAACTTCAAAAATACATAACTATTTCATTGTAACTCCAAAAACAGTGAAACCACTTTTGATAATTTTTATTTTAAGTAAACTTATTTCTAAAAATGGTTTCAGTCTTACCTCTAGCACAGAAAATATATTTTGTGGAAATTTATCCCAAAATGAATTATTTTTACATTGTAAAATGCTGATAACTTTAGAAATCCATAACTAAATCAGGAAAACTCCAATTAGGACAAACTCAACTATTTTGAACTTGTAATAATATTGCCTATTTATCCATATAATCCATGTACTCACCACTGCTCTACAAATTTCCATCTCATAATTAAATTACCTGAATAAAGGCGTGTTAAAATCTGAAATTCAAACCACCATAACTTTTACACACTAAATCTAAATGGAATGAATCTTTCACCTAAATTCATATAAAATCATAATCTACCTACTGTATAAATTTCATGCATTTTCGAGCATGTTGAAGTTCTGGCCTTATTTGATATTTATTGCATTATCGTCTTTCATTAGGTTTTCGACGATAACGATATATTTGTGAGATTATTATGAGTATAACCTGAGATTGAACAAGTGATACAGCAAAGGTGCGAGCACCCTCCTCTTGATGATATTGCTCCCAGTGGTTTTAAAAGTTTGGTGTGAGTTTTATTATCGCAATTGCATGCTATTTTAAAATGTATGTTTATGGGTAGATGTAGTTAATTTTCCTAATTACTGCATTAGCCCTCCTTTGAATGTTGATTACCCTTTTTTTTTACCTTGAATGATTAAGGATATATATTATATGGGTCGTTGCTAGTTTGTAGAACGATGCTTAGCCATGCTAGTAGTTGTAGCCGAAAGCGATTGATGGAGCTAGTCCATCGGCCGGTGAATTGAATTAAATCTTATTGAAATTTGAGGATTTTATGGATTGGATTATGTTGAACTTGAGGATTGTATCCATATCTTCGAATCTGGTAATATGGACTTGTTGTTGTTGTTGTCGTTGTTGTGTGTTGGGCTTGGACGGGTGATAGGGTGATGAAGGGGTGGTCCCGGATTCATGTAGCCCCGTCTGAGCGTTTAAGGACCGGTCTGTGGTGTGATGAACCAAGTCTTACGTGCAACCACACGCCGGGATAATGGCGAAGGCTTGGCTAACTAATTTGTTGTGTATTAGCTATCAGAACGCAATCGAGTTGGCAGTTGTTATTGCTATTTTGATTGTTCTCTTGTCAACCTGGCGGGGGCATGTTAAGGGTCGCCTTACTTGCTCTTAAGGGTTTCTTGTTGGATGGAGACTTACTTACGCAACGGGTACACCCATGGCGCCGATAAGCGACTTTTGACTATGGTGTTGTTTCCTCAGGTGGTTTGATAGTTAGGACATGACATTGTAAAGGCCTCGTTATGCTACCTCGGTCACACTCCTATGGAAGAGTGCATTGGCCGACATTATGAGGAATGCATATCGTGTGGGTAAAGTTGTACAACTCTGCAGAGTAACTAAATCTATTCGAATAGCCTCGTCCTAGGTTATGGACAACACTTGTGGGAAAGCAGGCACAGTTAGTTTTGGGAATTTAACTTTGGGTTATGGTTGGTAATGTTATGTCTTTATGTCAGTTTGTTCAGAATTGCAATGTTATCATGAACGCGTAGTTCGCGCATTAATTTTGTTAAGAAATGAATTGTGCCACGAATGAGATGTTCGTGTGTTGAATATATTTGAAGAATATACCTTTGTTGATCAATACTTACTACTTTAAAATGTTTTATAAATGTTTTACAAATGGAAAGTTAGAATCTTTTACTCTTATGCAAAACGCTTGATGCTGAAAAATTGACTAGTGTAGTGGCCTTCCGTTGATACTTACTTGCATCCTTATTTTTCTTGAAAAGTCTCGCGAGTACAACTTTGTACTTGAAAAGTGTCTATTTGATCAGGTAAGGACGACGGGCGCAACAGCTTTAACTCTAGTTGGTTGCTTGTGGGTTTGTGGGCATGCCAACTCGGTTATTCCCTTTTTACTTTAAGTTTATTTTTCGCTGCGATCTATTTGTGTTATTGTTATTTAGATTGGCCGATTGGCCCTCATATGTAAAATTTGGACCATAAAGTCCCATATGTTGAAGATGTATCAAAGTTTCTTTTCTCTTATACGATTGTGTATGGATGTGATTGCAATGTTGTATTAGGATATGTGCATGTTAGCCACTGATCCTTAGGAGCTAACATGAGATACATATCCGGGCACTTGGAATCGTTTTCGTCTCACGTTAAGTATTGCGTTTTTAGCGTAATTACTTAGCTTGGAAACGGATCCGATCCCGGGAGGCCTCACAGGTGGTCAAGAAGTTAATTCATTCTGTGAAATCTTCAAGAAATTTTTACCCTCAAAGCTTTTCACGAGTATGGACTTATGTTGCTTTAGTACTTTTCCTCCTATGGTTGGAGCATACAACAAACAACATCCACGGACCAAATTGACTTTTCGATCACCTTTGTCTAAGGTGGTCGAACAGTCAGTTTGCTCTATGGATTAAAGTCTACAAGGGATTGGTTAGAGGAAAATCTCGATGATCAAAGGAGAACTTCTCGAGGCGTATATCAAGGTAATTTCTATGTTAAGTGGTTTTGTACTTTTCTACCCGCAATGGTTACAGGATGAAGATAACTTTGGGAAATGAGAAAAAACTTTTCAACTGCTTTTTCTTACACATCTCTGATGCGTGAAACAACTTCCTTGACCGGACGTGAGTTGTCAAGTCACCATTAGTCGAGGTGCGGTTGTTACATCTTGAGAGTAGCTGGTTTTAAATGAGCCAAGGGTATATATGTGGGGACCCCCGGGTTATCTCTATAAGGCCAAGGCAAATTCCGATCTTATGGAGGTAACTCTGGGTCTCCAGTAAATGAATTCTAAGTTAACTCTATCTTGACTAAAACTAGAGCCCCAGTGATTATGCGTACCGCTCCTCTACAAGTACTGCATGATGATCGGTTCTCTAAACAATCAAAGACCACCCTTAGTGAGTTAAAATGGAAGCCATGAACAACGAGCATAAGATCATGTTGGCTCCCAAGATCAGCGACCAACATGCCCAAACTCACATACAACATTGATTACATCCATACAACACCCATACATTAATAGTTCAAAGGACATACTGCTGATGGCAAGATATGGCATCTATAATTGTCGTTGCAATGCCGATTGGTCTAACGATAAGATCTTGAAGCTACTGCCAATTCAACTAATATTTGGTTTTGAATCAAAAAGCAGGATGGTCTCAGAGACCTCCTGAGAGGTCCTAGACGACCTCTACAAAGACTTCCTGGATGGTTCTGAGCGACATTCACAAAGACCTCTTGGGAGATCCTAGAACGACCTCTACGGAGACCTCCTGAGAAGTCCTGGAAGGTGGTCTTTGTAAAATGATCACTTCACAAAGACCTCCTAAGAGGTCCTGCAAGGCCTCCTAGGTGGTCCTGAGCAACCTCCACAAAGACCTCCTAGGAGGTTCTAGAGGGTGGTCTTTGCAAAACAGAAGGTCTTGGCTCAAAAGGGTGGTTTTTGCAAAGCAGCAGGTCGTGAGGACAAGGAAAAGCACGGACAAGACCTCCTCAGGTGCATTCACGTGGCTTTATCAGAACCGTTCAAGACCTCCTTAGGCTTCATCAGGACCTCCTTCGGAGCGTTCACGTGGCTTTATCAGGACCATTCAAGACCTCCTCAGGTTTCATCAGGACCGCCCAGGACCTCCTCCGGAGTGTCCACGTGGCCTCACCAAGACCACCCAAGATCTCCTCAGGAGCACTCTTGAGGACCACCTCAGGACCTCCCACGAGGATCTCCTCAGGACCTCCTGTGAGGACCTCCTCAAGACCGCCCACCGGACTTCCTACCAAGCGTACAAGACCTCCTTCTAGGAGCTCCTTAAGGGGATTTACGTGACCGGATAGGAAAGATATGTCAATTATAGAAGGTTTGGAGATCATAACCAAATCATATCTATAAATATTTGGTTCGGTTTAGGAGTCCTGAGCTCCCACGGCTAAGACCTACCGCCCTTTAAATAGAAGAGGGTCATGGCCGATTGAAAAAGGGAACCAATCGATCAATACAATTTGCATCTATTACTTTTACCGTAGCTTTCCCGTAGTCCTGTCTCTTCTCCAATCTCCCTCTGCTTGTTGCTCGGCTAGGTTTCAAGACCAAGCTAGGGCAAATCACCATTGCGCTGTACGACAACTAGCTCTGCCTAGGTGTTGCGCCTTGATGCTGTTTGTTGCGTGTTGATTTTGGCATCAACACATTTTGGTGACTCCACTGGGGAATCAATCTACTATCCAGCCATGGAAAAGAATGGTTCTATGGTCGATTCTAAGAACATCATTACTCCTACACTTGAAGATATACCCAAGGAGTACCGTTAGGAGTACGAGGAGCGCAAATTGGAATTCAACAAGCTTATGTTATCGTGCTTCCAGAAAACCAAGCAAGGTGTTATCAACAAAGAGGGAGAACTGCCATCTATTTACATCAAGCCCAAGGTAACTCCCACAGTGAGTAGTTGATCCCTTACCGAAAAGCAAGTTGCCTTGATGATTGATCAGCAAATAGGCGCTTCTGTATCTAATACTTTGGATAGATTGCTATCTAATACTTAAGGCTATGGGTCTTGAAGTGCAAAGTGAAAAAGATGTGAAACGATCCATCTTGCCTCATGCTAATGCTTACAATGTTGACAATGATAGCAGCGTTCAGCGTAGCTCCTTGCTTGTTAATACATCAGTAGCAAATATACCATCTAGAGTCATACCGCAGGATGTGCCGATGCAACACATGCATAGCCGAACTAATGTGTTAAGTTCGGTTGGTCACAGTACATCATCGCATGCTGTTCCAAATATTGCTGGACCCGAGTCTACAGCCCTTGCGCCTTCATCGTATACAGATGATAGTATGATCAATTCGGGTGCACCTAATGTTGGCGATTACACTGGTATGGGAGAGAATTCAACAAATTTGCAAACACCTTTTTACCGCATTGTAGCATATAGTACACCTCCCATACCTCCTCAAGGTTCGGGCGTTGCATATGGGCCATTGCCAACCAGTCATTTTAATGGTCCTTTACAACATGTATCACATGCACAACTGAACCAAGCTCCACAATATGCTTATGACACTCCACAGCCTAATGCTTTTAGGCCACCACAATTGGTCAATGAGGCACCTAATCGGCCTACGGCCAAGACATATGTTGGGCCTGAAAATATTAGAGAACAAGTAGCTAGTGTCTTTAGAGTGACATTTAGGGTAGAGCCTAAAGAAAGGTCACGTGCATATCAAAAACCGTACCCCGATATTTATGATACTGTGCAATTTACCAGGAGATTTAGAGTACCTTAATTTGTCAAGTTTACTAGGGATGACAATAAATCCACATTAGAACACATAGGTAGGTCAATTTATTGTGCAATGTAGTGAAGCTAGTGCTAGTGATGCTTTAATGTTAAGATTATTTCCTTTGTCTTTATTTGGCACTACATTTAATTGGTATACTTCACTTGCGCCTAACTCTGTTCATACATGGTCCCAGTTAGAGCAGAAATTCTATGAATATTTTTATACTGGTGACACTCAGTTAAGGTTATCGTATTTAACATCGGTTAAACAAAAATACAATAAACCTGTTACTGATTACATCAGGAGGTTTAGAGAGACAAGAAACTGATGTTTTAAGTTAATAATTTCTGATAAAGACCTAGCTGATCTAGCCTATTCTGGTTTACTTTCTCATTTGAAGAAAAAGCTAGAAAACCATGATTTGTTAGATGTTAGCCAAGTATTACAAAAGGCGCTAGCACAAGAAAGCGGGGCTAAAGAGTCTAGGAATTTTCAGAGGTCAAGTGATAAAGTAAAGGTCGATCGTCCTAGTGTCCATATGCTTGAGTATGAATTTGAAAATTCAGACGATGATGATGTTGATGTGTGTGTGGCCGAATGGGATTGGTCTTCAAAATCTAAACCATTTGTTTGTTTAGCTCTAAAGCCGGTTCCACAAAAGAATCGGCAAGAAGAAATTAAGTATACATTTGATAGTGCTAAATGCGATAGAATCTTTGATTATTTGCTATAGGAGAAACAAATTAGATTGCCTGATAGCCATGTTATACCAACACCTGAAGAGTTAAAAGGCGGGCATATTGTAAGTGGCATAATTCTTATTCTCATGCCACTAATGATTGCAATGTTTTTCGTTGAAAGGTTCAATCGACCATTAATGAAGGACGATTGAAGTTTGCCGAAAGTCCGAAGATGTAGCTAGACCACAACCCCTTTTCTGTCAATGTGATTGATTTGAGAACAAGAAGGTGCTTATTCGGCCATCTTAGGCTGAGTCTACAAAAGGCAAGAATGTGGTGATAGACGAGGGGGGCACAAGAACATCCCATTCTGAGGCTATACAAAATGTTAAGCCAAAGATGATCGAACCAAAAAGTCCAGAAGTTGAGTGTTGGAAGGTGAATAAAGGTAAAGGCAAGACCAACAAGAGGTTTGAGAAGCCAAAGCCTACATTTAAGGAGCTTTTAACCAAGTATGAGGATGGCAAAGCCGGCCGAACCAGTGCTAGTCGGCTCAAAGGTTTTAAACAACCAAGATCACCTGCAAAGCAATAATTTGATGGTCAGGATCGTCGTTAAGAGGACTTCCATGCAGCAGCACCATATCCTCCTTTTGGGCCACCAATGCCCACCCCATGGGTCCTCCTATTGGTTTTCCTCCTTGTTCACCATGGGGCTGATATGGTCCATGGATGCCACCTCCAATGCCTTTTGGACCCTTCCATCTAGGGTGGACAGCACCAAGAGAACCTATGTTTGATAGGTTATCACATCCTAATATAATGACCATTTTGATCAAAGAAACCGGTCTTACAATGGGAGGGATAATAAAGTGGTGAAGAAGGTGTATCATGTCAAGAATAATGGTAATCTAGGTGAAAAATCAGATTTGAGTTCAAAGACAGAAGAGCTGATTATCAAGAAGAAGGAGAAGCAAAAGCAGTCGGCTACTGTTGTTTCAAGTGTTAGCGATGCGAATTACAGCAGCGATAGCGGTGCATGGTTCGACACGGCGATAGCATGTCTCTGATAGCTATAAGCGATCAGTAGCTACGATGCTCGTGAACCTTAGTTCGGATGCAGTTGCAACTACAGTAGCATCCGAGCAAACTACATCGCATGCTGATTTTGAAGTGCCAAAAACAGTGGAGAAAGTTAGAGGAAAGATGTCGTTGCTGACCGGGACAAAGCCACAGCCCCGTTGGTGTCTTCTTGGTCTTTCTCATTCCCAAAATAGAAGGTTGCAGCGGCTGCGCATGCAAGAACTTGGAGAGGCTAGAGCAGAAAAGGTGAGAGAGGAAATATTTAACGAAATAAAGCCTATGGTGCCTGTCCGAAGAGAGTGGAGAGTAAAGTCAGTTGAAACACCAACTCAGGTACCCAGTGATGATGAAGATGATTTGTTGGATTGCGAAGGCTCTCCAATGATTAAAAATGATATCCTGCCCTGTGAAGGTACGGATATTAATATAGTGTTTACATTGCCTCTAGAGTTTCAGATTGTTAGTGAGGAGGCTGCCCAGTTATGTCTTGGCCCTAAAGAAGCTATTTTTGAGAAGCTCAGGGAATCGAGCCAACATCTGAAACCATTATATGTTAGGGGGTATATCAATGGTAGGCCGATTTCTATGATGTTAGTTGATGGTGGGGCTGCCGTGAACTTGATGTCGTATTCAGTTTTTAAGAAATTAGGGCGAGAGGGCAGCGAGCTTATGAAGACTAATTTGATGCTCAATGGTTTCACGGGTGAGTCTATAGAGGCCAAGGGTGTTATTTCTATGGAACTTACTATTGGGAGCAAGACTCTACCCACGGCCTTCTTCGTCGTTGATGTACAAGGTAATTATAGTGCTTTATTGGGTCATGATTGGATACATGCAAATCGCTGTGTGCCTTCTACCTTGCATCAAACTTTAATACAATGGATCGATGATGATATAGAAGTAGTTCAAGCGGACACATCGGCTTATGTTGCTTTGGCCGATGCTTCAGCTGATTGGTAGCACGGTAATGTGCAATGTTTGACAGGTCTAGACCTCTCTAGCTATGATTATCTTAGTGTCACTAAGGATGGTTTTGTACCCATGTCTGTACAGTCGGCCTCCGTAGCTTGGCTTAGTAATATGATGTTATAAATGAATAAAGAAAGCAGTTTGGAATGGTTGCGATAGTGTACAGAGCAATATCGGTCAAACAAGAACGATATTTGTGAAGCTATTGATGATTTTGATGAAGTGGAAAAGTTAGGACAAGGTTTCTCGTCGGCTGACCCTTTAGATGAAGTTGATATAGGTGATGAGACTATTCCTAGACCGACATTTGTAAACAAAAATATGAGTGCTGAATATAAGAGCAAAGTGATAAATTTGCTTAGAGAATATGTTGATTTCTTTTCTTGGGAATATCATGAGATGCCGGGACTCAGCCGAGAATTAGTTGAGCATCGGTTGCTATTAAGTCTGGTTTTAGGCCTTATAAACAGCCATCTAGAAGATTTAATCCCGATATATATGATCTGATCAAAGAAGAAATAGATCGATTGTTGAAGGCTGGTTTTATTAGGCCATGTAGGTATGCTGAATGGATTTCCTACATTGCCTCGGTTGAGAAGAATCCTGGTAAGTTGAGAGTATGCAATGATTTTAGAGATTTAAATAAAGCTACCCCTAAAGATGAATATCCTATGCCTATAGCCGACATGCTAATCAATGATGCTTCACGACATAGAGTAATTAGTTTCTTAGATGGTAATGCTGGTTATAATCAAATCTTTATGGCCGAAGAGGATATGTCTAAAACAGCCTTTCGATGTCCTGGTTTTGTTGGTTTGTTTGAATGGGTTGTTATGACTTTTGGTTTAAAGAATGCTGGTGCTACTTATCAAAGGGCTATGAACTTAATTTTTCATGATCTACTTGTTGTTATCCTAGAGGTATACATTGATGATATATTTGTTAAATCAGATTGTATGGATCATCACTTAGCCGATTTATGTCTAGCCTTTGAACGAATGCGTCGATATGGTTTGAAGATGAACCCTCTCAAATGTGCCTTTGGTGTGTCGGCTGGCAAGTTCTTAGGATTTATAATACATGAGAGAGGCATAGAAATAGACCCTACCAAAATAGAGGCTAATAAGAAGGTAAAGGCGCCATAGTGTAAAAGGGATATGCAAAAGTTCCTAGGAAAAGTGAATTATTTGAGGAGGTTTATATCAAATTTGTCTCGAAAGGTTGGGGCATTCACTCCTATACCACGGTTGAAGAAAGAGACCGAATTTACTTGGGGGCAGATCAGCAACAAGCATTTGAGGAGATCGAAAAGTATTTGTCTACACCTCCTGTGTTGAGGGCGCCCAAAGCAGAGATTTCAGCTATACATTGCTGCAGAGGAAAATATCATGGTGCTATTTTGACACAAGTAATAGATGGCAAAAAATATGTGATTACTTGAATCGGCGTCTCTTGGAAGTTGAGACGAGGTATGTGTTTATTGAAAAATTATGTTTATCCTTGTATTATGCTTGCACCAAGTTGAGGCATTATTTGCTATCTAGTACTTGCGTTGTTGCTTGTCAAACCGATGTTATTAAGTATATGTTGCAACAAAAAATTTTAAGCGGTATAATCGGAAAGTAGGCTTATGCATTAATAGAGTATGATTTGGCTTATGAATCTTTGAAATCTATGAAAGGCCAAATTGTAGCTAATTTCATTGTTGATTATAGGATTGATAATGATATAGAGTTGGTTAATTATTTATCTGTATGTCCATGGAAGTTATATTTTGATGGCTCGGCTTGTAGAGAAGGGCAAGGTATTGGTATTGTTTTAATTTTGCCTAGAGATATTGTTTTTGAAACATCGGTTTGTTTAGAATATTTTTGTACCAATAATCAGGCCGAGTATGAAGCTCTTTTGTTAGGGTTACAAATTTTAGAATCCATAGGTGTAAAGAATATAGAAGCGTTTGGTGATTCATTATTAGTTGTGCAACAAGTCTCTAAAAATTACCAGTGCTTTGATGGATCATTGAATATTTATTTGGAAAAGTGCTTAGAAATAATAGCAACATTGGAAGATTTTACTATTGGCCATATTTCTAGAGAAAAGAATATTAGAGCAAATGATTTAGCATAACAAGCATCTGGTTATCAAGTTAGAAGAGGTAGATTGTTCATGATAGAGAAACCAATGCTAGAAGGTGTTATAATGTGTATAGCCAAACAACATGATGGCAGTTCGGATGCTTTGAAGGCATCAAATTTTGTCAAGTCTAGTGATTGGAGAAAGTCTCTAGTTAGTTATTTGGAAAACCCTAGTCAATATATTGATAGAAAGCTTGCGACAAGCATTAAAGTATACATTGCTTGATGGAGAGTTGTATCGCCGAACTATAGATGGGTTACTTTTAAAATGTTTGGGCTCGGATCAATCTAAAGTTGCTATGGGTGAGGTGCATAAAGGTATATGTGGTACACATCAGTCGGCTCATAAGATGATGTGGTTATTAAGAAGGGTTGGTTTCTATTAGCCGACTATGTTGGAGGATTGTTTTAGATACTATAAAGGGTGTGAGTCATGCCAAAAGTTTGGTGATGTTCAATTAGCACCCGCTGTTATGTTGCATCCTATTGTTAAACCATGGTTGTTCCGTGGTTGGGGTTTAGATTTCATCAGCCAAATACACCCTGCATCTTCTAAGGGTCATCGTTTTGTTTTAGTAGCCACTGATTATTTTACAAAGTGGACAGAAGCTGTTCCTCTTAAGAACATGACATATAAAGAGGTAATTGATTTTATTTTGGAACATATTATCCATAGATTCGGCATACCACAGACCTTAACTACTGATCAAGGTTCATCTTTTATGTCCCATCAAGTGCAAGAATTCGCCGAATCATTTAGAATCAAGCTTCTTAATTCCTCACCTTATTATGCTCAGGCCAATGCTCAGGCCGAGTCAAGTAACAAGACCTTGATCAGGCTCATTAAGAAAAAGATAGAGGAGAATCCTAAGAGGTGGCATGAAGTGTCATCTGAAGTATTATAGACTCATTGTATATCCAAGTATATTGCTATAAAGGTAATACCATTTGAGCTAGTGTATGGGCAAGAGGCCATTTTGCTTGTTGAGGTAAAACTGAGTGCCCTTAGATTGACCAGGCAAAATTATTTGTTGGCCGTAGATTACCATGACTTGATGATGGATAGGATAGATGAAGTTGCAGATGAAAGATTAAAGGCTTTGAGGGAGATTGAAAAAGATAAAATGAGGGTAGCTAAGGCCTATAATAAGAAAGTGAAGGAAAAATCGTTTCAAATAGGAGACTTAGTTAGGAAGACGATTTTACCTATTGGGTCTAAAGATGGTAAGTTTGGGAAGTGGTCCCTGTAACAGCCCAAAATTTCAATTTCAGAAGAAAATAAAATTTTAATTATTATTGTGGATTTTCCTGAAATTTTAAAAGCCTTTTCCAATTATTTTAAAGTCAAAATAAATTTATTCACAAAATTAATTACCAAATAATAGTTGGAAATACTTTATAAAAGTCCCAAATAACTCCAGGAATTTCTGTGAATTTTTCTAAGATTTTTGGGATTTATTTGCTATTTTCTAAAGTTTAAATGAATTAACAGAATTAGTTTAATTGTTAAATCAATTCAAAACTTAAAATCGTTTTGGGCCGAAACCCAAAACCCAGCCCAAAAACCCCTCTCCCACGCATGTGGCCTGCAAAGCCCGCTCCCGCGCTCTCTCTCTCTCTCACTCTCCCTCACTAACACGTGGGGCCCGCGTGTTAGCCTCTCTCACCCTGACCCCACCTGTCATTCCCTCACATGCGCACACTTTCAAAACCATCTCAAAGCCTATCAGCCGTTGGATCTAAAAACAACGGCCATATATCAATTTTGTGAGACTGTGTACACTGAAAATCCTAGACTGGTGTATGAACACAGTGAATTCGGGATCCTTTGTTCCCGGGTTCGACACCTTTCTTTGGTCCGGACTCGATCAATGAGGCCGAGAGTCAAGTTCGGCTTATTCAAGATCGATTGCGCATGGCTCAATCCAGACAAAAGAGTTACGCTCATAATCGTCGAAGAGAATTGACCTTTGAAATAGGAGATTATGTCTATCTCAGAGTTACTCCACCTAGAGATATGTAGATTTTGTTCTTAGAGGAGTAAAAGATTAGCTCTGACAAAAGAAAACTCGCTAGTTAACTGATTTGTAGGACCTTACAAGATTCTAGCGACGTGAAGAGGTGAAGTTGCGAATAGGGCTCCCCAACTAAGTTTATTTGGGAAATTTAGTTACCTCGAGCTACCTTAATTGGAAGCATCTTTATCGCTAGAAATTGGAAGATTGGATCCAGTACGACATCTTCCACGTTTCTCAATTGAAGAAGTGCCTTAGAGTGCCAACCGAAGAAACACCGATTGAAAACATTGATCTTCAGGAAGACCTCACCTATGTGGAGCAACTAATTAAGATCCTCGATGTGGCAGAAAGAATCACTAGAAGCATGGTCATCCGCTCATTAAGATGATGGGCATAAGTGGTGTATAGGCTCTTGGTCCTTGTTTTAGGGCACGAGGCAAGGTCCGTGCGAGACGAGGCAAGGGTATCCATCGATGGAACAATCATTCTTTAGCCTTGTTGAGGAACACGCCACCTGGGAGCGAGAAGAAGATTTGAAAGCCGATTACCCCCACCTTTTTGTTGGCCAAGTCTGAATCTCAAGGTTGAGATTCCCTTTAAGGGGGCAGGTTTGTAACAGCCCAAATTTTCAATTTCATAAGAAAATAAAATTTTAATTATTATTGTGGATATTCCTGAAATTTTAAAAGCCTTTTCCAATTATTTTAAAGTCAAAATAAATTTATTCGCAAAATTAATTACCAAATAATAGTTGGAAATATTTTATAAAAGTCCCAAATAACTCCAAGAATTTCTGTGAATTTTTCTAGGATTTTTGGGATTTATTTGCTATTTTCTAAACCTAAATGAATTAACAAAATTAGTTTAATTGTTAAATCAATTCAAAACTTAAAATTGTTTTGGCATTACCTTTTTCTCATTTGTGGTTTGGTATTCGCTTTCGTGAGGGCTTGAACCCAAAACCCACTGCGGTGGCACATGTTTTCCTAGTTGATAAAAAAATTGATTCCTTTCGCTCTGTCTTTTGAGAAAGAATCCCAGGTTGTGCAAAACCCCACTCAAAGGTTGAAAGAAATTTTATTTCTAAAGGAGAAATTGAGAAAAGATTATTTCTCAGATCTTAACGCTCTCTTGATTCTTGTATGAGCTATGAGTTTATGATGGATGTCTTTATAAATTGGGCTTGACTTTGTGTTGGTATATGGTACTTATCAGTTCGGAAAGAATAAAAGAAATGATGGATTTGGTTATTCAGTGTTTTCTCTTTTGGCGGACGTGGTGTTTATTTGCAAAATTTCTAATTTGAAGGTGGAAAGATTTTCGTGATAAATCATTGTTTGGATTAGACTTCTTTTAGTAAGTTGGTAACGTTTGGTTGCGATGAGACGTGGCCCGCATGGTGGGAAGTAGTCTCGCTTGATCGAGCTTTAACCAAAGTTGTTCACGTCGGGTACATCTTGTTGATTTTTAATTTTTAGTTGTGGTTGTTGTTGTTTCTCGAGTAGATGACGGTAGAATTCGGGTCGAATTCATTTAAGGGGTAGAATGTAATACCCAAAAAGTATTCCGCTCATTTGGCCTTGTGGTGGCCGGCCAAAGGGGAAGGCGCCACCCTCCCAAACCCTAGCCGCGTGCTCTCTCTCACTCTCCCTCACTAACACGCGAGTCCTGCGTGTCGCTCATCACCTCTCATCTTCATCTTTTGATTGGTAGTAGATGCCGACCCCACGTGTCATTCCCTCAAATGCGCACACTTTAAAAACCATCTCAAAGCTTATCAGCCGTTGGATCTTAAAACAACGGCCAGATCTCATGTAACCTTTGGAGGTCCGAACGCTCCCCTTATCGTGAGCCGTTAGATCTAAAATGGACGACCACGATTCGTTGTGCCTTTCAGGAGGTCCGAACGTGCGTAATAACCCTCAATTCATGAAGGATTGCGCTAGTATTATGAATATATGTGCTATTCATGGATACGAATGCGATCTTAATCTAATGGCCACAATTCAACCACTCCTATTTTCTTTTCTTTTTCTTTTTCTTTCCTTTCGCTGACAAGTGGGTCCCACTTGTCAGGTCGTCGTCTTCGTCCCTGCGAGTCAACCGCCATTGTCGCACACGTTGAGCTCCGCAACGGCCTCATTTTCAACCGTCCCGCTCCTCGCGCGTACGTGTGCACGAACCACGTCCACCTCCACCGTAACCCCCCACCATCTTCCCCTTTCTCCGCGCCAGTTTCGTCCACGATCGCCGCAACCGCCGCACATGACCTCCACACCGCACGAGTGCCCCTATAAAAGGACGCCCCGGGTGCGCAATCTCCCCCATAATCCAACGCCGTCACCCATTGCTGCCCTCTTGCTCAGTAGTGCCCTAGATTTGGAGTTCTTCGCCGGCGGTTGAAGCTTACTTCTTCCCCGATTCTGGCGATGTCGAGCCCGCTCGCCACCGTCGTCCACACCCTCGCCATCGCTATGACGCCGCGAAGCCAGTGTGCACCTTCACATCGTCGGAGGACCCTCGGAGCCCCTTCCTCGTCGACGACCGAACCCCGCAGCCACCAAAACTCATCGCCGACGATCTTTTAGCCCTGCCCGCTTGCAACCAAAGTGAGCATCTTACTCAGTGTGTTGCCTCTTTCGATTGGTACCACCCACGCCCCTCGCCGCGGCATAGAACGTCGGTGACCCTAGGGCCGAGAGCTCGCCGCCTTTTGCCAACGTGGTAGTGCCACGTGTGCGCCACATCAGAGCCACCTCAGCGTAGAAACCTACGTGGTTGCCTACGTGGCGCCACGTCAAAACTCCAAAACCAAAGTCCCATAGAATTAGTTCCCGTGGACCGTGTCTATGACACGTAGGCCCCACATGCCAGAAATTATTTCAATTCGGTAAATTACAAAAATCTCAGGGCTGATGTCAGCCTTGCACAATAAAAGTATTTTTCTTTAGAAAAATAAATGAAGAAATTCTGTTAAATTCAGAATTAGAGTTTTTAATAGGTTTAAACTTCAAAAATTCATATCTTTTGCATCCAAACTCCAATTTGGGTGATTCAAGTTGCAAAATTTGTATAGAATTATTATCTAGATATTTAAACCAAAATATTTCTATTTGGAGTTAATTTGATCTGTATTTTTTAATTTATTTGAATTTGAATTGAAATTATCGTATTTTCGCGTATAGACTTCGACGATTCCGGAGAGTTCGATCCTTCCGAGGACTTAGAGTTTCAGGACTTCAACGAAGGAAAGTTATACCATTGACTATGTTGATCCCATTAATTTAAAGCTATTTTTAGTTTTTAAATTACTTAATGCATGCATATGTTTATACAATTATTTTAATACCCTTTTTCAATTACATAGTTATACCAATTTTCCTTGTATGGCCAATTTGAATGTTGAGTATGATTACCTTGTCTCCATTAGATAAAATGATATCAATATTAAACTTATGCTTAGCCAATGCTTAGGCCACAGATATGATTTTTGGGAGAATTTAGCCAAAACATTTACAATCTTGGTTTACAATTGAATTTGTGGTAGTGCTTTACCATAAAAAGTTTATAAAGGTGGTTTTACTTAAAACAAAATCAAAAATAGATTTGGACTTGGGCGAAGTGGATGAACGGTGGGTGCAGATTTATGCACGGGCTTAATCTGGTTAAGATTAAGGCCTAGGGTTTGTTTTGAGAGACGCCCAAGTCAACTGAGGACCGACCTTTAAGTGTTCCTTTGCTATGCCCTATCGTACCACTACATGTCCTGTATGGGCAGGATTTGGCTAAGTAATTTGTGATGTCTTAGTGTTATTTGTGCCATATTGATTGAGTGGTTGTCGGGTAGACATTTATTCCCACCTGGCGCAAGAGGGGGCTCCCGGAGGACGGTTAGTCCAAAGGAAGTGAAACCTTAATAGGTATAAGTACATTAAGACAGAGCATTGTAAAGGCCTCATGATAACTGCTCAGTCGCACGCCTACGGAAGCGTGTATTGGCCGACATAAAGAGCAAGTCATCTCGTGTGGGTAAAGCTATACAAACTCTGCAGAGTAGAAACTATTCGAATAACTGCGTCTGCGGTTTTCAAAATATTTTATCAAATAGTTTGAGGATGGTTAATCCTTGTGGAAAATTGGGCGGTCAGCCATGTGATAGGAGGATATCCTTCACCATTTCATTTGGAGGTTATCCATACTATAAAGTTGTCATTTTAAAAAAAATCTAATTTTAGATATAGTATGAAATGGCCTTGAAAATTAATATGAGTATTTAAACTAAAAATACTGCTTTACGCAAAATAAACCCTGCCATATTCAATTGTTACCTTATGCATGCATCTTCATTCCATATTGGGTATAACTTGCAAGCACGGTAGTAGTGCTCACTCTTGCTGAATAATTTTTATTCAGGAGAAGACTTCTATTCGGATGGTGAGGACCTGGACATTTAGGCCTATGACCCTAGACGATTGCCTGTGGCAAATCGTATGCCTACATTTACTGCTTTGCTTTCGCTATGTTATTTGTTATTTGCCCATCAGACTTAGTTGTATTAAACATTTGAATATTTAATGTTATTTAAGTTTCCGTGATATGATTATGATATCAATTTTGTGAGACTATGTACATTGGAAATCCTGGACTGGTGTATGAACACAGTGAATTCGGGATCCTTCGTTCTCGGGTTCGACAGTCCCCGAATTGGGAAGTCCATATAAAGTTGTAGAGATTGTTCCTGGAAATTCTTATATAGCGCAATGTTTACAGGGAGATAGGTTGCCTAAAACTCTTAATGGCAAGTATTTGAAAAAAATACTATGTGAGAGTTTGGCAGGATGCTTAAGAAACACACATGGCCGATGAGTTGTTTATCATCGCCCTAAGAAACATACATATGGCCGGTGTTTAATCATCGTCCTAAAGAGCAATTGAAGATATTATTGTTGATGAGGACATCACTTTGACTGATATGAACACTCCTCTTGCTACTACCATGAATGATGTCCAGAATTACCCTACCCATGATCTGTAACTAGCTGTCATAGTACATGCTCTAAAGATTTGGCATCATTATCTCATTGGTAACTGATGTGAAGTCTACACCGATCATAAGAGTTTGAAGTATATCTTCACTCAGTCAAATTTGAATATGAGGTAGAGAAGATAGTTGGAATTGATCAATGATTATAATTTTAGAATCCACTACCATCCTGAAAAAGCCAATGTAGTTGTAGATGCTTTAAATCGTAAGAGCTACTGTAACACTTTGGAAGTAAATGAGAGTTGCCCAGAACTTTATGAAGAATTTCAGAAGCTAGAGCTAGAAGTTGTATCTGAAGGATTTGTAGCTAGTTTGGAAGTACAGTCTACTCTAGAGAAATAGATTTGTGAAGCCCAACCAAAGGATCCCGTAATTTCAGACATCAAGCTCAAAATGGCAGAAGGAAAATTCAAAGATTTCACCAGGGATGATCAAGGAACACTGTGGATCAATGGACGTATATGTGTACCAGATATAGATGGTTTAAGATAGCTAATCTTAAAGGAAGCTCATAACTCAAAGTATTCTATTCACCCTGGAAGTACTAAGATGTACCAGGATGTTAAGAATAAATCTTGGTGGCCAAATTTGAAGCGAGAAGTCACAGAATTCGTTACCCTGTACGACGTATGTCACAAAGTAAAGGCAGAACATCAGAGACCAGTAGGTTTGTTACAACCATTGAAGATTCCAGAGTGAAAGTGGAAAGAGATCGAAATGGATTTCATTACTGGTTTACCCAAGACTCAATCGGGTTACGATTCGATTTGGGTAATAGAAGATCGTTTGACTAAAGTTGCCCATTTCCTGCCTGTCAAAACCATTTACTTAGGAAATCGCCTTGCAGAGCTGTATATGTCAAGAATTGTCAGTTTGCATAGTGTTCCTAAAAATATAGTGTCAAATCGAGGATCTTAGTTCACCTCTCATTTTTTGTAGAGTTTGCATGAAGCTTTGGGAACTCACCTGAATTTCAATATTGTTTATCATCCTCAGACAGATGGACAGACTGAAAGAGTTAATCAGATATTAGAAGATATGTTGAGAGTTTGTGCTCTAGCTAATGCTACCAGTTGGGATAAGAGTTTGCCGTATGCAGAATTCTTGTATAACAACAGTTATCAAGCTAATCTATAAATGTCACCATTTGAAGCTTTGTATGGTCGTGCCTGCAGAACCCCATTGAATTGGTCAGAAACAACTAAACGTTTGGTTTTCGGGGCAGACATTATTCAGGACGCAGAAGAGCAAGTAGCCATGATTAGAGAAAGACTGAAGACAGCTCAGTCTAGACAGAAGAGCTATGCTAACAACCGTCATTGTGATCTTAGCTTTGAGCCAGAATATTTTTTGTATCTTCAAGTTACCCCACTCAGAGGTGTAAAAAGGTTTCATGCCAAAGGGAAGCTTGCCCCACAGTATGTTGGTCCGTTCAAGATTTTGGAACATCGTTGAGAAGTTGCTTATCAATTGGAGCTGCCGCAGTCGTTAGCAGGAGTACATGATGTGTTTCATGTCTCGTAGCTAAAGAAGTTTCTTCGTGTGCTAGAAGAACAAACCCCTATGGATTCAATCGAGTCGAAAGAGGATCTCACTTACAAGGAGCAGCCAGTTAAGATTTTGGATGTCGTAGAGCGTCGCACCATAAGCAAGACTGTTCGTTTTTGTAAGGTTCAGTGGAGCAACCACTCAGAAGGAGAAGTAATGTGAGAGCATGAAGAAGAGCTGAAAGCCAACACTACTACAAAATAGGATATAGTAGACGCCCATCACAGACGGTTTCTTTGAAACCGTCTGTGTTGGGTCTGTCCGGTAGCGGCATTTGCACTGCTAGCCTATCACAAATGGCTCTTAATTAGAACCATCTGTGATAAATAATTATCACAGACGGTTTGTCAACAGAACCGTCTGTGATAATCCAGCTAATCACAAACGGTTCTTGTAAGGAACCGTCTGTGAATTATCACAGACAGTTCTAATTAGGAACCGTCTGTGATATCCTAGCATTATATAAATTACGCCCAACACACCCTCTGTTGTCACATCCTCGCCTCTGCCGCCTTCTTTGCTCTGGATGCTGCACGCTTCGCTGTGTGTCACGCTGCAGCACTACCGCTGCCTCTACCGCTCTGGAGCAACCCTGCCATTGGCTCCACTTAGATCTGCTGCTCCTCCCTATGCGCCACTTCCCTACCCTAGCTCCTCCAACCTGCGGCTCCTCCCATGTTGCGCCATCTTAGAGAGAAGGTTGGACCCCTACCCCTAGTGCCTCCTCCACCCCGCTGCCTCCTCCCCCATTACGCCACCTGCACCTTGCTGTGCCTCCACCCCCATTGCGCCACCTTAGAGAGGAGAAGGAAAGGAGAGGAATCGTATTTTCTTTGTGAGCTCTGAGGGTAACAATTTATAACCCTTTATGTTTGCTATAAATTAATCGCTAATCAATTTAAGAATGTTGGGTAAATAGGAAGAGTACGTACCTGCGGTTTATTAATCTAATTTAACAATAATTTGTTACATGCGTAGCGTAGATGGATCAAAACTGGAAGTACGGTGTGAACCGTGTGAGTCAAGATTACATTAATGGCGTGGTTGCTTTTAGAAGAGCCGCCGAGTAGGATATGTTGAATAAAGAGATAAATTTTATGTATTGTCCATGCATTGAATGCGGTAATCTAAAAATGTTTAACAACGTGGCGCAGATCGAAGCGCACTTGATTCGAAGGGGTTTCAAAAAAGGGTATACATGTTGGACAAGTCACGGTGAAGAGCAGATTATACCGAAAGTTAATAATGACAACATTGCCTAGGAAGTCAACGATATGACGGATGTGGACTGTGCTTTTGATGAGGATAGGACGCACGATGACAATCTGGATCAGGTGCTGCGCGATGTAGAAGAGAACTACAATGAGAGAGAGTTTTGTAAATTCATGGGCTTATGGGAGGACTCGGTGAGACCTTTGTTCCTTGGCTGCAAGCCGGAATACACAAGGTTGTCAACCATGATTGAACTGCTTAAATTGAAGGCAAGCAATGATTGGTCCGATAAGAGTTTCACGGTGTTGTTATGTTTCCTAGCGGACATCCTTCCAGAGGAAAACGTGTTGCCCAGCACCACCTACCAAGCAAAGAAGGTTCTTTGTCCATTGGAAATGGAAGTAGAAAGAATACATGTATGTCCGAACGATTGTATCCTCTACCGTAAAGAGTATGCAGACATGCATGTATGTCTCATGTGCAAAGCATCCCGATACAAGCATCAGAATACTGCTAAGGTGAGCAAGGACCTCCTGCTAAGATGTTGTGGTATCTGCTTGTGATCTCACGTTTGAAGCGTTTATTTGCGAACCCAAAGGAGGTAAGATTGGTGCATTGGCACATGGAGGAGTGTATAAAAGATGGAAAGCTAAGACACCCTACTGATTCTACCCAGTGGAGAAACTTTGATCAAAGCTTCGAAGAGTTCGGTGGAGAACCGAGGAACATAAGGTTAGGGTTGAGTACAGATGGAATGAATCCTTTCGGTAACATGAGCAGCCGACATAGCACCTGGCCCGTGAATCTATGCATGTACAACCTTCCTCCTTGGCTGTGTATAAAGCGAAAGTACATTTTGATGTCACTACTTATCCAAGGGCCGAAGCAACCTGTGAATGATATTGATGTGTACCTAGCACCATTGCTGGAAGATCTTGTAACACTGTGGAACGAAGGGGTACAGGTATGGGATGCGTACAAACGAGAGAACTTCACTTTACGCGCCATATTGTTCTGCACTATCAATAATTTTTCTGCCCTTGGTAACCTGTCGGGTTTCAATACAAAAGGAGCCAAAGTCTATCCGTACTGTTTAGATGCTACGGAGAATGTATGGTTGAACAACTCGCGTAAAACTATGTATATACGTCACCGTAGATTCCTTTCCAAGAGTCACCCATACCACAAGATGAAGAAATAATTCGACGGAAATAAAGAGGACGGTTCAGCTCTAAGGGCTTTTAGAGGGAAAGAGGTCTATGATACGGTTAAGGATATCGATGTTGTGCTTGGGAAGGGATGTCAATTAAGAACCCGTCAGAAGAACATTTGGAAGAAGCGGTCAATTTTCTGAGACTTACCTTATTGGGAGCACTTAGAAGTTTGCCACTCCATCGACGTCATGCACATGGAAAAGAATGTATGTGATAGCTTGATTGGTCTCTTACTGAACATTAGTGGCAAAACAAAGGATGGTTTTAACGCACGATGTGACTTGCTCAGTATGAACATAAGGACCAAGTTAGCACCAAAAGAGACCGATACAAGACAAACGTACCTTCCCCCAGCTTGCTACACTTAGTCCAAGGCCGAGAGAAATGAACTGTGCCAGAGCTTGCATGGTGTGAAAAGTCCTATCTGGTTACTTTGCTAACATTAAAAAACTTGTTTCTATGCAAGATTTGAAATTAATTGGTATGAAGTCGCATGATTGTCATGTGCTAATGACACAAATGCTTCCTATTGCAATTAGGAGTATCTTGCCGAATAAGGTCCGAGTGGCAATTTGAGGCTGTGTTATTTCTTCAACTCAATTACTCAGAAGATCATCGATCCCAAAGGACTAGATGCTCTGCAGGCCGAAGTGGTCACAACTCTATGTCATCTTGAGATGTATTTCCCTCCGTTATTTTTCGATATCATGATCCATCTCATTGTTCACCTTGTGAAAGAGATAAAGATATGCGGCTCTGTGTTCCTACGTCATATGTACCCATTTGAGAGGTACATGAGAATTCTCAAGTCCTACGTACGGAATCGATCTTGACCGGAGGGCAGCATCATCAAAGGTTATGCAATGGAAGAGGTTATTGAATTCTACGTCGACTACATGGCTCAGGTGGATCCGACAGGTGTACCTCTATCCCGTCATGAGGGGAGACTGGATAGTATCGGGACCATCAGAAGGGAATCAATCACTCCCGATCTGGATACGTACGCTCAACCCCATTTAACGGTCTTGCAACATATGACCGAAGTGTCCCCGTACATCGACGAGCATAAAGACATGGTACGCCAACAGAATCCAAGCCGGTCAGAGGTTTGGATCATGAGAGAACACAACCATCGGTTCAATGAATGGTTAAAGGTGTGAATCACTGGGAGGTCATCAAGTGATGATACGCTGCTATGGTTGGCACAAGGGTTACAATTTACAATTGTTACATAGCAAGGATACGACATAAATGGGTACACATTTTATATGGCAGCTCAGGATAGGAAGAGCACAATCCAGAACAGCGGTGTTCGCATAGATGCATTCAGTACGGATGGGCTGAGGAGCTCCTACTATGGGCAAATAGAGGAGATATGGAGCTCAACTATGTGCTTTTCAAGATCCCCCTATTTCGATGCCGTTGGGTCCATCTTCCACAGGTGAAGGTCAACAAGTACGGCGTCACTACCGTGGACCTTGAATGTGTTGGATATAAAGACGAACCATTCGTACTGGCTAACCAAGTTGTTCAAGTCTTCTATGTAACCGACCCGGCAAATAAGAAGCACCACGTAGTTCTTCATGGAAAAAGGAGGATTGTCATAGTTGAGAATGTAGTGGACGAGGAAGAATACAATCAATTTGACGAGTTGCCTCCTTTGGAGACAGCATCAGGCTCGAGGAAGAACCCAGTGAGGAAGCTAGCTATATGCGCGCCGATCATCATGAAGGGCTAAATTTTAATTAAGAATTTACTCCATTGTAATTAATTTATTCCATAACATCATGTGTTATGGACTTGTAATCTCTCATATATTTTGATGTCAATGTGGAATTGTCATGTGTTAATGTGTTATGAACCTGTCATCTTTGATATTGATGTCAATGTGGACGTTCATTGTAATGTGGAGTATCAAAATTGGTTTCACTTGATTTGGAGTTGAGTTGAATTAGATATGAATTTTTGAAGTCAAATGTGTTATGAGCTTGTCATTATACTTGTCACCAGGTTTTGTCAGGATATCATAGATTGTCAATAGGTTTTGTTAGGATATCATAGATGGTTCTATTATGGAACTGTCTGTGATAAGGAAGCAAGAACCGTCTGTGATATGAGTTTATCATAGACGGTTCTATTCCATATCACAAACGGTTATATTCCATATCACAAATGGTTCTTTAATAGAACCGTTTGTGATATATCACAGACGGTTTCCTACTACAACCGTCTATGATATGGAACATATTACAGATGGTTCTTTTAGGGAACCGTCTGTGATTCCTTATCATAGACGGTTCTATTAAAGAACCGTCTGTGATAGTCTTTATAAGGAGGGAACTGCTGGGGTTTTGCTCTTACTCGTCACTTCCTCTCCTGCGCCCCTAAGGCTCTCGTGCACTCTTTCGCCTCCTCTAGGGCTCGCCCATTCACCGTAGCCTACAACCTCAGCGCCTCCGACCTCGACACCGCCGCCCCCGACCTCGGCGCCTCCGACCTCGACGTCATCGCCCCTGACCTTGGCGCCCCTGACCTCAGCGCCTTCGACCTCGACGCCCCAACCTCACCACCCCCGACCTCGACGCCCCCGACCTCGCCGCCCCCGACCTCGGTGCCTTCAACACCGCCGCCTCTGACCTCGGCGTCACCGCCCCGACATCGCTTCTTCCCTCCTCGCGCTAGCTCCAGCGCCTCCCCCAGTACTCCCTCGCGTCTCCCTTGCTCTGTGATGGGTTCTGTTGATGCTCTGTGATGATAGTCAAAATCTGAAATGATAGTCGAGATCTGTTGATGCTCTGTGATGATAATCGAAATCTGAAATCAAATAGATAATTAGAAACAGACTTGAGCTTAAGCATATTGCTTTATATGGTCAGTTATAAACATAAATTACTACCATTCCGAACCTATCTACCCTCTGTCCTCTCAATAACAATTTATATTAGTCACGAAGTATAGACAGTTTCACTTTTGAGTAGTTCTAGCTAAGCAAAATATCTGGTGTGAATTCTTGAGAACTGAAAAGGAAAAACATAGCAGTAAAGTGAAAGAGCAAACTGTTGATGTAACCAACATTGTTGCTCCTATCTTTTTTTCAACATAAAGTGACTTCTATGCAATCCATCATAATTTTGAAAGAATCAAGACATCCTTATGTTCCAATGCATTGTGTGCTTTTGATCATTCATTTCGAAAGAATCAACAAAAGCTCCACATTACCTAAAGTGCAATCCTATATGCAAGGATATCCACTATGTGCTATTGAGGAATGACCAAAGCAGCAGTAGCTTTTCTATCATAAACTCATAATTCAATATACTCATTCTGTCCTAGCAATTACAGGTACTAAAAATTCTGTTAACCTAGTAGGTTCTGGTCAGATGCAATAAGAATTGCGCTTTCAAGTAAACCAAAGAATATGATAGGAATTGTTCAATGCTTAGTCCTAGTCATCTAGCAGTTCCGGTTAGGCATTGAACGATACATAGGTAAAGCATTTAGAAATAACTTGACATATGAGAAAGTTGTAGTTTGAACTCAAGATCTGTTTTGTAATTATCAAAATTGATTGGTGAAAAGATTTTGACAGAGGACTGAGATTGCAAAGACTATGTCTTATGCAATTAGTCAACTGAGAGCAATTGAGCAATCTTATTTGCTTAGCTTCATGCTGTTTTTAGTTGTTCTCATAATGAATATGTTGAAGTTATTCATACACTGAAATTGATTATCATCCTGGACATTACGGGTGTTCTGATGGTTAGGGTGAATTTTGTGGGCTTAATATTGCTCTGTGATTGGAATGGTCTAATTCTGAAATTAGTGGAATTACTAGTTCAATTTTTGAGCTCTATAATATTACTTAATTCTATTTTATTTTTATGTCTTCATTAAAGGCTAGTCTTCTGTACATGAAGTAATAAACCTTTGCTTAGCATTTCTTTGTCGATCCTGACACACTTGAGTGTACCTTTGCTTCATGCCAATCCTCCACGGCATGAAACAAATGGTACACTCTCAGTGTGTCGAGCTCGATGAAGTAGGCTCGGGCAAAGATAGGCTCGGGTTCTATCTATGCAAAAGATTCGTATCACTAGTTTGCATCTATACAAAGATCACAAGAGATTGTTATACATGTGATTGTTATGTCAGTCTAGTTAAGCTTTGGATAGAGCTCAAAATCTGAATTTTAGTGTTCTTATCCAATTTATGAAGAGAATAGACCTTAGTGCTGACATGGCCAAGTTTCTTTCTTGTGCAACTCGCCATATGAGAGCTCACATTAATTTCAAATTTTTGTGCTCTGTGTTAATTTCATTCATATACATGTGGTACATGTTTTGCATTTCAATCTATTTAAATGACTTGAATGATTTATATTTGATTATGTTAATTTGGTCCTCCCTCTGCCTTGTCTATTGATCTTCTCGGTGGTTTTGAGTAACATCGCCGTTGTGAGTATTTCAACATATCGTGCACTGTCTCTTTGCATATATGTGTGTGTGTGTGTGTGTGTGTGTGTGTGTGTGTGTGTGTGATGTGCATATTGTTCCTTTTAAATGACTTAATTGATTTTCTTAGTCTTATGATTATTGTGTCATTTAATTGGTTAGAGAACTATGCCCTATTCATAATTATATATGTTGGAATTAATTATTATTCCATATTTATGCATATGTTAATGATTATTGTGTCATTTAATTGGTTAGAGAACTATGCCCTATTCATAATTATATATGTTGGAATTAATTATTATTCCATATTTATGCATATGTAAATTATATAGATAGCAAGTAAGCGAGATGGCAGAGGCACCGTCTTCACCACCGTCACCGACGCCGCAAATGGCAGAGGCACCATCTTCGCCGCCGTCGCCGACGCTGCAGATGACAGAGGCGCCGTCTTCACCACCTAATCCATCGACGATAATGATACGGAAGCGAGATGGCAGAGGAGATTCAAAGATGCCTGTGGGCCGACTGGTTATCACAGAGGTCAGTGAGTTTGGGTCTCTCTGCGTCCCAAGAGCTCAGCGGCGAGATTTCAGACCATGTGCGGGATACTTGCAAGGAAACGGGTCCCCATCATCACACCAAGGTGGAAGGATCTAACGAAAGAAGCGAGAGGCGCGCTGTGGACAAAACTTTTACAAAAGTTCACTACCTAGAAGCAGACATGGCACACGTGAAACAGACGGCGATGCTCACGATCGATAAATCGTGGACGACCTTCAAGAGCATTCTTATCACGAAGTATGTGAACACGGGTCAAACGCCCTTCACGAAGTATGGATTCTTGACACGGGAAACATGGGACGCCTTTGTGGCTATGAAGACGACGCCCGAATTTAACGAGGAAAGTACAACGCACAAAGCTCTCCAGACACAAAACACTCACCCGCACAGACTCGCACCGCTAGGTACGCGGGTAAATACGACGAATGGGCGACAGAGGAGAAGAATGCGTTTCCTGATGTCGTAGACCCGCGTTCCCTAGACTGGTTAAAAGCAAGGGCAAAAGTCTCATCTTCGAGCAGCATCTCTTTCACAAACCTGGCAAACCAGGAAGTGCCCCAACGTGTGGTAAATATGTCGAACTACCTAGTTGTTAATAAGTCCATAACTTCATAGTGCCTATAATAACATGATGACCTCTTGCAGCGTGAATTGTCTGCCCAAACTTCTCAAGGCTCCTTCCAAGCAGACAGGGAGAAGGATATACTATCTACGGCCCTAGGAAACAAGGAGCACCCCCGTCGCACGTGAGGCCTTGGGGTTAACGTACCTTGGAGTCATGGATTCGCAGACGACTACTATCCGTATAGGAGTAGGAAGAGATTCAAGGCCGAGCGCGAGGACCAGTTGGTACAGATGATTACTGAAAAATTTGAAGGAAAGCTAGCAGCATTGTAGGATCAAATGAATCAACTCCTGAGCCAGTCGCAGTCGCAAGTCACCCCTTTTAATTTGGGAGCCAGTCTTGCTCGACATCGGAGTAGCGTCGTGTCCACGCATAATTCTGAACATGACAACGTCCAATTACCGATAAACGACATTAAGGTAATGTACATCTATGGAATGCACCAAAGATAGATCTATAGGACGCCTTAGCTAATTGCGTATCATTTTGTAGGAGATGGCGGCTGCAAGCTCCAAGTGAGGTTAGTTGGGTCCATTTTTATTGAGGCTGGGCGGGGGATGGTGCATCTATACCAGGAAGGGGCAATGTAGCACGGTGTCCAGGTGGTGCGGGGTTACGCCAGGGTGGAGGTGGACATGGTACATGAACATTTCATGGTCGTCCCGCTGGAGATTTTCCGAACGAAGAGATCACAACACTAGGGGATGCCGTGCACAGTTTTATCCAATGGCTCAAGAAGGACATCGTCCTATACCCAGCAGTGCCGCGATCTCAACACGACCATTCCTCTCCAATGGGACCCTCGATAACTCCACCTCATATTTCGCCTTAGAAGGCCACCTTATCGGTTCCGTGGAGAAGACGCCGAAGGAACAAGAAAAGCGTGCTTCCGTATCGGGTCCCGAGTCGTCTTGCAGGAAGACGCTGCCAATCCTTAAGGCCAAATCGAAATTGACGAACGTTAAGGCGCCTCCCAAGTCCGGGAAGTTCGGGATATCCGGAATTACATCATCGGAAAACCATTGTGCTCCGATGCAGTATTAGGGCGCGCTGGATATGCTTGTCGGGCTTTGCATGCCTGGTACTTGGAGAAGACCCAAAAGGAGGGGTGCGATACTGGAATCACCATCAGATACGAGCATAAGCATTTATTCAACGGGACGAACCACTTCATCGTAGGTTTCAATGACTTATATGACCTATTCAACCTCGTTGGCCTCGACGCCTCACTTTTATGATGTTGGACACTGTAAATGCGTACAATCAAGTTCTACATTCACATAATACCGATAAATATCATAACTCATTGCTTATGTATAGATACATAATGAAAAATATCCGAGAATGGAAAGAACATGTGGGTTTCCTCGACCCACATGTGGTATCGTTGCAAACCATCCAAGCAGACTCGTCCTTCGTCGAGAAATACATAACGTAGGCATTGCTTCGTCAGCAGAACATGAAGTACATAGTGGTGGCCTACAACGAGGGGTAAGTGTTACTACTTGCCCTACAAATTTCATTTGTACTTTATACGCAGCACGAACTTAGGTTTAATTACTATAGCGACATACATGAGTAGGTACCACTGGATCCTTTTAATCATTATACCAAGGAGGAACCATGTGATATACCTTGATTCCCTAATCCACAGTGACCACAAGTTCAGCATTCTAAGAGGAATACTCGACAGGTATGCTCATTTCCTTCATACATAACTCTATTTTAGTCTTCATTAGCTTGAAGTGGCCGAAGATAACTTTTTAGAATCATGTAGGTCGTTTATCGACTATGTTACCAACAAAGAAATATATGATGAAAAGAGCGCCGAACTAACACACAGGACAAAATTTTCAGTACGTGCTACAACACGATAATCCTATATCATACTTCATAATAACACATCTCGAACTGATATATGTAATTCTATTTTTGAAGTGCCACCAGCAAAAAAATGATGAGTTATATGAATCTACGTTTGCTATCATATGGAGCAAATCATTAGAGCTAGGAAGAAGGATCCCGAGGTTTGTGAATCTCGAAATAATTATTTTCTAATTATAAATTTAAATATATATGCTTACCACTTTACTCTTGCTAGCGACAGACCTTGATTATAGAATTAGATGGACTCCTTGCGAATGAGATCAAGGACATTCAAGGGAAGCTCTACGGCTTTATCATATCAGAGATAATTAAGGACACCAAAGAATTTCACTCCGTCGCCGACCCAGGGCATCACCCCACCGACACCTCTCAACCACCTGTAAACAATTAACTCAATTATAATCCAATTTATTTTGTAACAATACTTGAACAAATGCGATCTTTCGTA
Source organism: Ampelocalamus luodianensis (assembly GCA_036346255.1). NCBI lineage: Eukaryota > Viridiplantae > Streptophyta > Magnoliopsida > Poales > Poaceae > Ampelocalamus > Ampelocalamus luodianensis. Next base: position 1,543,022 of record CM070627.1, read on the forward strand.
ATTTATTTTGAGTAATGATCAGATTGAGTTTGTCAATAATCGATTATCTGTGATGTATCTATAAATGTATCTATTTTTCTGCATGCTTGTTTTCAGAGGGCATGGCTAGCAATTTCTGAAGCTAGCAAAAAATCAGTAAAAATGTAGTTAGTGTAATGAACTATCACAGACGGTTTTTGTATTAAACCCATCTGTGAAGGCTAGTATCACAGACAGTTCTATACACGAACTGTCTGTGGAGGCATAGTATCACAAATGGTTCTATGGACAAACCGTCTGTGATACGCAGAGTGCCACAGACAGTTCATAGCCAAAAATCAGTAAAAATGTAGTTAGTGTAATGAACTATCACAGACGATTTTTGTATTAAACCTGTCTATGAAGGATAGTATCACAGAGGGCTCTATACACGAACTGTCTATGAAGGCATAGTATAGCAAACGGTTCTATGAACAAACCGTTTGTGATATGCAGAGTACCACAGACGTTTGTGTATCACAGACGGTTTGTCCATAGAACCGTCTATGATACTATGCCTTCCCAGACAGTTCGTGTATAGAACCATCTGTGATACTAGCCTTCACAGACGGGTTTAATACAAAAACCGTCTGTGATATTCGTATCACAGGCCGTTTCTGAACAGTCTGTGATAACCGCCTCTTATCAGAGACCAACTTATTCAGATGGTTCAAAAACCATCTGTGATGATAGTTTCGAACCGTCTGTGATGATCCCCTCTGTAGTAGTGCGAGTTTCCTAGCCTTTTATCTAGCTAACCTGAATCTCGGGGTCGAGATTCCTTTAAGGGGGAGGTTTGTAGCATCCCAATTTTCTGAGTCTTGAAAATCTTTTGAATAGTTAGTAGAGAGAAAATTCACCATTTAGATTTATTTGAATTTTAATTCAAAAGCTTAATATGGACTTTTAGTACTAAAATAATTTAATATGAATAATTCCAACATGAACTATTGTCAAAACTATTTTATTTGGATTCTATGAGCTTGGATATATTTTCTAGAATTTTCTAGAATTTTTTCCAAGTTTATTTGCTATTTTTATTGCTATTTGGAATTTCTGCTAATTTCTAAAATACAAAACTAATTAAAATCTCAAAATTCTGTTTGGGCCAAATTCCTTTGACTTAGTTCTCCTTTTCTCGCTCGAGGCCCACTTCGCATCCCATTCATGCACGTTCGAGCCAGCTCGTGTCGCCCGCGCCTTCACATCACTGACCGGTGGGTCCCGCTGAGTCGTCATCTCCGAGTCAGCTTCGTCCTCGTGACACACTCGCGTTCGTCCGCCATTGCCAAGCTTGAGTTTCATCCGACAACGGGACTTATCCATCTAAATTTCTTCTAGAAACCACATAAAACTCTATCTCTTATCCAACAACATCTAAATGCCACAAAAACAGATCTCGTATCGTATCTAAACTCCGAAATCGTTCGTGATCGAAACGAACTCGATTTTGGGGACTCCTTATCCCGTACCAACTCGGCCCTATAAATAGGACCATCGGGTTCGCAGTTGTCCCAGCACCCCGAAACCCTAACCCACTGCCTCCCAAGAACTCGAGCGCCGCCGCAATCCAAGGTTTAGGGTTTTTCGCTGCCGTCGGTTTTCTTCAAATTACGGCGACGTCGTTCTCGCCTTGTGATCGTGGTCTACCTTCAGTGCCCTTCCCCATCGTCTATTCCTCATCGGAGGCCTCGTCCAACAATACCGAAGCTTCTCTCCGCTTCGAGCTCGCCGCCGGCCGCCACCGTCATCCTCTCGCATCGGTGAGCACAACCCTGAGTGCGTGGTAGCGCCAGCTTTCTCCTGGTACCACCCACTGCTAGAGAAGTGCCGCCGTTCGCCATTGCTGGTCTAACCCGAGCCCTCGTCGTCGGTCATCTATCGAGTACTGGTAGTTCGAGTACTGTTCGCTCGAGTACTGTTCATTTGGGTGCTGCTCGTCGCTTTCAACTGGTTGTGGTTGAAAGGAGTTCGATCACACATGGTCATAGATCCCTTCGACTGCCGAGGTCGTAGATTCTCTCGATTACATGGTCGTAGCCGATTTTGACTGCACCTAGTCAAAGGTTTCCAATTTAGGTTTTTCTTTAGATTCAAACTTCCAAAGTCCATATCTTCTTCATCCGAATTCCGATTGAACCCATTCAAATTTCTAAATTATTCTAAATTCGAGGTCTATTTATTTGATATTTTTATTTAATTTTTGGAGTTTGTTTGGTCTCTATTATTTATTTATTTTTATTTATTTACTTCGTTTGCGAGTAGACATTGACACTTCGGGGAACTTTGAAAGAGAAGGAGTTCCTCAAGATCAAGACGAGTACTTAGATCTATTCCAAGGCAAGTCATACCTTTGGACATGTTGAATTCTAGTTTTCAAAACTACTTTGATTCAAAGTATTGCATTTACTTTAATTATTTATTTAAATGCTTTTGGGTTTAGTTATTAATCTAATTTGTTAAATCCATATTGTCTATTGTTATGTCATAATCTTTTGTTACCCTAGAATGGTTTATTATTTAGTTGGTATTATCATAGTACCAACGTGGGTTGGTTAGTACGAGTAGGTTGCTTAGCTATGCTACGAGTCATCGTCTCATGTGAATTGCAAATATAAATTTGACTAAGTGATTATGGAATTATGTGATAAAATTTATGTGTACTATGTGCTATTACTCGTGAATGGCATATGTTGCACATAACCAACATGGTGGGAAAAGATTTAGACGGAGGCAAGTGACACTGTGTTTTGTTATGATGGAGCTGTGTGCATGGGATTTATTCTGTGTTACATAGCTAGAAGTTGGAAGTCTTGCCTTGGTTAATTAGGGACTTAACCATATGCGCTATTGAACTGGTCCTTTCGTACAACCACATGCCTGATGGGACGGGCCTAACTTAGTAAGTTATGGATTCTTGGCATTGATTACTTAGGTAGTAGGTTAGGATGTGTTGCATGGGTGGATGTGTGTACTACCAGGTAGTCGCATCACAAGGCGGTTCGTCGTATCCCTGTGTCAACGGTGTGTGTCGGACTGCCTTCCTGTGTAGGGCGGTCTGGCGGTTAAGCACATTATGAGTGTTAATGTTTGAAACGATGTTTCTGAAACGTTTTGTTATGATTAGTACTAGCTACACTGATTGTATCGTGTGGGTAAAGTGTTCAACCTCTGCAGAGTGTTAATTAATCTATTCGAATAGTCGCGTCCGCGGTCATGGATATGCTCGGGGATTTCACACAAGGGGTAGTGTTCATAAAACTTTAGGATGGGAGCTGTGTGACTTAAGTCATATGACTGTGTGAATTAAACTGATTAGCTTGTGTTTTTATGGAAACAACTGTTAAATTATCATTGTATATTTGTTTTAAACTGCATTACAATCTATTATTTTATTCAATTGCAAATGTTGCTTTTACGGGAAAAAACCACAGAAACCATTTCCTTTGGAATAAACCTACATCTATACATTGCATTCTGTGGCATGACTTGTGAGTACGGTTGTGTACTCATACTTGCTAAATCAAATCAACAGAAGAGGAGGAGTCATCGCTTGCCTTTAAGGAGGAGTTCTACAAAGGTGTTGATCGTTAGGTCTTTGATCCCAGTCGGTTGCCTGTGGTGAATTGATGAGATTCCACTGGAGTTTATTTTGTTCTGCTGCTTATTTCTTTATTGCTAACCCTGCGTAGCTTAATAAGTATAACTCGACCATAAGGTCAAAACTATTATTTGCTATTCAAATTAATCGTTTACTCTATTAATCGCTTGTGTGGATCGATATTCATCTATGTTGACACTGTGTGCACTAACGTGATCCTGAACTAGTGCACTGTACACAGAGAGTCCAGAATTGCATTTTTGAGTCCCGACATGTGATAAACATGTTTGTGACCCTGAATTGAAGAATTATGTTCTCTACTCCTACTATTGTAGTTGCAAGATTCCACATGGATACCTAAAGTGAACTTATATGTTGCTTGTTCCGCTACTCCTCTGATTTCAAATATTAAATTGTTTTTGGACATTGTCACGATCTCTAAAGTGACACTTTGACCATTAATTTCTATAAAAAATATGTTGTTTCAAAAATATATATATATACAAAGTATATTTCATGATTAATATAATAATACTAATTGCATGTTGTAAATCTTGTTATTTCTTTATATATTGATGGTCAAACCTAAAAATGTTTGACCGGCATAAATTCTAAAATGACTTACATTTTGAATCGGAGGCAATTCTGTTTTGATCGGTCAAATTTGGTCATGTAGGATTGATTTATCATATGCTAAGATGCAATGTGACTGATCTTGATAACTCGGCCCTGTTAGAGCATCTACCATAGTTCATGTCACTTGTTACTAAAGGATGGACACATCAGCATTTAGGTGATGTAGAGGAGAGATAGTGATGAGAGAAGGTGAGCTTGTTTCTAGATAAAGAAACAAGCAAGTTGTTGATACCAAGACACAAGAAACAACAAAATAGCTATTGGAGACTTACTTGTTACTTAAAAACTTGTTTTGTAGGTAGCAATTAAAATCTTAGATACAAGCTTAAGAAACAATTCATTAAAATGTTTTTTTTTATTAGATTGAGTACTCTCTCTCCTTTTAGTAATAATCTACGAAACAAACTATTGTAGATGCTCTTACAGTCTACCATCTTGAGGGGACCAACCGACAGTAACACGGGGATAATTCATTGATGTCAACATCTCTGGGTGAAACAGCAACCCCTGAGCTCTCTGGTTGTAGTTGTGGATACCTTTCGGGCAACAGAGCTTAGAGATGCAGATTGCTCAGGTTCAGATCACCAGCAGCTTTCAGCTGCAAATGCAAACTAGGCAAGCGGCAAGTACCTAATTTTGTAGACCGTCTGGGGCATCGATCGAGACAAGCCGCAAAAGCTGAAGTTTGCTTGTCACACATGTACGCTGAGAGTGGACATTCTACGTGCACGTACATACACCCACCATCCTCTCCCTCCATTTTGCTTTGAGTGGGGGATAGTGCGCACGAATCTCGAGGCAAAAAGTGGATGGTTGTGATAGTGGATGCATGTGCATTCTTGCATTTTCTAATGTATGATGTTGCTTTCTCTAGTTTTGTTTTGCTTTTGCCAAGGGAAAAAATAAATTGATACGGCAGCAAGTTTAACGGTTCAGAATTCTGTTTAACTCTCGTATTCTCTCCCCCGTGCCTTGATTAAGAGGACTATTATGGTGTTAGAATTCTCGACGACTCTAGCTGTAGGGAAAGACTCCAAGTCTGATGCAATCATATGGAGCTAGCATTGCATGTTGTCACGACATCTTCAGGAAATACAAGCAGCAAAGTCGTACTGTTGAACTGGTACTAGTAGAAGTCGTAGATGAGTCATGTAGCCGCAATCACCGAATCAGAGTTGAAATAAAGCCAAAAATCCGAATTTCAAAATTCTTTTGAAGTTTTTGCTTGGGTTTTGAATTCTTTTCCAATTCGGAAGTTTCTCCCGAATTCCCGCTTTCCATTTTCGGCAATTCCGTTTTCTTCTTTTGAAAGCGCCTTCCTCCCCGGGCGCCTTCTTCCTCCTTCCTCTTCACGCCGCCGCCACCACCCCGAGCCGCCTTGCGCCTTCTTCTTCCCTCCCGTCGCGCCACCTCGCCATGCCCAGCACCTTCTACCGCCTTCGCCGCCTCCACCTCACCCTGCCATCTTCTCTCTCACGGCGCCGCCTTCTCCCCCGCCGACCACGTCGCGCACGCGTCGCCGCCTCTGCCGCGCCCGATTCTTGCTCCCACCGCCTCAACCTCGCCCTATAAGAGGCCCCCTGGAGCAGCCTTCATCGCCTTTTCCCCGTCGCACCTCCCCTTCACCCCTTCCCCTCCAGAGCCGGCGAATTTCGAAGAATCGCCGCCGCCACTGTTCTTCTTCTCCACCGAAGCCGACGCCGATTTACCACCCCCGACAACCCAAGCTCCAAATTGATCTCGCGGTAAGCTCCACCTCCCTTCCCCGCTTCTTTTCCCCATCATCCTCCACCCTCAAACCCGCCGGAGCCTCACCGGCGTCGCTTCTCCCCGCCGCCTCCTTCACGGTCACCGACGCCCCGCCACCTCAGACCACCCCAAGCTACACCAAAGCCACCCCCGAACTCCCCTTGGTCCACTAATGCTCAAGCATCTCTTCCTTTGGTCGGAGCATGGCCGGAGCGTCGCCGCGCCGCCCCCCTGCCTCGACCGTGCGCCGCCTCCGCCGCCACCCTATTTCCGCATCTCCACCACTCGTTCAAATCCCCAAAACGGGTTCACCTTGACTCCCTGATGCTTCCCGCATCACCCACCTTCATCGCCGGCCACCGGAGCTGCCCGGGCGAGCGCGCGGGCCTTTCGGCCGCGCAGCTCAAGCTGCTGGGCGTCGGGCCGTTAAGGCCTGGCCATTTGGGCCGTAGGCCACACAGTGATTGGGCTCAGCCCATTACTGTTCACTCAATTTCGGCCTGACACTGTTCACTGCACAGTAATTATTTTTACTGTTCATTCCGAAAACCGAAAACACTGTTCCAAAAATCTGAAAATGCACAGTAAACCCTAGTTACTGTTCATCGTCCGAAAAATAGTCCGCCATTTTTCTTCTCAGCTAAAAACAGTAACTTCTAAGTACTGATCACCTCCAGTGTCTGATTGAATAGTAAAATAATACTATTCATTATCCGACACCATTTTTGCCCAAAATCCAAATTTGACATTATATGTCAAATTTGACTGCCTTGAACCCAGAAAACCCATTTCACTGTCTATTCCTTTAAATCAGCCCTTTTTCTGCTTATCGGCACAGTAAATCCGCTACCACTCTTTGCATAGTGAAGTAGCACCGATCATAACCTGAAAATAGGCAATTTCTGTCCATATGTGTCCGAAAACAGTGAACCCTAGCTACTGTTCACCTCAAACCCAAAATAGTGAACTCTATTATTGTCCACCGACTCATTTTCATGCATAAATAGTAAAATAGCACTATTCATCGTCTGACCCTTTTTCGCCCGAAACCCTAATTCAACATAATATACTCTTTTCGACCGTTTCGAGCCCGTGAGCCCAAATCTCAGCTCCGTTCAGCCATATGAAACTCCAAATAAATACATATCCTCACCACCACCTTTCTTTATGTTAATTTATCCATTTACAATATTTTGTTGTACTTGGATCCGAATCTCAACTCCGTACAGTTCAATCAAACACCAGATAAATCTCCACTACCCCACACCACCCTTTCCTTGTGTTTCTTTTCTAGTTTTATTTACTTGCATGTTGTTCCCAGCTCATTCCTTGTCGAGCCGGATTTTATTTGAATTGTTTTATTGTTTTGCTTCACGTTAGGTCACGACTTCGACAACCAAGCTCCAGAAGACACGGAACAAGACCAGTATTTAGAAGACTTTGTGCAAGCAGGCAAGTCACATTCTTTGATCATTTTGAACCTACATTTCATGTATTTACATTATTACTTTCATTACTGTATTTTTGCCAATTACTTTAAATATTAAAATAATACTTTTGAATGACATGATAATTAGATACATCCCATTACCCCACAGACAAAACCCACCTAACAAGTCCATACCTTGTAGGCCATATTCACCTTGACAAGTTCACATAAAATGATATCTATATAAGTAGTTTTGTCACCAAAAATGTGTATAAATTCTGGAAGTGCATTGGCGGTTCGCCAATGGGTGGAAAGTTGAGGGTTGTGTCCAGGAAGGTGGACTAACCCAATAGACTTGGTAAAAGTGAGTCATCGGTGAGATCTGGAGGTGGACAACCTTGTGTTGGTGTTGGGCCATCGCCTCACTGGATGGCAGTTAAGGACAAGAACCTTGTGCCAAAGTAACAGACATAGAAATCGCTCAACCACAAGCGTGGTCATTACTCCCTGGCTAAGTACACTGCTCTCCCGATTGAATATCTACAACATCTAGAATGGGACAGGAGTGGCCGGAAGGGGACACTCGCTGGTCACCACAACGGTAGGTGCCTTCAGCTTTGGGGCGTAAGATCCACTGGGGCCGGTGCAGTCTCCTAAGAGCTGTATGGTCCCTAGACCTACCGGGTAGAGATTAGAAAGGTTGAGCAGTGAAAAGACTTTGTTATCTCAAATCAGTCGCACGCTAACGTGTTGCGTGTTTATAGCTTGACAGTACGAGTTTAAGATATCTTGTGGGTAAAGTTGGGCAGCTCTGCAGAGTGAATAATCAAAGGTATTCGAATACGCCGTGCATCCGGTTAAAGAAGCTGTGTCAATGGGTGATTCCAGTACAAAGGCATAAGTAGAGTTTTGAGGTGTTAAGTTGGTGATCGAAGTTGTTGATAAACCCCCCTGATGCTATTACTTATTATTGTTTTACTGTTTTGTAAATTGTTTTAAATGCAAAATGCATCCACATATGCCAGATATGGTAAACCCTAAACCAATCCATTGAACTCCTTGCATGTAATTAAATAAGATTTTCATATGGCTTGTTGAGTACAGTGGTAGTACTCATTCTTGCAATTGCAAAACATCTATAGAAGAAATATGGAATCATGCGAAGGATCCTCGTGAGCAGGGTTTTGGTGGACCTCCTGAAGGCAACGACTACTGTTATTAGGTCTCGACTACGCTCAAGCGTACCTGTGGTTTGAAGTTCTTTTGTCTTGTATTATATTAACTTTGGGCTTAGATGCCCGTGTCGGGTCAAAACTAGATGTTAAGCTTTTATCTCGTTTAATAAAAGTCTGATTTTTGTTGTATTCGAAGCTTGCTTGTGACGCTACTTACTTCGCAACTGTACATCTTGAGCGGTTGCGAAGGGTTTAACGGTCCCGAAAATCGGGGTTACAAGAGTGTTGTTGTGTCTCGATCGTAAGCTAGGCATCCTGAATCAGTGTGGTTTTTCCCGTGTGCTGCAACCGATCGATTCGGTGTGCTAAAATAGAGGCAATTCGAGTCTGTGTGGTAAGGCGATCGAGACGCACACCCTGGCTTGATCGCTGTGCCGGTTTTCTACTAGTCATGTCGAGACGACGACGAGCTTCAGATGGTAGCTACTAGCCACCAAAACAAAGCAATCATTTTACCTACCTTCGCATCATTCCGATATCAACTTCAAGAGAAGTCATGTCGCTATAATTGTGCGTGACAACTGAGGGCCACCGGCATGTTGAATTCATAGGGCCAATGATCTGATGTCCATAAAGCCATAGATCGATAGGTGGGGCCTGGGCAGTAGTAGCACCACTGTGACGACAACCATCGGTCTGTACATCTAGCTGCGAGTTGATCAATCACCGTTCGTGTACATCAAACGTCAAGGCTGCAAGAAAGAGACTCGGTGCCCGAAAGGGGGCTGAGCAGTTTCGCTTCGGAGGCTAGCTGAAATGCCCAAAGCAGTGGATCACACTCGTCTTCCAAAGCAGACAGCATGTGCAACTAGCTACTGTTGTTTATCCAGACTTGATGCCTAACTGCTCACAGACTCACAGTACGTACGTCGCAGTACATCTTGAACACTTGTTAATTTGCTCGAATCAAGATATCCCTTGCAGGTTTCTAGACTGGAGTTGTACATATCTTTTGTGGATTTGGTTATTGCAACCGGAAGATGGCCAAGATCATCTCCATGAATCTAGTGATCAGACCGGCCGAGGGTGGCAGTCTAACTGGCCAGGTAGTGTTCATGCGTCGAGACGGCGGTGAACTTCGTGGGTTAGGTCAAAGTCACGAGTTTTATTGCATAGATGTTTCATGATGCATGTTTTGGACTAATGTGGGTTAAGTTGTGAAAAACTTATGCAGAAAATGGTTGTTTGGTCTATTGTTGTGCAGAAGGTTTGGAGTCAACTATGATCAACAGCGAGAAGGATCTGAACTTTGTTAGGAGAACCAAAGTCCAGAACGGTCGTGGATGCCAGGTGAGATGGCTGGACTCAAGCAAGACGCAAGATGGACAAGAACCATAGAAGGCGAAGTTTGAGCAAAGGCCTTTGTGAAGATATATGCTCATGTCTCATCAATTATGTGAATTGATGATTGTGCGTATCGTACGGTGCTGCGTAACGGTTTGCTTGTTTGTGATGGTTGTAGGATACCGAAGCTAGGTCATAGTGAGGCGGACTAGATCGGGACTAGGTTAAAAGAACCGAGGTTCATAACAATCGAGGTGATACCAGAAGATAACTGAGGCTAGCGAGGTGGTTACAAGCCGAGAAGACAAGTAACCGGAGTGGAAGCTACCGGTGATGAACATGATGGGTAGCGGCAAGGTGGAGCAGGACTAGACTCAGAGAGGAGAGGTCCAGACTAGGCTCAGAGAGGAACTGAGGTCCTGAACAGTCAAGAAAGCCAGGTGCAGTTATGGTGAGACATGTGGTGCACCAAGTGACTTAGTCCCAGTTGCAAGCGATGGCGGTTCAGTGGGATCTGAACACGTGAGAGGCTTTGTGGGATGTCATTGGGGCTACATGGATGATGACGGAGCATGAAAGATGCTTCGAGACGAAAGAATCGCCAAAGGTCAGTAGATGGGCATTTTGGGAAATTACCCTATACCAAAAAAGTGGTAATGTGTGAAACCACCTTCTTAGCCTTGAAGAAATCACGGCGCAAAGAGAGGCGGGAGAAGGTGAAGATGGCACTTTGATAAACGTGCATGAATGAAACCCATTTGTGTGTAGGCTTAACGGGTACCCTTTTGGGATGTTTGTCTAGAGCAAGCCTCCACTTTAAAAGGGGACGGTGCTGGTTGTGCACCTCCTAACCCTTGTAGCCTAGAAACCCTAATTTGTGATTTAGGAATATGAAAGGAAAGTGGAGAGGCTATGGTTCATGAGAGATAGATTGATTGAGTGCTCAAGAGTTGAGCTTTCGTCCTCCATAGTGGAGTAGTTGTAAACATATAATCTCTCTAATCAATCCATGCAAGATTTGCCCCAATATGTGTTCTATCTTATTCTTACTCTCTGTTTGATGCCTTTAGGATTTTTGGAGTTTCTTAGGTTTTTATTTGGGATCTTGCTGTGATATTGCTTGCTGGGACGTGTGAGATATGATCTAAGACTATCTTGATCATCATCCACCCACAAGCAAGCTTTTGGATCAAAGTTTGATTTTGCCCGGTTTTATGAAAGAAATGGTGATTTTAAGGGTTTTGCTCTTGAGGGCTTTTAGTTTGATTCTTATTGTGATTGAGGGTGCTCGGACGTATGGGAGACCATCCTTAGCCATCTTGGATTGATTCTTTCCACGAAATTCTCTCGATCACCATTTTCGTATTTGGCCTAGTTTTGAAGTAACCTTCACTCAAACAGAAAAACATTAGAACTTTGGTAATGATCTTCACTATATTTGATTGGAATAGGTTTCTGACATCCTAGAGAAGGTATGTTTCAAGTTTCATGAAGTTTGGTGTTGCGAATCAAAAGTTAGATCAATTTGCGATTTTAAAATCCTGCTGAAATTCAATTTTTGTGTTGATTTTACTGTTCATCGGTCTGACCACACAGTTCATTGGTCTGACCGCTACTATTCATCGGTCTGACCGGTCAGTGGGGATTTCGGCGAGTTTTGGTCATCTTGTTGCTCGGATCTTATTTGCATGATTATCTCTGGTCTTCACAGCTACACATAATTATTGGGGTGAAAGAACCTTAAACGTCTTAAGTTAAAAGATTTTGAAGAGATCGTTTTTGTGTGACGTCTATTTAACCCCCTTCTAGTCGCATCTTCGGTGCAACACATTCCTATTCCAGGAGTTGGTAGAGTTGAAAACATACGTGCTCTGTGCCTATAAGCAGTGATGGACCTAGAATTTTTAGTATGGGTGTTCAGACTTCGGAGCTAGCTTGTCTAGATATGCTGATACCAATACGCCGATACCGTGAAATATCATTTCCCCAAAAACACTGATACGACGATACGTGTATATATAATAATAAAACAAAAAAAATATAGAAATTAATGATTTCATATGAGAAAATAGACGATATACGACAATCATAATGGCATGAATTAAACAGCAAATTATAGATATCAATGACAGTTGAGGAGATAGAAACTAGGAATAGAGTTATTTTAGCTCCAAGCTTCGTATTTTGCTGAGTTATGTTATTTTTTTAAGGTGCGGTCAAGACTTGTGCTTGGTGGTTGGTCGTTGGTGTTTTCTCTATTTTTTCTGTTCTCAATTGTAGCAACTATGCCGCTAAAACTTATTTTCTTCTAATAGTGATTGGTAGAGCTCCGGTATAATTTCGCGGATACAAATATATAATTTTGATATTTTTGATATAACTAATGATACATACATCTAATGTACCTATTATACATAAGATATTTTGCAAAAAAAAAAAATGTTCAGCTGAACATCATTAACCCATAAAGTGTCCGCCTCTGCCAATAAGTAGCTGCCCCCTTCCCATCAACTTATAAAGCGCGATATATATCGAGCACAAGAACTAATTTGTTAGTTTAATTATTCCTAGCTATCTGTAGGCTGTCCGTACGTCGTACAGAGATCGATCTTATATATGGGATGCAGCTTGGCCATGAAGGCGAAAGGTCTTGTACTTGTTAGCCTTGTTGCGATGATATCCATCCTCGATGCCGGCGCCGGCGCCGGCGCCAGCACTGTCCAGCCGAGTAGGATCGTACGGCAGGTACCGGCGATGTACGTGTTCGGCGACTCGGGGCTGGACGTTGGCAACAACAACTTCTTGCTGGGGCAGAACGTCCCCAGGGCCAACAAGCCCTTGAACGGCGTCGACTACCCGGGCTCCAGGCCAACCGGACGCTTCAGCAACGGCTACAACGTCGCCGACTTCGTCGGTACGCATACATATATCTGTCTATCTATCTAGCATGCCCATATGTAGCTTGCTGATATATTTTGCGCGTGCATATATGCAGCAATGACTCTGGGTTTGAAGGACAGCCCTCCGGCTTATCTGTCGCTGGCGCCACGCCCCATCTCTTTGGTCCTGAGCGCTGTCAGTACAGGGGTGAACTATGCTTCGGGAGGAGCTGGCATTCTCGACTCCACTGTAAGCTTCTACTATCCCAACGTGTACTGATCGATCAGCTGCAAATGCATATTGATCATGAGCTATTAATTAGAACTAACCAGATGCACGCACGCATGGTTTTCGCTGCAGAACGCGGGGAGAAACATTCCGTTGTCGCAACAGGTGCGCCACTTCCAGTCAACCAAGGCCGCGATGGTGGCCAAGGTGGGCAGCCGCGCGGTGAGCGACCTGCTCGCCAGATCCTTCTTCCTCATCGGCGTCGGCAGCAACGACCTGTTCGTCTTTGCCTTTGCGAGCGCGCAGCAGAACAGGTCAGTAACCCCCAGCGAGGTCGCCGCGCTCTACACCAGCCTCATCTCCAACTACTCAGCCGCCATCACGGTATTTCCAATTAAATACTAGCTCCCTTGTTTGATTAGTATTTCCAACGACTCGATGTATATGGATGATCATTAATGTGTATATGCCCATTAATACTACTAGTCATCCACTCATACATATTTTTTTTTAAGGGGTTTGCTAAGGAGTACTCGAGTATTTTTTGAGTTTGTAAGTACCTGAGTTTTTTTATCTATGTTATGCTTGGTGATATCTTATTAGGAGAGGATGCAAAGTGATCTCATACATTGAATCTAGATCTAAGAGTTCAAAATTTGAGTACTGGTTAGCAACAAAACACTCAAGTACTTTCTAGACACTCCCATTTTTTAAATATTATTTTCAGGGCTAACATTTTTTTTTGTAAAATGTGACATATTTTTTAGTTTGAAATTATCGTCAAAATTCTAAAATTTTAAATTTATACAATTTAAAATTTTCTTTTCATATTTATGTGACAAATCTATGTATTTTTGGTATAAGACACGCCTCATTTTTATTTCAAACTAATATGTATTTAGATACTAAATTTTGTTGGTGTTTTTATTCTGAATTTGTACATACGTGTCAACACCACGTTTTTTATACATTAATTTACTTCAATTTAAACATGTTCTTCAAATATGACATATGATAAATTCGTATTTGTGTAAACTCTTATCAAGCCATTAAAATTATATATATAAGATGCATCGAAACCCTAGTTTTGATTCTTTAATAATAAAGGACCAATATTTATTATTTGTCATATTTTTTCCTAGATAGAAAAATGATCAGATAGATTCATGTACATCTGATATAAATTACTAAAAGGAGATCTGATCAATCAACTTGTGCGTAAGATGCATTTTTTTTACTTGTTTTGTTGCACCGACCGGGAAGAGGCTGCCACTATTGTAATAGTTGTACAGTGTAGTATATATATACTCTGTCGTATGTATTTAGAGTATGCACTGGTGTACCTTTCGTATTTCTATATTTCCCTTTGTCTGCCAACGACTCGATGTATGGATGATCATTAAGAGCATCTACAACAGTCCACGTCATTTTGCCGTATGTATTTAGAGTATGCACTGGTGTACCTTTCGTATTTCTATATTTCCTTTTGTCTGCCAACAACTCGATGTATGGATGATCATTAAGAGCATCTACAACAATCCATATCACTTGTTACTAAGGGATTGTCACATCAATATTTAGGTGATGTGAAGGAGAGAATGTAAGGTTATTTCTAAATAAAGAAACCAATAAATTGTTAATAGCAAGACACAAGAAACAACCAAATACTCTATTGGATACTTACTTGTTACTTAAAAACGCGTTTTGTGGGTCCTACTGTCTTCAAGTAAAATATCTACCGGATCTCTTGTGCAGCCTAACTTCATTATTGATATGATAAATGAGCCAAAACATGTAGCCTACAAAGTTGTACTTCATTATTGATCTTCAAGAATCATGCACACTTGTAGCAATTAAAATGTTAGATACAAGTTTAAGAAACAATCTATTGAAAGACTTATTTCTTTTTATTAGATTGAGTCATTTCTCTCCTTTTAGTAACAAGCCAAAAGCAAACTATTGTAGATAGATACTCTAATGTGTACATGCCCATTAATACTATATGTTACGTGCGTGCGTATATTAATTTAGGGCCTGTACGAGATGGGCGCGAGGAAGTTTGGGATCCTCAACGTTGGGCTGCTGGGGTGCGTGCCGGCGGTGCGGGTGCTCAACGCGACGGGCGCGTGCAACGACGGCCTCAACCAGCTCGCCGCCGGCTTCGACGACGCGCTCAGGTCCCACCTCGCCGGCCTCGCCTCCAGCCTCCCAGGCGTCGCCTACTCGCTCGCCGACTCCTTCGGCCTCGCACAAGACACCTTCGCAAACCCACATGCATCTGGTAAATCTAGCTTATTACTGATGTTCATGTTACACTCGATGATTAATTCTTCATGATTGTGATTATATGTACGCATGTGCAGGGTTCGTGAACATCGACAGCGCGTGCTGCGGGAGCGGGCGGCTGGGTGCGGAGAGCGACTGCCTGCCCAACTCCACGCTCTGCGCCAACCGCGACCACTTCGTCTTCTGGGACCGGGTGCATGTTACCCAGCGGTTCGGAAAGCTCAGCGCCGCCGCCTACTACGACGGCCCGGCCCAGTTCACCGTGCCCATCAACTTCAAGCAGCTGGCCATACAAGAGTAGTTAGCTAATTAAATAGAGAATTACGGATTACTCCCCACTGTATAGGCATGATTTCATGCATCTAATACTACTAGTCGTGTGTATATATTTTCTACTCCGGGAGTAGTTACTTTCTATTCTGTATCTCACAACGTAAGAAGCATCTTACGCAACTAAAAGCATGTATATGTAGTATACGAGTATATAATACCACCTAAGTGATATTCACATCTTTTCAGGGGTGGAATGTAAAATTTTTTAAATATATTCTTTTTTATGTGCGAATATGAAGGTATTTATAAAATATGCTAAAAATTATGGACTCTCTTGCAAATTTTTCGTATGGTTCATATTGGAGTATCTTATAATTAGTATATAAGTATACCTAAAGTGATAAAGGAGTATATCAAATTCCTTTAGGTGGTCTATCAGATGTGGGAGTAACGCGCATACATTGTTTGTGTTTTTCCAATAGCAATAGTTAAAGCTTGCTCGCAGAGGAAAAATAGGGGCAGTATATAGTTAAACTTCATCTTAGATGCTCTGCTTCAATACTTGTACAATTTAGTTTTTTGAGCCAGCTGGTTGTAATAATAAGTTGATCAAAGACGAGAAGCAGAATAATCATATAAGCCATCTGTCGGAACTTTGGTCTATGGATTTTCAGTACAGTGTTTAACATTCTCAATATATAGCTAGATATCAATTATATATGTACTTCCGGCCGCGCGCACCACATGTAATTAATCTACAGTAGCTTACGCTTTCATTCAGTTGGCATAGTCACACTACCACAAACTACTTATTTTTCGAGTGCCTATATTTTTACCGAGTGTCAAAACGGAAACACTGCATTTCATAGGGCACTTGGGATAGAAAATCAGCACTCGGTAGACATGATTTTCTCGAGTGTTTTATAGTACACTCAGGAGATGAAGACGGAAGGAACGGGATTAAATAGATTGCCGAGTGTATATATCTTGTACACACTCAGGAACTAATCAGTACCAAGCCTTTCCCCCCTACCATGCTCTTTTTTCCCCTTTCGCCCTCTTTTTTTCACTTCGCATCAGTCGACCTACTAAACCTACAGCAGCCATGTGGGGACCCCGGGTTATCTCCGTAAGACCGAGACTAAGCATGGTCTTAAGGTCATAACTATAGGTCTTGAGTAAATGAATTCCAACTTAACTCAGTCTAAATGGGAGGCTTAACTACAATCTAGAGCCCCGACGATCATGCGCGCCGCTCCTCTGCGAGCACTACATGATTGCCGGTTCTCCAACGAGTCAAGCGCTACACTTAGTGAGTTAAATCGGAAGCCACGAACAGCGAGCATGACTTATATTGGCTTCCAAGATCAGCGACCAATATATTCATGCTCTCATACAACGTTGATCACATCCATACAAAGCTCATACATAAATAGTTCAAAAGTTATACATCATCAGTTCAAGTTTTACACTGACATAAGTGGCTGACCGGCCAAATTTAACAAGTTCATAGCGGAAGCATGTAAATAAACCAAAATGCAGCAGTGGTATGCCCACAACCCATCGGCAACCGACTGGGAGTTAGAAATAACACACTACTCGTCGGTGTCGCCTAATTCGACACCGACAACCTCGTCGATCTCGACATCTTCCTCACCTGTAAAAGGCAGCAAACATCTGGCTGAGTACCAAAGAGTACTCGCAAGTCTTACACAAATAAAAATAATTATGCATAAGGCTATTCCAAGGGAAGGCTCATATTAGCTTAATTTTGCAGAAAAGACGCAACAATATTCAACCTACACATGCTAGTTTTTCAAGTGCTATTTCAAAATCAGATTTGAAGTAGAAGTAAAGCATGTGAATGAGTAATGAACTAGATAACAAACAAGCATACGAATAGCAAAGTGGTTGTCCACTTTGATCCAACAACAAGCATGAACATCCCGTCCATAAATTACCGAGTTCATCCACAGTTTTAAAATCCAAAACTAACCATAAGCAGCCACAAATTTCAAGCGGTCGTCCATAACCGTGGACACGGCTATTCGAATAGATTAATACCCTGCAGGGGTGTACTACTTTACCCACACGACTTGATTAGCCCGTAAGCCTCCAGATACCTCTGAATATAGCATAATTCCTATGGTATGCGTAGGGTAAATCAAGATCTGATCGTTTTAGCAAGAAGATCCCATTGAGCTAAGTCCCTCAACCCATGGCTCCTAGGAAACACAAGATGTTAACGTCTCCATCCTATCTCCTAGGAAACACAAGACGTTAACGCCCCCATCCTATCGGCCCAAAAAGAACACGGGATTTCACGGTCCCATGCCCTTACCATTTCACCTCCGCGGGACTCAACCCAACAAAACCTTCCCCCTACTTAACCATACAGCACCCATATACCGCGTGTGATAGCACGAGTTTTACTTGAATTGCAACAACCTAAAGTTTGGTCCTTAATCGTCCAGACAAGGCAAACCGCATACCCAATCTCGTGCACGACGGCACCATCACTAACCAAAACTTGTCCAGACCAAGAACTCCTTTTAAAATGTCAAAATTTAACTCATAAAAAAGATGTGAAGATCTGAAACAAAAGTATAAAGAGAGTTGTGTTTGTCCCAAAATTGTCGAGTTATTCCCGACAATCAAACTACCGTTTCTAGACTTGCATGGCTAAGCAAACTCGGACAATATAAATTCACACATCCTATCTTAAGCATTTCAGTACTGGAATAATTCATGGATAGCCACAATGACAACATAATAGGGTGTGTCTAACTATTCATCACAAAAATAGCGATATTATCAAAATAGCATGCAAGCAATTATCATTGCATCTATCCTAACAAAACTGGGATCAAATATGACGCAAAAAGAAATTTCAAAGGATGCTTGCCTTGCTGGTAGAGTCATTGTTCACTCTCGGTGGCGTAGGAATCAATATCAATAGGCTCGGAATCTAGAGAAATACAATACCGAATAAACACCGAGAAATACCACAAAATTCAAGATGCTTAAAAATGCATGGTTTCTCTACAGTAACTAAGTCATGATTTTAGATGATTTTTGGTGAAATAATCATTTCATTTTGATTTAGTATATGAAAGTTATGGCGGTTTGAATTTCAGAGTCCAATATGCCTTTATTCATGCAATTTAATTATGAGGTAAAAATTTATAGGAGAGTGGTGAGTACATGGGTTACATGGATAAATGGGCAATATTATTATAAGTTCAAAACAGTTGAGTCTGCTCCCATTGGAGTTTTCATGATTTAGTTATTGATTTCTAAAGTTATCAGCATTAATAGTGTAAAAATAATGCCCTTTAGGATCATTTTCCTCAAACTAAAGTTTCTGTGATAGGGGTAAGTTTGAAACCATTTTTATAATTAATTTCATTTGAAATAGAAATTATCAAAACTGATTTCACTGTTTTTGGAGTTTCCAAGAATTACTTATGAATTTTTGAAGTCATCAGCCTTTTTCTATTGCAAAAATAATAGTGCTAATGGGTCAATTCCCAAAATAATACTCTCTATTACAGATACAAGGTTGAAACCAATTTTAATATAAAGTTCATTAAAAATACTAATTATCAGAAGTGGTTTCACGCATTTTGGAGTTGAGATGAATTAGTTATGCATTTTCAAAGTTATTCATGTTTTACAGCGCACAGATAATTCGTTTTTCAGATTTTTCCAGGTATTTACTCCTTTTCTCACCGAGCGCTAGCCTAGCCACGTTCACTGACCAGCGGGGCCTGGAGAACAGTGTTGACTCGGTCAACCTTGACCCAGTCCAGCCGAGTACAAGCCGAAAACGTATTTCTCCAAAAACGTCTTCTAGTTAGGGAAATATACTTCGATTTCTTTACTGAGAATTTACGTTTTCTCCAAACAGAAAGTGTAAACTTTAACTTACGCAACCACTTAACAGGGCACAAGGGCCCACGTGTAAGTGGAACACGTTAGGAATACGTTAGGAAAATTCGAAATCTATTAACTTCTAAAATTGGTATTAACTTCTAAAATGCATAACTAAATCATTTTAACTCTAAAATGAGTGAAACCACTTCTGATAATTTTTATTTTTAATGAACTTTATATTAAAATTGGTTTCAAACATGTCTCTATAACAGAGAGCATTATTTTAGGAAATGAGCTATAAACACTATTATTTTTACAATAGAAAAAGGCTGATAGCTTTAAAAATTCATAAGTAATTCTTGAAAACTCCAATTGAAGAAAACTCAACTGTTTTGAACTTATAATAATATTGCCTATTTATCCATGTAATCCATGTACTCACCACTGCTCTACAAATTTTTACCTCATAATTAAATTACTCAAAGAGGACATATCGAAAACTGAAATTCAAACCATTATAACTTTCAAACCCTAAATCAAAATGGAATAATTATTTCACCTAAAATCATCTAAAATCATGACTTAGCTACTGTAGAAAAATCATGCATTTTTTAGCATTTTGAATTTTGAGGTATTTCTCGATGTGTATTCGGTATTGCATTCATCTAGATTTTGAGCCTATTGATATTAACTCCTACGCCACCGAGAGTGAACAATTACTGTACCAGTAAGGCAAGCATCATTTGAACTTTCTTTTGCATCATATTTGATCCCAGTTTTTGTTAAGTTAGTGCAATGATAATTGCTTGCATGCTATGTTGATAATGTCGCTATTTTTGGGATGAATAGTTAGACACATCCTATTATCTTGTCATTGTGGCTATCCATGAATTATTCCAGTACCGAAATGCTTATGATAGGATGTGTGAAATTATATTATTCGGGTTTGCTTAGTCATGCAAGTCTAGAAATGGTAGTCTGATTGTCGGGAATAACCCGACAATTATGGGACAAACACAACTCTCATTATACTTTTGTTTCAGATCTTCGTATCTGTTTTGTGAGTTAAATTTTGACATTTTAAAAGGAGTTCTTGGTCCGGACAAATGTTGGCTAGTGATGGTGCCTTCGTGCACGAGATTGGGTATGTGGTTGGCCTTGTCTGGACAATTAAGGACTGAACTTTGGGTTGTTGCAATTCAAGTAAAACTCGTGCTATCACACGCAGTATATGGGTGTCGTATGGTTAAGTAGAGGGAAGGTTTTGTTGTGTTGGGTCCCACGGTGGTGAAATTGTAAGGGCATAGGACTGTGAAATCCTATGTTCCTTTTGGGCCGATAGGATGGAGACGTTAACGTCTTGTGTTTCCTAGGAGCCTTGGGTTGAGGGACTTAGCCCAATGGGATCTTCTTGCTAAAAATGACCATATCTTGATTTACCTGGCCGGCATACCATAGGAAGTATGCTATATTCGGAGGCATCTGGAGGCTTACGGGCTAATCAAGTCGTGTGCGTAAAGTAATACACCCCTGCAGGGTATAATCTATTCGAATAGCCGTGTCCACGGTTATGGACGACCGCTTGAAATTTGTGGCTGCTTATTGTTAGACTTGAAATTAAAATTGTGGTTATAACTTGGTATTGTTATGAATAGGATGTTCATGCTTGTTGTTGGGTCAAAGTGGACAGCCACTTTGCCATCTGTATTATTTATTCGTTATCAATTTCATTCCTCGTTCACATGCTTTACTTCTACTTAAAAATCTGATTTTGAAATGGCACTTGAAAAACTAGTATGTGTAGGTTGTACCTCGTTGCATCTCTTTTGCAAAACTAAGCCAATATGAGCCATCCCTTGGAACAGCCTTATGCATAACTAATTTTTATTTGTGTAAGACTTGCGAGTACCCTTTTGTACTCAGCCAGATGTTTGCTGGCTCTTACAGGTGAGAAAGATATTGAGCCCGACGAGCTTGTCAGTGCCGATTTAGACGACACTGATGAGTAGTGCTTTCATTTAACTCCCAGTCGGTTGCCGATGGGATTATGGGGCATACCACTGCTGGTCTTTTGGTTTATTTACCTGTTTCCGCTGCTACTTAATACTCTTATTCGAATTTGGTCGGTCGGCCATTTGTATTAGTTGTAAACTTGGAACTTTGATGTATGCCTTTTGTACTTTGTATGTTCGAGTGTTGTATGGATGCGATCAACGCGGTATGAGAGTATGGTTATATTGGTCGCTGATCTTGGGAGCCAATATAAGTCATACTTGCTGATCATGGCTTCCTATTTAACTCACTAAGTGTAGTGCTTGACTTGTTGGAGAACCGACAATCATGTAGTGCTCGCAGAGGAGCGGCGCGCATGATCGTCGGGGCTCTAGTTTTCAATCAAGCCTCTCATTTAGATTGAGTTAAGTTGGAATCCATTTACCGGAGATCCAGAGTTATGTCCTTAAGGCCATGCTTAGTCTCGGTCTTACGGAGATAACCCGGGGTCCCCACACGGACGGCGCCAACTGTCGGTGATCTAGAACCGATCTTACGTATGATTGTTTGATTCAGAGGTCTCCAAGATTGATCACGGAGAGAGAATGACACAGGGATTTTTATACAGATTCAGGCATTCTCTGGAGAGAATAATAACCTTACTCCTGTATATATTGTATTGAGTATATTAGTTACAATCAAGAGAAAGACTAAGACTTGTGCTCCTGATTGCGCTTGTAGCTCTCCCTATTGCGGGTGTTCTCCTCCTTGTCCTCTGACTGTAACCTTTATATAGTGTACGAAGAGGTGGCTGTTTATCTAGGTCAAGAGGTGTCTCATCATTTCATATAGTGGGAACATTGATGGTAGTTATCGCTGAAGTAGTAACCCCTCCACGTCACCTGTCAGTTACTTGTCAGAGATAGAGGCGTATTACGTGCAGTTATTCCAGGGAATAACAGCATATATTAACTACTTAGATTCTCTAATCAATTGGGCCTACTTGCATGGGCGGACCCTCAAGGGGTCATGGGTGTTCACACCCATTTTTTTCTTTAAAATATTTGGTATATAGTAGGTATATTAGATGTATATGTTATTAGTTAGGTTAAAACTATATATTTGTATCTGTAAATGAATTCAGCTCCTACTCCCCATGTAACACATTAAGCCCATTTTCCTTCCTACTTTAGCCCACCAAACCCTAACCTCTATTCTCTCTCACACTCATAACTGCTATAACCTAGAACAGAGAAAAGTGAAAAGTGAGAAAACAACAACGACCAAGGCCAAGCATAAGTTTTTTTTTTGAAAAAGAAGACATGGCCTCTACCGATCACTATTAGAGGAAAAAAATAAGATTTAGAGGTATAGCTGCTATAGCCCAGAACAGAAAAATAGAGAAAATAACAACGGTCAAGTATAAAGCACAAGTCTTGGCCGCACGCTGCAACAACAACATAACTCAGCAAAATAAGAAGCCTGGAGCAAAAAAGTCATTGATATCTATAATTTGTTGTTTAATTCATGTCATTATGCTTGCCTTATATCGCCCAATTCCTCGTATGAAATCATTAATTTCTATATTTTTGTATTTTATTATATATACATGTATTGTCGTATCAATGTTTTAGAGGGAAATGACATCTCACGATATCGGCGTATTGATATCGATATATCTGGACAACTTAACTCCGAAGTCCGAACATCTATCCTAAAAATCTTGGGTCCGCCACTGCCTACTTGTCTGCAGGCTCCATCGATTATAGGTGGTTGTAATTGACTTAGTCGTATAATGACTTACGACCATAAGGTAGTCGTAGAAAAACTTATAATTTGGTACTGGTCATAGAAGAACTTACAACCAGGGAATGATCGTAGAAGAACTTACGATCATAAGGTAATTGTAGAAGGACTTACGACTATGGGCGTTATCGTAGAAGGACTTACGACCACTTGGTTGGCTTCTTCCTTATGCACATTAAAGGGTGTACCTAAGAACCATGCGATGGCATATTTATCCATAACAAGAATACAGATAAATAATTAGAGTAGAGCCTCGTCCTTTGATAGCTTTGCATTTAATGTAATTTTGTGATACACTACAAGTCTCGCTGAGTACACATGTACTCAATCTTGCTTATAATGTTGTTCAGAGATTGAAGATGAGTCGCCGCCAGACGACATGTCCTTTGCACCTGGAACCGGAGGGTTCGGTGATGGGTCTATCTAGGTCGTGTTCCTTGTCGGTTGCCTGCGGGATCGGATAGGCATGCCCCTAGAATTTTGCTAATTCTATCATTTCTTCCATTGCTATATTTTTATTCTGATGACTGCTTTTATTTGGCCGGTCGGCTGTTGATATAATAACTTGTAATTGTTTAAGTTCAGTACCATTTTCTTTACTTTTATAGGTGAATGTATGGACGTAAATACCAAATGTTGTGAATGTGTGTACTAGCCATAGTCCACGGATCATGAGACTAATACAGTATACACATAGGGTCTTCGAGTATTGTACGTCCATGGGTCTGACAATATGTATATATACATATATATATATATATATATATATATATATATATATATATGTATGTATGTATGTATGTATATGTGTGTGTGGTGTGTGGGCGACATAGCGCACTACCTATAAGATCAACTTCCGATACTTTTTCCACAATATATTCATATCGTTGCGACTTAGACGTGGTCCACCATCTACGTGTACCAAATTAAATAGGTAGAACAGTATGATATATAAAATACTCAAGTATATACATAGATATCGTTAGGAAATGGTCAAAAATTATTAATACATCAGGCGATCCATTGAATCAGTTAACCGTAAGGAAACATATAGATAACGACAGCTGGTCCAACTCAATTATGCGTATCCGTTTTCTTGCTTGATTTTTATACGATTTTCTGAAGATAGAAGTCGAGCAAGCTCAACATGATAGCTGATGCACCCTTGCATTGCTTTCATGCGTACTTTATTATTTCAGATAGCATGGAGTCCGGAATTGAAATCAACAATTTACATACACTTGAGCCACCGCCACGAGCATGTTTTATTTATCATTATTGGCAGTCGAGTTCTGACTTTGTAAGAATGCCACTTGCACGTGTAGACATAACATAAGCAGATTAGAAGCTACTATTGCTGAAAAGGAGGATATATATATAGTTGAAAACGAGACAGAAGACACGCTAACGGATCGATGCAGACCGAACAAACTTTTAGTTACGTGTACGTCAGAGCGATCACATGTGCAGACGTGCATTAGCTAATAACGCATGGGCACGTTCCCTATGGTACATGCACGACTTGTTCATTCCTCTTCCATTGTAAGACCACGTACGAGTTGGTAGAGTTGAAAACATACGTGCTGTGTGCCTATAAGTAGCTGCCCCCTCTTGCCATCAACTTACAAAGCGCGATATATATCGAGCACAAGAACTAATTAGTTAGTTTAATTGTTCCCTAGCTATCTGTAGGCTGTACGTACGTACGTACGTACAGAGATCGATCGTATATATGGGGTGCAGCTTGGCCATGAAGGCGAAAGGTCTTGTACTTGTTAGCCTTATTGCGATGATATCCATCCTCGGTGCCGGCGCCGGCGCCGGCACTGTCCAGCTGAGTAGGATCGTACGGCAGGTGCCGGCGATGTACGTGTTCGGCGACTCGACGCTGGACGTCGGCAACAACAACTTCTTGCCGGGGCAGAACGTCCCCAGGGCAAACATGCCCTTGAACGGCGTCGACTACCCGGGCTCCAGGCCAACCGGACAACGTCGCCGACTTCGTCGGTACGCATACATATATCTATCTATCTATCTAGTATGCCCATATATAGGAGTGTATGTATATATGCAGCAATGACTCTGGGTTTGAAGGAGAGCCCTCCGGCTTATCTGTCGCTGGCGCCACGCCCCATCTCTTTGGTCCTGAGCGCTGTCAGTACAGGGGTGAACTATGCTTCGGCAGGAGCTGGCATTCTCGACGCCACTGTAAGCTTCTACTATCCCAACGTGTACTGATCGATCAGCTGCACATGCATATTGATCTTGCGACTGTTTATTAGACAGTTCCTAATTAGAATTAGAACTAACCAGATGCACGTACGCACGCATGGTTTTCGCTGCAGAACGCGGGGAACAACATTCCGTTGTCGCAACAGGTGCGCTACTTCCAGTCAACCAAGGCCGCGATGGTGGCCAAGGTGGGCAGCCGCCCGGTGAGCGACCTGCTCGCCAGATCCTTCTTCCTCATCGGCATCGGCAGCAACGACCTGTTCGTCTTTGCGAGCGCGCAGCAGGCGCAGAACAGGTCAGCAACCCCCAGCGAGGTCGCCGCGCTCTACACCAGCCTCATCTCCAACTACTCAGCCGCCATCACCGTATTCCCAATTAAATGCTAGCTCCCTTGTTTGATTAGTATTTCCAACGACTCGATGTATGGATGATCATTAATGTGTATATGCCCATTAATACTATATGTTACGTGCGTGCATGCGTATATTAATTTAGGGCCTGTACGAGATGGGCGCGAGGAAGTTTGGGATCATCAACGTTGGGCTGCTGGGGTGCGTGCCGGCGGTGCGGGTGCTCAACGCGACGGGCGCGTGCAACGACGGCCTCAACCAGCTCGCCGCCGGCTTCGACGACGCGCTCAGGTCCCTCCTGGCCGGCCTCGCCTCCAGCCTCCCAGGCGTCACCTACTCCCTCGCCGACTCCCTCGGCCTCGCACAAGACACCTTCGCAAACCCACAGGCATCTGGTAAATGTAGCTTATTACTGATGTTCATGTTACACTCGATGATTAATTCTTGATGAGTCTCCAAGAGTTTGATTGTGATTATATGTACGCATGTGCAGGGTACGTGAACATCGACAGCGCGTGCTGCGGGAGCGGGCGGCTGGGTGCGGAGAGCGACTGCCTGCCCAACTCCACGCTCTGCGCCAACCGCGACCACTTCGTCTTCTGGGACCGGTTTCACCCTTCCCAGCGGGCCGGAAAGCTCAGCGCCGCCGCCTACTACGACGGCCCGGCCCAGTTCACCGTGCCCATCAACTTCAAGCAGCTGGCCATGCACAAGACTAGTTAGCTAATTAAATAGAGAATTACGGATTACTCCCCCGTATATAGGCATGATTTCATGCATCTAATACTACTACTCGTGTGTGTGTGTGCACACGCATACGTTGTTTGTGTTTTTCCAATAGCAATAGCTAAAGCTTGCTCGCAGAGGGGAAACTGCATCTTATATGATCTGCACCTGTAATTAATAATACTGATACCGCTTCAATACTTGTCCAAATTAGTTTTTGAGCCAGCTGGTTGTAACAGTAAGTTGATCACAGACAAGAAGCAGCAGAATATTGATATTCTTGCTGGACTGTTTGTTTCCCCAATACATATTCTCGACCCACACCGTTCTATATAATCTCTTTCTTTGCGAAACTAGATGAACTGTCTATACAAAATTACAGATACCTTGCTCTCATGAATAATGGAAAACTGATATATTGCAGACTGTCTTTTTATTGGGTTGGATGAACGATGAATGTTGGGTTCATTTGTTATGACCGGAAGTGAGCCTTTTGTTGGTTTCAGCTTTCGAAATATTTAAATGCGAGTATCTCTAATCCTCCTCCTCGCATCCCATTGTAAGATGTATGTTACTTCTCTATCTGTTTTCCTTACTGTATGACAGGTTTTTTTGTATTTTGATTTGTTGGAATATATCTTCGCACAAGAATGCAAGATTGCCAGAATGATGGATGTTCCGACTTAGGTACCTATTTTTCTAATTTCTTTGACGATCATTTTATTTCAGGCTTCTATTCATTATGCTTATGTACTGCTTCTTTATACGTGTTATACATTCGAATTTATATACGTTTATACTACTATGCTATCTATTATTAGTATTAAATTCATGTGGAGAGGCATAAGTAGCTAAATGTGAATTTATCTATGTCATTGTGCCTGGCAATGGTCACGTCCGTGCCTGGGAAAAAACAACATCCGAGTCCCGCGCCATTGGCGTGGGTTAGCTACTAATATAGTTGAAATCGAGACAGAAGACACGCTAACGGATCGATGCAGACCTAACAAACTTCTAGTTACGTACGTGTACGTCAGAGCGATCACATGTGCAGATGTGCATTCGCTAATAACGCATGTGCACGTTCCCTATGGTATATGCATACAACTTGTGATCCTATTCCATTATAACACCACGAGTTTTTTAGTTTTTGAGCCAGCTGATTGTAACAATAAGTTAATCAAAGACAAGAAGCAGAATAATCATATAAGCCATCTGTCGGAACTTTGGTCTATGGATTTTCAGTACAGTGTTTAACATTCTCAATCATAGCTAGATATCAATTATATCTGTACTTCCGACCGCGCGCACCACTTGTAAGTAATCTACAGTAGCTTACGGTTTCATTCAGTTGGAGTAGTTAGCTTCCGATAAACAAATAGATCAATTAACAAACTCAACCCTCAATATATATGCATGTATCTTAAAAATTATTATTAAAAAAACGCAGTATGCGAGTTTACTACCCTTGGCCCTCGGCCCGGAAGAAAGTCAAAAGCACTTGCCGGATCATAGCTAGCTTTTTCGCGTGTCACACCGTGAGATCGTCGGAAGCCATCACCATGTCGGTGCTCCTCAACCACCGCCGTTATCGTCGGAAGCTGCCGCACCATGGATGGAAGCCACCGCACCGCCACACCATGGATCAAAGCCCTCCGCCTTCGGATCGAGGTGGATGGAGGCCTTCTGCCGCATCCGCCATGGATGGAGGCATGTTGCAGTCGGTTAGGGTTTGGCGCTGACGTTGATTCACGGCACGGCGAGGCAATCTATCAAGAGAAATCAGTAGAGGGGATGGAGAGGAGGCGGTAGGACTCACCAGTGGCAAAGGAGATGGTCGGAGCCAGCCGAATCGATGGCGGTGGTGCTGCTGTGTTTTGGGGGAGACGAGATGTCGGGAGCGATGTGGGAGAGACGGGAGCTCGGGAGCGATACAATGAGGTGGTGAATTTTAATGTGTGATGGTCCCACTAGGAGGTAGGAGATGGTGCTAACCACTGGAGCAAAAAAGCAATTCTAGCACCCGAGTGACGTGATAATGAGGTGGTCTAGGAGTTTTTTTGCCGAAATAGCATTGTTTCGAGCGGCATTAGCAAAAACAGCCCCCTCGTCGTCGTTTTTTGTAAAATTAACACTTGACACCATTTCTAAGTGATACGAACGGCTCGTCTGTATCACCATATAATGGAGCCGCCTCGTCCGTCCGTCTGTCCTGCAAGCTCGTCCGTCCCTCCCTGCTTCGGACAAAAAAATCACAGTCAGATTTGATTCGTCTTTTGGACTTCCTGGCGATCAAGCACAAGTCAATCTATTTCGGCACGGGAAAACACACGCTAAGGTTTGAGATTCTTTTGATAGATAAAAAAACACATGCGTTGTCCGACGCACATCACATTAGCAAAAACACACACTCAGGTTTTAGATTAACTTGTGCTTGTACGGTTCCTGCAGAAACATATCACATCACATTACTTGCATCTTCTTTTGATCGCCAGGAAGTCCAAGAGGAATCGAATCTCCCGTGCTGTCACCAGGCGGCTCCGTCCCAGGAAGACGGACGAGGCTATTCCGTTCTAGGAAGGGACCGAAGAGACGGCTCTATCTTAGGATTAGGGATGGAAACGGATCAATACGAATCGAATAGTCCTGAATACGAATACAAATTTATATTTTTTAGAACGAATACGGATACGATACGAATTCGAACATTCTCGAATACGAATTCGAATCGAATATGTACTCAATTCGGTCGAATGCGAATATCCTACAACTTTTACGACAAATCTTGGTAGAACAAAGAGTATTCGTATTCGTATTCGGGAAAAAAAACAGATAGTATTCATATTCATTTTTCACGGATAGTATTTGTTTTTTCGGATACTATCTGATTCCCCCCCCCCCCCCCGATACGAATAACACCGAATACGGATACGAATACTATCCACTTTTTCCCGGATACGAATAACACCAGATACGGATATGAACAGTATCGGACACAGATTTTTACTTGCCCCATTTTCGCTTTCTCGGATATGAATATCGGATAAAACGGATTATCCTTTACCATTTTCCACCCCTACTTAGGATAGTGCGGATGAGATCACGTAGTAGAACGAAAGTCGTTCGTGCCACTCAGGAATGATATCTTCTGCCAATTTTGTAAAAACTTTAGTAAAATATCGTTTTTGCTAATGCCGCTCTACTATTTTGGCAAAAAAACACTCTAGATCTGGCACCGCTCTACGTGGTACATGGCCTCATAGCTATGTGTGTATCATTTTGTCAATCATGTCAACATAGCCGGAACACGCACATCTGAAACGTCACCTCACTGGCTGTCGCTACAAGATTTACAATTTTTCTCCGATGGTTATTTACACTCTAGATCTTTCCCGACAGTAAGGATAAATCAACAACAACGTGCCGACAAAGTGATAACCAACAAGATGATGGGTACTTTGGAAAAAAAAATTGTAAATCATCTTCGGCAATATATTAATAACCATCAGAAAATGTTACTAGAATAATCCTGTTGTGTCTTAGCAAAACCAATAATAATTCACACATGCAACGAATGAGGTAATATTACTTAATTAACTATCTCATGATAAATTTAAGGCACTAATTAAACAGTAGATAAATCATGCATGAGGCCGCTGCTAAATTGTTAATTGCATATAAAGCAGAGTATAGTAATGTGTGTACTAACCATTGATCATAGAAATAGTACGGTACACACAAGAGGGCTTTGGGTATTCAAAGCCCGGATCCGACAAGGAGGGTTGTGATTTCCTATTGTCAAAGTTACATACTTATTATGTCATTACATGCCTTTCTCTTTAAAATTTCGTTGCAAATTAAACTTGCTTCACGTTGAAAATAACTTGTAGCGTAGAGCCATATTCTTGTTTAACCTTGTATTTATATTATGTTGCGATACACTACAAGTCTCGCTGAGTATAAAATATACTCAATCTTATTTAAATTGTTATTCAGAGTATGAGGAAGAACCGGTTCCTGACGACGCGTTCTTTGCTCCCAGTATCAGAGGATACGATGGCGGGTCTTTCTTGGGCTAGTCCTTGTCGGTTGCCCGCGGGTAGGGATGAGGCACACCGCTGGACCCTTTTTGGTTCTATTACTATGCTTCCATTGTTTACTCTCGATACTTGCGGTTTAATTTGGTCGGTCGGCCCTTGTAATATAAACCTGTCGTATAAACGCTTAAGTTTAAGTCATATTTGGTTCATGTTGTATGTATATTGTGTATGGATGTGTATCAATATTGTAGATGTGTGTACTAGTCACTGATCATGAGACAGGTACGGTATACACACGAGGTTTGGGTATTCTACGTCTGGGGTCCGACATTTAGGGTGCACCCACTTACCACTCTAGAGGTAAGAAGGAGTTTAAGTTGTTGATTGACTGAGGTTAGTTTTGGATTAATGCAAATGTGACTAGTAAGGACATCAGGAACGAATTAAATCACACCCCTAAAATAGTTAAGTATCAGATGGGCATATCCTTGGATATAACCATACCAAACCATGAAAAACCTTTTTGGATGGCCATCAGCCCATCACCCAAACAGCCTGTGATGAAATCTGAGTCCTTTTTTAAAGAGGAAATCCAACTCTTATGGACGTTGGGGTCTTGCAAAATGCGGCCCGTGGATGATTTCCCCCTCGGCCCAACTCGGTGTTTCGATGCAACGCCGGCCAATGCACCTCTACTTCAGGCTTCTACTTCAGGTCACCTTCGGCCTTCGGCCAATGCAACTCCGATCACCTTCGGCCACGGGGTCGGCGCCTCTACTTCAGGCTTGAGCTCGCCGCCGTCGAGCTGCATCATACGCCACCGATTTGGCTGGCCACGGAGGCATCGTTGCGCCATCGTTGCGCCTGCGCCCCCCGGGCACGACGAGCGCGTAGGCAACGAAGACTCGGCCTTGTCTACTACGACTTGACGCAGGCTGGCCCTGCACAAGACTAGTTAATAACTAAATACTACTTCCTCCGTTCAGGATATATCAGAAAATATATACGATGTTTTAGGAAACATGGAGTTAAATTTTTTTACCTTTTGACTACTAATATATAAAAATTTATTTAGATTGGTCACATGAAAATGATATCATTAGATTAGTCATGAAAAACATTTTCAAAACATAATAATTTTATATTATTTTATGAGCATATTCATATAATAACTAGTTACCAATGTTGTATATTGAAGACCGTATCGATGTCCAAAACATCGTATATTCTTGAACGGATGATCGAGTAGATAATTACGAATTACTCCTCCACAGAGAGTGTGTGCATGATTACATGCATTTAGTACTACTACTAGTCTATATATAGACACACATCCGTTATATATATATATATATATATATATATATATATATATATATATATATATATATATATATATATATATGAAAAATACTTTCTACTCCCGAGAGTAGTTACTCCCACCTTTGATATACCACCTAAAAGAACTTGACATACTCCATTATCACTTTGGGTATACTCATATACTAATTATAAGATACTCTAATGTGAATCACACAAAAAATTTGCAAGAGAGTCCATAGTTTTTAGCATATTTTGTAAATACCTTCATATTCGCACATAAAAAAGAGTATGTCTAAAAATTGTACATACCACCTCTGAAAATATGTAAATACCACCTATATGGTGTTATATACTCGTATACTACATATACATACTCTCGGTTGCGCAAGATACTCCCTACGTTTTGAGATATGTGATATACGAAATAGGGAGTAACTACTCCGGGAGTAGGAAAAGGCTTCTCATATGTATGTATGTATATATATATATATATATATATATATATATATATATATATATATATATATATATATATATATATATAGTGCAAATATGTATTTTGGTGGTAAAGTGCAAATGTCAACCAAGAGCGTTGGATCTAGATTGAACAGTCCAAATTTGGGTGCTAATCCCACCTCCAATCCACTTAATCCTTTTTGCACTAAACCCCGTACTACCCACACATTTCTCATCTCCGGCCCAACCCTTCCTCCCAGCTCTCGGCGCGCCCTTCCCCCTCACGGCCGCGCCTCCACCGCTGCCTCGCCGGGCGCGCCGCCACGCTGGCTGCCGCCACACCTCCTCGCCGCCCGTCATCACCTCGCCTCCTCACGCGGGGGTGTGCCGAGGCCGACGAAGGGGGTCGAGGGTGCTGCGCCGCGCGCGAGGGGTCCAATGGGCCGGGAGCCACACCGAGGGTGGCCGGGGATGTAGGTGGGTCCGGAGGCGGCCCGCAAGTGGGGCGCGTTGCGCGGAGGCCCCGGGGTGGAGGTACTCCGGAGGCGGGGGGAGCGAGGCAGAGCCGAGCGGCGCAGGAGAGGCGGCGCCAGCGACCGGAGGACGAGCCATAGAGGCACACGGCGGCGGGGCGAGCCAGAGGCAGGTGCAGGGCCGGCGCACGACAAACAGGCGGCGCGGGCCGAGCACCGATGGCCAGAGGTAGCGCTGGGGGGACTCGGGAGAGAAGGGAGGGAGCTCCTCAAGAACTTCCTTAGGCTGGAGGTGGAGGTCGGGGGCGCGCAGGCGCGGGTGGTGGGCGTCAGTGGCGGCCAGGTAAGATGATTGTGAGGGGTAAGAGGATTGGGGAATAGAAAGGGGAGAAGGAAATGGGGAATAGAAAGGAGAGAAATGTGTGGGCAGTAAGGGGTTTAGTGCAAAAAGGGTTAAGTGGATTGGAGGTGGGATTAGCATCTAAATCTGGATTGTTCAATCTAGATCCAACGCTCTTGGTTGGCATTTGCACTTTACCACTCAAATACTCATTTGCACTATATATATATATATATATATATATATATATATATATATATATATATATATATATATATATATATATGACATAAAGAACATAAGGATAATAAGGGAGGAAATCGTTCTGGCGTTCATTCATATACCTTAATAAATAGAAGGTGGATCCTTCTGTGAAGTACATCAGAAACTAGATACAAGTTTTTAATTATACAAACCACACATATATTAGCACACTTTTACACACTCTGACTCGTAAGATTGAGTCTTTATTTAGGAAAGATACTACTACTTATTTACAATGAGTAGTGGAGTGGTAGTGGAGGTTTTGATGGAATGGTGGTGGAGGTGATGAGGCGAAGTGGTAGTGGAAGTGTGTTGTGAGCGATGGTGTACGGCCGTGCCCTCCAAGCTCAGCTTCGTGCCCCTTATATAGGGGTCGCCACTTTTCAGGATAAGCATGGGCAAAGATCCCCATGATGATGTCTCTTGTCCGTCGATGTATTCTTAATGATGACGCTTTAGACTTCAGGAGGTCATGATGGACTCCAGGATGACACTTTTGACCTAGCTTTATTCCATCTGCAATAGTTCAGATTTCATCTGCAATAGTTGAGATTCCATCTGAAATAGTCGAGATTCCATCTGAAATAGTAGGTGGTACTCCAAAATTGTCCTCATAATTATTCTTCTTGTCGGGGATGATTTGAAGAGAATAATTATTATTCGATGTCGTCTTCCATTATCATTGGCGCAGAGGTTGTGCCTTCAATTTCATCTGGTTGTAGTAATTCATACCAATCTAGTATCTGTCGATATTCTTTCCTGACTAGGGTGTCTTTGCCATAATCTGGTTTGATCAGGCGCCCTGCACCTTTGTGTAGGAGACCATTATTTCCACCACACCATATTTTCATTATTTGATTATGGAAAATCATCTAGTATGTGGTGTCTAGATGAATGCTTTCCTATATTTCCATAGCTTCTTTGAACCACTGCCACTTATTATGATTGGTATTTTGATAGAAGAGTTCTTTTTGATCTTCTGTCAGGATACCAGTTCTTCTTTTATTAATAAAGGTGAAACGACCTTTGAGAATATAAATATCATGCATTGCGGGTCTTATAGGTGGTGTGAACTTCGGAGGATTAGAATAGAAGATAATTTTGTATCTTCCCCTGGAAAACGCCAATCTCTTGCATGCTTCTTTAATTGCGACTCCAAGGTCGGATTGAAGAATCTGATCTAGTGTGCCATAGATGACATGGACTAGACCCTGGTCTATAACACCCTGAAGTCTATAACACCCTGAAGAGAAATATATTCGAGAGTTCGTGTTTGAAGTTTTTGGAAGAATTTGAGATCTATTTCTGCTCCCAGAATTATATATTTGTGGTATGGCTGGAAAATCATCTGGTCATCAAGGTGGAGGAGTGGAAAAGCATGGACGTTAATTCTGATGCTGGGGTTAAATATTCTCCCCTCATATAGGTCGATGAAGTATTCTTGGAGGTCTGAGAATACCCTCATTTGTCTCTCTTGATATTTTTTCCAGACCAGATCTAGAATGTCTGGCCCTAGGCAAGACAACGTTTGCTTGGTCTTAAAACTTAATCTGGAAATAAGGAATTCACGAGTAGTATTGCTGAAGGGTTCTTTTGTGGCTATTCTCTCTTGGTTTTTATGGATACAATTCTCTCTTCTTACCTGTTTTTTGTGGCTACATGCATTGTCATATTCTATTTTGATGCATTCTGAGGTTGATGATGCAATAGGTCTAATATGTGGAAATGCCATGAGTAATTTTCTTATATCTATGCAAGCTGGAGATGTAATTGTAGTGGATGCATATGTTGGTTCGAGAGTGGAACCACTTTTTGGTGGGTTGTTGCTCAAAACTTTTGAGTTATCCAGTGATCTAGCATCTAGATCCAATATTTTTAAATAATCTGGTAATCTCATATCGAGATCCAATATCTTTGAATCACTTGATAGTGGCTCATTATTCAAGCTTGATATTTTTGAATTGTCTGGTGATATGACATCCAGACCCAACACTTTTGAATATTTTGGTGATCTCATACCGACACCAACTATCTTCAAATCATTTGATGGTTTGATATTTAGACCTGATGTTTTTGACGATTCAAGAGATCTGGTACCCAGATCCAATATGTCTGAATTGCCTGAAGATCTGGCACTCATATCTAATATTTTTTGAAGATCCTTCCTTCTTGGGAAGAATATCTGAAAATCTTGATCCAGGAACCCCCATTGTCTTTAGGCATATGATTGAGATAGTAAGCCAACCCATTCAAAGCATGAGCCTTTTCTTTTTTACTCTTCGCTTGCCAAAGTAAATTGAGCAAGCCTTGTTGTAATTCTGTTGCTGGAAAATTATGATTGAATCGCTCGAGATTCCCCTCCAGAAGTTGGGGCAGTTTGTAACAGCCCAAATTTCAAATTTCAGTTGAAAATAAAGTTTAATTATTTTTATGGATTTTTCTGAAATTTTTTAAATGTTTTTATTTAACCAATTTGAAGCTAAACAAATTTATTTGCAAAATATATTACTAAATAATAGTTGAAAATATTTTATTCAAGTCCTAAATGCTCCAGAGAATTTTTGTGAATTTTCTCAAAATTTTTGGACCTAATTTGTTATATTCTAAAGCCTAATTGAATTACCAAAATTAAATTAATTAAGAAATCAAAAGAAAATCCCCAAACAACCACTGGGCCGAAACCTAGCCGGCCCAGTCCATTTCCCGCGCGCGCACAGCCCACGCAGCCCAATCCCGCGCCGCGCCTTCCCTCTCACTAACAGCGGGGCTGTCAGCCTCTCTCTCTCTTCCTCTCACTCGCGCCCGCGCTAACCCTCATCAGCCGTTGGATCAAAATCCAACGGCCAGAATTCAATGACACGTTCGGACAACTGAACACACCGTCGATCATGCACCGTTAGATCTAAATTCAACAGCCAGATTTTATTGAGACATTCGGACTACCGAACGCTCCTCTTGGTTTCGCACCGTCACATCTAAATCTAACGGCTCGTGTGCATCCGAGATTTTACTACTCACTCGCACCTCCAATCTATCTCGACCGTTAGATTAAAATCCAACGGTTGCGCATCCATCGCACTTACCGATTCGCCCCACCCTTGTCCACCGTACGATTAAAATCTGACGAACCTAAGTCATCGTCCTCCTTTCCATCTTCTTCCTCGCGACTTTCCATTCTCGCCGCGCCGTCCGCCATGGAAAGGTTTCGAAAACCTTCCATACTCGGTGAAATCCCGATCTAATTTCCGTGATTCCACTCGCATTCAAACCCTTGATCCCCTCCGCCTCCGACACGGCCTTCACTTTCCATCCCGGCGCCCTAAAATCCCCAAGTCTCGCCGCTGTCCCCGCACGGACCTTCTTGCACCCTATGCCGCCTCGGCCACGCTCGCGCCCTATAAAAAGGGGTTACGGGAGCACCTCCTTCACCGCATCTCAACGCCGCCAACCACCGTCTCCCTCCTTGCTCCTAGCGTCCTAGATTCGAAGTTTTCGCCGGCGGTGAAACTTCGCTTCTTCTCCGTTTCCGACGCCGTCATCGACGCTCCGGCCACTCCGACCTCACCATCAGCATCGTCTCGTCATTGCGAAGCTGTTGACGCCAACCACTTCGCCGGAGGACCCCGAGATCATCTTCTTCGTTGACGACCCTACGCCACCGCCGCTAAACCTCATCGCCGACGGTCAAAACTCCCCTCTCCACCGCTGTTTTGGTGAGCATCAGTTTCGCCTTCACCTGCTCTCTCTTTTGAGCACACGTACTCACCTCGCCGTGGCGTAGAACGCCGGCGAGGCCACCACCGGGGCTTCGCCGGTTTTGAGCCGACGTGGCCCTGCCACGAGCACGCCACCGTGGCGCCACCTCACCGCCACATGGGCGTCACGTCGCCAGATCTGCCTGCGTGGCGCCACGCACAGCCGCGTCAGCACCCCCTCCGAACCAAAAAGCCCGTAGGCTTGGTCCACATAGACCGTGTCTATGACACGTGGAGCCCATATGTCAGGAATTATTTTAATTCCTTTAAATTTCGAAAATCCCTCGCTGACATCAGCATTGTGCAGTAAATGGATTTTCCAGTAGAAAAATAATTTGGGAAATTCAATTAAATCTCAGATTTAGGTTTAAACTTCAAAAATCCATATCTTTTGCATCTGAACTCCAAATTGGGTGGTTCAAGTTGCAAAAATTTTATACAATTATAATGTAGATAACTAAACCAAAATATTTCAATTTGGAGTTATTTTGAATTGTCTTTTTGAATTTATTTGAATTTAAAGTTAATTTATCGTATTTTCGCGTATAGACCTCGACGACTCCGGAGAGTAAGATCCTTCTGACAATTTAGAGTTTCAAGACTTCAACGAAGGCAAGTTACACTATTGATCATATTGTTCCCAGTATTTTAAAGTATTAAATTTCTGTTTTCAAATTACTATTGCATGCATATGGTTATATAATTGTTTGAATGCCCTGTTTTCGTATATAGTTATTCCAATCTTCATTGTATGGCCAATTTGAGTGTTGAATATGAATGCCTTGTCACCCTTAGGTAAAATTATATCAAAATTAATCATGTGCTTAGCCATGCTTAGATCACACTTACAAATTTGGGAGGGTTTAGTCAAATCTTTTACAAACTTGATTCAAATTCGATTTTGGTGGTATTGTCTTACCACAAAAGGTTTATAAAGAGGATTTTACTCTAAATAAAATAAAATGGGTTTGGACTTGGGCGAGATGGATGGATGGTGGGTGCAGGTTCATGCACGGGCTTAATCTAGTTAGGATTAAGGCCTAGGGTTTAATTGGAAGTCGCCTGAGTCAGTTAAGGACCGGTCTTTGAGCGTATTTTGCTACGCCTTACTGTACCACCACATGTCTGAAATGGGACAAATTTGGCTAAATAATTTGTGGTGTCTTGGTGTTATTTGTGCTATGTTGTATGTGTGGGTGTCAGTTAGACATTAGTCCCACCTGGCGCAAGAGGGGGCTCCCGGAGAATGGTTAGTCCAATGGTAGCGAAACCTTAGCGGGCATGAATACATTAATACGTTGCATTGTAAAGGCATGATGATAATTGCTTAGTCATACGCCTTCGGAAGCGTGCATTGGCCGACATTAAAAGCAAATTATCTCGTGTGGGTAAAGTTGTACAAACTCTGCAGAGTAGAAACTATTCGAATAGCCGCGTCCGCGATCATGGACATGCTAGCAAAGCCACTCTAAGTTAGATTTGTTTTTGGTTTATAAAATGATTTCAACAGATGATTTTAGGATGGATAATCCTACGGTAAAAAAATTTGTGCGGTTAGCCAAGTAATAGGAGGGTATCCTTCACCATTCAATCAATGGAGGTTATCCACTACTAATTGTCATTTTAAACTCTGATTTGAGTTATTAAATAAAAACTGGCCTTAGAAATTAATATTGGTATTTAACCTAAAAATGTTGTTTATGCAAAAATAACCCTGCCATTATCCTTTGTTTACCTTATGCATGCATCATCTTTCAATATTGGGTGTAACTTGCAAGCACGGTAGTTGTGCTTACTCTTGATGAATAATCTTTATTCAGGAGAAGACCTCTATCAGGACGGTGAGGATCTTGACGATTAGGCTACGTCCCCAGACAATTGTCTGTGGCAAGTCGTGTGGTCTACTACTATTATGTCTTCCGCTGTGTTATTTCTTTTCCATTTGGCCTCAGGCCCCTTTTGTAATAAACTCTGAGTTATTATTAATAAAGTGCGTGATATGATTGTGCTATCACTTTTGTTTGACTGTGTACACTAGAAATCCTAGACTAGTGTATAATCACAGAGAATTCGGGATCCTTCGCTCCCGGGTTCGACACAATTTCCAAGAGCTCATTTGTGTAATCCATTCATACCTCAATTGGGTTGTCATTTTTATGTAATATAATAAGGGGATGGCTAGCTGGGTTAGTTTATAATCATAAAATGGTCCTTCATATAGTACCTTGCTCATATGATGTTGAATGCCTTTTTTATGAAGGATTCTGTTTCTTTTACCAATAATTTGAGGTGAGTAAAACATAATACTATATAGTGCATCCCACAATAAGCATGGCTCAACCAGTATCTTGTCTTTTTAAATGATGTTTCTATTATAGGTACCAACCTAAGGAGACAAGAATAAGTAGCCTTTAGAATTTTGGCAAAGCTAGAAAGGAAACCATATGGCTGGCTATTTTGCATGTAGGTTCGTTCATGACTTGGTTTATTACTCAATAGGTTTGTGAAGTGACCAAATTTTGTGGTAGCTTGCTGCAACTCATTTGTGTTGCTAAGATTTCGATTCATAGTAAAAAAAATCCTTTATTAGATATTTCACTGATAAAATTCTCTTTGCCCGAGAAAATTTCTATAAGTTGACTCAGTAAAACTTCCTCAGGTTTAGAGCAAAATTTCAATTCTACTTCTTTGTCCTTAAATTTGAATTGAATGCTATCTTTGGTGACAAGGAAAGGACGAATCATAGATAAGAATGGTGTTCCTAGAATGACTCCTTGTTTTATATTCTTAACAAGCAAAAATGAGGTCTTAATGCAAACACCAGAAATACAAATATGTACCTTGGGAATTTTATAGTTTACTTTGAGAAGGTTTCCATCGGCACCATGAATTTTATGAGTGGTTTTTTTAAAATATTTAAAGGGAATGATTCCTTCTCGAATACAATTCACATCTGCTCCTGAGTCAATTAAAGTTTTGTATTTGAAGTGGTAACCATCAATGAATTTGTATGTGACATCAACATACCATTTTTGTTTAAAGTAGGTTTCTATGGAGCTCACGGCTTCTTCTTGATTATTTTGCGAAATTATTTCTTCTTCAGATTCACTATGAGTTTTTACTTTTTCTTGAATTTCTAAGATTTGAACTCTCCTTTTAAGATCTCGAAGTTCTTCCTTAATACAGTTTTGTTCCTGAAGGAGGTCATTTAGATCTAGCTTTTTGTTCATCCTTTTATGCTTTTGAACTCTCTGAAAGACTTCATCTATGGAGAAATACCCTTTTCA
Source organism: Ampelocalamus luodianensis (assembly GCA_036346255.1). Classification (NCBI taxonomy): domain Eukaryota; kingdom Viridiplantae; phylum Streptophyta; class Magnoliopsida; order Poales; family Poaceae; genus Ampelocalamus; species Ampelocalamus luodianensis. The sequence continues at coordinate 1,583,561 of CM070627.1, forward strand.
TTGGATATCTCTTACTGTCTTATCTTTGTTGGTTTTGATTCTTGATAAGAATCTTTCTAAAATGACTTCTCTTTTTTTTGGATCTTGTACTGTATCAAAAGTGTCCAAAACAAATTGTTCTAGATTTGTGAGGACTAGAATACTTTCTTCTGAGTCATCCTCAGAGATGTCTTGCTCATAGCAAGAGCATTTGCTATCTTCGCAAAGATTTATTTTAGAATTTTCTTCATTTTCAGAGCTAGACTCATTGTCAATATGGTTTAGGATTTCTCCTAATTTTTCTTTAATATCTTCAGACTCAAATTCTAGCAGGGCTTGGATTTCCTTTTTGACTTTAGACTTAAAGCATTTGCTTGCTATATGACCCTTTAAACCACATTTGTAGCATACAATTTCCCTTGGTTTATTTTCTTTTTTAGGCAGTTTTCTATGTCGCTTCCTCTTAATATAGTATGCTTCTTTTTTGTTGTTATCATGATTTTTCCTAAATCTTTTGGTATACTTTATTTTATCCTTTCTTTCATGTGGATCTTGGAATCCAAATTGATAGGAAAAATCTCCCATTTCCTTTTTCCCAATGACCTTTTGTTTTTTAAGCTAGTCTTTAATCTTAAGATCATTACACAGTTCAGCTCCTACCAATTGTATCTTTTGGGTGATTTTGCCTATATCTAGGTATTGATAATTTATACTTCCTTCCCCTTCTTTTCTTAAGGAATTTCTAACCTTTTCAGCAAATAAAGGAGGTAACCCAGATATATATTTTTCCTTCCAAAAATCTTGATTAGGATCAGGTAAAGTGTATAATTTTGATAATAATGTATCTTTATACCACCTAAAATCTGACATAGTCTTGCATCTCAAATTTATTAATTGTTCTCTATTTTTCTCGTAAATATCTTGATAATTTCCAGCAAAATGATAGACTATGTTATAAAGTAAGGTAGTCAGGGCATCTGAAATGTTACCGACAGGATTTCCATGCATATCTACCCGGACTATGGGACTTCTGTTTTCGTCTATCTTGACTGCATCGATGATTGCTTGCTTCTGATCAGTATCCAAATAGTGATCCCACCAGCCCCTAAATTGACCAGAGAATCCAACAACAATCATAGAGGCTGCTTCTCTTTCTTGATTACCACTGGCTATGCAAGCATTAGCATACATAATCATTTGATGGCAAATGGTAAAAATCTAATATTCTGTATACCCATCTATATTCCATTCCACAATTTCTTTGCCATTAAAATATGTCATATTACTAATTTGAGGTCTTTCTTCAAATTGTAGATCGGCATAGGTTGGTCTAGGATAATAGTTCCAGGTCCTAGCAGTATAAGTAGCAGGTTTAAAAATCTTATTGATCATATCATGTTTTTCTTCGTCAGAAATTTGATTGATATTTTTGTTTACCTTTAAGTTTTTTAATTTATTGGCTAGCTCATTAACCAATTCTTCAGATACAGATGATCCTATTGCCTTTTGTTTCCCAAGTTTTATATTAGGATTTATTATTTGTGGGACAAACAAAGGAGTAACAGACTGAGAACTAGATGATTCAAATTGAGAGCTAAATGGATAGTTTACTCTTACCTCAGTCTTACCAGACTTGGAGCCTTCCAAAAGGATGTTCTCGATATGATCCGTTTGCTGTCCAAGAGCATGTGAAGATATATTTGCAAAGTTTTGTTGTTCCACTAGGTGACCTACGTGTTCTACCTTTATAGGATCACCATAAGTGTATTTAGAAATATTTTTTAATGGGGAAGCTTTGGTACTTTCTCCTTTGGCATTTTCTGGTAGTTGGATAGACTCAAAGGGAGGATGGATAGATTCTTCAATCTCTCCTCTCGAGGTTTTCCATTCTTTTGAGACCTTTTTTATGACACTTAAGTCATCAAGCTTTGGATTATTTTGATCAGTTTTTAGATTATCTAGTTCAGACTTTAGATTGTCTAGATCAGACTTTAGTTTGTCTAGATCAGACTTTGATCTAGTTTTGGTTTTTGCTTTACTCTTTGGTTTGAAGAATTCTTCAAAGTATCTGATCTGGCTACTTTCATACCAATCAAAGAAGTAAATATGTTTTTTCTGATCTTTCATTTCATCCTTCCAACCTGCATCTCTGTCCTTTATCCATTCACTACACCATACATTGAAGCGACCAGATCCCTGAGTCGCTGCCTGGGTCCCTACTGGTATCAGAGCCATCTCGGCTCCTGAGCTCCCCAAGCCATCTTCTTTGAGGGGGGAGAGGGGTGCGATAGTAGGCCGTAGTCGCGGAGATCCCGAAGGTGTGGCGGTAAGCCGAGACGCGTAGATCCCGAAGCCTCTGGTGAGTAAACCCGAAGTCGTGTTGCCTGGCAAGTCGTGAAGGAGTGCAGTAAACGACGTAAATCATTGACTGGCACTACTACAAAATAGGTCATACTGGACGCCTCATCACAGACGGTTCCAAAGGAGTCATCTGTATTAAACTTATACAGACGGTTCCTTTTGGAACCGTCTGTGATAGCTACTCAACACAGACGGTTCTTATTAGGAATCGTCAGGAATTATCGCTGAGCGGTTCCTAATAAGAACCGTCAGGTATCCTGACGGTTAATTCTACTAACCGCTCATGTATTATCACAGACGGTTGGTAATCAGAACCGTCTGTGATACTAACTTATCACAGACGGTTCTTTTACAAACCGTCTGTCATATAATTAAACAAAAAGATTAAGAAAAGATCACACGTCGCTGACATAATTAAACAAAAAGATTAAACCATCTCTGATATAATTAAACAAAAAGATTAAGAAAAGATAACAGTCTTCAAAAGGTAGAAACCGAAAAAATTGTAAATAAAGTCTTTCTAGTGACGGAGATAAGCTGCTATCTCCGTCTTCAATACTTCATAGGCGACGGCGTCGGCATCGGACGGTTCCTGATCAGCAGCGAACGAAGCCCGAAATGCGTCCACCCGCTGACGCGCTCGTTCGAGTGTCTCCTCAAGACCATCGTCTTCAGAATCAAGAAGTATTGAGCCCATAGCCTCTCTTCCCTTGCTTCAGGGGTCTCGGCCTGATGGATTCGGTCGCTTGCTGCCTCGATAACGCAGTCCAAGTCACGGCAAGCCTCTTGGAGACGTGCAACCTCATTTTGGAGGACCACGTCGACGACACGATAAACTCGCCAAAAGTGGGAGATCACCCGGAAGACACGGTGGAGGAGGATGTCAAGACGACGAAAGGTGGCCGTCACCTGCTCCGGCAAATTCTCGGCCGGCAGAGGAACCAGTGTTCTTCTACAGCACGGTTCAGCGCACAGCGAGAGAGGTGCTCGTACAGTGCGGCTGGGAAAGCTATCAATGCCGGCGACAAGGAAGAGGCGGCCATTTTTGTTTTCTTATAAGTGTGTGGGATGATCATCTTCAATAGCGGATGATCCTTTTATATAAAACAAGGAATAAATTCAGAGCGTGAGACGAAGAGACACAAATCATCGGGAGCTGTAGCGATGGTGAGATGAAGAGACATATCGCGCGGGAGACGAAGAGGTAGGAAATATCACAGACGGTTCTATCGTGGAACCGTCTGTAACCATAATATCACAGACAGTTCTTTAATAGAGCCGTCTGTGATACTAGTATATTACAGACGGTTCTATATTCAACCGTCTGTGATATAGTCCACATCACATACGGTTCTATTTACAAACCGTCTGTGATATGGCTGAAGTATCACAGACGGTTAAATTTTAGAACCGTCTGTAATATACTAGTATCACAGACGGCTCTATTAAAGGACCGTCTGTGATATTATGGTTATAGACGGTTCCACGATAGAACCGTCTGTGATATTATCATCACAGACGGTTCCAAAGGAGAACCGTCTAGGATATTTCTTACCTCTTCGTCTCCCGCGCGATATGTCTCTTCATCTCACCATCGCACAACCGTCGACTCTTCGTCTCGCACGCCAGTTACTCCTAGTTCTTTATAAGACAGAATTAATAATTCACCGAAGATTAAACTCTCATCGCTCTTCGTCTCACGGTTTTGAGTACGTACGCGCAGCAATCGCCAAGGTGAGCATGCAGAGCATGATGGCCAGCACCAAGGCGAGGAGGTCAGTGATCGCCGCTCTTTCTCACGATGTTGTCGTCGACATCGTCGGCCATGTGGCCGCGAGCTCTCCTCAGCCCATGGAGGACCTATGCAGCATACGATTAACGTACGTACATATTTATACCTACAAAATAAATGCGCACGCACTACTATTTATTCTAACATCTTGACTTTCGTATATGCGTATATTGGAGTTGCAAGGCCTTGTACAAGGTGTCCAAGGAATGCGCCGTGGGGAGGCGCGTGGCGGCTGGAGCGAGAGGAGGCGATGAAGTGGCGGGACAACGAGCGCTACTCGCGATGCGTCAACCACCGGTCGGCGCCGGCAACCCGGGGCTTGTTTCATCGTCGGCCTCGGGCTTGTTCGCGCCCCAAGACATGCGGCAGCGCCTCATGTTCCTTGAATGGCGGCGTGGCCGCCACAAGGCGCGGATCACGTGCTCGGTCTCCTCCTCTACACGGCCGGCGAGACGCGCGACATTGGGAAGCAATACATCAGCCAGGTCGAGGACGAGCTGACCGGCGGCGGGTGCGAGACGGTCAAGACCAACCGGGAGTGCAGGCGGTGCCAGAGGCTCGCCGCAGACATGGTCCAGGCGGCGGCATGGGGGAAGAAGGTCGGGCCACTGGGCCGGGTGTGGGTGCTGTCGGAGGATGGCCACCGGTGCACGAGCACTGGCTGCGGTGTGGAAGGGTGGGACGACTACGTCGTCTTCTGCAGTGATGACTGCAGGATTAGGCATGAGTATACCAGTTTCTTTGCAAAGGTGTTGGACTATTTGCCATAAAATTTTAGTTTTTTAGGTTTCTAGAAAGGTGGTGCAACTGGACTATTTTCCAAATTAAATGAATTTTTAATGCACCAAAATATACGGTCCACAAGGACAGGAGCGGTTACAATTCCACGTTGACATCAAAATATACGTACGACAGATTACAAGTTCATAACACATGATGTTATGGAATAAATTAATTACAATAGAGTAATTTCTTAATTAAAATATAGTCCTTCATGATGATCGACGCGCATATAGCTAGCTTCCTCGCTGGGTTCTTCCTCGAGCCTGATGCCGTCTCCGAAAGGAGGCAACTCGTCAAATTGATTGTATTCTTCCTCGTTCACTATATTCTCAACTCCGACAATCCTTCTTTTTCCATGAAGAACTACGTGACACTTCTTATTTGCCGGGTCGGTTACATAGAAGACTTAAACAACTTGGTTAGCCAGTACGAATAGTTCGTCTTTGTATCCAACACGATCGAGGTCCACGGTAGTGACGCCGTACTTGTCGACCTTCACCTGTGGGAGATGGACCCAACGGCACCGAAATAGGGGATCTTGAAAAGCACGTAGTCGAGCTCTCATATCTCCTCTATTTGCCCATAGTACGAGCTCCTCAGCCCATCGGTACTGAATGCATCTATGCGGACACCGCTGTTCTGGACTGTGCTCTTCCTATCCTGAGCTGCCGTATAAAATGTGTACCCATTTATGTCATATCCTTGCCATGTGACAATTATAAATTGTGGAGCTTTTGCCAACCATAGCAGCGTATCATCACTTGATGACCTCCCAGTCATGATTCGCACCTTTAACCATTCGTTGAACCGACGGTTGTGCTCTCTCGTGATCCAAACCTCCGACCGATCTGGATTCTGTTGACGTACCATGTCTTTGTGCTCGTCGATGTACGGGGACACTTGGGTCATGTGTTGAAAGACCGTGAAATGGGCTTGAGCGTACGTATCCAGATCGGGAGTGATTGATTTCCTTCGATGGTCCCGATACCATCCAGCCTTCCCTCATGACGAGATAGAGGCACACCTATCGGTTCCACCTGAGCCATGTAGTCGACGCAGAACTCAATGACCTCTTCGGTTGCATAACCTTCGATGATGCTGCCCTCCGGTCGAGATCGATTCCGTACGTAGGACTTGAGAATTCCCATATACCTCTCGAACGGGTACATATGACATAGGAACACATGACCGCATATCTTTATCTCTTTCACAAGATGAACAATGAGATGGACCATGATATCGAAAAATGGCAGAGGGAAATACATCTCAAGTTGACATAGAGTCGTCACCACCTCGGCCTGTAGAGCATCTAGTCCTTCGGGATCGATGACCTTCTGAGCAATTGAGTTGAAGAAATAACACAGCCTCAAGATTGCCACTCGGACCTTGTTCGGCAAGATACCCCTAATTGCAACAGGAAGCAATTGTGTCATCAACACATGACAATCATGAGACTTCATACCAATTAATTTCAAATCTTGTATACAAACAAGTTTCTTAATGTTAGCGGAGTAACCAAACGGGACTTTGACACCATGCAAGCTTTGGCACAATTCATTTCTCTCGACCTTAGACATAGTGTAGCAAGTTGGTGGAAGGTATATTCGTCCTTTATCGGTCTCTTTCGATGCTAACTCGGTCCTTATGTTCATATCAACCAAGTCACGTCGTGCGTTAACACCATCCTTTGTTTTGCCACTAATGTTCAGTAAGAGACCAATCAAGCTTTCACATACATTCTTCTCCACGTGCATGACGTCGATGCAGTGACAAACTTCTAAGTGCTCCCAATAAGGCAAGTCCCAAAAAATTGACCGCTTCTTCGGATGTTCTTCCGACGGGTTTTAATTTACGCCCTTCCCAAGCACAACATCGATATCCTTAACCATATCATAGACCTCTTTCCTCTAAAAGCCCTTTGAGTGAACTGTCCTCCTTATTTCCGTCGAATTGTTTCTTCATCTTGCGGTATGGGTGACTCGGGAAGGAACTACGGTGACGCATATACACGATTTTTGCGAGTTGTTCGACCATACACTCTCCGTAGCATCTAAGCGGTGCGGAAAGCTTTGGCTCCTTTCGTACTGAAGCCCGACAGGTTACCAAGGGCAGCAAAATCATTGATAGTGTAGAACAACATGACGCGTAAAGAGAAGTTCTCTCATTTATACGCATCCCATACTTGTACCCTTCGTTCCACAGTGTCACAAGATCATCCCGTAATGGTGCTAGGTACACATCAATATCGTTCCTGTGTTGCTTCGGCCCTTGGATAAGTAGTGACATCAAAATGTACTTCCGCTTCATTCACACCACGGAGGAAGGTTGTACATACATAGATTCACGGGCAGTGCTATGTCATTGCTCATGTTACCGAAAGGATTCATTCCATCTCGTACTCAACCCTAACCTTATGTTCCTCGGTTCCGCACCAAATCTTTGAAGGTCGGATCGAGTTTCTCCAGGCGAGAATCGGCAGGTGTCTTAGTTTTCCATCTTTCTTACGCTCCTCAGAGTGCCAACGTAGCAATCTTGCCTCCTTTCGTTCGCAAATAAACGCTTCAAACGTGGGATCACAGCGAGATACCACAACACCTTAGCAGAGGTCCTTGCTTCACCTTAGCGATATTCTTACGCTTGTATCGGGATGCTTTGCACACGGGACATACATGCAAGTCTGTATACTCTTTACGATACAGGATACAATCGTTCGGACATGCATGTATTCTTTCTACTTCCATTCCCAATGGACAAAGAACCTTCTTGGCTTGGTAGGTGGTCTTTGGGCAACACGTTTCCTCCGGAAGAATGTCCGCTAGGAGACCTAACAACGTCGTGAAACTCTTGTCGGACCAACCATTGCTCGCCTTCAATTTCAGCAGTTCAAGTACGGTTGACAACCTTGTGTATTCCGGCTTGCAGCCAGGGAACAAAGGTTTCCCCGAGTCCTCCATTAAGCGCTCGAATTTACAAAACTCTCTCTCATTGTAGTTTCCTTCTGCATCGCGTAGCATCTGATCCAGATTGTCATCGTACGACCTATCGTCATAAAAAACATAGTCCACATCCGGCATATCGTTGACTTCCTCGGCGATGTCATCATTATTAACTTCCTGTATAATCTGCTCTTCACCGTGACTAGTCCAACATGTATACCCATTTATGAAACCCCTTCGAATCAAGTGCCCTACGATCTGCGTCGGGTTGTTAAAAATCTTCAGATTACCGCAATCAATGCATGGACAGTACATAAATTATATCCCCTTATTCAGCATATCCTGCTCCGCGGCTCTTTTAAAAGCAATCACATCATTAATGTACTCTTCACTCACACGGTTCGCACCGTACATCCAGTTTTGGTCCATCTACGCTACACACGTAACAATTAGTAGTGTTAAATTATATTAATAAACTGCAAATACGTTACTCCTACTATTAACCAAATACACTAAAATTGATTAAAGATAAACCTAGAGCAAATATAAAGAGTTAAAGATCGTTACCCTCGGAGCTCAGGACGAAAATTCCTAATATCCCGCGAGATTCCTCACTGTCCTTCTCCTTCGTGCCACGGTGCAATGTGAGACTTAAATGAGCAGGGCAAGAGAAGAGCCACAGTCGAAATGCACCTCCCCCATAAGCTTATCCCACTCAGAAAACACCCACAGCCAAAACAAAACACTCATTCACAACACCCAAACCGAGAGCTACCACCAAAGCCAAGCCTTACAAAGCAAGCATGCAAGCCAAATAGCCATAAGTTGCTAGGGCAACCCACAACCAAGAACAAGGCAAGCAAAATAAACAAGCCTCCTACAGCCAACACAGAGCAAAGCTTCTCAAGCCCCTCTATTCCAAAGAAGAGATCGCGGCGCTAGAGGCGAGGGGTCTGCCGGTCTTTATATTTATAGGGTGGCATATCACGAGCGGTTCTTATTCCCAACCGTCGTGATATGAGTATATCATGAGCGGTTAGTAAGACTAACCGCTCGTGTTGAATTTATACTGACGGCTCCATGTGGAACCGTCTGTGATATCCTCCATATCACAGACGGTTAGTAAGGAGAACCGTCTTTGATATACTCACATCACAGACGGTTCTATTTACGAACCGTCTGTGATATCCTCAATATCACAGACGGTTCCATTAAAGAATCGTCTGTGATATCCTCCATATCAAAGACGGTTATTTAATGGAACCGTCTGTGATATTTTATCATAGACGGTGCTTTAATAGAGCCGTCTGTGATATCCTTTTTATAAAAAGGCGCACCGCTAGGGTTTTGCTCTTTACTCGTCACTTCCTCTCCCGCGCCCCTTAGGCTCCCGCGCGCTCTCGCTCCTCTAGGGTTCGCCTGTTCACCTCCCGGCCAGAAGACCCGACGCCGCCCCTTCATCGACAGACGCTGCCTCGCCTCGGACGCGGCCTCCTCCCGTGTCGGCCTCCTCCCTCTGCACGGCCTCCTCCCCTGCGCCGGCCTCCTCCCCGCGCCGTCCTCCTCCCCTACACCGGCCTCCTCCCGGCGCCGTCCTCCTCCCCGCGCCATCCTCCTCCCCGTGTCAGCCTCCTCCCCGCGCCTCCCTCCTCCCCGCGTCGGCCTCCTCCCCTGCACCGGCCTCCTTCTTGCACCGTGAGTTGTTGTGCGGCATCCTCTCTGTGAGTATTCCTCTCTGTGAGTACTAAAGATATTGCAAATTGATCAGTGGGCTTTGTTGACATGCTCTGTGATGAACTTTGTCTTATACTGAGATTGAATGTGATAGTTAGTTGATTCTTAAGCTCTATTGTATTACTTGCTACTGTCAATTTGATATACTGTTAATTTCTAACTTTCGGTTGAATGCTAGTTATCACAAACGGTTGAATGCTATTGTCAATTTGATATACTGTTAGTTCATTCTTGAGCTCTATTGTATTGACGAACCGTCTGTGATGTGACTTTGATAATATGTGAACTGAAATTGATCAATGGGGCTTTGTTGACATGCTCTGTGATGAACTTTTGTCTTATACTGAGATTGAATGTGATAGTTAAGATCATTTTCGGTAACAGTTGAGATCATTTGACAGTTAAGCAAAGTACTGTTTAGAGCTCATAGTTTGAATTTATACTATCATATTCATTTAATGAAGAGTATAGACAATAGGATTGAGATGGCAAAGACTTGTTCTTTCGCAACTCTCCTTCTGAGAGCACAAACTACCATCAATCCTTCTTTATATATTACATTTGTGCATCATTTTCGGTTAAGTTGAGTACATCTGCTTGAATCTGGTCGGTTAGAGCTTATGCATATTGCTTCGTGCATATATAGATAGCAAGTAAGCGACATGGTGTCCGCACCGTCTTCGCCGCCGTCATCGACGTCGCCGAATGCGTCTGGATCTCCGAGGAAAGTGGTACGTACGCGAGATGGCAGAGGAACATCGAAAATTCCTCCAGGCCTAATGACCGTCATAGAGGTCAATGCCAATGGGATCCCTGTGAGTCCCCCCAAAGCAGCGGCGAGATTCCGGACCGTGTGCGGGATACTTGGAAGGGAACGGGTCCCCATCACCACACTGAGCTGGGACACTGTGTCGGATGTTCGGAGACGCCAGCTGTGGGACGAAGTTTTAAAATCGTTCACTTTCCCAGCCGCATACTTGGCGCACGTGGAACGGCAGGCATTGCTCTCGATCGGAAAGGCGTGGAGGACCTTCAAGAGCGTGCTTGTCACAAAGTACGTGAACACGGGTCGAACGCCCTTCACGGCGTATAAATTCTTATCGCGGGATATATGGGACGCCTTTGTGCAAATGAAGACGATACCCGAATTTCTTGAGGAAAGTGCGACGCACAAGGCTCTCCAGACACTGAACACTCACCCCCACAAACTCAGCACCGCTGGGTACGCGGGTAAAACCGATCAATGGGCGGCGGAGGACGAGAACGCAACAAGGCCATTTGCTGAGATCACAGACGAGCGCGCTCTCTCTTAGTTAAGAGCGAGGGCATCAGTCACGTCTTCGGGCGAAATCTCTTTCACAAACCCGGCAGACCTGGATGTGGCCAACCGTGTGGTAAATATGTCTTCGAACTACCTAGTTGTTAATAAGTCTATAACTTCATAATGTCTATAATAACATGATGACCTCTTGCAGCAAGAATTGAGTTCTGCATGTTCAGAAGGCTCCTTCCAAGCGAGCGAGGAGAAGGATATACTATCTATGGCTCGGGAAACAAGGAGCACCCGGGTCGCACACGAGGCAAAGGGGTTAACGTATCTTGGAGGGATGGATTCCCAGATGACTACTGCACGTATAGGAGCAGGAAGAGATCCAAGGCCGAGTAGGACACAGAGTTGGAACATGTGCTTACTACAAAATTTGAAGGAAGAGAACAGGTGCTTACTGCAAAATTTGAAGAAAAGATAGCAAGATTGCAGGACCAAGTGAATCAACTCCTACTCCTCAACCAGTCGCAAGCCGCCCCCGTTGTTTTGGGAGCCAGTCCTCCTCAACATCGGAGTAGCGTTGCGTCCATGCAAAATTATGAACATGATGACGTCCAATTACCTATCGACGACATCAAGGTAATGTACATCTCTGGAATGCTCCAAAGATAGACCTATAGGACGCCTTAGCTAATTGCGTATCGTTTTGTAGGAGCCGACGCACTGCACGCTCCAAGTGAGGATGGTTGGGATGTCTATTGAGGCTGGGCGTGGGGTAGCGTATCCATGCATAGAAGGGATAGTGCAGCACAGTGCCTAGGTGGCGCAGGGTTACGCCAGGGTCGGTGGACATGGTACGTGACAATTTTAAGGTCGTCTACCGAGATTCGCTCAACGGCGACATCGAACACTAGGGGATGTCGTACGCGGTTTTATCCAAATGGCCCAAGAAGGACATCGCCGACCTGCGGTGCGCCTCAACCTTTGATGACTCCACCCCAACCATCTCAACACGACCATGCCTCTCCAACGGGACCCAAGAAGAACATCGCCTCGACCTGCAGTTGTCGCCTCAACCTCTGATGACTCTACCCCAACCATCTCGGCACGACCATGCCTCTCCAACAGGACCCTCCATGACTACACCTCAACCTTCGCTGAGAAGCCCGCCTCATCGGTTCGTGGAGAAGACACCAAAGAACAAAAAAGCGTGCCGCCGTTTTGGTTCCCAGTCGTCTCACGGGAGGACGCGAGCGGCAAGTCGTTCAGGACAAATCGAAATCGAAGAACATTAAGGCGCTTCCCCCTCCTAACCCTAAGAAATACTCTTTCGGAAGTCCGTTGGCGACCACCGCAGTATTGGCCTACGCTGGATTAGGTTGTCAGAGTTTGCATACCTGGTACTTGCACAAGACCAAAGAGAAAGGGTGCGCTGATGGAATCACTGTCAGATACACGGAGAACTATTTCCTCCACGAGCCGGCCCCCTTCGTCATGGGCTTCGACGACTTATTCGACCTATTCAACCTCAAAGCCCTCGATGCCTCACTTCTATGATGCTGGACACTGTAAGTGTGTACAATCAAATTATACATTCACGTAATACCGAATATAACAACTCATTGCTTATGTATAGATACATGATTAAAAATGCCCGGCGATTGAAAGAACCGGTGGGTTTCCTCGACCCACACGTGGTCTCTGAGCAAACCATCTTGGCAGACGCATCCTACGTCGAGAAATACATAACGACAGGATTGCTTGCTCAAAACGACAAGGACTACATAATGGTGCCCTACAACCAGAAGTAAGTGCTTCACTACTTGCTATACAAACTTCATTTGTTCTTTATACGCAGCACGAACTTAGGTTTAATGACTCAAGCGACATACATGAGTAGGCACCACTGGGTCCTTTTAGTCATTATACCAAAGAGGAACCAGGTACTATACCTTGATTCCCTAATGAAAAAAGGCCACGACTTCACCCTTGTGCGAGGAGTACTCGACAGGTGTGCTTATTTCCTCCATACATAACTCTATTGTAGTCTTCCTTCGTTTGAAATGGCCGAGGTTAACTTTTTGGAAACATGTAGGTCGTTCATCTCCTATATTGCCGAGGGAGGGCTATACAAGGAACGAACATACATTTAATCACGGACGCGATTTTGATGCGTGCTACAACACAATAATTCTATCATACTGTAATAATGCATCTCGAATCGACTATACCTATATATGTAATTCTATTTTTGCGATGTTGTCGTCAAAAAAGCGTAAGAATGTGCATTCTCGTTTGCCATCATATGCGATTCTCATGAGTGCTAAGTTGGAGGATCCCGAGGTTGGTCAATCTCGCAATAATTATTTCCTAATTATAAATTTACATATATATGCTTACTACTTCTTTGTTGCTAGCTACGGATCTTCAATATAGATTTAGATTCACTTGTTCGAGAGAGATCTCGGATGTTCGAGGAAGCTCGCACCTTCATCATGACGGATATCATTAGCGCCAACGGAGAGTTTCACTACTCCAACACCGTTGAACGACCTTGAATGATTCATTAATGTAATTCACTTTGAATAGTTGTAATTCAATTGTAACTCCTGAGGCTAGCCAATATTTGATACATATTCGTGTCGAATTGATTTTGAGTTAAATGATCACTTTGAGTGTCAATGATTGATTCATCTGTAATGTATCTATTTTCTGCCTGCTTGTTTTCAGAGGGCATGGCTAGCAATTCCTGAGGCTAGCCGAAAATCAAAATTAAATTAGTTATGCTAAAAGAGCTATCACAGACGGTTCATAACTATTGTCGTCTGTGATAGATGGATATCACAAACGGTTCGTAAAAATCGCCGTCTGTGATATATGGATATCACAGATGGTTCATAATTATCACCGTCTGTGATATGTGGATATTTCAGACAGTGCTAATTATAACCCGTCTGTGATATCCATATATCACAGACGGCTATATTTACGAACCGTCTGTGATATCCATATATCACAGACGGTGAGAATTGTGAACCGCTCGTGATATTGATATTCTGACGGATCGTAAATATAGTCGCGTGATATATGGATATCACGAGATGGTTGTTCATTAGAACCGCTCGTGTTGTTACTTATCACGAGCGGTTCTTTAACCGCTCGTGATAACCGCCGATTATCACAGACGTGCAAAAACACGAGCGGTTCCAACAATGCGTGATGACGGTTCCGAACCGTCTGTGATAACGTTTTCTGTAGTAGTGTGGGTAAGCTTGTTAAAGGTATAGGTTGATTGTAATCAAGGGTTTGCCCTACTCGCTGTCTGGAAACCACCTATCCGATAGGTTGATCTTTATAGTGGGTTTTTCCCTACCGTTGACTGGAAAACTACCTATCCAACCTCCTTTATCCTCTTATAAGATGTCTTGGTTAGCCAGGACTCTTGGTGTAACTGACCGTCCAGTAACCTCTTGCAGTAACGATAGGTCTATCAAGACAATGTCAGTTAAGAATGCTTCGTCTGTCTACTTTGAGGATATTGAGAAAAGTATTGCAAATTGGAAAGTTCCTAAAATAAACATTAAGGATATATATCATATAGGAACATTTTCCCTACGTTCTGATTACTATATTAAAACTATAGAAAAGACTCTTCCTATTAGCTCCTTGCATGAAACATTGCATCTCCTTTCTGAAAAAGAAATCAATCGTATAAGAGAGAAACCTCAATATCATTACTTACATTTTGGTTTGGTTCAAGTTGCTACCGATCTTTAACTAGAAAAGGTTTAAATATTTCTATGTTGGCTTGTTTAAGAGATTGCAGAAATAAAAAATTTAAGGACTCCTTGCTAGGGATGGTTGAAGCTAGCCTTAGTAATGGTCCAGTGTTCTTTAACACTTTCCCATATTTTTCTGTATCTCTTTCATATTTGAATATCCACAAGGTTTTGACCTTAAGCTTACAAACTTCTCGCTTTGATCTTGAACCTGGAAGTGAAAACATTTCAGTGACATATAGGATTTATTACAAAGCCATGACCACATTAGCCCCGTGTTTAAAGCAAAATACACCAAAGGGTCTAACCACTCTCCTCCAAGCCAATCCTAGAAATCACATTATCACTCCCAAAACCTTAAAGCAAAATACACCAAAGGGTCTATACTGTTGTGCTATCTCTACTTCGAGCTCTTTGCTCCTTTATTTATGTATGTCCATGCTTCTATTCATAGGATGCATACATGTATATACACATGCTCGATATCTTCTTCTCCTGTGTCGGTCGCTCCTCTTCTTCGACATTGTCTAACTCAACGATGTGGCTTTCTCACTAACTGTGATAACCTCCCATCTTCACTGATGTTGTTATGTCCTTAGTCATTGTCTAACGATAGGGAGAATCTTCTCGCCATCGCCGATGACGTCATGTCACTCACCAACGATGACATGCTCCTAGCTACCCGATGATCACATATCGTCGATAGCTCGTCTTTAATCCAAAGCTTCATCTCCTCTCTACTATGTCTTCCCCATTATCGAGTTTATTTGGCCATTGACTTCTTCAACAACGCTAATGCTCACCATTCGTCGTCATAACACTTGGCTCCTTTGACTCCGGTCTTTCTCTTCAATGGCTCCAGCGAGCAGCACGATATTGTCCTTGTCGAACAACTAATGTGAGCAGCATGGAATTGTTCTTATCTTCGTTGCTGCTACCTCGACTATTCATTTTCTTGTAAATCAATGTCTTCTTGTAGGACAGATCGACGTCATTACACTCTTTCATGGTCTCCTCCGATACCATTCACGATATCCTCATTATAACTTATATTTAATTTATTCAAAAATTTAGTTATTAAGAGATTTTACCTTGGAATTCGTATGGAAATCAAATTACAAATTTTCTTTTATTTGTTATCCCTAATCTCAATTATTTTTGTTGGAATTCGTAAACTAATCCAATTGTTAATTTTTATTTAATTTTTATGCCGAATTATATTTATTTATAGATTTTGCTTTGGAAATCATATCGAAATCAAAATGCTAATTTTATTTTATTTTTATTCCAAAATCAATTTTTTTGTTGAAATTTGTATACTAATCCAATTGCTATTTTTGGTTTAATTTTTATTCAGAGTTATATTTATTTAGGATTTTACTTAGGAATTCGTATGGAAATCAAATTGATGATTTTTTTTGTTCTGAATTTGAATTATTTAATTATTTTACTTTGTAATTCATATGGAAATCAAATTGCAAAAAAAAATATCCTTATTTTTAATTAGTTTTTGTTGGAATTCATATACTAATCCAATTGCTATTATTTATTTATTTATTTATTTGTAATTACAGTTATCGGTGATTTATTTTGGAATTCGTATCGAAATCAATTTGCTAATTTTATTTTATTTTTATTTCAAATTCCAATTATTTTTTGTTGGAATTCATATACTAATCCAGTTACTATTTTTTAAAAAAAAATATTCCAAATTATGTTTATCTAGTGATTTTACTTTAGAATTCGTATCAAAATTAAAATTTTAATTTTATTTTATTTTATTTTCGAATTTCAATTATTTTTGTATTGTACTTAAGATGGACACTTATTTTCATATTGTACTTGACATGGACTCTTTTGTTTAATCTAGTTTGTTATAGTCTGGACCCACTATAATAAATAGTGTAGATTTTTCTCTTTTTCACTGATTAACGTGAGAATTTTTAGCCTTTAAGAGCGAACGTGGTGGCTTCTTTTTCTATCGCTTTAATAATATAATTTTTAGCCTTTAAGAGCGAACGTGGTGACTTCTTTTTCTATCGCTTTAATAATATAATAGAATAGATAGATAGATAGATACCACTTGCACATGTACACATAAAATAAGCAGATTAGATGCTACTATTGCTGAAAAGTAGGATATAGTTGAAAACGAGACAGAAGACATGCTAACGGATCGATGCAGACCTAACAAACTTGTAGTTACGTGTACATCAGAGCGATCACATGTGCAGATGTGCATTAGCTAATAACGCATGGGCCGGCGGCAGATTATATATATACACACATGTATACGTTGTCTTGTGTTTTTCCAATAGCAATAGTTAAAGCTTGCTCGCAGAGGAAAAAAAAAAGGGGGCAGTGTATAGTCACACTGCATCTTATATGATCTGCACCGGTAAATAATACTGATACCGCTTCAATACTTGTACAATTTAGTTTTTGAGCCAGCTGGTTGTAACAATAAGTTAATCAAAGACAAGAAGCAGAATAATCATATAAGCCATCTGTCGGAACTTTGGTCTATGGATTTTCAGTACAGTGTTTAACATTCTCAATATATAGCTAGATATCAATTATATATGTACTTCCGGCCGCGCGCACCACTTGTAATTAATCTAGCTTACGGTTTCACTCAGTTGGAGTAGTTAGCTTCTGATAAACAAATACATCAATTAACAAACTCAACTCTCAGTATATATGCATGTAACTTAGAAATTATTACTAAAAAACGCAGTATGCGAGTTTACTACCCTTGGCCCTCGGCCTGGAAGAAAGTCAAAAGCACGTGCTGGATCATAGATATCTTTTTCACATGTTATATTTTATATAGTAACAGTAATCACCGTGTGATAAACGCATCATGTATGCGGTAGACATCCTTGAAGAAATGCACGAGGTTTTTAGGCCATGTACAATGTGGTGGAAAACCGGTACTAAAGAGGAGTCTAGAGAGAGGATCAAGCACCGGTACACACTGTAGGGGGTGCTAGAAGTGAGATTCATAGAACCGATGCAAGTAGATGCACGATGCTACCAAATAAAAAATATGGTGGCCCACCTGTCAGCTCACCGTGAGATCATCGGAAGCTGTCGCCATGTCGGTACTCCTCGACCACCGCTGTTATCGCCGAAAGTCACCGCACCGCCATGCCACACCATGGATTGAGGCCCTCCACTCCCGGATCGAGGCCCTCCGACTCCGGATCGAGGTGGATGGAGGCTTTCCGCCACATCCGCCATGGATGGAGGCATGTTGCCGCCAGTTAGGGTTTGGCGCTGACATTGATCACTACTACAGAAAACGTCATCACAGACGGTTCGGAACCGTCTGTGTTTTTGTACGTCTGTCATCACAGGCAGATATCACAACATCTTAGCAGGAGGTCCTTGCTTCACCTTAGTAGTATTCTTACGCTTGTATCGGGATGCTTTGCACACAGGACATACATGCAAGTCTGCATACTCTTTACGATACAGGATACAATCGTTCGGACATGCATGTATTCTTTCTACTTCCATTCCCAATGGACAAAGAACCTTCTTGGCTTGGTAGGTGGTGCTGGGCAACACGTTTCCCTCCAGAAGAATGTCCGCTAGGAGACCTAACAACGCCGTGAAACTCTTGTCGGACTAACCATTGCTTGCCTTCAATTTCAGCAGTTCAAGTACGGTTGACAACCTTGTATATTCCAGCTTGCAGCCAGGGAACAAAGGTTTCCCCGAGTCCTCCATTAAACGCTCGAATTTACAAAACTCTCTCACACTGTAGTTCCCTTCTGCATCGCATAGCATCTGATCCAGATTGTCATCATACGACCTATCCTCATCAAAAGCACAGTCCACATCCGGCATATCGTTGACTTCCTCGGCGATGTCATCATTATTAACTTCCTCGGCGATGTCGTCGTTATTAACTTCCTGTATAATCTGCTCTTCACCGTGACTGGTCCAGCATGTATACCCTTTTTTGAAACCCCTTCGAATCAAGTGCCCTACGATCTGCGCCGGGTTGTTAAAAATCTTCAAATTACCGCAATCAATGCATGGACAGTACATAAATTATATCCCCTTATTCAACATATTCTGCTCCGCGGCTCTTTTAAAAGCAATCACGCCATTAATGTACTCTTCACTCACATGGTTCGCACCATACATCCAGTTTCGGTCTATCTACGCTACGCACGTAACAATTAGTAGTGTTAAATTATATTAATAAACTGCAAATACGTTACTCCTCCTATTAACCAAATACACTAAAATTGATTAAAGATTAACCTAGAGCAAATATAAAGAGTTACAGATCGTTACCCTCGGAGCTCACGACGAAAATTTCAAATATCCATGAGATTCCTCACCGCCTTCTCCTTGAGCCACGATGCAATGTGAGAGTTAAGTGGGCGGGGCAAGAGAAGAGCCACAGCTGAAATGCAACTCCCCCATAAGCTTCTCCCTCTCACAAAACACCCACTGCCAAACAAAGCACTCATTCACAACACCCAAATCGAGAGCTACCACCAAAGCCAAGCCTCACAAAGCAAACAATATGCAAGCCAAATAGCCATAAATTGCCAGGGCAACCCACAACCAAGGACAAGGCAAGCAAAACAAGCAAGCCTCCTACAGCCACCACAGAGCAAAGCTTTTCAAGCCACTCTATTCCAAACAACAGATCAGAGGCGCTAGGGCAGGGGGTCTGTCGGATTCTGATATTTATAGGGGTGGCAGAACCGTCTGTGATGAGGCACTATCACAGACGGTTCCAAAGGGAACCGTCTGTATAAGTTCAACACAGACGGCTCCTTTGGAACCGTCTGTGATGAGGCGTCCAGTATGACATATTTTGTAGTAGTGAATCCACAGCACGGCGAGACAATCCATCAAGAGGAATCAATAGAGGGGATGGAGAGAAGACAGTAGGACTCGCCAATGGCAAAGGAGATGGCCGGAGCAGGCCGAATCGATGGCGGCGACGCTGCTGTGTTTTTTTTTGGGGGGGTGGGGGGGACGAGAGGTCAAGAACGATGCGGGAGAGATAGGAGGTCGGGAGCGATTCAGTGAGGTGGTGAATTTTAATGTGTGGTGAGTTCCACTAGGAGGTAGAAGATGGTGCTAACCACTGAAGAAAAAAAAAAGCAATTCTAGCAACTAAGTGACAGGGCAATGAGGCGATGAATCTGACACCACTCTACTCTACGTTATACATGACCTTGTAGGTATGTATGTATCATTTTGTCAATCATATCAACATAGCTGAAACACGCACATCTAAAACGTCACCTCACTAGCTGTCGCTACAATATTTACAATTTTTCTCCGATGGTTATTTGTGAAAGGCCAACGAACGTTTGTTGTGATCCCAGTATTTTTCTCACATACCGTTGGTGTTTCTACTGTAACCCAAATATTTCCCGACAGTAAGGATAAATCAACAACAACAAGCCGATAAAGTGATAACCAACAAGATATGGGTACTTTGGAGAAAAAAAATTGTAACAAAAGATATATCATCTTCGGCAATATATATATTAATAACCATCAGAAAATGTTACTAGAAATCTTGTTGTGTCTTAGCAAAACCAATAATAATTCACACATGCAACGAATGAGGTAATATTACTTAATTAACTATCTGATGAGAAATTTAAGGCACTAATTAAACAGTAGATAAATCATGCATGAGGCCGCTGCTAAATTGTTAATTGCATATAAAGCATAGTAACGTGTTGCCTATAACCAACTTTTTTTTTCCACGGTGTATATATCATTGCACTTTGGGCGTGGTCCTACTCTTTCCCCAACAGAACAAGATAAGATACAAAAGTAGATATATATATTCGTAGAGAGTTCTAAAAAAATAATTTGTACATGGGCCGGTCCAGTTCGTATCCTTTTATTTCATGCATTCCATCAGTCATACATCAAAAAGTCTTGATTAACTAATTTATTTCAAGTGGTATGGAGACGGGTTTATAGAGACTAACAACATTTTATATGGTTTGAGCTAGGCTGCTCATGTAATGTTTATCATTATGTGCAGATGAGCAGTGAGTAGTGACGTTCCAAGAATGCGTTGAACAAATAAAATACTCTGAAGGAAAGCTCATGCTACTGAAAAAGGAGAGGGTCGCGTGTAGTTTAGCAGTTAATTAGTATATGTGCGCAGCTGTTCATTTCTTGTCCCTTTTGAGCAGAACTTTCCTGGGGCACATCACATATGGAGTTGGTAGCGCGCTAGAGTTGAAAACTTGGGCTTATAAGTAGCTGCCCCCATTGCCATCAACCTTACAAGCAAAAGCAATACAGTAGTGTATACACAAGGCTCAGAATTAAGCTTTCCCAATTATCTACAGGGATCATTAAGGGGGTACGACTTGGCCACGAAGATGAAAGGTCTTGTTCTTAGCCTTGCTGTGATATCTATCCTACAAGTGCTCGGCGCCGTCGCCGGCGTCCGTCCGAGAGAGATCATACGGCGGGTGCCCGCGATGTACGTGTTCGGGGACTCGACGCTGGACGTCGGCAACAACAACTACTTGCCGGGGAAAGATGTCCCCAGGGCCAACATGCCCTTGTACGGCGTCGACTTCCCGGGCTCCAGGCCCACCGGAAGGTTCAGCAATGGCTACAACATCGCCGACTTCATCGGTACGTGTATATGTTTCGTGCGTCTGTGATGTGCATATCAAGATGACCGATCATATTAATTGGTGTGCATGGTGTATATATATGCAGCAAAAACTCTGGGATTCAAGAAGAGCCCTCCGGCTTATCTGTCGCTCACAGCACGCAACTATCTGATCCCGAGTGCTCTACTTAGAGGAGTAAGCTATGCTTCCGCAGGAGCTGGCATTCTGGACTCAACTGTAAGTGGCAATCGATGAATATATGCTATATATCTGCACCGTTGTTTTTGTTATGAAACCATATCTATCTATATCTATACTAAGTTGAGGCTCTCCTTGAAGCCCTTACGTAAATCCTAGAAAAATTAGACTAGAAATTACCATATTAATCGAAAAGGCTAGAAATTCATATTATTCTAAAAAAGAAAGCATCACAAATCATCGATTGGTTTGCTATGATATAATGCACGCCTTGGATTATGTACAAAAGAAGAAAAAGAGAGTTTGATTTGAGTTTGGATAGATATGCACACGGCCATTAAGATATATAGTAACATCCATGTCCGGCTGCAACTAGGTCTTATCCTGTTAAGGTCTTATTGAAACTCCACTATTACTTTACGGAAAGAACACAAAGGAAATATAGAAATATGAAAGGTACACCAGTGCATACTCTAAATACATACGTCAGAGTATATATATATACTACACTGTACAACTATTACAATAGTGGCTGCCTCTTCCTGGTCGGTGCAACAAAAGAAACAAAAAAAATGCATCTTACGCACAAGTTGATTGATTAGATCTTATTTTAGTAATTCATATGAGATGTACATGAATGAACATGATCATTTTTCTATCTAGGAAAAAATATGACAAATAATAAATACTGCCCCTTTACTATTAAAGAATCTAAACTAGGATTCGATGTATCTTTATATATATATATATATATATATATATATATATATATATATATATATATATATATATATATATATATATATATATATTTTAATGGCTTGATAAGAGTTTACAAAAAAAAAAACGAATTTAAAGTTTGTATGTCATATTTGAAGAACATGTTTAAATTGAAGTAAATTAATGTGTAAAAACGTGATACTGACACATATTTGTAAATTCAGAATAAAAACACCAACAAAATTTAGTATCTAAATACAGATGAATTTGAAATAAAAAGTAGGCACAAGTTATACCAAAAATATATAGATTTGTCACTTAAATATAAAAACAAAGTTTAAATTGTATAAATTTAAAACTTTTAGAATTTTGAGTGATAATTTCGAACTAAAATATATGTCAAATTCATATTAGTTAGGAGCTAAAAGTTACAAAAATTGTTAGCCCTGAAAATAATATTTAAAAAGTATCATGTACGCGGATGCAGGTTGATGACTAGTTAAGCCCAATGAAGGACCAGAGTATATGTCCTTCTTTCTTATTAAGGAGGAGATAATGGCACTTAATTCGAACCCATAATCTTAATCACCACAAGTCCACAAACTTGCATGTGCCCTACCCTATGTGAAAGTAAAGATCTGAAGGAAAACTACAAACAAATTAATTAACCTGTTATATAAATGTTAATAAACTGAACGCTGTATGGTGTTAGACGTATTCTAGGCAACATACCTGTAATATTTGTGGTGTTAGAGGGATTCAACATGGATATAAATCGTGGCTTTTCAGATCCAGCTTGCATCGATCAGCAAATGAGTACGTTGTTTAATTTGACTAGTAAATGATTCAGTTAGAATACTGTTTTCTTTCCATAATATAGTAGTGTAATTTTTTTGTCCGTGAGGGCCATTGGCTGTCGGTGAATTCTTTGTGCTGACCTAGAGGACCGATCGAGTAGTCCAGTTAACTTCACTCCAAAACCTAGGAATGCCATGTGCGAGGGAGGTGACATCGATCAACTCACACACCAACTCACGTTGCCTACGCAAAAGAAACTTACAAGCTGCTCAATGGTAATTAAGGTAAAATCAGAGTAAAAAAAAAGAACTAATTAAAGAACTAGCTAGTACGCACACCATCACTGAGCTACTCCTGCATGCATGCATGTGAGTGAGTTATAATTTTTATAAAAAAACCAATAAAGTGAGTTATACATACATAACTAACCACCGCGGTTGTGGTTTGATTAATTTTGCATGGCATGGATGCATGCAGAACGCGGGAAACAACATTCCGCTGTCGAAGCAGGTGAGGTACTTCGAGTCGACCAAGGCGGAGATGGCTGCCAAGGTGGGCTCCGGTGTGGTCAGCGACCTGCTCGCCAGATCCTTCTTCCTCATCGGCGTCGGTAGCAACGACTTCTTCGCCTTTGCGACCGCGCAGCAGGCGCAGAACAGGTCAGCAACCCAGAGCGAGGTCGCCGCGCTCTACAGCAGCCTCATCTCCAACTACTCGGCCACCATCACGGTAACCATTCTTTAGTACTAGTCTATAACTATACTAATTAATTAGAGGCTCTCTCACGTTAATCCAAAGAGGGTAAAAAAAATAGAAATTTAATTATGTATTAATCACGTGTGTGTAGGATCTGTACAAGATGGGCGCGAGGAAGTTTGGGATCATCAACGTGGGGCCCGTCGGGTGCGTGCCGAGGGTGCGGGTGCTCAACGCGACGGCCGCGTGCGCCGACGGCTTGAACCAGCTCGCCGTGGGATTCGACGGCGCCCTCAAGACCCTCCTGGCCGGCCTCGCCCCCAAGCTGCCAGGGCTCGCCTACTCCCTCGCCGACTCCTACGGCCTGACGCAAGCCACCTTCGCCGACCCATTGGCAGCCGGTACGTAATCGCTGATTCGAGTTTGATCCATCCATCTGCCGAGCAAGCGAAATCATAGCGATTCTGCCGTGATTCCTGCAGGGTTCGTGAGCGCGGACAGCGCGTGCTGCGGCCGCGGGAGGCTGGGGGCGCAGGGCGACTGCCTGCCCAACGCGACGCTCTGCGCCAACCGCGACCACTACATCTTCTGGGACCGGGTGCATTCCACCCAGCGGGCCGCCAAGCTGGGCGCCCAAGCCTTCTACGACGGCCCGCCGCACTTCACCGTGCCCCTCAACTTCAAGCGGCTGTCCCGCAACGCCTGATTGCCTTATGGATTCAATTCATCACATTACATTACAAACCGTGTTTGTTTACTTGCTCTCATTCTTTTCCTCTCCTGTAAGAGCTCGCCGTCGCCGGCTTCAGTAACGAAAGTGATGCTCTTGCTTCAGTGCACAAATAAAAAATCAAGCTTTTGTTCTGACTTACATCTGGAATCGGTGAGAGTATATATGCACCATTGTACCAAGCCTGCACTTGTGCATTATCTGTCGCAAAACTAATCTCGTGACACGTCAGCTAGATTTGCACGCAGGTTGATAGAGATTGCATGCATGGCACATGTCGCCAGGTTTGCCTCTTCCGTTAATTGTCGCATGAGAAGGATAGCGCGCGAGATAGCCATTGTTCATGAAGCCACGTACTGGCTTCTCTCGCGTTGTAGGCTCGCTGCTTCTCTTAACCTCAAAACCCAAGAGCAGTTTGGACTGGGCTAATCAGGCTCGGCCATCAATGCTGCTGTGCTCAACTTTCAAATTCTCCTTTTAAAATAACCGGTGCTGCTGATTCGGGCACAACTTAAGTTTCAGGTCAACACCACACCACCCTATGATTCACAAAACTCGTAACCAGGCCAAGTATTGGTCCTACTTGAAGGCCCAACCAAGCCTGTAGACGCAAACCGACAAAACCCATGCCTAGAACTAGAGGTGGCAAAATGGTCGTGCCAGCCAAGTCGAAACACGCTATTATTGGCCTGACCCACCACCTAAACAAGTCATATCGGCCCGACCCGACACACCATGCCATGCTTGGGTCGTGACCTTGGCCTAATGGTCCGACCCGGCCCAGGATGAATAGTTTCAAGCCTGGTACGGCACGCACAACTTGTAGGTTTTTAATTTTATGTAGTTCATTTTATAAGTATATTTTAATTTATTTTGTATTTTATATATTTTCTAGGATTTATTTATATTTTCTTCAAAATTTCATACCAAATAGGCCGACATCAACCCGACAGGCTAACCGTGTCCTGATCAGTCTGTGAGGCTATCGTGTCATGCTTGGGTCAATGCCTCAGCTCATGGGCCAGCACGACCGTCTAAGTAACGGGCTGGCACCTCTCACAATGGCTCCTCCGGTGATGCCACGCAGTAGCTCCTCTCCATACGGTGGTGTCTTTGGGAGCTCGACTAGTTGCATCTTCCTTCCGCTGTCTCCACCAACCAGTCAGCCACTACCACTGCCTATGGTTTTGTTGCGTCCACTGCTATTTCCTTCGCTCAGTGGCACCATCTTTTAGGTCATCTTTACGGATCACGTCTATCGTCACTAGTAGGTCATGGTGTTCTTGGGTCTATTTCTAAGGACATCTATTTACATTGTATGGGTTACAAGCTTGGCAAGCAGCTGTATCTCCCCTGTCCCTCTAGTGATTATGTTTCTATTCGTCGTTTTGATCTTGTTCATTCTGATGTTTGGGGTCCAGCTCTCTTCGTTTCGAAAGGGGGTCATCGATATTATGTGATCTTTATTGATGATTATTTTCTTCATACATGGATCTACTTCATGTCCTCTCGCTGTCAGATTCTCTCCCTATTTACCAGATGTTTGCGACCATGGTTCACACTTAGTTTGATTCAGTCATTCGTATTTTTCGTGCTAACTCTATTGGCGAGTACCTGACTGCTGCTTTGTGTCGCTTTCTCGTTGAGCAGGGTACTCTTCCCCAATATTCTTGCCCTGGTACTCATGCTCAGAACGGTGTCTCTGAGCGTAAGCATTGTCACTTGCTTGAGAAAGTTCGTGCTCTCATGTTTGCCTCTTCTGTTCCACCTCACTTCTGGGTTGAGGTTGTCTTTACTACTGCTTTCCTCATCAACATGCAGTCTTCCAATGCTCTTCAGAGCTCTACTCCTGTCGGGCTCCAGAGCACTGTCACCTTTGTTGTTTCGGTTGTATCTGTTTCGTCCTTCCACCTTGCGAGTGCAACAAGCTGACTGTCAATCAATTGAGTATGTGTTGCTTGGCTTATCGCTGTTATGACCCTATTGCTCGCCGAATGAGGATCTCTCAAGATGTCACCTTCGATGAGTCCCGACCTTACAACTTTCGTTCTCCTACTATCAGCTCAGATTCTCTTGTTGAGCCCATCTCCTTTATGATTTTTCCTAACCCTCAGCTTTCCACTTCTATTTCGTTTCTGCCTCCACCTTCTTTACTTCCCTATCCTTCGGCTCCATCTGTCCCCTTTCCGCTAGAGTTTCCTTCCAGCTCCTTGGTTAAGATTCCATCTTTTTCCTTGCACTACTCTTGTCGTCATCGGTCTACTCCTTCTCTAGTTGAGCCTCCGTATTTGCTGGGCCCTGCTCCCAGCTCTTTTTCTCCGTCCTTGTTGGGTCTTGCTCCGGCTTCTCCTCCCAGATATGTTCTTCGTGATCATTGCACTATCAGGCCTCTTGAGCGCTATGGCTTTGCAGTCACGGCTCTTTCTAAGTCTATGACCTACCGTGAGGTTGCTGCTCACCCTGAGTGACATCTCGCGAGGTCTTAGGAGATTGCTGCTTTCGAGCGTACTAGCACTTGGGGTCTTGTGCCCTTACCTACGCGTGTCACTCCTATCACGAGCAAGTGTGTGTATAAGATCAAGACCCGCTCGAATGGTTCCCTTGAGCACTACAAGGCTTGTCTTGTGGCACGTGGTTTTCAACAGAGTATGGTCATGACTACGATAAGACCTTCGCTCCTGTCGCCCACATGACCGTTGTTCGCATTCCTTGCTGCGGCCTCTGTTCGATAGTGGCTCATCTCTCAGTTAGACGTCAAGAATGTCTTTCTCAATGGTGAGCTGTGTGAGGAGGTCTACATGCAACCGCCCCCTGGGTATTCTGTACCTGATGGTTTGGTTTGTCGCCTTCGTCGCTCTCTCTATGGGCTCAAACAAGCCCTTCGTGCTTGATTTAACCGCTTCTTTTATGTTGTCACTGCTATCGGCTTCTCCGCCAGTGATCACGACCCTGCCCTCTTTGTATACACATCTTCTTGCGGTCCGATGCTCCTCCTTTCTATGTGGATGATATGATCATTACTGGAGATGACTATTAGTACATTGCCTTTGTGAAGGAGCATTTCAGTGAGCGTTCTTGATGTCTTATTTGGATCCTCTTCGTTACTTCCTTGGGATTGAGGTTACTTCTACGCCTGAGAGCTACTACCTCTCCTAGGAGAAGTACATTAAGGATATCCTTACTTGCATTTGTTTCACTGATCAGCGCATGGTGTATACTCCTATGGAGTTTGGTGTTCACATTCGCCCTACTGATGGTGAACCTCTTAAGGACCCCACTCGCTACTATCATCTTGTCGGGAGCCTCGTCTACCTTGGGATCACTCGATTTGACATTTCTCACCCACTTAACATCCTGAATCAGTTCGTCTCTACTCCTACTCAGCTCTACTACAGTCACGTTCTTCTTGTTCCACGATATCTTCGTAGGACCATCACTCGTCACCTTTTCTTTCCTCGCCCCAGTTCTTTGCAGCTTCAGGCGTACTATGATGCGACCTGAGCTAGCGATTATTCTGATCGTCAGTCCTTTTCTGCCTATTGTGTTTTCTTTGGTTCCTCTATGACTACTTGGAAGACTAAGAAACAAACTGTCGTTTCCCATTCAAATGATGAGGCTGAGTTGAGAGCCATGGCATCGTTGACAGCTGAGATCACTTGGCTTCAGTGGCTATTTGAGGATTTTGATGTTTCAGTTTTTGCACAGATTCATCTCTTATTAATAAGTACTGGTGCAAACAGCATTACTCGAGATCCAATGAAACATGAGCTCACCAAACACATTGCCATAGATGCTTCATACATACATGAGATCGCAAGTGCAAGACCAAGTTATTACTCTTTAGTATGTGCCTCTGGAGCTTCAATTAACAGATTTCTTCACTAAGGTACAGACTAGAGTTCAATACAGTTTCTACCTCTCTAAACTCGGTGTTGTTGATCAACTATGAGTTTGAAGGGGTATATATGTATATAGCTTAAGGTGCTTTTTGCATATTGTCTACCTTATACATGATATATTGATCTTTTTGACCCATTGGAGAATAGATAAAGGTTCATTCCAACATGTGCAAGTCGTTAGTTGGATTTGGTGTAGTACACATTTAAGTACAATTTTGTTAGCACGGGAATTATTGCCATTGTTTCAGAAGGCTCACAGTTAACTGTGAGACTGTAACCATACTTCGCTGGACTGATGGTAACCAAGGATAAAAAAACCGATGGTTACCGGCAGTACTGGACCAGACCGGTAAAATAATATCGGTCCTAAAGAGCTCTAAATATAACTTTTGAATTTAAATTGATAAATAGTAATTCCAGCTGGTAACCGGTCAAACGGGCGGTAACCGGCCAAACAACGACTAAATTAAAAATTTGAGTTTAAATTTTGTTTGATGAAATTTGGCCGGTTTAAAACTGGTAACCGACACCGGCGGGGGTTTGTTATTTTTCCTGTTTCCGGTTTTTGAATCCTCGATGGTAACTGACAAACACGATCATTTTGAACATCAGGTTGTTTTCCTCGTAAGTGATGGAATTGCTCGCCCATTTCTGTGCAAAGCAAAGGATGATCTTAGGAAAGATTCACGCATGTTGGAGTTCAATATATCGATCAACCGTCTCCTCTCCAGTCCCCGAGAGCCGCAGGAGAAAGCTTTATATCAGAACCTTTGCAGTGGTTCCACTTACAGAAGATTGTGGAATGGTAGAATGGGTGCCCAATACTCGCGGTCTTCATCGTATTCTTCAGGACATCTACATAACTTGTGGGAAGTTCGATAAGCTGAAAACAAATCCACAAATCAAGAAGATATACGATCTATGCCATGGTAAAATGCCTGAAGATGAGATGCTGAAGACTAAAATCCTTCCAATGTTTCCCCCGGTTTTCCACAAATGGTTCTTGACGACGTTCTCTGAACCAGCTGCGTGGTTTCGTGCCAGAGTGGCATATGCGCATACCACTGCGGTTTGGTCGATGGTTGGGCACATTGTTGGTCTTGGTGACAGACGGTGAAAACATCCTTTTTGATTCGACAACTGGGGACTGTGTTCATGTGGATTTCAGTTGCTTGTTTGATAGGGGTTTGCGACTTGAGAAGCCTGAGGTGGTGCCGTCTAGGCTTACGCAGGTAAGCATTGAAGTCTTTCTTGTCAGCAGTTTATTGAACAAATTTAACCTGAGTTTTTGTACAAGTATTAATATAGTCCTGCTAAATCTGTAATTGCAGAACATGATTGATGGTTTGGGCATCACTGGATATGAAGGCGTCTTTCTGAAAGTCTGTGAAATTACTCTTATCGGTTCTCAGAAGTCACAAGGACACACTCGTGACTGTTCTCGAGACCTTTATCCATGATCCACTAGTAGAGTTGACCAAATCCCATAAATTTAGCGGAGTGGAAGTCCGAAATCCACATGCACAGGTACATTAATATCGCACCAGGCCACTGTATGCATATTTGACACTGCCGACCCAACCACGTCGCTCCTCTGATCTCTCTCTCGTTTCCAACTATCTAGAGGGCTATTACTAACATCACAGGAAGGCTCCAGGGAGTTGTCGTAGGTGTTGGCGCCGCTCCCTCACTGCCGCTATCCGTGGAAGGCCAAGCACGCCGCCTGACTGCAGAAGCAGCCTCCCACAGCAACCTCGGCAAAATGTAAGTTTGGTGGATGCCTTGGTTCTAACAGGTCCCTCCTTTCACCCCTGCTAACTTATGTATATTTATGTATTACCTGGAAGAGGTTGACAGGAACTATTCCACCCCTGCTAACTTATGTATATTTCTGTATGACCTGGAAGAGGTTGACAGGAACTAAGGGGCAGCTAGGGGCATTTTTTTAACTGCCCCTCTGGCTGCCTTATTCCTGTTACTACCTGTCTGTCAATGCTTGTGAATGAACGTACTCTTGGCCTATCCGTACCATAAAATTTAGTCATGCGTCGGGCTTGGTGATCAACACGAGCATGCATCATCTTCGTCGCGTCGTGGGTGCCATGCGGCGGCCGCATCTCGAACAGAGGAATATGGGCATGAAATGCCATGCCCGCGTCGTGCGGCAACCGTGCAGTGCGCGGACCATATACGAGCATGCACGGCGAGTGTATAACAATACTGTGACCATACTGCTTGTCCTGGCATTCTTTTCAGAGCCGAGTTTTGTAAATATTGCTACACATGAGAGTTACATGCCGCCCTCCCCCTGAGAAGGCTGAGTGTGGCTGCACTGCTTTTTTATTTCTGGACCCTATCTTAATCGCAAACCTGACATTTTTATCTTTAGTTTCAGAGTCGAGTTTTGGTACATAACTACATACCGCGCTCCCCAAGAGTTGTTGCGTTGCTTCTGTTCTCTGAACCCAATTTTAATTGCAAACCTGACATTTTTATCTTTTGTGCTGGAAGAGGGCCTTTCTTGGCCTGGGATGTAACTACATACCGCGCTCCCCCAGAGTTGTTGCGTTGCTTCTGGTCTCTGAACCCAATTTTAATCGCAAACCTGACATTTTTATCTTTAGTTTCAGAGTCGAGTTTTGGTACATAACTACATACCGCGCTCCCCAAGAGTTGTTGCGTTGCTTCTGGTCTCTGAACCCAAATTTAATTGCAAACCTGACATTGCTATCTTTTGTGCTGGAAAGGGGCCTTTCTTGGCCTGGGATGTAACTACATACCGCGCTCCCCAAGAGTTGTTGCGTTGCTTCTGGTCTCTGAACCCAATTTTAATTGCAAACCTGACATTGCTATCTTTTGTGCTGAAAAGGGGTCGTTCTTGGCCTGGGATGTTGCCGACAAAAGTACAAACTTTGGAGTTTAGATTGACCAGCTTTTACAAGGTTCGGCCATGAATCTGAAGAACCCACACAAAGTTGGTAGTGGACGGTACCTGCAAAAGTGGTTGCTTATGGCATTAGAGATCCAGGATAGCTGAAGATGAGGCTGCCTTTAGGTAGGGATTATAAAAATTCAGAGTAGCTGAAGAACAGAATCGCGCAGGGACGGCTACCACGATCGTTGTCTGGTTGATTAGACAACATAAACTAGGGTCAATGATGGGTAGCTTAGCTCGGCTCTCCTGCTAATGAGGGTATTCCATTGCAGTGAGGATTAGTTATTAATTGGTCCCCAACCTCCTCCTGGGCAAGAAGGCCAAGAGATAAGACAAAGGGGCATTGATCCGCTTAGGTGGTGAATCTCTTTCTCATCTTAGAGAAAGGAATTTATGCAGGGAAGCAAGCAAGAGGGGAGCGAAAGCAACCCGTTCCAACGCGAGGGAGAAGAAACAAAGTTTGGAGCCAGTGCAAGTCTCAATCAGTCCCCACATCCATGCCTTCTTGATCAGTAAAGATGGAGCTTGGGCCTTCACTTTGTTGATTTGTGCGGCCGGAATCCGGCGTGGCACAAGTCAAATTGGACGGACAGCTTGAGACATGTGACAGCCAAAAGATGCAAGAGCAGCTGGTGGTGCGGGTGTGGTGTGGCGTGCTACTACTTACTAGTGGCTCTACGTGATTCAGCTGTGCCCATTGGCCATCTCTAAAAAAAACAAACAGGGGCACATCACTGTTGGAACTCAATTATAGTGAGAAAAAAACAGAGCAAGAATAGTAGTTTCAGCTCATAGAACTACATTGATCTCATATCACGTATACATGCACACTGATATTGAAGCTTACAGGCTCCTATTACCGAAGAAGTACACAACTCTATTTATAGGCTCCTGCACAACTCTATTTATAGGCACATGCGAACCGACTTAACCTCAGAGTTCACTGTGTAACAACTTAATTACACTACATGCTCACTAAGAGACTAGATCTTTCATTCACTTTTACAGATCATGGTCAAAACCAAATTCACTTTGGCATGGCCTCTGCCGACTTAGCTCTGCATGCAGCTCACCATTAGCCAACATGCATCTCTAGATGCTTCTCCAAGTGTGCAGCAGGCTAGGCTTTGTCCTCGAGAAAATAAATTAACTTCTTGAGATATCGCTGTCACGCAATCTACTCTTCTGTTGCATTTCAATGACACATAAACATGTACTCGAACTGGTACTCAAAACTCCGGTCGCTAATTGGACTCGACTTCAACTTGGCTCATGCGCACTCGGACGGAGACGGCAACACAACTCGAACACGTCTCGGACTTACTTATTGAGACAGTTGGTCTCAACTACGACTTTCCCAACTCGTGCTCGGGATGACGAACACATCTTCTCAACATCCCGAACTCAATTCCGTAGTCTCAACTCAGGATGGCGAACACATCTCTTTAACATCCTGAACTCAACTCTTTGTACTCAACATAGCATCAGAGCAGCGCCGACTCGTCTTCATCATCGGCCTCAATTAAATGTATCTGTGCTTTCTCCTTCCTCGGCTTACGACATTCGGAAGCAAAGTGTCTGTAGTCTTGACAATTATAGCAGCGAACCTTCACCTTATCGAACTTGTGGTTCTTCTTGCCAGAGTTATTGGCGTCCTCTTCTTTGGTCCTGTATTTCCACTTAGCACGAGTGAGCAGTAGATACTTACCTTCCTTGCCGTGCCGCCATCCCTTCATACGTTCCTCGTACGTCTTCAAACGCCGAAACAACTCCACAACCGTCATTGTCTTCACATCACCAAATTATTCAATAGTGGAGACGATCAGTAAGAATTTATCGGGGATAGAACATAGAAATTTCTTCACGACGGTGCGTTCCTCCATCTTATCTCTGATGAAACGAATCTCGTTGACGATAGTGGTCAGCTTCATGGCGAAATCGATGATAGACTACGTCTCCTTCATGCGCATCACCTCGAACTCACTCATGAGGGTCTGTACTCGCGCTTCCTTGACGCGATCAACACTGACATGCATCTCCTCCAAGGTATCCCAAGTTTCCTTGGTTATCTCCTTTTCAGCGAAGACTACCATCATGACCTCAGGCATGGTTTGAAATATGGTGGCGAGAGCCATCTGTTCCTTGCGCTCGTCGACCAGCTTATTGCCTTCCACTACTGCCCACACCCCTTGTGCGCGTATTGTTCACCTTCATCTTCACCACCTAAGACCCATAATTGGTCTCAGGGTAGTATATCCCTCCTTCGCCAGTGCCTTAGATGCCATCTTGTCCGAGGTGTCACAACTACCCATGGATTTGAGCAAGGACGGCATCTGTTCCGACATGACGCACTACATCTTTGCTTCTGTTATGCCTAACTCGAACCTAGGGCTCTTATACCAAGAGTTGAAACTCAATTTAGTAGAAGTCAAGAAAACAGACCAAGAGTAGTAGTTTCAACTCATAGAACTGCATTGATCTCATATCACATATACATGCACACACTGATATTACCGACTTAACCTTACAGTTCACTGTGTAACAACTTAATTACACTACATGCTGACTTAAGAGACTAGATCTTTTGATCTTTTATTCACTTTTACAGATCATGGTCAAAGCCAAATTCACTTTGGCATGGCCTCCGCCGACTTAGCACTACATGCAGCTCACCATTAGCCAACATGCATCTCTAGATGCTTCTTCAAGCATAATACAGCACGCTAGGCTTTGTTCTCAAGAAAATAAATTAACATCTAACTATCACAAACTGGACTGAGAGCCTCCTTTCTTTGATACAGCAGGAGGAACAGAGCTTAGGAACATTGAAAATGGCGAAAAAGTGCAAGGTTGGATCAATCATTAGAAAGGCTCCGAGCTTTGTTAAGAGAAAGTTACTTCATCGCAGCAACATACATCGTTATGATGGGGGAGATGGATCGCTAAAAGGCCTCCCAAATCTGCCTGCCTTTTTCACCCCTGCCCTGCTGCTGCTGCTACCACCACCACTAGTGCTACTACTTTATTAATTATCTGCTCTCTTCTTCAGTTCTTCTCGTCTCTACAAGCAGCCTCCTCCGTAGCCTGCGTTCTTGAACAGCTCCTGCTTTATCACGTCCGCGCTGATCCTCTCCCTCTGCATCTGCAACCAAAATCACCAACCACTCATCAATCCGACTTGCTGTCTCAAATTTGCTTGGACAACTAGTAGTATACGGTAATCTGTAACATGTACGTGTGTAGCTGAAGAAACAAGACTGGTAAATTGATGGATGGATAATGGGCACCTCGGAGCAGGAGGCGTGCATGCCGAAGTCGTTGAAGCAGCTGACGACGCACTGCTGGATGTCGAGCCCCAGCGTGTCGAGCGTGCTCACCGTCGACAGCAGCAGCCCCGGCTTCGCCGCGCAGTAGATCTCCACCCGGGTGTCGCCGCCGTCCTTCCTCTCCACGTCGAACTGCACACCGCCGACATAAACGCCTCAATCTTCTCACGCTCCCGATGAAGACGGTGCGCAGCATTCCAATTTTGTAGCTATTAGCAATGGCTTTCTTTACCTTGGGGGTGTTCCTGGAGAGCATCTCGTTGGGGTTGAGCTCCCGGAACACGCTGAGCACGCCCGGCGTCTCCTGCTCCTGATGCTGCTGGTCCATCTCCTCCTGCAGCTGACTGATCCTCTCCAGCAGCTCCTTCATGTAGTCGATCGTGTCCCCAAGAATCGATGTCCTGTCCATCTAGTTACAAGAGCCAAGAACACGTCGAGACATCATCTCCAATCAATACCCCATTGTGCTAAGATTATTGTCCTTGCAAGTAATCTAGTACTAAAAAGGAAGTGTTTTTGTTTTCCCTTGTGTTTTCGACATAGTATAGTACCTTGCTGATCTTGGGCACGACGGAACGGAGCATGGAGAGACGGTCGTTGAGGCGCTTGCGGCGGCGGCGCTCGGCCATCAGGTTCTTGGACGGCATGCCCTCCACCCTCTTCTTCTTCGACGCCGGCGCCGGCGGCACGGCGCCGGCGTTGAACCCGCCGCCGCCCTCCACCAGCCCGGGCTCCACCTTGCAGACTCCAAGGCCTCCCTCCACCAGGGGCACCTTGGGCTCAATGACATCAAGAAACCCCATCTCGCTGCCGCAGCCGTAGTCGCCGGCGCCGGCATTGGGACCGAACGCCGCGTTCCCGTAGACTTCGCTGAGGCAGTCGAACCCAGGCGCCGCCGGCTGCTGCGGCTGCTCGTAGGAGGCCGTGAAGGTGGGGAGTACACTGACAGTGGAGTGGTGGCGTTCTTGGAAGCAATCCATGGCGGCGCAGGCCGGGGAGAAGAAGTCCCCCATGGCATTGCACTCCCACGCGTCCCTCCTCAGGGAGAAGAGCTCCTCCAAGAAGGCCTGCTCTTCCAGCTCCATCTCTCTCTCGCTCGCTCGCTCCTTCCTTCCTTCCTTCACTGCAGCCTCCTCTTCTTGGCTTCCGAGGCTTGCGCGACTCTCAAGAGGGGAGGAGAAACAAAAGTTGTGGCCTGTGAGCTTTGAGAGCAGGGAGACTGTCCATGGTGACGGGTGGATTAATATATGGAGGATGGAAGGGGACAATTATTCCCTGTAATAAATGGAAAACAGTGGTATTAAGGTAGGTTGAGGGTTTCATTAGAGAGGGGCATGCCTGGTTTGGTCCTCCGGAGCCTAGGGATGGGATGGCATTGGAAAGGAATCATACCTTTTCACTTCCCTATGCCTATCTCTCTCTCTCTCTGTATAATTTATTTATTTAATCCCTAGACTTTGCTCTTGCATCTCTCTCTGAGGTGTGAGGCCTTCGTGCTATTCTACTACTGTAGTTTGTAGAGAGAGAGAGGGGCTCTCAATCCTATTTTGTAGTATTGTGACTTGTGAACCTTAGGGTAGGATAACAGTGATAGGGATCAGGATTGCTCCTGCTGATTATGTATGTATAGCTCTTCCTTTTCTTGTGTGTAATGCCTTTTGTAAGCTGCAGGGGATCGAGGGGGATAGGCAAGAGGGTGACTGGAGATATGATGCGCCTGTTGGACATAAAGTTGAGTTATTGTTGCCTTGGGAAACTATATGTACCAAATTGTGTGTGGTTTCATTCTTGGAAAAAAAGAGAGAGGTCAGTATGTAGTAAATTTTATGGTAAGCCGTTGTATACTACGAACTTGTGAACAGCACAATTGGGGTTGAACTGAACTGCCTTTGTTAATTAACTGGCCTCGTTGAGCTAGAGAAGACCATCCAACCCGGGCCTCGAGGAGGCTACCATGCCTTGTGTGCAAGGGCCAAATTAGCAAATACCAATGTCATTCTGAATGGGTTTAGTGATTAGCAAATACCAATGTCATTCTGAATGGTAGAGTAAGACAATCCAACCCAGGCCTCGAGGTTACCATGCCTTGTGTGCAAGGGCCAAATGAGCAAATACCAATGTCATTCTGAATGGGTTTGTTTTGTAATTAGCAAATACCAATGTCATTCTGAATGGGTTTAGTAAAACTAGGAGGAACCAGGAAGGATCCAAAACCATCTTTTTGGATTGGTCGTTGTGGGCACAAACTTTCATCCACTTGTGCTCGGAAGGCTCAACACTCATGAGGCATGACACTCCCTCGACACAGCTCTTGGCTGCGGGGTGAGCTCCTCCTCCTCCTCCTCCTCCTCCTCCTCCTTGTCAGGTATGAGTACCAGATGAAATCCTGTGACACATTAATCAAATAATTATTACCGATAGCCTCCTAAGAAGGTACAGAATAGCATATAGGTGGGGGCAGATCATCTGTACACAAGCATCAACCTTTGCCTGCATCGCATTTGCATCACTGCTGAAGTGCTGAGTGTTGAGAAGAGAACCTGAGACGAATCAATCCATGAGTGTATGTATGTATGTATACATGCGCATGTGTTAGGAGGCTCTTGTGAGCTGCAGGGGATCCCAGCGAGGGAGGGTGCGGGGCCCCGCTGGTGCGGCAAAGTTTGACCCACAGGCGTGTCTGAATCGTAAACGGCTTTGCGGGGGCGGCAGAGGCTGTGTCAGGTTCCCTGCTCATCCATACATTGGCGATGTAAGTCTGCAGGGTGGGACCCACGGGAACCCCACGTGTCCTCCGTGGCCCTTTTTGAGGGAGATGGTGTACATCTGTGATTCTGTGTGGTGCCATGGCCATGGGGATGGACACTGTTGACCACAGTACTCCACCTCAGCTACCTGAGCTAGCTAGCTCATGGACCTCAGCTAAGCCCGGACTCTGGACAGAGCTGTCGAGTGAGTGAGTCCCTCGTTAGTTGTTTACTCGAGTGAGCAGGTGGAGGTAGGATCACCTTGTGTAATCAATGGATTACAGGCTCTAATCAAACCTACATTCTGGCCAATGGTAGTAAGATGAATCATTCCTTGTGTGTGTATATGTATTCTCCTCTTTGTAGTGTTGTGGACCATGGACCTTAAAACTAATCGCAGTGAGTGCTGCCCAATTAATGTATCTACAGATAAGCACAAAGCCTTACCTAACAAATAACAATACTCTGCTAGGTCTCTCAGGTTCGCTATAGTTTCGTTGCATTAGTAAGATTAGTTTATCCATCTAGCTCTATCAATTTGCCTTCCTTTCTTTCTTTCTTACATTTTTTTTTGTGGTAGCAGCAGCAGCAGCAGAAGAGAACAAAACCTGCCTATATGTGACTTGTATTCAAGAGACTCGGAAAGGGATGGCTGCTAGTCATCCTCAGGCCAGGAACCGCGGCAGTCTTGCTTGGGGAGTGTGTGCCCGGATACAGAGTAAAGGTGAGCAGTCTGGCTCTTGTTCATGTTACAAGTGGCTTTAAAATTCAGATAGTAGTATCGTTCTTTCTGTTGCGAAGTGAGTGGATGCTGTCAAGTTTTCTGCAGCCCAAGAGAGTTTATTCAGTCACCTTTGATTTTGTGCTCTTGGTTTCGCAGAATTGGACTAGGTTATTCTCCCATGGCCAGGTTGCCGGTCTTGTAGGCTTTCTAGCTGTTTCAGGAGTAACTATAACGCACACCACTTGTTTATACTCTAGTAAACAGTCACATCACATGCACTTCAATTTGATAGCATCGTCTGGCCTATATATAATCATGATTTTCTGCAAGTAATCAATTAATCCATATAACTGAACCTGATGCCATTAGTTATTTCTCTTTTGAGATATGAATTGGTGGTCTTTAGTTAAAGCAATTCTTGATCATAAGCAATGTACTGGTGAGAACACTATTGAAATACTGAAATTATATATATATATATATATGTGGAGCTGTCGAAACCGGCCGGCCCAAGTGCCAGTACAGTCTACATGCGCTCTGTAACGGAGTAGCTGTCACAGCTCACAATAACTGTTCTAGATCTCATCTAGCATCATATATACAGAGAGGATTATACTCCAGTATTTAGTTGGTGGCTCCTGTTACTCAGAATCAGCTCAATCAATGTGTCCGAGTAACCCAACAGTTGATCAGGCCAGTTGATCAATGAACTCATCGAGCATCAAGTTGCCATTGCTGTGCTTGCCCAACGCATTGTGAATATGGCAACAACAACGATCGACAACATGCCAAGATCAAGCAACAGTATGATAGTCTTGACGTGTCAGTCTGCATTGGAAAATAGCTAGCTGTTGCTTGCCTTGGACACAAAAACTCATGGTCCTCAACTTACAGGCGGCTGCTGCTGCTGCATGTGCATGTTTCGTGTTCATCTTTTCGCAGGAGACGTGC
This sequence comes from Ampelocalamus luodianensis, assembly GCA_036346255.1. Lineage (NCBI taxonomy): Eukaryota > Viridiplantae > Streptophyta > Magnoliopsida > Poales > Poaceae > Ampelocalamus > Ampelocalamus luodianensis. The sequence goes on from CM070627.1 coordinate 1,622,545, forward strand.
TTGATGTGTACGTACAGTTAATATCAGCTATTGTTTCATCAATACCTACTTGCTGGACCAAGTAATATATACATTGGATTAGAAATAGTGTTTATAAGGTGTTTAGAACTGAAGCCAGTACGCATCACACGATCCATCCATGCATGTCAAGATCAACAGTCAAGCCAGTATTATTAATCCCGTAGCGTACGTCTCGGAATGGTTCTTCGAGGCCGGCCTGTTCTGTGGCTTAATTTCACTGGGAAATGGCTACAAAAGTCTTGTCAATGTGTAGTAATCATTTGTGAAATGCAGCATAGTGACGAATATACCTGTTTGATTTAGAGTGTACAAGAGAGACGTGATCGATCAATAACGCTGGCATAAGACGATGTTCAGTGAGACCAGTACTGTTTGACATGTGAAAGGTTAATTAGCTTATATGATGTCCAACTGATCGACAAGGACGAGTCCCTAGCTAGCTAGCTGGAGGAGTCACCCCGGCCGTTTCACTATCAATTAATTAAACACGACGTTTCAAGATCAGATGGTTGCATACAGCAGACACGATCGATCGTGCATACAGGATGAGATTATTGATTACAGAATAAAGGCACTCAGCAAACCAAACAAACCCTCTTAATTAGTAGTAAGTACTCTCAATCACATGTAGGAGCACTCACAAAAGGCAGTATATATTGCACATGCCTTGGCCATACACGTACGCATGTTACGAGGGAAGGCTACCAAGAACATATATAATAGTGTGGTATCAGCTGTCCGTAAACTTTGATACGTAGAACACGAGATGATGCGCAGGAGCGAGGGAGAGCATAGAGAATTGGACCGTCTCTTATGCAGTAGTCGACTGTAACACGAGAAACAAGACATATTGTACATGTACGAGCTAACTATAAAGATATGTAAAAAGGTAATATATTGTACAAGTTGTCTCTAGTATTGTCTATAAATCACATAAAATAATAATATAGACAATAGTTATCTATACCACTGTACGTGCTCTAACCGGACTGACGACGGCACATCGCTGGCTGGACGAGGAAGAAGAGAGGAAAAGGCCATGCATGCACGTATCTATGGCCGCCCATCGATGACCATCGATCATCGGCTTGATTGTTCCTTCTTGCTCTTTTGCTTTTGTTGTTTGTACCTACCTACCTCGCCTAGAAACCCTGGCCTCTCTATCTCTCTCTCCTCTCAAGCCACTCTCTCTCTCTCTCCTCTCCTCTCCATAGGCCATAGCCACAAAGGTGCTGGTTGCAAGCGTCCAAACACCTCGAAAGGAAGGCAAAACCGCCCAACACAAAACCAAACCATGGTAGTTTTGTATGTAGCAGCGCAAGGCCGGTTTTTGGCTTGTCTTATGTTACCTCCCCGTCGCCCACAATATTTGCTTTGCATTTTTGTGCAGTCGCAGTGGGAACAGTGTTAGATCCGGGCACCCTTTTCCTTCTTCAGTTGACGCGCCTCAAGGAGATCGATGAGTTTTTTTCGTAATTGAATCGCAGTCTATCTCGCAGACACAATCACTACTGCCGATGCCCGATGCGGTTGGGAAAAAAAAAAAGTGTAGGACCGGAAAGGCGACTAGAGGGGGGTGAATAGGAGTTTAACCAAATTTTTCTTTTTAAATATTAGATTCAACACAAATTTCACTCCTATAGCTATGAGAGCTATGAAGATCAATAGAAAACCACAGTGGAAGACTTATGTTGAATTTCCTTCAAACCCCGGAAGAAACAATCGAAACACAATTTTTCAAACTTGATGAGCAGTGTTGATGAGCAGGCGATCGGGCCGGCTACAGGAGCGGTCGGACCGTGCGGACGGTCGAGCCGGCTACAGGAGCGGTCGAGCCGGTGAATAGTAAAATCAGCAGAGAACGCAATTTCAAAGACTATTTCAAACCGAAAATCGATCTAACTTTTGATCTACGGCCAAACTTGACCAAATTTGGAACACAACTTCCCAATGATATCCGGAACCTATTCCAAGTGACGATCGAAAGATCTACTTCAAAGTTTTGATCTTTTCAGTTTTACGAAGGAAGGTTCAAAACCGAGCAAAAGCGAAAAACATGATCTAAAACTTGCTCGTGGGAGATTGATGATCTTGATGATCCTAGATGTATTCCCACACATCACGGCAAGATAGAAGTGGGCAAGAGATCAACCAAAAACCAAAAGATCAAAGATTGACTCAAAATCATAAAATGAGAAGGAAAAAAACACAAAGAGACACATCTTTGGATAATCATCCATGGATTGAATCATGATGTTGCTGGTTCTGACCACTCCCTCAAGGAGGACAAGAGCTCAATCCATGAGCACACAATCAACTCATCTCCCTAGAACCCTAAGCCTCTCTCTTTCTCTCTAAGTCCCTAAACCAAACTAGGGTTTGCAAATGAAGTGCTTGAGGTGGCTTGACCAGACACCCCTATTTATAGAGAGGCCTTGCTTCTAGAAGAGTTTCTCTAATGGGCTCCGTTAAGGCCCAACATGAGCGGACACTTACACACGCTTTTAAAGCGGCTGAAACCATTATCTCTTGACCTAAACCACTTCATCTTGCGACGTCCCGCGCCGTGGTTTAGCCAATCGTCACAAAGCCGGTATTTGGTGAAATTACCAAAATACCCCTTCTCGATCCTTCTCCATGGACCGAGTCCAATTCTGTCGAAGCAGTTGCTTGCTCCGCCACGTGTAGGTTGATCAACGGCTCTCATCATGTCGGCAAGTCTCTCCCGTCCAGATTCCTCCGGAACCACCAAGGCACTTGCACCGACCCCCGCGCCGCTTGATCAACCCGTCGCACCGAACTACCCGTTCGGTCATCCTCGTCCATTCTGCGCCACGCTTGAGCCACTTGACCTCACCCGGCATCCATGATCGTTCTGGACCTCAGCTCTCCAAGCTTAGTCCCGATCCTCTCGCCGTTGACCGTCATTGACCTTCAAAACACCTGCACAGCAATAGACAGAGAAATCGTCTCCGGGAACAAGTTCTTCACAACTTGACCCACGTTAGTGAAACCATGCAATATGCAACACATATACAAGGATAAACATGGATATGACTTAACTCAAAACCAATTAGCCAATCAAATCAACATTCAGCACAAAACCGGTCAGACCGCCATTCAATGGCGGCTCGACCGCCCGCCGGATCGACCGCTTCGGTATCGAATGATCGCTGAACTCGACGATCTTGGGACATTTGCCGAAAACACGAGAAATAGCAAACCAAAAGTGTAATTGCCAATTGTAACATCATCCTAATATCGTGCACATATCCTCATGATATCCACAATCTCCCCCTTGATGAACACATTGGCAATCTTCCAGAAAATGTAAGTTTGTGGTTTGAAAAGTAAAGAATCGTCGTTTTGCGCGCAAAGGCACAACAGTCCATAAGCAAGAGAAAGCCATGAAAATGACCAAGTTGGCTTGAGAATAGTTAAGGCAAGTGAGATAAGGCAAAGGACAGACAATGACTTCAATTTCAGAGAATCGCCAAAAATCTCACTTAAGGTCCATATGAAAGAACAATTGTTCTATTTGACCTTCGATCATGGTGAGTATTCACGAATTGCAATTCAGATTCGAAAAGGCAATAAAACCAAATGAATGCAAATGAGATGCTCCCACTCACAATGATCACCAATTGTCATGAAAGAACACTTTCTCCTAAGACTCCAAACGACTCTAAAACAACATTTTTACCAATCTTTCTCCCCTTTGACAATGTATTCAGAAGAACCATGGAAGAAGATAGAGCATGAATGACAGGGAATGGCTGTAATTTTTCCATTTTTAGCAACAGGAGCCATGAGAATTATCCAAGAAGACTAGACAAGTATTACACCAAGCCATATTATGTGAAGTAGCAAAGTTCCATCATGGCAAAACATATATAGCAAGCTAGAGCCAATGAGCAATAATTTGAGTTGAAATAAAGGCTTAGCAAGAAAAGATGTTGAAGATTATAGTTTAACTAAAGGTATCCAAGAAGGAGTCAAGCCATGTCTATAAGCAAAATGGAACCCATAAATTAGACACAGAGTCAATTTTGAGCATTTTATGAATCAATTTGTTCAAGCAAGTGGAATTTTATCACATTATAGCACTTTTTTGAAAGACTTGAGTTTTATCTTAGTAAAGCAAGTCTGGACTAGGAGCCATCCACAACGGCCTCCTAAGCTTTAACCAAAAGAAATTTTGTTTTCTTAGCAATGTGCTAGATCTCAAGCCCTTGCGACCATCCCAAGCAAGAAAGCTTAAGAGAGTGATCTAGGTCATCCAAAACTCCCCCTGAGTTCAAGCCTAGTACAATGGCAAGCCGTCTCATGAGAAAGAGTTGGTGAGATCAGTTTTTTCGCACAGAAAAACTTATAATTTTTTCATTTGCTTGACTTAAGGACTTCCAAAGCTCATTTTAAAACTCATATCAGATTCAAGACTCAATTAAGCGTATATGACATGGCGTGAATCCTAAGAGGATCACTAAAGCAAAACTAGTCACAAGATTCAAAAAGTTATGTTTTGATTCAAATTGCTCACAGATAATAAAACTATCATGGCAAAAACTAAGCTACATATGAAAAGCCATAACAGAAGTCTTAGCACATTAACACAAGACATGACAAGGTATAAAGTATGAAATCAAGTCATACAAGGATAATAATCAAAGCTCCATGAAGTTATATTACAATGCAAGTTGTAGAATTGAAAATGCATTATGATACAATGAATGCATAGGAGCAAAATTCCCCCTCAAAGCATACCAAGAGGACTAATAACCCCTAACTCTCCCCGCAACGTAGCAAAACGAGAAGAATCAAGAGCCTTAGTGAAAATATCAAGAACTCTTTGCCGGACTCAACAAAATGAAGCACAACATCACCTTTCTCAACATGGTCTCTAAGAAAATGATATCGAATATCAATGTGCTTGGTCCTAGAGTGTTGCACTGGGTTTTTGGCAATGTTGATGGCACTAGTGTTGTCACAGAAAAGAGGAACACTCTCCAAAAATAATCCATAGTCCCGCAAAGTAGACAAAATCCAGAGAACCTGAGAACAACTGCTTGCTGCAGCGACATATTCGGCCTCGGCAGTGGACTGTGCAACAGAGGACTGTTTTCGAGAAGACCAAGAAATAAGAGATGTGCCCAAGAAATGACAAGTGCCAGAAGTACTCTTCCTATCCACTCTACACCCATAAAATCAAAGCATCGAAAACGTCCGAATAGAGAGAGCAGAATCAGAAGAAAACCAGAGTCCAAAATCAAGAGTGTCTTGAAGGTACCTGAATATGCGCCGCACTGCTTGACGATGAGAAGCACGAGGGGAAGCCTGAAATCGAGCGCATGCACACACGACCGGTGTATGTCCTCCTCGCCGTGAGGTAGAGGAGGAGCCGATCATGCTGCAGATACTCTTCCGATCCACGGGCTCTCCATCCTCATCAGGGTCCAGCACGGTGGTTGTGGCAATGGGAGTAGACATTGGTCTACTGCTTCCCATGTCGAAACGCCGAAGAAGGTATTTTGTATACTTACTTTGATGAACGAAAGTGCCTTCTTTCAGTTGCTTGACTTGAAGACCAAGGAAGAAAGTCAATTCTCCCATCATGCTCATCTCGAACTCCTGCTCATAGAATCGAACATCCGACACCAAAGCATGAGACGAACCACCGAATATGATATCATCCACATAAATCAACCAATAAAAATCACTGCCATGCTTGAGAGTGAACAAGGTTTTATCAACCGAACCCATTTTAAATTCATTATCAAGTAGGAAACTCTTAAGCCTATCATACCAAGCTCTAGGGGCTTGCTTCAATCCATACAAGGCTTTGGAGAGTTTAAAAACACGTTTGGGAACTTATGATTTTCAAAGCCGGAGGTTGCTTGACATAGACTTCTTCTTCTATGAAACCATTAAGAAATGCACTTTTGACATCCATTTGAAAAAGCTTAAAGCCCTTAGAAGAAGCAAAAGCTAGCAGTATGCGAATGGCTTCTAATCTAGCGACAGGAGCAAATGTCTCTTCAAAGTCTAAGCCCTCTACCTGGGAATAACCTTGAGCTACAAGCCTAGCCTTGTTGCGAACTACCAACCCATCCTCACTTTGCTTATTTTTAAAAATCCATTTTGTTCCAATTACATGAATATCAGGTGGAGGTTCAACTAAGGTCCAGACTTTGTTTCTTTCAAAATTTTCAAGTTCTTCATGCATGGCATTGACCCAAGAGGAATCAGATAAAGCATGGGTGACATCTCGGGGTTCAAAAGACGCGACAAAAGCAGAGAATGTGCATGAGAATCGGAGAAATAAACACGAGCGAGTGACTCGCTCATTGAAATCCCCAATCATCCGCTCAGCGGATGTCGTCGCTGAATATGAAGAGGAGCTCACAGTGCGTATGGCCTCTACCTCATGAGTGCGGAGGTAGGAGCGAGCCACTCGGATCGTCGGTGAAGATAGGAGGAGGCCGTTGACCAAGTGGGGTAGTGGTAGTGAGCTCTCCAACCATCTCGTAAGAAACTTGAGGAAGAATTGGGTCCTCATCCTCGAGTCATCGTCGACGAAGATGCTTTCTCGAATATCGAAACCCGTGTACTGCAAAGATCGGGTCTAGTACCAGGACTAGCCTCATCAAAAGTGACTTCGCAAGTCTCAACAATTTTGTTAGTATCCAAATTAAATACACGAAAGCCACGAGAATGAGCAGGATATCCAAGGAATATGCCATCAGGACATCTAGATTCAAATTTATCCAAATTGTCATGTTTAAGAATGAAACACTTGCAACCAAAAATCTTGAAATGAGAGACTTTAGGCCTATGACCAAATCTAAGCTCATAAGAAGTCTTGCCAATCACAGATCTCAAGAAAACCCTATTAGACACATAACAAGCAGTAGAGATCGCCTCAGCCCAAAATCTCCTAGGTGTGGAATGCTCATCTAGCAAGGTTCTAGCCATCTCTACAAGGGTCCTGTTCTTCCTCTCTACAACGCCATTCTGCTGAGGAACTCTAGGAGAAGAGAACTGATGCTCAATTCCCCTATCAGTGCAGAAAGTGGCAAAAGAAGAGTTCTTGAATTCTATCCCATTGTCACTCCTAATGACTCTCAAAGCTCCAGGAAGATCAACAGCTAGTCTAAGGACCAATTCTCTAAAAAATCCAAAAACCTCGTCCTTAGAAACCAGAAAATAAACCCATGAATACCTGGAGAAGTCATCCACAATCACAAGCACATACCATTTTCCACCACAGATCGAACCCTAGAAGGACCAACGGTGTCTAAGTGCAAAAGGCGACTGGACCATCAGTCATTACTAAAGTAAGAGGTGGATGAGAAGCGAAACCATCTTACCATGTCTACAGGAGCGCACACTAGGTCTCTAATGACCTTGACCTAGGCAACCCTCTAATCAAATCCTTGCTACCGACTCTAGTCAAGTGGTCAAAACCTATGTGACCAAGTCTACGATGCCATAAGACTAGATCAAGAGAATCGAAGCTACAAGACATCTAGAGCTGAGCGGATGAGACACCGAAATCAACACTAAAAATCCTCTCAAACCTAGTGATCCCAAAAACATTCTCACCAAGAGTCCGAACTCTACACTCACCACTCTTAAACCTTACCTCGGACCCTCATCAAGCGGTGAGAAGCAGATAGCAGATTATACCTTAGCTTACTTACCAAAGCGGCGTTCTTAAGCATGAACTTGTTGTTGACGCGCCTTTGTGCCCTTGGTCATCACGGTCCGTAGCAACATCCCCAAATGTGATCAACTCATTGCCGGATGCACGTGTGAGGAGGAGAACCATCTAGAATCTCCGGTCATGTGTCAAGAACATCCGAGTCAACAAGCCATATGTCCTCCTTCCTCGCACGACGGACCTACTGGGGCATAAGCAGAAAACATCCGTGCCTCGATCGGGTTAGTAATAAAAGACTTAGGAATCGATCGAGACACGATCTTTGAGGAACAACGAGAAGCAGCGAGAAACCGATTAAGAGTAAAATCATCGAATGCACATGAGAAACACCTAGACCTCTCCGAATCGACCTACCAAAAGGTCGGTACTCCCCCTAGATGCTACCCGTGGTCTCTCCTCATGATATCCCAAACTGTAACGCCTAGAACCTCCAAAGGAGTCAAAGAAGTCATCTACCAACCTAGGCCTATGTCTAGCATGAAAGACAGTGCACGGCTCTAGAGACTACAGAGGTGAAGGAACTCCTCTAATGGACCTCAAAGCGCTCATCCTCCCTTCCTCTCAATCTTAGCTCTACTGAAGCGAACTCAACAATGTGGCCATCCTTCTTGCGAGAAGGTGCAATGGTATTTGACCTTTTGAGGGTCCGACCTATTGAAGTAGAAACACTGTCTTGCTAGAAGAAGTTTGGGCAAAACCCGCAGATCTAAAAACAATCTTAGATGGTTGGGGTTCTACCTCAAACAAGCCACTCTCATGACTCTCGTGATCTTAGGTGGATGGTTCTTGGAATGCTCTATTGAATTAAAACCTAAGCCACTATTCTTCACACTCACCTTAGATGTATCAAGAATCATGTTGAGGTTCTTCTTCCCACCAAGAAATCTCTCAAGAGTATCTTTTAGGTAATCATTTTCTTTGGCTATGTCCTTACATGACGAACAATTACTAGACTTGATTGCCTCATCATACTCATCCTTGAGAATAGCTATCTCAACTTTTAATGCCTCACAAGACACACAATATGAATTCCTAATCCTATTCAACTGTTCCTTAAATTTATCTCTAAATGCCTCTTGTATCTTATCTACATTCATTTCAATTTCAGACACAAGATACGGCAAGAAGAGTCAATATCTTTCTTGGATGCAATCATGAACATGGATTTTTCAATATTAGCTTTCTCCTTTAAAGTCTTGTTTAGAGCATCATTCTCAATTGTGAGTTTAGGGCAATTTTCACATGATGCGATCTAGAATAAAGAACCATTTATCATCTCTTTCGGTTTGACCTTATTATCCTCACAATGAGAGCAAGTATGACTAGGATCAAATTTCTGCAATTCTTTTGTAGCGCTATTCAATTTTAATTCAAGCAACGCATACAGTTTAAACAAGGTGAAGGAATAGCATCTACAGAGTCACATCTAGAGCAATAGCATTCATACAAGAAGGACTAGACTTGAGAGATTCAATTTCATCAAGAGCATCTTTTAATTGATTTGTAATGAGAGGAATGAGTAGTTTGTAGATTGGTCGATCAAACATCAAGCTAAGACAAGAATCACAATCATTTGTAGGATTAATAGATTTGAGCCTAACAATTTCTAGGTTCAAGTCTTCAATTATGGTATCCTGTTTCTTTATCTTTTTAGCTTGCTTCTTCGCTTTTGTTCAAGAACAACCAAAGCACGTTACATTTCATTTGGTGATGGACATACCTCGTCGGGATCATTGAAGAGTTCGTGCGTCGTTGGAGGAGTCGACGTCGTGGTGTCCCGGGCCATGAAGCACATGGTGAAATCATGAGTCTTCTTCTTGCCATGGGAGTCATCGTCGCCGTCCTCCGTCCCGAGTCCACATCGCTCATATCAACACTCTCGAGGCGGCAAGGACCCGGTGATTTAACTTGCGATAGTTGGGCTTCTTAGCTTTTGCATCCTTAGCTTGTGGATGTCTCCGAAAATCCTTCTCCTCTTTGCCATTCAGCTTGGGGCACTTGGAGCGAATGTGATTTGGCTCACCACACTCAAAACAAGTGATAGGTCCACCTCTCCTCCTATTTCTTACTTTGTTGAATGCTCTCGAGAATCTGGTGGATAGGAGGGCTAAGTCAACCTCAGGTATCTTCTCTAGTTGCTCATCGCTCAAAGAATGCCAAGCGGACAAAGAAAGACCAGATGAGCTAAAATCAAAAGAATCAGAAGAACTACCCTTAGAAGGGTCGACCACTAACGCCATCGACTCTGTCTTGGGGAGACGCGAGATAAAGTCAATCTCATGCATCTTCAACCTCGAGTAGAGCTTGTCCATGGTAAGCTCACTCATGTGATGTTGTCATTGATGGAAGTGATTTTCATCCCCAAACTCTCACATCAAGAGCACCCAAAATCGGCGTGCATTCTCGGATTCAGTGAAGACAAGATCCACGGTCGTAAGATTATGCAGAATCTTGGAGAACCTTCCCCACAACTCATCTAAAGACTCACCAGGCTTTTGCTCGATCTTTGAGTATTCTTTCTTGAGTTGGTTCTGTCTCACTTCCTTGATCGCAGTAGAACCCTCGTGGTAATCACAAAGAGTCCTCCAGATCTCATGAGCAGACCTCAAATGAGCAACACGCTCAAACTCAGATCGACTAAGCCCTTGAATCAGAAAGTTTTGAGCCTTGCTATTAGCCTCAACATCTGGAGTGATCACATCGTCATCGGCTGGCACAACATATGGATTTTTGACCTTAAGCCAAATAGCGTGCCCTTGAGCCTCGATGTAGAATTGCATACGAGTCTTCCAATAAGAAAAATCAGATCCATCAAAGATATGTGGTTTGTTTGCATACTTGTCAGTCGCCATGGCTCCAAAGACCGGTTAAGATCTATAAGAAGAGCTAACCGTGCTCTGATACCAATTGTAGGACCGGAAAGGCGACTAGAGGGGGGTGAATAGGAGCTTAACCAAATTTTTCTTTTTAAATATTAGATTCAACACAAATTTCACTCCTATAGCTATGAGAGCTATGAAGATCAATAGAAAACCACGATGGAAGACTTATGTTGAATTTCCTTCAAACCCCGTAAGAAACAATCGAAACACAATTTTTCACTTGATGAAGCAGTGTTGATGAGCAGAGCGGTCGACCGCCACAGGAGCGGTCGGCGGTCGGACGACGGACGATCGGCCCGCTACGAGGCGGTCGACCGGTGAATAGTAAAATCAGCACGTAACGCGAATTTCAAAGACTATTTCAAAACCGAAAATCGATCTAACTTTTGATCTACACGGTCAAACTTGACCAAATTTGGAACACAACTTCCCAATGATATCTGGAACCTATTCCAAGTGACGATCGAAAAGATCTACTTCAAAGTTTTGATCTTTTTCAGTTTTACCGAAGGAAGGTTCAAAACCGAGCAAAAACGAAAAACATGATCTAAAACTTGCTCGTGGGAGATTGATGATCTTGATGATCCTAGATGTATTCCCACACATCACAGCAAGATAGAAGTGGGCAAGAGATCAACCAAAAACCAAAAGATCAAAGATTGACTCAAAATCATAAAATGAGAAGGAAAAAAAACACAAAGAGACACATCTTTGGATAATCATCCATGGATTGAATCATGATGTTGCTGGTTACAGCCACTCCCTCAAGGAGGACAAGAGCTCAATCCATGAGCACACAATCAACTCATCTCCCTAGAACCCTAAGCCTCTCTCTTTCTCTCTAAGTCCCTAAACCAAACTAGGGTTTGCAAATGAAGTGCTTGAGGTGGCTTGACCAGCACACCCCCTATTTATAGAGAGGCCTTGCTTCTAGAAGAGTTTCTCTAATGGGCTCCCGTTAAGGCCCAACATGAACGGGACACTTACACACGCTTTTTAAAGCGCTGAAACCATTATCTCTTGACCTAAACCACTTCATCTTGCGACGTCCCGCGCCGTGGTTTAGCCAACCGTCACAAAGCCGGTATTTGGTGAAATTACCAAAATACCCCTTCTCGATCCTTCTCCATGGACCGAGTCCAATTCTGTCGAAGCAGTTGCTTGCTCCGCCACGTGTAGGTTGATCAACGGCTCTCATCATGTCGGCAAGTCTCTCCCGTCCAGATTCCTCCGGAACCACCAAGGCACTTGCACCGACCCCCGCGCCGCTTGATCAACCCGTCGCACCGAACTACCGTTCGGTCATCCTCGTCCATTCTGCGCCACGCTTGAGCCACTTGACCTCACCGGCATCCATGATCGTTTCGGACCTCGACTCTCCAAGCTTAGTCCCGATCCTCTCGCCGTTGACCGTCATTGACCTTCAAAACACCGCACAAAGAATAGACGAGAAATCGTCTCCGGGAACAAGTTCTTCACAACTTGACCCACGTTAGTGAAACCATGCAATATGCAACACATATACAAGGATAAACATGGATATGACTTAACTCAAAACCAATTAGCCAATCAAATCAACATTCAGCACAAAACCGGTCAGACCGCCATTCAATGGCCGGCTCGACCTCTAACGATCGATCGCTTCAGTATCGATCGGCCTTTGAACTCAACGATCTTGGGACATTTGCCGAAAACACGAGAAATAGCAAACCAAAAGTGTAATTGCCAATTGTAACATCATCCTAATATCGTGCACATATCCTCATGATATCCACAAAAGGTCGACCTCGCGAGCCGGCTCGGACTCGTGAATTATGATGTTCTCAAGCCGAGTCAAGTCTATTTTCAAGTTTACAATATTTTCGAGCTGAGACAAAAGCGCTCGTGAAGCTCATTTGGCTCGTTTGGCTCGTAGGCTGCTTGCCAGCCCAGCCCTACGGACATTGAGGTCCAGGACTCTCAGCCCATTTCATTTTCAAATGAACCATCGACACACGACTCGATGACACTGTCTATTCTAAATTGTCGATCCAGATCGAGTCTTCCGCCGATCCTCCGTCACCCAACCGCTCCTTTCGGCCCTTCCCGCTGCCCTGTCCTCATTCTGCTAGCTCGTCCTCCTCCGCCGCCCACCGCTCCTTCCTTCGCCCTGTTCTCCGCCGTCCCACCGCTCCTTCCGCTCCTTTCTCTGCCGCGTCCCTGCCTTATGGCTCTGCTCCTCACAGGTGGGCGATGCGCAACAATATGCTTCTATGCCCGACGTCGTATCCTCGCCGTCCACGTATGGAGTGCGAATGGTGCATGGAGTCTCGTGCGCGCCGAGGGAAGAAGTCTATCACTGACGCCGGGACCTCCGCCTCCGCACTAGCGGGCGACCGTGCAACCGGCGACGCCTCCTTAGCTCATCGAATGCAGCTCCAGCTACATCCAAGGCACCTTTAAATCAAATGAGATGGAACTTAGAACGATCACATCGATACTGGTTTCTCATCAATATTGTGTCTTCATTTTCTTTCTATTCTTAAATTTCCTTTACACATAACATATTCTGAAACTCATGTCATAACTATTTTCCTTTTTTTTACTTATTTGCAAACAGTATCTCTTCCATCTATTGTTCCACTGTATGAACCTATGGTACAATTTTAGTTAATTACTTAATTTAATTTAATGGGCAAAACATAGCTAAGGTTTAGCTGAAAACTAGAATATCTGAGCGTGACTATCTGGCTCTCTTACTATAGGTGCTAAAGATGAACGTTTCATTCAATCAATAGTTACCAAGTGAAGTTCTGTGCTAACTATGGTTACCCTAGAATGAAAGATTTCACAAAATTCTGAGATATGACCTTTGATGTTTTAGTGAACAAATGACTTCTCAAACTGTAGCAAACACTGATGTTTGGATATGGACATGTATGTGCATATGCATCTCTCTCTATGTTGTCAGATCTGCCTTTTCCTACCTTTGCACTCTTTTCTTTGAGGTTATGTACAAATGGGTTGCTAAAAATGGTCAATAGTCTGATTCGTTGGATGCTTTGTATGACAAGATGATGTTATGACAAGTTGACAAGAGGGCCTTCCTTTTGTTTGGTGGCCTTTGCATAATACAAGACTTTTTGGACTTTTGTCTGATTTCTTACTTGCTAGTCCTGAACTATGAAGTTTATTTATGAATTAGAAGTTAGAACTCTGTCGATTGTTTAGTATCGATCTTATGAATGAATGTTGGAGACTTTCCTTGAGTTAGATCTACATAGAAAAAGACACAGAGAATTTATACAGGATCGGGCATTCTCCTAAGAGAATAATAACCTAACTCCTGCGAGGGAACATTGGAGGGAGACTGGGAGTCGAGAGGGAGGAGTGGTGCTGCGGGAGGGAGAGCCGCAGAGGCCGGAGAGGGAGGCGACGAGGCGTTGCGGTGTGCGCGCTGCGGCCTGCGGGGCAGCGGGAACCGAGAGGGAGAGCCACATGCGGAGCCCAAAGGGCAGAGGCAGCGGGCAGAGGCCAAAGCCGCGGGCATGGGCCAAAGCCGCGGGCATGAGCGAGTTGGGGTGATGAAGCCAAGAGGATGCACAGCCGCATAGGGAGTTGGGGTTAGGGAGGAGCCGAGGAGAGGACTGGTGCCACATGGGCCTACTACATGGGTACTCCATTTTGCTAATAGGTCGGACTGGTACTTCAGCCCACCCAACACCAGGCCTCGGTCCGCCCATGACTGGGACCTACTCAAGCAACGATGACTACCAGGAAGACGACGACTGGATTCGTTCGGATCTAGAGTTCTAGACTTCTATCATCCAGATTCGGCCTGATCTGGTCATCGACGACCCTCCGAGCAGCAAGGTCCGGTAGGGAGCTTCATGGGGGGCGGCGGAGCCAGGACCGAGCAGCGGCGACCGGATGCCAAGCGAGATGAGGTCGGCAGCGGCCGGATCCTAAGGAGGCGGGGTCGTAAGCGCTGAATCCGGTCAAGGCGAGGTCGGTGACGTGCTCCAACGGCGTTGACCGATAGCACCGCGACAGGATATGGTGGTGCGAGAGAGGGGGAGGGATGTGGTGGGAGAGAGACGATGGATGAGGGGAAAGTGAGAGAGTGGGAGGGATGGGGAGGGGGGGAAATAGGAAAAAGTCTATTTTTCAACCTTGAAATTTTTAAAAAGTACGGAAAACAACCTTGAAGTCCAAAACCAGACAGCAGAGGACCTTGAAGTTTGAAAATCGGACAAAAAACCCCGCACCGATTCCACCTTGGTTTTGGGGCTGACGTGGAGGTCCATCGACAGCGGGGCCCACGGTGCAGCCTCACGAGCGCGTGTGAACTAGGCTACTGCCAGGCCCACTGGGCGGTCAAAGGGAGGTGCGACGGGGCCGGTCCAACTCGGGTCAGGCAGGGGAGGCTAGGGGCGCGCACGGCTCGGGCTTGCCGCCGGTGGAGGGAGGTGCGGCGACGTCGACGATGCTAGGAACGGGTCGCCCAAGAGGGGGTAGCCCTAGGGGAGGCGACGACGGGGTGGGCGGGGCAGTGGAGTGGCAGCTCGGTGGAGGAGGGCGGCGGCGGTGCCATGGGCCACGCGCGGCGTCGGCGGTGGAGTAGAGTAGGGAGGAGGGCGACGCGCGCATAGGCGGTGCGAGGATGCGGGGAAGTCGGAGGTGGGGTTGGGGTGGCTTGGGGGCAGCCGAATTGGTGGGGCAGCGGTGGCCGAAGGCGGAGGAGGAAGAGTGGCGGCGACGGCACTTCTCGGCGACGGGGAGGAAGAGGAGAGGTAGGGGAATGCTTGAGGGCCACAGGGGGCGCATTGTGACGCAGTCGACTGGGGCAGAGGCTCATTGGAGCGGTGCTTCGACGGCGCGGTGGTGCGGCGGCCAAAAATGGGAACTCGGCTCCGGCTTCGCTCGGGGAAGGGGAGGGGGGAAAAGGAGGCGTGGGGCCTCTTATAGCCAGGGAAGGAGGAGGGATGGCCGTTGGAGCTCTTGTGGGCGCGCGGTCCCGAGCTCCTGTTTTTGGCCGCCTCGCCGTCGAAGCACCGCTCCAGTGAGCCTCTGCGCCAGTCGACCGCGTCACAACGCGCCCCTTGTGGCCCTCAAGCATTCCCCTACCTCTCCTCTTCCTCCCCGCCGCCGCCACTCTTCCTCATCAGCCTCCGGCCACCGCCGCCCCACCGATTCGGCTGCTCCCAAGCCACCCCAACCCCACCTTCGGCTTCCCCGCATCCTCGCGCCGCCCATGCGCGCGCCGCCCTCCTCCCTACTCCACTCCACCGCCGGCGCCGCGCATGGCACATGGCACCGACGCTGATCTCCTCCATCGAGCCGCCGCTCCACTGCACCGCCCACCCCGCCACCGCCTCCCCTAGGGCCACCCCCCCTTGGGCGACCCGTTCCTAGCGTCGCCGGCAGCGCCGCACCTCCCTCCGCCGGCGGCGAGCCCGAGCCGTGCGTGCCCCTAGCCTCCCCTGCCTGACCTGAGTTGGACCAGCCCCGTAGCCCCTTTTAACCCCCTCCCTTTGACTGCCAAGCGGGCCCTACAGCGGCCTGATTCACCGTGAGGCTGCACCGTGGGCCCCGCTGTCAGTGGACCTCCACGTCAGCACCCAAACCAGGGTGGAATAAGCGTGGGCTTTTTTTTTTTGTCCGGCTTTCAAACTTCGAGGTCCTCTGTTGTCTGGTATTGGACTTCAAAGTTGTTTTCCGGACTTTTTGAAAAGTTCAAGGTTGAAAAATAGACTTTTTCTAAAAAAAATATTAAGTGGCTGACCGGTGGACCCATGTTTTGGGAGGGTGCGGGTGAAATTACTTTTTCTGATTATAGGTTTCCAAGTATATATATTCAGTCAAAAGTGTAAAATTAAAATATCATAAGGGCTCAAATGAGAAAAATAAATAAATAAAGGTTTGAAATACAGATATTCAAACCCATCGCCCGAAGCCAAGTAGCCACCATGCTTAGCCAAGATGCTCGCTCGATCGATCCGGATCCGCCATGCGTTCCTATATATTGATATCTACACGTGCATATCGTCGATCTCGATCGCGTACTCGCAGGTAGGTGGATGATATATGTATCGATCGATCCAGAGCTAGCTAGCGTCCATTATCGATCGATCCAAGGCTAGCTAGCGTCCATGCATCTCGTACCACGGGCTGCATCAGGCCGGTAACGTACGTACTGTAGTAAGCCTGGCTGCCAGGGCATGGGTGTTCCCTCAATCCAACATTCAAAATTTTGAACCAAATACCCAGCATATAGCAGGTGTATTACGCATTATATATGTTACAGTCGGGAGGATTCCTAGTAAAAATATCGTGTCACGCCATCTTTTTATTTTCGACCGTCTGATCTTCTTGCTCCTAATGTATACTAGTCGTTGGATATGTTTGTTGCCCCACCGAGACAAAATAGCAACCAGGTCCTTCGAGAAACGCCCAAATTCTTCGAGTCGCCTCCGTCGTCCACTTTGTTTACAATCCGACCCTCGCGCGGTCTGCCTCCTCACCCACCCATGCACTTCCTCCTCCCTGTGGGCTCCTCTCCTTTCGCCTCCGTCTCCACCTGTGCCTCCTCTTCGTGCACTGTCGCGGCGTCACCGCCTCCCCTCCCTCCCCCGTCAAGGACGTAGCCACCAAGGGGGCTTCGTTGGGCTCGAGCCCACCCTCCGCCAGCACTGGTAACCCTACGCAAGGTACCTTTATTGTTCTTTTTTTGCTTTGCTTCTCTTATATTCATGTATAAATTTGGATTACACAACACCATGTTTGTCCTAATTTAACTTAGTCCTCTTCGGTTTCTAGTAAAAAATAGCTTAGTCCTTTAAGCACCCCTCTATTTTTATTCTAGCTTCACCATTGCAGTGTAGCACGTTAAAAAATGTGCAAGAGCAACTAGTTACTATAGCCCTCGATTTGCACCGCACCGTTCGCTTTGAATCTAACTACCCAAATTCACCATAAGGAACCCATCACTATTTATGCAAAGGCAGATGATATGCTTCCTATGAAGATGAATCACTACTACAAAAGATGCGATATTGGACGTCTCATCACAGACGGTTCCCCAGAAACCGTCAGTGTTGTAATTATCACAGACGATTTAAAAATCGTGACCATCTATATTACTAGTGATGGGTTGAACCGTTTGTGATACATCAGATATCACAGACCGTTTTAAATAAGAACCATCTGAGATAATTCCCAGATGATTCTTAACAAGAACCATCTGTGATTATTGCAGACTTCACACACGGTTTTTAAATATAACCGTTAGTAATATGTTCAAGACGGTTCTTAATAAGAACCGTCTGTGATAATTTTGTATCACAGACGGTTTGTGGTTGGAACCATCTGTGATATGTTCAAGCCGCTTTGGCTCCCGCACGATGCGTTTTTTCGTCTCGCGCGCTGACGTTATGATACGTCTTTTCGTCTCGCACGCCGACATTACGTCTCTTCTGTTTCGGTTTGTGATACATTTTAAAAGAATGATCATCCTCCATCGAAGATGAATCCCCACATAGCTCTACTCTCTTTCGCACCCTCCATCAACAATCATCGCTACGGTATAGAAAAGTCATAGACCGTCGCGCGCCATGGTGACCACACGGAGCATGATGGCGATGAGCTATGTGATCGCCGTCACTCTTCCTCACGATGTCGTCGTCAACATTGTCGGCCTCGTGGCCGTGAGCTCTTCTCAGTCCATGGCTGACCTCTGCAGCCTACGAGCCACATGCATATTTATATACCTACAAAAATATGTACTACTGTTTGTGGCAGCAACCAATCCATGCATGCATACATGTTACTGTTTTTTATATTATTTTTTAGAGAAACATGCCACTAATTTGACTAGCAACAACGCTCTTAATTTGGCCTTTTAATTTTCTCTTATGTAGTAATTCTGATGTCTTGAATTGTGTACGTATATTGGAGTTGCGAGGCCATGTACAAGGCGTCCAAGGAGTACGCTATGGGGAGGCGCGTGGCGCTGGAGTGGGAGAAGGCGATGAAGTGGCTGGGCAATGAGCGCTACCTTGCCGTCGTCAACCACCTGGCCGGTGCCGGTAACCCGAAGGCCTGCTTCATCGTCGCCCTCACGTTTGTCTTCGCGCACCAACACATGCAGTGCGGCCTCGTGTGCCTCGACCGTGCGACCGTCGTCGGCCACAAGACCACGGCTTACGTGCTCGGCCTCCTCCTCTACACGGCTGGCAAGGCGCACGACATTGGGAAGCACTACATCAGCCAGATCGAGGACGAGCCTGCCGATGGCGGGTCCGATCGGGAGTGCAGGCGGCGCCAGAGGCTCGCTCCGGACGCGGTTCGAGAGGCGACGTGGAAGAAGATGGTCGGGCCGTAGGGCCGGGTGTTGGCACTACCGAAGGACGGCCACCAGTGCATGAGCACCAGCTGCGGCGTGACGGAAGGGTGGGACGACTACGTCGTCTTCTGCAGCGATGACTGTAGGATTAGACATGAGTACGCCAAGTTCTTTGCATAGGTGTTGAACTACTTATCGTAAAATTTGCAATTTTAGCAAATATTCAGATATAATTTTAGTAGTAATACTCATAGTTAAAGCATAAAATTAGCATAGACGCGTTTTCCTTAAAACTATCTGTGATACTTCACAGATGATGTTTAATACAAACCGTCTATGATAATTAACTCATCACAGACAGTTTGTATTAAAAACCATATGTGATATTTCTCAACCCAAACTTTCAAACTGAAACGGCGTCGTGACCTCTCAACTACTCCAGTTTGGTTCTGCTACCAACTCCCCTTCATATATACTGTCTGTACCCGCCCAACTACTCCAGATCGATTTCACCACCTCCCCCAAATAGATGCGGCACTGCCTCCCCCTAAACCAATCAAAGCGCCCTGTCCCCCGACGACGCCTACTACCGCTGTGAGCTCCTCCACCTCCGTGTGATGCCACGGTTCACTGCAGAAGGAACTCTTGTCGTAAGAGTGTCTTGTGCAGTGTCATTGTCGTGACACAACGGTGACGCTGCCGCCGCCTTTCCTTCATTTCTGGTTTTATCCAACTGGTTAGCCACATAACCCACAAGGCAACCGACCGGGCCGCCCAGCTAGTCGCACCTACTGCAGCAAAACTCACAGAAGTCGATCCCTTGGGGATCCACTTCCTCCTCTGCAACAACAAAGCAATGTAGTTGAGTACAAAAATGTACTCGTAAGACTTACGGTAACAAGCCTATACATGGCTACATGAAAGCTGAAACAAAGGAGATGGTTATATGGTTAATTAGACGTATAAAACAATTTCCATGTTACTCGTAAGACTTACGGTAACAAGCCTATACATGGCTACATGAAAGCTGAAACAAAGGAGATGGTTATATGGTTAATTAGACGTATAAAACAATTTCCATGTGCAATAATATAATAGGTTGAAAGCAATTTGGCAAATCAGTTTTTAACCATTGAAATAACAGTGAGACAATAATGAGTATCATAAATAACAACCTAGAGGTGACTAACCCAATAGCAACCACAACATAGCACGAATTACCCATTCGTACTACCCAAGTTCAAATTTTAATGAAAAGGTTATAGTCTAACTCTTGAAAGACCTCCCTAAGCATGTCCATAACCTAGAACGAGGCTATTCGAATAGTTTAAACCCTGCAGGGGTGTATCAATATACCCACACTTCGGACCGCCTTTTTACCACATGATTAAGCACACTTCCAAAGGTATGTTGTCATGGCTAAGTCCTACAGACATTTCCAATATTGTGTATTAACTACGAGCCGCTCGTAAGGATAGAAACCCCTACGCTACAATGCAAGCCGAAAGTCAACAAATCCCATCAGGGTTAAGGCTTTCGGACACTACAATGCTCCTAACATCTTCCCTCTTGAGACTCAGAGCAAACACACGCCAAAGTACTAAGTCAAGAGAGGTCACATACCCTCTAGTGTGGTTAGCACGCAAGAACGCTTGGTTTAGTGTAACAAGATGTTCAGTCCTTGTTGACTCGGGCACCATTCCAGTCACACCCAAAAGCGCTGAAAATAAAGTCATAATAAGTTTTTGTGTGATCAAGGTTATCGACTAAGTCGACAACCGCCTAATTCTACCGGTAGCTAAGCATGACTAAGCAACATTGACTCGAGAACTACTAAGTGACAAGGGCTTATCCAACGAACCCCAAATCACAGCAAGATAATCTCAGGCTCAGTAGTAGAGGATAAACATTTACCTACATATTATGCATCTAATAGGTCAACTAATCGACAATAGTTTAAGACAAGATAGCAATGCATACGTAGAATTTGCAAACAACATATTAGACTTTGAACATAATAGGAGTAATATGATCAAATGATGCTACATCTGCTTGCCTTGCTGGAGATCACAATCTTGTTGCTGAGGATCACTCTCGGGTTCAATAAATTCTTCGGAACCTAACGCAAGAATGCGAAAATCCAACAAGAGCGACGATCACCGAAAAAGACTCAAAAACCAAAGTCATCCAACCTTTATGAATTTACACAGCAGAAAGACCATGATTTTAAATGAATTTAGTAACAGGAATCAATCAACTTGGACTGAGCATGCAATGGGAAGCTAAGAGGTGCTGTAAAGGCACACAAGGAGGAGCTCAAGAGTTCTTTAAAGCCAGAGAGCAACGGTGGAACAAGGACGGGCTTTAACGGTGGACATGGCCAAAAGCTCTGCCAAAGGTGAGGGAGGCGATGGGAGCAAGTGAGAGTGACGACTTTGAGTGCGAAAACGCCGTGGTGAGGAAAACCACGAGTTCAGAGCCGTTGAAGGTGACGCACGCGAGTTGACAAAGCACTGCGCCTCCTCCTGTGCCCTGTTCTGTCACCCGTACGCGAGGAAGAAGAAGGTGACCAGGACATGGAGGGCCCACATGTCAGCGAAGGCAACCAAGGGCTCAGGTCAAAAGAAACGAAGGGGTTAGGTCAAGTTGAGTCAAAAGATCTGGACGATTGGATTAGAATTGAATGGTCACGATTGAAAAGGACTTTCGGAAGGTCCGAACGTTTAAATCAATCTTAGCGGTCCAAGGCGAGACGAACGACTCAGATCTAAAGCTCACCCTCGGCGGTCCGAAAGTTTCTTTTGATCTAGGCGGTTGAAATGGGATCCAAAAGTTGGAAATGATCGCGTCCTTTTAAAAGCGAACTGGTACGCTAAGCTGGTTTGACTCAACCAAGGTTCGAGTCACACTTGGGCTCAGCGCACAAAAAGGGTGAGGCCCACAGTGGTTAGATCAAGATCTAACGGCTGAGATTAAACGCACGTTTGAAAGGGCTGAGCCGGGTGCGGAAGTGGTTGGGTTCAACCAAGAAAAGTGGTTGGGCTCAAGTCTAATTCGAGTCCAACAGCACTTTGACTTAGGATTTGAAATAAGCCAAAAGTTTTTGAGGAATTTTTAGAGATAGCAAACTGACTCCAAATTTTTTGAAATTTTTAATAAAGCTTGCTGACTTTAGGATTGACCTCGTATAAAATTTTAGAGACTTTTATGACTTATATTTTTCTCCAACATTTCAACCAGGTACTGAACTAGGATTTGACCACAGTCAACTAGTTTGACTGGCCTCTTAAAATTATCAAACAATTTCTAAAAATTGTGTAATTTTTCAGAGGAGTCACACAACATTCCTAGAACCAAGAAAAAAATATTTTCAGAGGATTATCACAAGACTTTCTAGGAAGGTTTTCAAGGGTCAAGACTTGGTCAAAAGAGGCTTGTGATTTTGTATTTCCCATAATTCTTTTATAAGAATTTTCAGAACATTCATATAAGAACAAGATGTAAGAAAAGTTTTAATTTCTACACATTTTCTTATATTTGAAACACAAACCAAGAATTGGGATGTTACAGGCCATGTAAATCTTGATGCTTGTGCATGTGAAAATTAATTTTTGATGCCTCTAGTTCTTCTTGTGATGATTGATGGATGGCTAGGGTTTTGGCTCTTGTTAAAATTCATGTTTTATTGTAGGATGAAGACATGGCGTCAAAGTCTATTGCACGATGGTGATCTCATTCTCATAAATAGGCGTCCTCTTCTTCCCCGGCGCCCACGGCTTCTCCCCAGGCGCACACGGCATCTTCCCCGACGAGGTCAGTAGGCATCTTCTACCCCATCCTTAGCGTACTCTCATCTGGAGAGTTTCATACTTGTGCAAGAATAGTGTACGTAGGGTTTGATCTTTTGGAAAAAAAATTAGAAGCTTTAGAGATATAGATGCGAGAACAAATTTTTTAGAACAGATGAATGCAAGAACATATGAATTCATACTGACAGATGCAAGAACAGTGTCAGGCTTGATCTTTTGGAAATTTTTTAGTAGTCCAGTATCTCCAGTATTTATGTCATAAATCTTTGCAAAGCCAACTAGTTCCACTGTTTCGTTGATACATTACTATTTACTTTTTCATTATTTATTATCTATAATGTTTTGAGTAGGTACCCGGACTCTAGATTATCAGAGTTAGTGTTAACTCATTCTGGGTATGGAGATGGTTAATTGGTTTTATTTAGAAATTTTTTCTATGCTCATTGTTCATTTAGACATGGCTAGCCAATAAACAGAAATAGATTTATCAATATAAAAGAATATCATTGATGGTTCCTTAGTAAAAACTGTATATGATACATCAGCTATCACAGACGGTTTCATCTATAAACCGTCTGTGATACACCAGTTATCACTGACGGTTTCATCTACAAATAGTATGTGATAGTCTGCATCACAGACGATTCGAAAACCGTCTGTGATGATCTCATGTCATTACTGACCCATAAACTTAGACGACTCACGAAACTACCTGTGACGACATTTTTTAACCGTCTGTGATAACCTTTTCTGTAGTAGTGAATGCTTCTATAATCTATACTCCATCGACAGATCTCATATACTTTAGTACTAGATCCTAGGGGGCGAATCCACTAGGGGCTTCGTTAGCCTCACCCCCTTGGTGGCGGCGATGACCAATGGACCATGGATGCAAGGGCTGAAGGTTGAGGCAAAAAGAGATTAGAAGTCGTATGAAGATGGGTCGTTTCTCAGCCATTGTCCCACAACTAAATTGGCAACTAGCAACCACCACACACTACCCACCCCACCAGATCGAACGTGTGTGGAGTACCTAAACAGGCATCGAGCAGAGCTGAAACCCTAGCTGAGTAACGGCAGACTGGTGGGTGGCGACGGACCGGCAACCGCATGGGGAACCAGGGAAGACAGGGCATTGGCGTGAGGAGGTGTGGCCTGGTGGACGGTAGGAGGCCGTGTGGTGCGCGGGGAAGCTCAAGCCTGTAGCCTGGGGCAGCGGGCAGTGACACGATGAGTTGGAGCTGAGGAGAAGGAGAACGGAGAAGGAGAGGAGAGGAGGGGATCTGCCAAGATGCGGCACAATGAGATAGAACCCAGGAGGGGAGGACGGAGGAGTTGAGGAGGGGATCTGTTGGTGCCAGGCGTCGCCACGATGAGCTGCTGCGGCCAAGATTGGAGGGTGGAGGCTGAGGAGTGGAGGAGGCGAGGACAAAGCCACAGAGGAGGGGTCACTTGGTCGAGCTATCGGTACCTTCATTGTACTTCTCTTTGTTTTTTTTTGCTTTGTTTCTCTTCTATTTAAGTATGAACTTGGATTGCATAAGAATAATAGACAATGTTTATGTCAATTTAGCTTAGTCCTTTGAACCCATCCCCTATTTTCATCCTGACTTCGCAATTGTTCTCTCGCACCACTGCCTCCTTTCCTCCTCCCTTCCCCCTCCTACCACACCCGCTAGCTGTCGTCTCCTCCTCTCCCACGCCGCTGCATCCTCCCCTAGCCACCTTCCTTGCTCACGTCGCCTATGTGTCCTCCCCACTAGCGCCATTGCCATGCTGCTCCATCCTCCGCGCGCCGTCGTGACGTGCTTAGTGGAGGCCGTGGAGACCATAGTTGTCAATTCCATTTAGGAGGCTATTCCGGTTTGCCCTCTTGGTATGGAATACGCTAGTACCGGTCCATTCCGACATACCGTTCTAGATTTTAATATAATAATATATATTTATTCATAAATATATATGTAATTACATGCACACATAATTTCACTTGGAATCTCACTTCAGATACATAACAATATGACACATAGTTCAATGACTTCATAGATACAAAGGTCATAAGTAATTAAATAATACAACACGAGTTCACAACTTTATATATTTTACTATAGTCTAGCATAATTTCACATACCAAAGAAGTAGTATTGGACCGTGTCTCCCGAACTAATTCAAAGGAGTTGCCACTTCAATTATGCCCGGTACCGGAATGGACTGGAATGACCAGTATTGAGACCGGTACGGGATTAAGGCTACTGTGTGCCGCTTTGGATGTCGGTATGGCATGTTCCGGACATTCTAGCCGGTACCGAAATGTAATCGATAAATATGGTGGAGACCAATCACGGTTAGGGTTCACGATGGAGGAATGTGGTTGTCCACCTAGGTTGGAGATGGACGACATGTCCAACTCTCGTCATCTCCGACCAAGGCGGCGCCAAAACCGGCCAACGTAGAACATGGACGTTGCCGCTTGCGGTAGTTGTCCAGTCGCGACCTAGCTAGATTCTCTGCTATCACTGCGACACAGTGCACGCAATAAAACATAAGTGCGTCCCCAATTCCCAATTTAACAATTTATTTAGTGTTGTTTTGAGTCACTATTGCTGAATGAATCGTGCCTTTTGTGAAATGTAGATCGTAGAGCTTTGAAAAATGAAAAAAAAAATCTATAGATTTGAAATCTTTGTGGGATATAGCTGGAAAGTCATAGAGATAGCTTTCACCTTGACACGGAAACCGATATCTATCGAAAGCAGCTAATCCACTGAACAATATTTTATTAACCCCGAACACCCATCATGGAAATCCTGGGTTCGCTACTGCTGATTGCTGCCACATATCGATCATGAACCACCGCGCGTTCACGCGCATCGATCACGAAAATAATCCTATATCGCCCTCACCATGCATGCACTGTATGCTGACAGGTTTATCGATCCATCTAGCTAATAAAGTGACAGTGTTGTTTTGTCACGCTACGGGTGGTGGTATGACTAAAAAGGTCAGAATTGAAAATAAAGTGCGTGATGGTTAACTTTAAAATTACATGTTAAAAATAGTTAATTAATAAGAAAAGTTGTTTTTCCTTCGAGGATCCCAATGCATTCTCTCCCCCCTCTCTCTCCAATCAAGTAGTAACATCTAATGTCAAAATTCATGTATTTTTTTTCTTATGAAGCATCAAGCATCTCTTTTGAGCGATTCAAAGAGACCCTCTCGATTTGTGCTTTTACACGGGTCACCCACATCACATGCATGTCTCATGCGTTTCATCGAAGGCGCGTTAGCCAGCTAGGCAGCAGCTCCCGATTCCCATGCTTGACTCATCGGATTCTCGGTGCGCACATATGTGTAGATGCATAGAAAACCCCGCCCCATGCATGTTTCCCAGAGCAGCAGAGCCAGATCATGACATGCATGCCTGTGCCGTGCGTACGTAGCAACATGAATTTGTGGTCCACTCATTTGCTAGCTTGGAACACTGCAAGTACCCCTTGGTACCGTACTAGCTGCCTAGCTAGCTATGTATACTGGAACTATATTGTCGTGTACGTCTACGTACCTACGTAGAATGTCTGTATTAATTGTACGCATCCGTGCCACCTAGGCAGGCCCTAGCTAACACAGATCGAGGCTGCCTACATGCAGTGGCGGATCTAGAACGAAATCGATCGGGTGTTACCGTACATGTCATCACATGTGCGTAGAGTGAATAAGCGTAAACTTTGTATATGTGTATATGAGTTTTGATAAAGTAAAATAATATTGAACCCCGTGTCCTGCGCACACCCGAAGCTTGCTTGGATCCACGTCAGGCTACATGAGTAGCATTTTGCTGTGCGTATGGCTGGTATGCCGCTAGCTAGCATCAGCATGCGTGGATATACGCAATTGCACATACACGATCGAGTTGACGAGTGTGACACCCGGCCGTACATAAACCTTTGGTCCATCGTCTACGCAGAAGCACGCAAAAGATACGAGGAGTTTCTTTTCTCCTTGATCTGTGGTACTTAATTTGTACGTATATAACCGATCGATCTGTCCCATCGGAAATTCGAGATGGAGACGAAATCAATCAGCCAAGCACATACATGTAATAGATCACAACAAAAAGGAGCATCATCGATCGTCCGCCTTGCCGAGACGTTGGAGTTTCTTGTGATCCATGTACGTACGTTTAATCAGAGGTGGAAGAAGATGGATGCGGGCAGATCTGTCTGAATAGCACGTACGGTGCAATGCTCGCTCGCATCATGAGAAACAAGCAAACGGCTAATAAACCAGAGAGAGAGTTGCAGAGAGAGAGAGAGAGATGCAGCGCAGGTGCGGGTGCAAGGTAGGAGGAGGACGACAAGCACTAGACGCCACCGTTTCCCTCGGGAAAGCGAAGCCCTACCACTGCTGCTGCTCCTACTGCAGGCTACCGCTTGCTCTACGGCTCCTTACTGCTTAGGCTCCCCAGCAAGCCTGTGGGCCCCGCAGCACAGCCACGGGCACGTGAGCGGCGTACCACGCAGATCGCCGAGGAGAGAGTTGCGGTGCTGGCTGGCTGCCGATCGATCACCGTGGTTAGCTTGCCTTGAGGTGCATGCTGCAGTGCAGTGCAGTGCAGTGATCGAGCCACGTACACACATGCAATAGAATAGAGATGTATGTTTGCTGTTGCAACGCAAGAGGTAGATGAAGAGACGTAGCAAAGCGAGCATTACAAGCCAGGGGCGCATACAGATACGGAGGAACAGCTAGCTATCTTTCTAGGTGCAGGGTTAGTATGCCTATGAATGAAGGCAGCAGCTGCCATTTTCGGCCCCCACAAAACAAAGAGGAAACAGCCGCTGCACTGTGCCAAGTGGCCATCCCGTGACATATACTACAACCAAACATTCAGCATATCTATGTACATGTACACACACACCGGTAATAACGCATAGACCAACTAAGCGAGCTAGCTAGCTTCATAACTCGGCTACCAAACTGAACAGGAGGAAATCAGCGAGTAGCTGCTGTTATGATTCTGCAAATCTCGTCACCATGGCGATTGGCGAGGAGAGGAGTGGACTGACAGACAGCTAGCCATTGACGTGATCTCGAGAGCACGTAACGTGCGTTTACATTACATGCATGCGGTTTTCTTCTTTTCAGGAGACGAGACGAGACGAGACGAGACGCTAATACAGTGCGTGTGATAGGCGGGAGGCGGACAGTTGCTCAGGCATTATCAGGCAGCACGCGTAAAAAGCTTCTCCTCCTCCTCAGTCCTTGCGCGGCAGGCAGGGCCTCAGCTGGTTCAGATCGATTCGCAGGCAGGGCCGCAGCAGCAGAGGCACAACAGAATTCCGCAACTCTTGAACGTCCCGTGATGGCAGCTCCATCTCTGTCAATCTCAACGTGGATATGAATCAACTCAAGTCAAGTGAAGTGAAGCTCTCTCTCTCTCTCTCGTGAGAACTATACTACTAGTACTAGCCTGATGAGAGACTGGTGCATTAATATGCATTGCAATGCAGATTTGCAGGGAGCGAGTGACGTCCCGTGACAACTTTGCGCTGTGCTGCAACCACAGCATACGGTTCACTCGCTCGCTCAGTTATCAAGGAGATGGCCGAACGAGCGCAGAGAGATGCGCTGCTCCGTCGCCAGGAGACACATGGAGCAATGTACCAGGCTTTTCACGCCATCATATTCGTATTATGCACAATGGTATAGACACCGCTGTATATAGTAATTCTTCATGTTACCTGTAGAAAACACTAAAGTCAGCTAATATAATGTGTTGTCCTTTTACTTGTCTTTATAGATCACATAATCTTTTAATGCTTTTATGGACCTAAAAAATATGGTTAGATAGTCTCTTTGGTTCTGTTGATACAATCGGCTATAAAATTGTAGATAACATATTTCTCTCTCTTTATTCTTTTTTTTCCATTCACATCAGCTTAAATCATACGTAGCAGAAACTATAAACAGCTGATGTAAGCCCGATATAAACCTAACATCTGCTGCTGCTACCATCTCAGCATGGTCTGTTGCTGCATGCTCTTGTAGCATTTACATATCGCTACTGCTACTAATTCTCATAGGATATATTTCCATTACAGTCACTATCATATCGGATCCTCACAAACGGCCCTACACGACAACAGTAGCCATCACACGCCATAACCTTTCGGCTCATGCGTGTGGGAAAATAAATCCTATGCGGGGTCTCGGCGAGGGCCCCCGGCATCACCGTCCATCTCAACGGTGTGAGGGGTGGGGGATTGGACGGTGGAGAGTAGGGGCCTTTCCGTGAGGCCCTCCCCCCTGGTATAATTCCCTTCTCGCGTGTGGTAAATTTCTTTCTAGCTCCTCCAAACAAACACCAAGGAAGCATAAAGAAATTCTCTATTTCTTCTTGTGTACAATTGTTGTCCAAGTAGGATCCATGCATGCTCCAGGCTAATCAATTCTTGAAGCCAAGCTAGATTGGGGTTTCCTTGGAACGAGAAGCACGGGCAACGGCACATGAAACAAATAAAGTGTTCTTGTCGTCTCTGAGGATGCGATTGAAAGCTCAGGTAAATGATGAGATGTCACGATGCAGCAGGAGGCCGGCTAATGGGACGTCACTATCCGCGTTATGATTACCGGGATACGCTGGGTCGAAGGCTCGCTCGCTCGCAGAATCAACCTTTTTTTCTCGGTTCTCCTCGCCTCCCGATCTCCACCGCCTTTTACACGCGAAATTTGACAGCAACCACTGCTGCTGCTTACAACCTTTGCATCAAAATCAAATCAATCAAGGAGCAAGCAAGCAAGCAAGAGTCCAAAGCTCTGTGCCATTTTAATGATGAGATGCCTAGGGAACCAGAAACCACGGGTTGATTTGAAGCCATCAAAACGCGAGCATGCGCCAGTAGCCTTTGCTGGCTTTGCCTGGTTCCAGTTCCAGGGAGGGAAAGGATTCACATGATGACAAGATCCATCCATGCAAATGCAAATGCAATCACGATTCACAAGCGCCACTTCACATGGTACCACCAGACACAATGATACAAAGGTGCAGGGGGGGCACCGGCACATCAAAGCCTTTTGTCTTCTCATACCCACATCTTCTCACCGCACTAACACCACACCAGGCAGGGCTCAGCTCACCCAGCCCGCTGCTGTCCTCGCGGTGAATATTCCTCTCCCCAGCCCCCCACTGGGTTTTTTTTTCTTCTCACCTTTCAAGGATTCGTTCGAATTATGCTGTGGCCATGTCAAATAATAGCCACGTAGCTGCTACTGTCTGCCCATGCTTTCAACTAGTTCGAAGATGCCAAACACAACATGCCCCGGTCATTCTTAGAATCATTGCGAGTTACAGACTAGGTGCCGATACAAACTAATCTTTAAAGTGTATCATCGTCCCAATAGTAGAGCGGCTAGAACAATCTAATAACACCGTGGAGGGCCACATCTTGGAACAGCATGATTATCCGATTCTTGACATCTGGTGTCTACTGAGATACGGGAGCAAAACCTTACCTGTCACCGGCACGGCG
Source organism: Ampelocalamus luodianensis (assembly GCA_036346255.1). Classification (NCBI taxonomy): domain Eukaryota; kingdom Viridiplantae; phylum Streptophyta; class Magnoliopsida; order Poales; family Poaceae; genus Ampelocalamus; species Ampelocalamus luodianensis. Next base: position 1,652,826 of record CM070627.1, read on the forward strand.
CCCGTAGCCTCTCTCAGGCACCCGGTAGGGAGAGTACTGCAAAGATCTAGAGCGCTCCCTTCTTGCCCTGCCACCGTAAGGAGATCCGTGGGGAGAGTATCCCCGGCCACCCCTGCTTTCGTAGTAATCTCGGGCATCCCTGTGGGGGGAGTAGTCTCGGGTGTCCCTGTAGGAAGGGTAGTCTCGGGTGTCCCTGTAGGACGAGTACATGGGAGGTGGAGACCTGCGGTAGCTGTTGCCGTAATACTCGTCACGACCGTAGCCTCTGCGATATCTCCCACCCCCACGCTGCTCTCTACGATCGTATCGATGACCTGTCCAAGGGAAATTTCAACTACACCATAAGCTGTAAACAACAAGGCATATGAACATCATAAAAGTACAAGAACCGGCAAAGAGAGAGAGAGAGAGAGTATGGGAGAAGATTTAGACAGGATGGTGTGTACTCAAATGGTAACTACTATCTACAGATGTAGACCACAAGCCTTGGCTGCTTTTCATACCAAGATAATTTCCAGGAGTAGGTGTCCTCGGGCGACCTCGGCGTGACTGAAATAATAGAAACAACAATTAGTACGAAGCCAGGGTCCAAGCTACGATATAAAAAATAAGTATCATTCTGGATTATGTAGGTAAATACGTGTCTCTCTTACAATCAATGGATATACACCCTGCAATAACGGACCAAGGAGGAAATAAGTAATGAAGAGCACAAACTCCAACTAGCAGACATCCAACATTGCTATGCATATGTCACCACACATCTTCACTAAAGAGTTGGGAATGCCCGTTGATTAGTTGATGTGGAAGTTGAAGGTGAATGCTCAGGTTTAGTTGAAAATTTGCTACGTTTAGTTGTTGTGAATCTTGTGGTGCATGGTAACCCTTTGGGCTGTCCATTGATCAAGCTGTATGAGCTAAAGTTGAAATGGATGAACTCAGCATCTTGATTGCTGCACATAGCTTGCACAATCTCTTCTGAATAATAACCAAAAAAACCTCCAGGTCAACATACAGGAAAAATAAGGTCGCATCTGTATCAACAACCCAAGTGGAGGTGCAAGCAATTACCTTTTCAACTGTGATGTGTCGCCCTTCCATTAAAGACTGGTTCAGATACTTGATACAGCGTTCAGCGTCTTCAGCAGTGTCCATGGTGACAAAAGCAAATCCACGAGAAACGCGTGTATGGGGTTCAAGAACAACATGACAACCAACCACCTAACAAACAGGAAATGTCATAACTTAGCACTTCTGAGGAACAAAAAGTCTGTGACTGTGAGCACTTCACATGAAGTCAACTAACCCTTCCTTCCTTAGAGAAGTAATCTTTAAGTTCCCTTTCAGTCACTCTAGAAGAAAGTCCAGTCACATACAGAGTATTTCCATGATTTACAGCATCAGCCTCCCTGCAACCAGAAACATATTAAAGAATGTGCAGATTGAAGATGAAGAATTGTTGCTTGTGAAAAAAAATGAAGTGGCGTGTTAATTATTGGTAGTTCATTTCAATTGTTTAAAGTATAGTGCCACATTCCGGTAAAACTGTAAAAAGAACTTCATTTTCCTTTTTATCTGCTGCATCACTTTTGACAATTCATTTATTTACACTGCTAATATATTATCCATACCATAAACGTTCTGATTAGTGCAATGCATGATCTACTTCATCTTCCATGGATAAAATTTCATTTCCCTATTGCAACAGCTATCTGTATTACAATGCGTTTTCTTACACAAATACACAATAGAATCTCATTCCTTCTTACAACAATGTTTTGTGGTCCTTACACACAACTAGCTTCATACTATCCTCATGTGGTTCTGTATGTCACAGCTATTATAATATGATTTTCAACTATCACAACTAGTCTATACAAACAGTTGTCACGTTTAGTAATACTGAATACTTCAACTACCCCTGCACTACAGCTATTATAGCAGGATGGCCAACTATTACGACAAATTTATAGACTTTTATTTCCACACACAAAAAAAACTACATAGACATTTACGCCACAATTGTACATGCTATTACAACATAAACTTGGCTAGTATGAACACAACTCTCAACAAGAACATATTGTATAAAATATTGCAAAAATACATGTTAGTTTTTTAAAAAAATTAGTGAGAAACACGATATGCAAAATAGATGGAGTACAGGCAGTATTAGCAAACAATTGAATGAAGAATACTGAACACCTCTCATGGCTTCTTGATCTTGTCCTCGCCTGAGATTTAGGATCAGGCAATGGAGACCTAGACTGGGATCGAGGTGCAGGTGATCTCGACCTTGATTTTGGGTGCCCCCTGTAAGGAGAAGGGGACCTTGAGTACCTGAAAGTGGGAAATTAATCACTTATCGCTAGCATGCGTTTAAATAGTCCTGATAGTTTTGAAAAGGATGCTATGGTAACTGGTAAAAGAAGGCAACCAAATAAGCAGTTGAAAATATAAATTGGAAAAAAATCCATAAACACCCCCTTAAGTCACTTGCATTTTCAATTTGCCCCCGATATGTCATTTTTGTTTACTTTGCCCCCCCATAAGTTTAGTTACCAAACAAATACCCCCCATGACACGCATAAATGCTATTTCTTGTGGTTTTCATTATCTTTTCTACTTGTTGCAATGACTTGATTATTTATATAAGTCATTTCAATACTTGTTTCAACGATTTGATTGATTTCGGTATTTGTAATACACAATTTCAGTATTGAAACATTACTTATAAAATCATGTATTACAAGCATCAAAACCACTTAAATCATTGACATAAGTATTGAAATCATTGAAACAAGCATTGGCATCACTGAAATAAGTGCCAAAGATAATCAAAACCACGGAAAATAGTGTTAACATGGTAACATAACTAAGAGAAAGCGCCAGCATTAACTGTTGTCCCCAATGACATTAACCACCTGCTTTAAGGAAATGCTAAGCAAAGGGATAGCACTACATGTATAAGGACATATATATATATGAGAAACTGGTAGGAGAATAAAAATAAAAAAGAACATAAGGGCAGGCTAAGCTCTGTATGTGGACTCATGGAATAATTTGTTCATCCATTTTACAGCATCACGTATAGGTAGCCCAACTTAACTTAATCTGAACTTATAACCCCTATGGGAAAGATCTAGTTGATCTACATTCAAAACAAAACTAACATACGGCCTGTTCGTAAAAAAAAACCTTCAAGATAAACATTCCAGATAAAAGCATAATAGGTTAAGGCATCAAACTTCAATCAAACATTTGACTAACCCCTTATGCTCTAAAGTTCATTAGTAACCACTTCAGCTCTAAAGTTTATTGGCAAGTCATAGTTGTTTAGACCTAATTCCATGATGTGAAGCATAAACATGCACAGTTTGGATAGGAAGAAAGTTATGCCAAATTCACACTATCGTAACACAATGTCCTGATGCATCCTATCACTTCTGGTTTAATGTATCATAAACATTCTGAAGAAAAGAAACTAGTAACAAAAACCTTTTACAAGTGGATTAGTGCATCTACATTTCAGCAATTCAAAGCTTATAATAAAAAGGGGCAAAACAAGAATTCTAAGAAACAACAGTGTTGCAAAAGCTACACAACAATAGAGAACTACCATTATCAAACATCATCAACCGCACCATCTATACTATTCAACTCAAACATAACAAACAGACAACAGGATCCACGGTTGAGTCATATACACCACGAATCCTCGTGTATCCCGTGTTGCCTTGCCCCTAAGGACATGAAATGCGTAAAACGAAGCTACGACCCTAAGCGGCATCACCAGAGCCAGATCAGAGCTGGCCAACCAACCAACCAAAAAGCAAACCAGGCATCGTATCATCAGAGAACGGCCGTTGCAAAGGCACATATGAGAAATCGGCGTCGTTACCTCCTGCGCGGGGAATCAGCCTGCGAAGAGGGGAGCAGAAGCGGGAGCAACACCCAAAAGCGACGCGTCAGTACAGAGGTCAACCGAAGCACGCGACAAATCATTCACAAAGAGAAGAGGAGGAGGATCACCATGGAGCGAGGTGGAGACGGCCGCGAAGCCGACGGCGGAGCTCCCGGTCCAGGCCGTCGCGCGCGCGCTCGGCTAGGGTTTGGCTGCGCGTTCGCCTCTCGTCGCTTCTTCCGCGAGATTTGGTCGAGTCGAAATGGTTTTGGGTTTTTTGTATAGCTGTCCTGTCGGGAAGTGGTTGGGCTCTAACGCGCGCGGCCGCGGCCCAGGCCCAGGCCAAGGCCAGGCCCAACAAATCGGGTGCGGGATTTGGACCGTTCATTCGGTGATGGACGGCTAGGATCTAGGGGGAAGGCGAGGAGAGAGGGGGGGTGGGGCGGCGGAGACCAGAAAACCCTCGTGAGTCGCGACGGAGGAGGCGATGCCGCCGGAGGGGACCCGGATGGCGGGGCTGTGGGAGCGGCCGTGAGTCGCGACGGAGGTCGGCCGCCTCCCGCCCGAGCGCTTCGCCAACGCCGTCATGGCCTCCCAGGTCCAACCCTCTCTCTTCTCCCCCACTCCTCCACAATCCTTTTTGTACCAACCTATTGACCCTGAAATTGAACAAGATTAGGTTGTGCTACTGAAAAACTAGCGCGTTCGTTCATCATGTTTCTGGGTTCTTGTAGCCTTGTTCTTTCAAAGTGCAGAGAGGACCATTGGTAGCTTGTAAATTTGTCATTGAGCTTCTGTTTGTATAATCATGGTGTCTGTTTGACTGGCTGTGCAGGACCTTGTGCATTCTCTCAGTATCCGGAAGAGGCTGCGGAAGCACATGGGTTGTGTGAACACCATAAGCTTTAACGGTGACGGGAGCCTGCTCCTGTCCGGGTCGTGTTGTGGGATTGGGGAGAGGTCAAGACGACCTTCACATTCCACACTGCCCACAGTAATAACGTGCTCCACGCGCAGTTCATGCCCTTTTCAGATGATCGGAGCATCGTCACGTGCGCTGCTGATGGCGAGGTATATACACGCCGACTGCTTCCTGGCAACCAGCCAATTCCATGGCCTCGTGTTTTTACCCTGCCTCGTTTACATCGCTCGTACCGTCATGGTATGATTCTTTCTTGTAACCGCGGAACAGGTGAGGCATTCGCAAATACAAGAAGGGGGTCGGTTTTGTACAGATAAGCTTGTTGAACTAGAGTATGCGGTGCACAAGCTGGCTGTTGAGCCGGGAAATCCTCACACATTCTTTAGCTGCGGGGAAGATGGCTCTGTGTGGCTTGTAAGTTGTTAACTTGCTTCCTTCACTTGCAATTATCTCTGCTGGATTCCTTTATTGCTGACTCTGTTTCCCCTCCAGTTTGACCTAAGGGGGAAAGATGCCGCGGAACTCTTTAAATGTGGGGCGGTTGATCAATCCACAGGTGAAACCATTGAACTCTATGCTATTGCCATAGACCCAAGAAATCCCTATTGCTTTGCAGTTGCCGGATCTGATGAGTATGTAAGGTTATATGATACCCGCAAGATTTATCTGAATGGGGATTCTAGCTCCGGTCGCCCAATTGAGCACTTCTGCCCTCCACGTTTGATTGGTAAAAACAAAGATGGAATAACTGGTTTGGCTTTCTCACAGACCAGCGAGTTATTAGCATCCTATAGTTATGACAATATCTACCTTTTCTCGAGAGAGCATGGATTACACTTCAACAATATTGAGGTAGGTGAACGACTCCTGATGGATGAGACTAAAGGGAGCCTGCCATATAAATACAGCCCCATTACCTTTTTGTAGAGATAAGTTGCCTGTAGCTCAAACTTTCAAGGGACACCGGAACATGCACACCATTAAGGGTGTTAACTTCCTTGGTCCCAACTGTGATTATGTCACCTCTGGATCAGACTGTGGCTATGTATTTATTTGGAGAAAGAAGGACGGGAGCTTACGCGAGTGATGAAAGGAGATAAACGGATTGTGAACTGTGTTGAACAGCACCCTTCTGAGATTGTTATTGCAAGCAGTGGCATTGAGAGCGATATCAAGATTTGGGCACCTGGTGAAAGTGAGAACCCCTCCCTTGCTGGCATTGACGAGGTATGTTCTTTGTTTTACTCAAATCTCTTTTGCTTCTTGTGGATTATGTTCTTTGGATGCACAACTTGTCAGATATGGCCTAATGGAATTTTTTAAAAATAATATTATTTTAAAAGATAATTACAAAAATAAATAGCCACCCTAAAAAATTGCACAAATGGCTCCCTGTCGCCATTTCAACTGGCGATAGGGACCTTGTTAGCCCCCTGTCGCTGATCCAGCTCCCTGTCGCCAGTAAAGCTAGCTGAAACCCTAAACTAGTTGGTCTATTTGTGATTTTCGTAGATTTTCAACTATACGAAATCTGTTAAACTCACAATAACATTTTTTGATCGTCGTTTGTTGTTCTAGTGTGGTGACTTTCTGAAGAATTTTGTGAGGGCAATTGAGGTATCAATGATTCGTAGGTAAGAAGGTAAGTGTTATTGCGATGCAGCGACGGCGTAAGGTATATTAGTGGTCTAGAGGAGTTGTGGGATATTCCAAATATGCTATACTTTTTCGTACTTATGTTGTATTAAACAGCGACAATGGATAGCTTTATGGAGACGTACTCGTATGTAAACATCTTTGGTTATATTTTGGTGATATACAAATATACATGTCTTGATAGCAAGGTATATTAGCGGTGTAGAGGAGGTATTGGGATATTCGGGATACACTATACTCTTCCCTACTTCTGGAAAACGATGTTTGGCCGATGAGATGACCAATAGTGATTTTCACGGTGTGTGGGACTGTAATGTATGAATGAGCTCCAAGAAATAGTTGCAACGCAACTCCATTGGAGAACTATGGGGAAATGACGCAACGATAACATGTCAGTTGATCGGACAAGGGGGTTACATAGCACGCAGGCTAACGAACGAAAGACGGTACACGTATGCCTTTAGAGAATTAGAAATGCATGAGACATGTGGACTGTGAGACCCCGGTTTATTAAACTTGTAATACTTAACCTTCCTCTGGTTCTAGTATCACAAATAGAATAATCCGCGTCTCGATGGATATGTGCCTCCCAGAACAAGCAGCACACATACATCAATTCCAAGCATGCATCAATCCCATACAACAGATTATAACAAGTCTACTAAAAGACATACATAATATAAGTTATTACAACAGTACCAACCAGGCCAAGTGACATAAGTAGCAAATAAGTAATAATGAAGCAAAAGTTGCCATAAGATGGCTTAAACCAAAAGACGCCAGGTTAGCCACATAACACCACAGGGCAACCGAGGGCCGCCAAGCTAATCGCGCCAGAACCGCCACAAAGACAACTCACAAAAGTGAGGTCCATCTGACTCACTATCATCCTCTGCACAACACAAGCAATGCAGTGAGTACAAAAATGTACTCGCAAGACTTACGAGTAGCAAGCCTATACATAGCTACATGAAAGTCAGATTCAAAGGAATGAGGTTTTATGGTTCTTTGACGATAAAGCAAGTTTCATTTGCAATATTGTAATAGATTGAACAACAGTTTGTAAAATCTGTTTTTAAGCATTTAAATAACAAATGAGTAAGCATAAGTAACAAGTATCCACCTAGAAGTGACTTTCCCAAAGCCACCACAACATAGCATAAATCTCGATTCATACCACCCAACAAGTTTTAATTTTAAAAGGTTGTAGTCTAACTCTTGAAAAGCTTATCCAAGCGTGTCCATAACCTAGACGAGGCTATTCGAATAGTTTTAATCCTGCAGGGGTGTACCAATGTACCCACACTTCGATCGCCTTTTGCCAAGCTATTAAGCACACTTCCTTTGGTATGCGACACGCTAAGTCCTACGAACCCTTTCCAATGGAATATGCTAATCAAGAGACGCACGTATGGGGTTAATCCTTAGTGATCTGCCGACGAAATATGGATCACAAGGACCCATACGTGGAGCAAGATACACCGCCTCGGCGGGTGTTCTCCTCCTACAAACGTGTCCATGTTGCATATAATCAAATATGCAACCCACCACGCGACTCATTAATTAACACACCCAAAGTACTCGGCTAAGAGAGGTCCCATATCCTCTAGTGTGATTAGCACGCACAGAATGCTCTGATAATGAGATACTCACAAGTAGTTCGGTCCTTAATTGACCGGGCACCATTCCAATCACACCCAAAAGATCACACCATCTTACCATTGTGCCCAAGTCTAAATTGTTTTCATTTTCGTTTTAGTTTTGCAATTTAGACAAAGCACAAGGTGAAATGTACACATAGTAATAGTTTGTGTGATCAAAGTTATCGACGCAGTCGATAAGCGCCCATTTCTACCGATAGCTAAGCATGGCTAAGCATAATGGCACGTAAACTACTAAGTGACAAGGGTCCATCCAATAACCCAAAATCACAAACAAGTAACCTAGGCTTCGATGAGTAGAGGAATAAACATTTCCTACCGATAATGCATCTAGTAGGCCAACTATCGACAATAGTTTAAAACAACATAGCAATGCATACATAGAATTTGCAAACAATATATTAGACTTTGAAAATAGTAGGAACAATATGATCAAATGAATTCTACATCCGCTTCTGGTGAAGTGCGAGGATCGATGGTCTGTTGTGGCTCGATATCAAGATTAATAATATTGTCTTGAACCTAACGCTAAAAGGCGATAAGCAAATAAGAACGAAGAACACCAAATAAATCCCAACGGCAAAACACACCAAATCTAATAAAATTTACACTCTGACTAGGAATGATTTTATAAAGTGACAGAACAAGAATTATGCAATTTGAACTAAGCATGCAAAAGATATGAGCAAAATGCTCTTTCTCACCTCATAGCAATCTAATTAATAATTAGCATTTGTTCATGGCGAAATTTTCGAGAATGATCTAAGGTCCAGAAATTTTTATAGTAGGTAGATTATGACATCCTAATAACAAAAAGTTGGATTTACTAATTTTGGAGTTATACACATTTACTTATGATTTTTCTAAGTTGTAAATCTAATACAAATCATTTTCATGAATTATGAACATGCTCGATTCTATTTTATATGAAAGTATATTAATGCACGAATTTAACAAAATTGATTTTGCACAAATTGGATTTATACGAGAAAAGATATGCATTTTTCAAGATTAAAACTATTTCGGAATATTCAAAATGATGTAAATCGAGTTATTCCTAGTTACACAATTTTACATCTTGCAACATGCTTAAATCCATTTTTATAATAAACTAAAGTGGCAACATAATTTATTACCGTTGGAATTATCTACAAAGCGATTAAAATGAATTAGTTATGATTTTCTAAAGTTTTGACATCATTTTCGGTTGTTAAATAAATACTTACCAAATACAGACAACCCAATAAAAGAATAAGGCGTGGACAACTCCCAACCCTTGATCTAAAATCCTACGGCCACGCGCGCGAAAACAATATGACGCGCGCGAATCGAACGGAGCCACCGTTGGATCAAGATCCAACGGCGCACACCGGTGTATGCATTCGGACGGTGCGGTTGCATACACGATCTCACCGTTGATCGAAAGATCGACGGTCGAGAACGATCAAGGCATCCGGAGGTCCGAACGCACACAAAGATCGGGGCGCAGATCTAAAAATGAGCGGTAGATAATGATCGCAGATTCAAAGGGAGATCTTGACATGTGGGACCGCATGTCGGTGACTTCGAGTCACCCACGCATTGGTTTAACCCACGCACGCAGGCACCGCCCACTTGTCGATCGAGAGTGGCGGTTAGGACAGGATTAAAGATTCTAATGATTAACCTTAAATAAACACTAATGACTGCCGAAGTTTGATTTTAACCCCTCGGGCCCACAAGTCGACCGCAGGTAATTCCGAGCGAGGATTAAATGCGACACATTAATTAACCAATGATTAACATTAATGATGTCGGAACAGTGCGGGATTGAACCAGAGAGTGATTTAAGGATATTGGGCCCACTGGTTAGTGGCTCAACGACAATGATTAAGACATAATTAATAACTAATGATTAGCAATTAATGTGTCCTAATCAAATGGCAAAACGGAGCTCGTGTAAGCAAAACCCGAAGCGATTTCACGGCGAATCGCGGCGACACCAAGGCGTGCGCGCGCCACCAAGAACCAAAATGGATTCGCAATAGCACAACGAATCTAATGGTGGCATTCTCACCGGCGGCGAAGGACTAGAACGCCGGCTAGCCGGAAAAACGAAAATGGGAGCTTACTGCTAAACACGAAAATCGCGATGAGCTCCACTGCAAGCCTAGGATGCGGGGCCAAAGCTTCTAAGGACTAATAAGAAGCTACCTTAAAGGAGAGGAGCTTCAAAGATGGCCGGAGATGCTTGATCACGGTGGCTTCATGGGACTTGGAGAAGAAAACCGAGATAGATATACAGCCAAATGAGTGATTCTAAAGCATCAAAATAGCTTCATAATGATCCACTGAAGCTACATGAGCAAGTAATTGGAAAATGGAGCACTCACCTGAGCTGAGGAAGAAGATGACCAATTTATTAATTTGAACAAACCCCAAATTGGACAATTCGATAATCAAATCCAAAATTAAGTGAGGAAATGTTCAAGGAAGTAAATAGATAAGGTTAGGGCAAAGAAACGTGAAGGAGGACCACTGGAACACCAAAACCACCGAGAAGCTTCACGGGTCAACAATGGCGATTTGCCATTTTTGAGGTGTTAAGCTCAATATTGAGAATGAAGCTTGATAGTGGTCTAAAGAAATACCAGAAGCATTGAGAGTGCTTATAAAGCCATGAAAGCATTAGGGTTTGCACCACACATCTTTCGGCAAAACACAAAGCACAATGCGCTACGACAAGGAAAAGAGGTGAAGACGTGCATTAGGGCATGGCCTAGCTCAGTACCTCCCATACCCCTAAACGTCGGCTAGGGTGGCTTTAGGGAGCAAGAAATGACACCGCCATTACTCCCTACAGTGCTCGACGCAGGAGGTAGAAGACGGCCGTGAAAAGGCTCGGTGATTCACGGTAGTTACATGAGACACGGCGGCACGAGATAGAGCCACGCCCCCCAGGTTTAAAACACAACGGGGAGGATGCGAGCCCTCGGATTAGAAATGAACGACTCCGATCGCTCCACGTCGCAAACCCAATTTACAACGGAGGAACACGCGAGCGTTGGATCTTAATCCAACGGCTCTGATTCAAGAATGCAACCGGAGGGTCCGAAGGTTTACACGCGCGCGGGCCGTGCGATTTGGATCCAACGGTTGATATTCACTTAAGCAACCGGAAGGTCCGAAGTCTTACACGCGCGCGGGCCGTGCGATTTAGATCCAAAGGCTGAGATCGATCGCGGGATTTTCAAACGGGCGCGGTGCGGTTAGTTGATCGACCAAGTCGATTGGCTCGAGCTCGAGTCCGACTCGAACCCAGATAACGGTAAAACCAAGTTTGACTTTGAAATAAAACAGAGACTTTGAATGATTTATTTGAGGTAGCAAATTAACTCCAAAATTATGAAATTTTTACAGAGCTTGCTAACTCGGATATCAACCTTGTATAAAATTTTGAGAGGTTTTATCTTGCGAGTAATTCTCCAAAAATTGCAAGGCTCTGTTTTAATGTTTGGTGAGAGTCAAACAGGTTTGATCGCCTCTAAAAATATTCAAACAATTTCTAAAAATTGTGAAATTTTTGAGAGGTCACATACCATCACAGAGACTTAGGAAAAACATTTCCAGAGGATGATCATAAGATTTGACAAGATTGTTTTTGGAATATCAAGATTTGGATCAACTAGACTTGTGACAATGTATTTCCATAATCCCTTGTACAAGAATTGTTTGGCACAACAGGAAATACATGATGTAAGAAAAAGTTTTAATTTCTACTGATTTTCTTACATTTGAAACACAAGCCTAAAGTTGGGATGTTACATGGACGAAGAGGGTCGAACTACTGCGTGGAACGTGGCTATTTGCCCTTGCGGCCCAGCTCGGCGTTGTACTCATCGCCTTGCGCCTTAGCTCTCGCTACGATGGCCCTCTTCCGCTCCCTCTCGGCCTCGCGTCGCCTGGCATGGTCGCGCTTCTGCTCCTCGCGTAGCCTGTCCTATCTCTCCTTCTCGTCCTTTTCAGCCTTTCATGGTCCTCGATGTCCTCCCTGACCCAGCTTTTCCGTGTCAGCAGCATCCACATGTTGTAGGGGTGGATCTTGTCATCGATCCACTTGCTAAAGTCGTATAGGCGTGGCGGAGACTGCGATGGGAAGAGAGACGTGGTTACGGCGTAACAGGAAGAAAAATAGTAGTGTGCCCTAAAATGCTATTTGATTACCGGCTGCCTATGGCTCTGCGTATCAAACCTGCGGTCGGGGTAGTCCGCGCCATAGTTTGGGCAGTACCAATAGCGCTGCCTAATGGTCCACTCGTCGGTTGATTTGACGCATTTGCAGGCGTCCCGACAAGGCGACAACAGTAAAGGGGTGGCGCCACCCCCGTCGGGGGCCCTTCCGGAGAGCGTTCAGCGGGCATAGGACGGGGGTGGCTCGACCCAGAATCATTGGGCGTACTGCGAGGTAGCCTCCTAGATCCACGAGCTCCAGAAAAGTTTGGTGTGTGTAAGGCTGCTGACTAAACGCATGATGGCGAGCAGCGGTCTTATGGGGAGAAACCCAGTCCTTCAGAAGCTTACGGATTTTCTCCCATTCCCTTTCCTTATCCATGTTTTCTAGGTAGCGTTGTTGGTGTGGAGTTGCTGGTTGAGTAGCACTATATTTATAGCGAGAGCGGACGAAGCTGTAGCGGCTCCATTGCGATGAGGCGCGGATGTGTTTTGCGTCCGTGTGTCACGTCCCGCTTTTTAGAGAGTGATCACGTCTTGCTTTACAGAGAGTGGTCACATCCTGCTTTGCAGAGATTGGTCACGTCGCTGCGCAAAGCTCTCTCCCTCTGAAAAGTAAGCGTCGTAGTGTGTTGTCAGATTGGTCTGTAAAGCTAGTGGGGGGAGTGCTTGCGTAGAAAGAGAGTGGTGTGGGATGTCCCGATGCAGAATCGTACACGTGGTCGTGGTTTGCTCGCAAAAAAGAGATATCGAAACACTAGACTAGCATAATAATTGTTGTACAGAAATTAATATTTACATGGCATGACTGATATTTTGGAGGAACAAATATCTACTGGCGGCCCCTCTTGGGACACACCCCGCGTGTCGCCCCTGGCCTCGCCCGACGATGGTTCGGGTACGTCAGAGGATCAGGCTGCCTCACTACCCGACCGGCGCGAGTAGCCTAAGGTGGTGTCGCCAGGGGGGTGTCCTGCGTCGGTTGGGTCGGTCCCGGTGCACCGTGCAGTTGAGAAGCCCCCATGGAGAACTGGGTGCCACGCTGGTCCAAGAAGAAGTCCCCGAGGTGTGCCTCGTCGTGCAACAAGTAATCGTCCTACCAAAGCGGTGGTTGATCTGTGAAGCATTGCATTACACACGTAATCATGGCGAAAACCACCTCGGTTGGCCCTTCGTCCTCGCACTGGTCGGTCCACCAGGTCCCTCGGCGTGCGACAAGTCGCGATCCGTATGCCTCGTCTCGCCACCTCCCTGATCCGCTGCAGGACCCCTCTGTTGTCCCCCAGCGTCATCTGCTGCGCGGAGTCTACCAACTTGAGAACCTCCCGGTGTAGATCCGTCTGCACAAGTAATCAATAAGTTGGAAACCTAAATCTGGCAAATTAAATGTGAATTATGGTCCGTTCAATACGTACGGAGCGGTGGAAAGCGGAGTCGACTGGGTGGGGTACGTGTCGGACGTCGCAGCCTCGTGTCGTGGTGGGTCGACCACGACTCGGATGCAGCGAAGCCTCGTCCGACTGGCGTATCACTCCATATACTCCTCGTACGTCTCGAGGTCGTAGGGATCAGGCGTACACTAGATGAGGTCGTCGTACGTGCCGCTCCAAGCCGTAACCCAAGAGGACATCTTGTCCAACCGGAGATCGTGCCACGTACTCCCTTCCTAGTGTACCTCTGGACAGCAAGATAATTATTTCGTTAGCACGTAACGCACATTGTACAAAAGAAGTAAAGCGTCAACTTACGCATAGACGTGCGACGGCACCCGCGTCCCCCCCCAGGGGCTGGGACCTCCTATCGCAAACCGAACTAGCGCATGACCCGTTGTACCTGGTACTCCTCCACGAAGACATCATGCACCAAGGCCCTCTGCGTGTACCAGTACACGTAGTCTTGCGTGCACGGGCTCGACAGTCCTTCGGGCGCGCACGCGTCCACCCTCTCCTAAGTGTACGGTGTCCAGATGACACGGTCATCCGTCAGCTGATCGAACATCGCAACTCCTGCGAAGTGATCGACGTGTAGGTGACCTGTGAAATAGAACACCGGAAACTTAGCACACGAAATTGTAATTACAATACAAAAAATAATAAATGATCAACCGCATACGCTCTCAAGTCCAGCTGTGGTCGTCCGATCTGGAAGCGCTCGAAGGACCACAGCTGTAGAAGTAGCGGGCATTCGGAGAGGATAGAGCTGCCCTGGGCACGGTGGCACGTGTCGCACAGTGCGCGGTACGTCGCGCACAGCACGGCCAGGCCCCAGGCGTAGGAGGGGATCTCGTCCACCGGCAAGTCCGCTAGCTCACGTGCGTACCGGACGTAGTGCTTGTCAACACTGCCGCCGTGGGACCCCAGGAACATGACACATCCAAACATCCACAGCAGGTAGGCCTCGAAGTGCCTCCTAAAAATGACGTCGCCTGCGCCATACGCTCGGGCTGCAAGGAGACATGTACACGTTAGCAATGTTCACATATGAATTGATGCGAGATGACACTAGTTACGAAGACTTACGTAGAACTGGCAGATCCACCTCAACGTCGGCCTATGCGGGCTGCTGAACTCCACGTACCCGCCGCCCGGCGGCAGCACATCATGGAACCTCGCTAGGAGGTCCGTGTGCCACGCCGCCGGGATGTCGTACACCGCCAGAGGGGAGCCAGTGCAGGGCAACCCGGTCAGGAAGCTGACATCCTGAAGGGTCGGCGCCATCTCCTCGCACGGAAGGTGGAACGTGTGCGTCTCTAGTCTCCAGCGGTCAACCAGCGCCATCAGTAGGGTCCGGTCGTATGGAAAAAGCCTAGATGTACGACCAGGACTGGTCCTGGTCGTCCTCTCACGTCGCCTCCACCATCCTCGCTAGTGAAAGGAGGTCTGCCGCTCTCAACCTGCGTCGAAACGATTAAGAACAAATATAAGTCCACGCAAAGTAGTCCGACCACGATTGAGTGCATGAAGGTCAGAACTACACGTACCTCGGAAGTCAGTATGGGTGCAGCCTCCATGTCCTGATGAGCATGCGCAGCCGCAACACGCTAAGCTCAATCGGCGCCTCGCCCTCTGGAGGGAGGATGGTACGGAGGCGGCTACGGTGATGCGCGTCAATCACTGGATCAAGCAACTCATAGTGGCATGCGTCCGCCATACCTAAAAATTAAGTGCATGCATTGTAAGGTCTACGAAACATGTACAAAAACCAAAATTAGGCTACTCAACAATTTAAACAGATTTGTAATAGGGTCTTCCAATTTACAAGATATTTTTAAATATTTTTCAAGTGCAAATATAAACAATAAACAAAGTTCTTTCTATTTTCCTAGTTTCGTAGTTTAAAATTAATTTTTGACATTAACAATATAATTACCACGCACAAATGGGAAGCTAAATAAAGATGTGATTATTTTAACATATTTGTAATAGCCGTCTTCCTATTTCTGCTGATTAATCCTAAATCGTTCGACTGTTGTAACGTTTATAACATGGGTACGACGAACTACACTATACACAGCTCAAATAATGTAGTACATGGTTGGACTACAACTATCTAATCTGCTAAATTCTACTCGCTATTCTACTGAATTCTAAGTCACTATTCTACTAAATTATATGTACTTAATTCTACTCGCTATTCTACTTAATTCTACTCATTACAGCTCAAATGATCTACTTAATTACACGTAATGTACAAAGTTGCAAAAAAAAATGTACCTACAAGATGACCGGTTGACCGGATCTGATGCTTTGTTAATCTCTTTCCTCCGCAATGAACTAGCAGAGCTTCGCTACCTTTCTTCTCCCCCTCTTCTCCTCTCCTTTTGTTTTTTTTCTAGAATTAAAATGAGTTTTGGATGATTTTTTTCGGGTTTTTATAGATGGCATCCTGTCACCAGTTCAACTGGCGAGAGAAACTGTTCACTTCCTGTCGCTAATGTATTTGGCAGGCTTAGTTCTGTATTTATACATAACATTTCTATAAACAATTAATTTTCTTGAGATATGTTCATCTTTGGATTTTGCATGAAGCAAAGTGTAAGTGTATGACCCCCTGCTGCATCTTTTCTTGATTATTTCTTAGCGAATTGAAAAGGCTGTTTCGTTTGCACTGTGACTTAGAGGTATCAGATGTGAGTTGCATATTTTCGTTGAAAAGAAGGGGGAAAGAGAGGGAGAGACCAATTTTACACTCTGGAAAGCAAATTGGGTGTACGGATGCTTTGTAGTTAACAGTACAATTTGTGTCAAAGTAACTGGTTGGCGCTATAGCGCAAAGACAAATTATTTTGGTATTGTAATAACAGCAAGGTCCAAATCAAGTAATACATAAATGTGTTGGTATTAGAATATCCATGCTATATCTCAAAGAGAGGAAAAGAGGAGAGGGCGGAGGGTTCATGTATTATGTATACAGCTTTTCTTTTGGTCCATTGTATGACACTGTTATCACTTTCTTGTTGCTGCCCTACTTTGTTGGAACAGAGTTGAGAAATTTCATACTTCCTGTCTATGTTTTGTTACCGCAATATTCTGTGATATGAATATATGATTGATATCAGAATTTTGACGTGAATTTTATGTTTTGAAGGTTGAGACAGATCCTTGTTAATCCAGTAGCAGCGATTATGATGGCTTTTTTTTACTTTGATGAGTATACGTTTCCCTCGGATTGTTATTCGTCTGATGAGAATGAAGATGAGGATGATGATGCGGAAGAAGAGGCAGATGGAGATGAACATGAACATGAGGAAGATGACGAGGGCGATAGCAGCAACAAAGACATGAACGATGATTGATGAGGGTGCAGTCAGCTGCCATAGTAGTGAGGATGGAGATTGTGTTCAGCTACTATTTATTTCAAGAGTTGTTGCTGGTTTCCTGAGAGCTGATCATAGGACCCAGACTTAAAAAGAGGCCGCTTGGCCGCCTGTGCTTAGTTAGTATGTGTGCTAGGTTAATGCTTAGTGTTTCCTTTTCGCTCTCCAGCCGTTTTTGTTTGTGTGTATTTTTCAAAATAGTTCAGTGTTGTGCTGTAAATGTTTCCTGAAAGCAGTTAGCTAGTGACCACTGACCAACATGTGAACAACTTTAAATAGAGGCCATATTTTATCTCAGTCAATCATAAGACAGTAAATGTTACTCAGATCGAAATAGTAATAGATTTGATTGTCACGGTAACTAATACTTGGTTCTTAGGAGCAGTAATTTTGCAGGGAGTAGAACAATTCTCGTATGAACCCTACCAAAGTACTGCAGGAAGTAGAACAATTCTAGTAAGAATCCTACCAAATTCTCGCGTTCCAAATTTGTCAGCAAAATTTGTCACTTGCTGACGGTAGAGGATTCAGAAATTGTAACTGACTGACACCTCTTCTGGAAATGGAATAGACCTAGAGCTGGCCAAATGGACAGCACGGCCCGGCACGAGCACGGCTCATTCTGACCCGTGTAAGAATCAGGCTGGGTCGGGCTGGCCCACGTGTTGAGGTGACAACCTAACCACGGCCCGAAGGGCAATCGTGCCATGTCGTGTTGACGCGAGTCCGTTTGGCCTGTCGGGCCTTCTACGGTCCATTTAGCCCGAAAAACTAAAAAAAATCAACGGAAAAAGTTTAGAAAAATGGGGAAAATTAGAAAAAATCAGAAAAATATGTAGAATTCATAAATACATACGAAAGTTGTAAAAAATGAGATAAGCCTATTGAAAATGTAATAAAAAAAGCTTTATTAATATTGAAATGGCTACCTCGTTAAAATCTTTATCAAGTAAAAACTCAACATGAGAAAACCTTACAAAAGGAAAAGGAGTACAACATATAGCTCTATATACATCATTATTCTACGTGTCGTTGTCTAGGTATAGATTTTTTAACACCTCTGACAACTCTGAATTTTCCACAGAGTGTTGTGTTTGTGAATAAGCTTGTTCCCAGTCCTCCACGGTTAAAAGTATTTCCACCATCTCACTTGTTAGACTTGTTTTTCTCTCCTCCAATATTCTTTCAGAAAGATTGAAAGCGGACTCAGATAAAACCGTCGAGATAGGAATAGTTAACACATGATGTGCAAGTATAGATAGCACGGGATATGTTAACTTATGGGCTTGCCACAATTGCAAAATTTTGAAGCCTTTGAGTTGAAATCTATCGTATCGCTGTTTAGATAGGTGGATGGTTCCCCACTCCTTGTGGTTGTTCTTAGCTGAGTAGGTGGCGTTGTAGAAGAAGAAGACATGGACCTGGAGGAAGAGTCACCAAAGATCTTACCCCAGATATTTATCTTGCTACTTGAGGTGGGGGCTACTAGAGTCATTGCAAGCGGACTCTCCATAACTTATTTTCATACCTTTGGTAAACCTCGCATAATCGAGAACGAACTTCTACAAAATAGTTAGTATAGTCTAGCCCTGTAGTATCACTAAGAAGATCAAGTATATTAGCAAATGCTTCAATTTTAGCTCTAGGATCTAAAACAAATACATATAGAAAAAAGATTTCTCTCTAATATTTAAGATATTTACTTTTCATAGCAACAATAGGCTCGCGTAAAACTAAGTTATTTTCATATATTTTCAATTGAGTAGCAATTTGTAAAATACTATGCATAATGATAGGAAATGTTGGACAGTAGACAGCGGATAAAGCAACAACGACCTCATATTTTTTTAAAAAAAAACTGTAGTATCTTCTCAGCAACGAACTAATATTGCTCAATCAATAATGTACTATCGTTAGTGCTCTGATAGTGCGTTTGAATAAAAATAGAAGAAATGCTCTTATATGGTAAAAGACTCTTAAGCATCAATGATCTTATATGGTAAAAGACTCTTAAACATCAGGTAAGTAGAGTTCCATCTTACTAGCATGTCCAAATCGAACTTTCTTGGACGTACACCTATTGTCGTGCAAAAGTTCTTACATGTTGCTATTCTTACGTTAGAATTATTTAAGAAAGATATCGCATCGCGAAAAGATTTAAGATATAAATTCAACCTCTTCAAACCACATTTGACTATAAGGTTAATAATATGATAAGCGCATCGCTGATGTAGTAAGAAGGAATCAACGTATGTACTCAACACTGGAATAAGAATATCCATAGCCTTAGAGTTTGAAGCGGCATTGTCTAAAGTAATTGAGAATATTTTGTCTGTAAGACCAAAGTCTTTCACGAGTTTGATAATACAATCCATAATATTCTCACCCGTGTGTGATACATCAATTAATTTCAAACATATAATTCTTTTCTCCATTATCCAATTGTCATTAATATAATGAGCAACTACACTAAAATAATACTCTCTAGCCCGACCACTCCATATGTCTGAGGTTAGAGCCACTGAAAATGTGCATGTACTAAATAGTTCTTTTATTTTATTACAACGTTCATTGTAGTATTTTACTAGATTCCTAGTTGTTGTCTGTCTAAAAACGATAGAAAATCTAGGATTATGCACAGTCCTAATGTTACTTTGGAAAGCAGTAGACTCCCAAAGCCTAATGGTAAATTCTTAGAAACAATTAAACGATGGAGAGATTGATGGGTTGCCTCAGGATCGTAGTCCCAGCTACGTACCGTACCGTCAGGGTTGTACTACAGCTGCGTCTGCCTTATCACCAATCCTTGCTTGGCTTTACATCTTGTAGCATGTCTAAGCAAGTGCTCCGTTCCACCTGTAGACCTTGCAGACAATTTATTGCGACAAAATTTACAAATAGCATATGATACCTAATTGTGCCTCTGGCTTGGTTATCCTTCCGAAATTCTCCCACACTCCCGATGTAGACGACCTCGACCTCGACCTCTTTGCTCCGATGGTGGCGCGACAAAGATGCTGCTATGGAGCCTAATGACGGAACTCCATATTTCCCTTCCGATAACAACTCCGGTTAATTTGAGGCAGCCATAGTAGCCTCCATAGATGCAACATACTCTAGTGAAAATCCGTAATTACCAAGAGCAAAGCTGTCGTAACTGTCTATAATGAAAATCGCAAAATCGAAACTAACACTATTATTACTGTCATCTTAGCATAACAAACACTAACAATAAAAGTATGCAAAAAATAGAATTGTACCTCTTTTGCTGATTTGTTGTCGAAAATTGAATTTTTCAAAATTTGGCAGTGTTTTTTTGAATTTTGCTAAATTATCTCACAACGAATTTGAATTTGCATACCAGAATTTGAAAGAGAGATTGAGGAATGGATGTGTGTTGAATGAGGGGGTATGGTGGCTATTTATAGTTTTTTTGGGGATTTTTTTTTCTATTTTTGAACAACAAACAATCAAAAATTGTAAAAAAAGACAAAAAACGCCTAATGGGCAGATTCTAGTTGGGCTGTGTTGTGCCAGGCATGGCCCACGAGCCCGCTGTGGCCCACGCCAGCCTACCCGTGGCCGTGCACTTTCCCCCCTGCCTGTGCCCCTACCCGCGCGATAGTGCGCCTGATGGCCCGAGTACGACATGCCGGACACCCACTGCCGCCTGCCTTTGGCGGCCCTTCCACGCCAGCGCCCCCTCCCAGCCTCCTCCCTCCACGCTGGCACCGCCCTCCTCGTCCTCCTCCACCTCCTCTCCTCCTATCGACTCCCTCTTTCCTGTGTCGGCCC
The DNA here is from genome assembly GCA_036346255.1 of Ampelocalamus luodianensis. Lineage (NCBI taxonomy): Eukaryota > Viridiplantae > Streptophyta > Magnoliopsida > Poales > Poaceae > Ampelocalamus > Ampelocalamus luodianensis. The sequence goes on from CM070627.1 coordinate 1,673,789, forward strand.
CGCCACCTTCTCCTCCCTCCACGCTAGCGCCGCCTCCTCCTGGCTCCCTCCCTCCCTCGTCGGCTCGCCGCTCCTCCTCCCTCCCTCGCTGCCGGCTAGCCACCGTTCCTCCTCCCTCGCTCCCAGCGCTCTCTGCGGCCTGGGCTGCCTGGCCGCCTGCCTCCCTCGGCTTCTTCGCAAACGGGCTACACGGGCCGTGCTAGGCTCGTGCCGTGTCTGACACGGTTTGACACTGTTCATACTGGATCGGCCTATTATATCTTTGTGTTGTGTTAATCCGATCTATAAACAGTATGAATCATACTATATCTAGACCAGATCAATAGGATCATACCTCGGGCTAACCTGAGAAGCCCATCCGGCCACCTCTAAAAGGACGTGAATTAATCCTCATCTACTCGTCTGCTCCTTCCGAAATACTACATTTGTCTGCCTTCCCAGCCCGAGCCGGGCGGAAAAAAATCTGCTCCCGTCTCTCGCTCGCCGTCGCCGCCCATGGAGTCCGTGGCGATCGCCACCACCTCCCGGTCTCTCCCGCTCCGCTTCTCCTCCAACCCCCTCCAACGCCGCGGCCGCCGCGCCGCCTTCCTCCCCGTCGCCGCCTCCAAGCGTACATACTTGTGACCTATCTCTCCTCCCCCCGTCCGTCTCATCTCATTTCTACTGCTGGCACCGGTGCTAATGGTCCCGTTTATCTACGCGCTTGCAGGCCAAGACGACGAAGACGAGGTCGCGAACGGCCCCAGGTCGGGGGGTGCCGGGCGTGAGCCCACCAGCCTCGCGCCGTACGGGTTCTCCATCTCGCCGCTCTCCAAGGTACGGACGCCGCGCTGTTGTGGTGGTGGTTAGCCCAAATTCTTGGACGCCACGATCCGATGCGCGTTGCCCTAATTTGTTCCGTTTCGTCCCGGCTCTGGACGTTTCCTCATGCAAATTTGTCTTCTTGTCTCCGATGTATCAAATCCGATTTTTTCGTGGTTGCTTTACGGCAGATCTATGCTGCCCTTAGAGTTTCTCGCTTCGTTTCCATGTGATGTTACCGCCTGCCGTTTGATTTCTTCCTTTGATAGGGCATGGTCTAGTTTATGTCGGATCAATTTGATTCACACTGGTGTTGGCTGCTGTGGCATCTGCAGGACGCGGCCATGGGGCTTGTGCTGAGTGCCGCGACGGGAAGTGGCTGGACGACGGGATCGGGGATGGAGGGGCCGCCAAAGGCGAGCAAAGCCGGCGGGGCAGACCGGCCGGAGGTGTCGACGCTCCCGTGGTCGCTCTTCACAAAGTCCCCGCGGCGGCGGATGCGGGTGGCCTTCACCTGCAATGTGTGCGGGCAGCGCACCACGCGGGCCATCAACCCGCACGCCTACACCGACGGCACCGTGTTCGTTCAGGTATGGACTCTGCTGCGGTTGATGTAATGTTGATGTGTTAGATTGGGATCCAAGTTGAGCTGGTCCTAATTCTGTCTTAAATAATTGTATTGAGATGCCCATTTGGTGGTGGTCCTTATTTCATATGATGACGAGAGTTGATGAACATTGAAACATAGGATTAGTGTAGTCATCAAATGGGTTATTACTTTGCTTTGGACATCAGTAACATCGAACTTGAAGGAGGTTACTACATCATCTTATATCAGAATGACTTTATAGGCTGATACTACACATATACCACTAATAATAATGATAATAATAAAAAGGCGGGCTATGCTGTTTCAGTGTGATGCAAATTCAGGTTATTGTTTCAGTCCAGGATTCTGTTCTTCCGATTTGTGCAAAATTAGGTGTATAAAAATCAAACATGCTAGATGAGCGTGCAGTTTGAGTTCTGTTGGCCAATAGCCAAGTTTAACCGCACAAATCTTTATTGGTCCACTATCCCAAGGTCAAGGTACTCATTTATTTGAGTTGTGCTGCCTTGATATTTTTATGATTTACCATGTTGGTTCTTTTGTTCTAGGAGCTTAATCTTTGCTTATGTAGTGAACTAGCAATCATCCTTGATTGGGTTAGTGTTAAGTTGTGGTCTTATATTTTTTGTTTGTGCGCTGTACTCTGATGCTAAATTTATTATCTTCTAGCTCCAAAGTATGTATGTTTTGACAAGTTTTTCATATTTGGATATCCGTATCTAAGATGTCTTCTTTCATTCCCTGATGCACTGTTCTCTACCTGCGTGCCTTTGTCCTTGTCCAAGTGCATCTTGTCTTGACCTACACATTTGTCGATTTTTGTGGCTTTGTTGTTTCAGTGCTGCGGTTGCAATATATTCCATAAGCTGGTGGACAACCTGAACTTGTTTCATGAGATGAAGTGCTACGTTGGTCCAGACTTCCGGTACGAGGGGGATGCTCCGTTCAACTATCTCGACGGTGCCGAGGACGACGACAACATCTTTCCAGATCTCTAATAAGCAAATCTGTTATGTTCCAGTGCATGATGGTGTTCTAATCTGCTCGTGTGGTTTAGCTGTATGCAATAAACAGAAGCATGCTTGGAAGGGTGCGTTGGAGTTTTGATACCCTGAACTTGTAATGCTATGCTATACAGATGTATATAACTGTACTACTAGTTTGCACAGAGGTAGTGGATATTGGATAATAAACAGATACGAAATTACACGCATTGCTCATGTTGTGTTAAGTGGTGCGGTGCCTGATAAATGAGGTTTCCTGTGTCAATCAGTAGCTGCTGTCTTTTTTTTTTTGGATTTTTCTGTTCAGACAACTGAATAGCCTTAAAGAAGAAGAGCATCCTCACTCGCGAGGTGACCAACGGGAGTCAGCGTTCATACCGTGGCGGGCTGAGAGTCTAAAGCTTTCTTTTGCTAACTGAGCATCAGCTTAGTTCTCAAACTAACCTCTTACACACACACACCCCACCCACACACTCAAATCGCACCAGGTGAGACACCCGCCGAGTCTAGAATTCGAACCCCAGGTAGGCTGCTTGGCAACTCCAAGCCTTAGCCAAGTGAGCTAACTCACCTCCTCAGTAGCTGCTGTCTTTAGAGTGTGAATTTGATGAGAAGAGTACAGCAGTTCCTAGGGGAAATCTGCGAAATTCTCATGTTCGTTCCAAACAATAGTCTAAAAAGCAACCTGATCGTGCAAAAAACCCTCCAAATCTGCAGCAAACTGGTCTACACTCCAGAGCACAGCATACAAGAGGGAGTACAAAGGCTTCAGTGTCACATAGCCAGAAAAATATAAGACCACAGCTTCGAAAAAATTTGAGTTCCTCACGGACTTGTATTACAATGTTGAGAAAATTTATCAGTCCGTGTGGAAGAAAGTACAATGTTCTTCATCCCGTAGTCAGTGTGCTGAACTGCTGATCACATCGGATCCAGACCGTGTGCGAACAGTATTTGTGAGCGTGCCAACATTACAGCACTGTACGCAGCAAATACAGCAGCAGCAGAACAATATTTAGCACATCTCTAATAGTATATTTATTGTCGTTTCGTAGCTATGTCACGTCAACAAAATCTTACACAGAGGAGAGAGAGCACATGTCGTCTTTTCATGTCTCTTCCTGAAAAGACTGTTGTGCACACGAAACAAGACACAATACATTAATATACTTTAGATGACATGTAGACCGTTTCAAAGGAAAATTATAAAATATAAATATTGACTATCTATTAGAGATGTTATCTCTAAAGATAATGTAGCGTATGTTAGAGACAAAATTATCTCTATCTATCGAAGATACCCGAAGAAAACATTGTAACTATTGACGTAATACTGTAGATCTCAGCGTTCCATTTCCATCCTGGGCACACGAGTGCTTCAGTGTGCACTGTGCAGGCAAGGCATCATCCCAGTCGGTTAGCCCGCACGCTCCCTCCCTCCACCCCCATCCTTGCCAATTCCGCATCCCCACCTCCAATCCGATCCAATCCTGGCGCCGCCCAAACCCTAAATCCCCCGCCCCCATCTCACTCGCACGGCAGAGGGCTGGAGGAGCAATGGCGAGGCGAAGCAAAGGTAGGGAACCCACCAAGCAGCCATCCACATGTTCCCGAAACCCTACTTTTCCTGTTTGGATCTGACCGAGGCTCGGAGGGTTTGCTCGCAGGCGGCGGGGACGCGGCGATGAAGGGGGACGCGATGCGGGTGGTGTGGCGCAAGGGGGCGGTGCGGCTCGTCCTCGTCTCCGCCATCGCCTGGGCGCTGCTCGTCCTCCTCGCCCTCGCATTCCACCTCTGGTCCTGCAGCTCCTCCGTCGCATTCCTCTCAGGTCCCTCGCTTCTCCTCCGTCCTAATGCATCCATCCATCCTTCGCAATGCCACTCTCTCTGTGTGCCTGTGTGTGCATAGCAGTATATCATCATACCTTTCGGGCTTCCTGCTCCCAGTGCATTGTTAATCACTCCATGATGCATCCGTGTACCGTTGTCGACTTGTTGTTGCCTGCGTACAATTGTTTTGAAGTGTCCAATGTGGTTGTTTATCGTGATCCCACCTTGCGCAAAAGAAGAACAAGTAAATGGTGGTGCTACCAACTGCTACCATCGGTCAACTTGTGTGCCTCCTTGACTCCTTCACATGTGCACTGGCTTAGCATAATTCTTGCTTGCAAGTTACAGACAGCATTCACTACCCTGTTACTTGCCCATGGACAGCATAACCATGTGCCGGTATATTGAGCCCCTACCCCTAATACTTGAAACTCGGTTATTTATGTTAATGTGCTAGAGCTTCGGTGTGTTTATTTTGGACCACATTCTCAAGTAAAATATATCTTATTCTTTATATCAAGACCGCGTATTACAATCATTTGTCTTATCCTGATATAGTTTGCCATGTTTTGCACCCGTGCAGCTCTCTGTAAAAAAGACAGTAAAGTTCTCTATGTGTTGGACTCAATGGGACTCTCATCGAAACCACTCCACCGTAAGGCTTATGCCTTGCCTTGCTCTGATGATAAATTATGAGTGTTTCATAGTCTAACATTGGTCTCTTCATTCTACAGGCTGCCAGATACCTGTCGCAGATAATCCCAATGATGTTGTCATTCCAAAGAGAACTCCCAACACAATTGTAAAAAAGTTGTCGTATATAACATTTGACAAGAAGGGCAAAGATCCTTTACCACTGTTTGGAGGACGCCAAAGCTGGAAACAGAGGGAGGAAAGCTTTAAACTGAATGCTACTATGAAGGTACCTCTTTGCCTTTATTATGTGTGTATAAGCTCCCTTATCTTATGAACACCTAATATATAGTGGTTCGATTAAGTAGCAAACAGAGTGTTAAAGGTGGAAAGATCAGTTATATTAGATCAGTTACATTTTCTATGATTCAGTATGTATCACACTGAACCATGTACAGATTTTGTTAACTTCTAAATTAGTGGGTCTGGTATCACACCACATACAAGAATTTAATGCAGGATTTACCCCCATTGAGTAGTACTATTTTTTCATAAAACTAATTCTGGACAATCTATGGAATGATTCTGTTTATTGCTTGCCTATTATGTACTCCGTGGCTTTCTTATTCCATTCTTACTTACAACAAGTAAATAGTAGAACAGCGGTCACTAGAATATATACTAGAGTTGGACTGGTAGCAGCCAGTTATTGTAACTTTTAACTGTTTGGGCACAGTATAAAATATCACTGGCGCTTTGTTCACTGTGTCTAAAGCAAAATGAACATTGATTATCTAAAGAAATAGTTTATTGACACCTCTTCTTCTTCATGTGCTGAATCTAAGGTTATGGTGATTCATTTTTAATTCACTGAACTTTCTTCCATGTGTTTTTTTTTGGTATATGCTCAGGTGCACTGTGGATTTATGAAAAACAGCGGTGCGGACATGGATGATGTCGATGTCAAGTACATACAGAAATGCAAATTCGTGGTTGCCTCTGGTATTTTTGATGGTTATGACATTCCCCATCAGCCATCAAATATTAGCCTTCGGTCTCAAAAGTTGTTCTGCTTTTTGATGGTGGTAGATGAGGTATCCCTTGATTTCATTGAAAAGAATACCAGTGTCAAAGTTGACAGTGCAGGAGGGAAATGGGTTGGTATATGGAGACTTATAATGTTACACCGCCTTCCATTTGATGAACCTAGAAGGAATGGAAAAGTACCAAAGATATTGACACATAGACTGTTTCCTCAAGCTTGGTATAGCATTTGGATCGATGGAAAAATGGAGCTTATAGTTGATCCACTGCTTATTCTCGAAAGGTTAGTTTTTTATCCGCAACCTCAGACAAATTCATATTGTTTTGTTGATCATCTGAAAACAAATTCAACAGGCCAAATTCTTTGCAGATATCTCTGGCGGGGAAAATACACATTTGCAGTAGCTGTCCATAAGCATCATAGGAGCATCTATGAGGAGGGTGATGCCATCAAGCGGAGAAAGCGATATGCCCGGCCTTTGGTTGATCTTCAGATGAAGATGTACTATTACGAGGGGATGGAGCCTTGGAACCTGAACAAAAGGATGCCTAGTGGTGAGCGGAATTACATTTTCCCACCAAGTTATAGAAATTTATTTGAGGGTGTTGCACGTTTCTTAGGATACATAGCCTACTGTTTCTGAAATAACTGATGCATTACTCCACCTCTTCACCGATTCTGCCATGCTACCAAAGCTCCTCAATCCTGAGTGCTGATTAAACAAATTGCAGATATACCAGAGGGAGCGGTGCTGATCCGGGAGCACACAACGATGACTGATTTGTTCAGCTGTCTCTGGTTCAACGAGGTCAATCTTTTCACACCTCGTGACCAGCTCAGCTTTGGCTATGTGGCATATAGGCTCGGAGATGCTCTTAAATTCTTCATGTTCCCCAACTGCGAGTACAATTCGCTGTTCATCTTGCACAGACACACAAGGGAGCACTCATCGAAAGTCGAGTGGGCGAAAACAATCGATGAGATTGTGGAAAAGGGATTGAAAGAGAGTAGGGGAGGATTAGGGTTGTGGACTCCGTATCCCGCAGACCTCAGCTCCGTTGAACTCCCCGCTATAAAAAGAACTTCACCGGCAGGCTAGACTGGAAAATGTGTGACCAATGATTCTTTCGTGATTGTGCAAAGTAGAAAACTCTCTTTTTTTGTTTAATCAGAAGAAATTCTGTAATTTCCTGTAGATTCTGCTGCGGATGAGATAGGGAGGTACTATAGGTGTTACGTCTGGAGTTTCTGTTACTTCCAGCACTATGCCATGTTCTACGACTAAACCTGTAACTATATGTAAGAGAATCGTGGATGTAACAGATCAAATCATGTTTTTTGGTATTTGGAAGTGACTAACCATCACCATTCCGGATTCAGATTGTCTCCAATGCGAAAATGGTAGAAATATCGTTTTCTGAACGTGTGTTATTTGCAGCAAGACTTACATTGGCTGGACCAAAACCTAGCTCCCTGCAACGGCAGCTAGTCCATAAGGTTTTAGACCAGCCAAGGTACAGGACAACAGTAAAAAAGAACAATCATAGTACATCAACAACAACGATGAATTGTGCGCATCAGCTTATAAATGATTGTTTTTCTTTGGGATGATATAAATGATCGTTTCTACATTCTCTGATCTACCAAAAGTTTCTACACGGGCTCAGAAGCAGCACACCAAAATCATCATTCAGTTCTCACAAGAACCAATTTGACCGGAACACAACAGCAGGTGCGCATCTCCTCCCGTCCAAGTTGAACACGACACCAGGTTGCAAGGTGGCCTTGCCTAGATTTAAATTCAGAAAACCTTCCAGCTGAATCTGTTCTGGATTGACTTCAGTGCCACTCCGCAGGCTGACGCCCCAGCCTAGGTCATCTTCCGGTGTATCTGATAGTGTGAGGGCCCACCTCACTGACCTTGGGTTCGATTTCTTGACCTCAACCCAGGCCCCAATTCTTGAGTCCTCATCAATCTTCAGTTCGAAATCAATGCATCCTCCAGCAGTTGGTTTGCTCTTCCGAGAAATTAGACTCTGTCCATGCCAGGCCGCAGACATGATCAACTTTATTTCATCACGCATCTGACATGAAATTTGCCCAAATCCGGTGAAAATACTGCTGGCTTCACCTGAGTTTTTCCCAGACGCTGAAATCAGCTCAGCAAAAGAAGCAGCAAAGTTCTTTGACCTCAGTATTAGGCCAGCAGCATACTTGTGGCGCTTAATCAGCAAAGGTGGCCTCAGCGAAGAATGGAAGCTCGCAAGCCAACGCCCCTGTCAAGAAAACTATTACCTGATACATTAGCAGGCAAAAAGGTGGCGTGTAAGTACCAGTGCATGTATGAAGAAATTACCTCTAGGAAATATGGATCCGTTGAAAAATCATCACACCTCGCTCCTACTGGTACAGCAGCGACAGACAAGGAGTCATTGATATTTGCAAGGTACATCACCTTTGACAACACAAGAGGGCTCCCAATAGGATCATTTTCTTGAGACAAGCATCTATGATCAGTGGCAAGCTCTGCCAAGAGAGAATCCTTCTTTCGAACATTGGTCTGGAACACAAACTGTGAACTAATACCAGAATTTGCTTCTGAGCTATCTGATGCTGTGCCTTTTTTGTTTCTAAGTGCGAGAGCTCCAGCTACATTGATGATGCCCTTGACCTGAGTGCCTTCTTCTGCAAATGGACCACTTTTGCTAGATTTGTACAATGTAAGCACTCTTTCAACTTTCTCTTGCCTCTCCCTTAGCTGCATTATGTCATAAAATGCTTGTCGCTGCAAGCGCTTCAAGATATCTATCTGAAGTATAAGCACAAAAGAAAGTAAGGCAGAGAGATCAACATAATTTGCTTTTCTTGGCATCTTCCTAAGGTACAGGAAATCAGAGGCTACAGAGCATGTATATTACATGTAAAGAAAAGACTATGCTAACAATTGAATACCAAGGTCACACCTGACCAGAACGCTGACAAATGTATGTTAGAAAGAAATGACAAGGGTATTTGAAGCTCGGAAGGTGGGGAATATTGCCGTGTCTTTTGCCGATGTAATTGAGCCATTTCATTTTCCGAATACATTATAGGAAACTAGCAGCAAACGACCTTGTCTAATTGAGCCATATCATTAGAGATCTGTGGGACCAATCGTTGCCAAGCAAAACACCTCGATTGCAGGTTACCTACTGTAGCTTGTGACCATAGTGTTAAGTGAAATCCATCAGAAGCAACTACTCCAATGTCATAACACTATGTGCAGTAGTTCTAAGAACAGGCTATGGTTCCTTTTTACTTCACATAACAAATTCACTCACGAAAACACACGTTATACAACACCCAAATGAGCCGAGTTCATGACTGGCACTGTTCTCCCTCATATTTTCTCCCCAAATCCTCACAATTCGTAAGGGTACTCGTAGCATCCGAAGCTTGTACAAATCCTACAGGCCAAAAAACAAAAAAAGAGATCCTTTTTTTTTGCCTCCATTACAGAAGCATTCATAAGCAAAACACACCGGATTGAGGTCGACCAGGTCCCCCGAGCAAACGAATCAGCAGTGCCCTACATCATCCCAATAACCCATCCCGCGGCGGGCGCTGGTGGGAGATTTGATATGCTGCGATATCTGGTGCGAATGGTGAGAGAAGGTGTGGGTTTGCTTACGGGGTCGGGGCCTGGATTCGGCGGAGGGCGGCGGCGGAAGGAGAGGAAGAAGCGCTTGGCGGAGTTGCCCATGTCAGTGGCTCGATCCACCGCGCACGCCCACGCCGCCTCCATCAATTGGATTTGGAAGCGAGGGAGGATGGCGACGACGCTTCTAGACGAAGGTGAGGGAGGGGGAACGGAAGAACAAGGGCTCGTTGGGATAACACAGAATTTAAACTAAAATCTTTCTTAATTCGAAAGAATTAGTTCTAATCTGGGATTGAACACAACTCGGCTTTAGCTTGTAGGATTAAATACCTTTTGAACAGTATCATTTTGGACAATTTTACCCTCGTATTTTTCCGATGAGCTTTCACCGATGACATTTTATGTCTTGAGTGGCAAATGATTAACTATCCTAATATTTTCCCGATGAGCTTTCGCCGTGGCATATTTTATATCTTGACTGGCAAATAATTAATTATTCTAATATTTTTCCGATGAGCTTTCACGATGGCATTTTATGTTTAGAGTGGCGAACGATTAATTATCCCAATATAAAAGCTTCGTCAAAAGGTAACAAGTGACTGACACGAAGGTTGTAGTGACAACCCAAGAGGAAGCGTACTATACAATGGCAATTTTTGCAATAGTTTTTTTTTTGCCGTGTTTTATTTTGGACTCCTTTTCTTCTCTCAAAAGAACCTCACACTCTAGGCGTGAAGTATGCAACAAAATCATCAGAACAGGAAGATTTATTATTATTATTATTAATTAAACCTTTTTTAATTTATTTTTATTGTTAACTCCACAAACTTTATTTCCAAATCTGACCGCTTTAATCACATCAACACCCGTGATGTGACAAAACAATATTATCACACCAACACCGTATATTGTCAAGCTCTTATTACGTCACTATTAGTGACGTAACAGTGTTGTTTAATCACGCTATCACCCATAATGTGACCAGAAGTACTATTTAGCGGTAACGTCAAGGTTGATGGTCTGACCAAAGGAGTCATATTTGTAAATAAAGTTTGTACGGGTTACCAATAAAAAATTAATAAAAAAAGTTCGAACAGGAAGCATATCTGAAGCTCCAAAGTTACTCGTGAACAAACTGGAAAGGAACAGCACGCAACCAAACAGATCGATTGCAACCAAACTGTAATACATTACATCACATCACATCACATGAAACTTGAAGCTACACAGATTTGCAAGTAACCAAGGGAAAGGTTCAAACGATAACGGGGGAAAGTTCAGACATGGTAAACACAATATTTTCTTATTCATCTCTTCCATGGTTCTGGATATAACTGTACTAAATTAGCTCGGCGATTCATGTACAGAGTAACAGACAGCAAAGGACTCCACGAAGGCAATGAATCACTGAAGCAGCAACCTCGATGAAAACAAACTTTCCTCTGTAGATCAAAGTAGAACCCTACGTGATGGTGCTCAACGAGCACTGACGAGGAAAGGGTGCTGGCACACACCACATTCTATTGTCTCTGAACCAGATGTTGGAACTTGCACCTGTAGGAAAGGAAAGGTTGATTTGGATCAAATGCCGCCATGTTCAGACATCAGCGCTGAACGGTGAAAATTATTAGTCATAAAAAGGAATAAGGAACGCCACAATATTAAACCTGAAGATGGACTGTGCAGATGGGGCATGCAACCTCCCGCATTCGCTTGCCAGATCCATCTGAAGACCTCGAGGCTGTCAAGGAACCAACACATTTGTAAACAGTACAACGAAGGGCGCATATCTCAAACGGAATACATATATAAATACACAAACCTGAAGATGACTTCTTATTTATATCCATTGCTTCCTGTAACAAACCACACAAGTCAGCATATTTATTTAAAATATGACGAGTTTGAGAGGTAGCAAGTGTTGTCCCCCATTTGTCACTTCTCTTTTATAGCAAGATCCTTACTCTCATGGAGAGGATGTATGGGGCAATTTTTCTGTATATTTCTCTTCACAATGTCATACCAAGAGCCCTATATGCTAGTCTAAGATGCTTTGTATCTTGTGTCCTAGATGCTCTGTCCTCTAAAGCTAGTCCTAAAGCTAGTCCAAGAACAAGACTTATCCATGCACAGTCGTCGCCCTTGATTTCAACGCCGAGGTGTCCCCAAAGGCCTCGAACGCCGAGTCACGCCGAGAAGAACTCCGCCGCCCGGTCATGTGGTGGGTGTCGCTGTGTTATATCAAGGTGGAGGAGAGCCGTTGGCGGTCTTGCCGCACGAGGTAGTTCGATGCTCGCCGAGCAATGAAGCGAGCCGGCCGTTCCTCCTCCTCCGCGCGCGCGTGGGCTCGGCCGCTCGTGGTCGCCGACAAAAAAGGTCGCCGTCGCGGAAGAAGGCTCTTCTTCTCGCCAAAAACGGGTCCCGAGAGAAGAGACCTATCGCCTCCTCGATCGACATCGTGGAGAGGTCCGCAGAGACCGGATCGACCGAGCCATCCGCTTGTACTTCGGGGACGCAGCGAAAGAAGAAGAAGTCATCAACGCCCTCACCGCTTGAAGGCCGTGGTCTCCACTCCGCGCGGCGCTCGCAGTGTGGACTTGCGCGCGCGCCGCCGCCGCGTCGCAGGCGATGGCGTCCCAAGCCTCCTTGGCGATCGCTTGTTGGAGAGCGAGAATCGCATCTCGGCGGGATCTGCAGGCGATGAGGCATTCCCGCATGTGCCGCACTCGAACCGCGCCCCCAACAAGTATCGCCGCTGTTCGTGGCGCGCGCCGCCATCGCGCGCCGCCTGCCGCCTCCTCCCGCCGCTCAAGGTCGTCGCTGGCGCTGCCATCAGCAGAGATGGAGCTGCTGCTGCCGCTGCGCGAGAGTCCGCTTCCATTTGTCACTATCCTTTGTGTAATATGGAAATCTGTCCTTGAAGGGCGGCAAAGCCAACACAGAGACTTTTCTCACAGTTATTCTGTACTAGTGGCACATGCAAATCACCCAGGATAGAATGATACTACAGAAGGTTGCAGATGTCTCCAGTTAGCGAGCATTTCTATATATTCAAACCCACCGATATCCTCGTCTCATGTGCTTAACGAGACTAGATGGCCCAGTAACCAAGCAACACTCTCTAAAAAGTTAAAAGCAGTCAAGCACACAGTGTGTTGTATGAATAGTACAAGTTATACTGGTTGACTAGAAGATTTTGACGCTGAAAAGAAACAAAATAAGGAGCCAAAAAGAACACCTGAAGTTTTTTGGCAAGATCCTCATGGCTGTGAACAATAGGTCGATTTGCCGCTTCCCTTGAATTGTTCAGTCTTTGAGAAACTTCAGCCTAAGAAAATAGAAAATCACGACATTGATATCACTCATTGAGAATTGTACCTTCAGTTTGTCCATATGTCCATAAATCAACAATGTTCCTAATTTGTAACATTATCAATTTATTATCATCGTTATGAAAATGGAATAACAGACCATAATTCATATATGTTATCTAACCCCCCCCCCCATATGGTAATGACAGTTAAAGATGTTAAGAAACATAACTGCAACATCAGAAAGGCCACTTCGCAGGAAGAAAATGAGACTACGGTCTACCAGTCTCAACATTGAACACCATTGCTCATGTTAAAAGTTCCCAGCTGGTTTTATCCTTAAAGATGATACTCCATAAAAAAATGTAGGTTTTATTGGCTGAAACACAACTTTACAATACCGCACTATACTTTTGAAGACCAGAAAAGGCACTAACTGTGGAAACTCCCTCCTTCATTTATTTCCCAACAGTGCAGTAACAAGGAAGCATATCATACCTTTTTATTGAGAAAATAAAGATATAATTCCAATCCCATAAGTCTTGACATTGATCAGTACTTCAAATGAGCAATGAAGTCTCAAGTCAAACTGCTAGTAGCTATTTAATATCTCAGCCTCACAACTTTATGCAGTATATATCATATTACACAAGTGACCAGTTTTATTTTCCATTTTTCAATGTCTATGTCCTCTAAGAACAGTAAAACACCAAAAAGGTCTGCATAACATAAATCATAACTAGGACCGCAAATGCAATAGAAAGGATGAAAACACATTACCATGCATTTATCGCAAACTCGGACTGGTTGAGCATCAGCATCTGCAGTTAGAGGAGTCCTTCCCTGGGTGCACTTATCGCAGAAAATATCACCACAGTTTCGACAGTGATGCTGAAAGTACAGGCACACAACATTAAAAGATGGGACTCCCAGGCTGCATCATCAACAGATCAATAGCAAACCCTTCTTACCCTGCGGTTGAAAGCGCTGAAATCTGCTGCACATGATGTGCATTTACTGACAGCTTCATCTGGGACCTAACAGTAAAAATGCAGAAAACAATGTAATGCCATTAGAAAAAATGAGTCAATGAACAGAGCAAGACGAAAAAAAGGGAAGTACACTCAGAAATGCGTAAGCATATATTGAGGGAACAGCTAATGATTTCACTACGTCAATGGGACAGAGCAGGTAAAAGCATAACTGCATAAGCAAGCAATTTTATGCCAGGTAGGGCTCATTATAATAATGTCAAAACCTGAAAGTAAGTCAAACCAACAGTGCAAAGAACAAGCCACAAACCAACTCAGCAGCAACTGTAACATCCCAAAAATTCTGAGCATTTTGAAGTTGTTTAAAATGTGGGATTTTAAAACCTTTTTGTTTCGCTCGCCGATGTTCAAAATTTTGACCTGTTAATTGAACCCTCAACCCGAAACACAGAAAAGTTGAAGTCAAACCCGAGTTGAAAAGAAATGAAAAAAAGGAGAAACCTGAAGAACTAGTCGGGTCGAAAAACCACCCGCCCAGCCCGACTTTTTATTTTTCTTTTTCTTTTCTTTTCTTTCTTTTCTCTTTCTCCTTTCCTCCAAGGCCCACCCGTCAGTGCCCTTTCTTCCTCCTCCCTTCCTTTGTTCCTCTGCCCATCAATGCCCGTGCCGTGCCCATGTCACGGCGTCACCGCACACCTGCTCCCGCCCTCGCCCACATGCTGCAAGGTACGTCCTCCCCCTTTTGTTGCTCGCGTCACCCCGTCCCGGCGCCATCACCTCACCGCCTGCCCCCGTCCATCCGCGTCGCTGCTCCCATGCCGCCACCTACTCCCATCGCTTCACTGCCGTTGTGTGGCCGTCGTCGCGTTCAACGCTCGCCTCCACTACTTAAGCCGCTCCTGGCCTCCTTCCCCTCCCTCTGGCTCTCCCCTCCATCCCCTTCTTCTTTCTTTCTCCTCGGGCTCGCCTCAGTTCGCATCGCCGCTCAAGCTCTCGCACCGGCCGCCGCGTCACCATTGCCGTTTCGGCCGCCCCAGTGCGCTCCTCCCCAAGCTACCCACGTCACGACGTGTTGTGGCACTCAAGGACGCTTTCCCCTCCATTAATTCCAAGATTCCCCCACCGGAGCGCCACGCGCCGCCGTCTTCCTCGTTTCTGGCCGGAAGTCGTCGCCACGGCCGCCATTCTTTGTCCGGTGAGTATTGCTTCGATTCCTCTCCACTTGAGCACCTCCTCTCCCTCCCCTCCCCTTTCCTTCCCCACCACCCACTCCCTCTACCCTACCCCATTGTGCCGACGCACCGACGAGCCGACCACGCCGCCGCCGGCCCTCGTCGCCAGCCCTCCTCGGTCTTCCTCTCCCCCGACCAATCACATGGGTGAGCTCCACTAGTCTCCCTCTCGCTCATGCTCGCCCTATTTTCCTCCCTCTCCCGAGCACCGCCGCCCCTGTTCCTCCCACGGCTCCAGCAGCCGCATGCTGCCGCCCAGCCGCCACCACCACCCTTCGGTTCACCTCCCCTCCATGGTTCCATTTTGCCCGTCCATGGCCGCTGCCGTCACCTCCTTCGCCGGCGTTGAGCGCCGCCCGAGCCTCCTCCACCCCTCTATTTCTACTTCTCTGCTCTTCCTGTGCACCCTCTCTGTCTGCTCTCTCTCTATGGGAGTCAATGACAGGTGGGCCCTCCCTCTATCTCTCTGGCTATCTCTCTTGGTGTATGTAGGCATGTATGACCGTGGGCCCCACCTAGTAATTAGTTAATAAAACATTAATCGAAGGTTAAGCGGTTATGAAAATTTCAATTAACTAATATATTTTAATTAAGTTAATTAGTAGTTAAAATTAGGATAATAAATATAAATGGAATATTAATATTAATGAAATGGATGATTAAACTTTGCTAAGTAGGTTAATTACTTAATGAATGTTCATTTAGCAAGCAGCATTTTTCAATTGTATTAATCAGTGGTTAAATCCAATAATTAGAGATCAATTAAGAACAAAAGGGGTAAATTCAAGTAGGAGTTATACATGTATACTTATCTCAATGACAAGCAGGTCCTAGGCCATTACTAAAAATATGATAACTATAATGACAACAACTTAATTGGTTAAGATAAATAGTATGTCATTTTATGAAGATATTGACATGAATATAAGTTATATCCAAGCAAGCAGAAATCTGAGTACATACACTATTAAAATATAGTCTTATATCCAGGAATGCCAGAAGAACTAACTGACCACAGCGAATAGTTAAACCAATTGCTTATCAAAGCCCCTCATCATACTTAGGTTAGGATTAAACTACCTAACTAAGGTTTAGTGGGCCAATTGGCCGTCCTTAGGTTTTGAGGAAAGAACTTATGGTGGTTAGGTCAATAGAAGTGTAGTACCAACCATAAGTAGCTTAGCAAAATAATATTGACAATGAATAATAATATGTAGTTAGTTACTAAGGTCGTGGCTAAGTTAGGTATAATCATTATACTAGATAGTTTCCATACATTTGGGGCCCACCTAACAAGAAGTTGACCATAGGGGATTAGTATGACCCTAAGTGGCTGTCCTAGGATCCCATAGCAGCAGGGTTAATCAGTTAAAACATCGACTAGAATGAAGTAGTGATGAACAATAATAGAGCTAATTAGTGTGACATTAACATCAAAGTTAAAATTAAAAACTTTAGCTGGATGTGATGTTAAACCATAAGATTGCCTCTTGATAAGACATAATCATATAAAGGATGTCTAGGTGATCACTTCACCCTAGGCCAAGAGTGAGTGACCAATTAAGAGATCGATGTGTTCAGGTCCAATCTAACTAAAACCCTGGTAGGACAATTACACCTGCGCATAACTAGGTCTTAATTGGAACTAGAAGCTAAAATATAAACTTCATAGTATGTAAGATAGTCGTGAAGGTTAGCGGTAGCTACGACCTAGCTTCATGCTAGCAATAGTAATCAAGCCGATAGGGTTGATCGCTAAGCAAGAGCCCATAAACTTTGTATAGTAGTTATCTACTTAACTAAGTAATCATTAGCAGACCTACAACTAAAAGATCAACCTAATGATAAAACCCAAACCCGTAGACGCCATTGGGGGTATAAAACTGGTGTCTAGCCAATGCTTGAAAGTTCCAGCTAAAGCTCATGAAACTTCTTTGATAAATATAAAATTATAAAAGGAACCATTAAGTGAACTAGGTCACATGTGTCGATGAGACTTATGTCTACCCTATGCGGACCCTGAATTTACGCATAAGTCTCACCTGACTATCGTGGAACTTCCTTGATAAATAGGAAGTAATAACTAAATGAACCATTAAGTTAGCTAGCCGTCGTGTATAAGCACCAATGAGGTATTCCCAGGTGGATGATAGTAGTTCAACCACCAATCAACCTCATATAACCCTCAGCTATCACCCATCGCTATCCGCTCCCAGTAGGACACTTCGTGATCCAAATGTGGATCAGAAAACCCTAGCTAGCAAGGTGATTTCTCTCATCTAGGTAAACGATGAGGAATATTCCTATGAATATTCTCTCCCTTCCGCTGGAGTCCTCACTCCTTGCACCAGCGCATAGTTATTAAGGCGCTAAGGCGAGCTGAGGCGCAAAGCCACCGCCTGGACGCTGAGGTGACGCCATACACGAAGCTGAGGCGACGCATACGGCGGCACACACATGCACACAGGAAAGAAAAAGAAAAGGAGAGGAGAAGGTTACGTGGCCTGGCCCAACATCATGCCAGCCCACTAGCCCAGCTCGCCCAACACCCACCGACAGAGCTCATCTCATCTCCCCATCTGGCCATCTCCCACGGAACTCCCACAGGGCTCATCTCCCCATCTCTCAATCGCCGCCTCTCCTCTCCCTATCTCCCATAGAGCTCGCTCGGCCAGATCCACCTCGCCGCCGGCCACATCGAGCTTGCCACCACCTCCCGACGCCGGATCCACATCGCCGCCGGCCACATAGAGCTCGCCTCTACCTCCCGATGCCGGATCCACGTCGCCACCGGCCACATCGAGCCCACCTCCACCTCCCGACGCCAGATCCACGTCGCCGCCGGCCACATCGACCTCGCCTCCACCTCCCGACGCCGGATCCACGTCGACGCCGGCCACATCGAGCCCACCTCCACCTCCCCGAGGCTGTGGCGTGACGTCGTAGGCATGTGCGGCAAGGCGGGGTGACGCCTTAGCACACCGGCGGCGCCTTACCGCCTAAGCGACGCTTAGGCGACGCCTTAATAAGCATGCACCGGCGGACTTCTTGAGAACTCGATCCCTCTCGTCCTCACTCCGGATCAAACGGTTACCTAACCCTAAGTCTGACTATCAAACCAAAACCCCACCACTAGACCAAACGAATTGAGTTTGGATCTATCTACTTTGGTCTGAAGTATTTCCTTCATTCCAAATATCCCTAGATGTAATTCATTCCGTTTAAAGTATTTCCTTCATCGACTTCCTATGAATGTACTTCGTCTGAAATATTTCCTTAATCAACTCCAGATGAGTATATTTGGTATCTTCTAGAGTACTTCCATCTTTCAAGACACCCTTAGGTATAGTTAGCTTCGTTTGAAGTAGAATCTGCTTCGAACACTCTTGAGTCGATTGACTTTCATTTGAAGTGTTTCCTTTTGTTTATTTGCCTTTGGATTTATTGGATTTCATTTGGTTGCTTTCAGATGTTCTTAGGTTCAATCATATTCTGCGTAGTTAAAATCTGAAGCTATGATGGAACAACAGTCCCAACAAGAACAAGATCGAGATCAAGATTATCAGAATATTGAGTAGGATGATTATCAGAACCTTGAGCAAGGCGAGTCAACACTTTCATCATGTTGCACCTACTTTTGAAATGCAATATATTGTTTTAAATTATGAAATTGCATTGCTATGATTTATACAAATGCGTTGATTTAGCTCATATCTACTACCTTAATGATAATTGCGTATAAAATTCCAATCCTTGAACTTAGACACTATCTTTTGTCATCCTAGACTAATGGTATACATACTAGCTACTAAGTCTGTACCTAAGTACTATGCTTAGCCTTGCTTAGGTACATTGGTATGCGAGCAATGATTTGCCCCGACATCATTTAAAATTGAAACTAGATTTGGGCAGTCAAGGTTGAAGCCCGGTTGTTATGTTGACTAGAAAAGTATTTGAAAACAAAAGAAAACCAAAAACAGATTTTGACTTGGACGGCTGGAAAGCGTGGTAGGTACTGGGAAGAGTACGACAAAGTGGGTATAGGGAAGTATCGCCTGAGTCAATTAAAGACCCAGATCTTGTGATGACCTCGTGTAAAAACAACACAACCACAAGTCTATAATAGGTACGACCTGGCTAATTAATTTGTTCGCCTCAGCGTGGCTTCACCATTGGTGGGTGTGGCGTGGGTAGAAGGTAATGAAGAGGCCTTTGGGGAGTGCGGCTCAGGGCGATGGAAACCTTAGCGGGTGGGGTTACGTTGAGATAGGGTATTATAAAAGCCTTGTGATAATCAACTTAATTGCACATCTATGGAAGTTTGTCAACGACATTATAAGTTGATTATCTCTTGTGGATAAAGTGTACGAACTCTGCAGAGTGAGAAAACTATCTGAATAGGCGTGTCCACAGTCATGAGCGGTGCTGAGAACTTACTTGAAATAGCTTTCATTTTTATAAACAATTTGTGGGAGGGAATGAAAAGATGGATTGAAGCCAGAGATTTGAGATGACCTATTTGAAAACCAGTGAGAAGTACAGGATGTAACCCGAGAAAGAATATGAGCATTGGGTGGATGGAGCCACTCAATGATATAGAAGGTTGGAGCCTCCACTAGTATTTTACAACAAAACTTAATTTTATTAAAACCTGTGTTAGTGAAAAATGCTAAGTCTCAGGATTTGTTACTACTTAATCTATTTCAATAAGTGGGCTTCATGCAAACAAAAGAACCACAAGCCATTCCTTTGATCAGTCTTGCATATTATATAGTTGTATTCTGTGTGTTGGTTCGTGAGTACTGTTGTGTACTCATGCTCGCTCAATATATTATTATTTAGTAAGTATAAAAGAAGAAAGCTACATGAACACTTATGAGCATTCGTCAAGACTAGAGATCAAGAAGGCCAAAACTAGATCGCGGGTCTCAATCGATTGCATATGGGTATATCGTGGGAGTTCCACGAGGTATATTTTTATTCTGCTTCCGCTGCTATTCTTTGAAAGGTATTTGGCCCGACCGGCCATTCTACAAGTCAAAAACCGTAAGGTATATTTATGTTTTGCTTATTATTATACAATAACTTTACATATTCAAGATATGTGTTTTGATATCCAATGATGTAACTGTGGGCATTAGCTACTGATCTAGGAACTGGTGCTGTGAACACAGCAGATCCCGAATTGCAAATTTGGGGTCTGACAGCAACTGAAGCCTTACAGTGAGATGCACAAATGAAAAACTATGTGCAATCATGAACAATAAAACACAGTTGCGAGTCCACAAACTAGAATTACTGTGCTACATTAATAATTCAGAAACCAGGATCTTGTTAATGACATCAGAGACATACAGAATGGGGTAAGCCAAATAAATTAAATTTGAACTGTAAACTAACTTCAAAATACCGGCCGGGCAATTCTGATCAGATGGCATCAGTTCTTTTTTGTCTTTTGGATTAGATTTGCAATACTAAGATGTTCAAAAATGAAGCAGACCAAATTTACAACAATTTATCAATGGTTACAAAATTACAATATAACAGAAACTACATAATGGCATGTACCGGCAGATACATATAACACGGTAAGAGGTTTAAGAATGGTTGAGTATAAGCGAAATGACAAATTAAAAAAATAAAAATGTTTGTTTTACATGCATCTGCCTAAGCAATTGATATTCCAGACAGAAGGCAATATTTCACAATCAGAAAAGGATACAATGGCGGTATCACTAAAGTTAACATTGCAAATAAGCAGGTGATAATTGAGTTACAACCTACATGTGTGCCATTTCAAATAGAGAGAAAAAGAGAACTTACCCAGTGGTCTTTCTCCTCATTCATGGGCTTCATTAAGTTCCTCCAATCAAGCAAATTTTTCCTCCTCTCATTTTGTTGTTCAGAAGGCTTGGGAGCATCAGGAATT
This sequence comes from Ampelocalamus luodianensis, assembly GCA_036346255.1. NCBI lineage: Eukaryota > Viridiplantae > Streptophyta > Magnoliopsida > Poales > Poaceae > Ampelocalamus > Ampelocalamus luodianensis. The sequence goes on from CM070627.1 coordinate 1,694,816, forward strand.
GCTCTGCTTCTTGGAATGCTGCTTCCACCCATCTCCTTGAACTGTAGTCCAAAGAATGTAACAGCAATCAACATTTTTGCATAAACCATGCACACTACCAGTCTACCACTTAAGAAATTACAAATAACCAGGGGATAGAAAAAGAGTATATCATTAATGCAGACGGCAAACCTGCACAGTCGCAGCTGTCACAGTGTCTAGAATGGTGTTCGTTGTATAGCTGTTTGACTTCAGCCGTATTCTTCTTGCTTCAATATCAACTGAACTCTTAGACCAAAAGGCAAAGATAGAAGAATCTAATACCTACATAAAGAGGCTATAAGATTTAGTAAAATAAATCACCAAAAAAATAGCAAAACTAAAACATTTTTACCAAGATGCAACAAGAAGTTGCTACTTACATCCCATCTAGTTACCGTTTCAAGGGGATATATCCTCAATGTCCTACTAGTGTTGAGATCAAGCATCCGAATTCCATCCAAACCAACCTGCATGAGGTACAACCACATATACGTAATGATTTTTGCTGGATCACACCAGGTGTTGATGCAACAAGTACAACAGCATCCCTTCCTTCAACAGTCTAATGCAAAAGTTTACACTTTAAAGGTCTGGCCTGGGAAACCATTTCTTAGAAATTTTTAAATATGAAGTCATGAATAATTTTTTACTACCACATCTTTATGAAGCTCAATACCAATATGCTCCTGGCTCCAATTTCCAACTAAAATAAGTTCCATCTTGTTTATGCATCTGAAAAAGTCTTCTTTTTCCACAACTTTGACTACTTGATGAAGTAATGGCTTTCAATACCTAAGTTCTAACTTCAGTGTTTAATAAAGTTGGTATTTTTAATCAGCAAATGTCCATCTCATAATTCCAAATATACCATGCATTTGATTACCTACGATTTACGAAATGAATAACTCTACTTGGCCTAGCCTACATTCCACAATGGTCCAATTTTTCCATGAAAAACCATCTCAAATATTACACGATCTCTTCAGTCTCTGCAAACAATTCCGCGAAAAGCAGATTTAAAACAAAGCTCCTTATGCCAATTTGGTGAAGTTCCATTTTTTTCCCCTAAAGCAGCAATTGGTTACTTGACAAAGTTTATCTACTGCTCACTATTTGCCCATGCTGAAAATTTTCAGCCAAATTGGATGTTCTAAAGTCCGAACAACCAATGCTACACCATATTCCTATTGAAAGCAACCTAAGTCCACACTAGACAATCAAATTTACAGTGAACTAGCCACTGAAAAGAGGTATGATTTTGACTAGCAAGTTCCTCATGCCAATCTACACACACAGTTATCCCTTCCCGCAACCGTGGAACAACAAACTACCTGGCACAGCACATCCATGGGGCTGCCTGCCCCCTCGGGCAGCAGCTTCACTCGGAACTTGTGCACCCCATTTCTCACGTCCTCCGACGTCTCCACCTTGGGCACGGCCCTCACCACCTTCGGGCTCGCCGCACTACCCCCGCCCCCGCCCCCACCTCTCTCCTTCGTCGAACCAATCGACCTGCCGTAATCATCAAACAGCGCAGAACTCGACGACCTCGGCGCGGTACCCCTCGCGCCATACGGCTCCGGCGCTTCGCCGCCGTCGTACGCGTAAACCCCGTCGTCGGACCACCCGCCCACGGCCGCCTTGGGCGCGGACAGCTCCTGGCCGTACCCGGAACCGGATCCGTAGCCGTAGCTGCCGGTCCGATCTAACGAGGGGTAAGTCGAGGGCACGGTGTAGTGCGGAGACGGCGGCGGAGGGGGCTCGTAGGGGTAGTACGGCTGCGGGGTCGCGGCGGGGGGTTGGGGTGGCGCTGGCGCGGGAGGAGCGTAGTGGGGGAGATCGGCGGGCGGGGGGTAGGTAGGGTACGCGGCGGTGGGGTAAGGCGAGTATGGGGGCGCGGAGGCGGAGGCGGAGGGGTAGGTGGGGGGCGGTGGAGCGGGTGCGGGTGCGGGTGCGGAGGTGGGGGAGGGGTAAGGGGGGTAGTAGGGGGCGTGGTCGCCGGCTCCGGAGGGATGCATCGCCGGCGAGAGGAGGCGGTTAGGGTTCGGGCTCGGATCGGGGAGTGGGTGAGGCGAGGCCGGCGAGAGCTAGTGCTGGTCTCGGGGTGGGAAGGGGAACCAGCCAGCCAGAGGAAGGAGACGACGACCTGGTGAGTGGCCAGTGGCGACCGAAGTGGGGTGGCGCTTTTTCAGGGAAGGACCCTGGGATGCGGACGTATTTGTGTACAAGGGCTTCTACTTGTAAGGAAACTTGCTGTAAAGTGCAAATTTTAGCTCTGAGAAAATATCCATGAAAGTGAAGGTTCAAAATGCAAGAAGACTGCATTAATGACAAGCTGGAGCTGATTGCATTGCATCAAGGATTGATTGGTTCTCTTTCTCATGGCTAATCAGCGTGAGAAAGTTCAACCAAGAGCTAAGCAAGAGGGTTAAAACTTAAAGTTCAGGAGCTCTAATCTAACCTCTGGATACTTAGCATGGACTAAAATTACTGCCTGACATTTACGAATCCATTATCCATGGCATGGTGGCTGCACTTTGCTGTCTCCACAATGCCACCTGCATTTACACATCAACATTACTCCAGTTTCTATCTGTCCAAACAGATAAACTCCACCGCAATGCTCTCTAGTTGTCAATTACCTTGCTCTCTACTGTGTTCATGATGCCACATGCGAAATGTTCTCCTTTAGGATTGCAGACTTACAGCTTGTCAATTACCTTGCTGGCTTACATATGTAGGACGTGATGCAAACAGACGACTCGGAAAATAAAATCATTTGCTGATGTGTATATATATGGCACAATTGGGCGGAGAAGAAAGAAGTGGTTTTTAATTTCTTTTGCCTTTGACTTGCACAAGACCTCCTAGGCAGATTTTGCAAATTGCAGGCAAACATATTCAAATAATAGTGAAGAATAACACATCTTTGTTAGAAAATAAAAGATCTATCCAATTGCAAGTCAAAACTCGAAGCTTCCGACGAGGCTGATGAAATCTGACAACAACTAAGTTCAGGCCACAGTGTCCAAGTACATGGAATCTTCACCTTCTTGCGGGAGTTGGCAACTTGTACTATTGGGGAGACCGTTGATTTCTTCTTCCTCTTTTCAAGAACACGCAAAAGGTTTGCGCGCGTTTCATTAGGACGGAAAGAGTTCAACCGTTGTCTGGCAAACAAATTTGCACAGACCTGTTACAGACAAATTAGAACTATTACAAAAAAGATTGGAGACCTACAACCATAACAGGCTGAACCACCACTCATGTAGAGAGAAATGGCGACAAGCGATGGATGCCAGCCTGATGGATGCCGGCCTGCATCCATTGATTACCTTCTGCCAGAATTGCATTGACGATAGTCCCCTACTGGGGATGAGACAGAGCTATCTTGAATTGAGTATGCGATGATAAAATTTTAAACTAGTCAGTAGCTATCTTGAATCTTGATTATCATTTGGCAAACTGATATTTAGCCCTCTCCTCTGTCACTCACGTACACGTATGAGATGAATACAGTGTCCTGTCAATAAGAAAAGAACTGTCTGAACAGCATAGAGAAACATATCACAATATACATCTAGGGTAGTAATGGCCAGTGGCTATTATTATTATTTTTCAACGCCAATTATGTGAGGTTTGCAAGTTAGTCGGTTTATTTTGAGTAGGGATTAGTTAGACAATGTGTAATTATATTACACGCATAAGTATTCAACCTACCAAATTGCTTGTGAGAGGGAACTAAGCCTGAAATCTGAAGATTCAGGATGGTGCTTTGTCCCAAGTGTCAAATGAAGCTTATTTCCTCTCCCTTGATGTTTTGAGAAGAATACAAGGTTTGCTCACATTCACAGATTCACTGTTCCTAATAATTTTATCAGGAATGTGTATTGCAGCTGTACAGCTGATGATGTACTACATGTTTGTTATTTTCCATAGGGTAGCTTTTGCTTCTTTTCTTTTTTTTTTTTTTTAATTACGCATCATAAGGTCGGGATATACAAACATATATTGCTCATTCAGAAATGCAGGCCTTTTGTAGTCTATATCAAATGCATGGCAGAGTCAAAAGCGCAAGCATCCTAATCAGGTGACGACATTTGCATCTAATTTTTCTGAAAAGAACGCTAATAATTTGCATCTATAAGTGTTCGCTTTGGTTTGTGTTGGCTTGCAACTGGCATGGCTCCTACTTGGCAATTGCCATGAATCCAAAAACAGGATGATTAAGGATCAGAACAAGCATTAGTTTAGGTTTCAAGTGTTATGAATAATGTATGTATATTCAAGAGGCCCAATAAGTAATATATATAGGGAGTACAAAGAGGGTTGCCATATACAGATAAGGAAATACACAAAAGAGTCATATTCTAACACCCCCCTCAAACTCATGGTGGATCACACATACTGAGTTTGGAGAGAAAATACAAATGTTGTACCATAGTTTGTGACTTCATGAAGAAGTCAGCAACCTGTAACTCTGATGGCATAAACTGTAAAGCAAGTACTCTCTCTTGCACCTGTGAGCGAGTGTATGAAGCATCCACACCAATGTGCTTGGTGAGCTTACGCTTCACTGGGTCCCGGGCAATACTGATAGCACCTGTACTGTCAGACAAAATGTCACTACTGCCATAGCTCTCAACTCAGCCTCTGCACTCAAATGACTCAAATGGAAAACTGCAGTCTGCTTCTTAGTCTTTCAGGCAATCAGGGAGGAGCCAAGAAAAACACAGTAAGCAGAAAGAGAACGACGATCAGAAGAATCACTAGCACAGGTCACATCAGAGTACACCTGAAGCTATAGTGAGATAGAGCTAGAGAAAAACAAACGACGAGAGATAGTCCCATGCAAGTAGCGAAAAACACGAAAAAGGTGACTATAGCGAAGATGGGTAGAACGAGCCATGAACTGATTCAAGATATGAACATCATAAGCAATATCAGGACGAGTGCTCACAAGATACACCAAATTCCCAACAAGATGACGATACTAAGTAGAATCCTCAAGAAGATCACCATCAGTGGCACGAAGCTGTAGGGATAACTCCATGGAAGTCTCAGCAGTGCGAGTGTCAGTTAGACCAGACCGATCGAGAAGATCCTGGACATACTTCTGCTGGGAGAGGTAATAACCCTCAGGCGTGGAAGAGACCTCAATCCCAAAGAAGTACGTAAGAGAACCAAGATCAGTCATCATAAACTGCTCACTAAGATGCTTCTTCACATATGTGATGAATGAGGAATCATCACCAGTGATGAGCATATCATCAACATAAAGAAGAAGCAGTGTCCTACCCCGAGAGGAGGCATGGACAAAAAGAGCAGGATCGTGCGAACTAACAGTGAAACCGACAGCAGTAATCACTGAGGTGAAACGCGCAAACCAGACACAAGGAGTCTGTTTGAGGCCATAAAGAGCACGACGAAAACGACAGACGTGCTCATCGGGAACAGAATACCCAGGTGGTGGCTGCATATAGACCTCCTCATGCAAAACACCATTAAGAAAAAGCATTCTTAATATCCAGCTGAGAGATAGACCACCGGCGAACAGAAGCAACCGCAACAAGAGTGCGAACAATGGTCATATGGGCAACAGGGGCAAAAGTCTCATCGTAGTCACGACCGTACTCCTGCTGAAAGCCGCGAGCTACAAGACGAGCCTTGTAGCGCTCGATAGTACCATCAGACCGGGTCTTAATCTTGTACACCCACTTACACGTGATCGAACGAGCATGCACAGGTGTCGGCACAATATCCCAAGTCTCCGTACGTCAAAGAGCATCAAGCTCCTCTGCCATAGCGAGCTGCCACTCAGAATGAGGAGCAGCCTCACGATAAGAATAGGCTTAGTGACAGAGAGAGCATGAGCTATCGGAGCAAATCCAAGACGATCAGGAGGTTGAAGGGATGTCCGGTCACGAAAGACGTAACGAGGAGCTTCATCAGGAGGAGTAGATATGGGTGTCGACAAGATATCAGAAGAGGAGACTGGTGAGACTGGTGAACACTGGAGTAGTGAATACCAGAGAAACGAGACGGTGGTGCTACAGGAATAAGAGGCGGTGCTGTAGGAGGCAGCACTGAGGCAAAGGTACAGAAGGAACCACTGGAGACACACCATGGAGGAATGCGATAGTGGAGAAATGTGTGAAGAGTCCGAAAGAGATAACCATGAAATCAACTCAACAGTGAAAACAGGAGAAGGAGCTGAATCTCGATAGAAGAAAGGTTGAGATTTGTCAAAGACAATGTCTCGTGAAATCCTGATCCGCCGAGCAGAAGGATGCTAGCAGCGACAACCCTTATACTCAGAACTATAACCAAGAAAAATACACTCAACTAACTAGACTGATAGTATAGTGCGCTCACGAGGCTGCAACATAACAAAACAAGTACAACAAAAATCACGAAGATGAGTGTACTGAGGGGCTCGAGAGTAGAGACGCTGTATAGGACTGACACCCTTAAGAGCTGTGGAGGGCTGCATATTGATGATATATGCACGTGAGAAAAAATTCTCGACCCGTAAGCGTGGTGGAACGTGAGAGGAAAGGAGAAGAGTGCAGACAGTCTCAATCAGATGACGATGTTTGCGCTCAGTAACCCCATTCTGAGCATGGGCAACAGGACAAGAAGACTGATAAAGAGTACCATGCTCGAAGAAAGCGTCTAAAAGTACGAACAAGATGCTACTTGAGAATCACAGTGAAAAGTACGAATGGGAGAATCAAACTGAGTACGAACTATCATTGCAAAGCTACGATAGATTGCAACAAACTGACCACGATTAGACAGAGAAAATCCATGTAAAACGGAAATAATCATCAATGAAGATCACATAAGATTTATGCCCGCTTTAGAGATAATAGCGCAGTCCCCATACATCCGAATGAATTAAATCAAAAGGACGAGAAGACAAGGACTCACTAGAATGATAAGAAAGTTGTAGTTGCTTACCCATCTTACAACCTTGACAAAACATGTATGAGAGTCAAACCAACCCTACAACCGAGATCGGTGAGCTGACCCACCGAGAGAGGCTGCATGGTAAGCTGGGAACATGAGAAATAGCTGGAACAGAAAAGTCAGTGGACAAAAGAGTGCCCTGACTGCTGACAGACAGAGGGGTATCATCGGCTGTCTAAACTGAGATAGAAAAAACAGGAGGTCCTACTGAAGTGAGAGATGTGAAGTCCAGTGTCATGTGGAAAGAGGCACCAGAGTCCAGAACCCAAGAAGTACCTGGAGGAGATGTTCGAGCTAGATCGGCGTAACTCGCCGAGCTATGAGAGAGGCTGAAGTAGAGTGCGCAAAGCGTTGAATGCAGTCACCTCGCTGAGAAGGTCCTGACATGCTGGTCTATCCTCCCATCGAGGAAGGGCCTCCCTGCCCCCTTGGGTCGTCCACGCGTCTTGTTCTGCTTTTTGCACACAACACAACGCTGGTAGTTGTGCCCCCGAAGTTCTTGCAATAATTGCACCGAACCCGATTGGTGCAAAAACAAGAGCGAAATAGATAGCCGAGAAGGTCCCGTAGTCGAAGCAAAACCGCGGTGTAGTCGAAGAAGAAGGGTAGCAAGCACGGTCGAACAAAGCGGCCGCTAACCCCCAGCGAAGCTCCTTAGCACGAAGCGTCGAAAGAGCCTCAATGACTGTTGGTCATGATGAATACCAGCAGCTTGAGCCACGGCGAGCTCAAACTCTAGGCGAAGACGGCATACAAAGTCATAAAGGCGAAGTCGATCACGATCCGTCTTCTGCACTTTATGATACTCCTAGCAAAGCGGAGAAGCGAGCTCGCCCGGCCTAGCGCGAGACCGCCGTGGTTGGAAGAAGTCGTTGACGAGGATTCTCTCTGGCGGCGTCTCAACTCACGCTGAGCGAAAGAAGCGAGCATCGCCGTTCACTTGGTATCGCCGCGCAAGTACTCTCGATATGACGAGTGACACGTAGACCAACAATGTCTGGCTGGATGGAGTCGTCGACGTTGACCACTAGGATGGCTCGAATACGGGCCTCATCAGCACACCAGCGCTCAAAAGCGTCTATGGCATACTGAAAGGCCTCATCAAGACATCGATGTGACATCCCAATCTTGGACTTGTGTTTCAAATGTAAGAAAATGAGTAGAAATTAAAACTTTTTCTTACATCTTGTATTTCCTTGTGTGCTCAACAATTGTTGTAAGAAGTTATGAAAATACAAAGTCACAAGTCTTTTGATCCAAACCCTTGTCTTCCAAAACATTCATCTCAAATCTTGTCATCATTCTTTTGTAATATTTTTCCTAAGTTCTGGGATGATATGTGACCTCTCTCTGAAATTTTTACAATTTTTAGAAATTGTTTGAATATTGTTAGAGGGTCAAACCTTGACTTTCAGTCAAACCTTGAACGAGCCTTGCATTATTTTTGGAGAAAATGCACAGCATAAAACCTCTAAAAATTTTATACAAGGTTAATATCTGAGTTAGCAAGCCCAAGAAAATTTTATAATTTTTGGAGTTGCTTTGCTATCTCAAATGAATCCTCAAAGTCCGACTCAAGTTAAAACTCAAAACGTAATTTTCACTGTTCCTTGGGTTCGAGTCAGACTCGGGCTCGAGCCAATCGACTCGGTCCAGTCAACTAATTGCATCGAGCCTCTTTAAAAGCGCGCGTTGAATCTCCACCGTTGGATCCTAATCGCGCGCCCATGTCCGTGTGAGCATTCGGACCATGCGATGCTTTATCCTTTTGAACCGCTGGATCTTCATCCAACCGCCTAGATTCTCCAAAACATTCGGACCTTCCGGTTGTTTCGCTGAATCGAGCCGTTGGATTGAAATCCAACGCCGCAATCTCTCCGCCGTAATCCATCTCAAAGATCGTGGAGCAACCGAGCCATTCATTTCTAATCCAAGGGCTCCAGATCTATTCCTTTATTTCAAATCTCAGGAGCGTGGCGCGTTATCCGCCGTCCGATCAACATCCAAGGGTCCAAGATCGCCCGAGCCTTTTCTCTGGTCATCTTCAACCTCCCGCCGAGCGAAAACAGTGCAGGGCATGGCGCCTGTCAAATCGTGTTCCTTGGGCAGCGTCTCCCTAGTCGGCATTAAGTGTTTGCAGATACTTCTACCGAGAGGCATGCCCTACTCCTCCATCTCCATCATTTTGCTTTTCGGTCCATGTCGATGTCGTGGACTTAGCTCACACGAGAGGCTCCTTTTGCCAAACCCTAATCCTTGAGCTATAAAGGTCCCAAGACTTCTTCCGATGTTCCTTTACACCATCCTAAGCTCCTTATTCATTTTTGGAGCTTAACACACTAAAAACACCTAATCGCCATTGATGACCCAGGGAGCTCCATTGTGAATCATGAAGCTTCAGTGGTTCTTCTTCAAATATTCTAGTACTCTTTTCTACTCCTTGTTATCCTAATCGTTTCCCCTCACTCAATTGTGGGTTTCATTCACATGAGTTGACGAATTTGGGGTTTGTTCAAATTCGGCCGATTCTGGTCATCTTCTTACTCAGCTCAGGTGAGTGCTCCATTTTCAAATCATTTGCTCATGTAGCTTCTGTGGACTATAATGAAGCTACACTGATGCTTTGGTACCACTCATTTTGCTCAGGGGGCACTTTTCCAACTTTCTTCCTCCACTCCGGCAAGCCTCCACCGTGGGCAAGCATCTCCGGCCATCTTTGAAGCTCCTCTCCATTAAGGTAGCTTCTTATTAGTCCCTAGAGGCCTTGGCACACGCTTCTTTGGACAGCAGCAAAGCTTTTCGCTATTTTCAAGTTTGCAGTAAAAGCTCCATTTTCGTTTTTCCGGCTAGCCGGCGTTCTGGTCCCTCACCGCCGGCGAGGTTGCCACCATTAGGTCCGCAGCGTTATTGCGAGTCCATTTTGGTACTTGGTTGGCGCCGCCGCGGCCGAAGTCACCGGCGACTAGCCGTTGAATGCGCTCGAGTTTTTGCCGACGTAATCTCCCGTTTTCGTCAGTTATTTAGGACATAATTAATGCCTAATCATTGTTAATCATTGAGTGTATTAATTATGTCCTAATCAAGCCTTTGTGCCATCGATGTGTGGGCCCAACCCTTAAATCGCCACCGCGCTTTCGGTGGTCACTTTCGGATACCATTAATACCTAATCATTGACTAATTAAGAGTTAGTATTAGTGGCTGTCGGGAATAACCTTTTGGGTCACTGGCATGTGGGCCCGTAGGCCTTAAACCTCAGTTCGGGGTTCTTAAGACAGATTCCGGGGTCATTAATTGCTAATCATTGGTTAGCAATTAATGTGTCTTAAGCCGACAAAGCGTGTCACGCACAGTGGGCCTCGCCACTTAAACCTCTCTGTGAAAAGTCTTTAGGACACAATTAATGCTAATCATTAGTTTTGGAATTAGTTGTTGTCTTAAAAGTCCCCTCTGTCTCACTGTCATGTGGTCCCTCTCATTAAAATCCCTCCCGGCGCACTTAAGTCCCATGCGTTGCACTTTGTTGATCCTAGACCGTCGATCTCGTGATCAACGGCCCAGATCTGGAGTGCATTCGGACCGTCAGGTTCCTAATCATTCGGATCGCCCATCGCCAGATCTGCGCCGCGATCGCGAGTGCATCGGACTCTCCGAAGGAGATGCGCCCGAGCCGTTCATCTCGCGATCTGCGGCCGTGGATGGTCGCGACAACCGCACCGTCCGAATGTTTCTCTCCTGAGTCGTTGGATCTTGATCCAGCGGTGGACTCTTTTGGAATCGCGGCGTGTGCGATCTTTGTCTTGGCGTGGGCCGAGGATTTAGATCGAAGGCCCACGAGCGCCCACGTCACTTAATTCCCGTTGGGTTTGATTTTATTTCTGTAAGTCTTTATTTGTCAACTAAAAACTATATTTTAAACTTTGAAAACTCATAACTAATTCTTGTTAACTCATTTTTAGATGTTTCCAACTGTAATAAATTCATTTGCCCCTTGAGTTTAATATAAAAATGCATTTAGGCATATTCCAGTAGCAGAAAATTATGTAACTAAAATAACTTGTTTTCCGCCAATTTTGATTATCCCAAAAATATATTGATGATATATGCAGCCGTAGAAACAGCCTCAGCCCAGAACTGTGGTGGAACGTGAGAGGAAAGGAGAAGAGTGCAGACAGTCTCAATCAGATGACGATGTTTGCGCTCAGTAACCCCATTCTGAGCATGGGCAACAGGACAAGAAGACTGGTAAAGAGTACCATGCTCAGAAAGAAACTGTCTAAAAGTACCAGAACAGTACTCGCCAGCAGAATCACAGTGAAAAGTACGAATGGGAGAATCAAACTGAGTACGAACTATCATTGCAAAGCTACGATAGATTGCAACAAACTGACCACGATTAGACAGAGAAAATCCATGTAAAACGGAAATAATCATCAATGAAGATCACATAAGATTTATGCCCGCCTTTAGAGATAATAGGCGCAGGTCCCCATACATCTGAATGAATTAAATCAAAAGGACGAGAAGACAAGGACTCACTAGAATGATAAGAAAGTTGTAGTTGCTTACCCATCTTACAACCTTGACAAAACATGTATGAGAGTCAAACCAACCCTACAACCGAGATCGGTGAGCTGACCCACCGAGAGAGGCTGCATGGTAAGCTGGGAACATGAGAAATAGCTGGAACAGAAAAGTCAGTGGACAAAAGAGTGCCTCGATCACGATGCATGAGGGGTATCATCGGCTGTCTAAACTGAGATAGAAAAAACAGGAGGTCCTACTGAAGTGAGAGATGTGAAGTCCAGTGTCATGTGGAAAGAGGCACCAGAGTCCAGAACCCAAGAAGTACCTGAAGGAGATGTCTGAGCTAGGCGCGTAACTCGCCGAGCTATGAGAGAGCCTTGAAGTAGAGTCCGCAAAAGCTGTTGAATGCAGTCACCTCGCCGAGAAGGTCTCGACATCTTTGGTCTATCCTCCCATCGAGGAAGGGCCTCCCTGCCCCCTTGGGTCGTCCACGCGTCTTGTTCTGCTTTTTGCACACAACACAACGCTGGTAGTTGTGCCCCCGAAGTTCTTGCAATAATTGCACTGAACCCCAGTTGGTGCAAAAACAAGAGCAGAAATAGATAGCTGAGAAGGTCCTGTAGTCGAAGCAAAAACCGTCGGTGTAGTCGAAGAAGAAGGGGTAGCAAGCACAGTCAGAACAAACTGTGCTGCTAACCCCCAGCGAAGCTCCTTAGCACGAAGCGTCGAAAGAGCCTCAATGACTGTTGGTCATGATGAACAGCTCAGCAGTTGAGCCCTGACAGGCTCAAACTCTAGGCGAAGACGGCATACAAAGTCATAAAGGCGAAGTCGATCACGATCCGCCTTCTGCACTTTATGATACTCCTAGCAAAGCGGAGAAGCGAGCTCGTCCAGCTAGCGCCAGAGACTGGCCAGGGTTCGGAAGAAGTCGTTGACGGAGGATTCCTCCTGGCGAAGCGTCTCCAACTCACGCTGGAGCGAAAAGAACTGAGCATCGCTGCTCTGCTGGTATCGCTCGCGCAAGTACTCTCAGATATGACGAGTGACACGTAGACCAACAATGTCTGGCTGGATGGAGTCGTCGACGTTGACCACTAGGATGGCTCGAATACGGGCCTCATCAGCACACCAGCGCTCAAAAGCGTCTATGGCATACTGAAAGGCCTCATCAGCAGCATCAGTGTGACATCCCAATCTTGGACTTGTGTTTCAAATGTAAGAAAATGAGTAGAAATTAAAACTTTTTCTTACATCTTGTATTTCCTTGTGTGCTCTGAACAATTGTTGTAAGAAGTTATGAAAATACAAAGTCACAAGTCTTTTGATCCAAACCCTTGTCTTCCAAAAACATTCATCTCAAATCTTGTCATCATTCTTTTGTAATATTTTTCCTAAGTTCCTGGGATGATATGTGACCTCTCTGAAATTTTTTACAATTTTTAGAAATTGTTTGAATATTGTTAGAGGGCAGTCAAACCTTGACTTTCAGTCAAACCTTGAACCAGAGCCTTGCATTATTTTTGGAGAAAAATGCACAGCATAAAAACCTCTAAAAATTTTATACAAGGTTAATATCTGAGTTAGCAAGCCCCAGTAAAAATTTTATAATTTTTGGAGTTGCTTTGCTATCTCAAATGAATCCTCAAAGTCCCAACTCAAGTTAAAACTCAAAACGTAATTTTCACTGTTCCTTGGGTTCGAGTCAGACTCGGGCTCGAGCCAATCGACTCGGTCCAGTCAACTAATTGCATCGAGCCTCTTTTAAAAGCGCGCGTTGAATCTCCACCGTTGGATCCTAATCGCGCGGCCCATGTCCGTGTGAGCATTCGGACCATGCAGATGCTTTATCCCTTTTGAACCGTTGGATCTTCATCCAACCGTCTAGATTCTCCAAAACATTCAGACCTTCCGGTTGTTTCGCTTGAATCTGAGCCGTTGGATTGAAATCCAACGCTCGCAATCTCCTCTGTCGTAATCCATCTCAGCATCGTGGAGCAATCTGAGCCATTCATTTCTAATCCAAGGGCTCCAGATCTATTCCTTTATTTCAAATCTCAGAAGCGTGGCGCGTTATCCGCCGTCCGATCAACATCCAAGGGTCCAAGATCGCCCGAGCCTTTTCTCTGGTCATCTTCAACCTCCCGCCGTGCGAAAACAGTGCAGGGCATGGCGCCTGTCAAATCGTGTTCCTTGGGCAGCGTCTCCCTAGTCGGCATTAAGTGTTTGCAGATACTTTCGGCTGAGAGGCATGCCCTACTCCTCCATCTCCATCATTTTGCTTTTCGGTCCATGTCGATGTCGTGGACTTAGCTCACACGAGAGGCTCCTTTTTGCCAAACCCTAATCCTTGAGCTATAAAAGGTCCCAAGACTTCTTCCTGATGTTCCTTTACACCATCCTAAGCTCCTTATTCATTTTTGGAGCTTAACACACTAAAAACACCTAATCGCCATTGATGACCCAGGGAGCTCCATTGTGAATCATGAAGCTTCAGTGGTTCTTCTTCAAATATTCTAGTACTCTTTTCTACTCCTTGTTATCCTAATCGTTTCCCCTCACTCAATTGTGGGTTTCATTCACATGAGTTGACGAATTTGGGGTTTGTTCAAATTCGGCCGATTCTGATCATCTTCTTACTCAGCTCAGGTGAGTGCTCCATTTTCAAATCATTTGCTCATGTAGCTTCTGTGGACTATAATGAAGCTACACTGATGCTTTGGTACCACTCATTTTGCTCAGGGGGCACTTTTCCAACTTTCTTCCTCCACTCCGGCAAGCCTCCACCGTGGGCAAGCATCTCCGGCCATCTTTGAAGCTCCTCTCCATTAAGGTAGCTTCTTATTAGTCCCTAGAGGCCTTGGCACACGCTTCTTTGGACAGCAGCAAAGCTTTTCGCTATTTTCAAGTTTGCAGTAAAAGCTCCATTTTCGTTTTTCCGGCTAGCCGGCGTTACGTCCTCGCATGGCGAGGTTGCCACCATTAGGTCCGCAGCGTTATTGCGAGTCCATTTTGGTACTTGGTTGGCGCCGCCGCGGCCGAAGTCACCGGCGACTAGCCGTTGAATGCGCTCGAGTTTTTGCCGACGTAATCTCCCGTTTTCGTCAATTATTTAGGACATAATTAATGCCTAATCATTGTTAATCATTGAGTGTATTAATTATGTCCTAATCAAGCCTTTGTGCCACTGATGTGTGGGCCCAGCCCCTTAAATCGCCCCGCTGGCGCTCGGTGGTCACTTTCGGATACCATTAATACCTAATCATTGACTAATTAAGAGTTAGTATTAGTGGCTGTCGGGAATAACCTTTTGGGTCACTGGCATGTGGGCCCGTAGGCCTTAAACCTCAGTCCGGGGTTCTTAAGACAGATTCCGGGGTCATTAATTGCTAATCATTGGTTAGCAATTAATGTGTCTTAAGCCAGCAAACTGTGTCGCTGCCTGGTGGGCCCTCGCCCACTTAAACCCACTCTGTGAAAAGTCTTTAGGACACAATTAATGCTAATCATTAGTTTTGGAATTAGTTGTTGTCTTAAAAGTCCCCTCTGTCTCATTGTCATGTGGTCCCTCTCATTAAAATCCCTCCCGACGCACTTAAGTCCCATGCGTTGCACTTTGTTGATCCTAGACCGTCGATCTCGTGATCAACGGCCCAGATTTGGAGTGCATTCGGACCGTCCGGTTCCCTAATCATTCTGGATCGTCCATCGCCAGATCTGCGGCTGCGATCGCGAGTGCAATCGGACTCTCCGAAGGGAGATGCGCTCCGAGCCGTTCATCTCGCGATCTGCGGCTGTGGATGGCTGCGACAACCGCACCGTCCGAATGTTTCCCTCCTCGTGAGTCGTTGGATCTTGATCCAACGGTGGACTCCTTTTTGGAATCGCGCGCGTGCGCTGATCTTTGTGCGCGTGGGCCGTAGGATTTTAGATCGAAGGCCCACGAGCGCCCACGTCACTTAATTCCCGTTGGGTTTGATTTTATTTCTGTAAGTCTTTATTTGTCAACTAAAAACTATATTTTAAACTTTGAAAACTCATAACTAATTCTTGTTAACTCATTTTTAGGTGTTTCCAACTGTAATAAATTCATTTGCCCCTTGAGTTTAATATAAAAATGCATTTAGGCATATTCCAGTAGCAGAAAATTATGTAACTAAAATAACTTGTTTTCCGCCAATTTTGATTATCCCAAAAATAGCATTAAACTTGTAAAATGCATATCTTTTTCTGTATAATTTCAATTTGTGCAAAATCAATTTTGTTAGATTCCTCTGTTGGTATGCTTTAATATAAAATAGGATTTGAACGTGAATTTATTTTTGTAAAATGACTTGCATTAGATTTATAACTTAGAAAAATCATAAGTAAATCATTATAACTCCAAATTTAGTAAACTCAACTTTGCTGTCATTAGGGTGTCATAATCTACCTGCCATAAAAATTTCAGAGCTTAGATCATTATAGAAATTTTCGCCATGAACAATACCAGTAATTAATTAGGTTGATTTTAAAGGCTGAGAAAGCGTATTTTGGCTATATCTTTTGCATACTAAATCCAAATTGCATTATTCTTGTTCCTAAAATTGTCTAAAATCATACCCTAGCTGCTGTACAAATTTCATTAGATTTGGATGTCTTTTGCTGTTGGAGTTTATTTGGTGTTCTTCGTTCTTATTTGCTTATCGCCTTTTCACGTTAGGTTCCGAAGATAATCTTGACATTGAATCTGAGCCACAGCCATCAGATCCTGCACTCCAGCAAGGCAAGCAAATGTAGCATCATTTGATCATGTTGCTCCTACTATTTTTAAATTCTAATATATTGTTTGCAAATTCTATGTATGCATTGCTATTTTGTTTTAATTATTGTCGATAGTTCACCTAGTAGATGCATTATCAGTAGGCAAATGTTAATCCTCTACTACTAAGCCTAGGTTTATCTTGCTGTGATTTTGGGTTCGTTGGATGAATCCTTGTCACTTAGTAGTTTACGATGTTTGTGCTTAGACATGCTTAGCTATCGGTAGAAATGGGTGGTTATCGACTTGTCGATAACCTTGATCACACAAACTTATTATGATATACATGTTTCAGCCTTGTGCTATGTCTAAATTGCAAAACCAAAACTGAAAACAAAACAATTTAGACTTGGGCACAATGGTAAGATGGTGTGATCTTTTGGGTGTGATTGGAATGGTGCCCGGGTCAATTAAGGACCGAACATCTTGTGAGTACCTGTTATCCAAGCAATTTGTGCGTGCTAACCACACTAGAGGGAATGTGACCTCTCTTGACTTAGTACTTTGGCGTGTGTTGGCTACGAGTCGCAGGAGGGCATGTGTGTGTTGCGTTGTGGTAAAATGAAATGATTGTGTGTGGGAGCATTGTAGTTGTCCAAAGAGCTTTACCCCGAGGGGTAGTTGTATTTTTGGTTTTACAATGTAAGCGTATGGGTTTCTATTCATACGAGCGGCTCGTAGTTGATACACAATATTAGAAATATCTCGTAGGACTTAGCCGTGTCGGCATACCTTTGGAAGTGTGCTTAATCATGTGGCTTAAAGGCGGTCTGAAGTGTGAGTACATTGGTACACCCCTGCAGGGTTTGATCTATTCGAATAGCCTCGTCCTAGGTTATGGACACACTTGGGTAAGCTTTTCAAGAGTTAGACTACAACATTTTTAATTAAAACTTGATGGGTGGTATGAATCAGGGATTCATGCTATTTGTGGTGGCTATTGGGTTAGTCACTTCTAGGTGATTACTTGATACTTATTGTTACCCGTTGTTATTTTAATGCTTAAAACTGAATTGACAAACTGCTTTCAATCTACTTATATTATTGCAAATAAAACTTGATTTATGCGTCCAAATAACCATATAACCAACCTTCTTTTGATACAGCTGTCATGTAGCTATGTATAGGCTTGTTACTCGTAAGTTTTGCGAGTACATTATTGTACTCACCTGCATTGCTTGTTGTGTGTAGAGGAAGAGGGTGAGTCCGAAGGGCCTCACTTTTGTGAGTTGTGCTGTGGCAGTGTGTGGGGCGATTAGCTTGGCGGCCCGGTCGGTTACCCTGTGGTGTTATGTGGCTAACCGGTCGTCTTTTGGTTTAAGCTATCTTATGGCATCTTTTGCTTCCGCTGTTACTTGATACTTATGTCATTTGGCCGGTTGGCTGTTCTGTAATAACTTATATTATGTATATCTTTTGGTAGACTTGATATATTATGTTGTATGGAAATGATGCATGCTTTTGGATAATGAATGTGTGCTGCAATTTCTGGGAAGCACATGTCCATCGAGACACGGATTATTCTGTTTGTGATACTAGGACCAGTGGAAGGTTAAGTATTACAAACTTAATAAACCGGGGTCTCACAATCAGCAGTGGCCTCTGCCTCCTTCTTAGTAGCCTCATCTTCTGCAGAAGGTGCAAAAATAGGCTGTTTGGGAGGAGGCTAAACCGGCGACGACGGATAAGATCGGGCACCAGTGACATGTCCCCAGAGGCGGAGACCATCGAGGGTGATCTCCATGAGTGAAGACCACAACTTGTAGTCCATCCCATTAAGCTTGGTTCCCGAGAATGGGATCACAGCTGATGAAACGAAAGCCATCGGTAGGCGGTGCTGGACGGCATGGCGACCAAGGCAATGAAGTCTAACAGACGGCGTTGGACGACGCGGTGGTTAGATCAATGTACTATTTTTTTGTCTCTTTTTTCCTTTTCCTTTCTTTTTTTTTTCGGGCCAGGCTGGCTCACGTAAACAAAAGCCGGCCTGTTAAGGCCACTAAAGCTCACGCGAGGGGGAACCCTAGTTCCCCCTTGCTGGCGGCGGCGACGGCGGGGACCAGGCGGGGCTTCGGGCGGCGGCGCAGACCGGGTCAAACGGTGGCTCACGGCACGGCGGCGAGGGGCGGGGCTTCGGGCGGCGGCGTAGACCGGGCCAAGCGGCGGCTCGCGATGCGGCAACGGGGAGGAGCTCGTCGATGAGCGCCTCCGTCTCCATCTCGTGCGGCGACGTCGGGGTCATCAAGGAGCGGCGCGACTTCGGGAGCAACAGCGTTGGTGCGGTGGCGCAGCTTCGGGAGCAGTGGCATCGCAATAGCGTCAAGCGTAGTGGCGCAGCTTCAGAAACGGCGGCGTCGGCTTCGGGAGCGGAGGCTCGGGCTGCCTCATGGCAGAGCGGTGGCGGCAACAAGACAGCAGAGCGGTGACGACCCAAGGAGGGCGGCGGCAGCAACGAGGCAAGTGCGGAGAAACTAGGGTTAGTGACCTAGCTCTGATACCATGTTATAAATACTGTATGTATATTCAAGAGACCCAATAAGCAATATATATAGAGAGTACGAAGGGATTGCTATATACAGATAAGGAAATACACAAAAGAGTTCTATTCTAACATTAGGATACAATACATACAGTTTCATGGGTCAGGACAAGGTTAAATTTAGGTTATGGAATAGCTAAAATATCTAGTAGTATAGCACAAGGAGACCAAAAGTGCAGACATCACAACAAAAGAATAGAAAAAGAAAAGACAAGAGAGTAATGCAAGTCACAACAACTACACCATGTGTGTAAATACTGAAGTGCTATCTAGACTTTGACTTGGGGTCTTCGATGACTCATCCCCTGTAAGTCTATTCCAATGATTTGCAGCTGTATGTTCTGGAGAGAGCGACTGTATGTGTACTACATGCAGGTTCAACAACGTTTTGCAAAAAACTTTCTGCATGCATACCGGCTTAGACAATCTACTTTGGTTAGGTCAAAGTATGTTTACAATAAGATTAGTTTTAAGATGAAAGGTAGCTTATGATGGAATTGTGACATTTACACATGTGAGCAATTGTTTCCAACCATTTGGAGCACATGGCACCTGTTCCTGCTATCAGCTTCTGGGCAGATGTTTAGACAGCAACTTTTGATTGAAGTTGTTTTCTGCTCAATTAACTTCTCAAAACACAGGTGGCACAACAGAATACAATCTACGTACGGCCCCATAATTCCTTGGGGTATATGTGATAATTAATGGTGATAGTATCAACTCATCTATCTCGCACAAAAATGGGATATGAGGTGTGGCATGATGAATTAGTAGTGCTACAAGACAAGAGCAAAGGTCATGACTCTTGGAAAGAAAGGCCGGCAGGACCATTTGAAGGCCGGATTCGATCTCCAAATCCATTTGAAGGCATGAGTATGGACAGTTACAGGTTACAACAACAAGACTGAGACTGAGCGCGAAATAAGTACTGATCGATCTATGTAACATTCAGAAGTTCAGAACACCTGAACTGAAGACAGTTGCGCGGATGCATGATGTGCATGACTTGTATTCGGACGGCCTATATGCATTTTTGTCACTGCAGCTGCGTTTTCTGTTAGTAATTCACACTGATCTTAACTTCTAGGTGCATGTTTGTAGGTGCAGCCTAAGTTAATGACAAGATTTCCTCCAAAAAAGAGAGAGTTAATGACAAGATATATCGTTCAGAGGTCTGGATCATCAATTGTAAACTTCTTACTTAGCTTTGCCAACTCAGGAATGGGCATGCCTGGATTGGTGCTCTAAACTGCCATACCAAAATTTGGCAACCATCAAATATGCACGGGGCGCGCGATGCATCGTCATCGTCATCTCGGGACAAAAAAAAAGGTGGCACATCCGAATTGAAAAGCAAATAGCTCGATAGATCGAGCGTTTCTTTCCCGCCACAAATCCTGTAAGCTCGCATGTTGCACATGCGCTAACCTTGTCGTCGCCGTCAGGGATCGCAATTCGCAATCGATCTCCGGTTGTACTGACGGCACCTTCATCGGATCTGCGGCCGCAATTAACCGTCCATCCGCGGCGGATCGATCGACCACGTGTAATTGGGACCATCTGCATCAAGCAGGTAGCGCCCAGAACCTCCTCCTCCAACTCTGGGCCATACGATGGATGCTACTGGCAACTGTTGGTAATTTACACCGCTAATCTCGGGCCCTGATTAGTGATCAGCACAAGCCTTCCCGTTCCAATTAACCCCTTAGCTAAGCTAAATATCTCTCTAACTCTATCTAAGGATTTTTTTTAAAATAATGTTATTTTAAAAGATAATTATAAAAATAAACAACCGTCCTAAAAAATTACAAAACTAGGTCTCCGGCGACAGAGATCTTGTTCCCTCCCTGTCGCCGGACCAACTCCATTTCAACTGGCAACAGGTAGAACTGGCGACAGGGAGCTGAAACCCTAAACTGGTTGGTCTGTTTGTGATTTTCGTAGATTTTCAACGGTACGAAGTCTGTTAGACTCGCAATAACATTTTGTTATCGTTATATGCTGTTCTAGTGTGGTGAATTTCTAAAGAATTTTGCGAGGACGATTGAGGTATCAATTATTCATAAGTAGGAAGGTAAGTGATATTGCTATGCGCCCGAAAATTCATACACGGTAGAGAACTTTGGAGAAATGACCTCTTGCATAACATTACTCATGTGCATGCACTACACATTATGTAAGGAAACAAATGTGAATTTGTCATTACTATCAAAACTACGACAAATCACACTAATATTACGTAACATTCAGCAAAACGTCATAACACTTAGTTTCTATCAAAACTAAAACAAATCACACTGATATTACATAACATTCAGCAAAACTTCATAACACTTAGCTTTTTACAAATCAAAATGATAATTCAGAACATTGGCAATAACATATTACAATTGTTCGTGCTTTCCCGTGGTCGCGACCTCAATGTCTCCCATGTGGACTGCCTCGAGTTGGGCGACCGGATGAGGTCCCCGCAGCGATGTCCGGAGTGCTGATATCTCATTCCTCCTGAGGATTTCTCGTGGGATATTTCTTGAAGGTGTGCCCAGACTCCCTGTAAATAGAGCACTTCTTCGTATGACGCCCGGCTTCTGCTTCATCCATGTCGTTCTTGATGCGCTGTACCTGTTGCCGGCCAACCTTTCCCTTCAGCCTATCAATGTCTGCGACCTAGATTAGTTGCTCCCAGATTGGATGGCCAGTGAAATGGCTAACCATAGTGTAACGATAACAACACAATAATTGATTTGACAAGAGAGGTTGCATGGCACGCAGGCTAACGAAACAAGGACGGTACACGCAAGCCTTCAGGGAATTAGAAATATATGGGACATATGGACGAAGAGGGTCGGACTACTGCGTGTACCGGGGCTATTTTCCCTTCCTTGTGAGCTCGGTGTTGTACTCCTCGCCGACCGCCTTGGCATCGACCGCCATTTCCCTTTTTTTCTCGCGCTCCCTCTCACGAGCCTCGCGCTCCCTACGCCTGCACGCCTCAAGACGGGCCTGCGTCTCCCGCCGGATACGCTAGTTGTGCTCTTCGGTGCGGCGCTCCTTCTCTCTCCTCTCGCGGTCCCTGTTGGCAGCCCACTCCTCACAGTCGAGAGTCTACTGGTCGTGTGGGTGGATCTCTAGGTTGATCCACTTGCGGTAGCCGCATAACGGATCCAGGGACTACAGGTAGACGGGAGAGGTTGTTAGTGCGTACTTTAAAAGAGAAATGGTAGGAGAATATACTGTTACCTGTCATGCTATTTTCCTAGTTTAAAATTAATTTTTGACATTAACAATATAATTACCACGCACAAATGGGAAGCTAAATAAAGCTAGAATTATTTTTTACATATTTGTAATAGACGTCTTCCTATTTCTGCAGATTTAACCTAAATCGTTCAAGTGTTGTAACATTTATAACATGTGCACAACGAACTACACGACACACAGCTCAAATGATGTAGTACATAATTTGACTATAATTATCTAATCTACTTAATTCTATGTCGCTATTCTACTGAATTCTATGTCGCTATTCTACCTAATTCTATGTTGCTATTCTACTTAATTCTATATCGCTACAGCTCAAATGATGTACTTAATTCTACATAATTTGATATAATGTACAAAATTGTAAAAAAATATACTTGAAAGATGGCCGACCGGATCTGATGCTTTGTCAAACTCTCTCCTCCATGACGAACTAGCAGAGCTTCGCTACCTTTCTTCTCTCCCTCTCCTTCTCTCTTATGTTTTTTTTTCTTCTGGAATTAAAATGAGTTTCTGATTGATTTTTTGGGCTTTTTATACATAGGATCATGTCGCTAGTTCAATCGGCGGCAGAGCATTGTTCACTTCATCGCCGATCGACAGGATCGACTTCCTATCGCCATTCAATTAGCGACAGTAGTTGCCGCCAATCAAGCACAGGAGTTATTTTTGTAATTTTTTAGGACGACTATTTATTTTTGTAATTATCTTTTAAAATAATATTATTTCAAAAAGAAAGAAGTCCATTCTACCCCCTCAAGTATCGGCGTGCGGACATCTAACTCCCTGAACTAAAAAATCAGCCCTTTGACACCCCTAAGTTGCAAAACCGGACAACCTACCCCCTCCGGCTGTTTCGTGCGGTGGTATTGCTGATGTGGTGTCCGGGTGGTCCGTTTTCACCACGTAGACCGATATGTGGGCTAGGTGAGCTGGCAATCGTTTTTATTTGTTCTTTGGTGCAAGATCCTGAACATCACAGTCGTCCACGTAACCATCCAACCAAAGAAACTGAGAAAGTGCGGCGAAGGACGACGGCTGGTGCTCGGTCGCTGCGACGACAACGTTGCTAGCTGCAGCCACGAGGGTCGAGGTGGAGGCCGAGGTAGGGTTGGAGGCAAAGCGCTCGCAGGAGGGGCACATGGAGAGGGTGGTGGCGGGGCGCGACAGGTATAGGCCGTGCACGGAGAGGATGAAGTTTGGTGTTCCTGTTGCTTGATGACGAGGCGAAGAAGACGACCAACGACGAAGAGGAAACCTAGATCCGTGGCTGACATCGATGGATGAGGTCGGATCTGGCCTGGGAACTGGACCCAGTGCGGCTCGGCCTCCAAGCGTTGGAGAGGAGGCAGCTCGGTCTCCAGGCAGAGCAGAACTCGGCGACGAGCCGCGTGATGCGGTGGAGGAGGTCGATGTGGTGATCTAGAGACAGTGCGGATCCGGTAGTAGGGGCCCCAAGGCGAGGCGAAGCAAAGCCGATAGCAGCAGCCCGAGGCGAGAGCGACGCCGAATCTGGCCAGGCAACGCGACTGCCGACTTGGAGCAGGATGACTTGATGACGCCAAGAAACGAGGAGGCCGGATCTGGCCTGGGAACTGGACCCGGTGCGGCTCAGCCTCCAAGCGTCGGAGAGGAGGTAGCTCGGTCTCCAGGCGAAGCAGAACTCGACGACGAGCCGCGTGACGTGGTGGAGGAGCCAGTTGCCCGAGGCGAGAGAAGCAAGGCCTTCTTGAGGAAGGAGGATGGGGATGGGATGGGGAGGTGGTGCCCAGGCGGGATGGGATGGGGAGGCGGCGTCCGGGCGGGATGGGGAGGCGGCGTCTGGCGGGATGGAGAGTGGGCCAGAGGGAGGAGGCGCTGTGAGGGAGCTTCGGGCAGGAGGAAGAAATGGCGAGAGAGAAACAATGAGAAAAAGAGAGGAAGGAAGAAGAAGCAAAAATAAAATGCTCTAATTGATGTGGGCTCACTTACAGGTGGGCCCAAGTGCCAAAGAAGCCAGTTCACCTAGCTGACTTGGCGAAACTGGGCCACCCAGACGCCACATCAGCAATACCACCGCACGAAACAGCCAGAGGGGGTAGGTTGTCCGGTTTTGCAACTTAGGGGTGTCAAATGGCTGATTTTTTAGTTCAGGGGGTTAGGTGTCCGCATGTCAATATATGAGGGGGGTAAAATAGACTTTTTCCTTTCAATTTTTTTTTCTTCTAGAATTAAAATGAGTTTCGGACTGATTTTTTGGGCTTTTTATACATAGGATCATGTCGCTAGTTCAAATGACGATAGGAGCATTGTCCACTTCCTGTCGCCAGTCGACAGGGATTTGGCTCCCTCAACTGGCGACAGGGAGCTGTCGCCAACTGGCGACAGGGAGCTATTTTTGTAATTTTTTGGGGGCGGCTAATTATTTTTGTAATTATCTTTAAAATAATATTATTTAAAAAAATTTCCTGTATAAGTGGGTTTAGTCAACTGCCTCCATTATGTCTATACTCTATATATGCATCCATCTCCCTTTCTCTTATTTTATTTTCTTTCTCTTTTCTTTTCATGGGAGAAGGAAAAGAGAGGGTGCATCTCCTTTTCGCAAGCTTTTAGGATAAGCTAGCAGTTGCATGTTAGAAAAACCAGATGATTAAATGGACTTATTAATTAATCGGCCCATTAGGAGCGTACGTAGGACACCAGCTGCATCAGCAACACCACCCTTAATTATATATATACGTACACATATATAGTACACACTTAATAAGCATGTCTCTGCCACTGTGCCGCGTGCTGGATGCATGCATATATATATATAATCCCAGCTATTACAGGGCCAGGAAGAAGATGAAATATCCATCTCACAGCTAGCAAAAGCAAAGACACTAGTGCAGTACTACGAGCTAGTCTTTAAAGCCAGCAATGTCATAGCAAAGTGAGGTACTCGATCTCAAAAGCTAGCTAAGATAGCTTAACCTTAGTTTAGCTTAAGCTGCACTCAATTAAATATCCAGACAGGAGGAGCCTGCCCTAAAGCAGCAGCACTTATTGTGGTTGTACAGTACAGTACAGTACTAGTGGTACTCTTAACTCCCTTGTGATTGATCGAGGTTTATTAGTAGTTGTTGCTGTTGGATACAAGGATTGCCCGGCAAGCAACCCAACGGAGGCGATATGCTCTCGGATATGGTTCTCTTGTTCTCATTCTGGTTCTCTTGTTCTTCCTACCTCCCCATCTCAACAATGTTTTTCTATGAAGGATCTTCGAACCAAGATCGAGATAGTTCGTTGCAACAATTCTGGCCACCTCTACTCTGTTCGACTTGGCCAAGCCTCCACATCTCCACAAGTTTTTGTTATTGTCATTCCCACCAATGATCTTTGGCACCAATGGCTTGGTCACCTCGGAAAGGAGTCTTTGTCGCATCTCCTTCGGTCCAGCAAGTTTTCATATTCTTCATCTAAGTCTAGTATTTTCCATGCATGTCAGCTAGGGCATCATGTTCATTTATCTTTTGAGTCCTCTCAGTCTGTAAGTCATCGTCCTTTCGAATTAGTTCATTGTGATGTGTGGACACCTCCTATTCTAAGTAACTTCGGTTACAAATATTATCTTGTGATATTGGATGATTTCGCTCATTATTTATAGAATTTTCCTCTTTGTCGCAAATATGAGGTTCCTGCTCACCTCTTTGCTTTCCACGTCCTTGCTATAACACAATTTTCTCTTCCCATTCAACAATGAGCAATGTTGTACATTCTTTCTCTCTCATGGCATACACCTCCGTCTATCCTTTCCTTATACTTCTCCACAAAACGGTAAAGTCGAACGAGCCATTCGTACAATTAACGATGTTCTTCGTACACTCTTTCTTCATGCCTCCATGCCTCCTCCTTTCTATGCTGAAGCTCTTCATGCGGCTACCTATCTTCTTAACAGACACCCTACCAAACCCAGGCAAAACTGCACACCTCATGAACTCCTTTTTGGTTTTCCTCCTTTAAATCATCTTAGAGTTTTCGGTTGTCTGTGTTACCCAAATATATGCTCTACTTCGGCACATAAATTGTCTCCTCGTTCAGCCTCTTGTGTTTTTCTTAGATATCCTCTTAATCACAAGGGTTAATGGTGTTTTGACCTTCACACTCGGCGCATTATCATCTCTTGACACGTCGTCTTTGACGAGTCTATGTTTCTGTTTGCTGTCTCGGTGTCTCCAGCCCCTTCTTCCACTCTTGATTTTCTACTGGACCTTGCCGCTACCTCACTCGCGCTAACTTTTGTCGCCCCTCCTGTTGCACACCCTATCATGGCCACTGACCAGATTGCCACGCCTACCGAATAGCTTGCTGTGCCTATCCAGCAGCTTGCTGCACCAGTTGTTCCACATGCTGCGACAACGCCTGGTTCTCCTGTCGTGTCTTCTTCTATTCCTCCCGTGGTTGCACCCTCTGTGCCTCTCGCATCCCTTGCTCCACTGGTTGTGCTCTACCTCATTCGATGACCATTTATAATCAATCCGGGCTGCGCATTGGCCCTCGTGAGAAGCTCAATCTTTCTGCTATTGCTATCTCTATTTCTCCTCTACCAATGGGTTATCGTGCCACTCTATGTTTGAGGAATATGAGCCTCTTGTTCACAACAACACCTGTCATCTCGTTCCCAAACACGACGAAGCCAACATGATCACTAGCAAATGGGGTTTTCACCATAAGTTCCATCCGGATGGATTTCTTGCTCGTTATAAAACTCGTTGGGTTGTTTGTGATTTTCATCAACAACCTAGGATTGATTTTGGTGAGACTTTTAGTCCGATCATCAAACCGGCTACCATCTGCATTATTCTTAGTCTTGCTATCTCTTCATCTTGGCCAATTCATCAACTCGACGTTAAAAACTTTTTTCTTCATGGCCATCTTTCTCAGACCGTTTTCTACCAATAACCACTTAGTTTTGTTGATCTGGCTCAGTCTAACCATGTTTATCATCTCTCTTGGTCTCTGCATGGCCTAAAACATGATTCTCATGCCTAGTATCAGCGATTTGCTTCTTTCATTTCTTCCATTAGCTTCTGTGCCTCTCGATCTGACACGTCCTTGTTCATCTACAAGTCTGGTTCCCATGTTGCTTATCTTCTTTTATATGTTGATGACATTATCTTGATAGCTTCGAGTACTACTCTTCTTCGCCGCATTGTTACTTCCTTGGACTCTGAATTTTCTATGACCGATCATGGTCCACTCTAGCTTTTTTTGGGTATCTCAGTTACTTTCTCTACTAATGGTCTGTTTCTTTCTCAGCGTAGCTACATATCTAAGCTCCTAGAGCGAGCTGATATGTCGTCATGCAATCCTTGAGCCACACCAGCAGACACTCGGCAAAAGGCATCTGCCTAAGATGGCATTCCCGTTTTTGATCCAACCTTGTATCGTAGCCTCACTAGAGCTCTTCAATACCTCACGATTACTCATCCTAACATTGCATATGTTGTTCAGCAAGTCTGCTTACATATGCATGATCCCTGGGAGCCTCACATGCATCTTGTCAAGTGTATATTACGGTATCTGAAGGGTGCCATGGACTACGGCCTGCTGCTTCATTTCTCTCGGTCCACAGAGCTTGTTGTTTACTCCGATGCACATTGGGCCGGTTGTCCGGATTCTCGTTGTTCTACTTCGGGCTACTGTGTTTTTCTCGGTGATTATTTGGTCTCTTGGTCATCCAAGTGGCAGTCTATTGTCTCTTGTTTGAGTGCGCAAGTTGACTATCGTACTGTGGCTAATGCCACCACTGAATCATGTCGGATTCGACAACTTTTTGCTGAGCTCCATCGACCAGTGTAGCGCGCCACCATTGTCTACGGTGACAATGTTAGTCCTATCTACATAGTTGCCAACCCAGTTTAGCATCGGTGTACGAAGTATATTGAGATAGATATCCATTTTTGCATGAGAAGGTTCGGCTAGGCTAGGTCTGGGTTCTTCACATTCTGTCAGCTTACCAGTTCGCAGATATATTCACCAAGGGTGTGCCGTCATCCTTGTTTATTGATTTTTGGACCAGTTTGAGCTTTCCCGCTCAAACTGCGAGGGAATGTTGGATAAAAGGATTGCCCGACAAGTAACCCAATGGAGATGACCAAGAGTCTATTGCGTGTACGCTGGTGTATATGCTCTTGGATATAGTTTTTGATATGTATACTGTTGTGATATGGGTAGGCTACACTAACGCATAATTAAAAAAATTCTACCGCGTAAACCAGGAAACCATGCGAGTAAGATCATAGATTGTTACAACTAGATAAGCGGTGCAGTGGAAGAAGAGTTGGAGCAACTCAGTCCAACGTCACACGTGTCGATATAGTGGAAGTAGTCGATCGTCCAACGTACTTGGCCACCGATCGTCTCCTCCAACGGCCTCTTGTGTTCCCTACGTACGTCGCGGATCATCCTCGATCAACGCAGCAACACCTCTACAGTATCCACACGTCTAGGGGTGCAACGTCATGCGTTGGTGTGCTAGCACCAGCGCGCATAGCAGGGCCTTTGGGGAGGTAGTGGCTAGGGTTTCAGTGGGTGGTGCAACATCCTCCCAAAAGCCCCCACGCCTCCCCTTATAATATCCCATATCGAATCTCTACGTTAGAAATCCAATAGGATTCTTAACCACGTACGGATTATAATTCAATTTAAGCCTCTAATGGATCCAATCCGAACTAGTTTGTTCCAACTCATTAAGTGTGTGACCCTATAGGTTCATGCGTAATTTGCCGTGACCCGGTAACTCATTTACGATCTACAAGTCGGTAGCGATTCCTAGCAGAACATAGCGACTTCCGAATACACATAAAAATTATATCGAACGAACCTCTATAAAGCTCATGTGCTGATCTTTTTGCCTCACGATACTAGATCGAACTCAAGCCGAGATGTGTGTTATTCTATGATAGCTCGATCCTTCACTCGATATTGTAGTGGATTACTTAGATGTAGTTGACTCCTCAACCATATTCGGTATGGCCATGCATTTTCTTAATCCAACCACATTGAAGGGACAGAAATATCTCTCCCGTTAAATAGGAGGGGCAAAATCCATCTTGATCGCTCATATTCCTTTGCATGTTTCGTAGTAAACCCGAAACCCATTTACGGCGTAGCGTTTGACAATCCCTAAGTAAACTATTACACATGTAGGAAAGCACGACGACATCAGATCTAAAGATCTCACATACATTATGTATAAAACCAACTAATGACACTTAAAAAATATAACAATGCTCGCAATATCTTAAGGTGGATCAATCTAACACTATGTTCTCCAACATATGTCTAAATTATTGATTTGATATCTCATATCAATGATTCGTGAAACGTGATAATCAATTAGTACATGTGTTGATCCATAAATCATAATTGTCCCACGTTATGACATAAGATCAGAGATATTTGGCATGACATCATAAATATAAGGGAATTGTTACATAACTTCTGACAGTTTTTTGAAGCCAAAACTATCACTTTTCTGTTCGTTAGATGTGCTATAAGATTCGTATTGTTGATGATTCTAACTAGTTCATAGAGTTGAACGAAGAGATTTTTTATCAACGTAATGGTCTCATATGCATGTGAGGGATTCATCTCGTGATACTTCGAGAAACATCACTCATGACAAACTAATATCTTTTGCAGCTCATCAAGAGGCGTTGAGGAGATTTTTATTTTTTCTTTGTTATTGCTCAACTTCTCAAAGTATATGTGAAGAACATAAAGGGTTCACCACATTGTCGTATTTTGTTGGTATATAATTTTATTTTTTTGTCTTTATTTTTGCTCAACCTCTCAAAGTACATGTGAAGAACATAACGGGTTCACCACATTGCCGTATTTTGTTGGTATATAATTTTATTTGTTGTCTTTATTTTTGCTCAATCTCTCAAAGTACATGTGAGATTTTGAATCATGTGATAGAAATATGAGTTATTAAGACTTTCAACAATAATTACAGTGATCAAGAACAAAAAAATACATAAATAATCTACTGTAATTCATATATAATGGAGTTGTAAATGAGCTTTCAGAATATTTTTTGTCTTTATTTTTGCTCAACCTCTCAAAGTACATGTGAGATTTTGAATCATGTGATCGAAATATGAGTTATTAAAACTTTCAAGAATAATTACAGTGACCAAGAACAAAAATTACATAAATAATTTACTGTAATTTATATATAATAGAGTTAGTTATAAATGAACTTTCAGAATGTTGCAGTTTTTTACAGAGAAAACTGTCACATTCTGTATAGACAGACCCTAAATATAAATAGAGAATTTCACGAACAAATCGTATACTTATCAATCGATATAAATGATATCCATTCAAGGGTCCAAATAACATACCATTCAAACGTTCATAAATATCGAAGCGATACAATAATCTATGTGATTACATCTGGGGCATATCACTAACGTATACATCTTAGTCTCGTACGACAGCGTTACGTCTTGTATGTTAAGTAATCTATGTACATGTAGTCTATAAATACTCAAGCAATGCAACGGTTTGGTCCGTGCGGGTGCGGCCCTATTCAATCTGCCTTCAGTTGGTGTGTTGTTCTTGTCTCCTCATCCAAGTCCCGCGGCCATGGCCAACTACCACCACTACCAGATGGCTGTGCACGCCGCGGCAGCTGCGTGGAGGGAGCCGGACAGCCCGCAGCTGAGCATCATGAGCGGCTGCAGCTCGCTCTTCTCCATCTCCACCCTGCGGGACGACGACGACGGCGCCGTCGTCCTCGCCGGCCACGCGCTGCCCGCCACGCCGGTCTCGCTCGCCGGGTTCGCCGGCGACGAGGTCGAGATGGATGTGCGCCATAGCGGCGGCAGCGGCGACGACCGGAGGACCATCAGGATGATGAGGAACCGGGAGTCCGCGCTACGCTCCAGGGCAAGGAAGAGGGTACGTACGTACGTTACGTACACTTGCACACACTCATATATACGTATAGTATACGGCAAGCGTATATATACCAGTATTTAGATGTCAGGGTTTCTTAGTTATTACACGTACTGCTCTATATACATGGCTAAATCACTTGCCTGAAAGTGTAATTCCACTGAATTCCTAAAAATGTCCCAATTAATGGATTTTGCATATGAAAAGTATTGAAGACTACCTAAAAAACAGAAACTTTTTTTTTGCGATGAAATTTAAAAAGTAGACTAATAGTGAAAGATGGCGAAACTCTGAAAGTAGTGACTGAGTTTGGTCAATGTGTTAAAGGCGTCCGAAAAGACAAATGGAATGTGGTATCTCTTGCAAATAATTTTTTAGTCAACATGGGCTAAATATGTATATCTCTTCTATGAGTAGTGAGTGCTCTCTCTCACCTAATGCACAGTATTAATATCAGAACAAGTTGCTTCTTTTTATCAGATCTATCATCCCAGTAGGCACTATAAAAGCTCAAAAATTAAGAGTGAGTTGAACCTAATCCAACTCTAGCGCTGAAGAGACAGCAAAAGGAACAATACAGTTTTCTTCAAAAAAAAAAAAAAAAAAAAAAAATACAGAGCTTCACAGAATATGAGCCCGGACGGCCCCTCCCTGCACATTGGAAGTTCGTGATTAGTTGGACCTGGATATCATCAATACATACGTAATTAACCAAGTTGCTGAAAGAAGAAGTAAGAAAGATATTTAAGTAATGCTAATTATGTGATTGATGTCGGAGAGTCCAAAAAAAAAAAAAAATCTTCCCCATTCAATTCAGCTTACATCAAACTAACTACTCCAAATTAACTACGTCTGACTTGTATGCTTACGATATCTGACTAATAGTCGCATGGTAATATGTTTATGTTGTACTGAATAAAATAAGCATAGAAAATAACTAATATTATATCAAAGCAAAAGGTCAATGAAAGCTAGCATCTCAACCACCCATCATCTCAATAGGACAGCTGATCTATGAATTCCTCATCTGTTCTTAACTGCACTACTAGTATTCTGCAAGATTGTTGCAAGTTTAATAGCTCAATTCGTACTGATGATTGTGAAGTTTGTTGCAAGTTTAATAGCTCAATTCGTACTGATGATTGTGAAGTAATTTGTTGGTGTGCAGGCATACGTGGAAGAACTAGAGAAAGAGGCTCGTCGTCTGGTGGATGAGAACCTGAAGCTGAAGAAGCAGTGCAAAGAGGTATTCAAATTTGCCTACCACTGCCTCTTTACTTCACCAATGCAAGTCCTCGATAAACCTCACTAATGCAACTCAAGCGATCTTCTTTGCTTCTTATGCCTCTCTCTTTGCTTGAAGACGCTTCATTTGCTAGCTTCTTCGTAAACTCTGCAATATTTTACTCCAGTTGCAAATACCTGGATATATATGGTTTGGCAATGAATACATACATGATCAGTGTCTCTGTTCGGTTACTAGGACATTCTCGAATGGCATAGATGCACATCTCTCCATGTAACACAGTGAACTTAAATAAGCTTAGTAATGCCAGCACAAGTAGATGTTGATCCTGCCCAATGCCCTGTTTTGATATGATTATTCATGTGAAGAGCACTTATTCTCACTGGACAGCTGAAACTGGAAGTGGCTGCACTAGTCCTGCCTACCAAGAGCTCACTGCGACGAACCTCATCAACTCAATTCTGAAGGACCAAAGAAGCAGAAGGGTATTTGGCGGTACAAAATTAAGAGGATGATTGAACTCGTGTACATTTGCAGTGTGTGTATCTGCAGGGGTGAGATGTGTACGCGATGATCTGTACCTCTGCCGTTAGATCTTGTCTCTGCAAAGAAGTGCAACTTTTCATGAATGGAAAATTAAGCTCCTGTTCAACTCAACCATATCTTAATTTGCTGCTTTTCCATCTTGCTTTAACTACTACTAGGATGATAGTGCGCGCGTTGCTGCGCCGGTTGATTTCAGATTGGTTTGGCAACAGGTATATTCTTCGAATTACATACAATGTGTTCTATTGTTTTACACAGCATTGTTTTCTGTGAACATGATTAGCTAGGGTATAATGTTGTTACCAGCCTGGTGTATGTTATCACTCTCAAATCCAGCAATAGGGATGGTAGTAAGACACAAGATTAGTAAGATGGTTTATGTCGTTCATACATAACCGTTTTTTAGATAATGGAAGTACAACTCTTGTCCTCTGCACTAATTAGGGATGCACATAGTCATACAACATCACAATCAGCTAACAACTTAAAACAAAAAAGCTAAAAACCAACAATAACAAACAAATTGTCATGCAAAAGCTAACATAAAAAAAGACCACCTAGTCCCACCTTCGGGACCAACCAGGAGATTGTACACTCCAAAATTGTCACATGTCGTAGTCTCCGGACCGCATCTCCGTAGCTCCAACACGCATCATCCATCTTTGATCTCCACGTGCCTCAACTCGAGCTCGACCATCTCCTCTAGCATTCTTGACCCTCTAGACCGTGACTTCGCACCAAGTTATCTCCTAGTCACCGTCGTAGATCATAATTACCTCCGAGTTACCCTGCACATGTAAAGACCAAGACAACATATTTTCCACACACAAGTTCTTCCCAACTTGACCGACATAAGTCCACACACCACATGCCTCAAATAACATCAGTACCAAACATTGTCAATTATTCATCACTAAAATATTCTAGACCTAACCACATAGTCTAGCAATCTTCCCCTTGATGAATACATTGACAATACTTTAAGATTGCATGATGAATTAGCTTCAAACATATATAAGTGAAGAACTGAAGCCGAAAAAATATTTTAAGCTACAACTCTCAAATCTCTCCCCCTTTAGCAATGTAATCATCAAGAAGCATCAAAGAAAGAATAATTCTAAGAAGGAGTAATGAGAGTAAAAATCAAGAAACTTTGTAGATTATCCAAATCACTTTGCATTGATTTAAGAGAGTAACCAAGCCATCTTTTTGAGTAGAGCCATCAAGATCATATAAAATCATATACCATATAGCAATATCAAAACAAGTCTTTAGAATGATTAAGCAATTTAAAGTAATGACATGCATCTCAATAATGATCAAACCGATTATAAAGAGCACAATGAGATATCACAATGAAAAATTAAAACCTAAAAGTGAAGCAAACTTTAAATCTAGATGAGCTAGCAGTCTCATGCAGCAACCTATTGCTCCACACTCAATTCTTAAGCATGTGGCATACTTGTAGTATACTTCTTTTCACTGATAGCATGCTTGAAGCCTACTTCTTTTTATTTGAGCACTTTTTTTTATTATAGATACATATATATGTATGGCATGCTTGAAGCATACATACATCTTTTCATTTAAGCATTTTTGTTAATAAAGATAGATATATATGTATGGCATGCTTGAAGCATACATCTTTGCAATTGACTCTTTCTCATTGTTTTTTTTATAACATGCCAAATTGAGTGAGCACAAAAAGATTGCAATAAGAAACAAACGAGCCCCAGCCAAGATTTAAAATAAGACTCACAATCAAACTAATCTTTTTTGTTTAACATCGTAAAGTAATAACTATAATCAATTTAATCAAAATATTCCGCCATATCATGCTTTAGTTCAAATGTGGCAAATTAATTAAAACCAGCCATGATCAAAGCTACACAGCATATGAGTAAATATGATAATGAGAGCTCTACAACTTATTTGATTTCAATGGCTCGGACTTGATGAATTATTTGATAAGTATAATAAACAAAGCTTCTGAAAAGTTAAACCACAAGCTCCCCCTCATAATAAGCCCATAGGATGCAACACACCCAACTCACTTCGCAAAAGAGCAAATCAAAATTCAAACTTAACAAGGTGTATAACAACCTCACCTTTTTCACATGGTCTCTCAGAAAGTGAAATCTCTTGGAAGCCAACAAGGAAAGTGAAGAACCATCAAGTGTTCCAATCAAGCAATGACGAAAAAGACTGGAACCGAATCAAGCTCATGTTCTTCAACCTCGTCAACTGTTTTTACATCACAGGAAGCATCGGTCTCACAGTAATTGGGTTAGTGAAATAAGATTTAGGAATCCAATAATGAGACATACGATGAACAGGAGCAACAAAACTAGAACCAGAACCACGTGCGTGTGCACGATCAGAACGCGAATTATGAGAATTAAATCCTAAACCAGTACGTGAAACAGATTTAAAATCATCATAAAAGTTCTCTAAAAACCTAGCTTTCATATTAGTTCTAGGAACAACAAAAGACGATGCACGTTTTTATCTTAAGACATTCAATTTTTCCTTTTTCTCTTCCTTAACACGCCTAAAGCAAAATTCATGCAAGTGCCCATCTCTACCACAATAGGTGCAATAAAATTTAACATGATTAGAATTCTTTTGAGATGATGAGCTAGCACCTACAACATTAGTAGAAGAGCTTTGCACAAAACCAGCAAATTTAAACACAGTTTGTTTTGGTTTAGATTTCACTTCAATTTTTTTTGGTTCAAGAAACTTAACAACTGTAGGGGGATTATTTTTGGCATGCTCAACAAAATTAAATCCTAGACCATGATTTTTAACACTCATTTTTGACTTGTCTAGAATCATATTCAGATTTTTCTTACCAAAAGAAAATCTTTTTAAAGTGTCCTTAAGATACTCAATTTCTTTAGCTAGAGTAGGACAAGCAGTACATGTAACAGATTCATTCACAATCTTCTTAGAAGCGCTAGACTGAGCCAACCTTTCTTTTTTTAGCAAAATCATTAAGTTGTCTAGTCAAAACTTCTATTTCTATGGTGAGTTTAGGACAGTTAAAGTAAGAAGCTATCTAATGATAGAGCATCTGTTGAATTGTTTCCTGTGATGAATTAAGTCTAGCTTCTAGCAACCCACAATTAGAGAAAATTTTAATTTGAGCATTCGAAGTACTTGATTCTAAACATGTAAGAGAACTAAACTTGAGCTTTTCAATTTCATCATTTGCAAGTTTTAACTTTTTATCACACGAATCATGTGTCAATCTTAGTTCATCAAGTTTAGCAGTAACATCCTCAAGTTGAACCAAGGTTGATGTATTAATTGTTCTAGCAGTCTCCAGCTCAGAGTGTAAAACTTGACAAGACTCACAAGATTCATCATCAGAAATAGAAACTCTAAGTCTATTAATTTCAGAATTTAAGCTTTCAACAAGACTATTATTTTCTTTTTAGTATTTTTCAATTCAATAGCAAGTTTAATCAAACCATCTTCAAGCTCATCATATGATGGTCTTACCTCATCGGGATCACTATCATCGTCGTCGTCGTTGCCGTTTCTTGCCATGAAGCACATGCCCGTGAAGTCGTCGTTGTTCTTCTTCTTACCTTTAGCATCATTATTGTCGTGGTCATCGTCATCGTAACTCTCATATTCCACATCACTCAGATCAAGATGTTCGATAGCTGAAAATATCTTTTTAGCCAATTTTCGACGAAAATTGTCACCCTTGGTGTTGTTGTTCTTAGATGGTCGACGACGGTAATTCTTGTCTTCCTTAATCACCTTCCCCTTGAGCTTGGGACAATCCACCTTAATGTGACCTGGCTCGTCACACTCATAGCACCTAATCGAACTTGACACACCACCTCGCTTCCTCATCCTTATGTTATTGAGTGCCTTGTATGCCCGTGAGGAGATCAACCCTAAATCCTCTTTAGGGAGCTGTTCGAACTGTTCCTCTGAAAAAGAAGACAAAGCAAACAAAGGAAAAGAACTCGACTAAGCAGCCTGCACGGGGTTAGTCACTAGCGCTAAAGATGAAGATTTATCGATTTTAGATGGCAAAGCTTTCATATCATAGGTTTTCAATCTAGAGAAAAGATCATCTATGGTTAAAGTATCTAGATCGATAGTTTGATTGATAGTTGTCGAACCCGGGAACGAAAGATCCCGAATTCTCTGTGTTTATACACTAGTCCAGGATTTCCAGTGTACACAGTCAACAAAAATGATAGCAAAAATCATATCACGCCCTTTATTATTAATAACTCAGAGTTTTATTACAACTGGGCCTGAGGCCAAATGGAAAAGAAAATAACACAGCGGAAAAGTAGTAGTAGGCCACACGACTTGCCACAGGCAATCGTCTGGGGACGTAGCCTATTCGTCAAGATCCTCTCCGTCCTGATAGAGGTCTTCTCCTGAATAAAGATTATTCAGCAAGAGTAAGCACAACTTCCGTGCTTGCAAGTTACACCCAATATTGAAAGTTAATGCATGCATAAGGTAAACAAAGAGTAATGGCAGGGTTGTTTTGCATAAACAATATTTTCAGATTAAATACCATTAATAGTTTTCTAAGGCCAGTTCTTTAATATAATAACTGAAATAAGTGATTAAGATGATAATGAATAGTGGATAACCTCCATTAAATGAATAGTGAAGGATACCCTCCCAACACTTGGCTAACCGCCCAATTTTTACCATAGATTATCCATCCTAAAATCATCCGGAGAAATTATTTTATAAACAAAAAACAAGTCTAACTTAGAGTGGCTTTGCTAGCATAGATCACATGTATTTGGGAAGGTTTAGCCAAATCCTTTACAATTTGATTTTAAAATTGATTCGGTGGTATTGTTTTACCACGAAAGGCTTATTAAGAGGTTTTCACTCCAAATAAAATAAAATGGGTTTGGACTTGGGCGAGATGGATGTATGGTGGGTGCAGGTTCATGCACGGGCCTAATCTGGTTAGGATTACGGCCCATGGGTTCATTTAAATGGAAAGTCGCCCAAGTCAATTAAGGACCGGTCTTTGAGCGTATTTTGCTACGCCTAACCGTACCACCACATGTCTGGAATGGGACAGATTTGGCTAAATAATCTGTGGTGTCTTAGTGTTATTTGTGCTATGTTGTATGTGTGGGGGTTGGTCAGACATTAGTCCCACCGGGCGCAAGAGGGGGCTTCCGGAGGATGGCTAGTCCAATGGTAGCAAAACCTTAGCGGGCATAAATACATTAAGACACTGCTTTGTAATGGCCTCATGATAATTGCTTAGTCACACGCCTTCGGAAGCGTGCATTGGCCGACATTAAAAGCATATTATCTCGTGTGGGTAAAGCTGTACAAACTCTGCAGAGTAGAAACTATTCGAATAGCCGCGTCCGCGGTCATGGACATGCTAGCAAAGCCACTCTAAGTTAGACTTGTTAACTCTGAGTTATTAATAATAAAGAGCGTGATATGATTTTGCTATCATTTTTGTTGACGGTGTACACTGGAAATCCTGGACTAGTGTATAAACATAGAGAATTTGGGATCCTTCGTTCCCGGGTTCGACATGTCAACTCCTGGATGGAATTCTCTGTCCATCTATATGCATGAACGCACAAAAGGTGTTTTTGTTCTGGACACCCTTGATTCACCAACAGCCTTCAAAGCTCATGCGTGAACCCCAAAAGCGCCGCCGCCAGCACCACCTAATCCCCCAACCTCTATAGCAGCCGCTGTTGCGCATCCTCTTATACCCGTATAGCCTCTAAACCCTAATCATCCACGTACGACCCACTAGTCCTAGGGTTCAATACGTGAGCTTAACACCTGATTACAAAATTCAATCAAAGCCCAATTCGTAGGCTTCTCAATTTTGTACACCCCAAAATTGTCACATGTCGTAGCCTCCGGATCGCACCTCCGTAGCTCCAACACGCATCATCCATCTTTGATCT
The DNA here is from genome assembly GCA_036346255.1 of Ampelocalamus luodianensis. Classification (NCBI taxonomy): domain Eukaryota; kingdom Viridiplantae; phylum Streptophyta; class Magnoliopsida; order Poales; family Poaceae; genus Ampelocalamus; species Ampelocalamus luodianensis. The sequence goes on from CM070627.1 coordinate 1,733,606, forward strand.
CCACGTGCCTCAACTCGATCTCGACCGTCTCCTCTAGCATTCTTGACCCTCTAGACCATGACTTCACACCAAGTCATCTCCTGGTCACCGCCGTAGACCACAATCGCCTCCGAATTACCCTGCATATGCAAAGACCAAAACAACATATTTTTTCGGCATAAGTTCTTCCCAACTTGACCAACATAAGTCCACACACACCACACGCCTCAAATAACATCAGTACCCAACATTGTCAATTATTCATCACTAAAATATTCTAGACCTAACCACATGGTCTAGCAAAATGAATTGTAACTAATCATCTAATTGCATGGCTTTGTGTCCAAAAAGGTCCTACCGTGAGTGGCTCATTTACACTACACTACTGCTAGCTAGCTACTTATAGTTACAGGTGGAACCACACTTCAGTCACAGAGAGAAAACAACAATAAGGGAAGGAAGCAGAGCAAGGAACAGAGGAGGCGTAGAGGCGGCTCGGGCAAGGCTTGACGCCGGTGAAGGAGTCGACAGCGGCGGCCGAGGACGGGAAAAATGGATTGTTGGGAGAGAGAGGGGCTAGGGGCCGATGTTGCAGCCCGGGCGACGCTGGTCCGAGCTGGCGGCGTGGCGTGGCGGTTGGGCGCGAGGAAGGAGGAGCGGCGACAGCGTTAGAGGGGGAGAAGGGGAATAATAGGGGAAGCATTGCCATGAGGAAGATGCAAGGAGCTCACCGGTGTTTTTTTTTGGCGACGGGGAGTGATTGAGGCAGGCCAGCGACAGGAGCCGCAGCTGGCGCGACCTGCTCCCAACGGCGATGGCGCCCTGGAGAGGTAGAGCCCAAATCGGGAGTTGGGCATGAGAGAGGAAGGCATGAGGATGCTCCCCACAGAAGGAATTGGGATGGGTCTCACCAGAGGGGAGGGCGACGTCCAAAGTGGTGGGTTTGCCTAGTTTTGGGGAAAACGATGGCGTTGGGTGCCCTGGTGGCAAAAAACCAAAATCGATTGAGGGGAAACGCTCGTGCTATGGCGGAACACGACGTGACGCGGAAGGAATCGAACGAATCTCACTAGTTCGATGGAATAGGTGGGGTGAGTGCAGTGGCCGGTACAGGCACAGTGCGATGTCGCGTTGGGCTCGGCCCTCAGTGTGCAATGGGGAAGGAAGAAATGGAGAGGGGAACACACATCGCCGCCTGTTTGGCAAAAACACGTCCAGTAGCGCTGATGATTTGGCGATTCCACACGCTGGGAACATGCGTCGCCGCCTGTTTGGGAAAAATTCGGTTGAAAGCGCTCGGAGTGCCGCAATTCTACGTGCTACCAAGCGACGACGCATTGAGCTGAGGCAAAGCGTAAAATGATAAGCACAATGCAATCGAAGGCATAGAACGACTGCCGCTAGTGAAGGAAAACCCCAGGACAGCCGTCGAGGCGTGAGTGGGAGAAAATTGCCGTGAAACTAGAGAGGCCTCCATTTCTAGGTGCAATAAGGAGAGGGATATATGCTATCTTCAAGGGACAGATGGACTTGTCTTTTGTCAGCAATCGTCATGGTTTTGGTTCTAACAATTTTTTTATCACCAACACCAAGTGTGATGAACCCGAAGGTCCTATTGTTGGTCCGATCTTTCGATGAGAATGATAAGTCCGGTAGGTGTCGCTCAACTCTCACGATTCTGGCTACGAACACGCAAGGCTCGAAACCACGCAATCGCTGAACTGATTGACAAGTCGTTATCAACCGTGCACGAATACCCGGTTGACTTGACCACGAAGGTCGATTCCTGCATACACCGAAGAAGCACGCAAGAACAAGATAATAAGAAATCTAAAATTGCAAATAGGATTGAAATATTTAATTGAGTTAGGATTCTGAAGCGGTATTATGGTTGGTCTAGTCGACACAAGCCAATACACGAAGTTGCAACAAGGCTAACTTTTAACTAAACAAAATCCAAGAAAACTAGAGGGGGTGCGGCCTCCTTAAATAGGGAACGAGGAGCCATAAATCTAAAGGAACTAGCGGGGAGGGACTAAACTCATGCATTACTATTTATGTGAACAGTACCACGCCCCCAAGTGGGCCGCTGGCAGATGGGCCAAGTTCAGTATGATTACAAAGCCCAAATTGGCCCAAACAAGTGATATGACGTCTTCTTTTGATAATTGCGATTATCCCAGAAGGAATTTGGAGGTGATATCGGATCCGTTGGAAAGAGGACGAAATAAGATTTCAATCAAGTACTCGTGGACCTCCAACGGACTCCGTATGTGAAAGTTATGCCTGTTTTAAGTTGGTGTTGTCGCTGATTCTCGAGGCCGAATGGATTCCAAACAGTCCACTGAATCGCTTGCTTGTCTTGGACCAAAAGTGACATGGCGCTGCACATATATATATATTTCATCATTAGGTAGCATCATATAATTCATATAATATAAAGATACTCCTAAAACAAGCTCACGATAATTTAAGTGAAGCGTCTGAGCTCTTATACTTGGAGCAAGAAGCATAGCAAATATGGTTGTATCCATAGGGTCATGTCCTCATCATCCTCCTTTCTTGAAAACAAAGCCGTCCTCGGCTTTTGATAAGCTGAAAATAGGGTAACAAAGAAGCCAAAGTGTATGCATGGTATATGTATATGTCATCTGTTTTAACGGTTCTTCGTTGTTGCACAATTAATGTTAGACGACAACAGTGATCATAAAAGATCATTGTATTATTACCCCAAGAATAATCATATATGTTAATGAGCAAAATAAAGTTTCTCACATAGCAATTATTGCAACTAGTTTTGCAAATATAAGTGAAGTATTTATGCAATTCAACTCTCTGAAGTTTTAAACTTGCAGTGGTAGCACATATGGGCAAATCGACAACTTTTGGAATCAAACAAAGTTCATCCATATTATTAGATTTCAATGGAGCAATAGCAAATTCATCTAGCAAGAGTGAAAGGATGTGTAAATTCTTCCATACTTCAACATCTTGATGCAGATTGTCCACACTAGATGGTGCAACAAGAGATAAACACATGGGCATTGAATGAATACTAAATTTTAATTTTCTCTTATAATGAACAAGATTCTGCACATAATAATTGTTGTTCAAAACAACAAGCTTCAATTCATCCATGTAATCACAAGTTATGCATATTCGATAAATAAGAAATTGATTGTCTACACCATAATCTCCAATCAAATTAAACTTATACCTGTGGGTGTAGGCACTAGACAAGCATTTTGAACATGCGATTTCAGAAACTTTCTCCATAGCATGTGACAATTTCACAGGTGGATCCAACATAATATAACATAAAGAGTCAGTAGGAGAAATTCTAGTTAAAACGTCTTTATGTCTAACCAATTCCACATGATCATTGTATGTGATTAAATCATCACATGACTCATTCAAAACAGCATGCAATTCAATTATTTCAGCACATGGTGCACTCAACTCTGTTGGCAAATCAATCAAATTATCACAGGATTCATGCAAATTCTCAATAATATCAGATTCTGTAGCTAGGAAATTAATTTCTACCTTCTCAGCACTAGATTCATCCACCTCATGTGATGCAGTGGTTTCTGCTACAATCTGATTTTCCCTTTGCTCAATGATACTAGGCATGAAATCATGGTTATTGTTATTAGGTTGAGTGTTTAAATCAGTACCTTTGGTATTACCTTGTAGGATCACCTCAGATGATGTTGATACTGAAATTGGTGAGTAGTTAAAAGCTTTTCCTTCCTCTTCTTGCTCCAGCTCAATTAACAATGAGCGAGCCATGGGTGCAAGACAACGAGACAGAGTAACGCCCACAGCAGTAGGGGCGGCCATCATGGTAGATGCAGCAGCAGGAGAAGCAACCGAAGATGATCTTGATGCAGAGGTTTGTACCGTGCTCTTATTTGTTTCATGTACACGTGAAGGTGTAGTGGAAGTAGACGAAAGAGCACGAACGGTCTTGAATTGTCGTCCATATACTTCTTTTTCAACTTGGCAAGCAAGACGAAACAAACGAGTGACAGTGGGAGGTTTATAAACAAGTTTATTCCGAATTTGATGGTTTAATCCTCCTAGAAATCTAGTTATCTTTGCATCTTGATTTCTTCTAAACCACAACGAGACAAAGCGGTTTGCAAATCTTGATAATAATCCTCTCTGAGAACTACTACCTTGTCTTAAGCGTTGCAATTTATTAAGCATTTCACGAGAATAATATGAAGGTACAAATCTATGTCTCATTGCTCTCTTCAAATCATTCCATGTTCTAGGTATGTTCTGATTAGTACGACAATATTCACTCCACCAAATAGATGCAAAATCATAAAACTCACGGGTAACAGCCCTAACTTTTAGATGATCAGGAAATTCATGGCATGCAAATAATTGTTGTACATCTAATTCCCAGCAAACGAGGGTACCGTGAAGTTAATTTTATGAGACATACTATCACTATCATATACCTCCTGTGGTGAAAAAACTTGTCTCAAGTGTGCATCTTCCTCGTTCACTATCTTGCACTCCCGTCCAACAGTTCGAAGAAGATGTGGATATATCTTGCAATCTTTCCGTGAACCTGCCATAGTTAGTAGAAAACAAGGAAACAAATCACAAGTATATGTCCCTATCAACTACTAGGTTCTGGAGGCTCAACCAAGTCACTCACACTCAAGCTTATACCCAGTTCTTACAAGTTCTTACCAATGCAGCAAGGAAGTGGTACAACCGGTGGCTGGTTCGTGATACTCTCACTTGTGATCAGCCCAACGATTGCGAGGAACGACACCTGCTGAGTTAGTAGGAAGTGGAGCTTGGAAAGCTTCAATATGGTAGCAAGGATCAGCAATAATCAAAACAGTTAATGCAAGTTGAAAGATTGTTCAAAGTACTAGCCAATGTTGCTGATCCTAGCCTAATCAAAGCTAGCTAATCAAAGCCCTATGCAAAGAAGTGTATGTACGCATACGCAACGATCAAAGTGACTTGATGCAAGCAAGGGAAAGCCTCACAACAAGTGCTAGGAGAGACGCTAGCCAACTACTCAAACTTCTTTCTAAGGGCACAAGATTGTTCGTGTGATGTAGAGCACAGAAACAATAATATCGATGCACGCAAACAACCCTCTAGATTGAGCAGAAACAATTGCTAGTCTCAAATGATGAAAAAAACAAAGTTTTATATGGCTTATATATGCTTTTCTGAAAGGTTTCGACGAGATCTACAACTTTTCAGTTGAGGCGAACTCCAAATTCCGAAAGGAAGATCGAAGGAAACGGCAAAAACAGAAACCGAAAACTTGCGACGCGAAATCGGGGCCGAAGATGGCCGATTTTGGGGCACCTGGATGGAAACTTGTGGCTTAGGTGGAAACGATGCGCCTCATAATTAGCTTCGAAACGAGCACAAGAACGTCGAAAACGGACACCGTATGCAAAAGTTATGTCCGTTTTACTGAAGGTGTCTCGGATACAGAATTCTACTCGGACTCGAATCCGTCTCGGGTTTAAATTTGAAATTGCCATATCTTTCAAACCCTTGAGCCAAACTTGCTGAAATTTTTTTTGAAAGCTTTTGGTTATATGTAGAAGGTCTCCACCAATTTTCATGCACTTTTCTTTTCTCTTTTTTTTTTTACCGCGGCTTTTGTTTTTGCGGTTATCTCTTTCTCCTTCTACTATTTGGCCGACCCTAGGATTTGCCGCAAGTTGTAAATAACATCAACTCTCCCAAAAGATCACAGCAATCCTCTCTTTTTTTTGGATTAACAACAATACAAATTTTCTATTTTTGGTGCGGATTAGAGGAGTTCTAACCCACGAATTTCTGTTTTAGATGCAAAAACTAAGAACCCTGAAAGAGCGATCAAGCGACGTGAAGGAAAACACGAAATACAAACTAGACAACGATGGACTAGACTCTAACTAAACTAGCAATCAGCAACTTGAACACGACAATGCAACCAATGATTCAATGAACAAAAATTGAAAGAAAAATTGCAATAGCTCAAATTGGTTCGGTATAGATGATAGATGCGAATTTTTTTTTGGGGCAATTTTCTAGACTCTAGGTATGAAAAACAAATCTACTACTAAGGGTACTAATTTCTCACCGAAGAACTGTAGCTCTGATAACACCTGATGAACCCAATGGTCCTATTGTTGGCCCGATCTTTCGATGAGAACGATAAGTCCGGTAGGTGTCGCTCAACTCTCACGATTCTGGCTACAAACATGCAAGGCTCGAAACCACGCAATCACTGAACTGATTGACAAGTCGTTATCAACCGTGCACGAATACCCGGTTGACCTGACCACGAAGGTCGATTGCTGCATACACCGAAGAAGCACACAAGAACAAGATAATAAGCAATCTGAAATTGCAAATAGGATTGAAATATTTAATTGAGTTGGGATTCTGAAGCGGTATTATGGTTGGTCTAGTCGACACAAGCCAATACACGAAGTTGCAACAAGGCTAACTTTTAACTAAACAAAATCCAAGAAAACTAGAGGGGGTGCGGCCTCCTTAAATAGGGAACGAGGAGCCACAAATCTAAAGGAACTAGCGGGGAGGGACTAAACTCGTGCCTTGTTGTTCATGTGAACAGTACCACACCCCCAAGTGGGCCGCCGGCAGATGGACCAAGTTCAGTATGATTATAAAGCCCAAATTGGCCCAAACAAGTGATATAACGTCTTCTTTTGATGATTGCGATTATCCCAGAAGGAATTTGGAGGTGAGGCTGAATCCGTTGGAAAGAGGACGAAATAAGATTTCAATCAAGTACTCGTGGACCTCCAACGGACTCCGTATGTGAAAGTTATGTCTGTTTTAAGTTGGTGTTGTCAGGCTGATTCTAGAGGCCGAACTGGATTCCAAAATGGGTCCAGCTCGAATTGCTTGCTTGTCTTGGACCAAAAGTGACATAGCGCTGCACATATATATATTTCATCATTAGGTAGCATCATATAATTCATATAATATAAAGACACTCCTAAAAACAAGCTCACCTGATAATTTAAGTGAAGCGTACGAGCTCTTATACTTGGAACAGTAAGCATAGCAAATATGGTTGTATCCATAGGGGTCATGTCCTCATCAAAGTGCGTATAAACTCACACAACATCTTTCCCGGGTCTATTATTAAATAATAAACAGGTGGTCTGCATTGTTTAAACTGAGCTAACATGTTATCCTAGCTACTCAACATGGCTCTCACTTAGTTGTAAATAATGCACAGAAAATAGGTACGAAAGACACGAATTTTACATGAAAAACCCTTTTGGAAAAAATCACAGGCGCACAGAGACAATATCACTATATGGATAGATATTTACAATAAAGCTCTTGCACTTCCTTATGGACTATAGAAATATATTTATAGCGGTACATGAAAGACTCCGTGTAGGAGTAAAACTATAAGTTGGAGTAGGAAATGAAATTCGTATCATACTCAAACTCAATTTGTAAAACACCCAAACTCAATAATCTCCACCTTGAAACGAATTTCTCCTGTAGCCAAAACAAAACGTGATCTGCTCGAAACAAATTAGTGCCGATGGTTTAGTATTGATCTTACGAAGAATGCTGGGGACTCTCCTTGAGTTAAACCACACATAAAAAGACACATGGATTTTATATAGACTCAGGCCTTCTTCTGAGATAATAATAACCCTACTCCTGTGTTGTTGTATTAACTATGCTTTACAACAGAGAAAAAATCACTAGAACAAGGGCTTAATGACTTCTGTCTGTTGATCTTATCTTTGTTGTCGTTGTTCCTCTTCTCCTTGTCCTCTGTCCACCGGCTTTACTTCTTATATAGCGTGTGAAGGGGTGGCAGTTGTCACATATCAAGAGGCATCTCATCGTTTGATGAAATGCGCACGTTAGGTGACGGTTATTGCCAGAGACTGATCCTCTGATGTCTCTTTGCAGTTATGTCAAAGACAGAGGCTTAATACGTGTAGTTATCCCGGAGAATAATATCACATATTAACTACTATGTGTATTAAAAACAGCGCATAAGTGTCCCTAGTCGATTGGGCCCCCCTTTTGTAGGTTTTGTTGACTATAGGGTGGTCGTAGTAAAACTTACGACCATGAAGTGATCGTAGTAAAGCTTACGATTATGAGGTGGTCGTAGAAAATTTTACGACCACTAGGTAGTCATAGAAGTACTTACGACTATATGGGGTGGTCGTAAAATGGTTTACCACCACTCGGGTAGGCTTCTCCCTTATTAATGATAAGGGGTATCCTTACGAATAGTATGAAGATATTGCTATCTATAAAAACAATTACAGATAAACACTTTAATTAATTGAGGATTATTAGATCCTCATCAATTAGCATAAACACCCTGTGCACCGATGTCCATATGATTATTGAATGATATACCAACTAAGTCTGAGCAAAGCTCAAACTTAGCGATAGAAAGTAGTTTTGTCATCATATCAGTTGGATTAGTATGAGTACTTATCTTGCTGACTTTAATATCACCTTGAGCAATGATACCCCGAATGTAATGATATCTGATATCAATGTGCTTCGTTCTCTCATGAAACATTTGATCATTCGTAAGGCAAATAGCGCTTTGTCTGTCGTAGAATATTATAGTGCAAGACTTACATCCACAAAGCTCAGTGAATAAACCTCTTAGTCAAACAGCTTCTTTGCAAGCTTCGAAAATAGCCATATACTTGGCTTATATAGTGGACAAGGCAACAATAGCTTGTAAACTTGCTTTCAATCTAACAGCACATCCTTCAACAATGAACACATAACGAGTAAGATATATTCTCTCATCCAAATCTTTAGCAAAATCTGAGCCTACAGAACCAACAAGTCCATCTCTAGTCTTTCCAAACTGTAAACAAGCATCAGAAGTACCCCGCAAATATCTAAAAATTCACTAAACTGCTTTCCAATACTCTTTTCTAGGATTAGTCATGTATATACTAATAACACTCAATAATTGAGATAAATCGGAGTGAGAACATACCATGACATACATAAGTGAACCAACTACACTAGCATATGAAGCTCTAGACATATCCTCAACTTCATCATCTAACTGTGGACATGACACTGAAAAAAGTATGAAATGTGCATCTAACGGAGTATTCATCGGTTTGGCCTCATGCATGTTGAAATGACGAGGAATTTTATCAGTATACCTTTTATGACTTAGTTATAATTTTCTAAACCATCTATCTCAAGTAATTTCCATACCAAGAATATTTTTTGTTGCACCAAGATCATTCATCTCAAATTTACTGCTCAATTGTGCCTTCAACTTTGAAATTTATGTCTTGTCTTTTGCAACAATCAGCATATCATCAACATACAGGAGCAAATAAATAGTTAAGTTTTAACAGTCTTCAAATAAACGCGGCTATCATAATCGGATCTTTTGAAATCCTGAGATATCATAAAGTAGTGAAATCTCTTTTACCATTGTCTGGGTGATTGCTTCAGACCATAAAGAGATTTTTCAACTTGCAAGCATAATTCCCCCTTTCCGGAAAGACAAAATATTTCAGTTGCTCTATATAAATATCTTCCTCCAATTCCCCATGTAAGAACATAATTTTCACGTCCAATTGTTCAAACTCATAATCATGCAAGCCACCATGCCTAAAGTACTAATGGAACTATGCTTCACAAATAGAGAAAAGACATCGGTGAAATCAATACCTGAAATTTGGTTGTATCCTTTAGCACGAGCCTTGCCTTGTACCTAACCCCTTCGGTTGGTCAAATGGCTTCTTTCTTCTTGAAGATCCATTTGCGGCAAATAGACTTCTTATCAATTGGCAACTTAACCAGCTTTCAGGTGCTATTTTTCTCAAGAGATTGCATCTCATCATGCATGGTAGCCATCCATATCTCTAAATCACTAAAAAGATAGCCTCTAAATAAGTGGAAGGTTCTACAATACCTTTAATTTTTCTGCCATATTCAAAGCATAAACAGCAACATCAGCTTCTGCAATCAATTTCTTGGGAATTGAATATTCCTTTTATGTCTGTTGGCTACAATGGAACATTATGGTGGTTGAAGGACAAAAGGAACATCGTATATGTTTTCCTTTTCGGTTTCTGATGTAGATCATAAATCAATAACATGCTCCACCTGCACGCTTGACTTCTGTGGTTACTCAACAGGAACATCAATAGATGGTTTATCATGCAACATGACAAATTTATCAAAAGTAACACTTTTGCTAATAATCACTTTTCTAGTTTCATGATTCCATAAGTTATATCCTTTCACACCAGGTTTATAACAAAAGAAAATACATTTAGCGGCTCTAGGATCTAGTTTACCATTGTTAACATGAGCATAATGTAACACCAGGGTTTTTGGAGCCTTTTTGAAAATTTCAAAATAAAACGAACCATTTGATTTTATCGAAGTCTAAAGCTTAATATGAAATTTTAGAATGAGTTAAAATGACTAATCCACACTTCAACTAATTCCTAGTTGGATTGTTTGATTTATTTGGAGTTGTTCGAGCTCTGGTGTTGTTTCTCCCCTTCTGTGCTCGTCTCGTTTTCCTCTTCGGCCCTACCTCCTCTTTGGTTTAGACCTCCTCAAGTTTAGACCTCCTCTTTGGTTTAGACCTTCTCAGGTCTAGACTTGCTCTTCGGTTTAGATCTCCCCAGGTCTAGACCTCCCTTGTGCTTGGACTTCCTCTTTATCCAGACCTCTCCTCGGTTCTGACCTCCCTTTTGGGTCACAACCACCCTCGAGCCGTCCTAAGCTCGGGTTTGTGTTTCAAATATCCTTTGATCTCATCTTGACCGCTGAGACCTCCTTTGATCTCATCTTGACTGTCAGGACCTCCTTTGGTTCCATCCTGACTGTTAGGACCTCCTTGGATCTCCTACCTTAGATCTCCTCCGGGGGATCCTTCCCCCTTTGGATCTCATCTGTTAAAACTCCTCTTTGTTTGGACCTCCCCTTGAGTCCAGACCACCTTTATCCCTTCGCGTGGTCCGATCTAGCGCGCGCCTTCCCCTCTCGAGGACCATCCGATCTTGTTTGGGTGGCCCGATCGAGAGGAGGCGTTCGGATGGTCCGAACGTTCCTATCACCGTGGTCCACCTGATCAAAATCAGACGACTCTGTTTCAATGCGCCTTTTTTCCTTTGTCCTTTGGATCTCCTCCTCCTGCTCGCGGCCATGTGGTCTTTTTGCAAAGATCACCCTCCGTGGTCTTTTTGCAAAGACCACTCTCTTTGGTCAAGACCACCCTTTGTAGTCACGACCTTAGGTCTTTTTGCAAATATCACCCTGGTGGGTTAAGACCTCCTTTGACCTTTGCGGGATCTCCTCAGGACCTCTGCAGGACCTCCCACCTGAGCTTTGATTGGTCACATCTATCAGTCCTGCCCACCTTCTCCTTCCTCTGACCGTATCACAGATGCCACAGAAGTCTTTGTGCATTTAATGCCGGTTGTGTCGCATTAAATGCTATCACTTCTGTAGCACCTGTTCCTCCTCTTGTCTGCTCCTTTACCTGCTCCCATCTCCTTCTTCACCTACCCTTGAACACGTATGCCTTTGAACTCCCAGCAGTCCTGGCTATATAAGCTTGGGTAGCTCTCTATCTTTAATTTTTACCTCATTTCAGCTCTCTCGCTCTCCCATCCAGCTCTTTGGACCTTCCTCCAAAGCTTCGAACCTCCACCGACCAGCTCCTTGGACCTCCTCCAAACCATCAGAGTTTTTCGTTGGTTCTAGTTGGCGTTTTCTTTGGAGTTCTTTTGGTTTTTACTTGAGCTTGGTTTGAGTTGGCTTTGTTCTCTCGTGTAGATTGCGACGACGCCGAGGAGCCTGAGTTCTGTGAGGAAGAAGACACCCAAGATCTCGAGCAAGGCAAGTCATACCCTTGACCATGTTGACACCTAGTACTTCAACTTATGTACTTTCTGTTTCAAGCTAAGTATTGTATGCATATTTTACTCAGTATTTCAATACCAGTTTTTAAATTCATAGTTAGACCTAAATCCTTCATATGGCCAATGTTGACATTGAAACCGAATTTGTTGTCACCATAGTTAAAAAGCTGGTTAATGCAATAGTATGGACCAGGGCCTTTTGAAAAGACATGCTTAGTCCTACTTGGACCCAAAATCTTGATTTGGAAAGTTTTATTGCCAAAGACCAACTTTGTTTAAATGTTTTAACCGTGACATTGGGTTGTCATGGAAATCTGTTATTGTTTTCAAAAGAAAGAACAGAAAAAGGGTTTGGACTTGGGCGAGATGGTTGTGTGGTGGGTGCATGTCTATACACGGGGTCGTGTCATTTCTATGGCCGATACCCAAGGGTTTTGTGGTTTGTCGCCTAGGTCACTTAAGGATCGGTCTGCGAGCTGTATCTTGCTAGCCACCTCATGCAACCTCATGTCTTGTATGGGCAGAACCTGGCTGATTAATTTGCAATGTCTCATCATGGTTGTCCTATCCGGTTGAGTGGGTGGTCCTTCATGACCTACTTCTTTACATTCCCACCTGTCGCAAGAGGGGGCCTGAACCCTGCGGGTGGTTAGCCCAATGGGGGTGAAACCTTAGCGAGGGAGGACTGCGGTGGGATAGCGCATTGTAAAGGCCTTGTTACGAGCTCTAGACCACTTACCTTCGGCAGTGAGTGGTGGTATCGACGGATGCCGAACAAACTAGAGAAATCATGTCGTGAGGGTAAAGTGCACAACCTCTGCAGAGTGTAAAACTATTCGAATAGCTGTCTCCACGGTCATGTACATGCTAGCAAAACTACTCAAAGTTAGATCTTTGGTTTGTTTTCAAATGGCTTGTTAACTGTTTTTGGATCTCTATCCAAATTGGTTTTGGGCGGGGAGCCCCTGGCGGTTAGCCTGGTGTTAGGAGGTTATCCTTCACCATTCTTATTCTTGTTATCAATCAATCAAAACTGTGTTGGAAAAATAAATTTTATGTATGGTTTGAACTGCCTTGGAACTTAGTACAAGTAATTGAAAGAAATATAGCTTTGTGCAAATCAACCATATAAGCTCTCATTTGTGATATCCTTGCATGCATGAATCTGTTATTTGACAGGTGTGACTTGAGAGCACGGTTGTTGTGCTCACTCTTGCTTTGTTGAAAAAGCAGGTGAAGAGATCTATGCTGAGGACTAAGAGGTCCTGGATAACTAGGCCACACCCTCCAGCCGATTGCCTGTGGTGTATCGGGTGGACTTGTCATTTTGCCTCCGCTGTGTAAAGTGGCTTTTGCTAGCTAGTAAGCCAATCTTATAATCAACTCTTTTGTTGTTAATAAAGTTTGCGTTGATGTATGAGTATCACTTGTGTGCTGTGTGAGCTAGCCATTGATCCTTGGGACTAGTTCAGATCACAGGAGATTTAGGGCCTTTTCAAGTCCCACAACCTCCTCGGGTTGGTCTCTCGACCTCCTTCAGGTCAGGTCGTGGCATTTGGGGAGGTTATGGGTCTCAAGACCTCCTCGAGTCAGGTCTCCGGACCTCCAGGTGGTCCTGCTGGTCCTCTCGAGTGATCATGTTGGACCTTCTGGGAGGTTCTGGTGGACTTTTCGGGAGCTCTTGGATGATCTGTCGGTTGACCCCTGGTCGGGTCGCCACACATAAGCAGGTCAGCCAAATATTCTTAAATTTAAATAATCTCTTATAGAACCAGACCATACTTCAATTGGAGTATTTTTTATCAATTGACAGGTTGGGTGACCGATTGATCAAATAATAAGCAGTGAACGCAGCTTCAACCCAATAACTCCTAGATAAGCCGGAGTTAGATAACATGCAATATACCTTCTCCATAATAGTTCTGTTCATACATTCGATCACACCACTTCACCAGGTTGTACCTGAGATAGTGTAATATCTCACAATACCCTCTAATCTATATAAAGCTTCAAATTCTTCAGAACAGAACTCAAAATTATTACCAGTATATAGCTTCTTGACATGCTTATCAGTTTGCTTTTCAATCATAATCTTCTACTCATTGAATGTCTTGAACACATCCGATTTGTGCTTCACGAAATATGGCTAAACTCTTCTTGAATAATCATCAATGATATTCAACATGTAACCAGCTCCTCCAAGAGACGGAACGTGGGATTCTCTCCATAAATCAGAGTGAACATAATCCAATGTGCCTTTTTTAGAGTGAATTGTTGTGTTGAACTTCACCCTCTTTTGTTTATCGAGGACACAATGTTCACAAAACTTCAACTTATCGATGCTTTGATCATCAAGGAGTCATCTTTTGCATAACTCTATCATGCCAATTTCGCTCGTATGCCCCAAATGCATATTCCAAAGATTAGTAGTATCAGAATCGAATGATTTATTTCAGGAAACAATAGCATACCTAAAATTGTAGTATCTTACAGATGATATAAGTTGGTAACTTTCATATCACATTTCATCACAACAAAAGAGCATTTTAGAGATCTTCAGAACTCGATCTTCATCTGAATACTTGTACTCCTTAGCATCAAATTAGCGAGATAAGATTTCTCTTCAAACCCAGAATGTGTGAAACATGTAACAAAGTTTTGATAGTGTCATCAAATATCTTGATCTAGATAGAACCAATGCTGCAATCTTGCATGGTGAATTACCACCCATCAACACAGAACCACTTGGTGTAGCTTTATAATTCACGAACCAATCTTGGTTTGGACTCGTGTGAAAAGTGCATGCCGTATCAAGAATCTACTCATCACCAGTTTTAGAATTACCGGCAAAGGCAATGAGAACATCTCCATCAGAATCTTGCTTAGTAACAACGGTAGCTTTAGCATCATCCTCCTGTTGATCCTTTTTTAAGTTGTTATTCCTTTCTCCTTTATCTTTACCCACCAGCACTTAGATATTGTAACACCCCAAACGATGGATTATGTTTTAAATGTAATTTATGAGGATAATTTAAAACTTTTGAGATCTCATGAAGTCATTTGGAAATTTCCTAGAATTTACCCCTAGCAATTCCTAATTCTAAAGAACCATGTTTCTTTAATGGAATGGTTGTCATTAAAAACTTTCCAATCTAATCTTGTGATCATCCTCTGGAAATATTTTTTCCATCATCTTGGTCATCTTGGCAACCTCTCTGAAAAATCTCATGATTTTTAGATTTTATTTGCTATTTCAAAAGAGCAAGTCAAACCAAATTGAATTCTGGTCAAACCCTTAGGGCAGCAGCTTGTGGATTTTCTGGAGACAAATTTATTGCATGAAAAATCCTAGAACAATTACACAAGGTTGTACTATGGCCCTGTAAGCTTCCATAAAAATTTCAGAATTTTTAGAGCTTCGGAGCTACCTCTATAAATTCCCAAATCCTCTCTGGAATTGGTAGTGGTTGCAACAATCCTGCTGGTCTCTGATGTTCTGCCTTAACTCGCTGACACACATCACAGCGGGCGACGAACTCAGCAATTTCTCGCTTCATGCTGACCCACCAGTATTTCTCCTTCAGATCCTGGTACATCTTGGTGCTTCCGGGGTGAATGGAGTAAGGCGTTTCATGAGCCTCCTTCAGAATTGATTGTTTTAACTCCTGCTGGTTAGGTACACAAATGCGGTTCCCAAACCACACAGTTCCTTGTTCATCTTCAGCGAATCCTGGAGCCTTGCCTCTTCGCATATTCTTCTTGATCTCCTTGATGTTATCATCTTCTAGTTGTTTTTCTCTGATCTGACTTTGAAGAGTCGGTTGTACTTCCAAAGCATTCACACAACCTTGACTGATAATCTCCAAGTTTAGACGCTTCAATTCTTCATGTAGTTCATTTGTTCATACGCACCATCATGGTATTGCAATAGGCCTTTCTGCTCAGGGCATCTGCAACTACATTTGCTTTGCCTGGGTGATAATGGATTCCAAGATCATAATCTTTTATCAACTCTAGCCATCTTCTCTGCCGAAGGTTTAGTTCTGCCTGTGTGAATATATACTTCAAACTCTTGTGATCCGTGAAAATCTCACAGCGGTTACCAATGAGATAATGCTGGCGCCAGATCTTCAAGGCATGCACAATCATTTGCTAACTCGGATCATGGGTTGGATAATTCCCTTCATGTGGCCTCAAGCGCCTTGATGCATAAGCTACTACCTTCCCCTCTGCATCAATACGCATCCGAGACCTTGACGGGATGCGTCATGAAGATTTCAAAATCTTTATGGATATCGAGTAAAACTAACACAGTCTTGTGACCAATCTCCTCTTGTGTCTTGAAAACTTTCTTCACGAGCATCTGCCCAATCAAATTTCTTCTCCTTCTTGAAGTTGAGTCATGGGTCTTGCAATCTTAGAGAAACTTTCAATGAACTGCGGTAATAACCCGCTAGTCCAAGGAAACTTCTCACTTGGTGACCGTCTGGGTTGCTTCCAATCGTCACGGCTTCAACCTTGGCGGGATCTCTGCGATTCCTCCTGCGACACAATATGCCCAAGGAATGCCACGACTTAGCCAAAATTCACTTTTCTTGAATTTGGCATAGAGTTGATGCTCCACGAGTTTGTCGATATCATTCGATATGCTTCGTGTTCTTCTTCATCCTTCGAGTAGATGAGAATGTCATCGATGAAAACAACCACAAACTTATCCAAGAATTCCATGAACACTTTGTTCATCATATTCATGAAATAAGCGGGCGTTCGTCAAACCGAAAGACATCACTTTGTAAACTCGCATATCCATATCCGGTGGTGAAGGTCGTCTTGAATATCTTACGTGCGATCTTGATTGGTGATAGCCTAATCTCAAATCAATCTTGAGAAGACACTTGCTCCTTCGGTGATCGAGCGGATCATCTATCACGGTAATGGATATTTGTTCTTGATCGTCACCTCATTGAGTGATCGTAATCAACACACATCCTCATACTATTGTCCTTTTTCTTGACGAACAAAGACGGTGCTCCCAAGGTGATGGCGGGTGGATGTAACCTGCGCTTGTGATTCTTCAATCTGTTTCTTCAATTCCGCTAACTCATTAGTGGCATTCTATAGGGTCGCCGATATTGGGTGTCCACAGGACTAAGTCAATTAAGAACATGACGTCCCGATCCGGTGGCATGCCAGGTAATTCATCAGGAAAGACATCAGCATATTCTCGAACTACAGGTATGTCTTCAAGTTTCACTTCCTTCATGCTGGTGAGGATAGGACTTCCATTGGTGCAGGTCTTGGGTTTGAACTCTACTGAAATTCCTTCTCCATTCGTGAGAGTGATAGACCTATTGGCACAGTCTATTTGTCCATGATTCTTGGCTAACCAGTCCATTCCAAGAATAACGTCCAGACCTTGGGAATGCAAGACTATCAAGTCTGCTAGGAAGGATACTCCGGATATTTCAAGGGTGAGGTTCGGGCATAAAGAACTAGTTCTCATTTCTGAACCCGGGGAATGGATTATCATGGGATTTGCTAAGGAAGATATTGGTAACCCATTTTTGCCCACAAATTTATTTGACACAAAAGAATGTGAAGCTCCGGAATCAAATAGCATCAAGTGGTATTGAATTGACAAGAAACATACCAAGCACAACATCCGGTCTTGCTGGCTTCCTCGGCCGTGGCGTGGTTCACACGTCCCTTGATGAAGCGGCTTTGTGGCTGCGGTACCGCCGATGGGCGTGACTCTGGTCTTGGCTTGGAAGACGCCACGCTTGCTTCTTAGGGCATCTGTTGGCATAGTGGCTGTTTCATTGCGGTGGAAACAGTCACTCCTGCACCGAGAGGGAGCTCTTCTTCTGAAATTGTCCTCCGGTTGATGCGCTGCGAAGTTGGAGGTGTTGGGGCGATTCTCGCCGGGGCTCGGATGTGGAAGGCTGGAACTTCCCACGCTGCGGTGGTGCGGTGAATGAAACGAGGCTTGGGAAAGCCTCTGCGTTGAACTCGGGCGGCCATCCTCCGCTGCGTTCTCCATCTCGTGATGCTTGGCCTCCTAGCGGATCGCCTTGTCCACCAACTGTTGGAAGTCGGTGAAGTTCTGGGAGATGAGTTGGACGGAGATATCGTCGTTGAGTCCCTCCAGGAACCTTTCTTGCCGTTCTTCATCTCGGGCCACATCAGCCGGGGCATAGCGAGCCAACTGGTTGAAGCGGTGAAGGTATTCGCTCACCGAGCGGTTGCCTTGGCGAAGGGCATGGAACTCCTTCTTCTTCAATGACATCTGGCCGGCAGGGATGTGGGCATGACGGAAGGCTCTCACAAACTCGTCCCATGAGATGGCCTGGGCATTGGCGTGGGAGATGCGAAATTGTCCCACCATTTCGAGGTGGTCCGTTGGTGATGAGTGGCGAGCAGGACCTCTCGCGATCGTGCATTGTCGCGATGTCGATTTCTTTCCGATGGCACGAAGCCAATCGTCAGCATCCATTGGCTCGGTGCTACTGGAGAAGGTTGGAGGACGCATACGCATGAACTCCGACATGGTCACCCGTTGAGGAGGGTGTGCCGGTGCCTGAGTTGCGGCGGTGGCTGCTGTTGCCTGGTTATTCTGAGCGTTGTTGAGCGACTGAGCCAACAATTCAATAAGGTGAGTTTGATTGGCCATCATCATTGCCAATCCGGTCCTATTGCTTGGTGGTGGGGAGGTTCTTTGAACATGCTGCTCTCGATGGTCGGTATTTCCGTTGTTCGACCTAGATCTGCCATTTCTGTGCGGTGTTCACCATCGGCTCGAATTTTCCAAAGACTTAGGAAAGGGAAGAAAAGGTTGCACTAAGGGAAGTAAATTTATATTAGCCCAAAAAGCACACCAAAACAAGACAAAGAATCCAAATTCTTTTTCAAAGTAGTTCTTTATTTTATTCATTTGATTATGGCTACCACAAAAGGTTAGTAGCTCATAATTCGCAGATTAATCGAACAACTAAAGGGAAAGCAATATCTAAAATGGTGGAGGTAAACATCTATGGGGTGGATGGGGTGTAGTCGGGAGTTGCGTGTCTTGCCTTGGCCCTTTTGTACAGAGCCAATTCAACCTGCGCCTTCAATCTCTCCTCTGCAGCTTCTAGCCTCCACGAGCGAGATCTGACTCGTCCGGTGTTGCCATAGGCGAAATCCATCGCCTTGGCTAACTCCACAGTGGGTGATCTCGGCATATCCTCATTCTCGATCGAGTGAAGGCACCGCCTAGTCGAGTGGGGATGTGCATGGGATAATCTTGGAATGCGATATCCGAAAATGGGCGTCGTAGGTGTAGCGAAGTCGGCGTCGGCTTCTCTTGCCGCATCTTGGATGCCGTCCTCGAAAGTCTCCGACGCATTGGGGTGTCGAAGATGTGGAAGGATGTATCCGCGCTAAGTTAGAGTAGAGGATAACCTCCACTCTCCGGCGCTCCTCTTGTCCCCACGATATACTTGTATCCTTGGTATGTGGGTCTCTTCGTGAAACTCGAATCTTGCATCATCTTCCATAGGATATCCGCCCATTCTCGGCGTAGACTCCATGGGAGATACGGGTCGATCTCTCGGCCATCTATAATTTTAGAAAGTTCAAGAGTTTAGAAATCTTTTAATAGAGAAAGGAAGAGTAAGACTCGGAAGACAGTAAATAGTTTGTAAATTTTTGAAAATTAGTCCTTAATGGTTTTACCAATTCTACCAGTGGGCCACGACCACGATCGATATGGCTCGATACCACTTTTGTCGAACCCAGAGCGAAGGATCCCGAATTCTCTGTGTTCAAACACGATCCAGATTTCCAGTGTACAGTCTCACAAAAATGAATATCACATTCATATCACAGCGTAAATGGCATTAAATAAATAGCATTTAATACAAATGAGTGCGAATAATAATATCAAATGTCAAATGATAAACACAGTGGGAATAACATAATAGTGGGAGCCACACGATGCGCCACAGGCAATAAATGCAGGTCGAGAAGGCCTACTCGTCAGGGTCCTCACCGTCAAGATAGCAGTCTTCTCACGAATAAGATTTATTCAAAGAAGAGTGAGCACTACTACCGTGCTGCAAGTCACACCCAATATTGAAGTTAAATGCATGCATAAGGAAACAAGTGAGTATGGCGGGGTTGTTTTGCATAAACAAACATTTTCGGTTTGAATAAGTATAGTAGTTTCTAAGGCAATTTTATACTATGGATAAAATCATATTTTGAAATGACAATGATATAATGTGGATAACCTCCAATGATAAAGTGAAGGATCCTCCTAACACTTGGCTTCCTTAAATTTTCATAAGGATTAACCATCCTCAACATTTAATAAAGCATTTAAAAACCAAAAACAATTCTAACTTTAAGTGGCCCTGCTAGCATGTCCATGACCATGACGCGGCTATTCGAATAGTTTCTACTCTGCAGAGTTGGTACAACTTTACCCACACGAGGTGACATGCTCGTTATGTCGGCCAATTCACGCTTCCGTAGGCGTGTGAGTGAGCAATTACCATGAGGCCTTTACAATGTTTTGTCCTAGTACATTCATGCGCTAAGGTTTCGCCCCTTTGGGTGTAGTCCTCAGGAAGCCCCTCTTGCGCCAAGTGGGAATAAAGCGTCTAACCGACACCCACAAAATCACATGACATAAATATACTAGGACATCACAAATTAGTTAGCCAAATCCTGCCCATACAGGACATGTGGTGATGCGTTATGGCATAGCAATAAGCGGCTCAAAGACCGGTCCTCAATTGACTTGGGCATCATTCCTACAACCCATGGGCTTTGATCTTAACAGATCAAACCCGTGCATGAACTGCACCCACCACTCCGACCATTTCGCCAAGTCCAAACCCATTTTGATTTTATTTTGAATAAAAACTTTATTTTTAAACTCATGTGGTAAGACAATACCACAATGTCAAGTTTGAAAACAATTTGTAGAAATCAGTGTAAACCCTCCCAAATTACGTAAATGTGGACTAAGTTTGGCTAAGCATATATTTGAATTTTGGTAATATCTTGCCTATGGTATCAAGGTAGTCAGATACAACATTCAAATTTGGCCATACAATAACATATGGAATTAACTATACGTAAAGCAGGATATTAAAATATTTATAACAACATATGCATGCAATAAGGAATTTAAAACTGAAAATAACTTAAAAATAATAGGGCAATATGGTCAATGGTGTAACTTGCCTTGTTCGATGTCTTGGAATTCTAAATCTTGATTGATCGAACTCTCGAGTCGTCGAATTCTATCTGCTAAAATCGACAATTTCAATATTCAAATTCAAATAAATTCAAAAACATAATTCAAATCAACTCCAAACTGAGATATTTTGGTTTAGTTAGCTAGATTATAATTTTATATAAATTTTGCAATTTGAATCACCCAATTTGGAGTTCATATGCAAAAGTTATGAATTTTTGAAGTTTATATCTAAATCTGAAATTTTATTGAATTTCCAGAATTATTTTCCTACTGAAAATCCATTTATTGCGCAATGATTACATCAGCTACAGTATTTCGGGAAATAAAAGATTTTAAAAAGAATTCTGACAGGTGGGCCCCATGAGTCAGTGACTCGGCCCATGTGGACCAAGTCCACTGAACCTTGGAAGGACTGGCACGGTGGACTGGGCCACGTGTGTGTGTCGCGTGGAGTCGTGGCGAGAAATGGTGGCGTGGCGCCGGCGTGGATGGTGAGGTGGCACGCCACGTCGACTTGACGGCGGCGACGTTTTCGGGTACGACCGACAACGGCCAGCGGCGGAGGTTCACCGGCGGCGAGTGGTATCAACACGTAGCCACGATTATTGCGAACACGATGGTACCTGAATTGACACGGATGGCGGCGGTAGTGGCGGAATTGGTCTTGGAGCGGAGGAAGAAGCACGGTGGTTGCGCGAGGGTGATGAAGGTGCTCGAGGCGAAGAAGAGGTGCGTGAGGAAGCTCGGTGATGGGAAGCCGTTGGTGTGGTCCACGGTGGTCGGGCGTTGCCGTGGCGGAGCGCCGTGGTTTTCACGGCGGTAGCAAAACCCTAAAACAAGAATTGCGGCGGTGTTGATGGGAGAGGAAGGAATGAGTGATGGCTTTGAGTTGAGTGAAGGAAGGGGCAGGGGCTTCCTTTTATAGGCGTCGGGAGCTCGGAGCGGCGTGGAGGAGGTGGGGGTCGTGCGGCGCGATTCGGCGTTGAGGCGAAGCCGTCCGGAGAAGAGGGAGAACATGGGGAAATGCGGCGGTGGTGGATGCGGTCGTGCGTACACGCGAATATCGGGCGGTTGGGATTGAGCGTTAGCGGCTTCGGACGTGGGTGTCCATGGCGGGCGTTGGCGTGCGGAGAAGAAGGCGAGGAAGGCGGCGGCGTGGAGCCGTTGGATTTAGATCCTACGGTTGGGACTTGATGGGAGTAGAAGATGGTGGAGAAATCGGCGTAGGATTTAGATTGAAGGGTTTAGATTAGAAGGTTTTAAGTCTCCGAAGCGGTACGAAGATCTCGCCGTTAGATTAAGATCGCACGGCTCATATTGATGGTGTCATTCGGACGGTGCGGCCGCTGCGGAGGATCTTGATCGTTGATGCGGATCGGCGGTGGATCTGAGAGGAGGATGCGTGTGTGCGTTGCGTGCGTTGGATTAAGATCCAACGGTGGATGAGGAGGTGGGAGAGAGGGTGCGAGCGGCTGGGTTGTGTGGGCCGCGCGCGTGAGGGAAATTGGGCCGGAGCCTTTGGGTTTCGGCCCAAACACTGTTTAGAGATTTTCTTTTGCTTTTCTATTTGTTTTAATTCTGATAAATCATTTAGGCTTTTAGAAAATAGCAAAATACTTCCAAAAATTATGGAAAAATTCACAGAAATTCCCATACTCATTCTGGACTTAATAAAATTATTTCCAACTATTTGTTGGCTTTTAATTTTGTAAATAAATTTGATTTAGCTTTAAAAATATTTATAAAAAGCTTTTGAAAATTCAGGAAAAACCACAAACATAAATAAACTTTTAAATTTTACTGAAATTGAAATTTGGGTTGTTACAAACCTACCCCCCTTAAGGGAATCTCGACCCGAGATTCAGGATTGGTCAGCAAAGAGATCGGGATAGTTGGTCTTGAGGTCTTCTTCTTTTTCCCAAGTGGCTTCACTTTCCGGGTGATGACTCCACTGTACCTTGTATGATCTGATGATTCTGCTTCTGGTGACTCGCTCTGCGACATCCAGAATCTTGATTGGTCGCTCCACGTAGGTGAGATCTTCTCGAAGATCGAAACTTTCCAAGAAGGTATGGTCTTCTGGCGCTTGCAAGCATTTCCTCAATTGGGATACATGGAAGACATCGTGCACAGCTGACAAGACTTCTGGTAGCTCAAGCTGATATGCCACTTCACCTCTTTTGGCTAGAATTTTGTATGGCCCCACAAATCTGGGTGCGAGTTTTCCTTTTGTTCGGAATCTTCTTACTCCTCTGAGTGGAGTGACCCTGAGATAGACCAAGTCTCCTACCTCAAAGTTTAGATCCCTCCGACGGTTATCAGCATAACTCTTTTGTCGGGTTTGTGCCACTTTCAGATGTTCCCTTATAGCTTTGACCTTACTTTACGCCTCTTTGATTATCTCGGGTCCAAAGAGTGATGTTCTCCTACTTCATCCACGTAGTGGAGTTCGCATTTCTCGTCATACAATGCTTCAAAAGAGCCATTTGCAAACTAGCTTGATAGCTATTGTTATACGAGAGTGCATATGACAAATTCTTGTCCCAACTTTGTCCAAATTCGGGGCACAGGCTCGGAGCATATCTTGAGTACTTGATTGGTGCGTTCGTCGACCATGCATGCGAGGATGATAGGCTATCTTGAAGTTGAGTGCGGTGCCTAAGGCTTCATGCGGACTCTGCGAGAATCTTGGCGTGGCGAGAACCTCTGCCCGGACACAATCTTCTTGGGTACCCGTGTAGACAAACAATCCTAGCCACATATAACTCATGCTTGGCCGGCCGCATACGTATGTAGTCTTGGCGGGAATGAAGTGAGCTACTTTGGTCAACCGATCAACTATCACCGGATAGAATCATAACACGATTGGGTCCTAGGAAGTCCGGTGATGAAGTCCATGCCAATCTCTTCCCACTTCCTCTACGGAATTGGTAGTGGTTGCAACAATCTGCTTTGGTCTCGATGTTACGCCTTAACTCGACGACACACATCACAGCGGGCGACGAACTCAGCAATTTCTCGCTTCATGCTGACCCACCAGTATTTCTCCTTCAGATCCTGGTACATCTTGGTGCTTCCGGGGTGAATGGAGTAAGGCGTTTCATGAGCCTCCTTCAGAATTGATTGTTTTAACTCCTGCTGGTTAGGTACACAAATGCGGTTCCCAAACCACACAGTTCCTTGTTCATCTTCCGCGAATCCTGGAGCCTTGCCTCTTCGCATATTCTTCTTGATCTCCTTGATGTTATCATCTTCTAGTTGTTTTTCTCTGATCTGACTTTGAAGAGTCGGTTGTACTTCAAAGCATTCACACAACCTTGGTGATAATCTCCAAGTTTAGGCGCTTCAATTCTTCATGTAGTTACGGCTGTTCATACGCACCATCATGGTATTGCAATAGGCCTTTACGCTCAGGGCATCCGCAACTACATTTGCTTTGCACAGGTGATAATGGATTCCAAGATCATAATCTTTTATCAACTCTAGCCATCTTCTCTGTAGAAGGTTTAGTTACACTGTGTGAATATATACTTCAAACTCTTGTGATCCGTGAAAATCTCACGTGTTACCAATGAGATAATGCCTTGAGATCTTCAAGGCATGCACAATCATTGCTAACTCGGATCATGGGTTGGATAATTCCCTTCATGTGGCCTCAACGCCTTGATGCATAAGCTACTACCTTCCCCTCTGCATCAATACGCATCAGAGACCTTGGCGGGATGCGTCGCGAAGATTCGAAATCTTTATGGATATCGAGTAAAACTAACAGTCTTGTGACCAATCTCCTCTTGGTCTTGAAAACTTTCTTCACGAGCATCTGTCAATCAATTTCTTCTCCTTCTTGAAGTTGAGTCATGGGTCTTGCAATCTTAGAGAAACTTTCAATGAACTGCGGTAATAACCCGCTAGTCAAGGAAACTTCTCACCGGTGGCCGAATCTGGGTTGCTTCCAATCGTCTGGCTTCAACCTTGGCGGGATCTCTGCGATTCCTCCTGTGACACAATATGCCCAAGGAATGCCACGACTTAGCCAAAATTCACTTTTCTGAATTTGGCATAGAGTTGATGCTCCACGAGTTTGTCGATATCATTCGATATGCTTTCGTGTTCTTCTTCATCCTTGAGTAGATGAGAATGTCATCGATGAAAACAACCACAAACTTATCCAAGAATTCCATGAACACTTTGTTCATCATATTCATGAAATAAGCGGGCGTTCGTCAAGCGAAAGACATCACTTTGTAAACTCGTCTGATCCATATCGGTGGTGAAGGCTGTCTTGAATATCTTACGTGCGATCTTGATTGGTGATAGCGATCTCAAATCAATCTTGAGAAGACACTTGCTCCTTCGGTGATCGAGCAGATCATCTATCACAGGTAATGGATATTTGTTCTTGATCGTCACCTCATTGAGTGATCGTAATCAACACACATCCTCATACTATTGTCCTTTTTCTTGTGAACAACGACCTTTGGTGCTCCCAAGGTGATGGCTGGGGCGGATGTAACCTCGCCGTGATTCTTCAATCTGTTTCTTCAATTCCGCTAACTCATTAGTGGCATTCTATAGGGTCGCCGATATTGGGGTGTCCACAGGACTAAGTCAATTAAGAACATGGCGTCCGATCGGTGGCATGCCGGGTAATTCATCGGGAAAGACATCGGCATATTCTCGAACTACGGTATGTCTTCAAGTTTCACTTCCTTCATCTTTGGTGAGGATAGGACTTCCATTAGTGCGAGTCTTGGGTTTGAACTCTCTGAAATTCCTTCTCCATTCGTGAGAGTGATAGACCTATTAGCACGATCTATTTGTCCATGATTCTTGGCTAACGGTCCATTCCAAGAATAACGTCCGGACCTTGGGAATGCAAGACTATCAAGTGCGCTAGGAAGGATACTCGGATATTTCAAGGGTGAGGTTGGGCATAAAGAACTAGTTCTCATTTACGAACCGGGAATGGATTATCATGGGATTTGCTAAGGAAGATATTGGTAACCCATTTTGCCCACAAATTTATTTGACACAAAAGAATGTGAAGCTCGGAATCAAATAGCTGAAGTGGTATTGAATTGACAAGAAACATACCAAGCACAACATCCGGTCTTTGCAGGCTTCCTCGGCCGTGGCGTGGTTCACACGTCCCTTGATGAAGCGGCTTTGCGGCTTTGCGGTACCGCCGATGTTTGTGACTCTGGTCTTTGGCTTGGAAGGCGCTTGCTGCTTGCTTCTTAGGGCATCTGTTGGCATAGTGGCCTGTTTCATTGCGGTGGAAACAGTCACTCCTGCACCGTGGGGCGGAGCTCTTCTGAAATTGTCCTCGGTTGATGCGCTGCGAAGTTGGAGGTGTTGGGGCGATTACCTGCAGGGGCTCTGGATGTGGAAGCGGAACTTCCCCGCTGCGGTGGCTGCGGTGAATGAAAGCGAGGCTTGGGAAAGCCTCTGCGTTGAACTACGGCGGCCATCCTCCGCTTGCGGTTCTCCATCTCGTGATGCTTGGCCTCCTAGCGGATCGCCTTGTCCACCAACTGTTGGAAGTCGGTGAAGTTCTGGGAGATGAGTTGGACGGAGATATCGTCGTTGAGTCCCTCCAGGAACCTTTCTTGCCGTTCTTCATCTCGGGCCACATCGGTAGGGCATAGCGAGCCAACTGGTTGAAGCGGTGAAGGTATTCGCTCACCGAGCGGTTGCCTTGGCGAAGGGCATGGAACTCCTTCTTCTTCAATGACATCTGGCCGGCAGGGATGTGGGCATGACGGAAGGCTCTCACAAACTCGTCCCATGAGATGGCCTGGGCATTGGCGTGGGAGATGCAGAAATTGTCCCACCATTCTGAGGCTGGTCCGTTGAGCTGATGAGTGGCGAACAGGACCCTCTCGCGATCTGTGCATTGTGCGATGTCCAGTTTCTTTCCGATGGCACGAAGCCAATCGTCAGCATCCATTGGCTCGGTGCTACTGGAGAAGGTTGGAGGACGCATACGCATGAACTCCGACATGGTCACCCGTTGAGGAGGGTGTGCCGGTGCCTGAGTTGCGGCGGTGGCTCTTTGTTGCTGGTTATTCGGCGTTGTTGGCGGCGAGCCAACAATTCAATAAGGTGAGTTTGATTGGCCATCATCATTGCCAATCCGGTCCTGCTTCTTTGGTGGTGGGGAGGTTCTTTGAACATCTTTGCTCTCGATGGTCGGTATTTCCGTTGTTCGACCTAGATCTTTGCCATTTCCTGTGCGGGTGTTCACCATCGGCTCGAATTTTCCAAAGACTTAGGAAAGGGAAGAAAAGGTTGCACTAAGGGAAGTAAATTTATATTAGCCCAAAAAGCACACCAAAACAAGACAAAGAATCCAAATTCTTTTTCAAAGTAGTTCTTTATTTTATTCATTTGATTATGGCTACCACAAAAGGTTAGTAGCTCATAATTATGACTAATCGAACAACTAAAGGGAAAGCAATATCTAAAATGGTGGAGGTAAACATCTATGGGGTGGATGGGGTGTAGTCGGGAGTTGCAGTCTTGCCTTGGCCCTTTTATGCAGAGCCAATTCAACCTGCGCCTTCAATCTCTCCTCTGCAGCTTCTAGCCTCCACGAGCGAGATCTGACTCGTCGGTGTTGCCATGGCGAAATCCATCGCCTTGGCTAACTCCACTGGTGGGTGATCTCGGCATATCCTCATTCTCGATCGAGTGAAGGCCTTTGCCTGGTCAGTGGGGATGTGCATGGGATAATCTTGGAATGCGATATCCGAAAATGGGCGTCGTAGGTGTAGCGAAGTCGGCGTCGGCTTCTCTTGCCGCATCTTGGATGCCGTCCTCGAAAGTCTCCCGACGCATTGGGGCGTCGAAGATGTGGAAGGATGTATCCGGCGCTAAGTTAGAGTAGAGGATAACCTCCACTCTCCAGCGCTCCTGCTGTCCCACGATATACTTGTATCCTTGGTATGTGGGTCTCTTCGTGAAACTCAGATGCTGCATCATCTTCCATAGGATATCCGCCCATTCTCCGGCGTAGACTCCATGGGAGATACGGGTCGGTCTCTCGGCCATCTATAATTTTTAGAAAGTTCAAGAGTTTAGAAATCTTTTTAATAGAGAAAGGAAGAGTAAGACTCTGGAAGACAGGTAAATAGTTTGTAAATTTTTGAAAATTAGTCCTTAATGGTTTTACCAATTCTACAGTGGGCCACGACCTCTGATCGATATGGCTCGATACCACTTTTGTCGAACCGGGAGCGAAGGATCCCGAATTCTCGTGTTCAAACACGATCCGAGATTTCCGGTGTACAGTCTCACAAAAATGAATATCACATTCATATCACGAAGCGTAAATGGCATTAAATAAATAAGCATTTAATACAAATGAGTGCGAATAATAATATCAAATGTCAAATGATAAACACAGTGGGAATAACATAATAGTGGGAGCCACACGATGCGCCACGAGCAATAAATGCAGGTCGGAAGGCCTACTCGTCAGGGTCCTCACCGTCAAGATAGCAGTCTTCTCACGAATAAGATTTATTCGACAGAGTGAGCACTACTACCGTGCTCGCAAGTCACACCCAATATTGAAGTTAAATGCATGCATAAGAAACAAGTGAGTATGGCGGGGTTGTTTTGCATAAACGACATTTTCGAGTTTGAATAAGTATAGTAGTTTCTAAGGCAATTTTATACTATGGATAAAATCATATTTTGAAATGACAATGATATAATGTGGATAACCTCAATGATAAAGTGAAGGATCCCCTCCTAACACTTGGCTTCCCGCCTAAATTTTCATAAGGATTAACCATCCTCAACATTTAATAAAGCATTTAAAAACCAAAAACAATTCTAACTTTAAGTGGCCCTGCTAGCATGTCCATGACCGCGGACGCGGCTATTCGAATAGTTTCTACTCTGCAGAGTTGGTACAACTTTACCCACACGAGGTGACATGCTCGTTATGTCGGCCAATTCACGCTTCGTGGCGTGTGGTGAGCAATTACCATGAGGCCTTTACAATGTTTTGTCCTAGTACATTCATGCGCTAAGGTTTAGCCCCTTTGGGTGTAGTCCTCGGAAGCCCCTCTTGCGCCAAGTGGGAATAAAGCGTCTAGCAGACACCCACAAAATCACATGACATAAATATACTAGGACATCACAAATTAGTTAGCCAAATCCTGCCCATACAGGACATGTGGTGGTACGTTATGGCATAGCAATAAGCGGCTCAAAGACCGGTCCTCAATTGACTTGGGCATCATTCCTACAACCCATGGGCTTTGATCTTAACCAGATCAAACCCGTGCATGAACCTGCACCCACCACTCCGACCATTTCGCCCAAGTCCAAACCCATTTTGATTTTATTTTGAATAAAAACTTTATTTTTAAACTCATGTGGTAAGACAATACCACAATGTCAAGTTTGAAAACAATTTGTAGAAATCTGGTGTAAACCCTCCCAAATTCTGTAAATGTGGACTAAGTTTGGCTAAGCATATATTTGAATTTTGGTAATATCTTGCCTATGGTATCAAGGTAGTCAGATACAACATTCAAATTTGGCCATACAATAACATATGGAATTAACTATACGTAAAACAGGATATTAAAATATTTATAACAACATATGCATGCAATAAGGAATTTAAAAACTGAAAATAACTTAAAAATAATAGGGGCAATATGGTCAATGGTGTAACTTGCCTTGTTCGATGTCTTGGAATTCTAAATCTTGATTGATCGAACTCTCGAGTCGTCGAATTCTATCTGTAAAATCGACAATTTCAATATTCAAATTCAAATAAATTCAAAAACATAATTCAAATCAACTCCAAACTGAGATATTTTGGTTTAGTTAGCTAGATTATAATTTTATATAAATTTTGCAATTTGAATCACCCAATTTGGAGTTCATATGCAAAAGTTATGAATTTTTGAAGTTTATATCTAAATCTGAAATTTTATTGAATTTCCAGAATTATTTTCCTACTGAAAATCCATTTATTGCGCAATGATTACATCAGCTACAGTATTTCGGGAAATAAAAGATTTTAAAAAGAATTCTGACAGGTGGGCCCCATGAGTCAGTGACTCGGCCCATGTGGACCAAGTCACTTGAACCTTGAAGGCGCGCGGTGGGTGGGCCACGTGTGTGTGTGCGTGGAGTCTTGGCGCAGAAATGGTGGCGTGGCGCCGGCGTGGATGGTGGTGGCACGCCACGTCGACAGCGGCGGCGTTTTGGTGCGGCAAGCAGCGGCGGCGGCGGGTTCACCGGCGGCGAGTGGTATCAACACGTAGCCACGATTATTGCGAACTGCGATGGTACACGAATTGACACGGATGGCGGCGGTAGTGGCGGGTGGTGCGGAGCGGAGGAAGAAGCACGGTGGTTGCGGCGGGTGGTGAAGGTGCTCGAGGCGAAGAAGAGTGCGTGAGGAAGCTCGGTGATGGGAAAGCCGTTGGTGTGGTCCACGGTGGTCGGGCGTTGCCGTGGCGGAGCGCCGTGGTTTTCACGGCGGTAGCAAAACCCTAAAACAAGAATTGCGACGGTGTTGATGGGAGAGGGAAGGAATGAGTGATGGCTTTGAGTTGAGTGAAGGAAGGGGCACCGGGGGCTTCCTTTTATAGGCGTCGGGGAGCTCTGGAGCGGCGTGGAGGAGGTGGGGGTCGTGCGGCGGCGATTCTGGCGTTGAGGCGAAACCGTCCGGAGAAGAGGGAGAACATGGGGGAAATGCGGCGGTGGTGGATGCGGTCTCGTGCGTACACGCGAATATCGGGCGGTTGGGATTGAGCCGTTAGCGAAGCTTCGGACGTGGGTGTCCATGGCGGCGGGCGTTAGCGTAGCGAGAAGAAGGCGAGGAAGGCGGCGGCGTGGAGCCGTTGGATTTAGATCCTACGGTTGGGACTTGATGGGAGTAGAAGATGGTGGAGAAATCCGGCGTAGGATTTAGATTGAAGGGTTTAGATTAGAAGGTTTTAAGTCTCGGCGATGCGAAGATCTCGCCGTTAGATTAAGATCGCACGGCTCATATTGATGGTGTCATTCGGACGGTGCGGCCGTGTAACAGCCCTAACTTAGGGTTTGTATTTCAAATGTAAAATTTTGAGGAGAAATAAAAACTTTTGTTGTCTCTTCAAATCATTTGAAAGTTCCTACATTTTCCCTAGCAAGTTCCATTTTCTAGAATTAAATTCTTGTGAATGGAGATTGTTGTCAGCAAATTCTTAGCCTTCAAACTTGTGATCATCCTCTGAAACTATTTTTCCTAGCATCTTGATCATCCTATCTACCTCCCTGAATTATTTCCCAATTTTTAGATTTTGTTTGCTATTTCAAATGGCCAAGTCAACTCTGTTTGAAATCTGGTCAAACTCCTGTACAGCAGCTTGTGAATTTTCTCTAGAACAATGCAGTGCATAAAAGTTCTGGAAAAATTATACAAGGTTTTTCTCTGTCTCTAGTAGCTACCATAAAAATTTCGAAATTTTTGGAGCTCAGGAGCTACCTCTAAAATTCCCCAAACCTTCTCTGTCTTTTAAATCAAATTCTAAAAGTCTTGTTCCTCGGGCCCGAACAACCTCGGCTCGAGTCCGACCGCGCCACTTGACTCGGTCGCGTCAACTAGCTGCACCGCGCGTGAGTCCAATCGATCGTGACCGTCGATGCAAATCGAGCGATCCACGTTGCGTCGCAACCGACTGTCCGAATGCATACATCAATCCCGGCCGTCCATCTCGGATCCAGCGGTCGGGCGATGTGATCGAGTCTAACTCGGGCTCGCGCCGTTTGCTGCGCGCCCGACTTGTGGGCCATACACAGCCGAGCCATTTCCGCCCGTCGCCGCCCGGCTCGGCGCCGCTCGCGCGCGCTCTCGTAACCGCGCGCCTACATGCGTCTTTGCCACCTCACCTCACCGGTCTTTTCACCGCCGCCGTCTCACCTCGCCGCCTCCGCTGCTCCTACAAAACCCTCGAAAGCTTCCCTACCTCGTTTCGTCTCCATTGCCGTTCTTCTCCATCGAGCTCCGGGAGCCGTGGCGCCTCGCGGCGCCTCCGGCGTTCTGCTTTGCTCCGGTGATCTCCGAAACACGGCGGACCGCGTCACGGCGTGTTCCACATCCTCGGAAGTAAACCCCTCAAGGAATTTGGGTTTCATCGCTTGTGGAGCTGCGTGGCCTTTCTTCTCAAGTCGGCGAAACCGCCTTTTCCACCGCCGCGTCTTCTCCGGTGAGCTCGGCTCAATTCTTCGCTCGGTGAGCACCACAGACTCCACCTTTCTTCTCCACTCTCTCACTCGTCCTCTCGTTCACCCGGGCCCATGCGCGTTAATCGCCTTGCGCGCGTAGTGGGCTCTCGTCGCGGGCCACTCCGGTGCCTCTCTGTCGTCGCCAAGCACGCCGGTGAGTTCTGGTAACTCGCGATGCCCATCGCGCGCTAAATTTCATTGTCTTCCTCTCTAGTGCGATCGCGCCTTGTCACCCCATGCGCCGCCAAGCTCGTCGCGGCGCCGCCACCGTGCTTCTCGGCGAACCGCGACCTTTCGGCTTGGTGGTCCTCAGCGACCCATTTTGCCGTCGCGCGAGCGCGCCGCCACTCCATCACCGTGGCGAATCGAGTCGAGCCGCCGAGATCCTCTGTTCTTTTGGTTGTGCTCCTCTGCATGCATGCGGCGATGGGGCCTCCTTCAAAACCAATTAGTTAGCCGCTAATCATGATTATGATTGTTCTTTAGTTCACTCTCATGCTTGATCAATATTGGTATTAGAGGTTTGAAAGCATTTTAGTTCTAGTTCTCTGTATATTTCCACTGTTGTCGTTTTTTTGTTGTCGATGTCGAAAATTGGTTTCATGCTTGCTATTTAGGCCTTGATGAGTTCCTTAGGAAATAGTGTTTGGTATGGAATTATGTCGATTCGTGATTCGGATTTTTAAACCCTTGTTGGCATAAGTGATCTAAAGAAGTCATTAATGAATCTAGTGGTTTGTCTCGTAATTGTCTTTCCTCTCATTTACCAGGTGTAGTAAGGTCTTGTAGTGATAGCATCTTTGTAATTGTTAACCTTCCTATATGTTGGTGTAATGCTTAGGTGTGTTAGTACTGAAATTTTATTAAGGCCAACCATAATTAGAATTTTGTTTAGCACCTCATAGTTGGATAATTGACTAGTCGGTATTGTCAATAGCTTTGTAGGTTACGTAATATCGACTTGTAATGGTTGAGTTAGAGAACCTAGCTGTTGTTGATTTATTAACTTGATGATTAAATAATAGATGTGCACACAATCACCATCAAAGCTGTCCAAAGTTTAAAGCGTGTTAGAAGTTTGATTTTGAGGTTAACCTAGCAAATGAGTGGATGGGTCTCTGCGGCAATTATTTGTCATTCTTTGTGATAGTCTAGCCTTGGTGTATATGTTGGTGTTTGTATAGATGTTTGAGTTTTGCGGTGTTATTCGTTCTTATTATTTGTTTTGTTGTCGTTAGGATTCGATATTTGCGGCAACCACGAGGGCGATCCTCCGCACCATATTGAGCAACGACAACGGCAAGCGGTTTGATCATGATTAATCGAGTATTTTAAAATTTAATATTTTGTTTAATTTGTATGTATGCATCGCTTAATTTGTGTTAAAATGGTTAGTTAAATCAGTGTTTGCATATCCTGTAGACAAAATATGGATCTCTACTACGAGCCTAAGTTATTTCTTTGTGATTAGAGATGTTGGATGATCTCTTGTCACTTAGTAGATTCGGGTCAACTTGCTTAGACATGCTTAGCTATCGGTAGGCGGGCGGTTATCGACTTTAGTCGGTAACCTTGATCACACAAAATTTACTATAACTTTATGTTTTAGCATTTACGCTATGTTTATCTGCAAAACTAAAAATGAAAACAAAAATGGTTTAGACTTGGGCACAATGGTAAGGCGGTGTGATCTGTTGGGTGTGGCGGAAGGTGCAGAGTCAATTAAGGACCAGAGTTACTTGCGCCACCGTCTTGAGCATTTTGCGTGCTAACCACACTAGAGTATATGGGACCTCTCTTGACCTAGTACTT
Source organism: Ampelocalamus luodianensis (assembly GCA_036346255.1). NCBI lineage: Eukaryota > Viridiplantae > Streptophyta > Magnoliopsida > Poales > Poaceae > Ampelocalamus > Ampelocalamus luodianensis. The sequence goes on from CM070627.1 coordinate 1,767,803, forward strand.
TGGCGTGTATTGGCTCGGGTGCGGGAGGTCGCGAGGAGGATGGAGGTGGGAGCATGGTAGTTGTCAAAAGCTTTATCACGAGTGGGTAGTTGTCTTTTGGCTTTACCATGTAGCGTATGGTGTTTCTACCCATCTGGCGGCTCGGGTTGATACACAATATTGAAACAGATCTCGTAGGACTTAGGTGCTAGAGCATACCTTGGAGTGTGCTTTGGCTTAAAGCGATGCGAAGTGTGGGTACATTGGTACACCTGCGGGGTTAAAACTATTCGAATAGCCTCGTCCTAGGTTATGGACACGCTCGGATCGCCCGTAAGAACTAGACTACAACATTTAAATTAAAACTTGATGGGTGAGTGCGAATGCGGGATTAGTGCTATTGTTGGGGTGACTATTGGGATAGTCACTTCTAGGTTGTTTATCTTTACGCTATTGTTATTAATATCCTTCTTTGTTATTTCAATCTTAAAATGAATTGCAAACTTGCCTTCAAACTGTATTACCTTATTGCAAATGAAAATTGGCTTTATGCAAATAAAACATATGGCCTCCACTAAACAAGCACGCATGTAGCATATGAGCAGTGCGCTGGTTCACGTCGATCTTGCGGGTACAAAGACAATCTTTGTACTCGGTGCTTTGCTTAATGTTTTTGTTGCGGAGGAAGAAGGTGAGCCTCGGGGTCCTCATACGTGGTGTCTTTGTCGCCGTGGGTGGCGACTAGGCTTGGCGGTCGGTCGGATGCCTTGTGGGTTGAAGGCACAGCGATTGGCTTTGTTTATAGCCATCTTATGGCACTTTTGCTTCATTGTCTTTTGTTGTTATTTGTGTATCTTGTGGCGATCGGCCATTATGCATAATATTGTTACTATTTGTTTATCTTCCGTTTGGAAGTGTGGTGTTTGGACTCTATGTGTGGAATGGAGTTGATGTCTAATTTTGTGCAGGGTGTATCTTTGCTTTAGGGAAGTATACATATCTCGAGATCGATTTATTTGATTTGTGATGCTAGGACCAGGTGGTTGGTTAAGCATTACAAACCAAATAAACTGGGTCCCTAAAGTTGGTATCGAGCCATTCGACCGTAACAACCCAAGCATAGTCGTCTTTAGGATATTTTGAAAAAGCTTAATTTCAAAGTATAAAAGGGTTTATGAAAACCTAGGCGATTCTCAGATTTTACTCCTTACCTATCTTAGCCTTCTACTCTCATCTTACTCTAATTTGAGTTTAAAACTTGGTTTCTCTCTTTCCTTTCAAAAGATAGTTACTCTTGGTAGAATCGGTCTTTGGGAGAACCATAGAGAATTAAGTCTAAGTAAAATTTGTGGGAGCATAAGGGTAAGATATGTATGAGTTGCTATGTGTCGATTTTCTTTGGTCGAACTTTATCTGCCTTGTGTTTGTTTAATTGCTTTCATGAATTTTGGGCTTTCTTGCTCTTAAATTTGTTGCTAACTTGTCTTAGTAAAGCAGGATGGCGGGAGAGCAGCGTGGTAGTCGTGGTGGTCATGATGAGAGCTTCCCCTCCTCAGACCATGGTGAGGTGCTCGCTCGGTCGAGCGAAACGCATGGACGGACACGCATCTTGGAGGTTATTGCTAGGAATACCTCCACTCTGCGGTGGTGGCGGCCACGAGCTCGCGGGGACTTGCGAGTTCCTCGTACCCGGCCGCCGACTTTCTCCGCTCGAGGACCCTCTCGATCGGACGATTGGCTGCGCATGGTTGGCGAAAGCTCAACATAGCTCGATGCGGCGCGAGACAAAGCGCTCTTCGCGTCCCACCGGCTTGAGGCGCGGCACTCTCATGGTGGGAGAACTATCTGCCATGCGGCCGCGAGCCATGTGGTCGCGTGGGAGGAGTTCGGTCGACTTTTCGTCGGGCCCACATCGGGCGGCTGATGAAGCGAAGAAAAAGGAGTTCCTCGCGCTCAAGCAAGGCGCAAGTGCGTGACGGAGTACCTTTCGAGTTCAATCATCGGCTCGTTATGCTCGGGTGAGGTGGCCTCGGATGAGGCTAGCGGGAGAAGTTTATGGATGGCTTGTCAGGAGGCTGCGGGACAAGCTATCCATTGTGGACTTCTCGGACTTCGAGGCCTTGGTAGATAAGGCCATTGTTCTTTGAGCATAAAGCGGCGGTGGGTGAGTCCATAGCGCAAATGGGGCGCATCGATGCGCTCACACCGGCCTCGTTAGATCCTCGGTGGGCGGCACCGATGGCGTTCTTTTGCTCCACCAGCGCCGAGACCATCGCACCAGCTCCTGCGCCCACCGCGGGCGGTGTTTCGACCACGTGCGCTGCGATCGGCCAGCGAAGCGGTCTCGCAATCCGGCGGCGAGGTGACTTGTTTTATTGCCACAACAAGGGCCATTATGCGAATGCACGCCTCGAGTGTTCTGCGGCCCTCGTCCTAATGGAGGCGCGAGCGGAGGCGATCACCGCGACGAGAAGGTGTCGAAGACCGAGTGCGGCGTGGTCGAGTGAACCACCTTTGGTGAGAGGCTCGGGGCGCGGATGTCGTGATTGGTACACTTCTTGTTAATTCTCGTCTGCTGCGGTATTATTTGATTACGGAGCATCGCATTCTTTATTTCAAGATCATTTCTTGCTGTTAGTGGTCTTATTTGTGTTCCTTTGGGAGTTCCTTTGCTCATCCGCTCTCGGGTCGGAAATGAGAGTGATTCTGATGTCGGGATGTTTCTATCATAGTTGAAGGAGTGGGATTTTGGCAAATCTCATTACGCTCGATTCAGCGATGCGGATGTGATCCTTGGCATGGATTGGCTGTCCCAACACTTGGGGCAAATCGATTGTGCGGGAAGATTGTCTATCTTACCGACCCTTCGGGTGAGCAAGTCGGGTTTCGCCCACGGCCAGGGCGTGTCTATGTGCATTAGAAGCAAAGCCGGCCTTGCAAATTCAAGATGTTCCCATAGTATCGACTTTGTGGATGTCTTTCACGAAGATTTGCAGGATGCCTCGGTTCGAGATCGGGTTGCCATCGAGTTCTTTGCCGTGCCGCTCCGATTTGAAGCGCGTATCGGATGCCTCCCAATGAGCTAGAAGAATTGAAGAAGCGGCTTAGCGAGCTCCAAGCAAAGGGTTTCATCCGTCAGTTCATCTCCTTGGGGTTGTCAGGTGATCTTTGTGAAGAAGAAGGACAAGACTTTGCGCATGTGTGTTGATTACCGTCCTCTCAATGAGGTGACGGTGAAGAACAAATATCCTCGCCCGCATTGATGATCTTTTCGACCGGTTATGCGGAGCTCAAGTGTTCTCAAGATTGATGCGAGATCGGGCTATCATCAAGTCGGATCGGTGAGGATATTCGAAGGCGGCCTTCACTACTCGTTATAGTGCATGCGAGTACACCGTCATGTCTTTTGGTTTGACCAATGCTCGGCGTTGTTCATGAACCTTATGAATTCGTATTCATGGAGTATTTGGACAAATTTGTGGTGGTTTTATTGATGACATTCTTATCTATTCCAAGGTAGAAGCGAGCATCTTGAGCATCGAAGATTGTTTTGGGCAAGTTATGGAACATCGGCTATATGCAAAGTTCGGCAAATGTGAGTTACGGTTGAAGGAAGTGGCATTCTTGGGCCATGTTCTTTCAGTGGAGAGCATAGCTATGGATCGACAAAGTCGGCGATGTTCTATCTTGGGGCGACCAAGTCGATCCACGATGTGCGGAGTTTTCTTGGTTTAGCGGGCTACTATCGCGCTTTATCGAGAACTTCTCCAAAATCATAAAGCCGATGGTGAATTGCTTAAGAAGGACAAGAAGTTTGTATGGTCCTCTGCTTGTGATGAGAGCTTTGGGAGCTCAAGCGGCGATTGACTTGACTCAGTCCTCACTCTTCACGATATCCGCAAGAGCCGATATTTATTGCGATGCCTCTCGTCGGGGACTTGGGTGTGTTCTTATGCGGGAAGGCAAAGCGGTTGCCTATGCATCGAGCGATTGAGACCTCACGAGCTCAACTATCCACCCATGATTTAGAGCTTCTGCGGTGGTTCATGCACTCAAGATTTGGCGGCATTATTTGATCGGTAACATTGTGAGGTGTATTCCGACCACAAGAGTTTGAAATACTTATTCACTCGGCGGATCCGAACCTCGAGGCGAGAGGAGATGGCTAGAATTAATCAAAGATTATGACATGGGTATTGATATCATCTGGCAAAGCCAATGTGGTTCTTGATGCACTTAGTCGAAAGGTGTATTGCAATACTTTGATGATCCAAGAGCGACAACTGCGCTTCTTGCGAAATTCAGCGTCTCAACTTGGGTTTGGTTGAGCATGGTTCCCTTCTTTGCCTTGGTTGTGCAACCAACCTTGGTGGATCGGATCAAGGCGACCACGGCAATCGGATGATGGCGTGGGTAAAATCAGCGAACATCGAGGATGGTTCGGCCAAGTGTTTCACGAGAAGATGAACACGGTGTTGTATGGTTTGGGGGCGTCTCGTGGTCCCAAAGATCCCGAGTTGCGGGATTTGATCCTTGGAAGCCCATGATTCGCCTTTGTCCATCCATCCGGGGCTACCAAGATGTACCAAGATCTGCGTCGAGAGATTACGGTGGACTCGCATGAAGCGCGAGATTGCGAGTTCGTGGCGGATGTGACGTATGTTGTCGCGTCAGGCGAGCATCGGCGTCAGTAGGTCTTCTTCCCTTACCTATTCGAATGGAAGTGGGATTACGTAGGCATGGATTTTATCACCGGTGCGCCCGTGCTTCTTCGGGAAGGATGCATTATGGGTTATAATTGATCGATTGGCGAAGGTGGCCCATTTCCTTCGGTCGCGATCGAAGATTGATGTGAATCGGCTAGCGGATCTTTACATATCCGCATTGTGATGCGCATGGTGTGCCACGAGCGATAGTGTCGGATCGTGGCTCTCTTTTCACTTCCGATTTTGCACGACTGCGGGAGGCCATGGGTACCGTCTTTCCTTGGCTCGGCCTATCATCCTCGGTGATGGTGAGCGGGCGAGTCAACCAAGTTCTAGAAGATATGCTCCGTGCTTGTGTTCTCTCCTACGGAAAGAATTGGGAGAAGTGCCTACCGCTTGCGAATTCTCCTACAACAACGACTTCCAGGGCGGTCTCGGTATGGCACCGTTTGAGGCCTTGTATGGGCGTATTGCGAGAACACCATTGAAGCTGGTCGGCGGTGAAAAGCGGTTCTTTGGCGGTTCGATCAATGAGGTGAAAGTCAAGTGCGATCGATTCGTGAGCACTTGCGGCGTAGCTCGATCGAGCGGAAGAGCTATGCGGTCGGCGTCGCCGTGGTGATTTCGGCCAGCGACTTTGTGTATCTCAAAGTCTCACCTCACGAAAGGTCATCGTCGTTTAGCGTCAAGGGCAAATTGGCTCCTCGGTATGTCGGACCCTACGCATCATCGATAGAGTGGGAGCTGTTGCATACAAGTTAAATTGCCGGCTACACTTGAAGGGTGCATGATGTTTTCCATGTGTGCAATTGAAGAAGTGCCTCAGTGTTCGGTTGAGAAACACCATTGGAAAATATCGATGTGCGGGAAGATCTGTCTTATCGTGGCGCCCGTTCGTATCCTCGAAGAAGTGAGCGCAGAACAAGGAACCGTGTGATCAAGTTCCTTAAAGTTCGGTGGTCAAACCACTCCGAGGATGAAGCCACGTGGGAGCGGGAAGATCGTCTCGGCAGTTACCCATCCTTCTTCTCCGGTGATCGAATCTCGGGCGAGATTCTGTAAGGGGAGATTTGTAACGACCCTAACTTAGGGTTTGTATTTCAAATGTAAAATTTTGAGGAGAAATAAAAACTTTTGTTGTCTCTTCAAATCATTTGAAAGTTCCTACATTTTCCTAGCAAGTTCCATTTTCTAGAATTAAATTCTTGTGAATGGAGATTGTTGTCGACAAATTCTTAGCCTTCAAACTTGTGATCATCCTCTGAAACTATTTTTCCTAGCATCTTGATCATCCTATCTACCTCCTGAATTATTTCCCAATTTTTAGATTTTGTTTGCTATTTCAAATGGCCAAGTCAACTCTGTTTGAAATCTGGTCAAACTCCTGTACAACATCTTGTGAATTTTCTCTAGAACAATGCAGTGCATAAAGTTCTGGAAAAATTATACAAGGTTGTTCTCTGTCTCTAGTAGCTACCATAAAAATTTCAGAAATTTTTGGAGCTCAGGAGCTACCTCTAAAAATTCCCCAAACCTTCTCTGTCTTTTAAATCAAATTCTAAAAATCTTGTTCCTCGGGCCCAGGCAACCTCGGCTCGAGTCCGACCGCGCCACTTGACTCGGTCGCGTCAACTAGCTGCACCGCGCGTGAGTCCAATCGATCGTGACCGTCCGATGCAAATCGAGCGATCCACGTTGCGTCGCCACCGACTGTCGAATGCATACATCAATCCCGACCGTCCATCTCGAGATCCAGCGGTCGGAGCGATATTGCTCGAGTCTAACTTCGGGCTCGCGCCGTTTCTGCTTGCCGTGACTTGTGGGCCATACTGCCAGAGCCATTTCGCCACGTCGCCGCCGCGACTCGGCGCACGCTCGCCCGCAGCGCTCTCGCGGCCGCCGCCTACATGCGTCTTTGCCACCTCACCTCACCGGTCTTTTCACCGCCCACCGTCTCACCTCGCCGCCTCACTGCTCCTACAAAACCCTCGAAGGCTTTCCCTACCTCGTTTCGTCTCCATTGCGTTCTTCTCCGCTCGAGCTCCGGGAGCCGTGGCGCCGCTGCGCGCCTCGGCGTTCTCTTGCTCCGGTGATCTCGAGCACGGCGAACCGCGTCACGGCGTGTTCCACATCCACAGGAAGTAAACCCCTCAAGGAATTTGGGTTTCATCGCTTGTGGGCTGCGCGTGGCCTTTCTTCTCAAGTCGGCGAACCGCCTTTTCCACGGCGCGTCTTCTCGGTGAGCTCGGCTCAATTCTTCGCTCGGTGAGCACCACAGACTCCACCTTTCTTCTCCACTCTCTCACTCGTCCTCGTTCACCCGGGCTCCTCGCGTTAATCGCCTTCTTGCGCGCCGTGGGCTCTCGTCGCGGGCCACTCCGGTGCCTCTCTGCGTCGCGCCAACGCGCGGTGAGTTCTGGTAACTCGCGATGCCCATGCGCGCGCTAAATTTCATTGTCTTCCTCTCTAGTGCGATCGCGCCTTGTCCCCACTGCCGGCGCCAAGCTCAAATCCGCGCCGCCACCGTGCTTCTCGGCGAACCGCGACCCATTATCGGCCGGTGGTCCTCAGCGACCCATTTTGCGTCGCCGCGAGCAGCGCCGCCACTCCATCACCGTGGCGAATCCAGTCGAGCGCGAGATCCTGTTCTTTTTGGTTGTGCTCCTCTGCATGCATGCGGCGATGGGGCCCCTCCTTCAAAACCAATTAGTTAGCGCTAATCATGATTATGATTGTTCTTTAGTTCACTCTCATGCTTGATCAATATTGGTATTAGAGGTTTGAAAGCATTTTAGTTCTAGTTCTCTGTATATTTCCTGTTGTCGTTTTACATTGTCGATGTCGAAAATTGGTTTCATGCTTGCTATTTAGGCCTTGATGAGTTCCTTAGGAAATAGTGTTTGGTATGGAATTATGTCGGTTCGTGATTACGGATTTTTAAACCCTTGTTGGCATAAGTGATCTAAAGAAGGCATTAATGAATCTAGTGGTTTGTCTGTAATTGTCTTTCCTCTTGTTACAGTGTAGTAAGGTCTTGTAGTGATAGCATCTTTGTAATTGTTAACCTTCCTATATGTTGGTGTAATGCTTAGGTGTGTTAGTACCTGAAATTTTATTAAGGCCAACCATAATTAGAATTTTGTTTAGCACCTCATAGTTGGATAATTGACTAGTCGATATTGTCAATAGCTTTTGTAGGTTACGTAATATCGACTTGTAATGGTTGAGTTAGAGAACCTAGCTGTTGTTGATTTATTAACTTGATGATTAAATAATAGATGTACACACAATCACCATCAAAGCTTTGTCCAAAGTTTAAAGCGTGTTAGAAGTTTGATTTTGAGGTTAACCTAGCAAATGAGTGGATGGGTCTCTGCGGCAATTATTTGTCATTCTTTGTGATAGTCTAGCCTTGGTGTATATGTTGGTGTTTGTATAGATGTTTGAGTTTTGCGGTGTTATTCGTTCTTATTATTTGTTTTGTTAATCGTTAGGATTCGATATTTGCGGCAACCACGAGGGCGATCCTCCGCACCATATTGAGCAACGACAACCGAGCAAGCGGTTTGATCATGATTAATCGAGTATTTTAAAATTTAATATTTTGTTTCAATTTGTATGTATGCATCGCTTAATTTGTGTTAAAATGGTTAGTTAAATCCGTGTTTGCATATCCTGTAGACAAAATATGGATCTCTACTACGAGCCTAAGTTATTTCTTTGTGATTAGAGATCATTGGATGATCTCTTGTCACTTAGTAGATTCGGTCAACTTGCTTAGACATGCTTAGCTATCGGTAGAAGCTGGCGGTTATCGACTTTAGTCGGTAACCTTGATCACTAAAATTTACTATAACTTTATGTTTTAGCATTTACGCTATGTTTATCACAAAACTAAAAATGAAAACAAAAATGGTTTAGACTTGGGCACAATGGTAGGCTGGTGTGATCTGTTGGGTGTGGTGGAAAGGTGCAGAGTCAATTAAGGACCGAGTTACTTGCGCCACCGTCTTGAGCATTTTGCGTGCTAACCACACTAGAGTATATGGGACCTCTCTTGACCTAGTACTTTGGCGTGTATTGGCTCGGGTCGCGAGGAGGTCGGGGAGGATGGAGGTGGGAGCATGGTAGTTGTCAGAAAAGCTTTATCTGAGTGGGTAGTTGTCTTTCGGCTTTACCATGTAAGCGTATGGTGTTTCTACCCATCTGGCGGCTCGAGGTTGATACACAATATTGGAAAGCAGTCTCGTAGGACTTAGTGTGTGAGCATACCTTGAGTGTGCTTTGGCTTAAAGGCGATGCGAAGTGTGGGTACATTGGTACACCCTGCGGGGTTAAAACTATTCGAATAGCCTCGTCCTAGGTTATGGACACGCTCGGATCGCCCGTAAGAACTAGACTACAACATTTAAATTAAAACTTGATGGGTGGTGCGAATGCGGGATTCGTGCTATTGTTGAGGTGACTATTGGGATAGTCACTTCTAGGTTGTTTATCTTTCGCTATTGTTATTAATATCCTTCTTGTTATTTCAATCTTAAAATGAATTGCAAACTTGCCTTCAAATGTATTACCTTATTGCAAATGAAAATTGGCTTTATGCAAATAAAACATATGGCCTCCACTAAACAAGCTGCATGTAGCATATGAGCAGTGCGCTGGTTCACACGTCGATCTTGCGGGTACAAAGACAATCTTTGTACTCGGTGCTTTGCTTAATGTTTTTGTTGCGAGAGGAAGAAGGTGAGCCTCGGGGTCCTCACTACGTGAGTGTCTTTGTCGCCGTGGGTGACGACTAGGCTTGGCGGTCGGTCGGATGCCTTGTGGGTTGAAGGCACCTTGATTGGCTTTGTTTATAGCCATCTTATGGCACTTTGCTTCATTGTCTTTTTGTTGTTATTTGTGTATCTTGTGGCGATCGGCCATTGTGCTGTAATATTGTTACTATTTGTTTATCTTCCGTTTGGAAGTGTGGTGTTTGGACTCTATGTGTGGAATGGAGTTGATGTCTAATTTTGTGCAGGTGTGTATCACTTTAGGGAAGTATACATATCTCGAGATCGATTTATTTGATTTGTGATGCTAGGACCGGTGGTTGGTTAAGCATTACAAACCAAATAAGCGGGAGTCTCCTGAGCATTGCGGAGGATCTTGATCGTTGATGCGGATCGGCGGTGGATCTGAAGGAGGGATGCGTGTGTGCGTTGCGTGCGTTGGATTAAGATCCAACGGTGGATGAGAGGTGGGAGAGAGAGTGCGGCGGCTGCAATTTGTGTGGGCGTGCGCGTGAGAATTGGGCGGAGCCTTTGGGTTTCGGCCCAAACACCTGTTTAGAGATTTTCTTTTGCTTTTCTATTTGTTTTAATTCTGATAAATCATTTAGGCTTTTAGAAAATAGCAAAATACTTTCAAAAATTATGGAAAAATTCACAGAAATTCCCATACTCATTCTGGACTTAATAAAATTATTTCCAACTATTTGTTGGCTTTTAATTTTGTAAATAAATTTGATTTAGCTTTAAAAATATTTATAAAAAGCTTTTGAAAATTCAGGAAAAACCACAAACATAAATAAACTTTTAAATTTTACTGAAATTGAAATTTGGGTTGTTACATCGAGAACCTTGGGTTTTCCCCATTTTGGCCGTCGGTGTCCTTTTCTTCTCCGACGACGGTGTGGTAAGCCTTTGGTCAATTCCTTTCTTTGGCACCATCTGTGGACCTCGCTTAAGCTCTATGGAACACTCCTTCCTTGTTTCCTTCACCAGGTTGACTCCTCCTCGGTGAAGCTATCGTCGCCGCCTCGGTTCTCGTCGCCGGCTCAACTCCGACAACTCCTCCACCTCCGGGTCATCGATAAGGTCCACGACCCTCTCATTGCTTATGCTCACGCTAGATCGGACGATGCGTTGTCATACGCCGTTTCGTTTTCCGTGCTTGTCATTCCGCTCCGCGCGTCGCGCCGCCGTTACGGTCGGCTCGGCAAAGCTCGGCCATCGTCGGTGCGATAGTGAGCTGGATCCATCTTAGTGCTTGGCGCGCCGTCGAGCCCTCCTTCGCGGCAGCACGCGGCAAAGGTCGCGACGCGATAGCTCCGTGGCGCGTTCCGGCCAAACGCGTAGCTCGTCATTAGGATTAAATCGCAATGATTAGCATTTAAGTGTAGAATCGTGCCGGAAAGCACGTGGTTAGCTAAGGATTAAGTGTGGCGCTTACATGTGGGCGAGGCGTTAAGTGCGATTATAGACCTCGTGGCCGGTAGACTCTTAGTCCATGCCTTTGTGCATGTAGGCCGAAGTATGGCAAGTGGGCCCGCATCGTAACAGCTCTCGGCGGGTTACGCTTGGTTGGTTGTGGACCGTCGGTTGTGAGATCAACGGCCAGATTGATTTTGCAATCGCGCGGTCGGTCGTCGCATGGATGCGGATCGTTGGATGCGAATCCAACGGCTCGCGAGCATGCCACTGCGTTCGTCTGCGCGCGCGCATGCGCATGATGGCGCTAGCGAAGCGAGCCCACTGGCAGTGGTAGTGGCTAGCTGGCGTTCCGTAGAAAAAGTATTGTATGATTATGGAATTTCCGAAATGCTTTATTTCTGAACTGAAAAATGGGTTTAACTTCTAAAATGCATAACTAATTCATTTTAGCTCCAAAATGGATGATTCAAATTTTGTTAGCTTCTAGTTTAAATGTCCTTTAATACAAAAATAGGTTGAACCTTGTTACTGCTCCAGAAAATGTTTATTAATAAAATAACTTTAGGTTAGATTTAGTTTGCACTAAAAGTTGCTTTAAATTCAAAAATGCATAAGTATTTCTCTGTAACTCCAAATTGAGTGAATCCACTTTTGTTGGCTTCCTCTATTAACGAACTTGCTGTTAAAATTAATTGTAGGCATGTTTCTGTTGTTAGAGAGATTGCAAATACAATTAATTTGTGCTCACATTCATGTCTTCGAAAATTCATAGAAAAGGCATTATAGTTCCAAATGAGATGAATCCAATTGGGTTGTTCATCTTATATGGTGCTTGATTTATTGTGAAAATTTCGAATGCACCACCTTTCCAGAAATTTATGCCAAACAATTTAATTATGGAATAGTAGCTTTTTGCATTTTAAAGATGAGCAGATTTGTTTTAATCATAACTTTTGCTTAGAACATCCAAATGATTTGATTCTTGTTTCTAAATTCATTATAAATCATGCTCTTGCTGCTGTAAAATTTTCAGAGCATTTGGAGAAAATTGATTTTTGAGTCTTTTCGGTATTTCTCGTTCTTATCGGTTCCTATTCGCTTTTTCGTTAGGTGCTGACGAGTGTATCGATCTTGAGAGTACCCCTCTGCAGCAAACTGAGCAAGTCCAGCAAGGCAAGCAGTTTGATCATGTTAATCCTACTATTTTAAAGTCTAATATATTGTTTTCAACTTGTATGTATGCATTGCTATTTTGTGTTAAATTGGTTAGTTATTCCCTTAGATGCATAATCTGTTGGTAAATGATATTCCTCTACTACCTGAACCTAGGTTATTTGCTGTGATTAGAGTTCGTTGGATGATCTCTTGTCGCTTAGTAGGTTACGGGTTTAATTGCTTAGCCATGCTTAGCTTACGGTAGTTTTGGGTGATCATCGACTTAGTCGATGATTTTGATCTACGAATATTGATATTATCCCATTTTGTCCAGCCTTGTGATCTGTTATTTTACAACTCAAAACTGAAAACAAAAATTATATCTTGACTTGGGCACAATGGTATCTTTGGTGTGATCTGTTGGGTGTGATTGGAATGGTGCCTAAGTCCCCAGGACCGAGTTACTTGTGTCACTAAGCCAAGCGCTTAATGCGTGCTAACCACGAGGGGATATGGGACCTCTCTTGGCTAAGTACTTTGGAAGGTGTTAATTAGGAGCTGGTTGGTGGGTGTTTTGTGTGTGGTGTTTGGAGGAGCATTAGCGGGCCGGTTAGGTCATCTAATGTGTCTTTCTCACGTGGGTTGCGGCTCTTAATTAGCATCATCCATTGGAAAATGTCTTGTTAGACTTAGCGTGCTGCATACCAAAGGTAGTATGCTAACCGTGGTGGTGGAAAGCGGTCTATCGTGTGGGTACATTGGTACACCTGCGAGGTTAAAACTATTCGAATAGCCTCGTCCTAGGTTATGGACATGCTTGGTAGGTCGTGCAAGAACTAGACTACAACCTTTGAAAATTTAAAACTTGACATGGGTGGTATGAATGGGTAATTCATGCTATTGTTGTGGTGACTATTGGGATAGTCACTTCGAGGCGTCATTCTATTTGTCATTATGTTCCTGCGATTATTTCAACAATGAAAATGAATTGCAAACTTGCCCTTCAAATGTATTACATTATTGCAAATAAAATTTGCTTTGTCTGAAAATGAGACATATGGCCCCACCAAATAAGCTTGCATGTAGTATATGAATAGAATTTGCTATTCCACACGTCGATCTTCATGAGTACAAAAACAATATTTGTACTCATTTGCTTTGCTTAATATTATTTGTTGCGAGAGGAAGAAGGTGAGCCCCAAGGGCCTCACTTTTATGAGTCATCTTTGTGGAGGGTTTGGGACGACTAGTTTGGCGGACCGGTCGGTTGCCTTGTGGGTAAAGGCACACTGATTGGCTTTTGTTTATCGCCATCTTATGGCACTATCGCTTCCGCTATTTACTTAGTCTTTTTATGTCATTTGGCCGGTCGGCCCTCTTTTGTAATAACTCTTATTGTATGCCTACTGTTTAGTAATGAGTTGTTTTGGATTCTATGTCTTGTATGGGATTGATGCATAATTTTGTGAAAAGAGGTGTGTATACTGCATTTCTGGGAAGTATACATATCTTGAGGCTTAGTTTATTTGATTTATGATGCTAGGACCAGTTGGAAGGTTAAGCATTACAAGCCAAATAAATTGGGGTCCTCACAGATATGTTATGTCCATCTTTTGCAATACTTGCACGACTTGTACCTCCCTCTAGATTTTGATACGCCTTTGTAATTTCTACTTGAGCTTTTGCCTCTCGAATCGTCGTTTGAACTCCTCTCATGTTGTCTGTCACGGAAAACCAGGCCTTGTCTTGTGAATTTGAACTTTTGTTTGGAACCACGAGTTTCATGTTTTCTTTCTCGGCTATATAGAATAGTATCTATGAATGTAGAGTATGAACTAGGCAGTGAGCATAAAAGAATAAGACCCAAATCTTCAACAGCATATTTTGCCTCTGTAGACTTGAGATCCGAGACTACTTCTTTGAACATTATCAGGTGGTTCAATAATGACCCGTCTTCCTCCATCTTGTGCGAATAAAGTTTCTACTTCAAATGCATCTTACTGGTAATATATTTACTCATGCAAATCTGCTCTAGTTTCAATAATAATGCGGCGATGGTCTTCTTCTTCAAAACCTCCAGCAGAATATTACCTGATAGATGAAGATGAATATGAGATAAGGCTTTACGATCTTTTATTTGTTTCTCCTCAAGTGACCAAACATCGGGCATCTTGTTGATCTCCAATAAAGCGTCATCCAAATCGAGTTGTGCGAGAACAACTCGCATCTTGACTTTCCATAGAGAACAGGTTCCGTATAAATGGAAATTTTCTTCATAAGACCTCTTCAATTGTAGCCAAAGAAAATTCAAATAATTTCGACAACCTCAGGAGAAAAAAGGGGCATTTAGAGATGGTGTGATTTGACTCTTTTTCTTATTTTTTTTAGCCCTACACCTCAGTATTACGATCAAGACGGGCGATTTGCATAGAGAGAACTAAATTAGTAAAAGAAACCCATCCTTGGTGAAGGTGAGGTTCAGTTTGGAGATCTAACAATTTCTTATGTCGTGTATCCTCGATTGATGCAGCCTCAAATGCTGCAATTGTAGATTTGAGTATTGAGCGAAAGGTTACACCACCTATAGGTTCTGTATTACAGGCCAATCCTACTCCACTAGTACCAATAGGCGGCATAGGGGAAAAAGCACAACACCTAGGAATAGGAATCAACGACACAAAAACTTTCTTAGAAATTACCCAGCAAGAAAATGTATGTGCTTTAGCAACAAAGCGCTCATCCCTTGCTTGTTGAACCGAGGGTTCCCTTTGTGATCACATTTCAAAGTCGTCATACAAAAGAAATCTCGAATTTGCTGGTGCAAATCTGTGTGTACCTAGCAAAGAATTCCTGGAATCTTGAGTACACTTCTATGTATGTGAAGCAATGAAGACAATAGTTGTTGGTACGCTTGCTCTTGTGCACTTAGCAAATCGCTTGGTGTGTATGTAGCAATTTCCGCCGAGATGAATTCAAAAACTGAAGTCAGCCGATGAAATCTCTTCCTGCTCCTTTTCGGGTTTAATGTTTTTTCTTTGCAATCAATGTTGCTCTGCCTAGGCACTTGCCTTGGCGCTTTTTCTTTGCAATCAATACTGATGTTGTTTTGCTCGCCTTGTGTTATGCCTGTTGCGCTTTCTGCTTTATTCCGCATGGAGAAAAAACTACTCATTGTCTTCGGTGTGGAGACGGCCTCAAATTCAATGCCGATTCGGATTGCAACTCGCGAGACGTGAGAAGAATCATTCCTTGAATCTCCTGTGCTTTGATGCCACTTGTTGTAAATAATACATAGAAAATAGGAATGATGGATAAATTTTACATGGAAAATCCTTTTGGGGAAAACTACGGGCGAACGAAGGCAATATCACTATATGAGGAGATGTTTACAACGAATCTCTTGCACTTCCCTATGAACTACAGTTTATATTTATAGTGGTACATGAAGGACTCCGTGTAAAAGTAGAACTATACGTTGAAATAGAAAACAAAATTCGTATCACACTCAATCTCAACACATTTCATTTGGAACGTCATGGAAGCACTCTCCAAATTCTGAATGGCCAACAGCATGTTATCCCAACTGTCACCTTTCACCACTTGTGTGTTCAACAACTTGTCATGACAGTGGAGGAACTTTTTCTACTTTGTCAAGAAATTGTACTTGCAAAATTATTTGTCAATCTTGTATACACTTTGCGTGATTCTCCTACTTGACAAAATACCTTTTTTTGCAAAGCCAAAGCCCAATGGTTCCAAATACAATATGCAAGGTTCACTATTCAGTAATGCTGATTGCTGACAGACTTAAGACGATTTTTTTTTTCAGTTTTTTTTTTGAAGTAGAACCTAGCGTGTGAGATCTTAAATTTGCATGTCAACGTCCATAGTTAGGTACAGGATTTTAAGCTTCTCCACAAGTGTTGTAAACATCTATATCAAGTATGAGCGTGTCGGCAACAGTAGGTCGCAAGGTTAAGCTTATTTCCGACCAAAACACACCGATGTAAGGCTGAAATACGTACAGGTGTAGAACACACACATGTCATCAATCGAATCGTATAGGAATGTCGATTCCCCAAAAATGATACAGGAAATGTTTGGCACAGTGTAGTTCAGAGAGAAGATACACGGCAAAATATGCTTATGCGCTACAATTCATCGGCTCAATAACAACATACTATAAAAAGGACAATATGGAAGTGAGAGGTTGGTCGAACCAACATATCTGCCCCTTTGCAGACACGCACCGGAAACAACTTTACACATTTTCTATGCATGTAGATGTTCCAAACGGGCGTAGGGTTCGCTGACCAATTGGTTGGGCTGGGAACCACTTAAACCATTCCATTGGGTGATCAAAGATTAATAGTATAGGAGGACTCTCAAGAAGGGCGATGGTCACGGTGATCATCATCATCATCACCTCGGGAATTTGGAAGGAACGTAATAGTAGAATCTTTCAATAACACGTTAACTACTCTCGTGGATGGATCCGGTGACAAAGATTAAGGAGGAAGACAGAACTTGGAGGAAGGCAAGTGCTTTGAGCTTTTCACACCTGTGTAACTAAGTTTCATCTTTAAACCAGTGGCGAATCTAGGATTTTGTCTAAGGGTATGCCATCCAAAAATTTTCATATACAATTCGATAAATTCATTTTAGTAAATCGGTAATAATTGTAAAATTGACAACATGATTCGGTATATATGCACTGAATAACACAATAAGGGCTTAAATTCATGGATTAAGTTCAAACCATCCGCTAAGTATACTATAAATAATTCAAAAGCCACACCGATAATTGAAATAAGGCATAAAAGAGAACCAAAGACTTACAATGCTATTTTTGTGAATATTTTACTCGACGCTTTCGAAGGGACATAAATGTCTTGATTATATCATCTTCATCAACTTCAAAGAAAATATCTCGCTCAATGAAAGTGACTAGACAATCATCCAAAAGACTATCTGCCATCTTATTTCTGGTTTTTGTTTTCACAAAAATCATTGCAGAAAATACTCTTTCAACACTTGCCGTTGCCACAGGTAGAAGCAATACCAATTTGAGGAGCTCATAAACCATATCATACACTTTGTGTCTCTTTGTTTCAACAAGCTTAACTGAGAGATCAACAATATTGTCTAGACCTTTGAAGCTATCATCTGTCTCATGTCATCAATATAATTTTGTAGTGTAATTGAGTCTGGGCAAATTATTATTTGAGAACTCCTTTGGGTAGAACTCAGCTAGTTTACGTAGCTTACGTGCATCAAAAGAAGCAAATGACCTAGAAGGATTGAAGGCCGACATACAAGACAACAACTTCATATTAATCTCATCAAACCGATTATCAAGTTCTTGACTTATTTGATCAATGACACCAATATATACTTCTCTTACGAAGTGGTCATCATTGGTTTGCTTTAGTCTGAGCTTTCCTTGCTGATTTTCCATAAGGAACATAATCACCATCCATAGCAGAACTTGACACCATGTTTATCACAAAATGAAGTGACCTTCTCAAGAAAATTATCCCAACCATCGGACCTCAATTCTTGCATTCTTTTCTTTGCCACATTAACAAGTGATATTGCATTAAGAATATCTTGGTCTCTTCTTTGCAAACACTCGGATAACTCATTTGTATATCCAAGAACAATATACATTAAGTGTGCAAAGAAAACAAACTCAAAGTTCTCAAATGCTCCAGTCACAAAATCTATTTTGGTCCAATCATCCTTTAATGCAGGATCAACCCCAAGATCAACCAGTACATCATGGTTTCGGAAAATTTGTTTGTTTTCCTTGAGACTGGAAACCAAATGGTGCAAGAAGGTGCTTTAACTGCTTTAGCATCAGCTGCAGATTCTTCTCAGGTACAAGAGAAAATGCTGCTGAAGTTTTTCTGGTCAATATTCTTGCTAATAGTTTTGCAATCTTATTGATTCAGGAAGACTTCCAAAAATATTATGATGCAGTCATGCCATACCTCAAGGCTATACTCATGAATGCAACTGATAAATTAAACAGAATGTTGCGTGCCAAATACATGGAATTGCAGGGTATGCCGGTGCATACCCGGCATACCCTGTAGCTCCGCCCCTGCTTTAAACATACCCATTTTAGATTGTTCGTGCTGCCTTCTTTATCAATATATCATATCAGGCGGTTCTCTGCCAGTTCTAAAAAACGATCCTAGTTCAACTGGAAAGGAATATCGTTAATTTCCATCTGCAACTGCAAATAGGTCCGCATCCGTTTTTGGGCTGCGGCAAGCTCGGCTGCCCGGCCTATTTCAGCTAGGAAATGTCCCATTACTTGAGGTCCGTCTCTAATTGGGCGTGCTAGATCTTAATTATTCCTCCGCTATCACTGTCCTTCATTAACACGCAAATGGCGTCAATTGAAAGGTTTTGTGAATCATGATTACGTCAAGAGAGAGCGCAGGAGATAATGGAACAATTCAACCCAACTGAAAGTCTGGAAAATAGAACCAAAAGAGAAACCGGCCTCATCTAGCCCAATCGATCACGACGAGCGCCAACGGGCCCCACGCCATCCAACTCCGGCGACCTCCGGTCGGCGACGCGGCATTGCCGGACGGCGGCAGCGGCACGTTGGACGACTGGCCGCCTGCTCGAGCGCCGGCCGAGACGTTGACGGCGACCTTCATGCCCCCGAGGCAGTGGCCGGGGAAGTCGCAGATGAACCAGTAGGTCTTGGCCTCCGTGAGCTCGACCCTGTCGTAGCCGCTGGTGTAGGCCCTGAGCATGCCTGCGCCGCCGCCGACGTCGCACGAGCGGAACGTGCTCTCCGTCACCTCGTACACGTTGTGCTGGCTCTTGACGTACTGGAAGACTGCACCGGCCGCAATCAAAATTTGTGAAATTTAACTCTGGGTACTTAATTGTAAAGGTTGCAGCAGCTGCAATAAGTAGAAAGAATTGCAATCCACGACACAAGTTAAAGTTGAAGGAACCCTGGGAGTATTATTGCACAAAAAAGTAAACACCCCAGTTAGATTAGATGGCATCTATGACTGTATCGATTGATTCATGTCACAAGAGATAAAAAGAATCGGTCGATTGGACCAAATAATTCATGCATATGATCATCGGATGACTAGCTCATACTGACCCAGGACATCGCCGATGGTGAAGGCGTGGTTCTGCGCCCAGGTGGCGTAGTTGGTGCCGGTGTCCCAGCCTAAGGGGCCGTCGCCGACCATGTACTCGGCAGCGCCGGCGCCGTCGCGGTACAGAAGCAGCAGCAGCATCAGGGAGATGGAGGAGGGGAACGGGAGGGACGACATGGGTTGACTCTGGGCAAAGACCGACTCGGCGGCCAGGATGGAATGGATTGATGGATGCTCTTTGATCTTGACGCTCCTATGTGCTAGTATGTGCAAGCCAAGTCGAGGCGACTAATTAACCGGTTATTGTGGACTGGTTCTTGGGCAAGACAATGGCTGTTGGGGTTATCCGTCATCGAGCCCGGCGGCTAACTCGGCGCGTCGCGTCTGCCGTTCGTGCTGCAAGCTGCCAGGCCAGGCAGAGGCAGAGGCAGAGGCAGAGGCAGATCCAGCTTCAGGACGTGTGGCAAGAAGAAAATGCGTGTTCAGAGATCCAGTCAAAGATGAACCAATGGAACGCTCCCCTCAAGCAACAAACTTGTTCTTGTTCAAAACATTGCTTCGTGCGGCTGCAAGAAGCCCGGATCCGCCAAAGGCCGGGCGTGCTTGGGCCGAGACGCGTCGATTCTCTGAAATAATCTCGTTGATTACTCCTACTAGTAGCCCCGGCGCCCTTGGGCACGCGTGTTTTGACGATGATCAAAAGCATACAGCTTGACGACGGCGCTGGTTGTTGTCGGACCCGGATTTCCTAATCCGAATCCTTTGTGAATATCTGTGTTATTCCCTAGATCGATGAGATAACACTCACGCATACATTCTTTGAATCATTTCATACAAGGCGTAGAACCATACCATTCATTAAATAACATGAAAGAGTTCACATAGACCGCGTCGGGTCGAGTTTTACAAAAGAGCCGATCAGGCCAAATTAATTACATTACAAAAGAGCGACGGTCGTTAAGCGGAAGCAAACGGGTGAGAGCTCATCTCTTCACAGTCAAGCGACTGGGGCAACCTGTGTATAGGGGTGAAAACGGATCGGAAACGGACGGATAATGGCTTTGCCATATTTGTTTTCATATTATTTTTCGGATCCGGATACGAATACGAATACCCCGGATACGAATACGAATACGGATAGTATCGAATACGAATACGGGCGAATACGAATCAAAGCGAATACGGTCCACGGATATTTTTGAACATGAAAACCCCTTAAATTGTATGCCAGAAATTAACGAAAGCATATAACTAATTTATTTGATGTAAATATTCATGAATTGTTTTTTTTAGCAACCACACGTAACATTGGCACTAGTAAGTTACATTAACTAGTTCATCACAAATACAACACTTAGTTTACCATATTTAGCTCATAAGTCATAACTTAGAAAGTCATCATGCATTCACACTTAGTTCATCATATACATAAAATTTAGTTCACACTAACATCGATTAGACTGGATGGTTAATCTATACACAAATGACTGTAACATCCCAAAGTATGTTACCAAAAATAAAATTAATAAAGTTATTATTTTATTGGATTTTCTAAGATTTAAAAGAGTTTTTAAGTTAAAAGGAAAAAAACAATAAAATAAAGTCAATTATTTATTTTTCTACTTTTAATGTAAAAATAAAATTTATTGAGTTATCTGGGATTTTATTGGATTTAAAGTGAAAAGAAAATTTTAATTAATTTATTGAATTTTGGATTTTAAAAAGGTTTTCCTATTTTTAGAAATTTAAAATAATTTATATACAAAAATAAAACCAACTTTAAGTTAGAATTAATTTTATTAAGTTAAAAATAATTCAACGAATTTCTATGATTTTATAGGATTTTTAACTCTATTTGTTATTTCTAAAGACTATTTGATTTGTTGCATTTTCGAAATTCAAAAATCAATTAAAATCCCCTTTTCTCTTTTGGGCTGAAATCCACTTTTGGGCGAAATCGGATATCCGGACTCCATCTTATCCGGATAATCCGTATTCGTTTCGTATCCGTCGGATAGCGTGCCTCTGTATTCGTTTCGTTTAGACAAAAATCCGAATTCGTTTCGATCAGAAAATTATCCGAGAAAATCCGATCCGAGGCATTAGAATCCGTTTTGTCCGGATCGGTCGGAAACTATCCGATCCGTTTTCACCTACAGGTATGCGATCGATATTACCAAGGACCGGATAATATCGGTTATGCGCAAGTACCAACGAAGTCAACTTAGATCTGCGTCGAGGCCTGAACTACGATCTGGACTACTCTTCATCGTTTCCTTGCCCATCAACTTCTGGATCCTCGTAGTAAGCATAGTCTCCTCCATCAGCGTCATCTGAAGGGTTTGGGGGAGAGCGAGGATGAGCACAACTACCGTGCTCGCGAGCCCATACACAATGCAATGATATACATGCAAGGCTTACAAGGATGGCTCGGTTCTTTTATTTGCGAAAGCAATACTTTCAAATATCATAAGTACAAATTCCTAGCACTTAGCGGTTTTAGCAAATTTCATTTTAGTTAAAGAGAGAAATTGTGCAATATTTGTATCAGCAGAGGTTACCTCCACCTTCATGCTTATTTTGATTGTGGTTACATCCACCACTAAACGACACTGGGTACAAAGACCCAGGAATAACCAATCTCAGGGCTAGGTGAGCCCGCCACAATTTTCATACCACCCAACAAGGTTTTTGAAATAGAACTAACTCAAGTTAAGTTCTCATGTCCGCCTTTGACCGTAGGCACGGCTGTTTAAACAGTTTATAACTCTGCAGAGATTGTACACTTTACCCACAAGAGACAATTAACTCGTTGCCCTACACGATTCCGTAGTCGTGTAGTCGAGAGGTTGTCACAATAACCTTTCTAAATATCTCGTCCTTTCCATCATCTCACCCATATGGGGTTACGCCCATATGTTGCGCGGGATGTCCACCTCAGCGACTGGCGTAGCGTGGCTACACCTCAGCGACTGGTGAACTTCACCCTTGACTCGGTGTCCCATCTAGCCCGACATACCCAGAGCTTTTGCCCCTTTGTCCCTCTAGTGAGGTGACTTTCAGGATTTGATAAATGTACTAAGCCAAGTCGCAGTTTGTTGCAGACTTGTGGTTGTACTTGTTATACAGGGAGGTCGTGACAAGATTAGGTCCTTAGGGTTGTGCAGGCGGCTCAACCGCATTCCCGCCATTCTCGTGCTACATCCGCACTCCACCATCTTACCATCCGCCTAGAGCGGGTATTAGCGATTTAGGGTTTTGAGATGTAAATACAACAATTCAACCATCTCGGTCATTTACCCGCAATGACCGCCCAAATCATTTTATGTTTGAAATGATGATGATTAGGACATTTTAATGTCCCGGTATAACAAGTCTAGCATGTCGCTTAAGTACAACCTATAGCTAGTATTACCATATAGTTACTAGGGTGACAACGGGATTAAGGGATTCAAATTATCAATGATGGCATATTAATTAGTTATTCCACAACTGGGTATTTATCTACCTTAAACATTAACATACATTGATTATGAAATTAAAGCATGCATTTTGCTATTTTTAAAAGAACATAATTCACATGAAATGTAGGCTCAATATGATCAAAGTATTGACTCGCCTTGAGTGTAGGGAAGAGGGTCCGAGTAGTCTTGTTCTTGATCGACGTGGAGGTCTCCGGTGTCTCCGAACTCTATGCGGGCGAAGTACCGGAAAAAGACTCAACAGGCAAAAGGACTAATAAATACACAAGAATACCCAAACAAACTCCAAAATGAACAAATCCTATGCCATTAGAAAGGTCTTGATTTAACAAATTTTTAGAAATTTACTTTACAATTTTTGGAGTTGAAATGGGGGAGTTATGTATATTTGAAACCTCTCTTTAGAATTAAAAAAAAAAAAAGAAAAAGGAAAAGAAAACACAACAGAAAAAGAAAAACTAAACCGGCCCGCAGCCAAAATCAGCCGGCTGGCCGGCCAAACCAGGCACAGAGCAGGAGGCGGCCCACAGCGCAGGCAAGGCCCGCCGGCGCGGCCTCAAAGGAGGTTCGGGAGGCAGAGAGAGAGGGAAGAACAGGGGCGGCGGCGAAGCAACCGGAGGGGGAGAGGAAGGGCGGCGGTGTCGCAGGGAGAAAGGAGCCCGGGCGTGCGCGTGACGCGGCGGAGGAAGCGGCGGCGACCACGACGGAGGGATGGACTCGGGCGGCGGCAAAGCTCACCGAGCGGTGATGGCAAAGGTGTGGCTCCTCTTCTTCTCTCCTTCTGTTTTTCTTCCTCGTCGGGGTTCTTTTGCTTGGGGGAAGAAGGGGATGGGGGCAAGGGAACGGGGCCGAAGGGGGGGGTTTATAGCCGGCGGGGACGGGGAGAGGACGAGGGGGGGTCCGGGAATCGCGGGGCACCGGCGGAAGTGGTGCCGGGGAAGCCGGATGGATGGGGCGCGCGGAGACGCGGCGGGGCGACCGCGACGGCGGCGGCGACGGCGACAGCGGCGCGCGCGAGTGGAGTGGGTGGGGGAGGCGACGGAGTGGCAGCGGCGAGGACGGGTGCTGGTGCAGAGGGGCCCGGCGAGGACGGGTCGGTGGGGGAAGTGATGCGCCGCACCGGGGGGGGGGGGGGTTGACGACGCCGGGTCAACGGGGTTCGGAGGAAGGAGAAAGGGAAGAAGGGGAGGGTGTTACAGTTGTAGAAAGATATAAATTATGTTTAATATTGTCAGGAAAGGACATTCGTAACATGAACGGTGATATTTGTAGAACTGAACATGTTCACTGATCCTTAACAGACTATGGAGAATATACGTGCAAAGTGAGATAGATGCTAGAACCATGTGTTCTGGTGACAATTTTGTAAGTCTCCGGGGCGCATTGAGTTTGCCTTTTAGGCTCATCTTGTATATACCCCTATGAAGATCCAGGTAATCTAAAACATCTAACCTAACCGAGACCTATATCAATCCGGAGATTTTATTTTTGAAGAGGTCATATGTAATGTATCAGCGTATCCTTGCATTTACGTAAGGTTTTTCTAATCAAAACTCTGATCAGACACAGAATGTCCAATGATCTAATCAACAGGCACCACGATTTCTGTTAAAATGCCAAAAATTGCTACCCGTTTTTTGAGATGATAATAGGCCAATAGACCCTTAAGGATATTATTACCTGTGCAATAGAAGAGATAACAAGAACAGGTAGAGTTGCAAGTGCAACAAGTGCCACCCGCCATCCCAACAACATTCCAGTAAGAGGAGGCACAGAAACTGCGGCGGTGACTTGTATGAATATGGAAAGACGATTACTGAATGCAGCACGAACAAATGTAGCATCATTTGCCAGGCGCATGGACAGTGTATCAGCAGTGTTCTCTTTGTCAAACCACCCAGTTTCAACGCGCAGCATTGCTGTGAAAGAATATCGAAATCGGTGTGGAACTGTAGAAGATCAAGAGTAACTTCACGATTACAGCAGAATAAAATAAAGCTAGAAACTCATATATAAATATGCAAATGGCAATTACCAGAGAACACCATTCTTCTTATGCGCTCGGTCCTCTTCTCCCCCATTATTCAAGAATAGAAATGTTGCAACCAGTTGACCAGCACTGTCCTAACACCCATGCCTACTATAAATAAACACCACCTGTTCAATTCGTGGTGCATATCACTAAATTCTCTTTGATAATATGCTGACACTATAAGTGCTATTGTGTAGGCAAGCAGTGGATTAAATAAGCCAAATATAGCAGCACCAATTGTGCCTTAAAGAGCATAAGGCCATTCAGCAATACTAAGTGCTGCAAGTCTCCAAAAAGATGGAGGCTTCTGATGTTGCAATTCACCCTAGGAGGCAGTTCAGATACAAACGATGTGGTTTAATCAACTGAGAGCTGAGATACACACGATTCAAGCTGATTCCTAACAGCACCTGCCCCTATCTCAAACTTAAACTCATTGTTGCTTTGTAGCAGATATCTCTTTTCGTCATCCTTCACCACCAGGGAAGCAGTATAGCTTATGCAAGCCAATGATCCGTTGGAAGTGAAAACACCAGAATCTAGACCATCGATGTGTGTTAAGATTGCACTGTTTTCAAGCTTCTGCTTTGATGTATCCATAGGAAATGGTCCAACTGCAGAACATGTCCTTGAATCATTGCCTCCAGTCTTACCATAAACAGATAAGCACATCACAAATTCTTGCAAAAAATTATTTGGATGTACCTTGAAGCCATCAGTGCTCTCAGAAAGAGATAGCTTCTCCCTGTGTAACATCAGAACACAACTCATTGCTCAAGCATAAAAATCAAAAGCAACCAAAAACCGCGCGGGTCAGGGAACGAGCAGAGGGAGCCGGTCAGGGAGAGCAGCGCAGCCGAGCCGGAGGCAGGCCGACGCACGGAAGCCAAGCCGCATGTGAGCTGCGCCGGCGGGCGAGCCGGGGAGGCGGCGCCAGGGGGCCGAGCCGGGAGCAAAGGGAAGAGGCGCCCAAGCAAGCGAAGAAGAAGCGAGAGGACGACGACGCGAAGGGCGAGCGCTTCAGAGGAAAAATCGGACGGGCGTGGAGGAAAACGCGTGGGATCCGACGGCCAAGGATTCGGGGCGACGTGGCTCGTTTCTTGACGAAGAACTTGTACGCTATCCTGCCAACATACGCTTGCATAGCTTCCCCGGCGACACAAGCCATGACAACAGCAAAAAGCAATTCATATCCTTATCCTGTGCGCAGCGCAGGAAGGAGTACAAGTCACTAACAATTTCGTCAAGTAAATTATGAATGACCATGGAAGCAATTGGAATTAATGATCTAGAGAGAGAGAAAGGAAAGAGATGGTCCATCGTTAACCAAGTGGAGCCTGAAACATCTGTTAAGGATACGTATAATGATATAGACAATTGTTGTCTATGATATCTATCCATCTCATCTATGGACAACATTAAAGACATCTTCTACAATGTATTGTCTTTTTACATATCTCTATAAACAACTCCTCCATATACAATGTGTCTTGTTTCTCGTGTGCAGAAGAGACATCCCAATTCTCTATGCCTCGTCTCCTCTCCACATCATCTCGTGTTCTACGTGTCAAGGTTTACAGACAGCTGACGTCGTATCATTGTACATACCTTCTCGGTACATGACCAGATAGATCATCTTCTCGTAGCTAGGTTAGGTAGGTAATAGCGAGAGATTAGCTGCTTAATTAAGGTGTGGTAGATTGAGAGCCACGGTTGCGTGAGCCTTTCGATCGATCGAGCTGGATGCAAAAAAACTCAACCACGCCATGTTCAGAAGTGGAGTATTTCTAGCTGTGTCAGCGTCGGATCCAAAACAAAAATGTCTTATGTGGAGTAGTGGGAAGAGTATGTGTCGTGCAAAATTAATTGTTAGATCTACTCCTAAGGGCGCCATATTTAATAGTGGTCATCTCAGCCGTCTCTTACCTGCTATGTTACTTAAAAGTCTAGTTGAAAGAGAGATGATACGAAGAGAGAGAATATATCACTTATTATATAAGAGACAAGCTGAGCACACAAATAATCACAAATGGTGAGTGGTTAATGAGAGAAGTTATGTTAAAAATAAAATTTTTAGATAAATTGCTGAAGATATTGTCTCTAAGTTTGTCTGTAGATAAGTTGAAACTTTTAGAGACAACTCTAAAAGAAAAATTATTGTACATGCACTACTCATTGTGTCACAAAATTCCACATAAAATTACTTTCACGCAAAAATGGGAAAAAATACTTCACAAGATTTCACATTTGGAGAGAGAGAGGGACGACAGCACTGCACGCGATATATACGTGCGTGACATGATAGACACACGGAAGACCTCGCCACGTATTTATTGTTTTCGTCTTCTAGAGCTAAAAGTAAGAACATTTCGGTCTCTGCAGCGTTGCGTCTACTCAATAGAAATAGATGCCTCTGGCTAAACGTTGGTTTCTTTCCAGGATAGCTGACTGCCAGTGATACGCGGTTATGGAATAAATGTTATTATATTATTAGGATAAATTATCATTTATAAATATTAGCAAATACTGATCGGTGAAGCTCTTTAATAGTTGTATGATGTCATCTAAAAGGATCCCTAATCGGATGTCAGTGGTCGAGACACTAGTGACTCATAGAACAACACATGTATCGATTGATCACCACGTTTCACCGGTCATATATATTGGAATATCGAATCAATAATATGAACATATGTTAGAGAACATGATGTTGAATTAACCCACTTCGAGACATTATTGATATTGTTATGATTACTAGTTAAGTGTCCATGCGTTGCTACGAAACATCCATCTCATAAATATAGTTTATTAAATAAAGTAGATATAATATATCTCAATTCTTTAAGGCGCGTGGAGCAGAGCAGAAGAGCGGGGACGGAGAGGAGGAAGTGAGGCTGTCCAAATTCGGCCAATGGAAGCGGCAGCAGGTGGAAGGGGCGGAGGCGGAGGAGCACGGAACAGAGCAAAAGAGTGGGTGTGGAGGTGAGGACAGAGAGAAGGAGGAAGTATAGGCGGCGGCGCAGTCGATGCTGGGAGAGGAGGAATAGAGAACGCATGATGCAAGAAGATAGTTTGCTAATAACGTGATCTATATGTTAGTAGAGAGGGACACGAGTGGGAGGGTGGGGAGAATGGACGACCACCAACTCTAATTTTTAAGTAGTAGAGATATGTGTCATCAGTTGGTCTCAAGCAGTGGCGAAGCTAGGATGAAAATGAAGAGCAGACTCAAACGACTAAACTAAATTGATACAAACATAGTCTTTTACTCATGTGCAATCTAAATTCATACATGAATAGAAGAGAAGCAAAGCAACAAAAGAGAGAAATATAATGAAGGTACCTCGCTAAATTGTAAATAATCATTCCAAAACAAATAAATATGCTTCCAGTGAGTAACAAATAGATTAAACATACCACTAAGTTGTGCTCTCTCGTCGGTTGAGGGGGTACTACTTGAATTGCTTGTGAAATTATTATACAAAGTTCATTTCTCCATTATTGCAAATCTACGAACAAATTATTGACTTCATCATTACAAAAAAAAATACAATATACTCTAGATATTTACTATCTAATTGTCTATGCAAATATGCAATACAACATCAATAGTCGGGATTACAGAATCAATATGCAATACACCATTTATGCATTGTACCAAGATTAATCAAGACAATAAGAAAAAAAATAAATACCAATTAGCCTACCCAATTAGATCGGCGTCACCAGATCCCCTCCACGGTCGACCCCTTGCGCGGCCTCGCCCTCAATCTATCTCGGTCCCCTCGGCCTCCTCGCCTCCTCCTTGGGCAGTCTAGAGGGGTGAGGTGGATGTGAGGATTACTTGCTAGTTGTGCCTTGTGGACTGGTGCTTGTGGGCTGACTGGTGAGAAAAGGCTCATCTTCTAATCTCTTCCTCCCTCAACTTGCAGCTACGTCCATGGCCATGGCCGGCAACCGCCGCTAGGAGGGGGGTGGGGTTACGGCATCGGCGGAGGGTAGGCTCGAGCCTAACAAAGCGTACGTACTGCTGGAATTGTCTTTGGTCTCAAGCAATCATGATGTATAATCCTTAGATATGAGATCAGTATGGTTTCCTATATATATGTAACAATACACTTCGGGGTTAACAAACGCTACTCCATAACTGGATAGTTATAAAGGTAGCTTTTGGGTATGCTATGAAATATACGGATGAATGTGACTGATCGCATATATGATTTGCATCTCCTAGCATAACAAGAGAGATATCGCTGGGCCTCTTGATGTGATCGGATAAAGGAAGTGCATGGCCGTGCCACAAGTGGTCGAAGAGTCGACCACACGAAGTTATCCGTCACTAGATCAAAAAAATATTGAACAATCCATGCATGAAAAATATGTCATGTGGAGTTCGACCAGATATCGTGAGACAAAAAGAGAATACACAAGCAGGTCGTTTAGTCCGACTAGATACAAACTAGTCATATAGGGATACGAGCTGGTAGTGAGCTGGTTGTACATGATCACAAATTGGTTGAAGAGTTGGTCGTAAGATGTCACGAACTAGTCGTGACCAGATGCGAACTGGTCGTAATGAGTTACGAACTAGTCGTGAGTAATAAGGACTTGATCGTAGATCAATAAGGTTCGTTTCATATAATATTTATGTGTATTTGGGAGCCACTATGTCCTGTTAGGAACCTCTACCGACTTGTGATCGGAAGGAGTTTTCGGATCACGGCCGATTATGCATGAACCTACAAGATCACATACTTAATGGGTTGGAATAAACTAGTTCGAATTGGATCCGTTATTGGCTCTTTATAAGGGGAGGTGTGGGGGCTTTTGGGAGTATGAGCCAGACCATCCATCGAAACCCTAGACACCACCTCCTGAAGGCCCTGCCGTACGTGTTGGTGCTAGCACACTAGTGTACGGCGTTATACCTCTGGACGTGTAGATACTGTAGAGGTGCTGCTCCGACTGCTATTACGCTGATCGAGGATGGTCCACGACCTATGTAAGGAACGCAAGAGGTTACTGGAGGAGACGATCGGTGACCAAGGATGTTGGACGATCGGTGACCAAGGATGTTGGACGATTGACTACGACCACTACATCGACATCGACACGCTCGACGTTGGATCAGGCTGGTCCAACTCTTTTTCCGCTGCACTGAGTATCTAGCGGTAACGATATATGATCTCTTACTCGTATGGCTTCCCGGTTTATCCAATTTTGCGTTAGTGTAGCCTACCCGTATCCCTACCCTAACGAGAAGAAGGAAGGAATTCCTACTTAATTTCCCCGTAATAGCCACATGTGACGGAATGCTTTGTGTGATTTCGTGTTCTGTGTTTGCTTTATCTGTTTTTTTCCCTTCGGTGTGTACCAGAAAGAAGCCACCTCTCTCTTCTTGGCTTGTGGGTTTTGTTTCTTGCCTTGCAAGAGCTTCTTCTCCCTTCCCCCCTCTCTCTCTCTGTTGATCACTGCATTCCTGGATCCCTATATAATAGGGAGGGGAACAATTTCATATGAAATTTCCAAGTTCCATTGGTCACCGGGATTGTTAATTCCAGGTGCTCTTGCAACGAGCTACCTGAGATTGAGAGCTAGACTGATAGAGAATAGAGTGATAGATTTGTTTTGTTTAAGCGAGTCACATGAGGTCATCGTCATCCCCTTCATTGGCTGAATCCATATTTAGCCTCGCCACGCGTAAGTATTCTATTTCTACCTTTGTTGCAACAATCTTACTACTAGTTTAGAAAATTGTAGAAATTCTCTACATTTTCGGTTAGTGGCATGAAACTTCTGCAGTGTTGTTTTTTCGGTCAACTTCATGGATCACGATGATATAGTTTATATATGTTTACCCTTTTTTTTCAGTCTTATTGTTTGCTCGATCAAATTAGTAAATACATACTTGTTTACACTGTTATTGTTTGTTTCAGTTTTGTTTGACCTGTTTTTTTTTTTAAAAAGAAACTAGCTAAGATGTTATTTACACGTGAAAAGGAATGTTTCTTGATGCACATGTATTACTGCTGATAAGCCCTACCCTTGCGAATGTTTGCATCACGCAATCAAGAAACACGTAGCTAGTGCAGTCCATTAATTCACGAAAGAGAACTCATTGATGATTGCTTTTGTCTTGTGTCTAGCAGGGAGAGTGTGAGCATTTGATCCAGGGTCCATATGTAGTTAAAGCTAGCTAGTCCTTGGAGATAAACAAACCACAAGGAATCAAATGCTAATTAAGTAGAACAGCAACATGTTACATCCATAAGCTAGGGTTGAGCTATGCATGCATGCTTTCCTTAACTTGTCAGTGCTTCACACTAGCACTCGCTTGCATGCTAATGCTAGTGAATTACTCCTACTTGCATCTCAAGCAACAGCAAGCTCTTGCTCTGCTCCCAAATGTCTCAAGCCCATTTCTTGACGCCTTGTCATGCTCTACATATGATGGGCTTGCAGTTGTACGTTGCTTTGCTTAATGAATTTCTCGTGTTGCGTACTCGACGCTCGTGATCTCCAAATTGGACTCGCGTTGCAGCAGCGACCAGGATGGAGAGAAGCAACTCCTCCCCTTCCAGCACTCCGGCGAGCCCGCTCGACGTCGACGAGGAGTACGACCAGGCCTTCAGGTCCAAGTCCTTCCTCGACCTCTGGTCGCACGCGCACCACCACGTCAGGCACACCTTCTCCTCCTCCTTCAAGTTATCTTCCAAGCCCAGTTTCAAGGACTTGTGCCAAGACGACGGTGACAAGGAGGGCACCGCAGCCATGGAGCAGTCTTGCTCGTACACCGTTCTTGACGACTTCGTCCTCGAACCGAGTCCGGAGATGCTCGCGGGGGCCGGGCGCCGGCGCCGGCGGCGCCGCCACGGCCGCCGCGTGGAGACGCTTCTGCTCGAGTACTTCGACACGACGCAGGAGGCGTGCGAGGCGTGCTCCGCGCTGCTCGCCGCTATCGGCGCGGCGCGGCGCCACCACCTCACGCTCCGACGGCTGCTCGTGAGGCTCGACGGCGATGAGGACCCTGCCGCCAACGACGCGCTCGCGCGGCACGTCCGCCTCGACAACCCGCTCTCGCCGGGCAGCCTCTCCGGGTTCCACGAGGTGCACGCGCGGTGCGCCCCGCTCGCGTCGCGCCTGGCCGCGGCGCGACGCCGGCTCCGGAGGCTCGCGCGTGCAGCGCGCATCGCGCGGGGCGCGGCTGCGGCCGCGCTCGTCGGCGCGTGCGCAGCGGCCATCGTGGCCGCGGTGGTCCTCGCCGCGCACGCCATTGTCGGCATCGGCATGGCGGCCGCGGCATTCGGCGCCAGCCCCGCTGCCGCCGTGAGGTGGACCGGGAGGGCGACGGAGAAGGTGGGCGAGCGGCACTACGCGCGCGCCGACGCGACGGTGGACGCGGCGGCGCGCGGCGCGTACATCGTGGGGCGCGACCTGGACACGGTGAGCCGCATGGTGCGGCGCGCGCACGACGAGCTCGAGCACGGGCTCGACGTGGCGCGCATCGCGATGCGCGGGCACGGGGAGCGGCCGCTGCTGCAGGAGGTGGCCAAGGAGGAAGAGGAGTGCGGGGAGGACCTCAGGGAGCAGCTGGAGGAGCTGGAGGAGCACGTCTGTCTATGCCTCATCACGATCAACCGGAGCAGGAGGATGGTAGCTCACGAGATGACGCGTGACTTGCCATCGTCGCTGGAGACGACGACGTCCGAAGATTAATTTTCTTTAGTTGAAATCAGCAACTGTTGGTTGTTGATTAATTAGTTGATTATTCCTTATGATTCTATCGTAATATGAAGAATAAGAGAGTTTCTTTTGGATGTACAGTAAGTAGTACACGATTTTTCGTGGATAGGAATATAAGATTGAGGAACAAACAACTTTGAACGTATGGTTTTCCTTGTTTCTTCTTCTGTTTTCTTCTCAGTTCTCACGGCATTTCTTCCCTCCTTCCTTCCGTTTTGCTTCTTTGTTGTTCTCACGGCATTTGGAAGCAGAAGCTTCCCTGCTTAATAATAGCAAAGAGTGCATTGCATTCAGTCAAAATATCAAGCCTAATTTCTAGCTCCTTGATCTCAAAACATTTGCCAGCTCCTAATTGTAATCTATAGCACTGCCATCATTTACCCTGTTATTTGCAGTGTCTCTGTAGGATCGAATACCGCAATCAGAGGGGGGGTGAATGATTGTGAGGAATTTTTTCAACGTGTTAGCTGAAAGCTTTTTCTGCTCTTGTGTGTCTCACTGTCTCGCCCCTGGTACGCCGCTTGACGCAGTCCTTGGCACCGGATGCGCACGGCCAAAAACTCCAGCGGCCAAGACGCACACCTATTTTCTGGAGTTCACACACGAACAACCGACACCAGCCGTGAAAAGCCCACGTCTTGCCTTGGTCCTCCCACCTGCTGCAAGAAACAAAAATGATGCAAAACAAAGGCCACCTCACCTTCGAACAAAACCACGTAGCTCTTCTGGATTATCTTAATGCCAAAAACAATGAATAGATTATTAGAATCGTCAAATCAATCAACCAATAGAGCTTAACTCAATGCCAAAAAATTGATGACGTAACAACAAGAGCCTGGATCTCATCTCACGCACAAATACACAGCCGCCTACTTCTTCATTAATACTTCCAACAAAAGCTACCTCATCTAATGCTTGATGACCTACCACCTCATGCAAGTCACGTACAGCCACCAAGGCTCATGCATAAACAAAAGACCCAACCATCAAAGCCTGCACTCACGCACAGAAAAATCAGCACAACTGCGATCTTCTACTGCAAGAACACTCACAACACCAAAGCGAGCACCAAAAACGCAGCAGCCAAAAGCCCTCACGGCCAGAAATTCATTAACCCAATGCAAAGGAATTTGTCTCTACAACCAGCTCCTGATTGATAGCAAAATAATTTCTCTCCTCTCACATCACGAACGGCGCCGCCTCCCAAAAACCAAACAGTGTTAACCCTAACAGCCGTATCTCCCTCAAGGCCTGCGGGCATATATATATATATATATATATATATATATATATATATAGCCCTAATAACTTTCAGCTTTTACACCTATTTACCCACGTACGGCCCACTAAAGTCCTATGACCCAATACGTGGGTTTTTACACCAGATTATCATGTGTCGCAGCCTCCGGACTGCACATCCGTAGCTCCACCACACATCATCCAGCTTTGACCTCCACGTACCCCAACTCGAGTCCGACCGTCTCTCCAAAGACCCTTGACCCTTCTGACCATGACTTTGCACCAAGTCATCTCCGGTCACCGCCAGAGACCACGATCGCCTCCGAGTTACCCCGCACATGCAAAGACCAAAACACATCTTTTCCGGCACAAGTTCTTTTCAACTTGACCGACATAAGTCCACACACGCACACACGCCTCAAATAACATCGAGACTAACATTGTCAATTATTCATCACTAAAATATTCTAGTCCTGACCACATGGTCTAACAGTCTCCAGAGGTAATAACTTTAGTTTGTGCAGAAATAAATATGCAACCTTATCGATGAGTAAATGGAGTGCTGCAAGCTTCTGCATCCCAAGATAAGCAACAAAATTGAGCAAAGGAACTACATGTGATGGCAGCACAGCAACGGCAAGAGTTACTATGAAGGAAGCCTTTGATATGTCGAAAGCGTAGCAAAAACAAAAATGGAAATCCGAAATGGAGATGCGGGGTATCGATCCCCGTACCTCTCGCATGCTAAGCGAGCGCTCTACCATCTGAGCTACATCCCCATGTGACGCCTCATTTCCTAGCAAATAATATTCCCTTGCTATATGGAACTGTAGGAAAAGAAGGAAAAAGGCTCATCTAAGTCCTCACTGCGTGCTATTAGCATTAATTTGTGAATCACGAGATGCAATTAGAAAACGCTATTTAGAGACTTGTAAAGTGTATGCAAAAAAAATCCCATTCAGACATGATTATTCAGTTGGAGATCGAGTTAAGAACTTAAGATAAAAACTGTACCTGACTCTGAATGCATAAATAGTGCAACTGAAAATATGTTCGGTTTTGATTGTTGAGCGTCTTGATCAGAACGGGAGATGGCAAAGTAATACCGTTGATATATATATGTATCAGTACAAGAATACAAATTCAAGAACAAAGCCAACACCAAAATTAAACACTCGTTGAGCTAGCTGAGACCAAGCATATATATGTGGGCAGTGGGCGGACAACTACACAAAGCAGAGTATAGCACGCCACTGCCAACCAAATAACCCTCGAACCACTCCAAACTTGCAAATCCACCCGGTTTTTAGTTTTTACTTGAACTGCAGGGAGCTCGCGTACGTCTGGCCGAATCTCCAGGTCGGCGGCACGACGTCGGTAAAGACGATCGTCTGGCCGTCGGTGGTGGTGACCCGGAAGGAGAGCCCCTGCCCGTCGAGGTAGGCCAGAGACTGCCAGTTTGCTCCCCAGTTGCGCGACATGGCCATCCACCCGGTGCGCGTCCCCTGACGTCCATTGCCCGCACCGACCCGGCCGCCGCCACGCTGGTCACCAGCACCAGCTCGAAGTAGTCCCGGCCGGAGACGGTGAACAGCACGCCGCCGCGCTTCCTACAGTGTCAGGATTCAGAGAAAAGAAGCTAAGCTCAGAGATGAATTGAAGTCTAAGTTTCAGAGGATAACGCAAAAGCGGCATTCTACGCATCGCTTCGTTGATTTCAGTAATTGTCGCCGAGTTACATCTGGTCCGTGGGATTTTATTTGGAGGGATCGGACGGCGCAAGGGAGAGGTAGCAGTGCCAGCTCAGTACTGTGGACGTCAGAGCGTTGTCGTTATGCATTTCTTACCGTTTGCTTTGTCAGAAGTTAACTCTCTTACTTTTACTTCATCTGTAATACTTTGGGTATTTAAGCCCGGTCTGAAATAAAGATAGACATCGATGAAGCATATCACTAGTTCTTTCCGTAGAGTAAAGTAGTTCTAGGGTTTTGCTTTATCGTTCTTTCCTCATCCGTGGCCAATCTCGTTCAGAAATTCAGTCGGATCAGAGCCTACTTGGTTCATGGTGTGGAGGATTCAGATCAGTGAAGGTTGGCGACAACCTCGGTCGATTGTTGTAAAATCCCCAAACTAGATCGGATCTATTGCTCGAAGGATTTACAGGAGGAGGTTGGCTAGGTTGGTAAAATCCCCCAATACGGTCCTGTGAATTTAGTTGCATGGTAGTGAAGACCCGATCTCATAATAGGATGGCCGAGACGAAGATACTTTTGATGCAAGAGCAGAAGTCGCGCCATCAGGGAAGAGCTAACCGAACTGAAGGGGATGAAGGCAGAAATGTCTGAGATTAAGTCTCTTCTCAGAAGATTTTGTTCTTATGGTCATGGAGAAACTAGCATACCATGTCACACTGGTGAGGTAAGTACTCATGCCTCGATCTATAGCATTGGGTAGCAATCAGATGGGAGTCATAGGATGTGGGGTTTTCCCTAATCCAGTCAATGTAACACTGTGAGTTGTTCGGCGGCTGCTAACACTGGGGAAGAGACAAATGCTGTCCAATTTTATATTGAGCCTAACACTGTCACATTGCCACGAGCACCAATATACACTCAAGCAGTTAGGACTACCACCCATGCAGATGTGACTTATGAGGACACAAATGTACACACAGAGATTGGGGAAGGTATCCAGCAAAGGAATTTGGGGACCCATATGGCATCAATTGGAATCACCCTTTCTTAAGTGACCATCATTACAATCATATTGTGGACAATATTTGAATAGGGGTAACCCGATTCAGTTGACAGGAGTTAAGAGGGTGGAGTCTCAAGGAATACCTCAATCAAAAATGTTGAAAATGCATCACATTATGTGGAGGCTGTGATAAAAGGGCCAAGATTAGAGATTCCCTACTTCAATGGTGAGGATCCGATTGAATGGCTTGAACAATGCGAGCAATTCTTTGGTTTATCTAGCACATTTGTGGGCCGTGAGGTGAATTTAGTCACATCACATTTTCAGGGAAGAGCAACAAAGTGGTTCAAGGGAATAAGAGTTCCATGGCAGATTCTAAATTGGAACCAACTATGTTCCATGGTGACAGATCAGTTTTCTGAGATTAATGCACATGATGCAGTGGAACAGCTGCAGAACATGAAACAAGGGTGGTTTTGATACCTCGGTATATTGATAAATTTGAAGAATGCATGGCATTGGTGAAAAGAGATCATCCTTATATTTAAGAAGCATTTGTGATGAGTTGTTTTATTGGGGGATTAAGGGCTGAGATCAAGCATGATGTAAGTGGGCAGAGACCACAAGAACTACTAGAAGCTTATTGGTATTCTAGGATTTATGAAAAATCAGCTGCAGCCAAAAAGTTCCACCAAAGTAGGGGTTACAACAAGAACAGATTCAATGGCATAGGAAATCCTCAACACAAGCCTACACCGAGGACCATGCAATCAATGGGAGACAGAAACACCACTAGCAAAATTGGAACCAACAATGGGGAAAAAGAGAGGAAACCTTGTTGGTACTATCAAGAACCTTGGTCTATAAATCACAAGTGCAAAGTAAAGAAAACTATGCATGCCTTGCTGTTGAGGGAAGATGGAGAGGGCATGCTAGGGGAAACGAAGATATTAGTGCAGAGGAAGGATATACTACTGCACCTGATAGTCCAAAGCAGGACAATGATCCATAGATCAAGAGAGAGTTGATGCAGCTGTCATAGCATGCAGCACAAGGAACATTTGGCCTAGCTACATTCTTCCTGGTGACCACAATTGGAGGAAAAAGAGCTATTGCATTGGTGGATAGTGGAAGCACTAACTCATTCATGGATCATGAATTTGCTATCAAATGTGGATGTAAATGCAGCTCAGCAATGGTCAAGACAATCTCAGTGGTTGGAGGAGGGGAATTGAAAACAGATGATGTGGTCAAGAATCAAAGTTATAGGTACAAGGTACTCACTTTGAAAGCTCATTACGGTTATGAGCACTGAGAAGTTATGATATAATCCTAGAAGCAGACTAGATTTACGAGCATGGTCCTATTTTATTGGATCTTAAGAAAAGAGAGTTGTCCATTAACAAGAGAGGAAGTATTGTCATGTTCAGGGATTTCACTAAGCCAAAAGGAAAATGTGTGATCAGTGTGGCAAAGTTGGGCAAAATGGCTATAGAAAGAGAGTGATGGGGGTGCACGATTCATGCTAAGTTAGTACAAGAAGAGTCAGGACCCGAAAACCATAAGTTTCCAAAAGAAATAGGAGTGCTTAAATAGCGTAAAGAAGTATTTATGGAGACTCATGGACTACCACCAAAAAGGGAATGTGATCACTCTATTCACCTTAAGGAAGGGGTTGAGCCTCCAAACATCAGACCCTAGCGGATTCCACATCATCAGAAGGAAGCTATGGAGGGAATAATTAACCAATTGATGGAGAACAACGAGATAAAGAATAGTGTGAGCCCTTATTCTTCTCCAGTGTGATGGTAAGAAAGAAGGATGGGTCATGGCGTATGTGTGTGGATTATTAAACACTATGACCATCAAAAACAAGTTTCCCATGCCTGTCATTGAGGATTTGTTGGATGAGCTCCATTGAGCTAATATATTTTCCAAGTTAGATCTTCGATCTGGATACCACCAGATCAGAATGAAGGAGGATGATATTATTAAGACAGTATTCAAAATACATCTTGGCCACTATGAATATCTTGTGATGCCATTCGGACTAACTAATGCTCTAGCTACATTCCAGGCCCTAATGAATCAAATATTCAGTTAGCAATTCAGGAAGTTTGTACTTGTCTTTTTCAATGATATTCTAATTTATAGCATGGACTTGGAGTCTCATGTGGATCATTTACAGACAGTACTAACTATTTTGAAGAAGAACCAACTGTCAGCCAAAAGAACCAAATGCGTGTTTGCGGTAGAACAAGTAGAGTATTTGGGATATATCATCAGTGGAGCAAGTGTTACCACAAACCCAAAGAAGATTGCTGATATTTTAAACTAGCCAAAACCTCAAAACACAATTCAGTTTAGAGGATTCTTGGGGTTAACAGGTTATTACAGGAGGTTTGTTAAAGGATATGGTTAGATTTGCAGACCTCTATTCGATTTAATGGTTCTGGAGAATGGCAAGCACCACATACTAAAGCTTTTGAGATGCTCAAGCAAACCATGACAGAATGCCCAGTCTTATGTCTTCCTGATTTTTCACAACCTTTAACAGTGGAAACAGATGCTTGTGGAGGAGGTATTGGAGGAGTACTGATGCAAAAAGGACAACCTATAGCACATTATAGTAAGACTTTGGGAATCAAGTCATCAGCCCAATCAATTTATGATAAGGAAGCCATGGCTATTTTGGAGGCTCTTAGGAGGTGGAGACACTATTTTTTGGGAGGTAGGTTGATCATTAAAATGGACCAACAAAGCTTAAAGTATATCACCAAACAAAGATTAACTGAGGGTATCCAACATAAACTCTTGCTCAAGCTCTTGGAGTTTGATTATACCGTGGAATACAAAAAGGAAAGAAAAATGTAGTGGTAGATGCATTATCTAGAAAAGATGTAGCAGATGATCATGACACTAGTTTGCAATGCCACAGTGATGGTATTACTTGAATGGATTAAGGATATTCAAGCTAGCTATGTGGGAGATGAATTCAGTCAAAAGCTACTAGAAGAGTTACAACATCAGACCAACATAACTACTGAATATTCACTAGTTTCTGGACTCATCAGATACAAGGGTAGAGTTTTTGTGGGCAAAGGAAATGAGACAGAACATACTATCCAGTTTTCACTCATCAGCTTTTGGGGGTCAATCTGAAAAAAGGGCCACTTATCACAGAGTGAAGAAGCTCTTTTATTGGTCAAAACTGCACAAAGATGTGGATGATATGATTAGTACATATCCAGTTTACCAAGTAATCAAGTCTGAGAATATACACATTCCAGGGCTGTTGGATCCATTGGAAGTGCCGAAAATGGCTTGGACACACATCTCCATGGATTTTGTGGAAGGATTACTGAAATCAAGAAGGAAGGATGTCATTTTTGTAGTAGTGGACAGATTGACTAAGTATTCCCATTTTATTCCTATGTCTTATTCTTATTCTGTCCAGCAAGTAGTTCAACTCTTTATGTATCACATATTCAAGTTACATGGAATGCCAATTGTCCTAGTGACAGACAGGGATTGAGTGTTTACTAGTAAGTTATTTTAGGAGACATTCAAAACCTTGAAGGTTTTGCCGCGTTTCAGCACCGCATACCATCCACAGAGTGACGGTCAAACGGAACGAGTTAATCAATGTTTAGAGTCTTATATCAAGTGTATGATACTTCAGGAACCAAAAGAATGGATGACAAAGTTGAATCTGGCTGAGTGGTGGTACAATACTTCATATCATACCTCATTGAAAATTACTCCATTTCAAGTGTTGTATGGCTATCATCCTCCCCAGATTGGTGAGTTGACTATTCCTTGCTATATCTCAGATGAGGCTAGAGTAACTATAGAAGAAAAGGAGGATATGATGCGAATGATCAAGGAAAATTTACAACATGCTCAAGGAAGAACTAAATATTTTGCTGACAAGAAAAGAACTGAAAGAGTTTTTGATATTGGAGACATAGTATATCTGAAAATGCAACCATACCGGCAAAATGCTTTTGGACTGAGGGGAACTTTGAAGCTGAGGGCTAAGTACTATGGACCATTTTGTGTGATGGAGAAGATTGGAAGATTGCCTTATAAGATACAACTACCTAATGATGCTCATATTCATCCGGTATTTCATGTGAGTCAACTGAAAAAACATGTAGGGAGAGATGTTGTTCCTTTACCTGGGTTACCATTGGTCGGACCTAATGGGAAAGTGAAGAATGGCCCGATTGCAATACTGGAGAGAGAAGAGTAATTCCAAGAGGGAATGAACTAGTGGTCCAGTGGCTTATGCAATGAGAGAATCGGATATCACAGATGCTACTTGGGAGGATGCATCCTTTATATAGAAGACTTTTCCAAGTTTCAATTCTTGAGGACAAGGATGAAGTTCAGAGAAAAGAAGCTAAGTCCAGAGATGAATTGAAGTCTAAGTTTCAGAGGCTAACGCAGAAATAATCATCTGTCGCTCCACTGTTTGGTGACTTGGATTTAGTCGCTCGACCATTGAGCGGCTGATCCAAGTCGCCCAATCGTAGAGCTACACATGGAGTGGTCGTCCGGTGGTTGAGCGACTTATGATAGTCACTCAACGGTTGGGCGACTACTACACTTGTCGCTCGACCGCTGGACGTTTTACAATAATAACATTATTATTTTATTAATTTGATGAAAATAATTGTGGAAGAATAAATGGCAATTTTTGTAAGTAATACATTTAGCAAACCTTGTTTGTAGGTTACGCTTCCACACCTGCATCAACCATTACTCAGACCCCCCTCTTGTGCCACATGGCAGCTTACGCCAACATCCCGACTCGTGTCCACGACGGCGTTACGCCAGCTACACGACTCGTGGGTCACTCCAATGGTATAACTCATACTGGTGAATACAAATTATTTAGCCTAGTTGACGCCATTATAAACTTGTGGTTGCACTGTTTACATTGGGAGGTCATCACAGGATTAAGTCCTTAAGTCATCCGGACGGTTCATTCCACATACCAATATTCTTTGGGCTACATTAGCACCTATCATCATACCATCTATCATACCGTTCGTCTAGATGTGGTACATCAATTATTAGGGTTTTTGAGAGGCATAAAATAGATTGTCTCAAACATTCCATTCATTTACCCAAAATGACGGCCCAAATCTATTTTTATGATTAAAAGATGATGATCAGGGTGATTTATACCCTGGGTACTTAAGCAAGACTAGCATGACGTTTAAGTACGACTATAGCTAGTAGGTTACAACATAATTATATAAGGTGACAAGGATTAAGGGATTCAATTTCCAAAGGGTGGTATGATAATAATCAAGTATCAAATTGGTATTTAACTACCTTAAACATTTAACATACATTTGTATAATAAACTTATCATGAAATTTTGATAGTTTAAAGGAATATAATTTGCATAAAATGTAGATTTAATATGATCAAAATGTTGAATCACTTGGGTCAAGGGCAAGAGTTTCTTGATAGTCTTGAGCTTGATCCTGCTAGGGCTCTTCGCGTTCTCAAACTCTACTCGGACGATCGTGCCGGAAAAAGAAACAACAACAAGAAAAACAAATAAATACTAAAGAAATAACAACTGAACTCCAAAGAAACCAAAACCACTGCCATTAGCAAGATCTTGAATTTAGAAATTTTTAGAAACAAATTTCACTTGAATCGGAGTTAAAACGAGGGAGAACGAATCCTCCAAAGTTTGAATTTAGAATTACATATAGAAAAGGAAAAGGAGAGAGAAATCATCTCTCTAACATGAGGGACCCACTACGCAGTGACTCGGTTCACCCAACAGCGCATGGATTGACTCCGTACGCATGGTGCACTAGCCCACTGAGGTTTGCTCCATGCAATGAACACTCCAGGCCCACTTGTCATTGAAACAGGAGTTAAGGACTTCATTTAACTGCCTAGGGTCCACATGGCAAAGACTCAGTGCAGCAATTAAGACCAGCAATTAACTCCTAACCCTAGAGATAGAGATTTAGGTAGTTAATGATGCGTGCACAGTGAGTGTCCTGAGTTCGAACAAATAGAGTAGTCCCGCGCCACCGTAGCATACTATAAATAGGTGCGCCACCGCCATGCTCACAATCGGTAGAGGGAACACGGCGGTGGGAATACCAAAAATGGAACCGCATTGAGCATGCGATCACAAGGGTACCATCGGTGGGGTTCTGTAACAACCCTCTCGAAATACACCAGATTTTTTTTTGAGCTACGGTACTACTGCACAGAGGAGCAGTAGTACCGCTCGGTGTATCCTGAGTGAAGGTCTACCAGGACCTCCCAGGAGGTCTTCAAGACCTCCTAGAGGTCTTGGCCGTTGTGCAATGAGCCAGTCCCAGGAATCCAAGCTGGCTCGCACAAACTAGCAAAGGTGTGATCAAATCCATACAAAAGCTAAGAGAAACAGAAGACAGAACAACATATATTATTAAAGACCAAACCGGCCAAGCTTCTTACACGATACTGCCACAAAGGCTACAACAAGAGCTCAACTGCAGTGGAAACAAAACACCAAAAGGCAGGTCCAACCGATTAGCCCACCGGCTATCGAGTGGAGGACATCCCCTAGGTCGCAAGGTCTCCAGAGACCTCTTCTTCACCGAGCTTTGAGCTCCCGAAACTTCCTGCAACTGCTGATTAAAATAGAGGGCACAAGCCATGAGTACTTTTGAATGTACTCAGCAAGCTGTGGGAAAGTGTATGTAATAATACTCATGCAAGGCTTGCCAAAAGAGAGCTATAAGGTTAGTTGCACAAAGCAATGATTGACAGTAAATAACATGTATAGAATGCAAGACACAAGTTAAAAACAGTAATACATAAATACATTAGATTTTCAAAGGATACAGTGAGCACCCACTCACTCCCAAGGTACCAATCAAGACCTCTCTGGAGCACCCACTCTAGAGTTCCACAAGACCAGCCCTTGGTCCACTTCGCGAGCCAGCCATGACCCCTCTAGAGCCGGCCAAGGTCTCTTCGAGGTAAAAACCATGACTTCGTCGAAGCGCCCAGGAAAGCAGTTTTTATAAAAAGAATTCTACCCCTCATTCAAAATCTCCGGGCGTGTCCATAACCGATGACGTGGTTATTTAAATAGATTTACACTCTGCAGAGGTGTACAACTTTACCCACAAGAGGTAGTCACTTGATATTACACACGTTATCTTAGACATGTGAATCAAGTAGAGACTACCACCAGATTTTTACAAGGTCCTGCTCTAACTTGGTCACAAAACGCTAAGGTTTCGCCATCTCAGTGTGCGTATAGCACCCGGTGGCCCCCTCTTGTGCCATGGTGCACCAACACCTCCTCTGCCTTGGAACCGAATCAGAGCATGACCAATTATTACACCCGGTCTACCTCATAATGGACATGTGGTTGCACGGCATGGCTCTAGATCAATGGCTCCCAAGGTTCAGTCCTTAGATGGCTGCTCAGGCGAGGCGAACTACAAACCAAATGTGACCCCAAGCTTTAACTCTAGGGCACCCAGGTGACTCCATAGCTACAACTTTTGGAGCCCCCATGTGACTCCATAGCAACAACTTTTGGAGCACCCACTACTCGCACCTTGCCAACTCGCCGAGCATAAAACAAGTTTTGGGTTCAACCTGGCCAAGGACCACCCTGGTCCCAGCACTGCAAATTTTAACAAAGTGGTCTCGCACCACAAACAACGCAACTATGGCTTCAACCCTAGTTGCTTATCAGTGGCACCAACCAAAATTCCATAATTCAATTAGTCAAGTTAAGCAATATTGATTCATGAGGAGACTAGCGTCTACTAGAGCATGGCTAAGCAAACACGATACCCATATTGGCAATAACAATAAAAGGCCAACTAACAGTACCCATCCTGAGGTGTTAAAGGGAAAATATGTCAACATGTGAGTTGCCAAAGAAGCAAGGAGGCATAAGACAGATAGGTATTTAACTAGAGCCAGAACCATTTTATAAAAGAAATAGCCATGCAGGTTTACAATAAAATAAGGCACTTTGTAAAGATAGGCTCAAAATGATTAAGGACCACGACTTGCCTTCAGTGGCGAGCTGCTGAGCTTCTACAAGGGCTACTGGATCTTCGAGCTCCTCGGCACCAACGGAGTCTACACATTGCAAAGAAAAACAAATCAATAAAGCAACTCCAAAAAGCAACCGAAAGAACTAAGCAAGAACTAAAGGAAAAGATCCACAGAGAGGGAGGTCCAACGAAGGGAGGACCAGCAAAGGGGGAGGTCCAAAACCGAGGAGGTCCCAAAGGAGCAAGGAGAGCTTCTCCAGAGCCGAGAGAGACAAAGAGGAGGGGTTTGGGTTAAGAACAACAAAAGAAGAAAATGGTGCCCTGGGTGCTCTTTTTAAAAGAAGGAGAAAAGAACACCACCAAAAGAAGTGACCAGATTCAATGGTAGTGTGGCAGAGGCACACTGCCAGATGCTACGAAAAGGATTAGAATAGGTAAAGGAGGG
Source organism: Ampelocalamus luodianensis (assembly GCA_036346255.1). NCBI lineage: Eukaryota > Viridiplantae > Streptophyta > Magnoliopsida > Poales > Poaceae > Ampelocalamus > Ampelocalamus luodianensis. The sequence continues at coordinate 1,812,668 of CM070627.1, forward strand.
GGACAAGAGAAAGGCTGACAACACTAAAAGGGCATAGACTTTTGTAATAGAAATGATGTGACAAGAGGTAGAAAAGGTACTGACAGGGCTGACAAAGGGGACGGGTCAGGACTAACAAAGAGGTCAGTCAAACTAGGGTGAACAGACTAGTCAAAAGGGGTGATCTCAACCCACCAAGGTGGTCTTTGCAAAAAGACCAGAGGTCATGACCTCAAGGGGAGGTATGATTGCAAGGGTGGTCTTTGCAAAAAGACCACAGGGAGGTCTTGAGGACAGGGGGGTCCTAAAGACGGGAGGTCTAGACCAACAAGGAGGTCTAAACACAGAGAGAGGTCTTAGACCTGCAAGGAGGTCTAAACACAGAGGGGAGGTCCTCAGAGGAGGTCTAAGCCTCAGAGAAAACCTAAACCGCAAGGAGATCTAATAGCCAAGATAAAAGCGAGGGAGGTCCTGGACGGTTAGATCAACCACGGGAAAACACCAGGGGGGTCTGAACCTAAAGGCGGTCCAAACCACAAGAGGGAGGTCTAGTCCACGAGGGTCTAAACACAGAGAAAGGAGGTCTAAACCACAAAGGTCTAAACACATAAAGACAGGAGGTCTAGACCACAAAGATCTAAACACAGAGAAAGGAGGTCCTATGGACAAGAGGTCCAACAGGCACAAGGAGGTTCTGAGGACAGGAGGTCCAAAAGACACGAGGAGGTCCTGACGGTTAGATCTCCAAAAGGGGAGGTCCGACGGTCAAGATCAAAAGTAAGGGGAGGTCCTGACAGTTAGATCTCCAAAAGGGGAGGTCTGATGGTCAATATCAAAAGCAGGGGGAGGTCATGACGGTTATATCTCCAAAAGGGGAGGTCATGACGGTTATATCTCCAAAAGGGGAGGTCTGACGATCAAGATCAAAAGCAAGGGGAGGTCCTGACGGTTAGATCTCCAAAAGAGGAGGTCCGACGGTCAAGATCAAAAGTAAGGGGAGGTCCTGACGGTTAGATCTCCAAAAGGAGAGGTCCTAACGTCCAGATCTAATAAGGGAGAGGTCTGAGCGGTTAAGATCTCCAAAGGTGGAGGTCCTAACGGCCAGATCTAATAAGAGGGGGCCTGAGCGGTTAAGATCTCCAAAAGGGAAGGTCCTAACGGCCAGATCTAATAAGGGGAGGTCTGGACTAAAGGAAGTCCAACCAAAATATTACAAGGAGAGGTCTAGAGAACAAAGGAGATTGAACCTACAAGGAGGCCTAGCTGGAAGGAGGTCTGGACCTTCAGATCCTAAAGAAAGAAAGGTCTGGGTGGAAGGGAAAACCCAAGGGAGGATATCTCCAAAAGGAGGAAATCTAAGGCAAGAGGTCCAAAAGAGGAACTCGAAGGAGGTCCTAAGAGAAGAAAGAAAAAGAGGAAAAGAAGGTCAGAAAGATGAGAGGGATCTGGATATCAGGAGATGTCCAACAAAAGGAGGATCTGGGCATAGGGGAATGTCCAACAAGAGGAAAGTCTAGAGAAAGAGGGAGGCCTAGAGGGGAAAAGCTAGTCTGGAGAGCAAACAAGGCAAACAGAGGAAAGAGGCTAAAGGCCAAAGAGCAGCAAGAAACTCCAACAAACAAAGAACACCAAACAACTGGGTTTAGTTGAAGTTTAGTTAGGTCAAGTTAAAGTTCTTTTTTTAAAAAAAAATCTCAAGTTAAACTTTGAACTCTCAACAAAACCAAATGGTTATTTTTATTTTAAAAAGCTTAAAGACTCAGGACAAACGGGACGTTACAGGTTCGAGGTGGACCGTAGTGGCGGCGACGCCGGCGAGGAGTGGCGGTGACGCTACTGTCGTTGCGGCCATGGAGAACTGGTGGCACCTTCAACTAAAGAAGGAGAGCACGAGAGAAAACAGGACACAGAGAACTCACCAAGATCGAGAGAAAAGCCGGAGGAGGTCGGGCCTCTTATAGTCAGAGATAGAGGAAGATGGCCACTGAGGGTGCTTGAAGAGCTTGCGAGCTCCCGAGGGTGGCGTTGGTCAGCGGGAGTGACGGGCGGAGGAGAAAAGGAGGGGATGGCCAGAGGAGAGGGGGGTGTCTGGGCAAGGTGACACGGCACGCGACGTGGCACAGTGCACAGCAAGGCGAGGACCGGTGGGAGCGGCGGGCGCACGAGATGGGCGTAGGGATGGGCGCGAGAATGGCGCGTCCAGAGCGTGCTCTGGTGCGTGCAGGTGGCAAGGGGTTCTGGGGTGGTGGCCAAGGGCCGGGAAGGGGAGAAAAGGTCTAAGGGGAGGTGGCAAGGTGTGGGAGGGGGGGTGGGCCAAGGAAAAGGCCAGAGGAGATAGGCCAAGCCCGAGGAGGAAGAAATGGGCTAAGCCCAAGAAAATTGAGAGAGGGATTTGGAACCGGAGAGATTTTTGAATTCAAACAAACTTTGAAGCTTTGAGGAGAGACTTTAAATTAACAACTTTGAACTGAGCTTTGAAAGCTTGGAGGGATTTTTAGAAATACACACTTAAGCTTTGAATTAAGTTTTTGAACTCCTTTTTCAAACCGGAAACCAAATTAAAACCACCCCACAAATGGGATGGTACACGCTGGTCACGCAAATATGGCAAGAGTTGGGTCTTCCACAACAGATAGTTGCTGCGACTCAACTTGATGTTGATGAGGTGGCCAAATGACGGGGTTGGAAGTAAGCCGAAGCCGGATGCAGGGAAGATCCCGACACTATCAGTGCTGCCATTGTTGCTACCGATGCCAGACATGGTTTGGGGTGTGTGGTGTGTGGCTCTGATACCATAAAGAAATTATGAAATCAAGGAAGAGGAAGAATGGTTGACTGTTTTTATATGGCCGGAAGATGTACAGTATCTATCGACAATCTGTAACTGAACGCTGACTGACTTCTGTTAGTCGTTTGGATACAGAGTAATACAGTTGTAGAATCACAACTAATCTAAACAGCTACGCATAGATTTACACGGTGATTTTAACACAGCCCCACGAACGCCGGCGGCGCCGCGGAGCTCTGCAAGAAGAGTCGCTCGACGAACGCCGCAAGTTTTTGGACAAAATGAACCAGAGAGACTCGGTACGTTGGGCTACCACGGCTGTGGAGCTCGACCGTACTGCACCGACATATGGCAATCAACAACTGTAGTAACGTTTATTCTTATAACAAATGCGCCGGCCTTATCATCCAATCAATAATAATATTCTCGTGCATACACAATATCAATCAGAAAAAAATACCCTATAGTGGTGACCTATGCATCTGAATCGGAATCGAGTGCGTGTGTTATGTACACAGCAGCAGAGACGAATCGCATATCTGCAGTGCCTGAACTCTGAACCTCTCAACTCTGAAGGCATGCATGCCTCAAACAGCAGCTGCAACCAACAGATGCAGCAGCAGCAGCGTCAGGGAGAAGGAGACGCCTCCGAACGCAGGGCGGCCGACATGGCCTGCACCGGCGGGCCGCGGCACCGGCGCCGCGCCGGGGTATGATCTGTTGTTGGTTGCGTCGTTCTCCTGCGGCTTGAGGTGAGCCGCCGTTGGCCCCGGAGCAGGGCTGGGGCTCCCTTCTGGGGCGTCTGCCATCCTCACATTCTTGTAACCTGCAGATAGGTAGTTGGAATGGTGGTGATCAAATAAATTTAAGCTACTTGGTATCTTTCTTTGTACACATAACACCCTCGTGTCACCAAATAAATTTAGGGACTATCTATTCATAAGTTGTCTGAAATTTTCTTAAGTTTAAGTCACTTGTTGTGATCATTGGATCAATATCCAATCATATAACATCCATTGGATCAATATCTAATCATATGACAATCATATGGCACACCAATCTCTACACAAATCCAATGGTCACAACAAGTGATTTAAACTTAAGAAAATTTCAGGCAACTTAAAACTAGCAAAACCGATAAATTTAAGCAACCGAGGTTCTTTTTACACGAGGATTGAGGTTACTTACAGTCGAACTTCTGCCAGCCCAGGACCGATCTCTCCCGGTCGAACACGACTTTCAGGCCCGTCATGAAGTTCTCTGCATGCATCAGATCATGGACCGATTATATAAAAACTTCTGAAAATCAAGCGATCCTACTTGTGTAGCAAACAAGAACGAAACATCGGTGGAATTTAGAAAAAGATCGATCGAATAAGAGAGCCTACGTCCAATGATATTGATGCTGATGTCGCTCTTCAGGACTGCCAGGCAGTAACCGACAGCACGAACCTGTTGTGATATATAATACCTCCTTTAAGAGACTAGCTTTGTATGAAGAACATCCACCTACAAATAATCTTTGATGTTTCTGAAACTCTTCCTCCCTTAATTCAATTTACCTTCCCGTTTGTCTCGTCGACGATGACAACGAAAGGTTGAGTGACCGGGAATAGGGCTCCTCCTCTGGTCGTCAGGCTCAGGCTCACGTCAGGGATGAGCACCTTTTTTTGGTCAGGGCTGCATTAACAGCTGGTGCAATTGAGAATGCATGGGGGTGGGGAAAAACAGAAACTAGAAAAAAAGGCTAGTATCAAGCATCTAAGGTTCGGCAGGGTGATCCTCTGCCCCCTATACTTTTTAACATTGTAGGGGACATGCTTGTCATTTTTATTTCTCGTGCTAAAGAAGCAGGTCTGTTGTCAGGAATAGTGCCTCACTTGATTGACGATGGGTTATCAATTTTACAGTATGCTGATGATACTGTTCTCTTTTTGAATAATGATTTGGAACAGGCCAAGAATCTGAAACTCATTCTTTGTGTCTTTGAACAGTTATCGGGGTTAAAGATTAATTTTCATAAAAGTGAGATCTTTTGTTTTGGCTCCGTCAGATCTGCTGAACCTCAGTTTACACAATTATTTGGTTGTGAAGTGGGCACTTTTCCTTTCAGCTACTTAGGTATCCCTAAGATAGAATTGAGAAAAAGCTTAGTAGTTGGAGAGGAAAAAATATGGGGGGGGGGTTAGTTCTTATTAAATCTGTGCTCAGCAGTCTACCAATGTTTATGTTTTCTTTTTTTGAAGTGCCTAGACAAGTTCTCAAACGACTTGACTTTTATCGATCTAGGTTCTTCTGGCAGGGCGATAATCATAAACGTAAGTACAGACTTGCTAAATGGAGTTTAGTTTGTTCACCCAAAGAGCATGGAGGTCTCGGTATTCAGAACCTAGACGCAAAAAATAAAAAGCTTACTTGGGAAATGGTTATTTAAGCTGATTAATGAAGAAGGGGTTTGGCAATCCTTGCTAGCTAGGAAGTATTTGGGTGACAAGAGTCTTTCGCAAGTGGTTAATAAACCTGGAACGTCCCGGTTTTGGTCGGGGCTAATGAAAATTAAAGATCATTTTCTTCGATTTGAGTCTTTCCAGGTTCGAAATGGGATGCAAACTAGGTTTTGGGAAGATATTTGGGTAGGAGATACTCCGTTAAAAAGTCAATACCCTGCCCTTTATAATGTGGTAAGGAGAAAGGATGATACGGTGGCAACTATTATGAGATCGAGCCCTTTAAATATTTCCTTTCGAAGACCTATTGTTGGATCCAAGTTAACGGCTTGGAATGAGTTAATGTTGAGAATTGTGTATTTACAGTTAAGCTCTCAAAAGGACATCTTTAAGTGGAATTTAAATAGATCTGGTTTGTTTACGGTAAAGTCTTTCTATGGGGTACTTATTAACAATGTTCAAGTCCCTATTAGGAATTTATTTTGGCGAATTAAAATTCCCTTAAAAGTGCAAATTTTTCTTTGGTATCTTGAAAGAGGAGTTGTTTTAACTAAAGATAATCTGCTTAAACGCAATTGGAGGGGAAATATTCAGTGTTGTTTCTGTATTAAGGATGAAACAATTCAGCATCTTTTTATTGATTGCCCAGTTGCACGTCTTGCATGGTGGGTGGTTCGATGCGCTTTTAATTTATCTCCCCCGGTGAGCATAGCAAACATGTTCGGGAATTGGTTAGCCGGTATTCCAATATCTTTAAAGTCACAACTCTTCGTGGGAGCTAGTGCTTTATGTTGGTCTATTTGGTGTTATCGGAACGATGTTGTTTTTAATAAAAAGAGGATCATTAATCCTTTGCAGGTTATCTTCTTGTGTGGATTCTGGTTGCGTGCTTGGGCAAATTTACAAAAATCGGCCCAAAAGGAGTTTATGATGGATGAAAGCCTCAGATTGGAGTTTGTAGCAAAGCAACTCCTCAACTCTCACGGGTGGCAACTTAGTCACCGGATTGGCAGTTGATCATTTCGATGAGTCTATCTTTGGTTGTATGGCTTCTAGCCATTTGTTAGCAACTTTGATTATGTTGGTATTGTTGTCATTTTGACTATTTGGTGTTGTAAGGTTTCTAGCCATTTTTAGCAACTTAGTTATGTTTGTACTTTTCTTCGTTTAATAAATGGGTTGTGTGCATCTTCGATGCAGAGGCCGGAAGGACTTTTTCTCTTCCATTATCTAAAAAAAATCAAGCATCTAAGGTCAAGAAAAGCAATTCCACATGTGTAAGTAATCATATGTTCCACATCTAAGCATCTAAGGTTATGCTAATGCATGGCATAAGTAATGATATGCTCCATTAACTACAAATGGTAATCCCAAACAGAGAAGCATAATATCTTCTGCTGAATGCTAGTCTGGTTACATTGGTACTGGATCATCACACAGAACTATTCAACTGAAGCCTATGTAAGACTGCAAGTGTTTTTGTCAGAGAAAGCAGACACTACGTGCAAACCATTCAGACAACCAAAACACTTCTCTCATAAAAAAACAATCACATTATAAGTAGGAGAAAAAAGGCCAGTTATTATGTTTACCTTAGTCCATAGCAATACTCGAATGGAAGAGAATCACTAAAATTGGCCCTTTTCTCGCGAATCTGGGAGTTGAACTGCAATGCAACAAGAACAGATAAGTCTGAGGCCTCAAAGTCATGCACGTCCCTGACAGAAGAACACTTACATTGGTGGCGAGCTCCGTGTAGGCCGGGTCGTTGAGATAGGTGAAGGACGTGCCGGAGTCCACGACGGCGGTGAATTCCACCGGCAGAGACTTGTTCTCTACGTTGATCGTCGTGATGCTGATGTTGTACGTTGGGCTGCACCAAAAAACATCATCACATGTCAGTCTCGGCTAGGAAAGGGTTTGGAAGTGACAGAGAACGTAACTGTATGTTTCTGACGATGAATGGCGTCTCGGCCTGGTCCCGGCTGCCGGCGTCGCCGAAGTTGATCCGACCGAAGCCGTCTTCGCTGAAGCACATGGAGAAGCTGTTGGACGCCACGAGGCCGCTGCTGGCCAGCACGCTCGGCACGGAGACCTTGTCCATGCCGAGCCCCAGCAGGCCGTCCGCCGCCGCGCCGTCCAGGAACAAGCCCGTCTGCTCCTGCCCGCACCCGAACACGATGGGGGCCTTCACCACCTCGCCGGCGGCTCCGCCGCCCTGCTTCTCCCTGGTGAGGTAGAGGACGTCCTCGACGAGCACCCCCGAGGAGGAGGTGTTGGCGGACACGTACTTGACGGTGTAGGGGCAGCTGCTGTTGCGCGTGGCGCATGCGTTGGGCAGCTCGCAGAGCCCGTGCTCACACGTAACCGTCTTGCTCGTCGACGACTGCCTCGGGCTGTACGGCCGGAGCTCTGGCCCGCCCTGCACCGTGGCGTTGGCGATCGGCGCGCAGTGCTTGCAGTCGCAGGGCACCCAGAAGAGGTTGCTTCCAGTGTCGAGCGCCACCAGGAACGTCGCGTTCGGCGTGCCCAACGCCACCTCCGCGTAGTGCAAGCTGCAACAAATCGATAAAAGCTATGCTTTTTATTTCTTCTTTGGAACACTACAGAGGAATCAACGAGGTTAATTAATTAACGGCACGCGAGAGCAGGGCAGGGCGTACAATCCGTCGAGGAGGACAGTGGCATTGCCGTCGGCGAAGGTGAGGAGGCCGTTGCCATCGGCGAGTTCGCGGCGGGCGAAGAGGGCGCGGTCGTGCCGGGACAGCGCGGAGTAGTACTCCGTTGAGCTCTGCCTAGCTTCGGGCCACCACGCGCCGGGGTGGCCCCGCGCCTCCGCCCAGCGCCGGACCACCGGGGAGAACCGGTGGTGGAGGTTGAACCCAACGCCGGACGCCTCGCCGGCCGCAAGCAATGCGGCGACGGCGAGAGCGAGGAGGAGGACGCGGTAGTGGGTGGAGTGAGCCATGAGGAGGAGAGGCGTGCAGGGGTAGCAAGATGGTTAGTGCGCGTAACATTCATCTTATGAGGAGGAGGAGGAGGAGGAGGAGAAAGACTCTTGGTGATGAGCAAGTCAAAGTCTTGTGTTGTTTTCGTCAACGGTAGGGAGATGTAGAGCGGACTTCGTCGGCGACCGGAAGAGGAAGGGAAGTGGCTGCCCGGCCGGCCGTGTCCGCCGGGTGGGATAGGCAGGAGATCGTTTTGCGGTTAGGTCCTTGTACTTTTCTATATGCCCTTGTCTTGGACTTTTTTATTTTATCACCTCGTGTAGGGCCTCGGCTCTTAGATTCTCAAAGAAGCCCAGCTAAATACCCCAACTCTTTTGTTAGAATTAGGATCACTCGAGGAGCGAAGCACTCTCCTAGTAAAAAAAATCTTTGGGTAACTCTCGCAAGGAGCGGGTCTCCAATTACCAATATACCCATGAAGTTGAGGGTTATTTACCCATCAAATGCCATCGAATAAAAGCCCCCATCCGCCTTTCTTGTGGGCCCTCTCCCCTCAATTAACTAATCTCGGCTCAACTTCTCTGTCTCACCTATCTCACCTGCATGGAGAGCAGCGTACTCTTGCACCGGAGCTTGCCGCCGATGATCCCAAAGCTCCTCGACGCGGCCTTCTTGAGAGACCCTTGATTGCTCAACTCCGGTGCTAGAGTTCCATAATGAATGCGACAATTGCAAAGAAATTCTAAAAATTTGTGTACAAATAGAAATGAGTAACAAACAAATAGACTGAAATGCTAAACCAAGGGTCTTTTTCCCTTCCAACCATCTCTCCCAGGTTTTGGGAGCCAATCTCCTACTAAACGCATCTCTCAGTGGCTCTAAATTCTCAGAGAAGTGGATCCCTTGAGGAGCAAGGAGCTAAACAATAAGGAGTAGAGCCCTACTAAATAAGGAGTAGAGCCCTACTAAACATGCCCTAGTCTTGTGTGGCTAATGGCTTCTCAGAGTCGAGATATTGTATGGTTTACTAACATTATTAGGCTCCGTTTTGACCTCGAGGATTTTGGGATTTCTGCAGGAGTTGAAATGTTCCACATGGAATTTCTACATTCCAAACAAGACTTTATTTTTCCTAAGAAAAACTGTATTACAAGTGGTTGTATCTGCTCCGTTTCTTCCTCTCTTTTTTGAAATTTGACCATACGCTCTAATATTCACTTAAGAAAGAAGACTTGGATGGGTGGGTCAATTTTTATTATACAGATATACAATTTGGTGCGTAGCTAGGAGTATTTTTTCCATAATATTTTGCGAGTTGAAGGGTTCATACGCAAAAAGGCAGTACTTTCTCGAGGACATCCAGGACTTGGACTTGTTCTCGATGTTGGACTCGAGGTGGTTGGAATTGGGCAGCATCACCACATCACGTCCAACAGATAGACAGAAAGAAAATCTAGGACCAAACAATTTATGCAGCCAGCAATGTAAGCAGGCACTTGAACTGTAGAATTGTCAACGTATCCTGGCGATTGCACATGCATGTACTGATGATCCTTCGGTTCATCCCCTGTATCGGCTTGCAATTCGCCATGTAGCTATTGTAATCAGAGGTTGGGATGGGAGGAAAGAATATATATGCATGTATGTCAACTCGAAAAATTATGCAAAACCTTGCCGCTAGCGGTGCAAACGGAGCGGATAATTCCTGACAGACCAAAAACTTGCGGAGTGGATGCGGAAGAGATAAATAGTTATCCGGTATTATCCGTATTCGACTCCGAGGAAAAAATGTGGAACAGGATATGGGATGAGCGATATACATCGGTAAGTATCCGTATATCAGGTGGTACGAGGAAAGCCTATTGTAACTTCACTTAGGAACATGATAATAGATAGGTGTATTGATGTATCTGAGCAGGCAGGGGATACTGAGTATTTTTCCTTCGATATCTCAACGATTAGTCTCTCTGTATTCGCTCTGATTGTACCCCTACTGTTTAATGTCCTATGCAATGGTGCAAAAGAAGCGGATAATATCCGTCCGGCCGACCAATCGAAGGCTCACGGAGTGAATACGGGACGGAGAAACATGTATTCGACACTATCATGTTCGACACTATTATGTCTATTCATAAGGTGATTGAAATTTTCGTAAGTATAAGTTACATTTTTTATCCATTAGATCAATATCTAATCATATCACACATCAATCTTTACACAAATATAATGATTATAATAAGTAACTTAAACTTAAGAAAAATTTAGATGATTTAAAAATAGCAAGACTGTAATTTAAATTGGTCTCTCTTTTTAATTCAGAGTAACATGTTGACTATGAAAAACAATATCAAGTCTAGCTAGCCAACACACATGCGGCACTAGTGCTGTTGGTGGATGCCCTCCGAGTACAGGCTAGCACCTAACACAATCTAAGTACAAGAATAGTTTCAAGAAATTTTTCTCCTTGGAATCTAGTACAAGGGTTTGTACACACGAACCTTGGAATCAGTCCCATTGTTCGAGAGATATTTTATCCGCAAGATTTAATAGTCCAATCGAATGGTTTTTGCAGTCTCATATACGTCGTATATTATGTTGAAGTATAAGTAAATTGTTCGTCTTTCATCATTAGTTTAAGCTTTTAGGTGAACTAGTTGGTACATGCAATTCAATATAGTATCAGAGCCAAGAGGTCTTGAGTTCAAGACCCGGTTGGTGCAATTAAAAATAATAATTGCAGCCAACTTCTATTCCACATCTTAGCTCTGAAAGAGCTTACACGTGAGGGGAAGTGTTGAAGTATAAGTAAATTGCCACTTTTTCTTCTCAGTTTAAACTTTTGAGTGAACTGGTTGGTACATACAACTCAATAGTATACATATAAGGAGGTCCATAATATATTCCATGTTTTTAGCTCGCTGAGGTTTTTGCAGCCGGTGCAGATATTATATGGTTCAGAAGTAAGTGATCATACTGACGGGTGCTCTGTTCTTATTAGCTGAAACAACAACTGCATCTGCATGCAACCTCACAGACAGACAGACAGACAGTCAGACAAAATGCCGTGTTCTCTTCTCTCTCTCCTGGGAAAAATATCAGACGTGGTCTTGGCTGAAAGAGACAAGCAAAAGAAAGTTTGGCCGCTCACGACCCTGACGTTAACACGTAGTTGAACAATACACCTCGGAACAAAAGTCCAATGTGAGCTTTCTGGCCCTTTTCGTCTGAGCAAATTACGATCCCACTTCCGGAACAATGAGACACACGCATGCAAACAAAAAATCTGGTGCTCTCGCAAATGAGTCTATCGAGAATTCGAGATGAACCATTTTACCCCGTTTGTTCCCAAAAGAAAATCCATTCTGCTATATGTTTTTTTGGGCCCAATCAGAAAACCGCAGTGAATTTGAGATAGGTTTTTGGCAGTTACTATCGAGTAATGAGGCCCATGGCTTGTACCTGACGGCCTAATCCAACAACAAATTGTCTAAGCACTTTTATGGAGTCTAATGAACACAGATTAGCATTATACTGGCAGTCCATCATTACGATCGACAGAGCTAGATTAGCAGCAGCATACGATCTGGTCCACAGCCACAAGTCAGGCAGGTTTTCAATGCTGAAGAAGATGAAGTTATTTTTTTCCTTTATTTTTCCCGGCTAACTATGCCCAAGCCCAGCCCAACAATATCCATTTCTCCCCCTTTACGAAACCAGCAGAAGCAGCCGTCGTCTCTACTCGATCGAGCGCACGTACTGCATGTGCTACCGTGCCTGGCTAATGGCCATCTCTCTCTCTCTCTACGTCGGTGACAGCAACTCAGCAAGTAAAGAAGCAGCAGCGCGGTCAATTCTACAGCTTCAACACATTTCTAAAGCATGTTTGTCCTGAAGCGCCGACTGATGGAGATGCATATATATTTTTTAAGACAATAGAAGAGAAAAAGGAGAAGCATATATATGCAGCCCTTTCTCCCTGTCCTCTACTTAACATCTTAGATACATTTGTTCTTCAGTCCAACTTAGTTGGCTGCCTCAAGTCATAACTATTAGTGCCGTGATATTCTACTGTCTGATTCGGAACGTACCCAAGAGAGAGAGAGAGAATACCTACCTGTTGTCAATCACTGCTCGTAAATGTTTCACAAGAATCTGTTCATTCGTGCAGTCAAATCCGTACACGTTTACAAATATGTAAAAGAGAGAGAGAGCACATATATTCACATGAGGCCATGTGTTGCCAAACAAAACAAAAGGAACAGAGCTTTGTACCACTTTGCTACTATATTGCAAGTTGGATATGGATAGTATTATGAGCAATGTATCTGATCCTCCTGCGAAGGGATAATCGATCACCAACTGAAATATTTAATCTGGAGGCGTCATGATGCCATCCATCTGCAGGAATCTATCTCTATCTTATCTGACAATGTATCTGATCGTGCAAAGAAGCAGCTGCGAAGCTGCCGATCGATTCTTGCCTGCCTCTGCCTCTCTCCCATCCCTCCCCCTCTGTCTCAGGCAGGGGAATGATATTATAAGCAGTTGCTGTCTGCATAATTTCAGCTTAAAAATTGCTATCTTTTTTTAGGCTTAACACACAAAAAAAAAGCTGTCTTGGTTCACCTATAAGCCAGTTTCCAAATCTTCCTTTTCCTCTTCCTCTGTCTCCTGCTTACGTGTCGAGCCGGTGGCTAGTTGTAATCTGCAGCTTCTTCACCCTCCATTCTTTCGGCAAAAGGAAATGGGAGTATCAGTATTACTACTCCAGCTTAGTTTTGGAACAATGAAAAGCCAATACGCCGGTACTAGAATATATAGCTAGTACTGCTGAGATTTACCCTTCTTTTGAAATGTCATAGCTAGTACGATTTTATATGTACCAAGCACGATGCGATCCTGATATATGATGACCTTATTAATTACTCGCCATTGGAAAAGAATACATGCCCTGTTTGAAGATGTCATGATCACATTTTTGTCAGAAAACATGGTGTCGTGCACGCCAAAATAAACTGTTTTGGATATATCTATAATCTATCTAGCTATCTCATGCACGAATTATTGGTTGCCACTTCTTGTATCATGCATATTTCTGAGCCTGAGATTGCGACCACCAAGATCAGATTGACAGCAACTTGTCTGAATTTCCCTCTTTTTTTATGCACGGTTCTCATGTTGAGATTTGAGAGGGCTTACAGTGTAATGCGAGAAGTACTAGTAGATGTTTCAAGCTAGCAGAAAGAGATTTCGGCACAAATTAGAGAAGGTTAATTGGTCGTTCTCACGATCATTTCATTGTCCTTGAAAAATTGACAGAATGAAAACTTGGACCAAACACAAATTAGAGAAGGTTGATTGGTCGTTTTGACGACCATTTCATTGTCCTTGAAAAATTGGCAGAATGAAAACTTAGATCAAACTAAAAGAAAATGGGAACCGCTGGTCATGTGGTGAGAAGAGAAGAGATGATACATGGTAACCCCCCTTAATATTATTTATGTAACCTTTGAGCATGACGCTTGCATAGATTGGTCACAACACACTTGCTAGTTAGCACTGGAAAATCACATATACAATGGCACAAGGCACCAAAGCCTGACTTTTAATACTTCCTCTTATTCCAAATATAAATTGTTTTTTACCATAAATTTCTATGGAAAATGTTGTTTCACATAAAAATAATCTAATAATACTAATTTCATGTTATCAATCTTGATAAATATTTATATATCAATAGTAAAACTTAGAAATGTTTGACCGGCATAGATTCTAACACCACTACCATTTGAAATCGGAGGTAACAGAACCAACCAACGAACCAATGGACTAATAAACCAGAGGCTCAGAGGAAACCAAGGGGCCGGTGTGAATAGAATATACTACTACTCGTTCTCTTGACCTGTAATAATTAAGCAAGCAAGTAAAGCTGTAAAGATAAAGGCTGGTGAATCAAGAATGAGCCATTGTTGGATGGTAGCACGCCATAAAGATAAAGCACCAATGCAAGGCATGCACTAGCAGGCACTGTCCATGCGCAGCACTGGCCTTTCAGAGTTTCAGTTGGACAGTGTTGCTCTTGTTTCTGCCCTGAAACAGATTGAGCCGTGCTATACTGTGTGTGAGTATGAAGTATGAACGCTTGAATTGGGCCTCATCTATGGTACAGTTACGTAGGTACGTTCAGACCTGAGAGATGGTGTTGGGTTGATGTGGCATGCATGTTGGGCGTTTTCTGGTGCAGGCTCGCTCTTCTTTTCATCAATGCATGTCGTCGATCATTCACCCGAGCTGGGCGACTAGTTCATTAAGCTTAATAGTAACACCGAACATCCATCGATCTCGACACGCTTGTTTGACAAGAAAGACGACGAAAACATACGGCTAGCCAACCCATGTTCGAATCCCCTATTTTAATTACATTGCGGAAACAAGTCATATCCCTCGGGCATTTAAAACACACACGCGCGCTGTATGGTGGACCAGACCGTCGATGCTGGTCGTCATCTTTCCATTCCATTTGCTACTTCTCTGATGAAAATATTCAGATTTTCAGACCAGCTGAAACAGGATGTTGAGTATACTACAATTAACGTACTAAATATATGGTTCAAATAAGATTAAAGTAGTAACCTCCTTCAGAGATGCTAGCTAGGTAGCATGAGTTTAAGCTGATCGAGTGGTGCAATTAAGTTTGCTCAGAACAGAGTAGAGATCTCGTTAATTAAGCTTGTGCTACCTGTGTCAGGTAGGTGAAGCTGATGACCATGGACAGAGACAGGTAGGTGAAGGTGGCAAATTGAAGTCATCATCAATGTGTGTGAACGAACATTGCAGGAGAGGATCGATGGAGGATTCACAGATCGGAGGATCGAAATTTTATTAAACCAAGAGAGAGGAAAGGAGTCTTGGTTATTTCTTGGGGTCAATCTGACATCCATTCTAACGAGCGCTCGCGCGCGCGCGCTCTCTCTCTCTCGTTGGAAGGAGACGAACCACCTGAAAAAAGTCTCGGATTTTGGTCAGATATTTTTCCGGTAGGGACTAATCTGTGATTAAATTTTTGATCAATGTCATTTACCTCAAACCCCCTACATTTTCTCTCTCTAATCTCTTTATTTATTTATTTATTGCATCCGTGTCTAAACCCACGCGTCATCAAACGGCTGTTGGCTGTTGCAACGGGCTAGTTACTCGGCTCGAACCTCTCTCTTCCCTCGCCGCCGGTGAGCCACCGCCGTCGAGGCCGCCTGCCCCCGCTCGTCGGTAGCGCCCCGCCGCCCTTCCGTCTCCGACGCCTGTCGGGAGGACAGCGAGCTTCCATCTCCCCGCAGCCGGTCCGAGCCGCGTCCGGAGTCGGGTCGGGCGGGTGCTACCCGATCCGTTTGCCGCCCCTACCCTCCTCCGGTTTTCTCCCTTCCTCTCTCTTTCGCGACTGCTATTTTCTCTCCCTTCGTTTAGACAGAGAAAGAGGGGAAGAGACAGAAGAGGAGGCGACGCCCAAATCGCGCAATTCGATCGAGGCCCTCCCCTAATTCGCCAAATCCCCAATCCGAATCCGCCAATTGGGCGCCCTCGCCACGCAAAGGTGCGGTTTTTCCTCCCTCAGCTTTTTGCTCCCTTGGAGTCGCGCCCCCCGGGATTGGGGGCCTCTCTTTCTTGATCCGAATCAGCGAATTTATGCCTAGTATTTTCGGTGCTTGGGTGTTTGGATATCATTCGATCGCTGTATGCGGGTTTGGATTTCTTGGATCGGGGTGACGAATGGTATTGGGAGGTGTCTCGATTTGGTGGACGGTCAGCTGACACTCAGGAGAAGCACCCGCGCCGATTGGATGGTGGAATCGAGGATTTGGGGGAAATTAGTGTGCGAATCATGGTGTATAATTATATTCGTTAGCTCCCTTTTTAATGGTAATTATTAACTGCGATGCGAAGGATAAGGCGCGAGAGAGTTTTACAATTTACCGGAGGAGATGAGGTTTTGGATAATTGAATTGTTGGGGGATTAATCTTATTCTTATCGACATGTCAAAGCATCATTCCTTTTGTTTATCCAATAGAAGAAGTATGAAGAATTCTGCCTTCGCTGCTTGTTCTTCATAACTTATAGGCAAAATCTTAGCTTTGATCGGTTGCTGTAAGTTAATTGTCATAATTTTCGAGTGCGTGGTGGGAAATATTGGCTTTTTGAACATTTGATGTTTATTGAGTAAGAAATCTGGTGACGAACAGTGGCTTTGCTGCATTGTTTTTTCCTCTTGACATAAGAGAAGCATATTAAGACATTATAGAATGCTATGGCATGTGATATGTCTTTTTGAATTCAAGTAAAGCGATGATGTAGGTTACTCATTAGAAGCATGCTTATTATACTAGGACCTAAAGGTGCCAAAAGAGGTAATTTGATTAGATTTTCCGTCCTTCCGCATGTATTATTGTAAGAATGAGATTTCTCAGACCTTTTGGATTTTGAGTTGTAGACATAGCAACTGTTACTGTTACTCACAAAGAAAAGAAAGAAAGAAAGAATATGTTATCCTTGAAACTGTGTTTCCAAACCGAGTGCAAGCGATGGACTTTTGAGTTTTGAGTATCATTAACAAGCCATACTTGTGTTCCATATACTTATACATATTTTCTTTCCAGGATAAAGGAAAGAGATATATCCGTGCATTGAGAAGTGAAACTGCATTTATCTTGGAGCACAGATGAAGCGGGCTCGGAGGCGTATGTGGGTGGGATGACTGATGAGGGATGATAGTGACATTGATGAACTTGTTACGGGCGTGCTGGAGACCGTCATCCAACCGGCATGCCCGGACAGTCTCAGATGCTGCCGGTAGGCAGGATGGACTTCTATGGTACAAGGACACTGGGCAGCATGTAAATGGGGAATTCTCGATGGCTGTGGTCCAGGCCAATAACTTACTTGAGGACCAGTGTCAGATTGAGTCGGGTCCATTGAGCTTTCTTGACTCTGGCCCATATGGCACCTTCGTCGGGGTTTATGATGGACACGGTGGCCCAGAGACGGCTTGCTATATCAACGATCACCTCTTCCACAATCTGAAAAGTAAGTGCTAACCTGGGAGCATTATGCCTTAGTATTATGTTCATTTCATGCATTCTTGGTGCTATATCCACAGTAGTGTTTTACACTTTCCACATAAAGAGAGCGATTCAGTGATCATTCTATTCCTCCATGGCTTAATATTGCAGGGTTCGCATCGGAGCAAAATTCAATGTCTGCTGATGTACTGAAGAAAGCATATGAAGCTACAGAAGATGGATTCTTCTCTGTTGTCACCAAGCAATGGCCTGTGAAGCCTCAAATAGCGGCTGTTGGCTCATGCTGTCTGGTTGGTGTAATCTGTGGTGGCATACTTTATGTTGCCAACGTTGGGGATTCCCGTGTTGTTTTAGGAAGACATGTTAAAGCCACTGGAGAAGTTTTGGCTGTCCAACTGTCAGCAGAGCATAATGTAAGTATTGAGTCAGTGAGAAAAGAATTGCAGTCAATGCACCCGGAAGATAGGCAGATTGTTGTTCTCAAGCACAACGTTTGGCGTGTAAAAGGCTTAATTCAGGTGCGCCCTCTATCACTGGGAAGACATTTGTAGCTTTGAGAAAATTTGATTCAATGGCCATCTCATATTGCTTGTGTACATCCATGTTGGCAAAAGATAACTTTAGTTTCATCACCTTGAAGTTTAGCCTGTTCTCTTCCTTGTCTTCTGAATGGTATTTACTGAAAAACCTCATCCACGTTTGTCCAAGATAAATGACAAAACCAAGTGATTATAGGTGGTAGGGCCGTAGGGGGCAGAAACATATCTTTATGCTTGTGGATGAGAGATATCCCCTTTATGTGGTGGATGATTGTGGCATCACTGCTATATTTTTTAGTTGGGGAGGAGCTTGAAAATAATTGGAGGTTTTGCATTGTTAGTGCCTGTATCATCTAATGAATTGAGCTATTTTGCATCGCATGGATAGTTACTACTAAAGCAATACTTGCCTAGTATTTGTTATGTTTCAGTTAGGTTCATTTCATCACTCGGTTTAACCATTCATTAGTGAAAACTGTTTTGACGTTTACCCCCTTGATTATTCGCTCTCCAGGGCTTCGTGGCATGCCCTCACTGGGTTGCCATGATAAGACATTCAGATATGTGATGTTGAGTTTCTTTTGTATGAGTAACAAACTAACAAATTTGACGATACTTGCTGCTTCAATTACGTTGTCGTATTTCTTTCAAGGTCCAAGTGAAGATTTTTGACTTTTCTCTATTTGTTGTATGTTGCAGGTCTGCAGATCAATCGGTGATACCTATCTAAAAAAAGCAGAGTTCAACCGGGAACCTCTGTATATAAAATTCCGCCTCCGTGAACCTTTTCAAAAGCCCATACTAAGTTCAGAACCATCGATTAATGTGCAACCACTACAACCACATGATCAGTTTCTCATATTTGCATCTGATGGACTTTGGGAGCACTTAACCAACCAAGATGCTGTTGACATTGTTCACAGTAGCCCTCGAAGTGTAAGCTTCCTACTCCTGTGTAAATAAATTGAAGTGACAAACATATTTCTGATCATATATCACAAAATTAAGAACTAAAGTACTATTATATGCCCTTGATTACCATTGGTCTCTCCTCAAAACAACAATTTGCATACTACACTTTTTTTTAGCAAATGGCAGGAGCTCTGCCAAACATTAAGAAGGAAAATAGAAACAACAAGCATATCAAAGATACAGTTCAAGGTCAAACAGGACAACAGCTAACAGCTGGAGCGACAAAAAGGAAATTTACATACGACATTGATGTTGTCAAATAATATGGATGGTTCTCTGTTCTCCTCAAAAACTACAGATTGCACATTACCATGGCATTTGTTTAGAAACATATAAAATCTAGCGATCACACTATCAGCAAAATCTTGATGTGGCATGGTTGCAGGTACAATAGAAAGTAGAACCCTTGATACAAAAGTTTGTGGTTGCCATGGAGTGGGCTGAAACCCATTACTGCTACCACGGAAGCTTAGCATCACTTCTTTTTAACTTTGTTATTGCTTAGCCCTCACTGAAAGGCAACTTGCATGAAAATGAAATAGACGTGTTAGGTGGCTGATGCAGGTGAAGAGTGTGATAATGATCCACTCTCTCTGAACTTTTCAGGGAAGTGCTAGGAGGCTCATAAAGGCAGCGTTGCAAAAGGCAGCCAAGAAAAGAGAGATGCGGTACTCTGATCTCAAGAAGATTGATCGCGGTGTTCGCCGCCACTTCCATGATGACATAACGGTCATAGTAGTCTTCCTTGACTCTAGCCTTGTAAGTAGGGCGAGCACCTGCAGGGGTCCTGCTGTTTCTCTAAGAGGCCGTGGTGTGAGCCTGCCCAGCAATACGCTAGCACCTTATGCGTCACAGACGTAGCCCCAAGCAAGTGCCTGGTGGAGACGACACCCCTGACTGAAGAAGGTTTTTCTTCCCTTGTGGTAAACGTCAGTCATATTGGCCAATGATGTAAAAAAATGGAGAGGCACATAAGCTCTTCTCCAGCTTTTTAATCCCATCACCATAGTAATGTATGTTTCAATATTTGACTTAAAACGGATAGCTAGCTGCTCTGTTCTGTTGTGCTCCTGATGCTCCATGGAAAACGAAAATCTTTCCAGCTGAAAAGCAATTGTCTTGTTCCACCGCAGGAATTTTAACACCAGTGCAGATGAAATAATAAGCCAAAGGAGTAACTTATTAACTGATGTTGTGGACTCTGTCTCTATGTATGTATGTATATGTATGCTGTTTTGACTTGTACAAGCACTGTAATTTGTTGACAACTATATATGAAGCTGTTGATTTCCCCTTGAAGATTACGCTTTGAATATAGCAGTAACAAGCATGTCTCCAGCTCTGAACAAGATGTTGTAATCAATGGATTGGAAATTTGGAATAGATCTGCCTCTGTAGTATAGCGATGGTATAGATGACCGATGCTACAAACCTTGAACAGCTAGCTAAACACTATTCAACTCAGGTCAGTATCGTGCTGCACATCGTGGAGACTGCGATTCACGGTGCAAAGAATTGGATTTGGAACCTGATGGATCGGTTCATGTCATCTGCTGAAGCCCGTTCAAATTTAGAACTGGCATCCATCCTGGCAGCAATAGCATCATAGCAAGGCAATGTTCCATCGGTTCTCAGTTTAATCAAGGGCATCGTCCTCGTCTGTTGTCAGAAGACGGCGAGTCAGGGCACTGTAGCCGCCGACGCCGACGCCGAGACACGTTTGTTTTTCCGTGATTTCCACGTGTGAGGCGCGGGTTCGCACGCGCAGCAGCTGCGACCAACGCGCGTGGCGTGGGGGCGCGATGCTAACGGGAGCACTACGGAGTGCAGCTCATCCGCGACGTGACGTGATCAACACCTTGAATTGGGTTGGAGCAATTACTCGAGCCATCACCTCCTCACCTAACTCTCACCCATCACCCTGCCTGCCCTGCCCTTGCCAACCCCATCTCATCTCTGCTACATTTTTCTTCTTCCATTGCATCCATCTCTCGTTACTCTCTCTCTCTCTCTAGATCTCTCTGCTCCATGCTGAGAACTGAGAGCCATTGAATCATTGGGGCAGCACGTGTGTGTGTGTGTATGCCGTCTGTCCGGCCACTCCGAGGCAGCAGCAGCTTATTTTAGGCCATCACATGGTCATCCGATCCATATTTATTGGCCTCGCCCGCGGCAAGCAGGGTGATTCGGATATAAAATTATATCCTGACGCACTGAATTATCAGACGACCTACGACGCATCGTGTCGGCGTGCCAACCGGCCGAAATGTGCGTACAGAGAAGTCCAATTCTGACAAAAAGCATGCCATCCCAGCAAGCCATTCAACTCTTCGAAGCACTGTTTGTTTGTGCGATCAACGGTTCGTTCGAAGCACTAAGGTTCCGGTTTGGAACACGGAAAATTTCTACGGAAATTTTATAAGAATCACACTGTTTTCAGTCAAGTTTTTTTGCGTTGTAGATAAGACTCTTAAAACTGAATTTGAAGTTCAGGCAGACTCACTGCATTTTGAGATGTACTAACAACTCTGATATACTTTGGCAGCAAGAGGCCTGACTTCCATTTTTCAAGATATGTTGTTCATTGCAAATTTCGCTCTATTAACCTAGTCAGGTCCTTCATATCATACTATCCATTTTTCTCCCTACTAATTAATCCTTCAAATAATTAAACCGTAACAAGAAATGAAACAGCCCGGACTGGGATTTTAATGTCCTTGCATGCAAGATATTATGTCCAAGGGCGATATATATATATTACATCAGATCATCAGTCCGGAGATCAAAGCGCAAGCCGGTCCAGAGCTTTCGGTACTATATTACATCAGGAGAAGGGAAGGATAGATCAAAAAGAAGGAGAGAGATATTAAGAACACGTAGCAACAGAAGCAAAAACCAAAAACAAAACGCTCTATAAATTAAGGGTTCTATAGATGTCAGCCTCCTAGCAACAGCAACACAGGCACGCGCGGTGGACAAGTCGCAGCATATAGCTCACGCAGCAAGCAGCAAGCAGAGCCTCCTCCTCCTACTAGTACTACCAGAGCAGCAAGCAGAGTCGATGATGATGATCTACAGCTTCCTCCTGCACAGCGGGCAGGATCCATGCTTGATTAGCCAGCCGTCGATGCACGGCACGTGGAACACGTGCCAGCAATCCGGCAAGCTCCTCACCTTCTCCCCGGTCTGGAAATCCTGAAACAAGAGGAGCAAAAGTTCAGAACATCCACGTCACTGAAAAACAACCAATCAGCATAATATCTGCTTGTAACACATACCATACATGCAGTAATCAGTAAGCATACATGCAAAAATTTGGCACAGCAACTTAATCATACATTTGTGTCTGTGTAGGCTAAATCCGTTATAACATGAATGCAATGATACAGTGACCAATTAGTTGTATGTAGTCCAAATGGTAAGGTAATGGGCAAGCAGAGAGGTTCAGGCTTAGGGGATAGTGAGTTTCAGAAATGTTGTGTCGTTTCAGACCTGGAGGCAGACTGAGCATCCGGAGCGGTCACCAATGGCGTTCCGTTTGTACTCCTCGGTGATCCTGACCTCGGGCAGCTTGTCGATGGACGCCCTTGGCATGCCGTTGGTGCCCTCGATCTCAAAGAGGTCAGGGGACTCCCTGAAGGGTGACGAGTCCACTGCATTCATCTGTGTTCAAAGAGAAATGATACTCAGACAAATGCACAGTGAGTAGTAGCTGGTTTCAGTCAGCTAGTTCTAAGTATTTTTGCATCAAACCATGCATGATACTGCCAGACAAATGCCAGTGCACTCAGAAGCAGATGATCAACTGACCTGACTCCGGACCACCCGTTGCACCGCCGGGTCGACCTTCTCGCGGACAAGCCTGCCGGTGAGGAGGCTGTAGATCACATTAAGCTGCATTACCCGGTAAAGATTTGCGTTAGGCTCACTGAGGCCAGAAAGTTTCAGTAAAATCAAGGTTATGAAGCATCAGAAGAGATGTTAAGAAACATATGTTGTCTCAGCATTTTGCACATCATCATGATGTCTCATGAGCTACAGATTTTTATATAGCATGAGTGTGTTCAGACATGATGAAGATGAGAAGTTTAGATCAGTGAGAATGAACTAACTACTTTGAAAATATCATGTTAGCTTAATTTAGACAACAAAAAGATAGTTTTGACTCTGGGATGAACAGAGGCTTTTATATGGTAAGAGCCTGTGGTTTAGGGTTCTAATTAAAGATCAAACAGCAATATGAATACGTCATTAGCCAACGGAAGAAACACAAGTAGTCCATATAAATTAAGCAACGCACACTGATACAGACAAGGAAGTGCAAACAAGCAAGCAAGTGTGCAGTTATGAGTTGCTGTCCTACTCCTAGCTACTTGCCAGCATCGATCAATCGTCTATGCTTACCACATACAAGATGCTCCAGATCCCGGACCGCCGGGAACGCCACAGCCGGATCGACGAGTCGACGACCTCGATGGAGACGAGGGCGCCGGTGATGGCGCCGATGCCGGTGCCGCGAAAGAGACCGCTCTCGGTGGCGAGGCCGATCAGCCCGCCGGTGACGGCTCCAAGGAACAGTCCAGCTGCACAGGACACACATATGACAATATTCAGAGCTCCCACTACGACAACATCAGTTCGAAGTATGAACCAAATTAAGTCTTTTTTTTTTTCTAAAAAAAGAGTTTGAGTCAATGAACAAGATTGCAGGATATCAACCAGATCAACCCAAAAAGGCATAAAGATTACACTTGGAAACACTGCACGAAGCTTAAATCATTAAGGAAGATTTTCCTTTTCAGTTGAGTAAACTCTCATTTTGCAACTCAAGGATCTGTTACTTTTCATTGGAGGAAAAAAAAAGTGAATCCACGTCTACAAAATTAAATCTGTATTTTTGTATAAGGAATCAAATATTTATCAGCAGTTTGAGCGCGTTGAATTCTTACAATCTACTGATCCAGCTTTAAGCTCAGGAGTCTCCTCTCCCTCAACGCATACTTACATTCATTTTTGAAAGAAAAAATATAGAAGGAAAAACAAGGACCCCTCCACACAGATTTGCATCCACATGAGCAAGAATCCCCAAAAAGAAAGGGCAAGAAATGAATAGACCATAAAAAATAACTTCTTTTCTTTAAGAAAAACCATGAGAATCAACCGAAAACTGAAGATGTTGAAACAAGTACGAAAAAATTCTCCTTTTCTACTTAGGCCAGCAGATGGACACCAAACCAAAATCAGGAAAAAAAACACTAGGATATCTGAAGAAAGACTCTGAATCATGCATGAGAAGCTAGCCCCTAAGCAAGATCAGGACCGTCAGAAACATGGATCACACCGACAGAGACATGGTCCAAATCGGCGTACGCCCGGCTAAAAAAAACGAGGTCGTTAAAAGAAGGAAAATCAAACACGAGGTATATAACCCAGAAGAAGAAGAGGAAGGAAGGGAGAAAGAAAAGATCGATGACGTACCTATGGCGAAGATGAAGGTGATGACGCCGCGGAAGACCCTGCGCATCATCCTCCTCCCGCCCGCCCCGCCGCCCCTCCCGCGGCCGCTGCCGCTCCTCGCGAGCGACGACAGGGAGACATTGCTGGAGCTCCGCGGGAGCGGGACAGAGGCAGCCGCCGCCGCCGCCGCCGCCGCCGCAGCAGCAGCAGCAGCAGGTGTATGCAAGAAAGCACTGGACGGATCCATGCCGGCCTGCTGCACCACTAACCGACTAGCTAGCAACCGTTTCTCCTCCTCCTGAATCGCAAATCGCAGCGCCAAATGAATCAAGGCGAAACGAAACGGAGTTTGGCGTGCGGAGAGATGGATGAGGAGGAATTGATGATGCAGGTGAGAGAGAAAGAGAGAGAGGGGGGAAGCTAGCCTAGACTTTATGGCGCCAACCAACTCGTCACCGGTGCATTAAATCAGCGTGCGGGAGTGGTAGGTCTGGTTGGGCTAACGCTAATCGCTGCTCCTCCCGTCATCTGTACTACTACGTACGTCTAGCTCTTCCTTCCTCGTTAACTTGCCCAAGTTGCCATTGCCTCGGCTAATTCTTTGCTTGCTTCTTCCATATCTGAACTGCATGCCATGCATAGCCACAGCCTGCCTGTGACTCGCGCAGTCTACACCGGTCTCTCCAGCCCAGATATTTTCCCTGATTTGCCGCGCGCGCGCACATGCACGCACGTACCAGAGGTTCGCCTGTGGCTACGCGAAATTAATGTTCTGTTCGGTAGAGTTTCATATTTTTATTTTTCAGATTTTGCTTTTGATTATCGAAGAATCCACTTTTTTTAATAATAGAGTTGTCTAGTGAAAGTATTTGGCTGGTAAGCTGGCTCTAAAACCATGTAAGTGGAGATTAGAGGTAAATAGATCATGTTACCCCTAGTTGTAATACTTCAATTATACTTGTGTCTTTCTCCTATGTATTTGTACACAAATTATAAAATTTTCTCCCAAATTTGTTTAGATCATATGAATGTATATATGTTGTATTTGTATATAATGTCAAGTTACATTGTATTTACACTTCATGATGGAGTACAACCGTCGGCAAATAACGAATTAACGCATAACCATTAATTGTGTATAAGTAAATTTTGTATTGTTCATGTTGCGATAGATGAAGCTGGATATATTGCATCCATATCGTATAAGCGTTCAAATGATAATCAAATGCTATTACGTACAAGTATTAAAATGTTAAATGAGTGATAACAAAAGACCACAAAATATCACAAGTAGTGTGTCCATCATCCTGATTGAGCAATTGCACTTGCAAGGTCATCACAGAAACTATCCATAGATGCTGACATCTTAAAAAGAATTCTTCGTTTTATCTTCCATACACCAATTCTGTACACCAAAGGACCTCTCGGTTACGTTGCATTGCAACAGAATTCTCCGTTGCGACAGAGCAGAATTCGGAGTACGTTGTGGCATCGATGTGCTAGTCTGATCACCTAGTGAACATCAACAAACCAGCAACAGAGCATCTTCTGTCCTTATAAATTGGCAATTTTCTGAATGAAACATTACATGAATCATCTGATGGTGCATCGTTTATTACTACTACGTAAAAAGAACACGTTCATAGGTCTTGTGGACACCGGACTCAATTGTTCAGCAGCTTTCACCCAGTTACAAATGTGACTATCATTCCAGAGATTATTGGGGATGATTGACAAAGAAATAGTCGAATGCAAACAGATCAGGAACCACTCCTGATTTATTCCGGAAAATTAAGAGCCCAAGAAAGCTTTATTTGGATGCTTGCTGA
Source organism: Ampelocalamus luodianensis (assembly GCA_036346255.1). Classification (NCBI taxonomy): domain Eukaryota; kingdom Viridiplantae; phylum Streptophyta; class Magnoliopsida; order Poales; family Poaceae; genus Ampelocalamus; species Ampelocalamus luodianensis. Next base: position 1,838,699 of record CM070627.1, read on the forward strand.
CTGAAGAGTTTCTTCCTGATCTGCAAGAGGCGAAAAGTGAACATTTAAATAACCGGATAACCATCATGCATGTGTACATATATACTATGTTTATATACCTCAGGAAGCTTTTGTCTAAAAGAGACATCCACCCTTGCATCTAGCGTGTTGTCACAGATGATCTTGCCATCCTGCGATGCAAGCATGACACCTCCGAGCTGTTCATGCATCCAAAGCAAACAATTTGGACACAAATTATCGAGCCCTCCACAATGAACACTCCTCTTCGTTCTCTTCATAAAAGGTTTGATTACAAAATTTACACTTAGCAATTCATGGAGGCACGCTAGGCTAGTGGTACGTACCATGACGGTCCATGCACGTCGCGGCTGCTCTTCTCGGCGTACTCCTTTTTGGCCGCCTCCAGCACGGACTCAACAATTAACATCAGAATCGCATAAACACCTATAAGCACAGCTAGGTGACTGGGTTCTATCACAGTTATAAGAAACAAAGAAGCGCCCATTGGTAACAAACTTTGGATGAAATGCTATATCCATGAGTCCAAACTTGGAATCAAAATGCACTTCATTAGTTAGATCCATCAGGTTGGCTAGACAAGAAAACTATGTTGGATCCATCAGGGTGAGGAGCCATGTTCAGGTATGATCCATTGCCGATTCTCTCAAGGCATATACCTTTAGGAGAGGGTGACGGTTCAGTAGTTGAAGAATCTAGATCCGCCATTATGTGTTAATGGTGTTTTGGTTATTAATGACAAATGCTTTGTAAGACTAACACTCTTTTTGATATACCTATTGTTTAGTCTCAATTGGATTTAAAGATCAAAGAGGTATGCATTCGACAACATCTAATTATATCTTGCTGCATTCCTCGGATCCAATATATAGGTTGAACTTCACCAAAAAGGAAAACTTGTAAATGTGCATATGTTTTATTTACACATTCGTGTATGCACACATGTAGGGGGAGTTCAAGCTATATCTTGTGGTTTCATTAGTATTGATCCATATTCCTTTGTCCACATATATTAAGGATCTTTACCTTGAAATATATCCTTGAATATATTTAACTTGTGTAGTTAATATATTCATATGAGTATATACAACTTGTGTAGTTTGTATACACTCATTTTGGTATATATAACTTGTGTAGTTCATATATACTCATGTCCTTGTTGTTTCATTAGTATTGATTTTTGTGATCTACTTTGAAACATAACTCTTGAGTATATACTTATAACTTATGTAGTTTATATATACTCATACCAATCACATTCAATTATCTGTAATTGTGTTGGTTGTCATCAATTACCGAAGAGGGAAAGATTTTGGTATCTTGTCCCAACCATTATGAGTTAATGGTATGTTGTGGTAATTAATGATAATCACTTTATGGAACTAACGTTTCTCCTTGAGTTGGATTAATAGGTTATGTTCTAGGTGTTTGAAGACTTTGGATGACATCATATGTTGATTGTTATCAAGTCGTGATTCTTGAAGAAGAAGAAATCATCATGTGTTGATGATGTTCAAGAAAAGGGTGATTATCATGCGTTGATGATATTGAAGTTAAGAGCTTGAAGTAAAGGATGCATCATGAGTTGATGCGTGTCAAGTTCAAGAAGATGAGATGATCATTGGTTGATCATCAAGACAAGAGAAGGTGTCATCATGTGTTGATGGACATCAAGTCGAAATCATGAAGCAAAGGAAATCATCATGCGTTGATGATTGTCAAGCTTCAAGAGATGTGCAAGGCTAAGGTATGACTAGCTAGGGCTAAGGATTTGTTCCTAGTCTTTTACCGATCTCGGTGTTTGGTTGAGAGATCGGATTGCTAGAATAGGTTGTCGTACTATTAAGAGGGGTCTTAATTAGTAACTTGAGTTGGTCATGTATTGATAGCTCATTGTGGTTACTCTAGCTCAACTTAACATGTTGCCTATGTTTGCAAATGCGTTTTGCAAATAGTTGTGGCTCATGGTTATTCCTTGTAGCATGTGACTTTAGTTTGCAAATGCGTTTTGCAAACGGTTTAAGTTCATGTACCTTATTCCTGTATGGCGTTGATTCTAAAGTTGGCAAATGTGTTTTGCAACTTGTTGAGAATCTAGCTTTTATCTCTTGTGTACATGTTGCATCAATTTGGCAAATATGTTTTACAAATTGAGTTGAGGCAAATGTACAAAGTCTGCTTTGCCTTATCGATCTTGGCGGTCCGACCGCCCGTAGCGATCGACGGTGGTAGCGGTCTGACCGCCATGGGTTGGGCGATCTGACCGATTCTTGTGTGTACCGGCCATAAGAATCGGTACTACCGGAGTGTGGTAGTACCGGGAGTTTGAAGCGGTACTACCGGAGTGCGGTAGTACCGAAAGTTACGGCGGTACGTATTTTCCAAAAGAGTTGTTTTTCTGGATTGCTCTGTTGCTCAGTTGAGCGGTCTGACCGGCCCCTTTGGCGGTCTGACCGGTTGGAGCGGTCTGACCGGCCATTGGTTGGCGGTCAGACCGATTGTGAATCCAACGGCTAGTTTTATAGCCGTTGGCGCTTGGGCGGTCCGACCGGCCATTAGTTGGCGGTCTGACAGATTTTGTCCAGATTCTCTGGAATCTTTTCCCAACGGCTAGTTTGTGTGTGTGGGTTATAAATACCCACCTTGGCCGTGGGTTGCTGAGTTGCTGGTGCCCCATTGAGTTTCTTTGAGCTAAGAGCAAGCCTCTCATACTCTTGTGTGCATGTGTTGCACTTAGTGAGTGATTGAGAGCAAACCCTAAGTGCATGTGTTACATTAGGTTGTGGATTGCGTATCCATAGAGCTTTTGCACTTGATTGGTTTAAGTGAAAGTTGAGTCTTGTTACTCTTGGTGTTTGCCGACACCTAGACGGCGTGGAGGCGTTGTGCGTCGGTGATCTTCTCAAGTGAAGCTTGTGAGAAGACCCGGGCGATTTGTGAGTGGCTTGGTGCTCGCCATCTCCGGAGCGGAGTAAGAGCAACCCTAGTGGATTGGAGTGATAAGTTCAAGTTGGAGTCGGTTCAAGCGGTTGAACTCACTTAGAGGTGTTGGTTCGGTTGGAACCGGTCCAAGTGGTTTGGACTTACCTCGGAGGTTTTGCCTCGCGTTTTGGAGCCGATCCAAAAGGTTGAACTTACCTCAACGTGGATTAGGGGAGACCGGCAAATCTTCGATCACCACGGGAAAAATATCGTCGTGTCAATTGTGGTTTGCATTTTTGGGCTTTACCTTATTGCAATTTACATTCATATAATTAAGTTGCTCATCTATTGTGTATGAATGATTGCCTAGCTATGTGCCATTTACATTGCCTAAATTGAATTGCTCACAAGTTCATACTCAATTGATTATTATCATTAAACTTGTATTGTTGGAGCACTTAGTTGAACCTAGTTGTTTTAGGCTTTAATTGTGCAAAACCGTATTGTTATAAGCTTCCGCATTAGAAATCGGTTTTAGCGCATAAAAGATTTAAAACGCCTATTCACCCCCCCTCTAGTCGGCCTCCTCGATCTTACAGTAGTGTTAAATGAAACCGCATCTCCATTGAAGCACACTGACTGGTCATCATATGAGCCACCATATGATGTACAGAAGTCATTTTCTGACTGCCAGACATTAGTTAGCTTTGATGATGAACTAGGAAGTCTTTAGTGGAATCCTTTGATTGAGCAGACCCCGCTGAAGAGGTATAGTTGCACAGGATAGGAACCATCCGAATCTTTGAGCTTGAGTTGAACAACTCAGCCGAAAATGGATTGCATTTCTGGAAATAAAGCTAACAAATTTGTTAATACTACTATCTAAGAGCAACAAATTAATAGTAACCTATCACCTTATAGAAAAGACCAACATGCAGGTCCTATTTTCTCCTTTTCGGGATTTACATCAACTCTAATTTTGTTTCCTGATACCAGCTAATAACATAGTTATGGAAGACATCAAAATTGCATCACACGAGATTCCAACTAGTTTTGCAAATTGTATTTCAGTACCAATGTTTGACATACTGATATGAGGGATCAACACTAGCATGAATATCAAAGAAATGCAACCTAAATTCCCAGCTTATCCGTTTAGGCAAATCATCGAGCACATGGTGTGCAGCCCGAACAATTAACACACATGTTAGTTTCACTGATCGGGCTTCCCTAACTAATAAGAGAAGAAGCAGAAGGACATAACACAGTCCATACCGCGTAGAGGACCGACTTGACGACGCAGGCGCACGCGGCCTCGGAAATGTTCATGGCTTCGAACTACCTTCGCAGCGCGGCATCCGCGGCGGCGGCGGCGGCGCGGCAGCTGCTGCTCCAGCCTCTAGGGTTTTTGAGGTGGGCGGCGCTCGTGTGCTCCCGCCGGCGTTGTCCGGTGCCTGCGGCGGCGCAGTTGAGTACCGAACGCGGCGTAGTCTACGACCGGACGCGGCGCAACTGACGACCGGAGGCGGCGCAGTCGAGGCTTTGCCGATTTTTCTCCTAAACTTGAGAGCACCGGGAGGAAGCGAGGGGGAAAGGCGAAGGGGTACGAGAGTGGAGTCGCGTGGTGGGAATTCATGGGGTAGTTGGATGGCATTTGCGGGTAAAAAATTTGAACTTTAAAGGGTATTTTTGTTTCAGCAAGTTGGATTCTCACGAGAATCCGCGGAAGGCTGCTTCTCGTTGCTAGTTCATTCTCGAGACAGCTCCTCACGAGAATCAGGATCTAGTCGTTTTGAGAAGTTGGGTGTTTGGCACGGCTCCACGAGATTCGATTGAAAAACTGGGAGTAGGAGCTGTACCAAATAGGGCCTAAGTGGGACGGAATGCATCGGGGCGAATACGACGTCCAACATGTATACTAACTCCTGTCACAAATGTCGTCAAAACAAAACTTTGATCACTAATTTCTAATGTAACATGCTCTCTCTTAAAAAATATATAATATTTTAGGTATCAATATGGTTTCCAACAGATAACTTAGACTATTATTTTTTATATAAATATATTCATAAAATATTATAAAATTATTATATTATGAAAATAATTTTCATGACTAATATAATGATATAATTTTCACATGATCATATTTTTCATGAATAATCTAATGATATCATTTTCACATGACCAATCCAAATAGTTTTTTATATATTAGTTGTCAAAGTTAAAAAAGTTTGACTGCACGCTTTCTAAATCGTCGTATATTTCTGAACAGATAGAGTAGTTATAACACCCAATAAAAAATAATATTATGAAAATAGTGTTTGAGACAAATATATATATATATATATATATATATATATATATATATATATATATATGATTTTCATGTATCGAATCAAAATATTTTAAAAGATATTGATAGCTAAAGTTTTGAAAGTTTGACTATACGTATAAAAAACGACATGTATTTGTGACCAGAGAGAGCCTATATAATCGGCCGCCGAAGTTACTGTTGAAGCATTCAAAATATGTCATCTCTGTTTTTTAAGCAATTATGGCCCAAAGGGCCGTTAATTCTGAATTTATATTAAGGATTCAGTACAACCACCCTGAGGTTTTCAAAAGGAACCTTGAAATAGAAGGAAATTATAGGACAATCCCTGAAATTGTGGCTTAAGGACTAAAAGAGAAAATAAAATTACATCCCAGTCCTTGAAACACATCTGGCAATGACGTCGACGTAGAAGAAGCTCAGATTGTCGATGCAAGAACTCCTCACCTTGAGTGTCCGCATTTGGCTGCGGCTCCGCCACATGTTGTGCATTTGCCGGTGATTTTTTGCAGCGATCAAAGTAGAGTGGCCTCCTTTGGATGGAGGTTCAAGGGGATGCCATAGGATCCACGACGGCGATGAGCGCCAGCGATGTACTGGGCGAAGTTCCGACCGGCCACTGGAAACAAAGAGATGTTGTGGTCCACGATCCCGATGGCGGTGTTGATAAAGTGTTGGAGAGGTGGATTCAGATGTTGATTAATCCTGTGTGCTGGTTTTTGTGTTTATTGTTTCCGTTTTTTGTTTGCATGGCTAACTGATAGTCATGGGCATTGATCAGTTTTTTGTTTTTGCATGGCTGACATAGGAGCTAACGGTAGTCATGCGCATTGAAGTGCAATTGTGGCGCATGAAGCCTTCAGTTACTTGTTAGGCATGAAGCTTTCAGTTACTTGTTACGCATGTATAAAGGGATGGAAAAAATAGAAAATGTTGAGCAAGTTTGGCAGCACAAAAAAACATCTTGTGTTCACTTGTTCACTTCTGTTGATTGGTGTTCCAAGTGATCACGTGTGTTCAAGGTCCAGGTGTTTTGCTAGACGTCGCAGCTGACAACTGGTATCAGAGCTTCGTGCTATCCTGCCTGTGAAGATGTCGCGCGACGGCTCAGAGACGCCTCGCAGGTCCTAGTCTCCACCGCATTCCAACAACGGCGCAAGAAGTAGCGGCGTTGGCCGTGCACTGGTGGTACAACAGGTGGTAAAGGAGATGGGGGGATTGGTGGTCTACCCCACGCTTACACGAACGAACTACACCAACTGGGCCCTCGTGATGAGGGTGAACCTACAGGCACAAGGCCTGTGGGAGGCAATCGAACCTGGCAACGCTGATTACCGCGATGACAGACTGGTGCTGTCCGCCATCCTTCGTGCGGTGTCGTCGGACATGCTATCCACGCTGGCGGTGAAGGACACGGTCAAGTAGGCGTGGGGCATCGTGAAGACGATGCGGATGGGTGTCGAGCACATTCGCGAGGCGAATGCATAAAAGCTTCACAAGGAGTTCGAGGATATCGAATTTAAGGATGGTGATTTAGTGGACGACTTCACCATAAGGATCACAGGACTCGTGAACAATCTCCGGATTCCGGCGACATGTTGGAAGATGAAAAGATAGTAAAGAAATTCCTTTGAGTTGTGCCACCCAGGTATACATTGTAATACCCGATTATTTGATATCGAATGTTGTAAAGATTAGAGAGGAAATAAGTTACAATTCAGAATTTTAGGAGAAGTATGGGTCGCCAACCCATATTCGAGAAGAGGGGAGCCAACCATAGTGGCCCAAGGCCCATGAGTGGGCCGGCAGCCCATTAGAAGGCAAGGGAGGGGAGGGGACCAAACCCCAGCCCCATTTGCTACAGTAGCCACCGTGCTACAGAGAGCCGTGCTCTGAGAGTGACGTGCTCTGCTGCCTCGCCGCCGCTGCTCCTCCTCCTCGCGCCATCTTCCCCTTGCCAGGCCGACCGTGGGAAGAAGAAGAAGAGGAAGGAAGAGAGGATTGAAGGAGAATTTCTTCGTGGGATTTGATCAGCAATCTCTGATGGTTCTACAAGGGTAATGATCGATTTCCCTCGCTGTTTAGGTTGTTTCATATGCGAATTCGATTAGTTTGATTGGATTGAATTGCTGCTGTTAGAATTTCAGTTCTGTCCCGAATGTTGCGTGGCCTGTTTCGTGATCTTATAGGCCGAATTTGGGTTGTCCATCTCCTAGAGTTTTGTAGATATTGATCTTAGCTTTTGTTGGCCACCAAGAACACTGAATTCCGACGTACGGATCAAAAGTTATGATAGTTTTCCTCTCTGTTGTCCAGAATCCTGACGAGAATGAACTGTCAAGTTGCCTTTTAAAATCTGAGTGGGATAATGGAAAATTCCGGGCTTTCACCCAACTAGGTTATTGTAGACCTTGGTCTTAGCTTTTGATATTGATAAAGAACCCAAATTTTGGTGTAGCCAATTAAAAGTTATGACACTTTCCGTGCTGCTGTCCAGAATTACCGGAAGTTCTGACAGACAGTGTTTGTGGGTCTTGTGGAAATTGATACATATAGAATTCGAGGTTTCCATCAACTAGGTTGTTGTAGATAATTTCATTACCTTTCAATCAAACCTGATAACACCCCTTTTAGAGTTTTAGATCAAAAGTTATGCCATTTATACCGCTGCTGTCCGTATAGACTTTATGCTAGAATGTGGTTTAATTCAAAGTAACAGGTATATTTTAGATGGTGGGATTGGGGTTATGAGTTAGGACGATGTGAGTAGTGTCTTGATGACTTGGTTCTTATTGAGTAACTTTGGTGTAGGGGGTGAGGTGCCAAGGTTAGCGGCTTCTTCGTTGCCTTCCAACGCATCGCAACGCTAAAGGCAAGTACAATGATTTATGTGTGTTTTGTAAACCCCAGATGCTCGTTGATTGGTATGGTGTTTTATTGATATGTGAGACGCTTAATGTTCATGTGCTATCCACGGGAGTGGAATGTCCACGGGAGTGGAGGTTATGGTAGACAAGAAGGTTATGATGATTATGTTCTTTGTGTACGCTCTTTCATATGTGTGGAGATGATATTAACCATTGTTCATAAATTTATTCATGCATTCTTGTTCATGTTCCGTCCACGGGAGTGGAGCTCCACGGGAATGGAGTCTAAAGTCCCATCAATTCCAGTATGGACAAGTGAAGTCCCACCATTCCAATGTGGGCAGTTTTGGACATCCGTATGAAACGTTCTTCATACGGTATTTTGGATCCCCGTATTTCGATAAATACGGGTTTAAGTGAACACCGACGGGTGTGTCACTTGCTATACCGGTATAAGCTCGAGTGCAGTCCAATCAATTCATGGCATCCATGCATTACAGTTCTTTCTTTTAGATACTTCTTTGTACCATAATTTTACATGAAGTGTGTTCTTGTATTCGTTGTACTTGCTGAGTCCCGGACTCACTCTTGTTTGTTGTTTTGTTTTAGGTGGCCGTTGATGATAATTCTACTGGGAGGGAGTAGACATGCACTACACACACATCACCATATTCCAGTTTCAATAATAGAACTTTGTTGAATTCCTTATATGTTTAGAGATAAACTGTAATAATTGAGGCGTCATGTGGATGATGCCTTCTGTTTGGTTCATATTTTATTTGTGTTTTTATGCCTTATGAGCGATTCACTTTCCATTCGTTATAACATTTTGATTGTTGCTTATGGATTATTGGTTATGGATTATTGCTTCAATTCTTATGATTGTGGATGTATGTTAGACTCTTTAGGTAACATTTTGGCTTCTGGATAGCCAGGGTGTTACATACATAGGTGGCAATCTCAATTGAGGAGCAAGCATTTATTAAACAACAGTTGATTTTTTTTGGCTGAAATTCCCCAAATGAAACATATTTGATCTATAAGCATGGCTAAGCACAATATTTTCCAAAATGATCCCAGTTCATACTATCGTATCAACCAGGTTTAGACTAGGGTGACAACATGTTTGATTCAATTATCAAAATTGGTCATACAAAGGATTTTATGCATAACTATAAATTTAAAACAGGAATTTAAATTACTGAATATAAATAAGCATGCAATAATAATTTGAAACAGAATTTAAATAATTTTAAATAATGGGTGCAAATATGATCAAGAATGTAACTTGCCTCGCTTGAGGTGAACAGATCAACTGATACTGAGGTGATGTTGTTTTTCTTAACAGGTCACCTAGTACTCACAAGTACTTTCTCCAAGTAGTCTATGTGCACAATCACGATGATCATACAGTCAAAATCAATCCTCTTATGTGCTCTTCAACGACGTCGAAATCTGACTTTCCGAAGTCGTTCAAATCTATACGTGAATATAAGCCAAATTCAAACTAAATTCAAATAAGATTCAAATTAACTCCAAATTGAAATATTTTAGTTTAGTTAGCTAGATTATAATTTTATATGCATTTACAAATTTGAATGGACTAAATCAGAGTTCGGGTGCAAAAGATATGAATTTTAGAAGTTTGAAATTACATGAACTAATGAATTAGGGTTTGAAGGAATTATTGGTCAAATGAACCCAAAATTAAATAATTTTGGCTTAGATGGCTAGATTTTGATTTTATATGAATTTAGGAATTTGAATCGACAAAATCGGAGTTCATATGAGGGAGAACGAACCCCAGGAAGTTTTAAATCTAAATAAAACCCTAAAATCAAATTTTATTGATTTATTTTTCTAAAGGAAATTCTAGTTATTGCGCAAGCTGACGTCAGCGGATGATTTTCGGGTTTTAAAAGAATTAAAAGAAATTCCGACATGTGGGACCCACATGTCGGTCTCACGGCTCATGTGGACCAAGTCCACGGGAGTTTGAGGCTGAGGGGGTGGATCGTGCACATGTGGCACCGGGGTGGCGCCACGGTGGCAGTGTGGTGGCGCTGCGTGGCACGTGCGTGGCAGTGCCACGTCACGCCGGTGGGTGGTGGCGCACGGGAGCCGATGATCCGGCGAACGGCGGCACGGCTGCCGGCGGCGAGGACATCCACGAGTAGAGGGGATCTCGAGGATCTCAGGGCTCACCTGAATGGCAGTTGAGCATGGGAGGAACGGCGGCGGCGAACGGAACGGCGGCGGTGAGATCGGGCTTACGACGGCGAAGGTGCTCCCGTGGTTCTCGGGACAACTTGATGCGCGCACGGGGTAGCCCTGGGGTCGGCGATACCAACGGTGGCGGCGGCGAGGCGAGAGCGTCGACGGTGGCGGCGCTAGAGGCGATGGGGCGCTTGCGGCCGGCGGCGACCAAAACTCCGATTGCGACGAAACGGCCGCGAGAGAGGAGTAGTGAGTGAGGGGGAGAGAATGAGGGCAAAAGAGGGCTCCCGGTGCTCCCTTTTATAGGCCATAGGGAGGCCGGGAGGTGGAGATCGTGGGCGTGGTCATGGCGGCGGCGACGGTTTGGGCGCGCGGGCGAAACCGACGCAAGGAAAAGGGGATCATGGGCGGAGTGGGGGCGGCGAGACTCGCGGGCGAAAATGCGCACCTCCGCGTGAAGAAAGGAAGCGGAAATGGCGGCGTTGACTAGCTCCCGTGGGCAAGAAAGGCGGCAGCGGGCGCGGCTCCGCGGGGAAGAAGGAGGTGGGGAAGACGATGAAGCGGGGCCGTCGGATCTCCATCCGACGGTCAGGAGAGTGGGAAGGCGTGGGCGTGTTGGTGGCCGTCGATTTTAGATCTCACGACCGAGATTGAGTGCGGTGATGAGAGAGGTGGGGTGGTGCGGGCGGCGGTTGGATTTGATCCGACGGTGGAGAGAGGAGGGGGGATGCGGCTTGGGCTGGAAATGAGAAATGGGCTGGGCCGCACAGTGGGTTTCGGCCCAAAGACGAGTTTAGGGTTTTAAATTGTTTTAGCTATTAAATTAATTCAGTTAATTTATTTAAGCTTTAGAAATTAGCAAATAAATCCCAAAAATTTTGAGAAAATTCACAGAAATTCCCTTATTCATTTTGGATTTAATAAAATTATTTCCATCTTAAAGTTGGCTTTGAATTTTGCAAATAAAATGTTTTGGCTTTAAAATATTTAGGAAAAGGCTTTTAAAATCTCAGAAAATTCTAGAAATTAAGTAATTTTTTATTTTTCAATTTAAATCCAATAAAACTTCAAGAACTCCAAATAAATTTTAAATTTTGATTTTTAAAACTTCAGAAATTCAAATAAAGCAATGAAACTCTATTAAATTCAGAAAATCCAATAAAACATTAACTTTATTTTATTTTTATTTTGGTAACATAACCTTGGGATGTTACAGCTAGACTGCTCTTTTTCATATTCATCTCTTTTATTTTCTCTTCTTTCTTTTATCCGATTTGGCTTGATAAATAATTTTAATGCACATATATATAATGATACAGAAAGGTAACTTTTACATTTAATATAACTATATTGATATTCAAGAGATAAGCTTGCCTTCGTATTTGTAATACAGATCGGTGTCAACGAAACCTGGATCAGATGCACCTGCCTGTGTTGGTTAGTCCTCTACAATTATACGGCAGGCGTGAATAATCAATAAATACTTAGTTTTTTTGTGCTACTAGGCGTACACTAATCAATTGATTTTCTTTGCTAGTAGATTTTAATTTAATAAGCTTTTTGGATCCTGGTAGGTTAAAACTCCCCAACTGCGGTTGCTCTAGTCTGTCAGCTCTAGGATCGCTGTTGCCTACTCTCGCGGTTTATCGCACGAAAACAAAACACTATATGTACCTGCACTGTACCGATTTAAATAAGTGCCATTAGCGGATTAATCTCTCTCCTTGAACACTACTGGGTTGAAAGGACTATTACCGAGCACTATCTAATTTAGTGATTTTATTAATCAATGATTTAATTCTAGCATCTTAAATTAATCTAGCCTTTTTTGCTTTTATTTTCTACCGACCGGTCTACTGGTGATTATTACTGCTACTACTGTTACTATGACTATTCCTCACTATAATTTATCTCTCTCTACCCCTTACCTAATTTCTTCCCCTTTTTCCTAATTTCTCTCTCTCTCTTTCCCTAATATCTGTCTCTCATCTACTCTCTTTTCTCTTTACTCTCTTTTTCCTTCTCATCCATTCGGCCAAAGCCTTTTTGGACACCCTTCTCTTCCTCACTTCCCATTCCATTCCTTCCTTTCCCTTGGTGGGTTTTCTCTAGCCGATGGCTTGCGCATGACGGCTCTAGCTCCCTCTCGCACTGGGTGCTCCCTAGCGCCGCCACTGTTTGGCCTTGTGCCTGGCTCCCTCGGCCCTACTGCTCGGCTTGAGCCCGCGCCTCCCTACTCACCTGCGGCCCGGGTCCAGTCCCTAGGCCACCGGCTTTGAGGGTGGTGGCCCGGATTCGGCTAGCTAGCCACCTGGATTTGATTTCCCCATTTTCCCCATTTCTGCTCTTTCGGTTTTGTGGTTTGGACTTGATTCACTTTCTGATTTTGTTGATTTTTTTTGTTCGTGCATGGTGAAGGTGATGGGGATAGCTGTCGTGGCTAGCTACAGTGGGGCTCGAGGCCTCCCGCACACCGGGGAGTGCAAGGCCGTCAGGTGCGTGTAGCTGTGCTGGGGGTGTTGCCTACGTTGTCGGGGTATACTGCTCCCCTCTACCCTCTCTCTCTACCTCATTCCCCCTTGCTTTGTGATGGACTCGGTTGATGATGTGGTTGTTGGGCGTGCTCTCTGTGCATGGTTTAGTTCATATTGTGTGGTTCATATTGGACAAGGATGATAGTGGGGGCATGAAGGGTGGGTTACCTGACTTGGTTCGGCTGGGTTGGGAATTGCAGGCTTGGCTGGGTTGGTGATGATCGTGGTGGTGATGGTGCTTTCTTTGTTGCCTTCGGTATCCTCTGTTCCTCCTTGTCTTGTCGGCTTGGCTTGGTAGCTTGCGGTCGATGATAGTTCCAGTCGCCTCTTATCGTCCTCGCTCCTTCGGTTGGCAGCCGGAGGGTGGTGGTGCTGGCTTAGCTTGCTCTTGTTTGTGAATGGAAGAGAGGGGCTTGTGAAGCTTGTTTACTCTGGTAGGTGCTCTCAGCTGTGAAGTGGTGCCTCTGAGTGTGGCTTGGATTGGCTTTGTGTGGCTTGCTTGCTGCTTTGTGAGGCTCTGTGAATGTGGGATGCTTATGAATGGGAACTCTCGGCTGCCCTCTCCCTTGCCTTGTGTATGCCGATATTGCCCTCCCCTTATCCATTCTACTCTCTGATGTTGCTGTTGGGCTGGGTAAAACTTATGGACTATTGGTCCATAAATCACTATGTGTTGGATTTTCTACGATTGAGGTAAGTCGGGAAAAAGTGGGCGTCGGATTTTCTATACTGCTGGGTAATGAAACCCATTGAAATGAGATGGTGTCGACTGACCTTGGTCAGTCTGGGAACCTCGAGGATCTTGATGCGATCTGACGGTAATCCTTCTTTACTCTATTTTCCATTTATAGCTTTTTGGTTTGCTATTTGTCTTTTGGTTGTTGGCGGACAATGGAAATGTAGGCCGTGTTTTGGATTGGCCGAGGGAGGGTTCGACTGGCTGGCAATATACAGACAAAAGGAAGGAAAGGCTTCGACGATATGCACGACTTTATTTTTCTTTTGTAATGTACTCAAGGCTGTAATTGTTTATTTAATCTTTGATGTAAAGAGTTCATGTAATTAATTCTGAGTTTGTATTAATGTTTTAATTTCGCTTGCAATGCATTCATATTGTAACCTATCTCAGAGATTGTATTATTGTTGTATGCCTGCTTGAAATGAATTCTTGTACTTGACTTCACATTTGTAACTATGCTAAAATTTTGATTTAGATGTTTTGTTGTACACTCTTGATGATGTATTCTTATACTAAACTGTTTTATGATATGTTCATTACTAGTTTGTGATCACTGCTTATCCTCGATTAGCGTCGTTTATATTAGTTTAAGTTTTTAGGGTTCTCACACGTGGCACCGTCCTATTCACCTGCCGGAACAGGGAGCACCGTGCGCTAACGGGGGTGTACTACATCCCACGACTACGTAGCAACATAGTGAGCCTCGGGCTTACCAAACGCTCATCCAGGATGGCGTGCACACAATCCGCAACTAGCAGCGTCGCATACTTGCTCGGATAAACCGCACTCGCAACCGGCTCTATGTGCTCACCCTCAGCATTGCACAGTCAGTCTGTCGGTCTGCGCAGTGTGGCGACAACGCGTGGCGATGGCATACCAGCTACAGGCACCTGAACTTCCAGGCACTATGGAAGCTGACGCAAGGCGCTGCATCGCGCACGTCAAGGTGGTGAAGCCGCGCCTGAACAAACTCGATGACAGGAGCACGCCGATGGTGCACGTGACGCGTGATGTCGTCTTCGACGAGGCGGCACAGTGGAACTGGGGCGCATAGGGCAAAGCAAAAATGGCTAACTTCGATGAGACGTTCACTGTCGAGTATACCATATATCCTATAGTAGGTGCTGTGCGTGGCAACCCCACGACGCATGTTAGTGAAGAGCTATCGATACCAGCAGTGCCGAGTCACGCGGCCAGCCTTGGGCCACTGAAGCTGACATCCGAAGCAGCAACGAGCATGTCTACGCCATGGCACAAAGTGTGGTGGAAGTTGTTTCACCGCCCACGGACGCTTCGCCCACGATGGACGACGGGGGCCCTCGTCACTACCGAACTGTGGCTAACGTGTACGACACGACCACGGTCTGTGACCTCGATCACGAGGAGTTGTACCTGACAGTGGCAGATGAACCAGTTGGCTTCTTCGAGGCCGAGAAGCACGAGTGTTGGCACTACACCATGCTTGAGGATATGAGCTCCATTGAGGAGAACAACACTTGGCAACTCGTCGACCTCCCCGCTGGTCACCGTCCCATTGGCTTGAAGTGGGTCTTCAAGGTGAAGAAGAACTCCCACGGTGTTGTTATCAAGCACAAGGCCCACCTCGTGGCAAAGGGCTATGTGCAGTGCTAGGGTGTCGACTACGAGGAGGTGTTCGCGCCGGTGGACCGTCTTGAGTCCGTGCGCCTGCTGATCGCGCTCGCCGTGCATAAGGAATGACCAGTACACAATATGGACATCAAATCGACGTTCCTCAACGTCAAGATCGACGAGGAGGTCTACGTCGGCCAACCTCCATGCTTTGAGGTCAAGGGCCATGAGCAGAAGGTGCTGAGGATCCACAAGGCCCTCTATGGCTTGAAGCAGGCGCCGAGAGCATGGAACGGCAAGCTTGACAGTTGTTTGCTATCGCTTGAGTTTCAGCGGAGCGCATGGCTCGCTCGTTTACTCGGTGACTTGAAGAATGAAGAGGCAGGCAATGTCATGCTCAAAGTCTACAACAAGTCAACAATCTCCCTCAGCAAAAATCCGGTGTTCCACAACTGGAGCAAGAACATAGACGCCCGATATCATTTTATTCAAGATTGTGTTGAAGACGGCAAAGTTGAGGTGGAGTACATCAAGACCGAAGAGCAGCTATCTAACATTCTGACAAAGGCATTGGGTCGTATCAAGTTCCAGGGGTTGCACACAAGGATCGGTATCGCCGAGATCAAGAAAGCGCATCAAGGATTATGGGGTGTTTGTTGATTAATCCTGTGTGCTGGTTTTTGTGTTTATTGTTTCCGTTTTTTGTTTGCATGGCTAACATAGGAGCTAACGGCAGTCATGCGCATTGAAGTGCAATTGTGGTGCATGAAGCCTTCAGTTACTTGTTACACATGTATAAAGTGATGAAAAAAATAGAAAATACTGAGCAAGTTTGGCAGCACAAAAAAACGTCTTGTGTTCACTTGTTCGCTTCTGTTGATTGGTGTTCCAGGTGATCGCGTGTGTTCAAGGTCCAGGCGTTTTGCAAGACGTCACGGCCGACACCAGAGTGGGGGTAACCAAAAAGAACTGGGACATAATACCACGAAGGCTGGATGGAGGCGGCACATCGGAAAGTCTGGTGATAAACGCCAGGAACACAAAGGAGAATATATGAGTCGCCAATCCGGAGGGGAAAACCATCCCTGAGCATATATGAGGAGCAACCGGGTTGATGGAAGAAGCCGGCTCCATGCAGGTCTGGCCGGAGGTGGACGGCAGCGACTTCAAGGGCACCACCTGCGTAGCAGCACCGAGAAAAACGACCAAGAACAAGGAGTGGTTGGCCTCCATGGCTTTGTGCGGCTCCACCGTAGTGCAAAGAACTGTACAAAGGGAGCAAAGAGAGGGGCGTAATGTACAGATCTAGAAGGGGAAGGGTCCCCCTCCCACTCGACGCCGGAGAGGAGACAAGGGAGGGGGATCGGATCGGAGACTAAAGGGAAAGGGGGTTTGGGGCGGGCGGAGGAGGAGGAGAGATGGTGAGGGAATTTTCCTTTGACGCCGTTTGGCATACGTGCATATGGCCTCGATTTGAACAGGACAAATTTTCCTGAATCATGGGGAGATTGAACTACTTTCTGAGAAAATCACGCTAAATCCTTGTAAAATCCCTGTGTTCCAAAGGCATCTATGTATGTTAGCCGCGGCAAGATGCAACGAGCTATCCGTAAAAGAAGAATAATACGTTCAGCCTAAACCCACCCACGTTGCTTGCTGACACAACGAGTACGTACTACCTCCGTATAGCTCTAGTGATAAACCCAGTCAAAATTACTACACGTGTAGGAGCCACGTAGTACAGCAGATAGATGCATCATGGTGTAATAATGCAACCGGTCGGAAAAGATCGATCGATGGTCTGAAAGCAAATTCGATTAATTCGGACAATATTTAATTTAAGCATCGATCGACCCATCGAACATGTATGCGTCACGTACAGTTTTCGATTTAATTCCGTTGCTAGCTAGCTAGC
Source organism: Ampelocalamus luodianensis (assembly GCA_036346255.1). Taxonomy (NCBI): domain Eukaryota; kingdom Viridiplantae; phylum Streptophyta; class Magnoliopsida; order Poales; family Poaceae; genus Ampelocalamus; species Ampelocalamus luodianensis. Next base: position 1,855,833 of record CM070627.1, read on the forward strand.
TGTCATGCCTGAAAACCTGCTTCTACTTAATACTACTCCTCTTGGTATTCGCAGCCAGCCCAGTTCGAAAACGACAGCACACGATGTATTTCAACTAAATCAGCACAGTAATGGTCGATTTCGATGTGATGTTAGTTAATCGATCCATCTTAGCTGTGACCAGGCTAATTAAGCTAATCCTTTGTATTATTAGCCTTCAGTTAATCAGGGAATTGAAAACGATATACATGATGAAGGCCATAGCGTAGTTTAGTCTTGGTATCGTACCATGTGCTACCATCAACTTAATTAAGCGCTATGGGACTATGGGGTAGTCGATTATCACAAGAAAACTAATTATGTCGATGATTGGGACTCAGGGTTTCTTATCGAGCTTACAGGAATATAAAATATGAGAACACGATCGAAACAAAGATCTTTATTGTCGGACCCGGGAGTAACACCACCAAATCCTTTGTGTATTTCTGAATTAGTCGCATGATTAGTAACTAGTTCATACAGTAAACAGATATGGTAGCATCCATAAATTGCATAATTTTATTAATAAACAGAGTTGATTACAAGAAAGACTTACGAGCCAACAATAAAGAACACAACGGAAGACGAAGAAGATGTAGTAGAGTCTAGCTGATCTGCCACAAACAATCGACTGGGGTAGCAGCCTAGTCGTCGAGATTCACACCGGTAGCAAAGTCCTTCTCCTCTGAAATTTGTTTGCATAAAGCAAATATGAGCACAACTACCGTGCTCGTAAGTTACACCCAATAACAGAGTTAATGCATGCATGGACATTATCAAAAGAAGGATATTATCAAAAGAAGGCTTATAAGGTTATTTGTGCAAAAACATCATTTGACATTAAATACAATACTAAGTTCAAAAGCTCAAGTTATACAACATCTAAAATTGAGTTTTAATTGAAATATTAAAGCTAGTGTAGGCATCAACCTAACACTAACTTAACACACGGGCACCAACCCGGGACTTCAATCCATAAGTTTTTCTCATGGATACTCATCCATGTCATAAACTGTTTAGAAAATATTTTAAAAACCAAAATCAAAGTCTAATCCACGAAAGGCTTTGCTCAGCATGTCCATGACCGTGGACGTGGCTATGCGAATAGATTAACACTCTGCAGAGGTTGTACAACTTTACCCACAAGACACGACTTTTCTAGTTTATTTGGTATCCGTCGATACCACCGCTCACTATCTTAGGTAAGCAATCTAGAGCATGTGTCAAGACCTTTACAATGCAATATTCTAAAGTAGTCATGCCCGCTAAGGTTTCGCTACCGTAGGCTTTGCACCAAACGATAACCCCCTCTTGCGCCATGTGAGTATTAACAATAAGTCTTCACAACACCCACACAACCGAACGACACAACTATATTGAAACATTGCAAATTAGTTAGTCAGGTCTATCCCATACTAGACTTGTGGTGGTATGAAAGGGCTTTGCAATCCGCAGCTCGCAGACCGGTCTTAATTGACTAAACGACTTCCAAACAATCTCTGGGCCTCAAAACATTCGCTAAATTGAGCTCGTGTATAAACATGCACCCACCAACGGTCCAATTCACCCAAGTTCAAATCAAATTTTGATTTTATTTTATTTTCCAAAATCATTTGTAAACTTCCATAGCACACCAATGCTATGGATACAATTTAAACCATATTTGATTTTTGGTTGAAATTCTCCAAATCAAATACTTTTGGGTCTAAATATGGCTAAGCATATATTTTTCAAAAGTGTTCTAGTTCATACTATTGTATAAACTAGATTTTCATCTAAGATGTCGAGGTAGGTTCATTTCATCATCAAAACTGGCAGTACAAAGGATTTAGGCATAACTATAATTTTAAAAACATGTGTTTAAATTAAATTGAATAGAAATAAGCATACAATAATAATTTAAAATAGAATTTAAACAATTTGAAATAATGGGGTCAACATGATCAAAGATATAACTTGCCTTGCTTGATTAGTTGTTCTCAAACAGCGTCGAAATCTGATTCTCCGAAATCATCGAAAACTACACGCGAACATAAGCCAAATTCAAATAAACTACAAACTAAATAATTTTGGTTTAGATAGCTAGATCTTGAATTTAAAATTTTGAATCGTTGAAAACGGAGTTCGTATGAAGAAATACGAGCTGGAAGTTTAAAACCTAAAGAAAACCCTAAAAAGGATTTTCTGGAATTATCCGATTTATTTTTCTAAAGGAAAAACGAGTTACTGCACAAGCTGATGTCAGCGAAGGAAAATCCTTTTCCCGGCTGAATTATTTTCTAATGAAAAATATTCGTGTAATTGATGGGTGGGCCCGTTGGTCAATGGACCAAGTCCATGCTCGGTCAAAGCTCACGGTGAACCTGGTGCATGGAATAGTAAACAGGGAAGGGTGAGCTGACGCAAGCGCTGATTTGGCAGCCACATGTTCGCTGACTCGGACCTTAGGGTCTACGTGTGCGTGTACGTGGCAATGACGTGGTGCTTATGTGGACAAGCCACGTGAGCCCGCGAACGGCGGAGCTCCGACGACACCCTCGCCGGCGCTACGTGCCACGACGAGATGAGTGAGTTGGAGCAAAAGAGAGAGGGGACAACGCTGATCGTTATGCTCATTGAAGATGCGGAGGAGTGCAGCGTTTTGGTCATTGGCGGCGAGCTTTGGCAGCGAGGAGAGGTTCGGTTGATGGCGAAGAGGATGCTCCGGGGGTTCTCCGGGGAAGTGAATACGCGCACAAGGTTCACGTTGGAGTGGCGATGCCAAAGGTGTGGACGACGGGGCTGGAGCGGGCTTGACGTCGCGGAGAAGACGAAGATCTGAGCTTCGGTGTTTGCCAGAAAAACTCAAATTCACGCGATTGAGAAGAGGAGAAGAGCGATGGTTGGCGGCGATAGGATGAGGTGAGAACGGGGCACCTGAGGCTCCCTTTTATAGGGACCAAGGGATGGGCGTGGATGAGATCGTGTGCGTGAAGATCGTGGCAGGCGTTGCGGGATCTGGCGAGAACGTGCGTGAGATAAGGGGATAAGGGAGAGAACGGGTGTGGCAGACGTCGATGCGCACGCGGGCTTGCGAGAAATGGGGAAGGATAAGGCGGCGGTTGCGAAACTTCGAGAAGAAGTTATGGCGGTCGAATCAGGCACGTCGCGAGGAGGACAAAGGTGGTGGAGACGAAGGCGGGGTCCACCGGTCAGCGGGGCAAGGAAGCGGCCCACGCGTCAGCGGTGGATGCGTCACGTACGCGAGAGCTGGGCTGGTGGTTTGGGCCATTTGATTTAAATCAAATGGTCCATACTGATTTGGACATTCGGACCGCCCAGAGATATCATTAAGATCAATCCGTTCATTTTAGATCGGACGGTCCACAATGTGGTGACGTTCGAACCATCCGAACCTCAATCACGATCGGGTCGTTCAATCCCGATCCAATGGCCGAAAAGGCATGAAGTGCAAAGCGCGCGAGAGGTGCGAGTGGGCTGGGCTGAGCGGACTGGGCCGCACTGAAGGAGGGAATGGGCCAAGGGGAAAAGAGATTAGGCCTCGAGGTTTTCCTGAGATTTGGATTTATCTTTTCTTTTTAGAAAAAAAGCAGAAAGTCCAAATAAAACTTGAAAAATAGCAAATACACTCAGAAAAATTCTAGAAAATTCTAGAAATTATATCCAAATAAAATAATTCCAACTCATAATTGGTAATTAATTTTGCAGATAATTTATTTTGGCTTTGAAATAAATAGGAAAAAGCTTTTAAAATTCCAGAAAATTCAGAAAATTAATTAAAGTTTTCATTTTCAACTTTAAATCCAATAAAATCTCAGAAAACTCAATAAAATTTATTTTTGACTTCAAAATTTAAAAATTTGAGAAAAAGCAATTAAACTCTTTTAAATTTCAAAAATTTCAACAAAATAATAACTTTATTAACTTTATTTTGGTAATATAACTTGGGATGTTACATTTATTGTCATGAACACAACGAGAGTTTCTTTTTTTTTAACAAAAAAATACAATATGAATGAGAATAAGATTGTAATTATGCTTATGATACAAGGTACACGGCGTACCCTATTTATATTGCTATAAGATATGACAGTTAATACCGCTAAAGACGTCTTTTGTCTTCACGTACGTGTCTTCGTTGAGTCTTGAACCGATGCGTCTCTTAGCCAACTATCGCAAGTTACCAGATACATCAATAACTACTCTTATGTTAGACATGTAGGAAACTGTCATGTCTCCTGACAAGTTTTGCTGGTCGGGGGTGGCCCAAACCATATGATTGGTCGTCTCATGAGCCGTAATAAAAGGTATTAGCATTCCTTTCAATCGTGATCGTAGGTATATAACCGTTATGAAGTGGGCCCTTAATTGTGTCCTAAGGGTTTTGATTGGGTCTTTTGCTATGATCTAACTTACTAAAACTTGTGAGAATTAATTTAGGGCCATCTTGACCATCGTCCACCCACGAGCGAGCTCTTGTCTTAAGTTTTGGTTTCTTCGATTTTTGTGCCCTCTTGACTTTATCCAAGAAATTTGTGAAATTTTAGCTTCAATCGTCTGGTTATCTATTGAAATATGTTTCTAACCTTTTGATGAGCTATGTTTAAAATATCAGGAGATTTAGATATCGGAATCAAAAGTTAGGTCATTTGGAGATTAGTTCGGGTTGTTGTTCTCGTAGTCGGCGATCAGACCGGCCTAACAACAACGGTCAGACCGGCCATCGGCGGTTAGACTGACCATAGGTCTTTGACCTCATGCTTTTTTTTTGGTTTGAACGCAAGATCTCCGTTGTGCTCTTATTTTTTGGATCTTCATAACTTTTATAGCTATTGGAAAGAAAGAAAAAAAGCTGAATACCAAGATGGTGGAGCGTCCAACACTTTTCCCCTTTGTCGGTAGTAGGGGTGCGCGCGCTGGCCTGCCTACCTCGCCATTGCTTGTTCGTTTTGGAGTAATATACAACAGCTATCGATCTGTGGATCGTCACAGTCTATCTATTCTCATGAAATTTGAACTTTTGCATAAATTCCAATACAGATAATGCATAAATTCCAATACAGATAAGAGGCATTTTGCAAAAAGGCATGGGTCCAGTAGCTTTATATGTGCTCTGCCACTGAAGCTAAGCTTCTAAACTGCAGGTCCGAATCCGATATCACTGGAGAAAATTGCCGCAGGGTCCGTATATAAACTATTTTTCTAAGAAGAAAACACAACATCAACCGCTTGAGCACAGCAAATGCTAGTACATAGGTGTATTTAAGCTTGGAAATTAACTTAAATTGGATAGGTACGGTACGCTTCTCTTACAGTGGAAAAAAAACAACTATTTTGCAATATAACCTAGCTATTTGTTTGGCATATACAGTTTGGGATTATGCAGAGCTATCTTACTACACGTTTTTTTTAAAAAAAATAATCCATTTATTATTATAAATTACAACATTATACCTGCGGCTTTTTTTTCCAGAAATATACTCATGTCGCTCAACCGTTGAGCGAGTGGCTCCAGTCGCTCAACCGTTGAGCGACTGGGACACTTGTCATCCAACGGTGTACATGCATGTCCTGCTAGCTGAGCAATATGTACACTAAGACCAACCGTTGAGCGACAAGTGTCTCAGTCGCCCAACGATTGAGTTACTGGAACCAGTCACCCAACGGTTGAGCGACAGGAGTATATTTCTGTCAAAAAAAAGTCGTATGTATAATGTTATAATTTATAATAAAAAATAGATTATTTTTTTAAAAAAAATCCTTACTACACCCCCTCTTTTTTCTTAACAAAACGTTTCAGTGAAAGAATAGCATCCACTTTCATCTGCATGGCTGCAAGATCCCCCCGTGTAAACAGTGTTTTTATGAGGAGGCGAATAATATTTTGCAGCGAAGTGCGATCAGCAATGTAGCAGAAATCACTGCAGCAATTGATCTAACTCTTTACTTTTCAATAGGCCGGTAGAGATCACACTTAACGGCAATGCACTGCAGATCCAAGTAGCAGCTGTGGCCGGAGCTGGCGAGCAAGACGTACGTACAGACGGTACAAGGCAAGGCAGCAGCAGTACATGATTACAGGCTGGCTTCACAGATGAGTGCATTAACTAGTACTGCTGCACGAATTTCTTGTGGACCTTTCTAGAAGGAAAAAAAGGGAGAAGCGACTGTACAGGTCTTGTTGCTAATTAGAGACCGTATATATGCAACTACATATGCATATAGTACGTGGGCTAGCTACCGTATATTTATTCCATGTACACCTGCTTCAAACGGCGCCAAGGTCTTAACTTTTCAACTTAGACTGATGCATAAGCTTAAAAATTCTAGTATCTGATCAGATAGCTAGGATATACATAGATGATACCTTCTGTCATCTGATCTTGTGAGGTCCCTCTTAGCTGCACATTTTGCATTTTGGTTACTTGTGAATGGCCGCATGAATGCACCCGCCTAATGCCAAATGCCAAATGCGACCTTGAGTTTTTTTTTTTTAAAGGAAAGAATGAGACCATGATTCTAGAAAGATCTAGCAGTCTGGCTACTGAAAGCCGAAGTCCAAACAACACAATTACTCCTACCGTAGTAAAAAAAAAAAAAAAAAAAAAAACAACGGACTGGACCGACGGTCTCATCAGAAAAAACTAGGATCAGAGCCTGATCCGATCTAGTTTGTTTTTTGGATCGTTTGATAAAAAAAAGGTAAATTTTATTTTTTTAAAAAAATCATTACATCACTAGGATTGAAACTGGCGACTTCTTGTGTGAGAACCCAGGGTATTTAACTCGTAATACTTAACCTTCAAATGGTTCTAGTATTACCAATTAAATAGCCTAAGCCTCAATGGACATGTGCTTCTTAGAATTGCAGCACACATACATCTTTACAAAATCAAGCATCATTTCCATACAACATATAATACCAAGTCTAGCAAAAGCCATACAATATATAGAGTTATTACAAAATAGTCGATCGACCAAATGACATCAAAGTGACAAATAACAGTGGAAGCAAAAGTGCCATAAGATGACTATAAACAAAACCAGCTAGTTAGCCATAACCCACAAGGCAACCGACCGGACCGCCAAGCTAGTCGCACCCGCCGCAGCAAAACTCACAGAAGTCGATCCCTTGGGGATCCACGTCATTCTCTGTAACAACAAAGCAATACAGGTGAGTACAAAGATGTACTCGCAAGACTTACGAGTAACAAGCCTATACATAGCTACATGACAGCTGAAACAAAGGAGATGGTTATATGGTTATTTGAACGCATAAAGCAATTTGCATTTACAATAATGTAATAGATTAAAGGCAATTTGTCAAATCTGTTTTTAATCATTGAAATAACAGCGAGGTAACAATAAGTAACATATATAACAACCTAGAGGTGACTAACCCAATAGCCACCACAACATAGCACGAATCTCTGATTCGTACCACCCAATCAAGTTTTAGTGAAAAGGTTATAGTCTAACTCTTGAAAGACCTCCCCAAGCGTGTCCATAACTTAGGACGAGGCTATTCGAATAGTTTAAAACTCTGCAGGGGTGTACCAATGTACCCACACTCTAGACCGCCTTTTTGCCACAAGATTAAGCACACTTCTGAAGGTATGCTGGCACGGCTAAGTCCTATGAGACGTTTTCCAATATTGTGTATTAACTACGAGCCGCTCGTATGGATAGAAACTCATACGCTACATTCTAAAACCGAAAGTCAACTACCCACCAGGGGTAAAGCTTTCAGACAACTACAATGCTCCCAAACATCTTCCCTCCTATACAACCTCCTGCGACTCGGAGCTAACACACGCTAAAGTACTAAGTCAAGAGAGATCTCATACCCTCTAGTGTCGTTAGCACGCAAGAATGCTTGGTTTAGTGTAACAAGATGTTCGGTCCTTGTTGATTCGGGCACCATTCCAGTCACACCCAAAAGCACACCATCTTACCATTGTGCCCAAGTCCAAATCATTTTGTTTCCAGTTTTAGTTTTCTCAATAAAACATAGCTCAAGGTGCTGAAAATAAAGTCATAATAAGCCTTTGCTTGATCAAGATTATCGACTAAGTTGACAACCGCCCAATTCTACCGGTAGCTAAACATGACTAAGCAACTTTGACTCGTAAACTACTAAGTGACAAGGGCTCATCCAACGAACCCCAAATCACAGTAAGATAATCCTAGGCTCAGTAGTACAGGATAAATATTTGCCTACAGATTATACATCTATTGAGTCAACTACTCGACAATAAATTCACAAAGACAGTTCAAATTAACTCTAAATTGAGATATTTTGGCTTAGTTAGCTAGATTATAATTTTATACAAATTTTGCAACTTGAATCATCCAAATCGGAGTTCGAATGCAAAAGATATGGGCTTTTGAAGATTCAAATTACATGAAATGATAGAATTAGGGTTTTCTGAATTATTGGAATTATTTTTCTAAAGGAAAAAGGCTTTATTGCGCAAGATGACGTCAGCGGGGGAATTTCTTTTTCGGTGGAATTATTGTTCTACGGGAAACACCACTGACAAGTGGGCTCGAGGGTCAATGGACCCGGTCCACGGCTGGTCAAACGACCACGGTGGACACGGTCCACCGAAACAGTGCACGTGAAGGGAGGGTTCGGGTGATGTGGCACACGTGGCGCCACGTAGGCTCCACGTCGGACCCGTGCTGATGTGGCGCCTGATCTGGCGCTGATGTGGCTGAGCCACGTCAGCCCGACCGACGACGAGTTTTCGGGACGGCTCGACAACGGCGAGCGGCGGAGATTCACCGGCGGTGAGTGGTAACAATGCGTAGCTACAGCTATTGCGAACTTAAAGATGTACTCACGGGTGGTCAAGGTAGACTGTGTGGCCGGCGGCGAGCCTTTTGGCGGCGGAGACCTTCGGGTGTTGCCGGCAACGGTGTTCCGGCGGCCTTTTGTCAACGTGGATGATCACTAGGGGGTTAGAATGTGGCACGGTGATGACGATGGTGAGGTTGGGGTGGCTGGGGCGTTGTTGACGGCGGTGCAATCGGTGGCGAGAGCTTCGGTGGCCGACGCACAAAAACTCGAATTTCGACGGCTAGAAACGGCGGGAGGTTATGAGGGTTGAGGTGATGAGAAGTGGAAGTAGAGGCGCACGCGGGGTGACCTTTTATAAGGCACGGGAGTGGCCGAGGGAGGAGATCGTGCTCGAGGCAGTGGTTGTGGCATGGCGGCGGTTTCGGCGAGGTCGTGCGCAACTAGAGGGGATCGAGGGAGGAGTGGGGGCGGCGTGAGGCGCGGGAGCAGTTGCGCGTGACCACGTGAGGAGAGAGGGCGGGAAAAACAGCAAAATCGGAGCTCCCACGCGCGGTAATGGCGGCTCCGTGACTTGACTGTGCGAGGAAGAAGAGATGGGGGAAGAAGAAGACGCGGAGGGCCCACATGGCGGTGATGGCCGAAAAGAAAAGAGAGCAGGGCGTGGCTAGCCATCCGATTTAGATCGAACGATCCTCATTGGTTGAAACGTTTGACCATCCGAAGACTCCATCAAGATCGGACCCTCCATTTTGATCCAACGGCAAAGATGAGGGCGCGTGAGAGGAGCGGAGAGAGGAGGTGTGCGGGTCGTTGGATTTAGGTCCAACGGTGAAGGTGGAGGGGCGCGAGCGCGTGCAGCTTGGGCCAGCTCGGGCCGCGTGCGTGAGGAGTGGTAACATCCCAATTTTCTGAGTTAAAAATCTTTTAATAGTTAGTACGTAAAAAATCACCATTTGGATTTATTTGAATTTAAATTCAAAAGCTTAATATTGGACTTTACAATAAAAAATATTTAATATGAATAATCCCAACATGAACAATAGCCAAAACTATTTTATTTGGTTCTATGTGCTCGATATATTTTCTAGATTTTTCTAGAATTTTTCGAGTTCATTTGCTATTTTCTATTGCTTATTTGAATTTCTCGTATTTTCTAAATTAGAAAAGCTATTAAAATCTCAGCTTAAATCTTTGGCCGAATCTTCGCACCCATCTCCTCTTCGCACGCGCGCCCGCTTGCGCAAATTTCCGCCGACTTGCCACCCGCCGCGCGCCGCGCCGCCTCCATGCCGACGTGGGCCCCGTGTGTCGTCGTCGCCTTCCCGCGCCGTCGCCTTCCTCGCGAGCGCCGAGTCGTCCGCCATTGCCGAGCTCCAAGGCACGTCCGACAACGCCGCTTATCTAAACTCCTTCTAGAAAACGTACAAATCCTATCTCTAACCTCTCGCCCGCTTGTGTTAAAATCCTATCCCGAATCTTACCCTATCGCTGGATTTCAAATTGGGTTTCGTGATCTTCTCGACTCGATTTGGGATTTCTTATCCCGCGCCGCCCGCCCCGTAAAAAGGCACCCCGGTTCGCCCTCTCGACCGCAACCCAGAGCCGCCACCCACCTCGCCCGAGAGCCCTAGCGCCACCACAATCAGAGTTTTAGGGTTTTCTCACCGCCGGTCTTTTTCTCCGTTTTGCGCCGTCGTCAACGTCGCCCTACCCTCGTGATCTCGCACCGCTTCGAGCGTCACCAGGGCTACCTCCAGAGCCTTCGCCGCCGCGTAACCTCACCGAGCTCCAACCGACAAAACCAAAAGATGCTCCGCCGCCAACCTCGCCGGCGGCCGTCTCCGCTGACCTTGACCACCGAGTTGCACCTGAGGTTCGCAATAGCGCCTCTACACGCCGGCACCACTCACCGCCGGTGGATCGCCGCCATTCGCCGTTGTCGCTTGGCCCCCGAGCCCTCCGCTGCCGGTGACGCGGGCCATCTACGCCGCAGCCACCTCGGCCGCCGCGCCGCGTGTCATCCCGCGTGGCGCCGCCGCGCCCTCATCGTCGCGTGGCTCACCACGGACTCTAGATCTCGAGGCTCAGAGACCTAGTCTACCGTGAGTCGTGTCTCCGACACATGTGGGTCCCACATGTCATAATTTTCTGTTATTTCTTTTAATTCCCGAATTTCCTTGCTGACGTCAGCATTTCGCAATAATCCGATTTTTCTTTAGAGAAATAATTCGGAAAATCCAGAAAATCCAAATTAGGGTTTCTTTTAGATTTAAAACTTCTAGAGCTCATAACTTTTGCATCCTAACTCCGATTGAGCCCATTCAAATTTCTAAATTTATCTAAATTCGAGCTCTATTTATCTGAGATTTTTATTAAATTTTTGGAGCTTGTTTTGCCTCTGTTATTTATTTGTTTTATTTATTTGTTTCGTTTGCGAGTAGACGTCGATTCGTCGGGGAATTTCGTTGAAGAAGGAGCACCCCAAGATCAAGACCAGTACATAGACCTTTTCCAAGGCAAGTCATACCCTTGATCATCTTGAACCCAGTTTTCAAATTACTCTGTGTTAAAGTATTGCATTCTACTTTAATTATTTATTTAAATGCTTTGGGCATAGTTATTATCCAAATTGTTATCACACCTTGGCCTTGTATGTCATAATTCCTTGCCACCCTAGATTGGTTACTAGTTGGTAATATTATAGCACCAACGTGGGTTGGTTAGATGCGAGTACAATTGCTTAGCCATGCTACGAGTCTCACATCTCATGTAAGTTGCAATTATCAAATGTGACTAAGTGATTATGGAACTTTATGTAAAACTATGTGCTATGTATTATTACTTCGTGATGGCATGTGTTGCACTAAAACCAACTAGGTGGTAAAGGATTTGGATTGGGGCAAGTGGTGGAAACTATGTGATATGGTGGACTTTGTGATGAGAATGATAATCTTTGTGATCTAGTTAGAATATGGAAGTCTTGCCTTGGTCAATTAAGGACTTAACTTTATGCGCCATTGAACTGTGTCTTACTGTACGACCACATGCCTGGTATGGGACGGACCTAACTTAGTAGATTATGGATTCTTAGCATTGATTACTCAGGTGGTAGGTTAGACTATTGGTGGAGGTGTGTACTATAAGGTAGTCGCATCACGGGGCGGTTCGCCGTGTCCCTGTCCAGCGGTGTGTGTTATGCCAAAGCGCTTCGTTTGGGTTGGCATAGCGGTTTGTAAGCACATCGGGAGTGTCAATGTTGAGATGAAGTTTCTGAACCATTTTGTTATGATTAGTGCTTGCTACACTAGTTATATCTTGTGGGTAAAGTGTACAACCTCTGCAGAGTGTTAAATCAATCTATTCGAATAGCGCGTCATGATCATGGACATGCTCGGGGATTTCACACGAGGGGTAGATTTTCATAAAACAATTGGGAAGGGACAGCTGTGTGATTTAAGTCATATGGCTATGTGAAATAAACTGTTTAGCTTTGTGTCTTTGTGGAAACAAGTGTTAAATTATTATTGTCTATTTGTTTTGAAATATGCTTTTAATCTATTACTGTATTCAATTGCAAATGTTGCTTTTATGCAAAAGAACCACAGAAGACTTTCCTTGGAATAAGCCTGCATCTATAAATTGCATTCTGTGGTATGATTTGCGAGTACGGTTGTGTACTCACGCTTGTTGTAAAACTTGCGCCCAAACCTACGTAAGAGGAGGAGTCTACGCCGCTGAGGAGGAGTTCGCCAAGGTTGCCGATTGTTAAGGTCCGGATCTCACGGTTGTTCGTGGTGAATTGATGGGATCTACGTTGGAGTTATTTCGCTCCGCCTTTGCTTTATTCTCTCGTTAGCTCGCGTGGCTTAATAAGTGTAAACTCGACCATAAGGTCAAAATCCTTATTTGTTATTCAAACTAATCGTTTACTTTATTTATCGCTTGTGTGGATCGATATTTACCTGTGTTAATCCTGTGTGCACTAGCGTGATCCTAGACTAGTGCAGTATACACAGAGGGTTCCAGAATCATAATTTTGGGTCCCGACAGGAGTCTTGGGCCTGGGTTTTGGGTTTCGACCCAAAACCGATTTGGAGTTTTTCTTTTGATTTTGCAATTGTTTTAATTCTGGTAATTCAATTAAGCTTTAGAAAATAGCAAAAATAATCCATAAATTCTAGAAAAATTCACATAAATTCCCAGAGTTATTTTGGACTTAATAAAATTATTTCCAACTTAGAGTTGGTTTTTAATTTTTGCAAATAAATTATTTTGTCTTTAAAATATTTAGGAAAAAGCTTTTAAAATCTCTAGAAAAAAATTCTAGAAATTAATTAAATTTTTATTTTTCAGATCAAACCAAATAAAACTTCAAGAACTTCAAATAAATTTTACTTTTGATTTTTTAAATTTTAGAAATTCAAGGAAAGCAATTAAACTCTTTTAAATTTTTCAGAAATTCCAACAAAATCATAACTTTATTAACTTTATTTCTGGTAACATAACTTTGGGATGTTACATTTTTCTAAGTTGTAAAACTAGGGCATATCATTTTTCAGAGTCAAAGACATGAACAAAACCTATTCTATATTAAAGTACATTATCAGAGGAATTTAACAAATTTTAGTTTGCTCAATTTAGAGCTACAAAGAATTACTTATGCATTTTACAAGTTCTAATGAATTTCTAGAACAATAATTAATACCTAAGCAAGTTAATTCAACCTATACAATTTTCTGATATAGAATAGTGTTTACACACATTTTTAGATTAAATTTTAGTTAAACAGAAATTTAACACAATTAGAATCATCTAAAATGGAGCTAAAATGAATTAGTTATGATTTTTTAAAGTTTAATACTATTTTCAGTTGACAAATAAAAGCTTACCGGAATTTAATCAACTTAACAAAAAGGAAAAGACGTGGACAAACGTGGGTCGTTGATTGCAAATCGAACGACCCAAACGCGAGGGCCGAACGTAACGCGCACAGCGCCACACACCACCAACCGTTGGATCAGATCCAACGATCCACAACAGGGGAGGTGCTCGGCGGTCCAAAAGTCCCAACGGACATGGGCCGCTGATCTAAAGATGGACGGCTCATAGCGAGAGTCCCGGTCAGAGGTCCGAACATTCACGCCATCAGAGCCGCAGATCTAGAAATGAACGACAAGAAGGGATCGGAGCGCTAGGACTTCGAAAGCGCTGAGGAGGTCTAGACCGTTGGATCTAGATCTAACGGTCCAGAGCTGCGGGGAGGTCCTAAGGCTAAAGATCTATAAGAGGAGGTCCTGAACGGCGCAGATCTCCAAGGGGAGATCCTGGACGGTCAAGATTTACTCGGAGAAGTTCCTGGGTGACAAGATCTAAAAGAGGGGAGGTCCTGGACGGCCAAGATCTACCAGAGGAGGTCCTGGACGGTCAGGATTCCCACGGGGAGGTCCTTAATGAGGACATCTAAAAGAGGGGAGGTCTTGAATGGCTCAGATCTCCATGTGGAGGTCTTGAACGGTCAAGATCTACCCGGGGGTGGTCCTAGAGGTTAAGATTCGAGAGGAGGGAGGTCATGAGGTTTTCTTTACAAAAGACCAAGGGGTGGTCTTTTGCAAAGAGGACCCCAAGGGTGGTCCCGAGGGTGGTTTTTACAAAAATGACCACGGGGTGGTCTTTTCGCTCAGGGGTGATCTAACGGTCAAGATTAAAACCAAGGAGGTCCTTAACGGTCAAGATCTAAGCTGGGGGAGGTCCTGGCAACTAAAGTTTCACAAAGGGAAATCCTACGGTTAAGAGCTATCACACAGAGATCTTTAATGACTAAGATTACAACTAAGAGATCATGTGATTTGCCTAACTTAGGACAACAGTATAGTACCTCACGCTTTGCTCGTCGGCTCACCGCCGGCGACCTCGGCCATGACGGCGCAAACCAAAAGGGGCAAAACGTTCGCAATACTATTGCGAACACTTTGAGGGTACTCTCGACGGCGGAGCTGGCCTAAAACCCCGGCGAGCCGGAGAGGGGCGAAGAAGCTAATACGGCAAAAACCAAAAACGCGAAGAAGCTCTGCGGCGGTCGAATCTAGCATGTGCTCGAGCACTAAGGGCCTATCACGAAGGTACCTAGGCACAGAGGAGGTCCGGGGGAAGTCAGAGGAGCTCTAGCAGCGGAGACCTGCGCTAGAGCGGAGGGAGACGACGCTGAGAAGAGGCCCTGAACAAAATGAACACCACCGAGTGGTCAAAATAGCTTCGCTAAGGTCTAAGAAAGGTTCATGAGCAAAGAATCGAAGAGGAGAGCACCTTACTAGAGTTGGGGAAGAAAGGAAGGATTTCGGCCGCAAGATCCAAAACTCAAATTTAGGCTGCTCCTGCGAAGGCAACCCAAAATTAAGTTAGCAAACTAGCTCAAGATGATGAGGTGGTCTAGGCGACGCGAAAAGAACAGCCTTGGGACCACTGGAGCACCGTCGGCGATGAGGAACTCAAGCGATAAAAAATGGCGGAAAACAGGGCTCTCGGTGATTTGCTTGCAAACACACAGAGAGGAGCTAGGGCAACAGGGAGGTGCTAAAGAGGAGCCAATGGAGGAGCTCAGAGGCCCTCAAATAGCTCGGGGGTCAACGGATGCGCGAGGACGAGGTTTAATGGCGACGAGACCGAAAGCTTCTGCCAAGAGCGAAAAGGAGGAGGGGAGTAGGTGAAGGTCAGAGCTAAACACTGACAAGGTTGAAAACGAGGGGCTCAGAGCCGTTGAGGGGCCCCACGAGGTGACCAGTGCCTGCACCTCACCTGCCATGGCGCACGCTTGCACGACGCGAGGAAGAAGAAGAGCAGAGGAGGAGGTCAGGGAGGTCGTGGCCGTAGGATTAGAGAGGAACGACTGGGATTGGATGGGACCTCCAGAGGTCCAAGACGGCACGGGGAGGTCGTGGGCATTGGATTGATATCCAGCGGCTCAGATTTGAGGTGTCTCTCGGGAGATCTGAAGGTTTCCGCGAACGTGGACCGTCCGATAGAGATTCAACGGCCGAAACGCCACACACCACTTTGAGCGAGCCCGAGTGCGGCAAGGTGACTTGGCTCGACCGAGTCAAGTGGTTGGGCTTGAGTCTGACTCGAGCCCAACAGTGATTTGGATTAGGGTTTTAAATTGAGACAGAAACTTTGAGGAATTATTTGAGGTAGCAAACTAACTCCAAAATTTTTGAAATTTTTACAGAAGCTTGCTAACTTTTATATTGACCTTATATAAAATTTTCAGAGGTTTTCACGTAGTACATTTTCCTCCAAAAATTCTGCAATGTGCTGAGCTAGGGTTTGACTCAGAGTCAAACTGGTTTGACTGACCTTTTAAAATATTCAAACAATTTCTAAAAAATGTGAAACTTTTCAGAGGGGTCACACATTAACCCTAGAACTTAGAAATTTTTTCCAGAGGATGATCACAAGATTAACCAGGAAAACTTTGAAAGGGCCAAGATTTAGATCAAAAGTGGCTTGTGATTTGTATTTCCATAATCCTTCTACAAGAATTTTTCAGAACATACATGAAACACAAGATGTAAGAAAAGTTTTTAATTTCTATATATTTTCTTACATTTGACACACCAGCCAAAACTTGGGATGTTACATCTTACTTCCCTACGATGGAATGAGCCACCTAGACTACATTCGTTATTGGTCTAAGTGGGTATATGCATCTTTATTAGGTTGCATTGTCTGGTAGATGACACTGTCCCATTAATTTTTCAATTAATTTTGCTGATAAATATTAAAATAGTATTACTATTGAACCACGGCCCGATTGGAAAAAAAATCAACAGTTGAACCAATAAACTATGAACCGATCAAGTGAGCGGTTCACTTGTCGGTCCGGTTTTTCACACTATGCTCCTAGCTACAATTGTTAACTCTAGCTAGCTGGTCGTGCATAAGACCACCGTCGTAATTTCCTTTTTCTTTTGCAAGAATGGAAGAATCGCCATCGTTAATTTGACCATAGTTAATATCGACCAGTTTATAGAAACGACGACATGTACTCAACTTATTAGTAAGGGAGGTGTTTGACCAGACATTGCTTGTTTAAGGTAGCCAATTAAGCAACACTGTCCATGCATCTTCCTAATGGATTTTCTTGCACTTGTTTCTTAAAAAATCTAAGCTTTGAAGTAGTTTTAAGGATAAGCCAAAAGTCAGCTTTAGAAACAATGAACTAAAAGATGAAAAGCTAGGTAAGAGGTGCTTTTCGGGCATTTTGCAGGGTGATGATACCTATTTATCACTAAAAATTGAAGAAAATTACCCACCAAATATCATTTCTTAAAGTTTATCTGGCAGTAGTTCCCTGCAAAAATCCTTAAAGATTTTGAACTAGATTGGGTCATAGTTTTGCAGATTTCTACACTGTACGGTCAAATTATACTTGTCATTTAGCCTCTGGTTACCACTGTTTGAGCAGTAAGCCAGAATTTGGGGCCAAATCATCGTACTGCTATGATGGGTGAACTAATGCTATGATTCACCTTATCTTTAGTCCAATTTTATGGCTACTGCTATGATTCACACTCTCTTTACTCGAATTTTACAGCTAAGTCTTTGCATGGACGACGTTTCATTGATATTTCTGAAAACAATCAATCAATCATCTAAATTAGCACACAAACATGCTTTTAAAACCCTCAAACGTATGTCAAACATTTAAAAAAATTTCCACATGTGAAGCAGTCAGTCAGCCCAATAAAAATCTAAACTGCCTAACGGTCTTAAAAAAAAAGTTAGAGCTACTTTTCAGAGTCAGCCAGAAAGCAACTTATGGCAAAAACTACATCTCCCCGAACAGGACCTTTAATCACATGTAATCTGCTTCTCGGAGAAAAAAAGATCACATGCAATCAGTGATCATCAGAGTCAAGTTCGGGTAAAATCTGAACGTAAAAACCACTCAAAAATCGAACACATAATTAATTAAGTTGGTCAAACGAGGAGCCCAACTCCGGTTTGTGCGGGGTATGTGAGTTAAGGTGACAGAACAGGTACTACCCACTAGTAAGGGTATCTACAATAATTTATTTTTAATTTTTTACTAAGAAGAGAAAATATTTAAGCTAATAAAAAGAAATAAATTTTCTAATAAATTATTTCTTGAGCTGATATTTAAGACTTTAATTGCTACCCATAAAATAATTTTTTAA
Organism: Ampelocalamus luodianensis; assembly: GCA_036346255.1. NCBI lineage: Eukaryota > Viridiplantae > Streptophyta > Magnoliopsida > Poales > Poaceae > Ampelocalamus > Ampelocalamus luodianensis. Next base: position 1,873,848 of record CM070627.1, read on the forward strand.
GTAACAAGCAAGTCTCCAATAGCTATTTTGTTATTTCTCAAGTCTTAGTATCAATAACTTGCTTGTTTATTTGTTTAGAAACAAGTTTACATTCTTTTCTCACTATCTCTCTTCCACGTCACCTATATGGACTATTATAGATGTTCTGACAAGTTGCCTAATAAAATCAATCAAATAATGAGTTTTGAAGGTAGTTTTTTTCCAACTTTTGGTGCAGGTAAATTAAAATGCGAAAGGAATGCAAGATCTTTGGGAGACAACGTCCACTGTTCCTGTTCTCCCTCAAAGAATGCATGGGCCAATCGACAGTGCCAAATCCTAAATTTCCAAGTACAACTGCGCCAGGGAGTCATGGGGATGGGCTATGGTCGAAATGTTTGGGGCCCACCACATTGATTTGATGATTTTTTTAAAGGATTGGCCGCTAGGATCATAACATCACAAATTAAAGTATCATTACATCGTAGGGTGTGTTTGGTTGGTGAGAACAAAGTTGAATGTAATAAGATGAGATGGTTTTGTACTATATGGTTCTATTATTTTGAATGAATGAGATGGTTTAGTATCTAGATAGAATATTCCGCAAATTTATATCCTATCATCTAGGATTTGTTGGTTTCATCCAAATAATCAAACACGTGGATGATTTTTTTCTTAGACCAACTCATATATGTATGACTTAGTACAAACAACCAAACACACCTTAGATGCGGAGGTGCACAAGTCGTCTATAGCTAGTGTAGAAATTAAGACCAAAGTCGTCTGTAGCTAGTGTAGAAATTAAGATCAAACTACATGTTTTAATTGCACGGAAGTCTCGAGCAAAACTATATCTTAGGCATGTCTATATCCTAGCAGAAGGTTCGTGTAAAGTTCCCGAGTTAACTAACTAGTGTGGTTTACCTTTTTTTAAATAAAAAAAACAATGCAAATTATTTTTAAGAATTTACAAAATGATTATCTGTTGTCCAGAATAGCACAATATTTTTAAAAAGAAAAATAAAAGAAAGAAAGAAGGTTTGAATGGCAGCCCGGCCCATTTATACATGTCTGGCCCAAAAATTATCCTCCTCTCTGCCGCTACGGACCGGCGACGGCGCCGGCGCCGGCGATCGCCACCGTCCTCTCCGCCGACGAACAGATCGTAACGTGACCCTTGGAGCTTCGCACGCCAGATGCCTCTGCTCCGACGCGAATGCCGAGGCGGCGGACAGACGGAGGGGAGGCCTTGCCCGCCGGGGAGGGGCTCGACGCGTGGATCTCTGCGCGGCTTGGAGGCGGAGGCGTGAGCCGCGCGCGCGTGCAGGCCAGCGTCCGCGCCGGCCTCGTCCCCGTCAATGGCCGCCGCGCCTCCAAGGTGTTACGAATTTTCCGCACCTCATTTGCTTCCTAGAAAGTTTTGATCCTTCTGTTAGCGCAACAGTAAATTGTTTCTAAGCATTTTACACTCGTTAGTTGCTAGTTTAAACTAGAACTTTTGATGCTGACGAGAGTAAAGGATTTGCATAATACACAGCACACATTACACATCTGAGATCATGAACTAGTAGTGGTAGTTGTGCATATGCCATAGGTGAATAATTGTTTGTTTGTTTATATTTGGCTATTTGCCCCTGTTCGTTTGCTGCTATTCTTAAGCTTGTTTGCGTTGCGTTGCGCCGTGCGTAATAGGTTTCACATATGGTGGAGGGAGGGGACATGGTCTGCTGCACTGTGTCCGAGCTACAACCGCTGAGAGCAGAGGCAGAGGACACTCCACTGCACATTGTTTACGAGGATGAGCATCTTCTTGTTGTGAACAAACCGGCTCATATGGTATGCACCATCTTTTGCAGTGATATGGGAAAACAAGATTTGGTTACCTGGTCCTTACTTCTTAGGAACGCCTCAAACTCAAAGCAAAGGGTTTTTTTTGCATTAGTTTGTGTAGGCTATTTTTCTGCATAGCATGAATGGTTTGTGTATATTTCATATCTTATTTGACCACAATGGTGGAAATGCCAGGGTTTTCAAAGCTCACTGTTATTCTGTCCGTAGCTGGACCTTGAGCATGAGACTTTATGAGCTACATGAGGCTGTCTAGTTAAACAGGAAACATAATTAGTAAAAAGACCGAAGACATATACAAGAAGAAGTATGCAATTATCTTTTAAATTTGATGGTATTAGTGTATAGCCAAAGATATCTCTTGTTCTACTTATGTACAGTCAAAGCGATTGCCCGATGTTTAGATTGGTTGAACTGTCCTATTGGCAGTCTTTTTTTTTCCATACATGTTCCCCTTCTCATTCTGTTTAGTTCTTAAACTCTTCTTTTTTAAAGTTTTCAACCCATGGGGACAAGAATCATTCGTGCATAGTGATACTCGTGTGTTGTGACTTTTGGGTTCTTCATCCAGCACCAGGAAAGGTAAATGGCACCTTAGTCAATGCTATACTTCACCACTGCAAGATTTCAACTTTTACCTGTTTAGCACGTAGTTCAATTGATGATGAATGCCCGGATTCTTCAGATGATGTATTTGATGTCGATCAATTTACTACCGGTGAAGTAAGTTCAGAGGTCCGTGAAGCTCTTGTGCGTCCTGGTATTGTCCATAGGCTTGACAAGGGGACAAGTGGACTTCTTGTTGTAGCCAAGGTACCAATGTTATTAAGTCGCGCGACTAGTCGCGACTAATCGTTGACTAGTGCAAATCGGCACATAGGCACCGGCTAGTGTTGTCGACTCGACTAGCTGCGCTAGTTGTCCGACTTGCCGACTAGTCGTGGCTGGCCAGCACGAGTCGGACGCCTAATTGGCCAGTGTCAGCCTTAGCCAGCGAAGGGGATATTACGAGAGAGGGGAAGGGGACATACCAGATGCAATCGAAACTCGGCTCCCCCACTCCCCACGACACCGCTGGGAGAGGGGAACCCTAGCCCATCGCCGCCCCTGTCCACGCTGCCGCCGCCCGCCGCCACCTCATCCTCAGCCCTCCCCTGCCTCCCTTGTCCCCTATCCATGACGCCGCCACCGTCTCCTCGGCCCTCCCGAGTCGTCGTCGATCCACATCCACAACACTACCGCCACCTCCTCCTCGGCCCTCCCTAGTCGCCGTCGACCCCCGTCCACGTCGCCGCCGCCGCCGCCTCCTCGGACCTCCCCAGTCGTCGTCGACCCCCTTCGGCCCTTCCACGACCGCACGACACCGCCCGCTGCCACCTCCTCCTCGGCCCTCCCCAGTGGCCGTCGACCCGAGTCGTGGTGAGCACTCCCTCCTCCTCCCCTTTCTCCTCTCCTCTCCTTCCTCTGGCTCTGCCTCTGCTTGCGTCCTCTGCCTGCGCTGCTGACCGCGTCTGCTCTAACGCTCTTGCTTGCTCTGTTTTAGTAGTAGTACTAGTAATAGCAGTAGTAGTTTTATTGAATAGCAGTAGTAGTAGTAGCAGTATTACATAGCAGCAGTAGTAGTAGGCAGTAGCAGGATTACTAGTAGTAGTAGTAGTAGTAGTAGGCTAGTAGCAGTAGAATTAGTAGTAGTTGTGAATAGTAGTAGTAATAGGCTAGTAGCGGTAGAATTAGTAGTAGTTGTGAATAGCAGTAGTAATATGCTATTTTTTTACTTGTTGTCCTATACTTATGTTATTTACTTGCTATATCATATTATCAATATTTTGTTCATTACAATTTGCTGATTTTTTTCTTCAACTTGCAGGGTGTTGCTTCTCAATTTCAAAGAAAGACATTCATCAAGAAATATATGTTAGGATCAAAAGTCAAAACAAGTAAGTCATCATTGTGATTCCAACTTTTACATTCACTGTTAGTCTGTTACAGTCATCACTGTTGCTGAAAGGTATGCTTTATTCATTACATTCACTATAATGCCTCTTATTCCTTGAGTTCTAAGGCAGGGAACATTAGTAAGGCCGCAATCATTGTGATTCCAACTTTTACATCTGGGAACCTGATCCTGTAGATGCAGATCCATTGGAAGGGAGCAGGAATAGAAGGAAATTTGATATACTTAGAGTTTTGGACTACCCACTGTCCAAAAGAAATATATGTTAGGATCAAAACAAGTAAGTCATCAACTTATCGTCATGCTTATGTTGTTTTTCTCTTTATTTCATGATGCACAATATGTACATGTGTATAATTGTTGCTACAACTTAGTACATTACATGCCCTGTTTATATACGTCCTAGTCTGGCGACTAGACAGTCGACCAGTTGGTCAAGTCGACAAGTCGGTCCTCTTGCGACTCAACTCGAATTGACTTTACGACTTAATAACCTTGCAAGGTACTGACTATAATTCTTCCTAACCCAAAACAAACACTTCAATAACTTTCAGTCATGTTTGCTCATAATTGATGGAATTGCTAAGGGTTGCCATATTGAATTTGAATTATCTTATTGCAATCAAGGATTCAGACTGACTTTAAACTCTTCCCTTGTTGACAGGAGGAGCATTCTCATGCTCAATTAGCAGAACAGTTCAAGCTGCATACAATACGTAGGGTTTACATCAGTCTTACTTGTGGTGTACCTTATCCAAATTCTTCCAGGATTGAAGTTCCTATAGCTCGTGATCCTGACAATCGGATACGTTGATTGCTGCTCCTGGATCAGGCCATAGATATGCATGCCATGCTGCTAGTAGGTGATTCATGCTTTTCACTTATGCCTTTCTTTTGTGGTTCCATACATGATGTTGCATCTCCAAGGCTGTTTGGCTTGAATATAATCAATTACAGGTCTTCACCAAATACCTACCTAATCAAGCGTGAAACATATGGAGGTTGCATAAACAATACAGCACCACAAAACAAAAAAGAGCAAAGCCTCTTTGAAGTGTAGCAACAGTGTTGTCTATGTAGAGATTTTCTGTTCTTGTGAGCAGGATACGTACGATTACAGGAACCAGCAACGTTCAATGTTCAACCTCTTAATTCTTTGATGGCGCAGTTAATGCTAGGAGTAAGAAGTGATATACTGAGTGTGTCCAGGTCAAAACAGGCAAACACAGGCAGATATGTTAAATCTAGTCATAACCACGTGATTTAATGAATCCTGATTTACACTAGTTGAACTGGTTACCACAGTTTCATGAGCAAGATAAACTAGTGGGTTATTTTGGCTGTATGACAATGACAGCAAATTGTTTCATTTAGAAGTGCTTGTTTTAAAATATTAACTGTGAAGTATTTTTCGGTGTCATAAACCTTATTTTAGTATGAATTAGTATCTATGTTAGGTTCTCTTAGTAAATAGTTTTGTTATTTCAAATTTCGACAGGTATAAAGTAAGAGAGGTCTTTGCTGGTGATTACATTCCACGATATCCTCATATTTAAGAAGGGAAGCAACAAAATCACAGTACAAAATCCATGATATTTATAATGCATACACAATGTTTGGATTGCATCTCTGTTTTGTGGCTTCAAATAGCAATAGAAAACATTATAAGCAACAGTTAAAAAATTTATTTGTATACTTTGTACTTCTCTATATTGGGGAGTGCTATTCAAATACAGCTTCTTCTTTTTTAATCATGTTAATGATCTTTCACCTGTTGATATTTAGATCCAAGCACATCCAAAGTATCTAGGGATCCCCCCTCTTGGTGATGAAATATATGGAGGTACCACAAGCATGGCATTGTCACTTTTAAGACCCAGAACTCCTTCAAGATATCGTAGTGATCTTTCAAATCTGATATCAAAGAAAGACAGGCCATGTAGAAAGACAGGCCATGTCTCCATGCTGCATTGCTTGGGTAGGTATTATTTTTAGATGCATGTAACTGTGATATTTTTTCTTGCATTATAGTGTGATTATTTTTTTCTTTTCAGATTCAAGCATTGTAACATCCCAATTTTCAGAGCTTAAAAATCTTTTAAATAGTTAGTAGGGAAAAATTCACCATTTGAATTTTATTTTAATTTAATTTCAAAAGCTTAATATTGGACTTTACAATCAAAAACATTTAATGTGAATAATCCCAACATGAACAATAGCCAAAACTATTTTATTTGGGTTCTATGTGCTCGATATATTTTCTAGATTTTTCTAGAATTTTTCTCGAGTTCATTTGCTATTTTCTATTGCCCATTTGAATTTCTCGTATTTTCTAAAATGAAAACCTATTTAAAATCTCGAAATCCATTCGGCCGAATTCTTTAACTCGCCCATTCCTTCGCTTCATCGTCACGGCCCATCTCCGCCTACGCCGCTTCGCGCGCCGCCGCGCCTCGCCATCGACGTGTGGGCCCTACACGCAGTCTTCGCCCGCGCCGGCCGTGCCTCGCACGCCGCGCCCGCCGCCATGTTTCCAAGCTCGAGCCGTCTCAAGAAACACGTTTCCTTTTAAAACCTTTCTAGAAAACGTGCAAATCTTATCCCCATCTCAACCGCACCTATTGCAGGTGAAAATCATATCCGAACTGGTTTAAAATCGGAATCGAACTCGTGTTCGTCTCGGACTCCTTTTAGGGTTTTTGCCGCCGCCTCTCGCACCCTCCCGACTTCTATAAAGGACCCCGAGGATCGCCTCTCCCGCATCGAAACCCCAAACCCGTAACCCGAGAGCCCTTGCGCCGCCCCCGCCGATTCTAGGGTTTTCACCGCGAGAACTCCGGTGAGCTCTTCCGCCGCCACATCGCTGGCGTCGAGCTCGCCGATCGCACCACCAAGATCGCACGAGCATAAGCAATCTTCGGTGCCATCCACTTTGCCGGAACCTCGCCGAGCCGCCGTCCGACAACAACCGGCACTCGCCGCTGAACCTCGCCGCCGCCACCTCCGTCGCCCCCGACCACCCACTCTACTTCATTAGGTTCGCAATAGCAAGGGCTACACGTTGGTACCACTCACCGCCGGCGAGCCGGTTCGCCGCTGCCATCGGTCCCCGAGCCGCCGTCGCCGGGTCCGACGTGGCACGCCACTCGCCGCCACCTCGCCGCGCGCGCCCCGTGCCCTCGTGTCGTCTCGCGTGGAGCCCCGTCGGCATCCACGCGCGCGCATCGCGCAGCATGGTCCACCGGTCCCGGCCGAGGCTCGGTGAGACCCGGGCCACCGTGAGCCGAGTCACCGGCAGTGGGACCCACTGTCGAGCCGATTTTCATCCCGTCCGAACGCCCTCGGATGACGCCAAGATTGCGCAATAATCCGATTTTTCAATAGAAAAGTAATTTGAAATGCCGTAAAATCGAATTAGGGTTTCTTTTAGATTTCCAATCTTCCAAAGCCCATAACTTTTGCATCCTAACTCCGATTGAGCCCATTCAAATTTCTAAATTTGTCTAAATTCAAGATCTATTTATCCGAGATTTTTATTTAATTTTTGGAGTTTGTTTTGCCTCTGTTATTTATTTGTTTTGTTTGTTTGTGTCTCGTTTACAGTAGACGCGATTCGTCGGGAATTTTGTGGAAGAAGGAGCACCCCAAGATCAAGACCAAGACATAGACCTTTTCCAAGGCAAGTCATACCTTTGATCATCTTGAACCCAATTTTCCAATTACTTGTTTCAAAGCATCGCATTCTATTTTAATTATTTATTTCAATGCTTTGGGTATAGTTATTATCCCAATTGTTATCACACCTTGGCCTTGTATGTCATAATTCCTTGTCACCCTAGATTGGTTTAGTTGGTAATATTGTAGCACCAACGTGGGTTGGTTAGAGGCGAGTACAATTGCTTAGCCATGCTACGAATCATCATCTCATGTGAGTCGCAAATATTAAATATGACTAAGTGTCTATGGAACTTTGTGTAAAACGTGTGCTATGTGTTATTACTTCGTGATGGCATGTGTTGCACTAAAATCAACCGGGTGGTAAAGGATTTAGACCGAGGCAAGTGGTGGAGACTGTGTGACATGGTGGACTATGTGATGGGTTTGATAACTGTGGCTTAGTTAGAACATGGAAGTCTTGCCTTGGTCAATTAAGGACTTAACTTTGTGCGCCATTGAACTGAGCCATCAGCACGCACCACATGCCCGGTATGAGACGGGCCTAACTTAGTGTTATGGATTCTCGGCATTGATGTTCGGTGGTAGGTTAGGCTATGTGATAGGGTGGAGGTGTGACCACTTGGTGGTTGCATCACGGGAGGATTCGTCGTCCCCGCCCAACGGTGTGTGTTATGCATGGGCTATGTGATATGTATAACGGTTTGTAAGCACACCGGGAATGTCAATGTTGGAGATGAAGTTTCGAACTGCTTTGTTATGATTGGTGCTAGCTACACCGTTATATCGTGTGGGTAAAGTGTACAACCTCTGCAGAGTGTTAAATAAACTATTCGAATAGCGCGTCATGATCATGGACATGCCTTGCTTTCACACGAGGGGTAGTTTTCATAAAATGTGGGAATGGGAGTCTGTGATCTCAATTATATGGCTATGTGAAATAACCTGCTTAGCTGTGTGTCTTTGTGGAAACAATCATAAATTAATATTGTCTATTTGTTTGAATTATGCTTTCAATCTATTATTCGTATTCAATTGCAAATGTTGCTTTTATGCAAAAGAACCACGAAGCCTTTTCTTTGGAATAAGCCCGCATCTATACATTGCATTCTGCGTGGTATGATTTGCGAGTACGGTTGTGTACTCACGCTTGTTGTAAAACTTGCGCCCAAACCTCTGCATGGAGGAGTCTACGCCGCTTTGAGGAGGAGTTCGTTGAAGGCCGATCGTTCGTTAAGGTCCGATCCCGCTTGGTTGCCCGTGGTGAATTGGTGGGATCTACGCTAGAGTTTTCCGCTCCGCCGCTTTATTTCTCGTTAGCCCCTGTGTGGCTTAATAAGTGTAAACTCGACCATAAGGTCAAAACCCTTATTTGTTATTCAAACTAATCGCTTACTTTATCTATCGCTTGTGTGGATCGATATTTACTGTGTTAACCCCGTGCACTAGCGTGATCCCGACTAGTGCAAGATATACGAGGGTTCCGTAATCGTAACTCGGGTCCCGGCAGAGGTGGTATCGAGCCATACCGATCGTAGGTCTTGACCTTAGTAGATTGGCCGCCCTTAGAGTGTCCAAACTATTTTCTAAAAGGAAAAATTAACTTGCAAAGTTAATTGATTGCTTAACTCTTCTCATATCTCTCTCGCCTCAACTTTGCTATGATCTCTTCTCTCCCCGCTGCTTTAAAGTTGCTCTTACCTGTTCGTCTGTCTTGACAGATGCCTCGCCTTCGAGCTATGGTGAGCGACTTTGGAGGGTATGCCGCCGAACTTTGGAAGTTGCTCCGTGTTCTGGAGGTTTTGATCGTCCGCCGACGCCGGCAACAACCGACAAAGGAATGGTCGTAACCGGAGTGATTTGTCGCCGACGATCTACGCCAGAGGAACGACATAAGGCGAGCCAACCTTCGCACGCCTCGGTGAGGAAGATCACTTGGTGGAAGGTATCCGTGAGTCGCCGCGCTTGGCCATGCTACGATTCGCAACATCTACGACGGAGCTTCAAGACACCGCCTTCCGTTACCACCCCAGCCGCAGCTGTGGACTTGCCAAAGACGCTACCCGCCCACGTAAGGAGAGAGCAACGCTACCGTCAGACACCTCGCCCAGCCGTGGCCGCCAGAGGAAGCTTTGGAGAGAACCATCACGAGTTGGATCATGTCTATGAAGCCTTGCAGAGTCAAGAGAAGGTCGCCACTGCAAGAGATCTTCTACGATCAAGTTCCCGAAGAGGAGGAAGACCCGAGGATGATCCTCAAGAAGATCCGAGGAAGGCCCACTGAGCCCGAAGAAGATGCAGAGCCGAGGAGCCAGCAGAGCGGCTGCACCGAACGCTGTTTGCCGCACCAGCCTGTGGCATCGGGATCAGTTTGCCAAGATGCCGGCCACTTCCGAGCCCATACCACAGAGCGTCGCGCGGTTGTGGAGGCTTTCTTGAGTAGTTCGCTTAGGCTTCGATTTTCGTGTTTAGCCGCGGTTTAGTGAGTCGCCTTTAGGCGGTAGCTTTGTGTGCTTAGGTCGTTGTTTCTTTTGTGTGCAGTATGAGCGCAAAGGCCCTTAGGCATTTGTTGCGATCATGCTAAGACCCTAAGTAATAAAGGTATTTCATTTGAGTTTCTTGATCTGTGTTTTGTTGGGTTTAACCTACCCCGCCTAGTTCTTAACTCATCTCGTGCTTGCTACCTTATCTAACCCATGGAGCTTCGCGGATGGTTCAAACTCGTCGATCGCCGCAAGTGGTTCCGGCACTCAAAGACCAGGAGGCAATGAGCAACCACCGTAGAGGAGCGCTCCGCCGCAAGCACCCCAATTGACTTGCAAAACTTTGGAGCTTTCATGGCAAGACAGACTCACCGATGAATACCATGATGACTCGGATGCAAGCCATGCACAACCGAACAATAACAACAACAATCACCAAAGATGGAGCCCCAACCGCTCATGGTCACCATGGACCATCCAAACTTGCAGAATTCATGAGGACTCGCCCACCAACATTTTCTCGACACGCCTCTCGATGGAAGCGCACGATTGGCTGCGTGTTATCGAAAGAAAGCGCGATCACTCGGCAATGACCGTGAAAAGGTTACGTATGCCACTCACCGGATGGAGGCACGCTTTGAATGGTGGAGAACTTCGTGCCGCCCATGAGACGCCACAGATATCACCGGGAGGAATTTTCTTCGCATTTCGCCAAGATCATGTGCCGAAGGCATTATCGATCCAAGAAGGATGAGTTCCGCGCCTCAAGCAAGGAGCTATGTCGTTGTCCGACTACCTCAACAAGTTTTCTCACCAGCTCGCTATGCGCAGAAGATGTAGCCACGCACAAGGCTCGCCAGAGTCGCTTTTGAAGGACTAAACATCGGATCGCAAGTCGGTTTGATCGCCCATACTTTCCCGATTTCCGTGAGTTGGTCAACAAAGCCTTTGTTCTAGAAGACAAACGCAAGGAGCCGGAAGATAGCCGCAAACGCCGGATGGCTCAACAAGGGAACCATCAATCACAACAGAGGGCAAGAACAAGTGCAAGACAGCTTCAACAAAGTTTCACCCCAAACTTCGCTCGAGCACCGCACCAACTTCAACACCCGCCCACCGCCGTAACTTCCGCAACCCCGCACTGCCAACCCCAATCTAGGAAGCAACCAGCAGAACGTACTAAAGGTCCGCACGCTCGCCGCCACCGACATTTTGCCAACCGGTGTCCGCAAAGGGGAACAATCACTCCAAGACGTTTCAACCTTGGAGCTACGCCATCCAAGACGCCAGCACGTGCATCAACCAAGGAGCTGCAAGTTGCCGGCCGTCGAGGAGCACCGCATCCGTGATCGAGGCCGTGTCAACCACGCCACCGAAGGAGCCCAGAATCACCGGACGTCAGATCGGGTAAGTTTTCGTTAACTCGAGACTGCAGCAGCTTTGTTTGATTCGAGCTTCGCATTCGCTTGTTTCGGAATATTTGCAACCAAGAATAAATTGGAAGTTATGCAACTTAAGCATACTCTGTTAGTCCAATACCGAGCAGAGCTAAGTACTAGAGTGGGATGTTTAGGAGCTAAGTTACTCATAGTCGAGTTGAGTTTCTAGCCAACCTAATAGTCCTAGATACCCAAACCCTAGATGTCATTCTTGGCATGGATTGGTTATCCAAGCACAAAGCAAATGCTAGATTGTGGCGAAGAGCCGTATAAGAGAGGACGCCAAAGGAAACAAGGTAGAGTTTCTAGCCACCTCGATTCGTGATGGACATTTGCTAGTAAACGACCAAGACCCTTGCCTTAGAAGAAGTACCGTGGTCGTGAATATCCGGATGTATTTCCTAAGAATTACCAGAATGCCACCGGATCGTGACATTGAGTTTGTCATCGACCTAGTGCCGAGGACAGCACCAATTTCAAAGAGACCTTATCGGATGCCACCATGAATTGGTAGAGATGAAGAAGCGTATAGAAGAACTTCTTGAGAAAGGTTTCGTGAGACCTAGTTCGCCGCCATGGGGAGCGCCGGTGTTGTTTGTCAAGAAGAAAGATGGAAGTATGAGGATGTGTATTGACTACCGCTCTCTCAACGGTTACCATCAAGAACAAGTACCCACTACCCCGGATTGATGATCCGTTTGATCGATGAAAGGAGCCGGATTATTCTCGAAGATCGATCCGCGATCGGTTACCACCACTAAAAATTTGTCCTAAGGATATACCAAGACCGCTTTCAACGCGTACGGACATTATGAGTTCTTAGTCATGTCCTTTGGTCCGACTAATGCCCCCGCCTATTTCATGAACATGATGAATAAAGTATTCATGGAATATTTGGACAAGTTCGTAGTTGTGTTCATTGATGATATTCGTGTACTCCAAGTCGGAGGAAGAACACGCCTAACATTTAAGAACAATATTGGGGAAACTCGAGAGCATCGTTGTATGCCAAGTTCGTAAGTGTGATTTTTGGAAGAAGGAAGTGGATTTCTTGGTCATGTTATGACAAATGAGGAGTAGCAGATTGACCCGTAAAGTGAAAGCAATGTTACATTGGGAGCAGCTCTCGTAATCAGAATTCGCGATTTAGCTTGGGGATGGCAGTTATTACCGCTGTTTCATCGAAGGATTCTCATCAATTGCTAAGCCCTTACGCAATTGTTGAAGAAGGAGAAAAGTTCACTTGGACTCCACTGTGAGGAAAGTTTTCAAGAGTTGAAGAACGATTGACTTCACCCGAAGTTGATTCTCACGGATATTCGCAAGGATTTCGATATCTATTGTGATGCTTCGCGTCAAGGATTAGGATGCGCCCCGATGCAAGAAGGAAGAGTCGTCGCTATGCATCAAGGCAATTAAGACCTCACGAAGAGAATTACCCTACTCATGATCCGGAATTAGCCGTAGTGCACGCTTTAAAGATTTGGCGCCATTACCTCATCGGTAATCGTTGTGAAGTCTACAGCATCATAAGAGTTTGAAGTACATTTTCACCCAATGATTTGAATATGAGACAGAGAAGATGGTTGGAATTGATCAAGGATTATAATCTTGGAATCCACTACCATCCTTAAAAGCCAACGAGTTGCGCACGCTTTAAGTCGTAAGAGTTACCGCAATACTTTGGAAGTAAAGGAAAGTTGCCTAATCGTATGAAGAATTTGAAGCTAAAGCTAGAAGTTGTGTCCAAGGCTTTGTAGCCAATTTGGAAGTACATCTACCCCGAGAAGCGTATTCGTGAAGCACAACCAAAGGATCTGTGTTGTCGACATCAAGATCAAAATGGTAGAAGGAAATTCAAAGATTTCACCAGGATAATCAAGACATACTGGATTAATGGTCGAATCTGTACCGGATATAGATGGTCCGAGACAGCTTAATCTTAAAGGAAGCCCATGACTCAAAGTATTCGATTCACCCCGAAGTACCAAGATGTACCAGATGTGAAAACTAAATTTTGGTGGCCAAATTTGAAGCGAGAAGTCGCAGAGTTCGTTGCCTTGTGCGACACCGCCGTAAAGTGAAGGCGAACACGAGACCAGCAGTTTGTCGCAACCGCTGAAGATTCCAGTGGAAGTGGGAAGAAATCGATGGATTTCATCACCGGTTTACCCAAGACCCAATCGGGTTACGATTCGATCCGGTAATAGTCGATCGTCTAACCAAGGTCGCCATTTCTTGCCGTCAAAACCACATACTCCGAGATCGCCTTGCGGAGTTGTACATGACCGTAATTGTCGGCTTGCACGGTGTGCCCAAGAAGATAGTGTCCGATCGAGGATCTCGCCACCTCTCGCTTTTGGCAAAGCTTGCATGAAGCATTGGGTACCATCCAATTTCGAGATCGCATACCATCCACAGATCGATGGGCGATCGAAAGAGTCAATCGATATTGGAGGATATGCCGAGAGCTTGTGCTCTAGCAAATGCTACCCGCTGGGATAAAAGTTTACCGTATGCGAATTTTCGTACAACAATAGTTATCAAGCTAGTCCGCAAATGTCACCATTTGAAGCTTTGTACGCCGCGCTCGCAGTAACCCCGTTGAATTGGTCAAAACAACGAACGATCGTTTCCGTCCGACATTATTCGTGAAGCGTAAGAGCAAGTGGCCATGATAAGAGAAAGATTAAAGATAGCTCACCCAGCGTAAGAGCTACGCCGATAATCGCCGCCGTGATCTCGCCGAACCCAAGATTTCGTTTATCTTCGAGTTACACCGCCGAGGCGCTAAAAGGTTCCATGCCGAGGAAGCTTGCCCTAGGTATGTTGGTCCGTTCAAGATTTTGGAACGCCGTGGAGAAGTTGTTACGCTTGAGCTACCGCGATGCGTTAGCGTGGAGTGCATGATGTCTTTCATGTCTCGCGATTGAAGAAGTGTCTTCGTGTGCCGTAAGAGCAAGCCCCGCTTGAATCAATTGATTCAAGGAGGATCTTACCTACAAGGAGCAACCGATCAGATTTTGGATGTCGCAGAGCGCCTCACCGTAAGCAAGACTGCTCGTTTTGCAAGGTCCAAAGGAGCAACCACTGGAAGGAGAAGCAACGTGGGAACGTGAAGAAGAGCCAAAGCCGAGTTCCCTAGCCTTTTCTCTAGCTAGCCTGAATCTCTGGGTCGAGATTCCTTTAAGGGGAGGTTTGTAACATCCCAATTTTGAGCTTAAAAATCTTTTAAATAGTTAGTAGGAAAAATTCACCATTTGAATTTTATTTGAATTTAATTTCAAAAGCTTAATATTGACTTTACAATCAAAAACATTTAATGTGAATAATCCCAACATGAACAATAGCCAAAACTATTTTATTTGGGTTCTATGTGCTCGATATATTTTCTAGATTTTTCTAGAATTTTTCTCGAGTTCATTTGCTATTTTCTATTGCCCATTTGAATTTCTCGTATTTTCTAAAATGAAAACCTATTTAAAATCTCGAAATCCATTCGGCCGAATTCTTTAACTCGCCCATTCCCTTCGCCGTCACGCCCATCTCCACCAAATCGCCGCCATACATGGCCGCCTCCACATCGACGTAAGGGCCCCACACGCCAGTCTTCGCCGCGCCGGCCGTCCTCGCGCACGGCGCGCTCGCCGCCATGTTTCCAAGCTCGAGCCGTCAAGAAACACGTTTCCTTTTAAAACCTTTCTAGAAAACGTACAAATCTTATCCCCATCTCAACCGCACTTCTATTGCCAGAAATCATATCCCGAATCTGGTTTAAAATCGAATCGAACTCGTGTTCGCCTCGGACTCCTTTTAGGGTTTTGCCGCCGCCTCTCTCGCACCCTCCCGACCCCTTATATAAAGGACCCCGAGGATCTCTCTCCCGCATCGAAACCCCCAAACCCTGTAACCCGAGAGCCCTTGCGCGCGCCCCCGCCGATTCTAGGGTTTTCACCGCGAGAACTCCGGTGAGCTCTTCCGCCGCCATCGCTGCCCGTCGAGCTCACGATCGCACCACCAAGATCGCACGAGCATAAGCAATCTTCGGTGCCATCCACTTTGCGGAACCTCGCCGAGCCGCCGTCCGACAACAACCGGCACTCGCCGCGCTTGAACCTCGCCGCGGCCACCTCCGTCGCCCCCGACCACCCACTCTACTTCATTAGGTTCGCAATAGCAAGGGCTACACGTTGGTACCACTCACCTCGCCGCGAGCCGCTGTCGCTGCTGCATCGGCCCTCGAGCCGCCGCTGCCGGGTCCGACGTGGCACGCCACTCGCCGCCACCTCGGCGCCGCGCCGGCTCGTGCCCTCGTGTCGTCGCGTGGAGCCCCGTCGGCATCCACGTGCGCGCCACGCGGCATGGTCCACCGGTCCCGGCCGAGGCTCTGTGAGACTGGGCCTCGTGAGCGAAGTCACCGACAGTGGGACCCACTGCCAGCCGATTTTCATCCCGTCCAACGCCTCGGATGACGTCGATTGCGCAATAATCCGATTTTTCAATAGAAAAGTAATTGAAATGCCCAAAATCAATTAGGTTTCTTTTAGATTTCCAATCTTCCAAAGCCCATAACTTTTGCATCCTAACTCCGATTGAGCCCATTCAAATTTCTAAATTTGTCTAAATTCAAGATCTATTTATCCGAGATTTTTATTTAATTTTTGGAGTTTGTTTTGCCTCTGTTATTTATTTGTTTTGTTTGTTTGTGTCTCGTTCATGAGTAGACGTCGATTCGCTTGGGAATTTTGTGGAAGAAGGAGCACCCCAAGATCAAGACCAAGTACATAGACCTTTTCCAAGGCAAGTCATACCTTTGATCATCTTGAACCCAATTTTCCAATTACTTGTTTCAAAGCATCTGCATTCTATTTTAATTATTTATTTCAATGCTTTGGGTATAGTTATTATCCCAATTGTTATCACACCTTGGCCTTGTATGTCATAATTCCTTGTCACCCTAGATTAGTTTAGTTGGTAATATTGTAGCACCAACGTGGGTTGGTTAGAGGCGAGTACAATTGCTTAGCCATGCTACGAATCATCATCTCATGTGAGTCGCAAATATTAAATATGACTAAGTGTCTATGGAACTTTGTGTAAAACGTGTGCTATGTGTTATTACTTCGTGATGGCATGTGTTGCACTAAAATCAACTGGTGGTAAAGGATTTAGACCGAGGCAAGTGGTGGAGACTGTGTGACATGGTGGACTATGTGATGGGTTTGATAATCTGTGTGGCTTAGTTAGAACATGGAAGTCTTGCCTTGGTCAATTAAGGACTTAACTTTGTGCGCCATTGAATCGAGCCTTCATCAGCACGCACCACATGCCCGGTATGGGACGGGCCTAACTTAGTAAGTTATGGATTCTCGCATTGATGTTCGGTGGTAGGTTAGGCTATGTGATAGGGTGGAGGTGTGACCACTTGGTGGTTGCATCACGGAGGATTCGTCGTCCCTGTCCAACGGTGTGTGTTATGCATGGGCTATGTGATATGTATAACGGTTTGTAAGCACACTGGGAATGTCAATGTTGGAGATGAAGTTTCTGAACTGTTTTGTTATGATTGGTGCTAGCTACACTGGTTATATCGTGTGGGTAAAGTGTACAACCTCTGCAGAGTGTTAAATAAACTATTCGAATAGCCGCGTCCGCGGTCATGGACATGCTCGGTGCTTTCACACGAGGGGTAGTTTTCATAAAATGTGGGAATGGGAGCTGTGTGATCTCAATCATATGGCTATGTGAAATAACCTGTTTAGCTGTGTGTCTTTGTGGAAACAACTGTTAAATTAATATTGTCTATTTGTTTGAATTATGCTTTCAATCTATTATTCGTATTCAATTGCAAATGTTGCTTTTATGCAAAAGAACCACAGAAGCCTTTTCTTTGGAATAAGCCTGCATCTATACATTGCATTCTGTGGTATGATTTGCGAGTACGGTTGTGTACTCACG
Organism: Ampelocalamus luodianensis; assembly: GCA_036346255.1. Classification (NCBI taxonomy): domain Eukaryota; kingdom Viridiplantae; phylum Streptophyta; class Magnoliopsida; order Poales; family Poaceae; genus Ampelocalamus; species Ampelocalamus luodianensis. Next base: position 1,891,184 of record CM070627.1, read on the forward strand.
CTTGTTGTAAAACTTGCGCCCAAACCTACAGAAGAGGAGGAGTCTACGCCTGCTTTCGAGGAGGAGTTCGTTGAAGGCTGATCGTTCGTTAAGGTCTGGATCCCAGTTGGTTGCCTGTGGTGAATTGGTGGGATCTACGCCGAGTTTTCCGTTCGCCGCCGCTTTATTTCTCGTTAGCCCTGTGGCTTAATAAGTGTAAACTCGACCATAAGGTCAAAACCCTTATTTGTTATTCAAACTAATCGTTTACTTTATCTATCGCTTGTGTGGATCGATATTTACCTGTGTTAACCCTGTGTGCACTAGCGTGATCCTGGACTAGTGCAGTATACACAGAGGGTTCCAGAATCGTAATTCTGGGTCCCGACAAGCATCCTCATTCAGGAAAGATCCCTGAATTCTCATGCCCCCCGCCAGATGATTTTGCTGAGGTACTCGATGAACTGCATCGTGTTACAGCAACAAGTGATGGCCAAAATGGCGATGGTGTTGCTCAATTTTGTGATTAATACAAAGGAAGAATCCAGAAGATGCTGATTAGGATATGGTATGTCTGATCTGAAGATCTTTTTGATCGGACTTGTGAGGTCATCTCTGACTGAATGAGGACCAAAACTGCCAAAGAGGTCGTCAAGCTTTCCAGCATCTTCAACAAGAGATCAGACTACACTGAGGAAGATGAACAAGCCATGACGAAGAAGCTTTGAGAAGTTTGACAAGACTTATAAACAGGGTTTTATCACTATTTATACACGTTTAATGAAGTTTATTGTCCTTTGGTTATATAGCTAGCACAGTTGTTGAAAGCATTTTAGCACAATTGATGTGTGTGATGTACAGAGAAGTAAAATACGCTAACACAATTTACTGTGTGGAATGAGAATTTTGACTTCTTCCAAGACCTGTTGCTTCTTGGGATTTCAAGTGGTTGCTGCCTTGTCATAGCAGATAGACATTTTTCGTAGCTGTCCTATTTATACTACTTTTTTCCCTACCTGACTCGGTTGCTGAATCAGGCAGGAACAAGAAAATGCATAAAATTTCCGTACCGATAAACAAAACGCATCACGGTTGCACGCTGGTCACTAGATTCAGAGTATTGTAGGGGAGCCTGAATAAGTGATTGAACATCCATGATAGCACATGCAACAGCCAAAGTTTATTTTGCTGAAGCTTAAACATACCCCCTTATAACAAATGGACAAAAGAGGAAGGGATACCTCCCTGCGTCTAGCACAAGAAATATCGACAGATGACATTGTGTTCAGCATTGCTTGCACATATACGAGCAGCAAGTTCTTACAACAAGCAGCCAAGGGACTAAGAAAAATTAAGATGATCACTTCTGCTTCTTAGATTTCTTTGGTGGGTTGTTAGCAAGCGCTTCGCCCTCAGCATCAGATGAGCCCTCGATGGATTCATCAGGGACATCATTTGGAGCATTGTGCTTGGTGATGTAGTCCTTGAGGATCACCATGCTCTTCTCCTTCATTGCAGCCAGCTGCTCCGACAGGATACCAGACTCAGAACTGATTGCAAATGACTCTCCTCCAAGAACCAAAGTGGCTTTCACTGTTGGATCAGTGATTTTTGCGGCATTCGCTTGGTCTTCCATCACCGCTGGACCTGCCGACAAAATTTGGAGCCAAGTGACATAAAGTGAGTCTGACTGGAGGCTTCACGGTTCATTTGCATGGTGTATTCACAAAATGATTTGTAGCAGGCAGGAAAACAGCAAAAGTGTTGAGCATTGCGAAGTAAATGAATCAACAAGAGATCTAAACCTACAAAATGAAACCATCACAACGCAGGAAAAAGAATAGGGCTGCTTGACCCCTTGAGGGCATTAGTAAGCAACTAAGCACAGTTGAAGTTGCAGAGCTACTGCCCTTTGTTTAATATTTAAGAAGCAATGCAAAGAAACACATATTAGTGAGTTCATTTGTTTCAATTGTAACACATCTTTGCAGTAGCAGTTAAATCAACTGTTTTATTTTTCTAATCAGCTTTACTGCAGGAGAATAGTGTGCCTTCCTTAGACGCGTTCCAAGTAAAATTCAAATTGAAACAAGCAAATTGGATGTGGTGATAAAAGAGAAAAAGACCATGGCAGGCAATTGGGCTAATGGCAATTGGAATTTAGGTGTTAGATTCACCGAGCTTAATCCAAAGTGATACCAGACCATGCCCCCTACCCATTATGACCAAATTCTTCCACAACAAATGCTTGTACGTCATACAGAAAAGCTTGAATACAGAGACAAGATCTTTCCTAAACCCCATATCCACAGCTATGATTATGAACCACTGCAATTTATCATATCCATCCACATAAACCAAACCAACCGTAAGGACGGTAAGGTACAAGGATGCTGCAAGAATCAACTGGGCATCACAATACAAGACAACACAATCAAAAGGCATGCTCTCAAGTCAATTCAACCATGGCTATACGGCAACCAGAGGGTAACTAGTCTCGAGGCCGAGTCAGAGGCTCACTCCCTACCAAGACTGACTGCAGAAAGAGAATCCTGTAAAACATGTAGCGCATAGTCCTCCACACTGTAAAGCTCGCAGCAAGCAAACTAGTAGTACGTAGGAGGGCTTCGTACCTTAGGCGCTGGGACGGCGAGGCCACGGCGACGGGGGACGGTGCGCGCCGGCTACTGCATGGGGGCTGGACCGGACGGTGCGGCAGCGCGAGACGAGCGAGCTGCGGCGGCGCGAGACGAGCGAGCGGCGTCGGCGTGCGTGCGTTAGGGGCCTAGGGCAGTTCGCTCGCTCCAGCCGCGCGGACGTGGGCTGTGAGATGCGCCAAGTAGGCCTGGGCCGAACAGGATGCAAAGATGCAAGAACCTCCTCTTGACCTTTACGAGGCAAAAGATGAAGAGGAGAAAGGAGATTTTTTTAAAAAATCTAGCCTGTGCTGTCACTTTAATTATAAAAATAGACCTCTTGATATCAACAATGTAAAACTGGCGTCCTCTTGAAGAACGGGAGGCCGATGTGTGGCACATCCCGCGCTAGAGGGGCGCGGAAAGGCGATGCGCAGCATGGGAAGCCGGGCAAGCGCAGGAAGCTGCGGCGCGACGCGGCGGGCGGCGGGCCCGAGCGGTTTCCGCACCACCAGAGCACGACAGGGTGTCGGCTTCCGCTCCACCGGAGCGCGGCACTAAAGCTATTTAAAGCAAAGCAAAGCTTGCAAGCAACATTCCGCTCTCCACCAAGCTAACTTGCATGCAAGAATCCGCGCTCCACCAAGCTAGCTTGCATGCAAGCAATATTCCGCGCACCGGTGGAGCGAAAGCAGAAACCGCCCAGGCCCGCCACCTTCCGCGCTGCAGGTTCGCGCGCCCACCCAACTTCACGCACTGCGCACCACCTTTCCCTCCCCCAATGTGGGACGTGCCATGTGTTGGCCTCCCGTTCTTCCGCGCTTGACAGGTAACAATAGAGCTATTTTTACGATTAAAATGGCAACACGGATCAAATAAAAAAAATCGAGAAAGGAGTGGTGGTTGACAGAGAATGAGACGACCACACTTATCAGCCATGAGTGATGTGATGGCATGATTAACTGCCCCCTGCTTTAGAAACATGTTCTCCATGCAGATGCATATTCTCTCTCTCTCTCTCTTAACTTGGAGGAATAATGCAAATGCATTCTGATTCTGAGCCTGCCGCTGGTCTCAATTTCCCAATTCAGCCGATGTGGGCGTCCACACCAGGAGCATGGTTGCCTAACAAAATGGTGGAAGTGGTAGTGGTCACTCACTCACTCATAGGGGTTCAGTTAGCACGCTAGCTGCATCTATTCAAACTTTTTTTATTATTTAATTTTTTTAAATTTTATTTTAAAGTTAATTCATCGCAAATTTTATTTCCAATTCTAACCTCTTTGGTCACGTCAACACTCGTGGCGTGACAAAATAATACTATCACGCCACAGAATAAGTTCCCAAAATCGCACTTTTTGTCACGCCACTGGTGGTGCCAGTGGCGTGACCAAACAACACTGTCACGCCACTGGTCCGTGACAAGACTTTGACCAGAAATGGGCTGGCGTGACAGTGTTGTTTTGTCACGCCACGGATGGTGGCGTAACCAAAGGAGTCAGAATTGAAAATAAAGTTCGCGGTGGGTTAACTTTAAAAAAAAATTTAAAAAAATTCCATCTATTATCGCCCACGAGAGCAACTCGAAATCAATCAAATAGCATTTTCCACTGCCACTGCAACGGATGGATGCCGTTTTCTTGCGATTAAACTTGGAGTTAGTGCGATTCTACCAGAGTTGCGTGCTTAGTACTAATTAACTCGGCACATGGCTACCTTTCCTCTGTTCTACAAGCTATCAAAAGCCTTTCTCGGCTGTGTGGATCATGCATGTACATCGATTGACACATATATGTAGATGCTAAAGGGATATATTATTGGTTATTAAATGGAGCAAAAACAAAAGACGCTGGGTTAATGGAGGGAAGAGGTGGAGGAGGAACGCTCCTCATGGTAAATTCTCTCTCCTTTTTCTTGCTATCCTTATCACGAACCTACCTATCTAATAATATGTCAGATCCGGATTTGAATTTAGACCTTCTTTGTATACCAAGTTAGTTCTATGATCAGTAGCTAGCTCACACAGTACAATATCGATGAATATCACATTCATACACGCATTTAAGTAAAAGATTATTTGTTATTACATAAACAGTCGGAAAAAAGCCTTCAAGCTAGGTTCTTACATATCGGGCTGATAGACTAACGAGTTCAAAAGAGTAAATAGCAGCGGAAGATAAATAAATCAAAATGAGGCCTCCATGATTGCAATCGACTGGGGCTACAACCTAGTTATCGCCGTCATCTTCATTTCCAAAGATGGACGCATAGAAGTATCCATACACCGGATCATCAGTCTCGTAGTCTGAATCCACATATTTGAGCAACAATGAATACAAAAAGTATTCAACAAGCCCTCGCACCAAATGCAATTATATAGATGCATGACTTGCCAAAGGAGGGGTCTTATGGTTATTTAGCACAAAGCAAGTTTTGCTCAAATACTATAATTGTTTTCCAAACTTATGATCTAGCCATTTCAACTTAAAAATCAAAGTGTGGTTGGTATAATCAAGTTTTATCATGAAGCAATGTTTCATCCACCTATCATTAATTACAAGGTTCCATCCACCTATTATTAAATATGAGGTGCCATCCACCTCTATCTGGATATAAGGTTTCATTCACCTTACTTTAGTCGTGAGGTTCCATCCATCTCCCTTTGGATGGAAGGTTCCATCCATCCACCTCTGGATGCAACCATCTTTTATGTTAACAAGTTCTCATACCACAATTTAATATAAAACTAACCAAGTATGGCTTTCTTCACTATGTCCATAATCGGGAGTACGACTATTCAAATAGATTATACACCCTGCAAAGGTTGTACAACTTTACCCATAAGATATGATTAGCTTACAATGTCGGTCGGTGATACGCTTCCTTAGGTGTGCGACGGAGACAATCACAACCAGACTTTTTCGATACCTAATCCCGACACTTCTCTCGCCCGGTGGGTAAATCCCTCAACATTGAGACAATGACCGTTACAGGGCAACCCCAGAATGCTCCCATCAGCAAGCTACATTTTCGATGAGAGACCCGTTGTTGCGAGGGAAGTCAACATCATTTCTCCATGATAGCCATCGTATAGAGAGCCAACCTACTACTACGCAGGAGTTATGCCGAAACTAAGCAAAGTACTTGGCCAGGTTGTGCCCATATTCGACTTGTGGTTGCATAATTATCAGTTTAGAAGTGCGGCACATGATTTAGTCTTTAATCAACTCAGGTGTAAGATTGAGGATGCTGACTAGGGGGGTGAATAGTCTTTTCTAAAAATCTCTAAGACTAAAACCGATTTCTAATGCAGAAGCGAAAGTTAGTTTGGTTTTGCACAATTAAAACCTAAAGATTATAATTTTCCTTAAGTGCACCAACACCCTAAGTCTAAGCCAATGTTTGCAATCGTAGTTTGACATGCAATCAATTTAATTTTAGGAATGTAGATTGCATAAAGTAAATCACAAAAAGCAAATCACAGTTGCATAAGGATGTTTTACCGTGGTATTCGGAGACTTACCAGTATGCCCTAATCTACATTGAGGTAAGCTTAAACGAATTGGATCGGCTCCACGAATTAAGCTAACACTCTGAGGTAAGTCCAAACGAATTGGACCATCTCACAACTTGAACCAACACCTTGATCTACTCGGGGTTGCTCTACCTCCACTCTGGAGATGGCGAACACCAAACCACTCACAACCGATGCCGGGTCTTTTGACAACCTTTTTGAAGAGATCACTGCACAATTTTCCTTCAATCCGTCTAGGTGCCGGCAAACACCAAGAGTAACAAATCACAGCTCTTGTTTGAAGGTTATCAAGTGTCAAATGATCAACTAATGATGCATATGCACTTCAACTCTCTCAACTATCTCAAAATGTGAAATATGAGCAAATGAGTAGTAGAGAATGCACCAATGGCTCTAAGATATTCCATAAGGTCAGGTCTAAATGAGCTTGGTGCTGGTGAGGGTGTATTTATAGCCCACAACAACAAATTTGACCGTTTGAAGCAAATCCCTAAAAAAAATCGGCAGGTGCGGTACTATCGCCATTGATCGGTCAATACTACCGCACCTATTGTTCAATGGTCATATGAGGTGCATTAAATGTTTCTAAACTAGTCGTTATAGTCTGATGCGGTACTACAGTACTCACAACCCCCCAACACATGATGATTTTCTTTATTCCAAGTTCTTGACTTAAATATTATCGATACATGATGATCTTCTTCACTTCGGGATCTTGTCTTGAATATCATCAATACATGATGATTTTCTTTACTCCAAGTTTTTACTTGAATATCATCAATACATGATGTTGTTCTTCAATTTGGGATCTTGTCAATATCATCAACACATGATGATTTTTTTCACTTCAGGATCTTATCTTGAATATCATCAACACATGATGATCTTCTTCACTTCGGGATCTTGTCAATATCATCAACATATGATGATTTTCTTTACTTCGAGATCTTGTCTTGATGCTCATCAACACATGATGACATCATTCATCCCGAATCTTGACTTGATGACAATCAACTCACGATGCCATCCAAAGTCTTCATCATCATGGGACTCAACCTGTTTCACTAACTCATGAAAAATGTTAGTCCACATGACAATTGTTATTAATTACCAAAATACTCTATTAACTCATAATGACGGATCTAGATTCTTCAATCTCCCTTTTTGGTGATTGATGCCAATCTAATTGCAAATAATTGAAATTGAATTAACATGAGTATATATCAACTACAAAAGCTTTATATATACTTAAGAATACATTTTAAAATAGAGATCCTTAATATAAGTAGATGGAAGAATGGGATCAATACTAGTGAAATAATAGATTGAACTTCCCATAAATGTGTGCATACAAATATATGGAATAGAACAATATTCACATATCTAAGTTGGACTCTTGGTGGAATTCAACCTATATTTTGGTCCGAGTAATGCAACAAGATATAAGAATATGACATCGAATACATACCTCTAAAGATTTTCATCTTTCTATAATTCTATCCAAATAAGACTAGACAATAGGTGACGAGGATTAAAATCTCTATGTATTATCTTAAATACATAGTTAAAGACTGCATGTACTTCGTGGTCGTAACCCCTAAGGCTAACGACCCCATGGTTGTAAGGATTCCAGAGGTTATACCCTGGGTACCCTAGTCGAAGAGGTCTTACGCCTTATCCCCGGCCAGGTAACTACTCGTAGAAGCAATGAACCGCACTTGGACCCGTTCCAAGTATATCCTTTCTGTGTGACGAATGGAATATGTGTCTTATTCGTTCCGAACTGCACGATATTTCGCAGCTCTAAGTCACTGACAACAACTACCATATGGTTATGTCTTCCACTGACATCAACTGCTCAATTGTTGGTATTGCACCAACTGCCACCGATTCTCCGACCAGACGTGACACTTCCAAAGTGCGCCTCTTCAAGGAGTAACTGTCAACTCTTCATCAGTTATTTAAAGAAAGATCAATGGAGGACATGGAGAGGGGCAATCCAACTGGACACATAAGGCCTAGTGATTCAAAGACAATTGAAGCATTAGAATAGCAATACATTATGTGTACTTAGGGCTAGTCCTCTGCCTGGTTGAAGGTACCCCCTGTAATCGCTAGTTCATAGCAATAAAGAGCAGTCTCATTCTATCCCAAGAACTTTTTGCCATTTTTCTCTATTTATTTTATAAGATCGGCGATTCGATCGTTGACAATAGGTATATCAATAAAAGTGTTAGTCTCACATATAGATTTATCATTAATCACTAAAATACTCTATTAACTTATAATGACGGGTCCAGATTCTTCATCAGGCGAGACAATCCACACACACAGGACCCTCGTGCAATCCCCGCACCGGACTAATATCATCCACTCGCCCAAGTCTCTACCATTTTACACAATATTTTCTTGTTTTTGGTGTGTAACCCATGTTACCACACTACGATTCATATTATAATCCAAGTTTTATAGTGGCAATATTTGTATCATGTTCAATTCAACCACTAAGCATCTCTAGGCATGACCATTATCCAAGTTTATTTAAACAAGGGCAATCTTATTATGATAATTAGCCTAGGGTGATAAGGTAGTCATTATATCAGCAATAAAGGAGGTAAATAGTAAATAACAACACATGACATAGCTAGGTATCAACATTTAACATAGTATTTCATAAATAGTAATAAGCATGCAAGTAATACGTGAAAGCAAAGTAATTTGCATTCGAAAAGTAGGTTCAACATAATCAATTAATAGGACTTGCTTTGCTCAAGAGTGGATATCATTTGGTCTTGATCAACATGACGGTGGTATTCGAAGCGTCAAAGTCTATAATCATGAATACAACCAAATTCAACACAAATTCAAATAAATATGTGATTTTTGTATTGATGGAAATATTTTCAATTTAAATGAATTTAGGAACAAAAATCAAGTCATTTGGATTTAAAACGTGGGAGAACGAGCTATCCGAAGTTTAACCCGAGAGGAAATTCGAGAAAATCGGAAATCCCTGACAGGTGGGACCGGTCGGATTTCCTTTCTCTTTTTCAATCAAATTTCTTAAGAAAAACCTTTGCGTCTAATAGGTGTGGTCCAGTCGGGTTTTTAATATCTTTTCTAATTATTTTTATTCAAAAAACCCCGATAGACTAACATATGCGACCATGATCCAAATGGACTCGATCCACTCGATGATTCACAGGGCCAGTTGGCCCACACGTCAGCGGCTTAGGTCTATGGACCAGGTCTACACAGAGAGTTTTAAAGGGGTAGGTCCGCATGTCATACACTAATTGCGTCGGGCCCACATGTCATACCAACATTACCTACTAATTAAACATTACCTAATTACAGTTATCTTAATCACCTCAGGCCTACACGTCAGCGACCCTACGGTTGTCGCCTTCCTCCCAGAATAGAGGGGCAGGTAGAGCAGCCAAGGTTGGGCACGACCAAGCTTGATGCCGGCGAAGAGGGCTCCGACGACCACCCGCGATTCCCAAAATGGGTTGCGGGGTCCAAGGTGACCACGATGGCGGTGCCAATGCGGCGGGAAATGGCTTGAGGTGGCGACGCTACGGTAGGGCGACGACGGCACTATTGTTGGCGAAGGCAACTACCTAGCATGGTTTAAACCTAAAAATTTAAGATTAAAGTGCCATATACATGCTAAAATGAAGCTAGGGGTGCTCTCGGTGCTCAAGAAGAAGTGACACACTGAGCTCTCCACGGCGGCCTGTAGCGGTGCGGCGAGGTTCTAAGGCGTGTCTACGCTACAACCATCTACACGTGACATTGTCTAGCCTACCATGTTTGCAAGATGAAGGAGCATACTAGAACGTAAGGGCTCACCCAGAATCCAAGCGAGGAAGGAGATCGATGGTGGCAGCGAGGTCTTTGTGCTCCAGGCCGACGACGAGGATGAAGACGCTTCCCGACGGCTCTGGTACACAACAAGGAAGAAGAAGGCTCCCATTAGAGAGAAGCGGTCAAAATGAACCTGAGAGACAAGGGCTTCGAGGTCGAAGCTCACTAGGAAAGTTGAATGAGGTGGCGATGGTGCGGGCATGCTCCAGCTAGCTCTACGGACAGCGACATCGCTCAACCCTTCCTGTGAGAAAACAAGTAGGACAAGGTGAGCACAAGGAAGAGGCGGTTGAGGTGACCAAGATGCTCGAAAGAATGAGGCGAAAGCTCACCTCAATGGAGGAAATCGGCAGACAAATGTCGGCGACCAGAGTTGAGGAAGATGGCTCACACGACGAATTCCTTTTCCACCTAGTGCGGAGAAGAGGGGGGCAAAGCGTGGGAAAATGTAGAGAAAGGCGCAACGCGGAAGATGACGCGCTCGACCGCGACTTAAATAGAGAGGGGAAGAGGGGAGATGAGCGCAACAACATGGCTTATCTTGGGCATAAGATCTCGCGAGTGGCATGTAGGTGAGCTGGACACGCTCGTGAGGTGATAGGTCATTGCGGGATGTAAGAGGCTCGAGGCTCGAGACGCAGGGTCTTACACAGCGCCTGGCGCTCGGCGTGCGTGCGTATGGCGGCAACAGGTGAGAGAGAGAAGAGCTGGCGCGGGGAAGAAGAACAATGCTCTCCCGTGCGGCTTGATAGGTGGGGCCAAGGCCCACTCGTCAGTGAGCGAGCGAGTGCATGAGAGAGAGAGATAGAGATAGCGGGTGCTGGGCTGGCGTTGCTACGCTGCAGCTGGGCCTCGGTTCGCGTGGGCCGCGAGGGAAGGGAAGAGAGGGGAAGGGCGACGATGCGGTTGGACCGTAGGGAAAGAAAGGAGAGATAGAGAGGCAACGATGCGGACTGAGCCAACGGTGAGAAAACGGCTGAGGAGAGAGAGAGGGAAAGAAAATGGTTTGGTTTGTAATTTCAGGAATTGATTTGAATTTGAATTCAAATGCTGAGGTGGTTTTCCCACAATTAAACTTTTATATTTTTGCAAATTCAACTTTTAGACAAGGAAATTGTTTTAAACTTTTTAAATTGCATGGCAAAGCTTTTTTTTTTTTTTTGAAAAGCAACAATTTTTGTATGAATTCGTGACGTTTTTCAATTGGACAAAATTTGGGATGTTACATGACACCTCTATGGCATTTCCCTTTTTTGCTCTTCGAGTGATCTTAGGCTAATCATGGTAGTCTAGTTCTGTGGATGAGTAGTGCATTTTCTTTATGTTATCGAGTGTTCATATGCCAGTGACACCAAGTTAAATGGGCAGGTAAGAAAATCCATAGTGGAATGTGGATTCTAATTGTCTTTAATTTGTGCGCTTTGCTTGTCCGCACTGATGGATATTCTCCCACTAATTAAACCGGCTGCATCTTCGAGTCTGTGCATCACTATTAACTAGTAACACTGTTAAGAGTCAACACCAGTAATTTATAATGCAGAGAACTTCAGGGAGACCACACAGATTGAACAACATATTTTTCTCTGATTCGACTTGGTTGTGTCCAGCTAAGCCCTTCACGTTTTTGAACAACATATTTTTCTCTGATTCGACTTGGTTGTGTCCAGTTAAGCCCTTCACGTTCGAAGAAATTTTGCAGTAACAGTGCTAGCAGTTGCGAAGAAGAAACATGCTGAAAACTTAAACACGGGCTTGGCAGTCAACAGTCCAAAACCCTCCATGCATCAACCTGCTGTTGCAGCTGCTCTGAGCTTGCTGCCAGGTCAACCTGTGGAAAAGCAATCAATGCCACACATCAGGCAGTAGTAAGCCCAGATGGGCAGAAGTGCTGTGTGTTTCATGCTTGCTTTGGCTTTACGCGAAGACCAGTTCAGATGGGGGCAGCTCCCTACTGTAACTGCACGGGTCATGGCCTAGTAGGGCTAGCTCTAGGAATAGCACCAGCAGCAGCAGTACAGTCGTAGCACACATGTACGCTGTACAGGAGCTGCCGCGGCAGCTGCATGCTGCAGCTCCGGCAGCATCAGGCAGTACTGTAGCTTGGAAAAAGAAGACTTTTCACTTTCCTTTGCTTTCCTTTCAGCTGGACTAATAATTTAAGATTAATTTTTTTATTTGTCACTCTAAAGATGGTTCGATCCCTAATATACCATCGAAAAAATACTCTCCTCTTCATTGTTATTTGATCTTTAACTTTCATCCATTATTTGACACTTCCGTCAATCCGCTATGAGTTGGATGTTAAGTATTGCGCGAAAAGATGTTTTTGACCTTGTGTTCAAAACAACATTCAGAAGGGAAAAAAATGCTCTATATTTATGTAGATTTCTAATACTGTTCGCTGAAAGGCTAAGGTTTTGACAAGAAATTGAACACATAATTCTGTGCAAAACTTATGTATCAAAGGAATCAAAACCAGAAAACAGATGTCTTGTCACAAAAAAGAATTGCCTGGAAGAAGAAATTTTAGGCAAGTGGTCTATACGCCTGCAGCCGAGCACGTCAAGGCTGAATTTTTTTCAATTTAACCTTTTTTTCGTTAAAACTCCACATTTATACCCCTGCTCGTCTTATTTCCGATTTTGGACCCAGGGGGTCGGCGCCGTGACTCACGGCGCCGAGCTAACGCAGCTCGGCGCCATGACTCATGGCGCCGAGGTACCGCACTGCCACCGTGGCGGCGGCGTGAGTCATGCTGCGTGGCGGTACTCGGCGCCATGAGTCATGGCGCCGAGCTGTGTTAGCTCGGCGCCGTGAGTCATGGCGCCGACCCCCTGGGTCCAAAATCGGAAATAAGACGAGTAGAAGTATAAATGTGGAGTTTTAACCAAAAAAATGTTAAATTGAAAAAAATACGGACGTCAAGGCACCAAAAATGATCCGTGAAGTTATAATACAGTTCCGAGTTCAGTAGCTCCTGCTCCTCATTTCTCATCCAACATGCGTTTCTGGAAGTCTGAAACCATACGTGGCAGGCCTTGCTTCAGTGAGATTTTTGGTTCCCAGCTGAGAAGAGATTTGGCCTTTGGGATGTCAGGTTTTCTCATGTGTGGATCATCTGCAGTGTTGGGTTTAAACTCAACTCTCGCACTCGGGTCGATCGTCTCTTTCACTACCTGCAGAAGCGGAGGCCAGTTAGTTTTAGTGCCCAAGCCAAACCTGAGCAAGCTCTAACATGGTAAATTCTCCAGGATTTCCCAAGTTGAAAGGTCCTATATGATCACTTTCCATCAGAGTTACCAATCCATCAACCTATAAATTCATAGATGGGTAAAGATGGCTTGCCTTGCTCTTCAAAATGATATCCACCAGTTGATAACCAACTGGTTGATTGTTTTGCTAAGAGGTCAAGGAGAAGGATGCAGATCAGGAGCTGTTGGTCTGGGGAGCTAAAATGCTTGAACAAGTGACGCTGGAGATCTTTGGAGCTAAAAGAAGATGGACACCATGGATCAAGAAGTTGAGGACTGGAGCTAATCATAGTGGTAGATAGGCTAGTTTCTGCCATTGATTGTTTGCTGGTAGTCAACCTCTTTGGATGTAATAGCAGTTTCCAAGCTTATTCGTTGTTTTGGATTACTCCTGCTGGTTACTTTCGTTGTTCTTAGTATTTTTCAGTTTGTAAGTGAACTTTTGTAAGTTAGATTTTTGTTAATAGAAACTGGGGTCTTACCGCCCTTCCTATCACAAAAAAAAAGATGGGTAAAGATTTCAGATTCGAATGCACACATCAAACTGGTTTTTGGTTAAAACTAGTAGTGTGCCCGTGCGTTGCAACATAACTTCAAAAGAGTGATACATATCAGCAGATGCGATCATAAACCGCATGATTTGGCAATCTCATAAAGGCTATTAATCTGTCGGCTACATTGATGGCGATTTACCAAGCAATTGCTGCATTTATTCAACTATCATTTCACCCAATTCTAATAGGAACACCGAGAAAACAAAGCCACAACACAATTTTTTGTTTTGAGAGGTTGCCTCAGTGATACCTTTGTACAGTTGAATCATCAAAAGCTCACATCCTAACGAATCTATACCAAGCAATTGGAATTTCATCAGTTGGAAACCTATGTATTCTTTGTTCTAGCTGCATGACAAGGGAACATTCCCTCGGTTTGAAGCCACTGAAGCAGGGATGCAAAATCTTTGCCTCATTTCCATGATGAATTAATAGAATTTTATCCAACCATCTTTGCACCACACCAAAAGCTCAGAATTGGAGGACAATTGAGAACCATTGAGGAAGCAACCATAAAAACAAGCAGTGACTTTTAAGCTAAGGCGCGAATGGCCAATAACTAAAACCCGGTGTGTTTCTGCATTGCCCCAGTCGTACATGATTTCACTCAATTATGCCAAGTGCACGGACAGATTCACACTAACAACCCAAAATTCACCTACTCGAAGCCAAGCTACCCTCACTGAATTGTACAACCTAACGCATTGCATCACGCATGACTGCACTCGCACCAAATCACAAGGATCTTACACCAATTCGGATCAAACAACCCATAATTGGCGACAAATGGGGTACCTTCTTAGCCTTGCCCTGCCCGATGACGAACTCGTCAAGCCTCCGGCACATCTCTTGTGGCATCGGCAGCTCCTCCCCCAGGCTCGCCCCTCCCCACCACTCCCTCTTCGGTGCAGCGCTCGTACCCTCTCCTCCCAAGGGGTCACCGCCATCACCTCCATTATCGCCTCCTCCTTCCTCCCTCCCTCTCCTCCTCCCCGGTTTCCGTTGCGGCGGAGGCGGTGGCATCGGCATCGGAGGACAATCCTCAGGAGGGCGCTCCGATATCATTTTTTACACTAAACAAGGTGTTGATAACAATACTAAAAATGTTAGTGTGAGCAAAATGGTAAATGCAGACCATTACTTTTCACAAATGGCGATATAATATTTGAAAATTCCTTGGCATGGCTTATCAGACTACAAACACATAGATAAAACAAATTCTTTACTTCCGAAAGACAAAACTTTTAGATTTCAAGGCCAAGAACTATAATTTCACGCTACTAAATGACATGATGTTATGTAATCTGGCTTGCACATATAAGCAACAATGGCATATTTAGAACTAATGACAGATGAGAAAGTATGCAATGGCATCCCACCCCAAGCATATTCAAACACAGAATCTTAAGAGGTATGTGTTTGTTTTGAACTTATCTGTTTCTCTAAAATGTCTAGTATCATAGTGACATTTTTTAATCTCTGCAGGGCTTCCAGCTTCACTAAATGTTAGGATAGTTCATCTAGACATCATGAGGCCATTTGCTGAATCAACTTTGCTAGGGTGATATGCTTGTCACGCCTATGGTTTTCAACAGCTTTATAGTAAAACATTCATTTTCTTCCATTGCTTATGAACATGAGTAGAAAGAACAAGTGTTCATCACGCTCATCCTATAAATCCATCTAATTTGGACCCACCCTACAAATCTATTTTGTTTGAAAGATACCAGAATATAATCATTTTTTACACTAAACAAGGAGTTGATAACAATACTAAAAATGTTAGTGTGAGCAAAATGGCAAATGCAGACCATTACTTTTCACAAATGGTGATATAATATTTGAAAATTCCTTGGCATGGCTTATCATACTACAAACACACAGATAAAACAAATTCTTTACTTCCGAAAGACAACTTTTAGATTTCAAGGCCAAGAACTACAATTTCACACTGCTAAATGACATGATGTTATGTAATCTGGCTTGCACATATAAGCAACAATGGCATATTTAGAACTAATAACAGATGAGAAAATGTGCAATGGCATCCCACCCCAAGCATATTCAAACACAAAATCTTAGAGGTATGTGTTTGTTTTGAACTTATCCGTTTCTCTAAAATGTCTAGTATCATAGTGACATTTTTTTAACCTCTGCAGGGCTTTCAGCTTCACTAAATGTTAGGATAGTTTATCTAGACATCATGAGGCCATTTGCTGAATCAACTTTGCTAGGGTGAGATGCTTGTCACGCCTATGGTTTTCAGCAGCTTTATAGTAAAACATTCCTTTTCTTCCATTGCTTATTTATGCCTTCATTGATATCAGAAGTGTAATGCGTGGACCAACAACTAACAGTCAGTGGATTTATGACTCACCTGTTAACTCTGAACTGGAGTCTAAACAACAACCTGAAACCTGAATGCAGAACCAACAATATGTATACACTGTACAGTTGTATGATGTACTTTTTGCACGTGTAAATAGCGAGACTATTTCTTGTTTACCTTACATATATGCACACCAAGATTTCTGTGTACCCCACAACACTATGACATTAGACAGGAAGCAACTTAGCATCTATTAAAAACTTCCTACAACATCATTCTGTGCCTAAAGAAAAATACAAACAACAGATTTCTGGTTAAGCTTGATGATACCTGCAATGTGTATTTTTTTGTGCGCGAAATTATTCTGAAGCAGAAACATAGATCTGATTGGTCCGCATCAACTTTAATGGTTAGAGAACCATCTGTTGAGAAACCCAGAACCATGCTCGAAGGGAGTGCTACTTCTTTGGTTAGAAGAACCACTCTACAAAATCAAAATAAAAAAATGTTGGAATAATATCAACTGAAACAAACCCTAAGCATGTCAATGATATCATGCTACATTGGGTATTTGAATAGTGTTATGGGGGGACCTATGGATGGTCTACTATTATGTTTGCAATAATAGTATTGTTTGCACTTCTTCACCATCACCGGAGGCAGCCTGAGATTGACTTGCACATACACCATTTTCAATGTTGGCTTCTCAACATCGATTTTTCGGGCTCTTTGGTTGATTGAGGATCCTTGAAAGTCGATGTATTTGGAGAACTACCATTGGTGGCACTAAACAACACATTTAATCGTGTTATAACGAATCGCCACGTTTATTGCATGGTCACTAATCACAGAGTCACTGGGTGGGCAATGAACAACATTTGCCAGTGCCTGGTGATAGCGAAATAATGCCAAGGATGGCGGTGCCAATCCCCTGTCGCGGCAGACCTTAGTCGACTTAATTGCATGTTTGCAAAGGTATATGCATCAAATCATGGGTCACTTCAAAATTCAAACAAATGTGCAATGAGTTATCATGAAAATGTACCCAACCTGACAACAGCAAACCCATACATGTGTTATTGCTAAGCATAAAAGGCTCACCATGAGTCAACAGCAAATTAACATATGAGTTAATAGAAGTAGGGTAGATAAGTTCCTATAGATGTCAAAATAGGGCCTATTTCACATGGAATCTATATTTTTTTTCTACCCATACATGTGTTATTCAAACCCCCTTCATTGAATTAAAGGTTAAGTATTTCGTAACAAACTTTATATATATATAATGATAAAACTGTTAATAGGTAGAATTGATGGTAATTACCCGATTTTCTAGTAAGACTTGCCGCTTGGTCTTCCAATCTTCTTCGGCTGTAAAAAAAAGGATCAGAGCAAGATAACATCATACCAAACATAATAACTAACAGCAAGAAAAACAAGAGCATATTCACAGTACCTAGAGACTTTGCATACTTAGTGGAAGTACAGATTATCCGCAATGTGGCGACAAAGACGCGTCGGTGAGAGCTGCAAAGATCTATTGTACGCCAAGAATGACCAGATGTGAAGTCTGAGCAGGAGGATATCCTTGAAGAGCAAGTAAGGTTGGTGTTCATGATGGAGCTAGCTGCGAGCATTGTGGTCATGAGAAAAAGAGCAGCAAAAACTTTGGAGGACTCAATGAAATTAGAAGAGGACTTGGCTCCTAACTCCTAAGGCTGCATCCTGTTTGCTAGAGTCTCGAAGGAGTTTTTTTGATGTGGAAATGTCCAAAGGACCCAATGGTTTTGGATGGGATGTGCCTGCATATCTGAACTGGTGGAGGTTGAGCAGGTAGTGAGATTGACAATCTAGATTGTGGACATGTAGCTTGGCCTGACCCCACAACACCAACAATCTAAAAAAAATACTTACCACTGCATTTATCTTCCCATGACATAATTTCTGGTGTTTGACTTAGAAAAATTTCTAGCTTTTTCTGAATGTGCAAAATAAATTGAAAGAAAAGGATACAACATCATTTCTGTAAAATCGAACTTCATTATTGGTACTCACCAGTTACCAACTACAAATGGGAATACTAAGATGCCCAAACAAACTGCTTCCTGAAAATCAAATCGATAACTAAACAAGAGTACAGCAAAAGCCATAAAATGGAGCCCCTTAAGATCACTTAGACCTCTCAAGTCTCAGTTCACAACACAAACAGACGATTATGAATTATTCATTGGAGAGCAAATATGGAACCCATTTCACAGTACTAACATATAGTGAATAGTAATTCCCTATGCATGTGGGGTACTAAGCTCATGAGGTTAAGATACAAGCATATACAATTATGCATACTTCAGAAGGCAAATGGGCATGCTAACGAGAACAGACCTTATGCCACATTTCTTGGTTAGGCACTTGCAACCTACGAGCATTGCCTATTCCTAAGTGAGGAATATCACCATCTCCACCTATCTCATTGGATGTGTCAACAATCATCACCCGCTTCTTATAATCGTCTGCTAGCATGCGGGCAATTTCTCTGCAAGACAAGACAACAACTTGATGCAGAAGTTGCTACACATATTTAACAATCACACAATACCACAATTAACACCTGAATGCTCTAAAAAAATTAACACCTGAATGGAGGCACATCGATCTAAGCCTACCTTATGACAGTTGTCTTTCCCACTCCCGGTGGACCGATGAGCAGCAATGATCCACCATCCTTCACCAAATCCTGAAGAAAATTAGCACTTCAGGTCACAGCCCGCCCAACACGGCAAGTGAGCCCTACGATGACACCCTTCTGGTTCCTAATCGCACTTATCCGGTGCAGCGACTGGCTAATTCCAGCACGATTTTCCGCTCCAAAGTCCCCAACCGACCAAAGGCATATTACCCTAAGCAAATGAGCTAAATTGGGTTCGTCTCGATCATAAGGCAGGCAGGCAGCAGCGTATCATGGTGTCAGAGATTAAGAGTAGTAGTGTGAGCTGGACCTGGGAGGTGGCGTGGAGGAGGTCGTCGAAGGAGATGGGGCTGTGGGAGGGGAGGAAGTCGCCGGAGGGGAAGCGGGTGAGCGTGGGACGGCCGAGGTCCATGACCACCGCCAGTCCTCCACCAGCGCGGGGAGCTCTGGGTGGCCCTCCACCCGACGCATCAGCTCCTCGAGAAGCAACTCCAGAAGCCGCTTCCAGCTCCTCCTCGAACCCCTCTGGCCATGCAGCCCCACCCTATGTGGCGCGCAGGGGAGCGCACAGGTGAGAAGTAGGCGTCCGTACCGTGCAGGTTGTCCATGGCGATGGCGGCCAGGTCGGATTGGGCTTAGGCACCAATCGGGAGGAGCCTGCTCCCTCGCCTGGTGGTCGCCCCTTGGCTCGGCCCTCCTAGCCTCGCCTCCTCCCATCCTCCTCTCCTCTTCTCGGGATGGAGGTGGCTCCCGCCTCCCGGCCTCCCTCCTCGGCAGACGGGCTTTGGCTCGGGCCTCGACGCCCGTGCGTGGCGCGGTGCAGCGCGACGAGGGGAGGAAGAGAGTGGGTGGTGGTGAGGAGGTGGGCGACGCGATCGAGGCGACGGTTTGAGGAGTGGAGCCGGGCGGAGGTTTGTGCGAGGGGAACGGGGGAGCGCAGAAAACGCGAGGCGAAAGCCGGTTTTAGTTGTACGTGGGTAGCGAACCGCTCACACTCGAGAAAGATCAATGGCTCGCGTCACAGAGGATGGATCCAATGGCTAACGTCCCACGGAGGACGGACGACCATCACCAACTCTAATATTTAAGTAGTAGAGATAAACAAAGGTGATTGCTAAATGGTACTCGAGTACTATTTTTTTGTGGTACTCGACTTTTTGTGGTCGTCCGATGCAGTTTGAGATTTGTGCTGTGACTTTTTAATCAATCGGGCGTGTGGTTGCAGTTTTAGGCATACCTATACCCGTTTGTAATGAGAAACCGGTCAAGTCTGAACACTATTTTACATTGAATCTCGTGTCTACCTGTCTCCTTTATTTACTGCACGATGGTGGATTGGTGGTAGTTTGGGAGATTAAAGAGAGAGAGAGAGGAGAGCCCCTCAGTAATCCGAGAGGGGGGAGAGAGATTTGAGTCTGGGAAAGGAGTAGTTCAAGAGAAAGGGAGCAGAGCGGGAGTGTAAAACCCCAAAAGTATTAGAAAGATTTAACGGGAGAGAGTTATTAGAATTTCAACCATTTTATCAGGATTTAAAAAGGGATTTCAACATTTCTCTTGAAGGGGATTAAATCTTGGGCCAAAGGCCCATAGTCTTAGCCCATTAGGGGCAGTCAAAACCCCTAGGGTTACTGTAGCATGCCACCTACTACAGTGCCGCCGCCACTACAGTAATCACCCCCTCCCCTCCCCATGCAGCCCCATCCTCCATTGGTGCCTCCCTTCCTCGCCGTCGGTGCTCTCTGCTGCCGATCAAGTGAAGAAAGGAGAGGAGATCATCTTCGCGGGGCCAAATCTTCACCTTGCTGCGATTCTAAAAGGGTAACATCGCGTGTTCTTCGTTGGTTGTTGCGTAGTAGTTGCGGTTGATGTCGTTTGGTAGATTGAATTTCGTCGGTTTAATAGATCGCGTTTTGTCCAGTAGTTTGGATGACAATTTTCATGTTGTTAGAGGAAGAATCTGGGGATACCGCCTCCTAGAGATAGTTGGCTTATATTCTTAGCTTTCAGTGGCAGCCAAGAACACCCAAATCCGATTAACGGTCAGATAGTTATGAATTTTTTTAGTATCGCTGCTTTGCTGATCTGCCAGCTTTCGGGAAGATTGTAGAAAACTGGATAAAACTGTTAGTTAAAGTCGAAATCAGAGGATCTCAATATAACGAAAAATGTAGGTAATTTTCATACCTTTTCGGAGAGATAAAGAACATAAAATTTGGATATTCGTAGCAAACGTTATGATGGTTTTAGTGTACTGTTCAGAGAAACCGATGTGATAATTGATGTTTTGTAGATTGGCTTGGTAGGGGCAGTATATGGTAGAATCAAAAGGGCTCCCCAACTAGGTTTATTTAGGTAATTTAATTACCTTTCCAGAAAGTCTAATAACATCTTATTTGGACTCCTGAGTAGAAAGTTATGTATTTTAGAAGTTGACTGTCCGAAGTGAACACCAAATCGATCGCTAGAAATTAGAAGATTGGAAAAGCTTGGGAGCTTAGCGAGTTCAATTGTGTTGTTATTTATGCTTTTGGTCCAGTATGTTGGTCTTAGATTGGGTTATCTTTATGTTCAGGTGGGAGCGTGATCCCAGGGGTAGCACCCTCTTCGCGTTCACCGTTCTCGCACGGTTGAGGCAAGTATTCGAGTTATTGCATATATGTGCTTGTATACTGGGACTGTTTGTGCTTTGCTCGTGATAGCCAGGCATGGATATTATTGTGATGAGTTTCCAGACTGTTTGTGCTTTGCTCGTGATAGCCAGGCATGGATATTATTGTGATGAGTTTCCATTTATTTTGATGAGTGCAAGTTATGGTTAAAGTTTCCTTTGTATGTTGTTAATGCTTACATGTTATTGTGCACACGTTGAATTCTGATGTATGAAAGATGATGTCATAGTGCATATGCATGATTTAAGCATGTTTGAGACTTGGTCATGTGGTGACCAAGTATAAATAGTTGAGGTCCCCGTCATGTAATGACGGGCTTGAGGTCCCCGTCATGTAATGACGGGCTTGAGGTCCCCACATTCGTGGAATGTGGGCAATGAGTAAAGAGGTCCCCATCATGAAGATGATGGGCAAAGGTCCCTATACTTGTAGAGTATAGGCTCTTGGTCCTCGTGCGGAGGGCGCGTGCAAGGGTATACATCGACGGTTGTATACCCCGCATTACCGGTAAAATGCGAAAAGAGATAAAGTTTAAAAGGTGCATTGCATTGGTCGCATTACATAAGTATGAAGGCTATGTTTAGTGTAATGTTTATTTTGGATTATTGATGCTATGACTGTGAACTTGCTTTAGCCTTGTTGATACTTGCTGAGTCTTTGGGCTCACTCTTGCTTTGATATGTTTTAGGTACGACTGGCAAGAACGACATGCATGGGAGGGAGTAGATGTTTGGTTGCACTCACTACCACTCATCCTTAAGGCGTCTGCCATTTAGTTTTATTCTAGTAATAAGTAAACTACTTAAGAATCACTCATGGCTGGTTTGAGTTTCAGATTAATTGTAATAAGGAGAATATCAAGTTTTGTTTATATTTATTAGACTATCTTTCATGCTTGAATGAACTTGAATATGAAGTTATTGTTAATTGCCATGATAAATTGTTAGAACCTCGGTATAGTTGACTATACAAAGGAGGTTTTGCCGAAAATTAGAAATTAGATTTAGTTTAATTTAATTTCAGTAGCATTCCAGGCTCAATGTTGAGTTGGGGTGTTACAGGGAGAATTGGAGATTTCACTGGATCTCATCAAGAACAAGTGTTGGAAGGAGCGGGAGAGGGATACAGAGCAGAAGGTGAAGATTTTCTAGTTTTCACGTGTTGGTTTTTCTGCGGAAGCTGTAGATCTGGAGTTTGATTTGTATTCGGTTGTGTGGTCTTGTATGTTGCCATTTGGTTTTGGCTTTTTTGAGTTTTATCCGGTGACTGACTGATTTTTTTCAAGGGCTAAATGATTTCCGAGTTGTATGTGCATGTTTTTTTGTTGTTGTTGTGCGGATACCTTTCATCAACTCATAAGTGATCGAATATGGTTTGATTTTTGTAAATTAGGGCTTGATTTGCATTGTTATTTTTTAGATATGTACATGTTTTGGCTTCTTTGAGAGAGATAGATGGTCGTTTCTGATCATCAAAGCATGGCGCGGTATATTTCCGGATCTGTTGCGTACATTTCTCTTAGTGATACACACAAGTCCAGTTAAGAATTTCATCAAATCTGTAAATGCGATTGTTTTCTGATTTCAAACATTTGTGGTGTGTATTCTAATTTATCTCATTTTGTCTTAGTGCCACGACTTAGTCCATTCAGTAAGATCCCCTTCTATTTTGTGCATGCACTGGTTTGGTTTAGAGGGGAGCAGTTCTTTTCTATAAAATATCCTTCAATTTTCATGTCATAGAATAAACATGTGCAAAGGTAAAAGAAGGCATTTGAGTGAAGAAAATTACCGACCAACTGTTTTGGCAAGTAGGGGAATACCCTTTTGTCTGAAGATGCTTGATAGTGCCATAGTGATATTTAAAGCTCAATAGCTAACCTCTAAAGTACAACGAGCATATGTTTTAGTAATACACATACGGGGGGCTAACTTAAGAGACAATCATCAATTATTTTGTTCTGTGAGTTGTCTAATAAATTGGTGGATAGCCTATTCTGTACCTTTAGGTTGATTTTGGAGTTAGTCAGGCTTGTGTAGAACTATTCCCACTTATTTCACTTGCTTACTCTGTTAAGCAGCTGTGTGTGTCCTAAGTCTACCAGCGACTAAATTTAGGATTGTCTTAAGACTGGAAATTGGCTATGTAATTAAAGGACTAGGTACTAATTTTTCACTAGACCAACAATGTGTCTCTAATGATGTAAATCATCGGTCAACACCAAGTAGTTTGTTTGGGTAAATAGTCATAAATAATTTGATTGATTGTGCAACGTATACAATATGTATCAATTAGTGTATTTAGATATAGGTAGCCTTTTCCATCAACATATAGTAATTAGCTTGCTTTTGTTTTTTTGGTAACTCATTCAATGATAGGAGGGGCAAGAAGGTTGGTACTGGGCAAGGGAGTTCTAGTAGGAGGGGTTCACCTCCACCTATTCAGCATGTTGTTGACAATGACAATGATGACTACGATCCTACTATGTCAACATTGTCAACATTGTGCACTTTTACCTAAGTGTGTCTGGTAACAAGAGGAACATGAATTTGTGCAGTTTGTACTCCCCAATTTGTGTTAGTGAGCACTGCTTCCTTTTCATTGTTGATATCATCGACCAGGAATTTGTATTGTTCGATTCAGCGTATGAGGATATCATCGACCAGAAATTCGTATTGTTCGATTTGAAATCTTCATGAAGGGGGAGGAGCATGTGGGATGAACTAGTTTTATTTCATATATGTGGATTTGGCATTGTATAATGGGTGGATTACTGGAGTACATTGTTTACTGTATGTTTGAGATTTTTTAGCACCGTAATGAACTGTTTTTCTATAGCATAGGAATATACTATTCTTTTCCAGTTTATTTAGTAAAGCAGTAAAACTAAAAGCACTAGGTTAAGTGTATTTGTTTTAACACTAGTTTTTTGTTGATTTATATGATCAATTCATGATCACTTATTTTGAGTAATAAAATTTTTGTATCCACTTACAAGGTTGAGTTGTATCAATTTATATCAATAGACAGGTTTAAGTGAGGTTTTAATAGGTTCAGTCACACATGCTGGTTATTAATTTGCTTAGGTTCATAGGGTTTTAATAGTTACTTTCGGTTACACCTATTTGTTGTTAGTTATATCAAATTGATGCTTCTGTTTGTGTTTTTTAATTCCTTTGATGTGATTAGTTCTATTAGTCGTATAGTTCTATTAGTCGTATATGAATTAGTCATTTAAATATTTTTTGTCAGTCCTGTTGTCATATAATGAATTAGTCATCTAATGGCAGTCCTTTTGTCATTTTTTCAATTTGTATACTTGATTATGATAGTGCGGGATTAGACAGGTTTAAGTGGGGTTTTTTTATTATGATAGTGCGGGAATAGACAGGTTTAAGTGGGGTTTTTTGTACCTCCATATTTGTAGTTCCGAGGAAACCAACGTTCTCAAAAGCACCATCTTTTGAAAATTTTGAATCACAAAAGGGTGTTAATTTGATGTAAAAATTTACATGCAATTATTTTCAAATTTACATAATATGGTATGTGTAAGAAACATTTCTATATCATATAAAAATATCGTTACGTAAAAAAATGTTTCGTAAAGTTTTCATGCCCTAGCATGCAAGGTATGAGTATTTGGGCATGATCTACCCACACTCTGCAATAGGCTTGTAAATGAAGTAAGCCCCTACACATATGAACATATGAACATATACACTATGTATCAGTAACAAACAGTAGTTCGAAGTGCACATGATGTTCTTTTTACCTTTTAAGCTATCAGAAATTGCACTAGGATAATTGTTGTTGATATTGTTGTCGTCGTGTTGTTTATTCATTTTTTTCGACATACAACCATTAGTTATAACGTAACATTTTTAATATTTTTGAAAACTAAATTCAATTGGGTTATGTCTAGTCAATGTACTGGTAATATCCCTTCAGAATTTTTGTGAAACCCACTAGTGTCCCCCGTGAATGTTTCACATTAGTTTGTACCTTTTTTTACTTATAAAGTTTCACTTAAATTTATTTCTCAAGTATGTTTTTTTATTGATCCTTTTTTTATTTTTCCCCCCTTCTGGACACTTTCTTGCAAGTCAAGTTGATACTCGCTATGGTCTTCTTGGGTTAAAGCACATGTGCCATTTATGCTAGTAGTGGCCTAGAGGACAAAAAAAGGCCCAGAACATATAGCACGGTCAGCCTAGAGCACGAATTGCTGCTTTCTCCAAGTATAAACATCAGTGGTATGGACATGTATTAAATGGTTCTTTATTTCAGCCCAAGTTTTCTTTTGTTCGTTTTGGTGTGGATCTGTAGTGAGTTTTGAAGGTTTTGCCGTGGATCTGTTGATTTTTGTTTGGTTGAAAGGGTAATTTTTGTTCATTTTGTTGGTAATTTCTTTTGCAGAAGAGCGAACCAGAGTGGGGCGGGTGGGGATTATGTTGCTGACCTCGATCTGTATTACTAAATGAATTTTTTTGTTCCCCTTCTGCGATATCTGGTGGTTGATTTCTCTGAGTTGATTCTTCCTGGGAGATAGAGGGGAGCGTAGTGAGTTGTGTGCTCCAATCTGTGGTAGAGAGAGAGAGAGGGAGAGATAGAGAGTGGTCAGTGGGACGAAGGAGGGAGGAAGTGAGGGAGAAAGATGGCTCCATAGCGCCAGGAGGCCTTTCTTTTTTTGTTGTATTGCCATGACGATTTGCTGGTTGTGTATGCATCAGAGAGTGGAACGATTGGGGAGGGGAGGAGGGCATGGGTGATTATTTGTTCCGAAACATCTTGTTTCTATCATTTCCTTTTCGTTGGTCCCGTCTCATACATATCTCTGTTAGATCTATGCTATTGTGTTAAGCTTTACCCCTGGATAATGTAGCTACCATGACTTTTCTTTGCAGTGTTATATGATTGTTTAATTTTGGTTTTATTACCTTTGTATGGGCGGGTTTACCTTTTGGGAGAGCTCAAGGTGGAAGAGTAAGAAAGCTGATCTACTCGCAGTAAGTTTCAGATTTATTTTTTTTTCTTTTGTTTAGTTTTCTCTTATGACAGTAGTGTGAAAAAATCGGGGGCAGTTGGGAGCTATGAACTAGCAGTACAATGATTTTTAAGTATATTTTTAAGTTTTTGAATATGTATATCTACCTCTATACTTGTAGCTGGAAGCAAATCAGTGTCCACAAAACACCAACCCGAAGAAAAATTGCAATCAGTAGGTAAATGTTTTCATTCTCACCCCTAAACTTTTTTTACATGCTTTAGTTAATAAAATTACTAAATCCAAAATATGTAAATTTAGTAATGTATGTATGTGAAACCTTTTTTACCTCGTACCTGTAAGATGGATGGAGTGATTGGGGTGCATCCCTCTAACCTGATTCAACAGGTTTGTCACGGCCTTGTACTTGAGTAAAAAATAGCATCACACTCAACTTGACAAAAGTTAAGTGGAGTACAATAGTTCAAATTGACATTTCTTAAATTGAGGTTACCTTAAAGCCCTCGTATTTTGTTGCAGGATATCTGTTATTGATGAAATCAATGTTGTTGCCGTCAATCTAGTCATCAGCCATTATACTCTGGCCAAATTTTTGTGAATTCATTTTTTTGTTTTTGTTAACTGACATGTTTCAACTTGTAAAAACCAAAAATATAATTGTTTCTATGTTTTTCATTTCTTGGTGCCTAAAATACATGGCCATATCCTCTTGAAATTTGTAGGTTGATTTGTGCTTGTGCAATCCATTGGAAGTTCTCCTACAATTTTCAAAATATTTTTTTACATTACCTTTTACTTGTTTTTATGTTCTCAGATTATGTAATTTTAGTATAACACACATGTATATTTACTATTACTTGCATGTCAATTGGAGCCTAACCAGGTAGTGATGAATATGGAAGACCATAAATAGGGTTGTCCTGTTTTGTCCAACACAAAGCCTCCACTACCTGTCTGCACAACAAGTTATCTCTTTTGTGTTTACTTTGTAGATATAATGTACAATGGCCATTTGCATAGGAATTTCTTAGGTTGTAGTCGAAATTCACTTTTTTGTTCTCTGGGTGCTTAGTTTGTTCTACTTTCTTCTATGGTTACTTTGTATATGATCCTAATCCAAATTATAAAATGCAGTGGGGCACAAGGAAGAATGGTTAGAGTGGCTTCTCTTCAAAATCTGTGTTGAGGAGCAAAAGTTTGAAATCTTGTTTGCAACTTTATGTTCAACTAATGATGCTTTGCAGATGATGGTGGTGAATCTGAACTGAGTTTAATGCTAAGCATGCATTTCTTTTGGGTGCATTGTCAAAATGTTTGACCACCGACCTAAAGAAGTCAATGTCTCGACGCTTTGCAATCCATGTTTTCAATGTACGAAGCATGTCACTTGAGATCGATTTTACTCACGAGGTAGCAATCCTCTTCGAACTGATTGCCCTGCAATTGATGTCCTTGGATATTCATTGGTGCTATTGAAGGATATATGTGCTTGGGAATCCCCTTCATCAGTCAAGAGATTCAAGTTCCTGTTGACTCACTGTTGCAGACTGGTCTTGTAAAGTGCCTATCAATTTTGTAAACTAGAGTGCATTTTTTTATTTGTCATATTGGGTACATAATGAATGTGTTTTCCTTTTTTTTACTTTATATGAATATGCATTGTATATAGATACTTCATGATGTGGTAAGTGTTTTTTTACTGATCCATGTGGGGGCTCATTTACCAGCATTTAACGGGATAGGGAAGTCCATTACCAGGAGCTTGAACAGGGCAATAGGGGGCCTGAAAAAAACCATCTCAGCAGTTTTAATGGGTCAGAAACACAAAACCACGTTAATGGACCACACACAGCTTAATGGGCCAGACAAATAACAAATACAACAGGAACAAAAAAAAAAAGATAACAACCCGACCCGTTAAAGCAGTGCAGGGCTGTGATAACAACGGGGACGTGCATATATGTGGATTCCCTGCATCGCGTAGATATGTGGAATCCCTACATCGGACGGCTTGAAATTTGAGTACTCCTCAACAAAGGAGTACTCGATTACTCCCTAGACACCTCCATAAACAAAACCAAAGACACTTGCACATAGCGAAGAGAAAAGGAAGTCAAAAGTACCAAATCTGAAACATATTGGAAGCTTCTAGTTTGTTTTCCATCTCCATAAACTGTCATTGGTTGTTTCCGCAAAGCCTGGAAATGAGGCGTTGCCAATATTAGGTAATGATGAACTTTTATGATATTCCTTTTTCCCCTAAGAATCAGAATCATGAGTTGAGACAAATCTATGCAACAAAGGGCGCGGGGGAGCTCTCGCCAGCCTAATTCAGGGGTCGCCGCTGAGCTGTTCTGGTAGGCCGTGCTCGCCGGCGCGGTCGAGTTGGCGCTCGTCCACGCCCTGGTCTCCACCATCATTGTTGCAGCCGAGGAGCACCTTGCGTCCCGCAGCTCCATCGCGTCTCCGACCAGAACGACCGTGTCACACCGTGTTCCAAGATGCCTCCAATGTTTCCCCTCAAGCAATTGGAGCTAAGTCGCCGCCATCGACGAGATCGGGGTCGTCATCTCCTTCGTCAGCCGAGCGCCATCACTACTGAAAATTCCACGCTACCAGTGAGCTCCTTCCCTTGCCTCCTCTCCTCAATGCGCAGCTTCGCAGTGACTGACGAGCCTCTATTAGCCGTGGATGTCTTCGTCGGCCATGTACTGCTCCTGCTGTCCGCCATTGACCTTGGCGCTTGAAGGGACGGAGCGGTGGCTGGTGATGGGAGGGCGGAGGATCTGGTGGCATTTGGTGAGAGAGAGATGAGGAGGAGGATCAGGGGACGGCCAATGGTGGCATCCGGTGAGCAGGGACGAATCTAGGATTTTAGGAAGGATGTTCGGGGTTACAAATATATTGTTCAATGTAAAATATAAATGTTCACAATATAAAGTACAAAGTATACATTGTTTTTACTAGAGACAACATTTTAAATAATTTTAAAAAGTACAAAAAATTAAGAAAATTACAATCTAACTCGACGTTCCTTCATGGCTTGGAATCAGGATATGATGTCATCATCCTTAACTTCGACAAAAAATTCTCGCTCAAGAAATGTAACCAAGCAATTATTCAAGTATTGTTCTCCCATCCTATTCATTAGTTTATTCTTCACATAATTCATCGAAGAGAATACCCTCTCAACACTAGCAGTTGCTACTGGAAGAATAAACACCAAATTGAGAAGCTTGTAAATAATTTTATAATAGAGGTTCTTCTTTGTTTGAACAAGCATAACGGAAAGCTTGGCAAGATTTTTCACTTCTCTAAACTTTTCATCTCTACGCATATCAGCAATGAAGTATATACATTGAAATGGAAGATACATCAATTCTATGCTTGAGAAATCCTTAGAATAAAACTGAGCAAGCCTAACCAAATTGTCCTTATCATAAGCAACTAATGAATCAACCGGATTGAATGAAGACATACAAAAAAGCAAATCCGTGTTTACCTCATCAAACCTGTCATTATGCTCTTGAAGTTGTCTGTCAATGACACTAAGAAACATGTCAACATGGAAGCGATGGGGATTCTTGACTTTTTTTAAGAAAATTTTGGATCTTGCAACTGGCATATAGAAATCATCTATTTTAGCAACTTTGATGCCATGCTTCACACAAAAGGAAGTAACATCTTTAGGAAAAGTTTCCCATCCATCATCCTCCCACAATAACTGTAATTGAATCTTTGTTAAATAAATGAGATCAATAGCATTAACAATATCTTGATCCCTCTTTTTCAAAGTATTGCTTAAGTCATCTGTGTACCCAAATATGGTTAGCAACAAGTGTGTCATGAAAACAAACTCAAATGACTCAAATGATGTCAACATAGTTTGAGCTTGTATAGCCTTTGTTCTTGAAATGCGGTCTTCTCCAATCTTTATAAGAACTCGTAGGATTGAATGATACAAAGAGATGACATGCATAACAGTTTATAGTGGGAACCCCAACAAGTATCATCCGACCTACCTAGGCCCATCTCTTGATGCAAACCCCGGTTAGTTTCAATGTCACCCAATTCTAATGCTTCTACAATCCGATTAGCTTGAGCTACTGGAAGCATTTGTTTCTTTTTACAAGACATCCCAAGAACATTCAACAGTTGATGAGCTCTTTCTGTATTGTAGGGGCAGACATTCGATTGTTCTCTAGGGCACTCTTTAGAAGTACCTTGCTAACTTCTTTAAAAATTTCTACTAGCCAATTTAAAAGTTCAAGGAAACTTTCTTTATTATGTGATTCTTCACTTTCATCATGTCCACGACAAGCCAACCCTTGACATAAAAGAAACCTCAAGCACTTAAGTGAACAGGTCAACCGGGTTTTATACAGAACCTTCTCGTGTTTGGTATTGGAAGCGAAAGACTCTTGAATTGATGCTCTAGGTGTAATGAAGAAATCATATTTCTCTTGATCTTCATTGTGGGCACTATTAATACCACAAACATGTTTCTCAAACCTATTTTTATGGTTCCAATTTCTAAATCCTCCATTCACAAACCTATTTTTATGTTTCCAATTTCTAAATCCTCCATTCACAAAACTATCTTCACTAGCATAATTAATTTTGTCATTGAACAAATAACAAACAAAGCAGAAAGTAGCATCTCATTCCACACTATACTCAAGCTAATTGTAAGCATCATACTAACTAGCTACGAATCGACGCATACCTCCAACATTTCTTATTGGAAAATCATGTTCTCGTAGTTGACATGGCCCTAATGCAAGGTATTCCCTTCTGACCACATCTTGTTCATTGACATTATACCTTGTGATTGGAATCCGCTTTCCGGGATCATGGGAAAGCAAATCAATATCATAAATTGCTTCATCATCTCCATCATCATCTTCTTCGTCGTCATCTATAATTGGGGACAATGGGGGGTACTATGCCAGGTTCTATGCTTGGTTGTGTTAGTTCTGGGCTTAGGACTTCGTCTCAGATATCACTATCATTTTGTGCTTGCAACTGAATGGAATGAGAAGTGCTCTAAACTTTGCTTTCAATAGATATCGATTTTTGTGTCGAGGTAGAAGTTGTCTTTTGCCTCTTTCCAACTCTATCCCACAAGGATTTCAAATCTACATGCTTCCTCTTCATTTTTTAATGCTATGCGGTCTACATGTGAGGCATAGAGTAGTGGATCAAGATATTGTTCAATATTGTTAAACTAATGTTAAGAATTGCCAGGTATGAAAAACAAAAGCTTCACATAAATAATTGGACATTTAAGACAAAATAATCTTCTCTTTTGTCTAACAACTGAAGCTACACCACTAACCAAATGAGTAGTAGCAGTACATGGATGGTGTGATAAAATTTAATAGATCACTGACACAATGTAATCAAACATAAACAAATGCAAGTGATCGATGAATTGACCACACCATTATCTGACTATCTGAGTGATTTAAGCTTGCAAATTATCATAACTATTTGTCATGTCAGATCAACAAATTTGCCAAAAAAACACATTATATTTTCATGCCTTAGTTTTGCATGCTTGATCTAATTCCATGAGTCAATGCACATCCATTGACCACTTTTGCAGTACATACAAGCTATGAAGCTAACAAGTAACAATCAGTGCTAACCTGATTCTATGAGCCAATGCACATCCACTTATCAGAACTAAGGAGCCAATCAGTGCCAATCTTTGATACATTATTACATTGCATATATACTAGCTAACAAGCACAATGCACATCCAATTTTGTAGTAAGGACTAAGGAGCAAGGAGCAATTTAGCTAAGAAGCATTCGTGATTTCGTTCTCCTCCAATTTCATGAGCGGCAAATCCAATCCCCAGACGTCAATGATCGGATGCACACAAACTCACACCAAGTGGCAAGAAACCGGCAGAGCTTACCTTGACCTCGCTGCATGCCACCGCTGCTCCTTGCGCCTGTGCCGGTGGTTGCTCTTGCTCAGGCTCGAGCTTGGCGCTGTCGCTGCTACGCGCCACAGGGCTTCCCTTCCCTTGCTGCTCGCCATGCGCCGCACCCTCCATCCTCGCTCGCTCAGTGCTCACCCTTGCCCCGCCGCTCGCCGCCTCGCCGCGTGTCTGTGCACCGCCGCCGCCGCCACAGAGTGAGAAAGGAGAGAAAAGGGATAGTGTTGGTTAATTCGGTCTCAGCCACATGAGGAGTGGGGAGTGGGGATGGGGTTGGGCACACACTTGGGCTGCCGAGTGTCGGCTACAGCTTGGTCGCTTGGAGTTGGGCCGTGGTGCGGCTTGGCCGAGTGGGCCGCACGGACGGATATAGCTGAAGAGTGTGTGGCGGGCTGCGACGGGCTGAATCGGGATGCACAGTTGAAATATGTATTTTAAGTATACTTACTAGTATATATATATAATATACCTAATAAATATTGAGTTTTTCCCAAAAAAAATTGGGTGTACATCTGTACACCCATATCCCTATACTAGATCTGCCTGCCGGTGAGGCATGAGAGAGAAGAGAGGGAGGATGGTGGAGAAGGAAGAAGATGACACGTGGGTCAAAATGTGAGGGTAAGAGATTTTTTTTTAAATAATACATTTAAAAAAATAATTACATAAATAAAATAGTCAAAAAAGAAAATTACAAAACTAGACCTCTGTCACCCATGGAACAGGGCTCTATCGCCAACTCAACTCCCTATCGCCAATTGAATTGGCCCTAACGCTAATTCAATTGGCGACAGGAGGCTGTCGCCAATTTCATCAGCGACAGAGGGCGATAGGGCTACTATTGCCAATTGAAACAGCGACAGCTTTCTGCCGCCAATTGAAACGACGACAGAGATCTAGTTTTGTAATTTTCTTTTCGACTATTTATTTCTGTAATTATTTTTAAATGTATTATTTAAAAAACTCAAGGGTAACATGGGTAGTTTTGATAAAAATTGACATGTTTTTACTGTTCATGATGCGGTGCCCTAATGGAGACTGGCGGAAGTGGCAAATAAAGGATGAAAGTTAAGATCGAATGGCAATGAAGGGAGGAGTAATTTTTCCATAGCATATAAGGGATCGGACCAACTTCTAGTGGCAAATAATAAATTAATCCAATAATCTATGAGCATTTGATGGAAAGCAACGCAGAAGTTTTTGGCTCGTGTAGCCTCTTTGTTAAAAGGAAATAGCAAATATAGCCTCCAGTCTGAAATAACAAAATTAACACTATGGTAGCCTAGGCAGGTGACACATATCCTCTACCACGCTCCCAATCCACGGAAGCCACCTGCCACACTCCTAGTTCGCGGTAGGCCACTTGCCGTGAACCCAGCCTGTGGTAGGGTAATATGCACACGTGCCAGGCACATTCCTACTTTGGACTGGAAGCGCGGCAGGTGACTTCTGCGAACTAGGAGCACGGTAGGTACCTATCGCGGTGATATTTTTGTAATTTTATGTGAGCGGGAGCTACTTTTGTTATTTCAAGTAAAAAACTTACTAATTTAGCCAAAGACTAGGCAACAGAGTGAATCAAATGGTGGACAATGGATGGGATTATGGGAGAGGGAAAGGCTACAGCTCCGGCATCCCCTACGGGAAGAAGCAGTATGTGGCTACAAATGCGTTTTAATGTATGCTTTGACAACATCTGGCATTATCTTATTACCACGTTATATTATTATGAAGTTGGCAACTAGCCTAGTTAGCGTTGATCTATTCGGCACCAATAGTGGTGGCCAAATGGGTGGCACAGCCGTGCGATATGGGTCCATATAGGCACGGTCTGACCGGTTCGACTAACTAAATAAGTCGTGTCATGCTGGCCTATGTAACTCGGTTGCCGATTCAGGCACAACACGTCGAGCTCTCGGGTCGACCCGGGCCGGCCCAGGCACGATAAGCCTGACAGACTCCCGTGTAGCCTATCTCGACTCGAAAAAATAAAAAATCTATAAAAAAATGTATAGAATTCAAACATACAAATTAAAATTGTAAAAAATGATTTCTAGACCCATAAAAGAGAAAAATATATTAAAATATAATAATGAGATTTATTAATGTTTACATGACTACCTCGTTAAAAACTTTGTCATGTACAAACTCAACATGAGAAAACCTTAGCAAAGGAAAAAAGTGCAACCTTTAGTTCTGCATACATCCGTGTTCTAAGTATCGTTGTCTAGGTAAAGATTTTCGAATACATCCACCAACTCTGGATTATCTACAGAGTGTTGTTCTCGTGCATCAGTTTGTTTCTAGTCTTTTACAGTTAGAAGTATCTCCACCATCTCACTCATGAGACTTGTTCTTCTCTCCTCCAATATTCTTTCAGAAAGACTAAAAGTAGATTGGAGAAAACAGTCGAGACATGAACAATTAACACATCATGTGCTAATACAGATAGCACGGGATATGTTACATTGTGGTCATGCCACCACTGAAAAATTTCGAAGTCATCTGCCTGGTAATTCACCGTATCACTGTCCATATATGTGGATAGTTATTCACTCCTTGGGTGGGCAATTTGTCTTGCTTTTGAATCTGCTATGTTGTGGAATCTGAACCCCTAGACCTGGAGAAAGAACTTGCACCCCATATTTCGCCCCACGCAGTTGTCTTATTATCTGTGCTGGCTGGTAACAGAGGTCGTTACAAGCGAACTCCTTGAACTTATGTTTGTACTTTTGGTAAACCTCGAAAAATTTAGGACAAACATCTACAAAATAATTAGAATAGTCTAAGACATGTAGCATCACTTGGAAGTTGGAGAACATTAGCAAATCCTTGAATTTTAGCTCTATGATATAAAAAGAAATGCAAATGCATATAGGAATGAGATTTTTTTTCAATATTTCAAGTATTTAGTTTTCATAGCAACGATAGCCTCTCGCAAGACTATTTCATTTCATAATCCTTCAAGTTACTAGCAATTTCTAGAATATTGTGCACAATTAAATGAGATGTCAAATAATACACAACAAATAACAATGCAATCATAAAAAAAGTCCCAAATACTGCAGTAATTTCTCAGCAACATACCAATGTTGCTCTGTCAATAGTGTACTACCATCATTGCTGCAATAGTGTGTTGGAATAAAAACATAAACGGTTTTGCTAGTTTTAAGTTACCTGAAATTTTTTAAGTTTAAGTCACTTGTTGTGACCATTGGATTTGTGTAGAGATTGGTGTGTCATATGATTGTAATATGATTAGATATTGATTCAATGAATGTCATATGATTGGATATTGATCCAATGGTCACAAGAAGTGACTTAAACTTAAAACAATTTCAGACAACTTATGAATAGACAGTCCCAAACATAAAATATGCTCTTATATAATGAAAGTCTCTTAAGCATCGAGTAAGTACAGTATATATGAACATAACAAGTACAAGCCCATCCAAAGATCTTTGAATCCATAAATACATCACCACAAGATAACAGAATTTGTTAGTTTAAGCAATTTTGAGTGCTACTCCTGCTAGCTAAAAACCGCCACAGCACACATATATGAATGTAGAGCAAGGACCGATTAGGAGAGCTTGGTCACACACACACACACGAGAGGAGGCGTAGTACCGTGTCAGGAAGTGGGACTATGGTAGTACGTACGTCCTTGGTCGTTCACAGGCCACAATTTTTGTCCTACACGACAAAAAAGCCGTTCCCAAATCCACTTCGGGTCTTCAAAATTCCCATTGAATGCTGCAGGGAAAATAAGAACAAAAAATTCCCCGTTGAAATTTCTCATCGTGGGCCACATCCAAGATCCTTTTGGAACAAGGATGCACTGCCATTTTTACCACACTACAATTTGCTAGTTCTATGCAATAGCTTAGAAGTGCCTAAACGGGTTGTGCCTGTCGGGTAGACCCGAAGCACGATACTGCTGGTCCGACTTAGGCATGGCACGGCCCATTGTCGGAACCCTGGATTTTCGAATCCGAGTTATCTGTGTATTCTGAACTAGTTCTATGATCAGTAGCTAATTCACACAATTGCAATATTGATGAAATCATACCCATACAACAAAATATCTAAGAAGTGGGCAAATTAATATTACTTAGTAGCAACGGAGCTTATGATCAAGTTTTACAGAATTTGTCACACAGGGATTAAGACAAAAGAGTAAACTTGCAGCGGAATAAAATAACTCGTGGTAGCCATCTGACATGCCCACAGGAAATCGAGTAGAGAACGTGACCTAGTTCGTATAGTCTTCGAAGTACTCCTCATAGAACTCGGTGTTCCCTGATTCTTTCTCGGTGACTAATCAACAATGGCGCAAAACTGTGAGTACATAAAGTACTCAGCAAGTCGTAAGAAAATGTATGCAAGTGGTATTCATACAAGACTTGAACAAGGATAGCTTTATGACTATTTTGCAAAAAATAGTATTGATAGTAAATACAGTAAATAGATTAAAAAACACAATTTAAAGTATTAAATACATAAGTAAACAAATACTTTGAAATAACTAGTGAACAACCCGTTCACTTCCCAACCAATAGCCAGAACTAACCAGGCCACCATTCCAATATTTTTGAGAAAATCTACCTCTCGTGTGAAATCCCTAAGCATTGTCCATAACCGGGGACATTTTTGACGTTGTATAGCTTGACACACAAGAGATAATCAACTCATAATGTCGCCCATGACACGCTTTCATAGGCGTACGACTAAGTGATTAGCACAAGGCTTTTACAAAGCTCTGTTTTGACCCAGTTCTGCTCGCTAAGATTTTACCATCCAGCCCCCTCTTGTGCCGAATCATCAACCCAAACAGAACCGAATCAAAACATTGCTAATTAATTGGCCAGGTCCACCCCATCCTGGACATGTGGTATGACTCGGATCAATGGCGCACAAAGTTAAGTTCTTACTGATTGCTCAGGCAAGACTACCTCTTTCCATGTGCCTCGCGCACCCTACAATGTGCCTCCCGTATTGTGCCTTGCGCATTCCTCCTTTACTACCCGACCACTTGTCCAAGCATAAATCATTTTATTTACCCAAACCAATGACAAACCTTGCCATGGTACAAAATTTTACAACAGCAGGCCTCGCACCACAATTCCATATATCATTAGGTCAAAATTAATCATTTATGAATATGTGATCATGAATCCCATCGTGACTAAGCAAGGCTAAGCATAACACGATACCCATGTTGGTAATACAAATATGACCAACTAATATTAGCCCAACCTACGGTGTCCACGGATATATGTCATTCACAATTATTCAAGGTTGCATATTATCATATAGGTTTTTAACTATTACCGAAAAATAATTGATATAAACTTAGTAATGCATGTTGATATGAAACAATATAGTTTTATAAAAATGGGTATGACATGATCAAAGGTCTATGACTTACCTTCGTTGAAGGTTTGAGTTGCTTTGGTAGACGGGTCTAGGAATTCTTCGGAAACGCCGGAATATATTAGCGCGAAAAGAGCCAAATAAATACAATAATTTCAAATAAAATCCAAAAATTATCAAATTAGAATAAAAAAAGGTACTAAATTTAGAAATAAGAATCAACGGAATCGGAGTTCGTATGAAGGAGAACGATGTCCAGAAGATTGCAATCACATGAAATGATAGAAAATAGAAAATGGAATATTCCTAGAATATTCCATTTCGAGATTTAAGATTAAAAGAAATGCTGACTTTGTGGGCCCATATGGAGGTGAGAGAGAGAGATGGAAAGAGAGAGGAAGGAGTGAATGACAAGTAGGCCCCACTTGGAAGTGACTCTTAGGAAAAGAAAGGAAGAAAACAGAGCAGAGCAGGGAGCTTCCAGGCGGTAGTCTTGGCGGTGACGGCGAGGGGGAGGGTGGTGGAGCCAGGCAACTAGCAAAATGGAGCCTCAGCCTCGCAAGGAAGCCGAAGGGGGTGGCGGCGCGGTGGGAGGTGGCCGGCGGCGGCGACGGTGAGAACGGCGCATGGGTGGCGGTGCTTCAACGACGTTCCGGCGAAGGCGGGGAGAGCGTTGGGTAGAACACGAGGCTGATGGGGGTCGAAGGTGGCGGGGAGTGGTCGACAGCATTGGGAACGGCGAAGAAAGGAGCTTCGACCGACGGCGGGAAAGCAAAATACGGTGAGGAGAAGAGGGAGGTCTCCGGGGATGGGAGGAGGAGGGCTTGGAACACGCGGCGACACACATAGGGAGGCGAGGGACTCACCGAGGAGAGAGATCAAGAGGAGGGGAGGGTGGCCAGATTTAGGGAATAACAAGGGGAGGGCAGTGGTGGTTGCTCGGGGGCAAAGGGGTAAAGGAAGGGGAAGAAGGGGAGTTGACCTGCTCTTTATAGGGGAAGTAGGGGAGGGTAGCGCAGCATGGGAGGCACGAGCGACGCTGTGAGCGGCGGGCGCGACACTGGCAGTGAGCCAGGTGCGCGAGTGGCACACGGGGGCAGGCGAGAGCATGGCAGGGCCGGGCGGCGTGGGGCTCAGGGCGGCGGCACCAGGGCATGGGCATCACTGGCAGGAGTAGCGCGCGCGACGGGAATCCAGGCACATGCACACTGGTTCTCTGGGAAGAAGAACAGGGACCAGAGGAAAGAAAAGAAAGAACAGAGAGAAAAAGAAAAGAAAGAAAAAGAAAAGAAAATCCGAAAAGAAAGTAAATTCGAAAAATTCAAGAAAATTCCATAAAAAATCCTTGGAACCTGAATAGATTGAATAAAATAATTTTGGATTTAATTGAAGTTTATTTTAATCATGAAAAATATTTTTATTTTCTAAAATTTTAATTTAAGCTTTAATTAATTCAATAAAATGTAAATGGTTTAATTTATTTTTTTGAAAGCTTAAAAGACTCCGAAATTCATGGAAACTAAAAAGAGGTAAAAAAGAACTCAACAGAAATAACAACAAGGTCTTGGAAAAGGAAATTTGAGATAAAACCAGAAAATCAAATAGAATATTTTTTATTTAATTGGAGTTTGATTTACTCATATTAAATTATTTTTAATTTATGAAATTTTAAATTAAGCATTAACAATTCAAGAAAATTCAAATGGTGATTTTTATTTCAAAAATTTCAGAAAGACCTAAAAATTGGGATGTTACACCCACCACCTAAAAGAGTCATGTTGGTCGGGCTCAACACATTGTGCCGTGCTTGGGCCGCGAACTCGGCCTAGTGGGCCGGCCCAGCCCAGCATGCACAATATAGTGCCTATCACAACACGACCCAGACACGTCTCAACCCAGCACGATCGTTAGGCCCATTCATTTTTTTATATTTGTATGATTTTTTTTGTTTTTTTAATTCTATACAGTTCACTTTTTAATTTATGTGATTTTATGCTATAGTTTTTAAAATTATATATAGTTCATTTATAAGTTTATATAATTTTATTTTGTAACTTTTTTGAATTTTACATATTTCTTGGGATATTTTTACAATTTATTCAAATTTCCAGGCTAAATGGGCTAAATGGCCTGATACTAGCTTGACGAACTAATTGTGCCCAGGTTGGTTTGGCACGGCTTGTGAAGATATCGAGTTGTGCTTGGGTTGATGCCTCAACCCATGGGCTGGCACGACCCGTCCTGACTAAGTAACGGGCCAAACGAGCCTATGCCCAAATGGCTTGTGCCTAAATTAACCCATGTCGTTCTGTGCAGGGCCATCCATTTAGCCATCTCTACTCTAGGTCTTCACAAAAACACCTCTACTAGTGCAGAACTAATTTAATGTCATGTTATCTAGTGCAACGAGAAGTTACCACTATATGAGAGTTCTTGTATGAATGTTCACCCATTAACAAAATGGGGTTAACACTGCAATCCATTAAGAACCTTGTCATTTCTTGCTTTTCGGTTGAATGTTCCCAACCACTCAGCCACGCCTTCGCTTCGTCTCTGCCTTCGATGGCACCTCCATCCTGACCACTTCCTCTCCGACGACCCTCCCCCCTTGCCCTGTTCCTACTTCTTCTTCCTCTTCAGCGTCGCTCCTCCTCTGCCTCTACCTTCTTCGTCTCCAACGAGCTCCGAGCTCCTCCACCCTCGCTCCCGCCCCTA
Organism: Ampelocalamus luodianensis; assembly: GCA_036346255.1. Lineage (NCBI taxonomy): Eukaryota > Viridiplantae > Streptophyta > Magnoliopsida > Poales > Poaceae > Ampelocalamus > Ampelocalamus luodianensis. Next base: position 1,931,739 of record CM070627.1, read on the forward strand.
CTTCCACCACATGTGGCCGGCGCCCTCGCCCGCTACCCCGCCCCGCCCAACCTCACTGATCATCATGCTCATCGCTACCGCCCCAACCCTACCTACCACCCGTCGGCAAACCTATAGTCGACGGTGGCCCCATTGCCCACCGTCGATCCTTCCTACCACCGGGATCTTTGGGGGAGAGGGTTGTCAGGACCCAGATTTGCATCCAAATCCTTTGTGCATACCGAGCTAATCCCATTATCAGTAGCTAGCTTACACAGTACAACATAGATGAATATCACATCCATACACACGCTTAAGTACAACGAGAAGTTACCATGGTATGAGAATTCTCGAATGAATGTTCACCCATTAACAAATGGGGTTAACACTGCATACAATTAAAAACCTTATCCTTTCCTACTATCCGTTGAATGTTCCCAACCACTCGGCCACGCCTCCAACGGCACCTCCGTCTTGACCACTTCCTTTCTGGCGACCCCCCGCCCTGTCCCTACCCCTTCTTCCTCTCCAGCGTTGCTCCTCCTCCACTTCCACCTTCTTCCTCTCCAACGAGCTCCGCACACCTCCACCCCTGCTTCCACCACCTATGTACGGCAGTGCCCTCGTCGTGCCACCACCACTTCTCCACCCCGCCCAACCTAACTGATCATTACGCTTGTCGCTCCACAGTTAACGGTGCCCTCGCCGCCCACCGCCAATCCTACCTACCAGTGGCGTAGCTGGCCACGGGACACGCCTCGGACCGGCCTAGCTGATTTCGGGTCTAAATCGTTTTTTGTTGATTTTTCGAAAAAATTTACATATGCTTTTGATCCTGAGCCTCAGGCCATTGCCTCAGCGGCCCGAGGCCTAGCTCTGCCTCTGCTACCTACAACCGGGATGGGGTGAACCACATCCTAATTGGGGTGGACCCTAAACCCAACTTCAACGGTTGCTGCTCACCGTCCATGGAGAAGACACAAGGTCGGTTGTTCTTTTGTTGTTGTTTTCTTGTCGAATTTGTCGGTTTTTCAATTTCTAGCCAGCTCTCACTCTTTAGTTAAGAAGCGACCATCACTGTATAGCAGAAGCCATAAGCAAAACCATGTGTTCCAACAAAATGGGGGCCCAGCAGCACAATCCAAACTCCACTCACGAAAAACGCAGAAAGTCCACCGGATTTTCACGTAAAACCGTCTATTCCAACGTTTGGAACGGAATCTGGAGGCTGTTACTGCAAGCTAGATGTAGAGAGTTTTTTTTTTTTCTTGTTTAGTCTCTTTTTAAAATGAAATAACAAATTTTATTCCTTGTGAACGAAATAATAAAAATAATACTATAATAAATTAGACAGCCAACATATACTGAACACTACGAACGGCCTACCTACTGCAGACTGAAAGTGCGGCAAATAGCTAACCGCGTAAAGAAAATACGGTAGAAGAGGAGCACGGCAGCCTGCAGGGATGCCATTAGATTTGCTATTCCGAAAACCTGGAGGCTGTCTAGAGCACCGAGTCTACGGAAGAATCGAGTGTCGCTTGGAATCGGAAGCTACAGCCACATGGTAGAGCTACTACTAGTCGCCTGCTGGAATGAAGCAAATGATCCCCCCTCACGTCTGTCACTCGCGTCTTCCTCTCATCTCCCGTCCCATCCGAAGCTAGCCAAGCTTGCATTACGCCCGAGTTTTTTCCCCTCGTTTAGCGTGTTTTTAGAGGGAAATAGTAACAACAACAATAAAATCTTTTATTTAAAACAAATTAAGGTTGACTGGTAATAAAATCTTCTCAAAATTAAAGAGATAAGAGCCTTATAAATAAATAAATAAATAATAAAACCTACAAGACTAAAACACTAAGCTATACATCATGCCAACCGAGTCGAGAGCCTGAAAACACAACCCCTAAACTTTCTTATAGTTCCAGTACGTGGATCGTTAACTTCCATGCGCTCCTATCCAAAGCTAATTCTTCAGCTACATTTCAATCTCTCAAATATCTTTTAACTGCTTCCTCCCACATTAGTCTTGGTCGACCTCTACATCTTCTTACGTTTTCAGTACGTCTTAAACTTTCATTACGTACCGGTGCCTCAGAAGGTCTCCGTTGAAGATGTCCAAACCATCTCAAACGATGTTGGACAAGCTTCTCTTCAATTGGTGCTACCTCCACCCTATCACGTATATCCTCATTGCGAATTCGATCCCGCCTTGTGTGACCACATATCCATCGCAATATCATCATCTCCGCTACACTCATCTTTTGTATATGTTATCTTTTAGTCGCCCAATATTCTACTCTATATAGCATCACAGGTCTGATCGTCGTCCTATAGAACTTACCCTTTAACTTTTGAGGAACTTTTTGTCACACAGGACACCCGATGCTTGGTGCCATTTCACCCACCTACTCTAATTCTGTGGCTCACGTCTTCATCAATCTCTCCGTCTCGCTGTAGTATCGATCCCAAATACCGAAACGTGTTCTTCCTAGGCACTAGTTATCCGTCTAGCCTAACATCTTTATCATCTGCCTAGCACCGCTGAAAATCACACTTCATATACTTAGTTTTAGTCCTACTAAGTCTAAAGCCCTTCGATTCTAGAGTCTTCCTCCACAACTCTAGATTCCCATCGACACCTATCCTACTCTCATCAACTAACACTACATCATCAGCGAAAAACATACACCAAGGGATATCTCCTTGTATATCTCGTGTGACCTCATCCATCACTAGGGCAAAAATATATGGGCTCAACGCTGACCTTTAGTGTAGTCCTATCTTAATACGGAAATCACTAGTATCACCATCACATGTTTTGACATTAGTCACAACATCCTGGTACATATCCTTAATTAAGGTAACATACTTTGTTAGGACTTTTTTTTTTCCTTTGAAGCGCCCACCACATGATCATTCTTGGCACTTTGTCATAGGCTTTCTTCAAGTTGATAAACGCCATGTGAAGATCCTTTTTTTGCTCCCTATACCTCTCCATCAACTACCGTGTCAAGAAAATCGCTTCCGTGGTCCACCTCCCAGACATAAAACTAAATTAGTTTGTCGTCACACTAGTCACTTTTCTTAAATGGTGCTCGATCACTCGCTCCTAAAGCTTCATTGTGTGGCTCATGAGCTTAATTCCTCTATAATTAGTACAACTTTGAATATCTCCTTTATTTTTAAAAATTGGTACTAATGTGCTCCTCCGTCACTCATTAGGCATCTTATTCGACCTAAAAATGCTATTGAACAAATTAGTTAGCCAAACGATTGCCACTTCTCCCAGGCATTTTCACACCTCGATTGGAGTGTTATCAGACCCTAACGCTTTACCCACTTTCATCCTTTTTAAGGCCTCTCTTACTTCTGACTTTTGGATTCTTCGAACAAACCACCTATCGGCGTCATCAAAAGCATCATCCAGTTCGATCATACTATCGTCATTGTCATGATTGAACAACTCATCAAAGTAATCTCTCTACCTATCCTTGATCTTATCGTCTTTCACCAAAAGTCTATTAGTGCTGTCTTTGATGCATGTAACTTGGTTGAAATCTCTTGTCTTCATTTCCCGAAGTTTAGCCATCTTGTAGACATCCTTCTCGCCCTCCTTTGTACTTAACTTTTGGTAAATTTTCTCATAGGCCTTACCTTGTGCCCCACTCACCGCTTTCTTTGCTTTCTTTTTTGCTACTTTGTATTTCTGCACGTTGACGTCGCTCCTATCATGATGCATATGCTTGTAGCATGTCTTCTTCTCCTTAATAGCCTTTTGCACTTCCTCGTTCCACCACCACGTGTCTTTAGGTTCGCATCTTGTCACTCGGGTCACTCCAAGCATTTCCGTAGCCACCTTTCTAAGGCGAGATGCCATCTCTGTCCATATACTATTTACTTCTTTCACATTCCATTTCCCTTCCGCGATCATCATCTCCTTAAACTCCTGCAAGGCGTCCCCTTTGAGTTTCCACCACTTCGTCCTCGTGTCTCTGGCGACCTTAGCCTGTTGAACTCGTGTCCTAAAACGAAAGTCGGAGACTACCAACTTATGTTGCTGGACAACACACTCTCCAGATATAACCTTACAGTCTATGCAGGCTTCTTTGTCCTCCATCCTAATAAGAACAGAATCGATTTGGCTAGAATATTGACCACTACTAAAGGTAACTAGATGTGAATCTCTCTTTCTAAAAAAGGTGTTAGCCATCATGAGATCATAGGCTATAGCAAAGTTTAAGATATCTTCTCCCTCTTGGTTTCTATTGTTGATTTGTGATCCAAATTCTATACATCAACTAGGCTAGCTTCTGGACGGAGCGGAGTCCTGAAGCGGCCCAAGGCCGTGCACCAGGGGACGCTGGGAGTGGGGAGAAGCCCCGCGTATGGATCCTAGTCGAATTAGGGTTTCCGATATATATATTTCTGTAAGTCTGTTTGGGATATTGAATTAGAGTTGTAAATCCCCAGCGTTGTAACCTCACCCCGACATAGTGAAGATTGTTGCTGGCTGGCGCCCGTGGTTTTTTCTCTCTCGCTTTGAAAGGGTTTTCCACGTTAAATCTCGTGTCTCTTTGCGATTGATCTTGTTTACTTCGTCGTTCCTCCGCCGTCGCGTATAACATCTATCACCATAACCAAAGCCCCCATGCACCTTTTGAAACCCCCACTAGTTGTACCGACATGACCATTGAAATCGTCTCCTTAAAAAAGCTTCTCACTATTAGGCACACTTCTAACCATACCATCTAAGTCTTTCTAAAATTACCTCTTAACGGCCTCATCTAGACCTACTTGTGGAGCATAAGCGCTAACAACATTCAAAACCAAGTCGCCAAGGATGAACTTAACTAGGATAATCTTATCTCCTGTCTCCTCACGTCGGCAACTCCGCTCTTGAGGCGTTTATCAATTAAGATGTCCACTTCATTCCTATTTTATTCTGTTCCAGTATACCACGACTTATAGCCAAAAGATGACTTAAAATTAAAATAGCAAAAGATGACACTAACCGTCGCCGCATAGCCCTGCTGGGCACTTAGAGAGCAGCAGGTGGCCTGCGCAGAGAACGGTTGACCTCTTGCCACGGTGCTATTTTTGTTATTTTATTTGTAAAGATTTATTATCATTTTAGGCGAGATGCCGTTAAGCTGTGGGAGTCTCCGCCGGTCCATCAGCCTGCGCCGCGCGCCCGTCGTCCTCTCATCTCTCATCGATCAGCCCTGACACACTGGCTTACAGATCACCATCCTTTCCGCCTAGCTTGGCCCGGACCAGCCCAACACCCAAGGCGCCCCCACGGCAACAAACGGCGCGAGCTCTCCCTTCCTGCCCCGGTCCGGTTCCGGCGCGTCCTGATTCGTGAAGTGGCATCCGAATCACGGAGATTCAGCCACTCCGCGCCGTGCCGTTGATCTTCGCAAAGCTGTCCATATATTGGCTACTGGCGTTGCACCCCCGACCCGACCGACTCCGCCGATCGATTCCATATGCTCATTCCCTCCACCACCACCACCTCCCCCTCCTCCCTTTTATTCCCACCTCCACTCGCCTCCTCTCATCTCCACTCATCCCACCGCCGCCGCCGCCGCCGCCGCGCCACAACCGCAATGCCTCCCCTTCTACTACTACTCATCATCCTCCTCCCCCCCGCCTCCTCCGCCTTGCCGGAGCGCGATATCTACGCGCTCTCCAAGCTCAAGGCCGCGCTCGTGCCCGCCACCGCCTCCTCCTCTGCTGCGCTCGCCGACTGGGACCCGGCCGCCACGTCCCCGAGCCACTGCTCCTTCTCGGGCGTGTCCTGCGACGCCGACGCCCGCGTCGTCGCCATCAACCTCACCGCCGTGCCGCTGCACGGGGGCGCCCTGCCTCCCGAGGTCGCGCTGCTCGACGCGCTCGCCAACCTCACCATCGCCGCGTGCTGCCTCCCCGGCCGCGTCCCCGCCTCGCTCCCCACGCTCCCCTCGCTCCGCCACCTCAACCTCTCCAACAACAACCTCACGGGCCCGTTCCCTGCCCCCGCCGACGGCCTCCCCTACTTCCCGTCCCTCGAGCTTGTCGACGCCTACAACAACAACCTGTCCGGTCCGCTCCCGCCCTTCGGCGCCGCGCACGCGCGCCTCCGCTACCTCCACCTCGGAGGGAACTACTTCTCCGGCGCCATACCGGACAGCTACGGCGACCTGGCCGCCCTCGAGTACCTCGGCCTCAACGGCAACGCGCTCTCCGGCCGCGTGCCAGCGTCGCTGGCGCGCCTGAAGCGGCTGCAGCACATGTACATAGGCTACTACAACCAGTACGACGGCGGCGTCCCGCCCGAGTTCGGCGACCTCGACGCGCTCGTCCGCCTCGACATGAGCAGCTGCAACCTCACGGGCCCCATCCCGCCGGAACTTGGCCGGCTCGCGCGGCTCGACACGCTCTTCCTGCTCTGGAACCGCCTGTCCGGGGAGATACCTTCGCAACTCGGTGACCTCAAGAATCTCGAGTCCCTCGACCTCTCCATCAACGAGCTCACCGGCGAGATACCAGCGAGCCTGGCCAACCCCACCAACCTCAAGCTTCTCAACCTCTTCCGGAACCACCTCCGCGGCGACATACCGGAGTTCGTGGCCGAGCTCCCGAAGCTGGAGGTGCTCCAGGTGTGGGAGAACAACCTCACGGGCCATCTCCCGGCCGGACTCGGGAAGAACGGCCGGCTCAAGACGTTGGACGTGGCCACCAACCACCTCACAGGCCCGGTACCGCCCGACCTCTGTGCCGGCCGGATGCTGGAGACGCTCGTGCTCATGGAGAACGGCCTGTTCGGCCCCATTCCCGAGTCGCTCGGCGACTGCAAGACGCTAGTACGCGTCCGCCTTGGCAAGAACTTCTTGAGCGGCCCTGTGCCGGCCGGCCTCTTCGACCTCCCCCAGGCGAACATGCTGGAGCTCACCGACAACCTGCTCACCGGAGAGCTCCCGGACGTGATCGGCGGCGGCAAGATTGCCATGCTACTGTTAGGAAACAATGGGATCGGTGGGAGGATTCCTCCGGTCATCGGCAACCTCCCTGCCCTGCAGACGCTGTCGCTGGAGTCCAACAACTTCTCCGGGGCCCTGCCGCCGGAGATCGGCAGGCTCAAGAACCTGTCCAGGCTCAACGTCAGCGGCAACTCGCTCACTGGCGTGATCCCGCGTGAGCTCATGCGCTGCGCCTCCCTCGCCGCCATCGACCTCAGCCGCAACCTCCTCTCCGGCGAGATACCTGAGAGCATCACGTCGTTGAAGATCCTGTGCACGCTGAATGTGTCCAGGAACAGGCTATCAGGCGAGCTCCCGTCGGAGATGTCCAACATGACGAGCCTTACCACGCTGGACGTCTCGTACAACAGCCTCTCCGGCCCCGTGCCGATGCAGGGCCAGTTCCTGGTGTTCAACGAGAGCTCGTTCGTCGGCAACCCCGGCCTATGCGGCGGGCCTGTCGCCGACGCCTGCTCCCCGTCGGCTGGCGGGGCGGGCTCGCGGTCCGGTGCTGCGCTGTCTCTGCGGCGGTGGGACTCAAAGAAGATGCTGGTGTGGCTTGTGGTCGTGTTCGCCGTGCTGATCATCGCCTTCTTTGGCGCGAGGAAGGGGTGCGAGGCGTGGCGGGAGGCGGCGAGGAGGCGGTCGGGCGCGTGTAAGATGACGGCGTTCCAGAAGCTGGACTTCTCGGCGGACGACGTGGTCGAGTGCCTCAAGGAGGACAACATCATCGGCAAGGGTGGGGCCGGGATCGTGTACCACGGCGTGACGCACAGCGGCACGGAGCTGGCGATCAAGCGGCTCGTGGGGCGAGGCTGCGGCGACCACGACCGAGGCTTCTCGGCGGAGGTGACCACGCTGGGGCGCATCAGGCACCGCAACATCGTGCGGCTGCTGGGGTTCGTCTCCAACCGGGAGACCAACCTGCTGCTGTACGAGTACATGCCCAACGGGTCTCTCGGCGAGATGCTGCACGGCGGCAAGGGCGGGCACCTGGGGTGGGAGGTGAGGGCGCGCGTCGCGGCGGAGGCGGCGCGCGGGCTGTGCTACCTGCACCACGACTGCGCGCCGATGATCATACACCGCGACGTCAAGTCCAACAACATCCTGCTCGACTCGGCGTTCGAGGCGCACGTCGCCGACTTCGGCCTCGCCAAGTTCCTCGGCGGCGCCACGTCCGAGTGCATGTCAGCCATCGCCGGCTCCTACGGCTACATCGCGCCAGGTAACCATCCATCCCAACATCACTTTCTTGCTTAAATTTACGTGCTCCTAAACCAAACCTTTTAGTTTTTAAACAGAACAAATTAACAAAACGTCACCAGAACATAAAGTATGAGCTTAACCTGATTTATTTATTTATTTCATACCAAATTACCAATCTCATCCAACCCATTCGATCTGAGCACAAACAAATTTTACTGAAAACGAAAGAATTTGATAGAAACTGCAATTATGCTACTTTACCATCCCAGTGGCCTGTGGAGCCAATGAAAGGCCACTGCATGCACACTCCACTGATCCTGCTAGAGCTCTAGAGCTGCAACTTGTGCTGTGCCTTGTTCTTGGACTTTAGCTTCGTTTCAGCACTGTTTGCACTCACATATTGCTGCCTTCTGCACGGTCAACCGGAGAGAGGACAAAGGTTACCTTTAGATCAAAGGACGGTAACTTTTGCAGAAATCAGAAACAGATTTAATACGGTAGTACTAGTGTCTTGCCGTTACATGGCTGTAGCACTGGCAATACTGACAGTGGACCAGTGGTTAGTGTCTCTCTCCTGGCTCTGTTTCTTGGATTCTAGCATGGGTTTGTCAGGGCCTAGAAGCAGATCTTGTTGCCATCTGGTGAGGTCAACGAGAGCTAAGACAAAGCCTGCCTTTGCATTAGAGGATGGCCTGCCCAATTTAGTACTCGTATTGTTGTGTTGTGGCCTTGTGGACCTCTTATCTTGGATAATTGATCAGAGAGAGAAGCCAAGGAGGAGGAGCTAGACACTGTAGTACTAGTGCCTCTTTTTTTCTTGGGAAAAGAAACAGTGACATTGTTTCTTTCAGAAAGACATGAGATACAATGCTCGCAAGAAACAAGTTAAGACGGCATAGTCGGAGAACACCGTCTCTAAAGCCTAAATGGCATTCTTTGGAACCGCATTAGCAAAAATGGTCTTCTCGCGGCCGCAAATGCAAAAATAGTGCTCAATTCTATCCTAAGGAGGAACGGACACGTAACGTGCCGCCCCGTCAGTCCTGTTCGTGCCATGGGCGGCCGGACAGGCCTCGTCCACAGCACAGTGTTGTCCTTCCCTCTCTCGCGCGGCAATACCTCCAAGCCCGCCATGTGACCTCGTCCGTCCCTCCTTAAAGCACATCCACATTAAATAGTTTAAACATTCGTGTGGCTTGTGGCTCTGCAGCAAGGAGGGACAGATGAGCAACCATGTGGCCCTCTCCGTAGCAGGGAGGGACAAACGAGGCCACGTGGCAGGCTAGGAGGCATTGTCACTCGAGGGAGGGACGAACAACACTGTCCGTCCCATGGTGTTGCGAATGAGGCATGTCCGCCGCCCGTGGCACGGACAGGGCTGACGTGGCAGCACGATACGCCTCCCTCCCTCCCTGGGACGGAATTGAGCGCTATTTTTGTATTTGCGGCCGCGAGGAGACCATTTTTGCTAATGTGATTCCAAATAGTGCCATTTAGGCAAAGAAAAAAAACGAGAACACCAGACCATAAACATCCATTGGATAAGCCTTGCTTCTAAAAATTAGTTTTACTTTCATCTATATGGTCTCAAGCTGGTCTCAAGCTTGTGTGGCGCAACGAGGCCTCGAGGGTCACGTCTGCATATGGGGCAGGCGGTTCCTTTGAAGAGCCACAAGGTGATGCATCCAGAGTGAAAAACATGCGAGCATGGCAGATCCACCGGCGGAGACATCCCGCCGCTCTTCAGGTCCTCCAAAGAAATTCCGCAGCGCTCGGCCGGGTCCCTATCGGTGATCTGCAGGAAGGCGCCGTCGCGGCAAGCTTGCATCAGCGACTTGGGCTCGCTGTACGCGAGGGTAACCTCCAGCACCATCTCGACGGAGAAGTGACAGTGGCGCCCTTCCCGGCCTTGGTCGTCGTCCGCCTGCGTCCAGTTGCGCATGGCAGCGGCGGCGGTGTCGGGCTTGAAATTGATCCAGTTGTCGGGTGAGAGGCCGAGCTCGCTGAGCCGTGGCATGCCCGTCAGCATCCTGTGAATGTCTCGCCTCGTCTCCTCGTAGCTGAGGAAGCGAGACGAGTCGTACACGAAGTAGGTAGCGGCGGACCTCCATGGCTCGCCGTGGCCATCGGTCACGAGCAAGCCCCTGCCGCCGATCTTGCGCGACGAGTACCTCTCCCTGACTTCGCCGCTGATGCGCACCGACGACGGCCCATCCAGTGACTCAGGCTCCACCGCATAGCTGCACCCGGGGCAAAAGATACTTGTGGCAACCACCATCTCTAGTGCTGCTAACGCCGTCGATTGCAGGGATGGAGTGAATCCGTCCAGGGAGGGGTTGGGGTGGGGATTCCGCGAGCGACTCTGAATCGTACCGTATGCAAATACAAAATCGCGCCGATCTTGGCTCTGTCTCCATAGTAGATCTGCGTCTGGTTGACTTGTCAGTCTCCTCGTAAACTGTGTTCATGGAGCTCTCTAGCTCCAGTGTGATGCAATGCACGCAGAAAAATCTTTACTAATGCCTGTATAGGTAGAAATTGAGACAATTGAGTATCTGCTATGTGGAAAGAGTTGGTAAATTCTTCGGTTGATTACCAAGTATGGTAGAGTATATTATTTGGCTGATTCATCGATCGATCCTTTATATATTATATTATTTGGCTGATTCATCCTTTTTATCTGGCGTGGCGCAGAGTACGCTTACACGCTCCGGGTGGACGAGAAGAGCGACGTGTACAGCTTCGGCGTGGTGCTGTTGGAGCTCATCACGGGGCGCCGTCCCGTCGGCGGGTTCGGCGAAGGCGTGGACATCGTGCACTGGGTCCGGAAGGTGACCGCCGAGCTCCCGGACACGTCGGACACCGCCGCGGTCCTCGCCGTGGCCGACCGTCGCCTGACGCCGGAGCCGATGGCGCTGATGGTGAACCTGTACAAGGTGGCCATGACGTGCGTGGAGGAGGCGAGCACGGCCCGGCCCACCATGCGCGAGGTCGTGCACATGCTCTCCAACCCCGACGCCGCCCAGCCCAACGACCTACTCCTCGCCTTCTGAAGCTCATAAGTTCTCGCTCTGCTCGATCTGCCTTGAAATGGTATGGTTTGTGGGGCTAATGTATGCGCTAAGCCGCTAATTTTGGTTTTTGTGGCGTGTGATTGTTGATGTGTATAATAACAACTACTAGCTTATGACTGACTACTCTGTCCCTGGAGGCCATAAGAGGTTGCGTTCATGTCGCTATGCTACTGCATAGCTGAATGAATATGTGCATATAGTAAAGTTGAAGTTGAAATATCAACATATCTCCAAGATCTTGCATATGCTCATTGCTGTTTGTTGTCAATTACTCAATTGTCATGCTTAGACCTGGGCAGTGGCCGGGCTGGGCCGGCACGGCATGGGAACGATGGGTCATGGGCTAGGACCGGGCCGTGCTGGCCCGGCCCATCCAACACGCCGTGTCGCTGTCGTGTTGTGCCGGCCCAGGCACGGCGCAGTTGCACTGTGCAAAGGAGGGAGGGAGGGAGTACCGAGGGAGGAGGACTGAAGGTCATCTGGGCTGTCGTCGTCGTTGTTGTGGAGGACCGCCGCTGTTCACCTCGAAGCACCCCAGGGCGACATGGAACGAGCCTTGAATAGACTTGGCGATGCCATGGTCTTGACTCTTGAGTCTTGATCTCGTATCGGTAGAGGAGCATGGGGATGGAGTGGGCGCGGTGCGGAGGTCCAGTCGTCTAGGTAGATGGGGCCTAGGGGAGGTGATGTCGGACTAGAGCACGAAGGAGCCGAACTTGGTCGGGGACCTCAGGGTTTGGGGCCTCTGGGACAAGGCCGCAAGAGAGACAACTGGCCAAGTGGGGAGGGGCGGCCGTGTGCCCGTGTGGAGAGGGGAGGTGGAGGTGGAGGAGGGTAGTGGCCGCGTGGAGAGGGGAGGTGCGGGGTGGAAGAGGGCAGTGGTGGTCGATGGGGCGACCGTGTGGAGATGGGAGGTGGGGGTGGAGCCGTGGTGGTTGGTGGGGGCATGGGGCGGGGGAGGAGATGGGGAGGACGAGCGGTGAAAGGGAGGTGAGAAGAGAACGAGATAAGGAAGAAGTGAAACAAAGAAGAATGAAGAAGAAGGGTCTCTCGGCTTTGCAGGGAAGGAGACTGAAAAAAGGGGGAGGGAATGAGAAAAAAAGAGAAGGGAAATAGAAAACAGGAGGGGAAAAAGAAAAGTGATGGAGAGAAAAAACCCGATGGGTAATGAAAAATAAAATAAAAATTGTTCATAACACAACTACACATAAATATTCAGGGGAATAACTAAAATTTATTCATTGTTTGGTACATTACAATTACAAAGTCAATGCCTCGTTAAAAATCTTGCACCCAGTGTGGCAACCCCTGGTAAGGAAAAGAGTGCAATAACTACAGACATAGATACACATAGGTAGACTAGTTAGCGTCAAGATTCTCTAGGCCGGCTATCGCCACCGTGATCTCCGGATCCTCAAGCTGATGTTGCGTTCGTTCATCTGCGCTCTCCCAATCTTTGAGGCATGTAAGTGCCTCAACCATCTCAGGTGTGAGAGACAACCTCCTTGGCTCGATGATCCTTCCCATCGTACTGAAAGTGGCTTCCGATGAGACAGTCGACACCAGAACCACAAGTACATCTCGTACAAAATGTGACAGCACGTGATAAATACGCTAGTGGTTCTCCCACTACAAGAGGGGGTTGACATCATTGCCATCTACGAAGTCAAGCTCGGTGTCCGCGAAAGGTATGTCGAGGTAGTGGTTGATCTCTACTCTTGGATTCCATTGAGACTTGGTCGGCGCACGAGAGGACGAACTGGATGCCGGACCTTTTAGCTTCTTCCAAACGTTGGAAGCGCTCACAATGCGCTATTCTTGTTGCGTTGTTGAAGCTGTTGTTCTCGATTGACTTCTATTGCCAAACTTTTCATAAGACAAATCGAAAACTCAAAAAAGCTCGTCATGAATGTGAGTGTAAGCCTCAGAAAAATCAAGATCAAATGCCTCCCCAATTCCCTTGTAAGCCCCCTTCAAATCTGCTAATTTTCTCTGAGGGTCTATAATAGTACCAAAACAGAAGAGATGCGGAATAGCTTGAAAATATTTTTTAAAATTTCTCTCCATTGGTTCAATAATAGGTCTCAAAAGGGTAGGACTCCAGATGTGGTGCGAGGACCTCCATAGCCGTCGTGTTAGCTGAGGCATTGTCAAGAGTGATGGCAATAATTTTGTTCTCTATTTTAAAATCTTGAATAACCTCTAATACGCGTTGTGCGATAGCCTCTCCGATGTGTGCCTCATCGATAGGCCTAAACCCTATGACTCGCTTGTTTAAATTGTAATCGTCATATAAGTAATGTGCAACAACACTAAGATAGGCTGCCCTTTGGTGGGACGAAGTCCATATATTTGAGGTTAAAGCAAAAGAAAATGTAACTTTCAGGAAGTTCTCTTTCAAACTTGATAGTTTACGTTGGTAGAGTTCTACTATGTCACGCGTAGTTGTTCTCCTACTTACGTGTTGGTATTGTGGGCAAAAACCACGTTGGATCATTCTTTCAAAATTAGAGCTTTTGCCCATCCTAATCAGAAGATCCTCAGTAACTATATATCTAGCAATTTCGTCTCTAGCTATCTGAGGGTTGTACATCCATATACTTACCGAACCATCGGCCGCAAAGTTAAGCTGGGTCTGGACGTTCCCCCCTTGTGTCCACCCAGCCGCTATCTTCCTCAAACATGCCTCCGCATGTCGCTTGAGATGACCTGTTTCTCTACCTGAGCGTGTAGACAATTTAGTACGACAATATTTACATGTGGCATAAGGTACCTGACGCCCGTCCTCCATTTCTATGCCGTACTCCATATGCTGCCAGCACCATACACGTCGGTCACTGGAGCTTCCACCCGTTGCAGGCATCGATGCACCAGCTCTAGTGTTCGGGGTGGAGATGTGGGCATCCTCGAAGCCCTCCGTTCTATCCATATGATGGCCATCCATACCATAGTCTCTCATGCTCTTGCAATTCTTCTTGTTCTTGGGGAGGACTAGGAGTGCGAGGGTGTGATCTCCTGTTCCCCCCTCCTGACTTCTTTCTGCCAAACATGTTTGTGACTTTGGTTGTGTTGTGTTGAGAGCAAAGAGAGAAGAGAGCGCAGACAGAGGAAGAAATGATTGAGTTTGTGACTTGTGCGGAGTGTGGACAACAAAATTTATAGGCAGAGAGAGCTGAACGTTAGCACTTTCGCAACGTCTCTCGTCCTCCACTGCAAAAACACACTACCACTCTCTCTGAGACCCAATGTCTCTTGTCCCTTGCTCCCGACATTTAGTGTCCCATCCCAAGTCCCAACGGCTAAAGCCTAAAAGGCTAAAACACACTACACTTCCCGTTGCCTAAAAGGCTAAAACACACTGCACTGCCCACTGCCTAAAAGGCTAAAACACACTGCAATGCCCACTACCAGACCCATCGCCATCCCATCGCTGGTCTCTCGTGTCGTGAGTCGTCCCCTCCATTCCATCGCCAAGACGCCAACTCATTGCCCACCCAATGGTCGCCTCTTCCACCCCCCTCCCGGCCTCCCTCCTCTAGTCCCCTCTCCTCTCCAGTCGTCTCCCTCCCCTCACCGCCAAGCAGTCCCCCACCCCGGCCACCACCACCGCCGCTGCCAATGGTATATATCAAGCTCCGATGTTAGTGCTTCTGAGGGAGATGACCCATTTTGGATTACATGGTTATGCAACCTGAGAGGCAACGAATTCTTTTACGAGATCGACGATGATTATGTTCAGGTCTTCAGGATGATTTCAAGTATTCAACAAATGCATTTGTGTCTCCTTTCTACTCTTGAGTTTTGCACGGTATTGAATGAATTGAATTGGTATAAGTGGGTGCGTTATGTACAGGTGATGTGTTCACTGAGGAGCAAAATGAATTGATAGAGTCCCTGCTGTTTTGTTTTGAACACTGATTTTTCTAGTTTTGTTTTGCACTCGTCTCTTTCTCCTCTGTCGCCTCCTCTTCTCTCCTCACCGGCGGCGCGCGGTGGCCGTGGCGGGGCGGGCGGGCGGGCAGGCGACAGCACCAGGTGAGGCCGTGCGGCATCGCACCCTGCCACGTGCCGCCGTGCCTTGGAGCGTGCCGTGCCAGCTTTGGGCTTTTCAGGCCCGAACGTGCCATGCCGACCCAAGCATAGCCCACGACTCCATGCCGTGCCACCCATCGTGCTGAGTACTAGGCCCGGCACGGCCCTAGCCTTTATGCCGTGTCGGCATGGCCCCAACAGTAATTGTGTCATGCAGCGCTCTGGGCCGGCCCGAAAAGTCTTGGCCAGTGCCCAGGTCTAGTCAATGCTGCTGCTGCTGCTGCTTTTTTTTTCCTCATCTCTATCCAGGATGGAAGCATGAGAGACGTCAAATTTGGGATATGGAATCCCAAAAGATCAGTGGATTATGAGTTTTACCATTGATATGTATCCGTCTGGTTGCAAGCCGGCGCTGCAGAATCGAATCCGAGCAAGCGAGGAACAAAAAAAAAAAAACCGAACTTTGACATCTCTCGCCTTTCCTATTTATTCTCCTTTCGTTTCTCTCGATTTGGCCCGGACATATGTATATGTCTCATTGCGTTGTTGCTCATGCAAGTAGATGGCATATATTCCTTGCATGGAGGAGAATAAAGCTTGGGCATTGCTTAAAAGCTTTGCTTTTTTCAGAGAGCTGCATGTAAAAGTCTGAATACCAGATGCGCGCACACAAAAAAAAAAGGCAAGTAGGAATCAGAATGTCATTGTGGGGGGACGTAGTGGGCTGGGCATCTGACTCTACAGGGTAGGAAGGGGTGGACATTGGACTGAGCCTGGATCATGAACTGACAAACAATAAATCCAAATAAAATACTCCGTACTTAGTAACAATGGCCTTTCTATCGTCTTCTTTCTTCCTTTCTCTAAAATACTCTGTACTTGAGTAAGAATGGCCTTTCTATCCTCTTCATTCTTCCTTTCTGTCACTTTCAAATCCTTTTTTGGCCTTTTAAATTATGAGAACACCGTGAACCTGACCTAACAAGGGATGCTGGTGCATTTAGGCTTGAAGTTGCTTACTCATGGAGGAAAACTCCACGATCGTGGCCGGCAAGAGTAAGGCAGATGGGTACAGCGGTCAAATGGGTCGTATCAGCCGGGTCGGTCCGAGCCAGGCACAGCACGACCCACCACATAAACGGGTCATGCCGGCCCGACCGACGCACCGTGTCATGTTTAGATCACGACCTCGGCTCAGCGGGTGGGTTCGGACCGGTATGAATAGTATCAGGCCTGGCACGACACGGTTCGTTCATATATATATATATATATATATATATATATATATATATATATATATACATATATATATATATATTGTTTTTTATTTTATATATTTCTAGGATTTGTTTTACATTTTCTTCAAATTTTCATACCAAATGGGATAAATGGACCGACACTAGTTCGACGAGCCAATCATGCTCGAGTCGGCCCAGCACGCATTGCGAGGCTATCATGACGTGCTTGGGCCAATGCCTCAGCCCATGAGTCAGCACGGCACAACCAGTCTAAGTAATGGGCCAAATGGGCCTATACCTACATGGGCCTGTGTCGTGACGTGCCTCTCATTTGGTCACCTCTAGGTACAGCACCACGCCCGCTAGACTGCAACTATGGCTCACTCGTGAGCCAAGTAGGTACAATCTTATACTATTAGGGAATGAGTATTCAGGTGGGCCGGTCATGCCCCACACGTTTCTCAAGTCTCAACCAAAGCTACCCGCCAATTACCTCACCAACAGGTGGGTCCACAATCAGTTGGAACCCCAAAAAAAAGACCATGGGACCCACAAGTCATTGACAGAGAGCACAACCCTTAAATGGAAAACCAACTAATTAATTGTAACATCCCAAAATCTCGATGTATTTCAAATACTTGAAAAAATGAAAATTTAAAAACTCTTTGATGCATTTCAGTTCTCCTGGATTTTATTTGAATGTCTGCCAAGTTTGGAATCCCAAAGAAGCAAATTAACAAAAGAAAAATAAATTTCAAAATGGTCAATAAAAAGACAAAACGAAATAATATTATGAATTTAAACTCTATCCCAAAATTCAAATGAAAACCCTAACCTAATTCGGCTGCAACCCTAACTAGCTTATCCCAAACTTCTTTATTTCTTCTCCCTCCCTCCAGGCCGGCCCATCATTTTTCTTTCCTACATGGCCCATTCTCTCCCTTGTCTTGATCCAACTAAGGCCCTGCTGCACCTCTCTCCCACGGCCCAACCAGCCCACCTCCCCTTACTTCCCCAAACCACGGCCCATGCGTCGTCACCTACATGCCTCGCCTCACCACTGCTCGCATGCCTGCGTGCACTGTGGCCATACCGTCGCCCATGTCAACGCCGTCCTCGCCCGACCGCCGCCCTGACATCCCACTCTCCTACGCGTCGTGTCGCCGCTCCAACGCCCATGCCTCACACTGTTGTGACGTCGGTGTGCACAACAACCATTCGCACCCACTCGCCCACCTAGACACCGAGCTCTCACGCGAAATCACGCCACACTCCTTCCATTTAAGCCCCAGGCAAGCGAGACACACAGCAGGATCGCCTTGTCGCCTCCTCTATTCTCCCCATCTTCTCCATCCCTCCCCCCGCGCACCCAGAGCTTGAGCTCCTCTGTTCCTGTCGTCGTGCTCCGCCGTGATTGTGCCGCCGCTCCGGGGAGCCCCATCCGACACCATGATTCCCTTTGGCATCGCCTCAGTGTCCTCTTCCCTATGCTCACCTCCCTTTCCTCTCTCTGTAGTCGGAGCATCAGGAACACGACCGTCCCCTTCCTCCTCCTGTTCACGTCCTCCACCTCATCCTCGCCATCCCTGTCAACCCAGTGAGCTTCATCCAAAGCTGCTTGCGTCACCTCATGTAACATCCCAATTTTCAGGGCTTTTTGAAAATTTTCAAAATAAAAACAACCATTTGGTTTTGTTGAATTCCAAAAGCTTAACTTGAGATTTTAGAATTTGAAAGCAATTTAAATATGAATTAATCAAACTTCAATTAATTTGAATTTGGTTTGTTTTGAGTTTATTAGAGTTCTCTGGTATTTTAAATTCCCTTTCTCTGTTTGTTCCCATTTCCTGTCGGCCCGTTCCCTTTTCGACCAGCCTTTCGGTTTCGACCAGTCTTTTGGTTTCGACCAGTCCCTCAGTCTCGACCAGCCTTTTGGTTTCAACTAGCCATTCGGTCTCAGCCAGTCTTTCGGCCTCGACTAGTCTTTTGGTTTTGACCAGCCTTTTGGTTGCCCTTCGGTCTCAGCCAGGCTTTCAGTTTTGACCAGCCTTTCGGTTTCAACCAGCCCTTCGGTCTTGACTAATCTTTTGGTTTCAATCAGCCCTTTGGTTTTGATCATCCCTTCGGTCTCAACCAGCCTTTTGGTTTCGACCAGCCCTTCGGTCTTGACTAGCCTTTCTGTTTCGACAGCCTTTTTGTTTCAACCAACCCTTCGGTCTCGACCAGCCTTTTGGTTTCGACCAGCCCTTCGTTTTTTACTACCCCTTCGGTCTCAACCAGTCTTTCAGTTTCGACCAGCCTTTTGGTTTTGACTAGCCCTTCGTTTTCGACCAGCCTTTTGGTTTCAACCAGCCCTTTGATCTCGACCAGCCTTTTGGTTTCGACCAGCCCTTCGGTCTCGACTAGCCTTTTGGTTTCGACCAGCCCTTCGGTCTCGACCAGTCTTTCGGTTTTGACTAGCCGCTTAGTTTCGACCAGCCCTGCCTGTCAGCCTCCTCCTCGCCTGATCACCGTCACTTCCAGTGTGAATCCGCCCCTCTTTTTCCTTATCGCCTGATCAACGTCACCTCTGGTGTGAATCCACCCCTTTTTCCTCCTCAGCCACGTGCGCATTAAATACCGTCACCTTCAGTGTGAATCCGCCCCTCTTTTTCCTCCTCGCCTGATCACCATCACCTTTGGTGTGAATTCACCCCTCTTTTTTGAAGGATCGCGGGAAGCCTACGATAGTTGCCGCGCAACCAGGGACCTCCGCTAGTAACAGATCACGAGATTACCACTAGTCGCACTGAGTTGTAGCGGAAGTAGAGTCGATGAAGCGGGTTGATGTAGTAGTAGTCGTGCTCACTGCATGTCTTCTCCTCCTGCTCCTGAGATCATCACGAGTTGAGGATCGTCCTAGTGCTGATGCTTCGTAACAACACCACCAAGGTATCCACACATGCGGGGCAGGGACACCACGCGCTGGAGTGTTAGTGCCGACGGCGTGATTGAGGAAAGTGTGGCTATTAGGGTTTTGGGAGTTCTTCAAAAGCTTATATTACCCCATGCCCACCGCTCCTCTATATATAGACATCCATGATGGGTCTCCAACTTGAGGCCCATTAGGAACTCGAGGCCTACAAGAATTCGGATCACCATCCAAATCAAATCCTTGCCCTTTAAGTGTGTGACCCTATAGGTTCATGTGTGGTCAGATGTGACTCAAAAACTCTTTTTTGACCATGAGTCGTTAGCGGTACCTAACAGCATATAATGATTCCCAAACACACAAAGAATATATCGGACGAACCTTAATACAATATGATCTACAACTAGGTCCTCATCACTTATGACCAGGTCCTATCTCTATACGACCAGTTCATATTCGGCCACGACCAGTTCACAACTCCATATGACCAGGTTTCGACCACTCTGTGATTACGTTTGATTAGTCTACGACCAGCTCGTATCTCCATACGATCAGTTTACGACCAACTTGGAGACTTCTAGGACCATTCTAGGACCTCTAGGACCTCTCCAAGACCTCTAGGACCTCTCTAGGACCTCTCCCCACAGAGGAGGTCCTAGAAAGTGACCTCTCCCCGCGGAGGAGGTCCTAGAAAGCAGTTGTCCATCTGGTCGAACTAGACTACTTGTTTGTGTATTATCCCTTTGCCTCATGACATCTGGTTGAACTTCAGGTGAGATTGTTTGTCATCTATGGAATGTTCAATTGTTTCTCGATCAAGTGTTGAATAACTTCATATGGTCAACACTTTGACCACTAGTGGCATGGTCATGTACTTTCTTTATTCGGCCACAGTGAGAGGCCCAGAGACATCTCTCCTATTATGTTAGGAGGGAAAATCCCACATCTGACCAGTCACATTCCTTCCAAAGTTTCATAGCATATCCGAAAGTTACCTTTATAACTACCCAGTTACGAGCAGCATTTGACAACCCCTAAGAGTGCTATTACACATGTAGAAAACTATGCTGATCTCAGGTCTAAGGATTATACATCATCATTGCTTGAGACCAACTAATGACACATAGAATCATAACAATCTCAATAGTGTCTCAAGGTGAGTTTTATCCAACACCATGTTCTCTAACATGTGTCCATATTATTGGTTTAATATCTCCATATCTATGACCTGTGAAACATAGTCATCAACCAATATATGCTAGTCTATTCATATGTGTGCTCATATGTTTCTGATTAGGGAACGATTAAGAATAATCATCGCAAAAATACAGAGTTTCACAATCAAATCACATACTTGATGATAAATATTAATGACATTATTTTAAGAACAAGATAACATATTATCCAATGTTATGAACATATTAAAATATAATCATCTCTATGATTGCCTCTAGGGCATATTTCCAACATTTTCCTCCTCAGCCACGTGCGCATTAAATGTCGTTGTCGCCTGGTCCTCCTCCTCCCTCTATAAATAGAGCACTAGGGAGCCCTCGTCCTCCTGCTTTCCCCTCAACTTAGGGGTGGAAAAAAAGCTAGTGGCTCGCGAGCCGGCTCGAGCTCGTTATTTTTCGAGCTGAGCCGAGCCGCCCTCCTGACTCAGCACAAAAACGAGCCGAGCTTGAGCCACTCGTCGTGCCATTTGGCTCGAGCCCACGAAGGCCCAATCCTATGCGGCCTTGCTCTCCTTGCGACCTGCCTTGCCTTGCCCAGTTGCCCAAAACCCTTCCTGGCTTCCTCTCCCCGTCCAGACTCTAGTCCTGAGTCTCTCCCTTCGTCTCCTTGTCCACCCCGTGCCGCCGCCCGTCCACCCGGCACCGTTGTCCCCTCCTCGTGCTCCCCCGTTATCCTTAGTCACCCGGCAGCCCCCTACAGTCTACTCCCTTCGCCACACCCTCTCTCCACCCACCCCGTGAGGTCGTACCCCATTCGTCGCGTCGACCCATCCTCCTCAGCCAGTCACCCGTCCTCTGCTGCCTGCTCCAGCCTCCATCCACCGGCCTTTCCATCCGCCACGGCGTCGCAACATCCAAGTCCAACCGACGCCGCATGGATGGCCAACGGAGCTTGGAGTCTCATGCTCTAGGGAAGAAATCGACTGACGTTGGGGCCTCCACCTCGGCACTAGCGGGCGAGCGTGCAACCGGTCGATGCCTCCTCAGCTCCCAGCCGCCTCCTGACATCTCCAAATCGGCATCCTCGCCGACGGTGAGTCAGTTTATCACTGTGTGTTGTAGCTTCTTCAGTAGCCTCATGGCGTCTGGGTGTAGGTAATGCGCTCAAGATAATGTGTTTGGATGTAGCCTGGGATGTGCTTCTTCAGTAGTCGCTTATTGAGATAATGTGTTCGACCTTTCTGTTAGTTTGATAGTATTGTGATTTTGTGAGTGAGATTAGCAGTGTTTTCATCTTTACGGGTCGATTGTATTGTATTTAGTTGCTCGGGAGTGGTTAATTTAGCACTGCATTAAGCATAGAGATGTATTTGTAATTGGTAATATCTGTGGTCAGTGGTCACGAAGGGGCAAAATTAAGCTTTTGTGCAAATGATACCCATAGAATTCACTGGTTCTATACTTGTATTGATACAGCAGCTGTTGAGCTTGTGAATTTTACTGTTTGGTGAATGATTTTGTAGTCACATATTGTAGCTGTTGTCAAATTGTTGTGTACTTGTGTTGAGACTTGAGAGACCCTAGTTATCACTTGTCTAATTGTCTACTATTGTTTCTGTGTTGTGTCCATGACCATGACTAGGGTCTAGGGGTTGTGTTGTGTTGTGTGACTTGTGTCCATGACCATGACAACAGATAGAACAAATTTCATATGCATGGTCTAGTTTGTTCCCGGTGCAGCATGACTGATACATTGATGTGGGAAAGTTTCATATGCTTAATTAGTCCTGTCCTTTGATGTTTGAGCAAAAAGTAAGCCAACCAAGTAGTCTCTGTACTTACAGTATTTTAGTTGTCCTTTGTATTCCCATTTTAGCTTTGTAGATTGTAGTAATGCTTATAAAATCAGAATCATACTGTCATAAGTGCAATTGAGTTTGAGGTTGCTGTCATTGCCTCTTCAATATGTATTCACTGTTTTACCAATTTTTTTATCACAGTCGTCTAGCAAGGATGCGGATTGGGAGGATATGGCTAATGATGAGAGTCTATGTCGGGACCCCGGGTATGCAACCCCAGGACCCTCTGTGCATTCTGAACTAGTCCCAGATCAGTAGCTAGCTCGCACAGTCACAACATCGGTGTAATCACAACCATACAACAAAATAACGATCAAGCGAACAAATTAATATTAATAGTAGCAAAAGGGTCTTATGGTCAGGTCTTACAGAGTTGCCACGCAGGGCTTAACAACAAAAGATAACTTGTAGCGGAAACCAAATATCTCGTGGAGGCCATTCGACATGCCCACGGGCAATCGAGTGGAGGACGCGACCTAGTTCGCAAAGTCTTCGAGATACTCCTCTTCATAATACTCTGAGTTCCATGGTTCTTCTGTGGGGATTAATCACACAGGGTGCAAGCCGTGAGTACTTTGAATGTACTCAGCAAGTCATAGGGAAATGTATGCAATTATTATTCATACGAGGCTAGGAAAAGATGGCTTTATGACAGTTTTGCGGAAAGCAATATTGACAGTAAATACAATAAGTAGATTGAAAGCACAATTTAAAAGATTAGTACATAAGTAACAAGTTTCTTGGAAAAACAACGAGCGAACTTCCCAACCATTCCATACGAACCATCGATCCCATCATTTTAATGAAAACATCTACCCCTTGCGTGAAATCTCCGGGCATGTCCATAACCGGGGACACGTCTATTCGAATAGTTTTTACACTCTACGGAGGTTGTACAGCTTTACCCACAAGAGATAATTTGACTTATAATGTCCGTCTGACACACTGCGGAAGGTGTGCGACTAAGTCATTATCACGAGACTTTTACAAAGCTCTGTTTTGACTCGGTTCTGCTCGCTAAGGATTCGCTTCTAACGGGTTTTACTCCCGCCAGATTCATGCCCCCTCTTGCGCCATTCTCAACCAAAACAGAACCGACGCAAAGCATTGCTAATTAGTTGGACCAGTCCACCCCATAAATGAACTTGTGGTTGCACGGTATGACCCAAATTAATGGTTCAAGGTTAAGTTCTTAGTTGGCTGCTCAGACGAGACTATCCACGTCCTAATGTGCGTTACGGCACCCACACTTACCACCGCCCACTCGCCCGAGCATAAAACATTTTCGGTTCAACCCGGCCAAAGACCACCCTAGCCTTGGCACAACATCTTTTAATAAAAGTGGCCGCGCCACGATTCCATAATTCATTTAGTCATGTTTATCCATACAAGCATGTGATCATGAGTCCCGGCGTACAACTATAGCATGGCTAAGCATATTACGATACCCGTGTTGGTAATTTATCAATGCCAACTAAAATAAACCCTCCTAAGGTGTCCAAGGGTTCATATCATTCAGGGATACATGTCGATAGTAATTTACCAAGGAGGCATACATCAATTAGGCAATTATCTACTCCCGAAGCCATTTAATATAAAACTAGCAATGCATGTTTATAACAACAATATCGTTTTGTAAAATGGGTTCAATATGATCAAAGGTTTATGACTTGCCTTCGTTGAAGAGTTGAAGTGCTTTGGTCGTCGAGTCCGAGAAATCTTCCGAAATGCTGGAATCTACACGTGCGAAAAGAGCTAAATAAATAAAATAACTCCAAATAAATTCCAAATAAATACCAAATTAGCACTAACAACAAGAGGATGATTTTAGATAAATTTAGAAATTTGAATCACTCGAATCGGAGTTCGAATGAAGAAGTTACGGCCTTTAGAAGTTTGAAAATCAAGAAAAAGGAATTTTCCTAATTTTCGGAATTATTTTTCTAAAGGAAAAAGGATTTATTGCGCCAGCTGACGTCAGCGGCGGATTTAAATTTCCGATCAAATTATTTTTCAACCGGAAATCCCAGGAATGCCATGCGGGCGCTGACAGGGCAGCCGCATCAGCAAAATGGTAACGTGGCCGTTGACTGGGCATGACATGGCCCCACATGGCTCGGCCACGTCGGACCCGAGCGGCGGCGCACGGGAGCCGAGGGTCGCCGGCGATTGGCTGGGAGATGGCCGGCGGCGAGGGCACCGACGGCTAGGTCTCGGCGAGGCGAACACGGTGCTCACAGGTTGGAGGACACGGCGTCACCGGAAGGCCGGCGGCGAGCGAGGAAGGCGGCGGCGAGCGGCTGTTGAACGCGGCAGAGGAGCTCCAGTGGGACTTTGACCACGAGGGGGAGCGCACGAGGAAACTCTTGGTGAGGCGATGTCGGAGGTGGAGGCGGCGGCGGCTGAGGATGCTTGACGGCGGTGCAAAAGGCGACGGCGAGCCTCGGTGGCCGGCGGCGAAGAACGTCAATCGCGGCCGGAGGAGAGCAAGAGAGGGCGAGTGAGAAGAGGGGAAAGTGAGAGAAGAGGGAGGCACGGCCGAGGCTCACTTTTATAGGCCTTGGGGGGCCTGGAGGAGGAAGAGGAGGAGGTGTTGTTGGCCGACAATGGTGGACGGCGGGGCGGCTTGTCCGCGTGGAGAAGGGGGAAAGCGGGGCCCACGGGTGCGGCGGAGGTGGGGACGGGCGGCGCGAGGTGGGAGGCGGGGTAGGCGCTAGGGCAGGGCGAGGAAGGCGGCGGGTGCCGGTGAGATTCGTGGCAAAAAGCCGCGCACGCGCGCACGGATGCGCGAGGGAGAAGGCAAGGGGGAAGAAGAAGGGGGTCTGACTGGTGGGGCCCGCGTGCAGAGAGAGAGGAACGGGAGCAGGATGCGCAGGGATGGCAGCCGTCCAATCAGGGGGGGCGACGGTGCTGTGGGCCGCCGCGGGCCGCGCGAGGAGTAGGGGAGAATGGGCCGAAGAGATTCGGCCCAAAACTTTTAGGGGAGATTTTCTAATGATTTTTTATTTTAGAAAATACCAGAAAAGCAAAAGCCTTTTTAGAAAATAGCTACTAAGGTCTAAAAATTCTAGGAAAATTCACAGAAATCCCAAGAATTATTCAGAACTTAATAAAAATACTTTTAACTATACTTTACTTTTTAATTTTGCAAACAAAATAGATTTTGACTTTTTGGACAAAAAGGAAAAACCAAATTAAAATCCAGAAAATGCAATAAAGGACTTAAAATCCAAATAAAATCCAGAAAACTCAAATAAACTAACTTTTTGATTTAATTGAAGTTGGATTAACTCAATTTAAATGGTTTTTGATTTCTGAATTTCAATTTAATCTTTTACAACTCAATAAAATCAACTGGTTATTTTTATTTTGAAAATTTTTAAAAACTCTACAAATTAGGGATGTTACAAACCTACACCCCTTAAAGGGAATCTTGACCCCGAGATTCAAGCTGACTAGAGAATAGGTGCGGGAATTCGGCCTTCAGGTCCTCTTCACGCTCCTAGATGGCTTCTTCTTCAGTGTGATTGCTCCACTGAACTTTGCAGAAACAGAGGATTTTGCTTCTGGTTACACGCTCGGACACTTCCAAAATCTTGATGGGTTGCTCCTTGTAGGTGAGATCTTCCTGCAAATCAACTGCTTCTAATGGCATCTGCTCTTCTAGCACACACAGGCTCTTCTTCAATTGAGACACATGGAAGGTGTCATGCACATCTGACAGCAAAGGTGGAAGCTCCAATTTGTAAGCAACTTCTGCTCTTCTGGCTAAGATTGGAAAAGGCCCAATGTATCTTGGTGCAAGCTTCCCGCTTACTCTGAAACGACGCATTCCTTTGAGAGGTGAAACCTTCAAGTACACGTGATCTCCGGGCACAAAAGCTAAATCCCGACGATGGTTATCAGCATAACTCTTTTGCATAGTCTGAGTTGTTTTCATCTTTTCTCTTATTGCCCGAACTTGGTCTTCGACTTCCTTCAGGATATCAGGTCCAAGTACTTGTCCTTCTATTGCTTCAGTGCAATACAAGGGTGTTCTGTATTTTCTTCCATAAAGGGCTTCAAATGGGGACATCTGCAGACTTGATTGATGACTGTTGTTGTAAGAAAACTCTATATAAGGCAGTATTTGGTCCCAACTGGCCTGGTTCTCTAGAGCGCAGGCTCTCAACATATTTTCTAGGATTTGATTTACCCTTTCTGTTTGTCTATCTGTCTGGGGGTGGTAGGCTGTGCTGAAATTCAAATTAGTGCCCAAAACGCTATGTAGCTTTTGCCAAAATCTCGAGGTGAATTGAGATCCTCGATCCGACACGATCTTCTTTGGTACTCCGTGCTGACATACTATCTTTGCCATATACAGTTCTACAAACCTGTCTCCTGAGTAGGTAGTCTTGACTGGGATAAAGTGAGCAACTTTTGTCAGGCGATCTACAATTACCCAAATGGAATCATATCCAGCCCTTGTTCTTGGCAGACCAGTGATGAAGTCCATGCCAATTTCTTCCCATTTCCATTCAGGGATCTGCAAGGGTTGCAGGAGTCCAGCAGGTCTCTAATGCTAAGCTTTAACTCGCTGGCAAACATCACACTGTTCTATGTATTGAGCAATTTCTCGCTTCATACTAGGCCACCAATACAATTCCTTAAGATCTTGATACATTTTAGCACTTTCGGGGTGAATAGAATACAAGGTTTCATGAGCTTCCTTGAGTATCAACTGCTTGAGTTCCTTTTGGTCCGGCACACAGATACGCTTATCGAACCAAATGGTTCCTTGCTCATCTTCTGAAAACCTTAGGGATTTACCCTTCTTCATGTTACTCTTGATCTCCTTGATATCTGCATCTTCGATCTGGGCTTCTCTGATCTGACTTTGTAGAGTTGGTTGCACTTCCAAAGCAGCCAAGTAACCTTCTTCAACCAATTCAAGCTTAAGTTTCTGGAATTCTTCATGTATTGCTGGTTGACTTTCCTTGATTATCAGAGTATTGCAATATACCTTTCTACTCAAGGCATCTGCTACAACATTAGCTTTGCCTGGGTGGTACTGGATTCCAATGTTGTAATCCTTGATCAATTCCAACCATCTTCTTTGCCTCATATTGAGATCAGCTTGAGTGAAAATGTACTTCAAGCTCTTATGATTAGTGTAGACTTCACAACGATTACCGATGAGGTAATGACGCCATATCTTCAAAGCATGCACTACTGCAGCCAATTCTAGGTCATGGGTGGGGTAATTTACTTCATAAGACCTCAACTGACGTGAAGCATATGCTACTACCTTCCTTTCTTGCATCAGGACACAACCGAGACCTTGTCGTGATGCATCACGGTAAATCTCAAAATCCTTTCGGACATCTAGCAAAGTCAATACTAGAGCGATGGTCAAGCGCTTCTTCAATTCTTGAAAACTCTGCTCACATTCTGGTGTCCAAGCAAATTTCTTTTCCTTCTTTAATAGCTGAGTGAGGGGTCTTGTTATCTTGGAGAAACCTTCTATAAACCGGCGGTAGTATCCTGCCATACCAAGAAACTCCTGATCTGAGGTACTGACTTGGGTGACTCCCAATTGAGCACATCCTTGATTTTACTGGGGTTGACGGTGACTCCTTCTGCAGACATGACGTGTCCCAGAAAAGTAGCTTCTTTCATCCAAAACTCACACTTGCTGAATTTGGCATAAATTTGATGATCTCTAAGCCTAGTAAGAATCAAGCGAATGTGTTCTTCATGCTCTTCTTCACTCTTGGAATATATTAAGATGTCGTCGATGAAGACAATGACGAATCTATCCAAATACTCCATGAATACTTTATTCATTAAGTTCATAAAGTAAGCAGGGGCATTGGTCAATCCAAAAGACATGACCGTAAACTCATACAGTCCATATCGGGTTGAGAAAGTTGTCTTGGGTATGTCTTCTTGACGGATCTTCAACTGATGGTATCCTGACCTTAAATCTATCTTAGAGAACACTCCGACTCCCTTTAACTGATCAAACAAATCATCGATCCTGGGCAGAGGGTACTTGTTCTTGATGGTGACTTCGTTGAGTGAGCGGTAATCCACACACATCCGCTGGGTACCATCCTTCTTTGCAACAAAGATAACCGGGGCTCCCCAAGGTGAAGAACTTGGTCAGACAAATCCTTTTTCTTGCATCTCTTCGATTTGCTTCTTCAGCTCGACCAAATCATCAACAGGCAGGCGGTAGGGTCTCTTTGAAATAAGTGCAGTTCCTAGAACTAGGTTGATAACAAACTCTAGGTCCCTGTCTGGTGGCATTCCAAGTAATTCATCAGGAAAAACATCTGGAAATTCTCTGACTACCGGTACATCTTCCAAGGATAGGGTCTTGACACTACAGACTAAAGCTCCATCATGCTTCTTCATGGAGGCTTCAAATTGTACTTTAGTCCCATCTGGACTGACCAAGGTGATGCTTCTACCACTACAATCCAAAACTGCTTGGTGATCGGTAAGCCAATCCATACCCAAAATCACATCTAGGGATTTGGTGTCAATGATTATCAGGTTGGCTAGGAATTCTACCCCTTCTATAATCATTTTAACTTGTGGGCAACCCTGGTTCGTGCTTAACTCCGAATCGAGGGATTGAACCAACAAGGCAGTCTTAAGGTTTGAAACCTTTAACTGATGCTTTGCATCAAAAATCCGCGAAACAAACGAATGCGAAGCTCCAGAATCAAATAGAACAGTAGCAGGTACTGAATTTACTAGGAACTTACCCAGCATGACGTCTGGGGCTGTCTGGGCTTCCTCCACTGTGATGTAGTTCACACGGCCTCTTCCATAAGACTGAGGGGTTTTAGCTAGTGCAGCTGGAGTCTGAGATGCTCCACGTCCGGCTCCGGGCATGGGGGTTCTGGTTGGAGTAGCTCCCAAGTTGAATCTGACAGGCGAAGGGCCTTGCTTCTACGGGCAGTTACTGGCGTAGTGTCCCAATTGCTGACAGTTGAAACATGTGATCCCTGCGGCAGGATTGGTGCTTTTGAGCTGTTGGTTGTTGGGGTTGTTGTTGGGGCTGCGAAATCCTAGTGCAGTTGGGCGAGGTGCTGTTGCTGAGGTCTTGAACGTGACAGGAGGAGCAAAACGGGTAGGGTGTTGCACATTCGTCCTGGCTCTCTGTGAATGGCCTTGATGAGCACCATGCTGCATCATCTTCCTCTTATGAGACTCTGCCAACTCGCGGCGAGACTCTTCTATGAGCATAGCCTTGTTCACCAGATGCTAGAAATCGGCATAGTCGTTGCCGATGACTTGAACCTTCAAGCTAGGGTTGAGTCCTCGCTTAAAGCGCTTTTGATGTGCATCATCGGTGGCGACGTCCTCTTGAGCATATCGCGAGAGTTGAGTGAACTTATTGAGGTATTCACTCATGGACATGTTTCCTTGCTTCAGCTCGCGAAACTCATTCTTCTTCATTTTCACCTTTCCATTAGGGATGTGGGAGTGGCGAAAAGCTTCAGAAAACTCAGCCCAACCGATGTTCTGGTGGTTCTCATGGGCAGCGCAGTAGTTTTTTCACCATTCTGTGGTGGTACCTTCAAGTTGATGTGTAGCATAAATGACTTTCTCACGGCCATCACACCAAGTAATGGCAAGTTTCTTTTCAGTTGAGCGCAGCCAGTCATCTGCGTCTAATAGCTCGGAGGAGCTAGAGAATGTAGGTGGATAAGTCCTCATGAATTCCGCCAACCTGGATTGAGGGAAAGCTGGTGGTGGTGGCGGTGTCGCAACAGTAGCTTGGCTGTTCTGGTTCATCATTGCGAGAAGGGCAGCGGCGGTCTGGTTCTGCTGAGCCATCATCTGGTTCATATTCTGCATCATTGTACTCATCAGCTGTGTCTGGGCCGCCATGAACTAACCCAAACCTTGATCTGCCATGGCTACCAGAGGAGGTGGTGGTGGCGGCGTCTTGA
Organism: Ampelocalamus luodianensis; assembly: GCA_036346255.1. Taxonomy (NCBI): domain Eukaryota; kingdom Viridiplantae; phylum Streptophyta; class Magnoliopsida; order Poales; family Poaceae; genus Ampelocalamus; species Ampelocalamus luodianensis. The sequence continues at coordinate 1,962,166 of CM070627.1, forward strand.
GATCCACAGGGTCAACTTGGCTTGCAGAGTTGCGGGTCTGAACCATCTGCACAAATCTTTCCAGGTTTAATAGATGAGGGAAAGAAAGCACGATAGATAAGAGGGAAAAGCACAAGGACGAGCAGGAGCAAGAGGGAAGGATGGATCAACCTAATTGGGGATGGTCGGTTAAACCCGAGGAACGGATAGCCGGAAAGCTACCAAGAAGCAACAAAACTCGAGCCTAAAGGCCCTATTACACGAACTAATCGGTACTACAACTAGGAGGGTAACCCTACTAAAACATTTCTAGTTTAACTTATTATGGACGGTTGACCCGAAACAAGGCTCGATCCTATAGAGATTACTGAGGTAAGAGAGATCCATTTAGATTTGAAAATAAGGTTTCAGAATAGTTAAGATGTAAGAATCTATGAAGGGGATGAGAAAAGATTAAGAGTAGGCGAGAAAAGAACAGAATAAGGTAAGGGAAGAATAACTATTCAAGTTAATTGGTTGGTTTGATTTAGAAAATAAATTTTGAAGTTTTGACTAAACGACTATGCTAACAATGGTTACATCCTACAGTCGATATGGCTCTGATACAACCTCTTGTCGGGACCCCGAGTATGCAACCCCAGGACCCTCTGTGCATTCTGAACTAATCCCAGATCAGTAGCTAGCTCGCACAGTCACAACATCGGTGTAATCACAACCATACAACAAAATAATGATGAAGCAGACAAATTAATATTAATAATAGCAAAAGACCTTTATGGTCAAGTCTTACAGAGTTGCCACGTAGGGCTTAACAACAAAAGATAACTTGCAGCGGAAACAAAATATCTCGTGGAGGCCATTCGACATGCCCACAAGCAATCGAGTGGAGGACGCGACCTAGTTCGCAAAGTCTTCGAGATACTCCTCTTCATAATACTCTGAGTTCCATGGTTCTTTTGTGGAGATTAATCACACAGGGTGCAAGCCGTGAGTACTTTGAATGTACTCAGCAAGTCATAGGGAAATATATGCAATTATTATTCATGCGAGGCTAGGAAAAGATGGCTTTATGGCTATTTTGTGGAAAACAATATTGACAGTAAGTCCAATAAGTAGATTGAAAGCACAATTTAAAAGATTAGTACATAAGTAACAAGTTTCTTGGAAAAACAACAAGCGAACTTTCCAACCATTCCATCCGAACCATCAATCCCATCATTTTAATGAAAACATTTACCTCTTGCGTGAAATCTCCGGGCATGTCCATAACCGGGGACACGGCTATTCGAATAGTTTTTACACTCTGCAGAGGTTGTACAGCTTTACCCACAAGAGATAATTTGACTTATAATGTTCGTCTGACACACCGCCGAAGGTGTGCGACTAAGTCATTATCACGAGGCTTTTACAAAGCTCTGTTTTGACTCGGTTCTACTCGCTAAGGATTCGCTTCTAACGGGTTTTACTCCCGCCAGATTCATGCCCCCTCTTGCGCCGTTCTCAACCAAAACAAAACCAACGCAAAGCATTGCTAATTAGTTGGCCCAGTCCACCCCATAAATGAACTTGTGGTTGCACGGTATGACCCAAATCAATGGTTCAAGGTTAAGTCCTTAGTTGGCTGCTCAGACGAGACTATCCACGCCCCAATGTGCGTTACGGCACCCACACTTACCACCGCCCACTCGCCCGAGCATAAAACATTTTCGGTTCAACCCGACCAAAGACCACCCTAGCCTTGGCACAACATCTTTTAATAAAAGTGCCCGCGCCACGATTCCATAATTCATTTAGTCATGTTTATCCATACGAGCATGTGATCATGAGTCTAAGCGTACAACTATAGCATGGCTAAGCATATTACGATACCCGTGTTGGTAATTTATCAATGTCCAACTAAAATAAACCCTCCTAAGGTGTCCAAGGGTTCATGTCATTCAGGGATACATGTCGATAGCAATTTAACAAGGAGGTATACATCAATTAGGCAATTATCTACTCCCGAAGCCATTTAATATAAAACTAGCAATGCATGTTTATAACAACAATATAGTTTTGTAAAATGGGTTCAATATGATCAAAGGTTTATGACTTGCCTTCGTTGAAGAGTTGAGGGTCGCCGGCGATTGGCTGGGAGATGGCCGGCGGCGAGGGCACCGACGGCTAGGTCTCGGCGAGGCAAACACGGTGCTCACGGGTTGGAGGACACGGCGTCACTGGAAGGCCGGCGGCGAGCGAGGAAGGCGACGGCGAGCGGCGGTTGAATGCGGCGGAGGAGCTCCGGTGGGGCTTCGGCCACGAGGGGGCGCGCACGAGGAAGCTCTTGGCGAGGCGATGCTGGAGGTGGAGGTGGCGGTGGCTGAGGATGCTTGACGGTGGCGCAAAAGGCGACGACGAGCCTCGGTGGCCGGCAGCAAAGAATGTCAATCGCGGCCGGAGGAGAGAGAGAGAGGGCGAGGGAGAAGAGGGGAAAGAGAGAGGAGAGGGAGGCACGGCCGAGGCTCACTTTTATAGGCCTCGGGAGGGCCCGGAGGAGGAGGAGGAGGAGGTGTTGTCGGCTGACAATGGCGGACGGCGGGGCTGCTTGTCTGCGTGGAGAAGGGGGAAAAGCGGGGCGCATGGGTGCGGCGGAGGCGGGTGCTGACGAGATTCGCGGCACAAAGCCGCGCACGCGTGCATGGACGCGCGAGGAAGAAGGCAAGGGGGAGGAAGAAGGGGGTCTGATTGGTGTGGCCCGCGTGCAGAGAGAGGAGCGGGGATGCGCGGGGATGGCAGCCATCCGATCAAGATCGGATGGCGTCCGATAAAAGGGGGGCGACGGTGCTGCGGGCCTGTGCGGGCCGCGCGAGGTGGAGGGGAGAATGAGCCGAAGATATTTTACTCAAAGCTCTTAGGGTAGATTTTCAAATGATTTTTAATTTTCGAAAATACCGGGAAAGCAAAAACCTTTTTAGAAAATAGCTACTAAGGTCTAAAAATTCTAGGAAAATTCACAGAAATCCCAAGAATTATTTAGAACTTAATAAAAATACTTTTAACTATACTTTAGTTTTTAATTTTGCAAACAAAATAGATTTTGACTTTTCAGACAAAAAGGAAAAACTAAATTAAAATCCAGAAAATGCAATAAAGGACTTAAAATCCAAATAAAATCCAGAAAACTCAAATAAACTAACTTTTTGATTTAATTGAAGTTGGATTAACTCAATTTAAATGGTTTTTGATTTCTAAATTTCCATTTAAGCTTTTACAACTCAGTAAAATCAATTAGTTATTTTTGTTTTGAAATTTTTTAAAAACTCTGCAAATTAGGGATGTTACAGTCTACCATCTGACGAGGGGGAACACGGACATTTTTCGGTGGATTCTCTAAGTTCGAATGATGATGAACAAACAGTTGTGGCTTTGACAGAAGATGGTATCGTGTCTCAAGGAAGATCAAAGAGGGGGACAAAAGGCGGAAGGGATCTTCGAAGTCAACTAGGAGACAAAAACAAAGATCAGATTGTTGGAAGATCTTTAAGGTGGTGAATGTTCCATCCAAGACAAAGAAAAGGGAGATCGATACAAGGGCAAAGTGTAGGTTTTGCTACAAACTCATGTCTTACAAGTAGGGGGGGGGCTACTTCACATCTGATGAGGCACATACCAAAGTGCACGCCATATCAGAACAAGGTGGCTAAGATGAAGGCTCAAGCTAATCTGAACTTTGGTCCCACCATGGCAAGTGACACTAGTTTACCTCTTATTGCCACTCCTGGGAATATGATCAAGATGAAACTCATCGAATCATTACTAAGATGATAATTGTCCATGAGTATCCTTTTAGGATGGTCGAGCACACTTGGTTTAATGTTTTGATGCATTACTTCAATCCATCATATCAATCCATCGGTAGAAAGACGATAAGAAGTGAATGCATCAAGATTTATGACTCAGATAGGGAAGTCCTTAGGAAGAGTCTCAGAAGTGTCTCCCATATAAGTTTAACTTGTGATTTGTGGACCTCTAACCAAAACCTTTGCTACATGAGTTTGGTAGCACATTATATAGATAAAAATTGGGTTATGCAATGTCGTGTGCTTAGCTTTATTGAGTTGGATCCTCCACACAGCGGGGTTGTCATAGCTCATGTTGTCTTTAATTGCATTGCTGAATGGAAGATATAGGATAAGATTATCACACTTACTCTTGATAATGCTTCCTCAAATACTGCTGCTATACGTAGTTTAATGGCCAAGTTTGCTGCTAGAGGACCAGCTCGTTTCATTACCAAGTATTTTCATGTTCGATGTGGTTTTCATATAGTGAACTTGATCATAAATGATGGCTTATAACCATTAGCACCTTTGATAAACAAGCTCAGGAAAACAGTCAAGTATATAAAGAAGTCTCCATCTCGTATGCACAAATTCTTACAAATTTATTCATCACTTGTTTTGCAAATTTGTCCAGGGTTGAGCCTTGATGTGTCCACATGATGGAGTTCCACATACAAGATGTTGTCAGTCAGCCTTGCTTATAAGGACGCTTTAGTGTGTTATGCCGACATGGATGCAAACTACCAATGGCAGCCATCGGGCGCAGATTGGGCATTGTATGAGAAAATTGCACCAATATTGAAGTCCTTGGCCGAAGTGACTAGTGCATTTTTTGAAGTGACTAGTGAATTTTCTGGATCAACTTATCCAACAACAAATATTTTTTATCCTTACATAGTTAATGTGAAGGTTGCATTAAGAGCTGCAATTGCTTCTAGAGATGATCATTTGAAGCTCATGGCTGCTACAATGTTGGACAAGTTTGATAAGTATTGGGAAGAAAAGAACAATGTCTTGGTCCTTGCTACTATTCTTGATCCTAGGTTTAAGATGAGATTCATTGGTTGGTGCTTCAACCAAATGTATGAGCCCTCAAAGGCTACATATGAGCTTGATGATGTGAAAGTCGAGTTGGAAGATTTGTATTCACAGCTCGAGATGGATCATCGGCACAACAAGGTGGCTAGTGGAGGTGATGTAACCTCCTCATCAGCTATGGGTACAAGCAGCTCTTTATCCTCAGTCTCATCTCAGTTTCAGTCATTCTTGTGTTCCATTTCTACCAAGCCTTCAAAGTCAGAGCTGCTTATCTATCTAGATGAAGCGAATGAGAGTTTAGATAACAAGGGCTTCAAATTGCTTGAGTGGTGGAATTTGAATGCATATAGATTCTCAGTAGTGTCAAAGATGGCTAAGAATTTCTTGACTATACCAGCTAGCAGTGTATCTTCAGAATCAACTTTCAGTGCTGGAGGTAGAGTACTAGATGACTATCGGAGTTCTCTACGTCCGGCTATGGTTCAGTATTTGGTGTGTGCCTCTAGCTGTATTAGAGGTGCAGTTGACATGAGACCTCCTATATTTGTGGTAGGTTTTTGCATACTTTAATATGTCTTTTCTAATCTTTTTTGTTCATATCATGGCTGACTCAATTATTATTGCTATTTTAAGGAAAAAAGATGATGTTGAGACCGTTCTGTTTCCTCAAAGCATCGTAGAGAGCAACTAGTGAGTGCTACTACTTCTAATTGCTCTTTTACTTCATTGGTGAATAAAAATATACAATGTTTTGGATATATCAAGTGCTCTTTTTGTTCATTGATGCATAATGCTACTACTTCTAATTGCCCTTTTTTAATAGGCATAATGTTATGTAAGATGTCATTAGCAACTTGGGCATATGTTAAAATATGTACATATTTTTTTTGGTTGACAACTTGTTGTGTAACATGCTCTGTAACATGCTAAATATACAATGTTCAACTGTTCATGTGGTTGACAACTTGGTGCCATTTTGCCTCATTGTTTGATGCTAACGCCAATGGTGATGTATGTACAATTTCAAAATCCAAATTTAGTTGTGCAGCTCTTCTTGTGGTAGCAAGTTTGCAACTTGCAAATGCTGTAACTTTGCTTTGTTTCCACTTACCACTTTACCAGGTTACTGTAGAAACAGAGGCAGAAAGTAAGCTAAAGGATGGCAGAGTGCTCGAAGCTGATTTTGTTGTTGGGGGCAGACTGCTCATGAGGACCTTTATATTGTTATTTTGGACTCTCATACATTAACTGCTTACTGCTTAGTATGGATCCATGGACAATTATATTTTATATAGATGGACTGTTATATGGAGTTATGGAATGTTATGTTGGCAACTTGACATGGACTGTTAAGTATTAAGAACACTCATGACTCATGAGTCATGAAGTCTATTTGCTATGCCTATGTGCTATTGGTTGTGTCTTGTTTGGAAAATCAAGAACACTCATGAAGTCTATGTAGTTCAGTTTGCATATGCTATGTGCCTATGTCTTGTTTGGAAAATCTCAGGTTATTTTTGCAAGATGTTAGTTATGTGCTATAATGCTATTTCCTCTGTCTTGTTTGGAAAAAATCAAGAACACTCATGACAGTCATGATCATGACTCATGAACTTGGGTTGTGTAATTTGAGTCTCCATACTGCTTGCTATAATGCTATTTCCTCTCTCTTGTTTGGAAAAAAATCAAGAACACTCATGGTAGTCATGATCATGACTCATGGACTTGGGTTGTGTAATTTGAGTCCGCATACTACTATAATGCTATTTCCTCTGTCTTCTTTGGGAAAAAAACAAGAACACTCATGACAATCATGATCTTGTTTGTGTTGCTCAGTCTGCATTGAGTAATTTGAGTCTGGTCTGTTCCTGCTTCCTTTCATCATCGAGCCGAGCCGAGCTCTCGCGAGCGACCTCAAGCCTGGCTCGCGAGCTGGCTTGAGCTTTATGCCGAGCCGCCTTTCTGGCTTGTTTCTAAAACAAGCCGAGCCAGCTGCACCCCTGAGCCATGGCGAGCCTGGCTCGAGCCGGCTCGGCTCGTTTCCAACCCTACCTCAACTCTCCCTCTTTCTCTCACCCCATTTCGACGTGCTTTGAGTTTTGCCACCGCCGGCTGGAGTTTGTGCCATTGCCTCTAGCACCATCGCCTCCTCGCCACTTAAGAGTTCGCTGGAGCCCGCACCGTCTTCAACCTCCTCGTTGTCGAAGAGTTCACTGGCGAGCCCACGCCATCTTCAACCTTCTCACCGCTGAAGAGTTCGTTGGAGCCCGCACAGTTTTTGACCTCCTCCAGCCTCCTCCTCCGGTCTCTCTCTCAGTCTTGGTAAGCTCCCTGTGCCCTATTCTTTCTTCTTTCGACCGCGTCGAGCAGTTGAATCCTTTTCTTCTTTTGACCACGTCGAGTAGTCGAATCATTTTCTTGTTTTGACCGCGTCGAGCAGTCAAATTCTTTTTTCTTCTTTTGACCACATCGAGTAGTCGAATCCTTCTCTTCTTTCGACTGCATCGAGCAATCAAATCCTTCTTTCTTCTTTCAACCGCGTTGAATAGTTGAATCCTTGTCTCGTTTCGACCAGTCGAACCTGTTTCGACCAGGTTGTCTAAACCATCCGACCAGCCAAACCTCTTTCGACCAGGTAGTCTAAACCTTCCGACCAGTCGAACCTCCTTCTGACCAGGTAGTCGAACCTCCTTCTGACCACCTGTAGTCAAACCTCCTTCCGAGAGCTCGTTCTCCTTCATTCGAGCTCCGATTCGAGTGTTTCAAAATTCTAATTCATCTAAATTTAGTACCTTTATTTTGTCTCTAGTTTAGTAATTTCTTTAGATTTTATTTGGGGTTGTTTTATTTACTTGGCTCTTTTCACACGTATAGATTCTGGCATTTCCAAAGAGTTCTTAGACCCAACGACCTCGATCGAAGCTTCTCAACTCTTCAACGAAGGCAAGTCGTAAACTTTTGATCATGTCATACCCAGTTTTTAAAATTATATTGTTTTATATCAACATGCATGGCTAGTTGTGTAAAAATGGTATGAGAAATAGTTAAATTCCTACTTGACAGTATGACTCTTTAAATAATTGTGAGCGATATGTTGACATGTACCCTTAGACACCACAGGTTAGGTATTCTTAGTTGGACATTATTATAATACCAACATGGGTACGTATTATGCTTAGTCATGCTTTAGTTATGCAATGTCTCACGATCTCATGATTCAAAGATAATAAATTTTACTTAATGATATATGGAATTGTGGCGCAACCACTGTTGGTAAAATTTGTTGTGCCATGGAAAAGGTTGCCATTTGGTCATATTGAACTAAAAATGATTTCATACTCATACGAATGATCGCACGGTAAAGGGGTGCAGGAAGCACATTGGGATTAGGATGTTTCGCCTGAGTAGTCGTTAAGGACTTAACTTTGTGCGCCATTGATCTGGGCCAACTGTGCAACCACAAGTCCATTTATGGGGCAGACCTGGCTAACTAATTAGCAATATTTTGAGTCGGTTCTGTGTTGGTGGTCGAAACGGCGTAAGAAGGGGCCAGGAAGGCAAATCTTTAGCGAACAGAACTGAGTCAAAACGGAGCTTTTAAAGGCATTGTGATAATCTCTTAGTCGCACACCTCGGAAGTGTGTGAGGGGACAGTATAAGATAATTATCTCTTGTGGGTCAAGTTGTACAACCTCTTCAGAGTGTAAAACTATTCGAATAGTCATGTCCCCAGTTATGGACAATGGCTGGTGATTCCCCATGAGGGGTAGATTTTCTCAAAAATGTTGTCATGGTTGTTCACGAGTTGCTTAGGAAGTGAACAGGGTGTTCACGAGTTGTTTGGAAAGTGAACAGAGTGTTCATGAGTTACTTCAAAGAAACTTGATTACTTATCTAATAATCTTTCGAATTGTGCTTTCAATCTACTTACTGTATTTACTGTCAATACTGTTTTCTGCAAATTAAACATAAAACTATCATTGTCAAGCCTTGCATAAATATTATTTGCATATTGTTCCCTACGACTTGCTGAGTATTTTATGCACTCAATGCTTTACGCCCTTTGTTGATCAGTCATTAAAGAAGACCCAAGGAGCACCGAGCTCTACGATGACTACTACTTTGAAAACCATGCGAACTATGCCGCGTCCTCCACTCGATTGCCTATGGGCATGTCAAATGGCCTCCACGAGTTGTTTTGGTTCTACTGCAAGTTGTATGTTGTCGTGAGCCCTACATGGCAAACCTTGTAAGACTTGGCCATAAGGTCCTTTTTGTTACTAAGTAATATTGTTTTGCCTACTTCTTTAGCTGTGTTGTTGTATGGTTACGAGTACACCAATGTTGCAACTGTGTGAGCTAGCTACTGATCATGGGCAATGTAGTTAGGATCGTGATCCTACTCTTAGAGTCTTATGATTCTACGAACCCACGACAGCCTGTCGATCCAAATCGCACTGTTGATCCTACTCATAGAGACTTAGGGCAAAAAAAAAATTGCAATTTTTTAAGAGGTCAGGCTTTGCTGATATTTTGTTTTAGAGCAAAATTTATTGATATTAATTTCTGAGAATGAAACTGTAAATAAACAAGGAGCAAGCAAAATATTGTATCAGTGTGGTAATGCTAGTACAAATATCTATATTATGGCATGAGCAATCTTGAGATTGATAATGATAAGCTATTTTTTTCCTGGAGTATGTCTAGCTACTTTTAAGGAACATGCAAGTGGTAAACCATATAAGAATCATATAAACTTATAGTATATATGTTAAATATGTGTATTTTACAATTTCATAGAATCACCGATTCTACAATTCAATACTACGATTTCGATCCTACCGAAGGCAAATCGATCTAACTCAGGATCTCGACTCTGACTACCTTGATCATGAGATTAGTTCAGAATGCACAGAGGGTCTCGGGGTTGTGTACTCAAGGTCCCAACAGAGGTGGTATCAGAACCATATCGATTGTTGGACATAACCATAGTTAGCATGGTCGTGTTAGTCAAAAAGTTTCAAATTTTTATTTTCTAAATCAAACCAACTGATTAACATCAACATATATTCTTCTGTCCTCTTATTCTAATCTTTCCCCATATCATCCATAAGTTCTTGTATCTTATCCCTTCTAAAACTCTGTTTCTGAATTCGAACTGATCCTTCTCACCTCAGTAATCCCTAAAGGATCGAGCCTTGCTTCAAGTCGACCATTTATGTAAGTTAGATTAGAAGTGTTTTAGCAGAGTTGCCCTTCTTAGCTTTAGTATCGTGTAGTCCGAGTAATAGGACCTTCGGCTTGAGTTTTGTTGCCTCTTAATAACTTTCCAGCTATTTATTTGTTGGGTTAAACCGACTTGCCTTGGTTAGATTGCTCTGTCTTTTCTCCCTTTTTGTTCTCTCTCTCAACTCTTGTGCTTTTCCCTCTCATCTGTCATACTTTTTTCTTCTCGTCTATTAAACCTAGGAAGTTTGGTGCAGATGGTTTAGACCCACAACTTGGCAAATCAAGATGAACCAGTGGATCCCTTTATACCACCACCACCTCCTCCTCCAATCGCAATAGAAGATCAAGGTTTGGGTCAGTTCATGACAACCCAGACGCAGCTGATGAATGTGATGTTGCAGAATATGAACCAGATGATTACTCAACAGAACCAGACTGTTGCTGCCCTAGTCACAATGCTGAATCAGACCAATCAAGCAGCTACCATGCCACCTTCACCAACTTTTCCTTAGTCAAGGCTGGCAGAGTTCATGAGGACCCATCCACCTACATTCTCTAGCTCCTCCGAGCCTTTGGACGCAGACGACTGGCTGCGCTCTATCGAGAAGAAGGTTATCATGGCCCGGTGTGACGACCGCGAGAAGGGTCTGTATGCTGTGCACTAGCTTGAAGGTACTGCAGCAGAATGGTGGGAGAATTACTGCGCCGCCCATGTAGACCACTAGAACATCACTTGGGCTGAATTTTCAAAAGCTTTCCGCCACTCTCATATTCCTGATGAGAAGGTAGAAAAGAAGAAGAACGAGTTCCGTGAGTTGCGACAAGGGAACATGTCAGTGAGTGAATACCTTAACAAATTCACTCAACTCTCTCATTATGCTCAAGGGAACGTTGCCACAGATGATGCACGTCAAAAGCGTTTCAAGCGGGGGCTCAATCCTAGCTTGAAGGTTCAAGTCGTGAGCAACGACTATGCCAATTTCCAGTGTCTAGTAAACAAGACCATGCTCATTGAAGATTCTCGTCGTGAGCTTGAAGAATCCCGTAAGAGGAAGATGATGCAACATGATACTCATCAAAGTCATCCGCAGAGAGCTAGATTAAATATGCAGCACCTTGGCTGTATTGCTCCTCTTGTTGCATTCAGGGCCCCTGCAATAGCACCTCGCCCAGCTGCTCCAGGATATTGCTGCTCCAGCAACAACAACAACACCAATAACCAGCAGCCGAGAAACAACAATCATGCCACGAGAATCACCTATTTCAACTGTCAGCAGTTGGGACACTACGCCAACAACTGCCCGTAGAAGCAAGGTCTAACGCTTATCAGATTCAACATGGGAGCCACTTCGACCAGAACCCCAATGCCAGGAGCAGGTCATGGAGCACCTCAGACTCCAATTGCACCAGCTAAGACCCCTCAGCCTTTGGGAGAGGTCGCGTGAACCATGTCACAATGGAGGAAGCCCAGACAGTCTCGGATGTTGTACTGGGTAAGTTCCTAGTAAATTTAGAACCTGTTACTGTTGACAGACCCCGGTGTTTTTAGCTTGTAATACTTAGTATTCCCTTGAATCTAGCATCACAAACAAAATATACCGTGCCTCGATGGACATGTGCTTCCCATAATTGCAGCACACATACATCTTTACAAAATCATGCATCATTTCCATACAACACATAATAGCAAGTCTAGCAAAAGACATACATAATATAGAATTGTTACAAAAGAGCCGACCGGCCAAATGACATCAGAGTAACAAGTGACAGCGGAAGAAAAAACGCCATAAGATGGCTATAAACAAAAGACGACCGGTTAGCCATAACCCACAAGGCAACCGACCGGGCCGCCAAGCTAGTCGCACGATCTGCAACAAAGCTCACAGAAGTGTACACCTTGGGGATCCTATGCCCCAAGGTCCATAACCGTTATGATGACCTTGTCAAGTTAGACCAATGCTAAGCGTGTAAGTGTCTAACACAAACCCATCTAGTCAAGGAGAGTTAATGACACTCTGCTTTGGCAACACCTACCATTAAAATACAAGACTTTGGATGGTGCAGCAAATTGGGAGGGCATCAATTTTAACTCAATATTAAGTGAGGGAATTTTACTTCTACCATGTCAAGAGCATTCAAAACAATTAAATAACATGCATAGAAATAAAAGAACAAAAGAAAGGTATTCACAGACAATCATATTGTATTGTGATATAGTATGACCCTTCCACAAGGTGATCTCCATCGCCATGTTTCCTGTGCGCCATGTCTCCAAGTAGCCAAAACCTCCAAGAACTCCCACTAAACCATTACTGATAATAGCAGTAGTGATAAAATACAAAGAGTGAAAAGGCATCACAAGTCGACACGCAGGCTGTTATACAAATATAGACAGCCTTGGGCTGCAATAAGCATGACACGCAGGTCATGAACATTACACACATACATGCATCTCATACATTATGGGTCATACTATTCACAAAATCCTGCAAAAACAAGTTAGATATAGAATCGCATTCTATCTAACGAATGACGTGAAATAGCGATACCAAACACAAGTAAAGGTCCTAATCCACAGGGGTGGCAATCCGCACTAGAAGGGCGGAAACCCTATCTATATTCCAAGGTCCTTTTCGGTGGTTCCGCTCGCCGGTGAGCGGAGCGGGTTCACAGGGGCGGCAGCCCCTGTATACAATCTACTACTTCGTCCTTCTAAATCGCATTGGATTAATCATATTAACCCTTTTCGATCGCAACTCCGATTCGATCAATCAGATTGATCTTCACGTGCTCCATGGATTTACGATCACTGTCTACCCCGATGGCGGAAATCCGACTGGTAGAGGCAAGTCGTGATACGACCATGAAGACACGGTCACGGAATAACAATCATGAACCCATCTTACGACCACCGCGTATGGACGATCATATCGACCATCGCCAAAAACGATCTATCACATAGAACGACCAACAGAAATAGATCACATCTATGACCCCCGCATAACACAATATGCATCTAATCCGAATCTAAAACTAGACGGGATGGCTCTGATACCACTAAAAGATCGCGGGAAGGCTACGATAGCACAAACAAAAAATTTTACCGCGCAACCAAGGAACCTCCGCTAGTAATAGATCACAAGATTACCACTAGACGTGCCGACTCATAGCGGAAGTAGAGTCGATGTAGCGAGTTGAAGCAGTCGTAGTCGTACTTGCCGCGCGCCTTCTCCTCCTACTCCGATGAACGTCGTGAGTCGCGGATCGTCCTAATGTCGATGCTTCGCAACAACACCTCCAAGGTATCCACATGTACGGGGCAGGGACACCACGCGCAGGAGTGCTAGGTCGGCGGCGTGGTTGACGATAGTGTGGCTATTAGGGTTTCGGGATTTCTTCCAGAAAGATTGATCAATCATACCCCATGCCACCGCCCCTCTATATATAGGCATCCATATTGGGTCCTCAACCTGTTGCCCATTAGGAACTCGTGGCCTATAAGAATTCGGATCTCCATCCAAATCAAATCCTAGCCCTTTAAGTATGTGACCCTATAGGTTCGTGTGTAATCGGTTGTGACTCGGAAATTCTTTCCCGATCATGAGTCGTCAGCGGTACCTAGCAGCACATAACGATTCCCGAACACACAGAATATATCGGACGAACCTTGATGCAATATGATCTACGACCAGGTCCTTATCACTTACGACCAGCTCGTACTTAGTCACGACGATCCATAATTAATTCTGACCGATTCGTAACTCCTTACGACCAGTTAGTACCTAACTATGACCAGTTTGCAACTCCTTACGACTAGTTGGTGATTATGTTCGAGTAGTCTACGACTAGGTCGCATCTCCATACGACTTCAGCCAGTCTACAACTTCGGGAACTTAACGACCTACTTGTGTATTCCCCCTTTGCCTCATGATATCTGGTTGAACTCCAGGTGAGATAACATGTCATCCATGGACTGTTCAAAACTTTCTCGATCAAGTGTCGAATAACTTCATGTGGTCGACACTTCGACCACTAGTGGCATAGCCATGCACTTTCTTTATTCGACCACAACGAGGGGCCCAGCGACATCTCTCCTGTTATGTTAGGAGGGGCAAATCCTATATCCGACCAGTCACATTCCTCCGCATGTTTCATAGCATACCCGAAAGCTACCTTTATAACTACCCAGTTACGGAGTAGCGTTTGGTAACCTCTAAGAGTGCCATTACACATGTAAGAAACTATGCTGATCTCAGGTCTAAGGATTATACATCATCATTGCTTGAGACCAATTAACGACACATAGAATCATAACAATCTCAATAGTATCTCAAGGTGGGTCTTATCCAACACCATGTTCTCTAACATGTGTCCATATTATTGATTTGATATCTCCATATCTATGACCTGTGAAACATGGTCATCAACCAATACATATGCTAGTCTATTCATATGTGTCCTCATATGTTTCAGGCAGAGGAACGTTTAAGAATAATTATCGCAGAAATACAGAGTTTCACAATCAAGTCACATACTTGATGACAAATATTAACGATATAATTCTAGAAACAAGATAACACATTATTCAATGTTATGGACATAATGTAATATAATCATCTCTATGATTGCCTCTAGGGCATATTTCCAACAGTCGTGACCGTCAGATCCAGATCTGACGGTCCAGATCTACAAGGGAAGGTCCTAAGAGATAGCTCTAAAGGAGGAGGTCGGGGACGGCCAAGATCTACCAGAGGAGGTCCTAGACGGCTTAGATCTAGACTGGGGAGGTCCTGGCAACCGAGATCTTCACGGCGGAAGATCTCAACGGTCAAGATGACAATTGAAGGAGGTCCTGACGGCTAAGATTTCATAGGGAGGTCCTACGGGTCAAAATCTAACAGAGGGAGATCCTGACGGCTAAGATCTCGCGGGAAAGGTCTTAATGGTCCAGATCTATGCGGGGGAGGTCCTAGCGGTAGAGGTCTAAATGGAGGGAGGTCCCGACGGCTAAGATCTCACAGGGGGAGGTCTTAACGGCCCAGATCTCCGCGGGGAGGTCCGCAAGGATAATGTCTTAACAGCGGGAGGTCTTAACGGCTCAGATCTCCACTAGGAGGTCCTGAACGGTCAAGTTTTGCCCGGGTGGTCTTAAGGGTTAAGACTTGCGGGAAGGGGAGGTCCTGAGGTTTTCTTTACAAAAGACCAATGGGTGGTCTTTTGCAAAGAGGACCCCAAGGGCGGTCCCGAGGGTGGTTTTTTACAAAAGCGACCACGGGGCGGTCATTTCGCGCGGAGGTGATCCCAACAGCTAAAATTAAACCAGGGAGGTTCTAAACGGCTAGGATCTAACCCGGGAGGTCCTGGCACTAAGGCCCTACAAAGGGAAATCTAACGGCTAAGAGCTACCCTTCAAAAATCAATCGACGGCTAAGATTAACCCAAGAGGTCCAGGGACTTGTCGAAAATACGACAACGGTACAGAGCCTCGCGCTTTGCCCGCCGGCTCGCCGCCGGCGATCACGGCACAAACCTATGGTGTCAAAACGTGCACAATACAATTGCGCACCCAACGAGGGCACTCTCGACGGTGGAGCTGGCCTAGAACGCCGGCGAGCCGGAGAGCGGCGGAGGAGCTAGTACGGCAAAATACGAAAAACATGAAAAACTCCACTACGATCTAATCCAACGGGCGCTCGAGCACTAGGGGGCTATTGCGAACTCACCTGGATGCATGGGAGATCTGATGGAGCTCGGAGAAGT
Source organism: Ampelocalamus luodianensis (assembly GCA_036346255.1). Taxonomy (NCBI): domain Eukaryota; kingdom Viridiplantae; phylum Streptophyta; class Magnoliopsida; order Poales; family Poaceae; genus Ampelocalamus; species Ampelocalamus luodianensis. Next base: position 1,977,993 of record CM070627.1, read on the forward strand.
CCTGGCGGCAGAGACCGACACCGGAGTTGAAGACATCAACGAGGACCAGAAGCTCTGCGCAAAGAGAAGGTACAAGGATGAACCCGATAGCTTTGCGATGGTCCAGAGGAGGTCCAAGAGCAATTTATTGACCAAGGGCACTCGTCGGGGTTGGGGAAGAAGAAGACCGCCTACGGCCGAAATCCACGCAACTCCGATTCAAGCTGCTCCTGTGAAAGCAACCCAAAATGGAGTTAGGGACAAGATTTGCGACCCCCAGAGGTCCAACGGGAAACGAAAAGCTGGGCAAGAGGAGCACTGGAGCCCTGTCGCCCATGATGAGCTTGGAAGGTCGAAAATGGCGGAAATGAGTGCTCTCGGCGATTGCGCTCAAACACAGAGAGAGAGAGGGCAAGGGTGACAAGAAATGCTGAAGGGGAACCCTAGGAAGGCTCGGAGGCCATCAAATAGTCTCAAGGTCAACCGCGGTGCGAAAACCAGCGCGCGGGGACGAAACCAAAAAGGCAACAAGACCTAAAGCTTCCACCAGCGTCGAAATGTCAGCAGGCGGTGCATCTGGACAAGGCTGACAACGACACGGGGCGAGCAGGGCTCGAGTCATTGGCGAGGGCCCGCGAAGTGACCGATGCTGCCGCACTGCCACGGCGCGCACGTGCATACGGGCGCGAGGGGAAGAAGAAGAACAGCGGAGGAGGTCGGGGAGGTCGTGGGCGGTCAGATCAAAACGGACGGCTATGATTGAATCGAACCACTCGGAGGTCCTGCGCCCCTAGGGGAGGTCTGGGGCGTTGGATGGGAATCCAACGACCGAAAACTACATGCCCGATTCGGCCACTCCCGAGTGCGCTTACTGACCTGGCTCGACCGAGCCAAGTGATTGGGCTCGAGTCTGACTCTAGCCCGAGTCGGACTCAGCCCTAAGGTTCGAAATTAGGGTTTTGAATTGAGCTGATCTTTGGGGAATTGTTTAAGGTCGCAAAATAACTCCAAAATATCTGAAATTTTTACAGGAACTTGCTAACCTTGACATTGACCTTGTATAAAATTTTCAGAGGTTTTCATGCAGTACATTTTCCTCCAAAAATTCTACAAGGTGCTGGGCTTGGATTTGACTGAAAATCAAACAGGTTTGACTGCCCTCTAAAAATATTCAAACAATTTCTAATAATTGTGAAATTTTTCAGAGGGGTCACCCATTAACCCTAGAACTTAGGAAAATTATTTCCAAGGAATGATCATAAGGTTTGACAAGAAAGTTTTTGAAGGGCAAGGTTTAGGTCAAAATGACTTGTGACTTTGTATTTCCATAATTCCTTCGCAAGAATTTTTCAAAACATACTGGAAATACAAGATGTAAGAAAAGTTTTAAATTTCTATACATTTTCTTATATTGGAAACATAAGCCAAAACTTGGGATGTTACAACTGTTTTATTTGATTATGGAGCTTCGCATTCATTTGTTTCTCGGAGTTTTGCTGCAAAGCATCAGTTTGAGGTTTTGGCTCTTAAAAGTGCTTTGTTGGTTCAATCCTCTGGTTCGGAGTTGAGTACAAACCAAGGGTGCCCAAAAGTTAAAGTGACCATAGAAGGGGTAGAATTCCTAGCCAACCTCATCATCATCGACACCAAATCCTTGAATGTGATTTTGGGTATGGATTGGCTTAGTAATCACCATGTCATTTTGGATTGTGGTGGCTGAAGCATCACTTCGGTCAGTACAGTTGGAACCAAAGTAAAATTTAAAGCCTCCACAGGGAAGCATGATGGAGCGCTAGTCTGCAGAGTCAAGATTGTATCTTTGGAAGATGTGCCAGTGGTTAGAGATTTTTCAGATGTCTTCCCGGATGAATTACCTGGAATGTCACCGGACAGGGACCTAGAGTTTGTCATCAACCTAGTTCTGGGAACCGCACCCATTTCCAAGAGACCCTACCATTTACCTATCGACGACTTAGTCGAGCTGAAGAAGCAGATCGAGGAGATGTAAGATAAAGATTTGTCCGACGAAGTTCTTCACCCTAGGGAGCCCTAGTGATCTTTGTTGCAAATAAGGATGGTACCCAGCGGATGTGTGTGAATTACCGCTCACTCAATGAAGTCACCATCAAGAATAAGTACCCTCTGCCCCGGATTGATGATCTGTTCGACCAGTTGAAGGGAGCTGGGGTGTTCTCGAAGATAGATTTGAGGCCAGGTTGTCATCAAGTGAAGATTAGTCCGGAGGATATCCCCAAGACAACTTTCTCAACCTGTTATGAACTATACGAGTTCACAGTCATGTCTTTTGGATTGACCAATGCTCCTACTTACTTTATGAACTTGATGAATAAAGTATTCATAGAGTATTTGGATAAATTCATCATTATCTTTATTGACGATATTCTAGTATACTCCAAGAGTGAAGAAGAGCATGAAAAGCACCGTCGCATGGTCCTGGAAAAGCTTAGAGATCATCAACTCTATGCTAAATTCAGCAAGTGTGAGTTTTGGATAAAGGAAGTTACATTCTTGGAGCATGTCATGTCTACGAAAGGAGTCACCATCAATGCTAGCAAGTTCAAGGATGTGCTCGACTGGGAGTCACCCAAGTCAGTACCTGCTAGTGATATGCCCTAGAGGCAATCATAGAGATGATCGTATCACGTCTATGTTTAAGAGTTATTGAATAAATGTTATTCTGTTCCTTGAATGAATCATCAATTATATAGATCAACAAGTAAGTGACTTATTGGTGAAACTCTTTAACTTATATGATGTCATTTTAAAAGTATCCCTGGTCGAATGTTACTGGTCGGAACACCAGTGACTCTACAACCAGCACATGTATTGATTGATGGCCACGTTTCACCGGTCATGGATATAGGAATATCAAATCAATAATGTGAACACATGTTAGAGAACATGGGGCTGGATAGACCCACCTTGAGACACTATTGAGATTGTTATTGTCGACGATCAAGACGTCGATCTTACGAAAATAAAAAGGAGAAAGTGACGTGGGAAATCTCAGGAAATAATGGGGCTGCTCTTTATTTATATGAACTGGGTTTTACAAGATATCCTCTAAGAATACTGCTTATTCCCTTACAATCTCAGACCTATCACACGAATCTATGGCTTGTGCTTTAGTCTGATGACTATGTCTTGTCTTCTGTCCCATCCCCTTTCTTCCGTCTAGGTTCCATCTTTAAATAGCCCTTGAAGAGACGGCAGTTACTTCCAGAGAAGACACCTGATGTGAAACGATACGTCTGGTCGGAGCCAAGCGATGGTTGATAAACAACCAACTGTTCGACGGTTATATGTATATGAGACATATAACCGCATGGAGGTTATTTGTTGTTGTGTCTGGATAAGATACATCGTATGGTATGGAATATGCACGTGTTCCATTCATCATACGGTAGAGAATATTCTTGGAATCAGTTCATACCTTTTATTTAGTAGTTCTCACGGTGGGAGCTTGGCTTAGGCCTTCGTCCGACCAGGGTACTCATTATGTAACCTCTGGAATCTCTACGACCAGTGAGGTCGCGCACCTCAGAAGTTACGACCATGAAGACGTATGGTATTTTTTATATATATGGAATAATATATAGAGGTTTTAATCCTCGTCAGTTATGATGTGTCATTAGTTGGTCTTAAGCAATGATGATGTATAATCCTTAGACCTAAGATCAATATGGTTCCCTACATGTATAATAGCACTCTTAGGGGTTGTCAAACGCTACTCGTAACTGGGTAGTTATAAAGGTAGCTTTCGGGTATGCTATGAAATATGCGGAGGGATGTGACTGGTTAGATATGGGATTTGTCCCTCCTAGCATAACGAGAGAGATATCTCAGGGACCCTCAAAGTGGTCGGATAAAAAAAGTGCATGGTCATGCGACTCATGGTCGAAGAGTTCGACCACATAAGGTTATCTGATACTCGATCGAGAAAGTATTGAACACTCTATGGATGACATATATCTCACCTGGAGTTCAAACCAAATATCGTGAGGTAAAGGGAAAATACACGAGTAGGTTGCTTAGTTCGATCAGTTACTGACAAGTCGTATGGAGATACGAGCTGGTCGTAGACTGGTCGAACGTAATCACAGAGTAGTCGAAACCTGGTCGTAAGGACTTACGGACTGGTCGAGACTAAACACGGACTGGTCGTGACGAGATACGATCTGGTCGTAAGTGATGAGGACCTAGTTGTAGATTATATTGCATTAAGGTTTGTCCGATATAATTTGTGTGTATTCGGGAATCGCTATTTCCTGCTAGGGACCGCTAACGACTCTTGATCGAAAAGGTGTTTCTGAGTCACAACCGAACTACACATGAACCTAACGGGTCACACACTTAAAGGGTTGGAACAAACCAGTACGGATACGACTCATTAAACGTGTTCGGATAGGATCCGACACTAGCACTATATAAGGAGATGCTTGAGGATGTTGGGAAAAGTGAGACATGCAAGCGACATGACTTGCTTACCGAAACCCTAGCCGCCATCATCCTGAGAGAGCCCCGCCGTGCGACTTGGTGCTAGCACACCGGCGTTTGATTGTTCCTGCCCTGGACGTGTGGATATTGCAGAGGCGCTACTGCAGTTGCTGTTGCACTTGAGGACGACCCGCAATCTTCACATGGAACTTCAAAGGCTGCTGGAGGAGACGATCGACTCGTGATGGCGTTGGACGATCGACTACGACCACTACATCGACGTGCACTTTGTTGGACCAGGCTGCTCCGACTCTTCTTTCGCTGCACTGCGCGTCTAGTGGTAACGATCTGTGATCATCTACTTGATTGGCATCTTGGTCTACATGGTAGAACTTTTGAATTATTGCTATCGTAGCCTACCCGTATCCCTTTAGTACCGTAGATCAGAAGTTTCCTTCGTATGGCAAGATACTACCGCTGGTTTATAGAAGGATTTTTCAGAATAGCAAGACCCCTCACCCAGTTGCTGAAGAAGGAGAAGAAATTTGCTGGGGTGCCAGATTGTGAGCAAAATTTTCAAGAATTCAAGAAGCGTTTGACCACCGCACTAGTGTTGACCTTACCTGATGTTCAGAAGGACTTTAAAGTTTTGTGTGATGCCTCACAACAAGGTCTTGGTTGTGTCCTGATGCAAGAAAGGAAGGGAGTGGCTTATGCTTCACGTCAGTTGAGGCTATGGATGGCAATTGTGCCCGATTACCCGCGTGCCCACGGGTAAATGCCCTAATGGAGCCTGGTATGGGCTATTTTCTTTGCCCACGAGCATGAATACGGGGGAAACTCTCTGCCCGTCGGGTAGCCTTTTGGTTTCGATCAACCCTTCGGTCTCGACAAGCCTTTTGGTGTCGACCAGCCCTTTTGGTTTCAACCAGCCCTTCGGTCTTGACCAGTCTTTCGGTTTTGACCAGCCTTTTGGTTTCGACCAGCCCTTCGGTTTCCACTAGCCTTTTGGTTTCGACCAGTCCTTCGGTCTCGACCAGCCTTTTTGTCTCGACCAGCCCTTCGGTCTCGACCAATCTTTCAATCTCGACCAGCCATTCGGTCTCGACCAGCCTTTTGGTTTTGACCAGCCATTCGGTTTCGACCAGCCCTTTTGGTTTTGACCAGCCCTTCAGTCTCAACTAGTCTTTCGGTTTCAACCAGTCTTTTGGTTTCGACCAGCTCTTCGATTTTGACCAACCTTTTGGTTTTGACCAGCCCTTCGGTCTCGACTAGCATTTTGGTTTCAATCAGCCCTTCGGTCTCGACCAGTATTTCGATTTTGACCAGCCGCTCGGTTTCGACTAGCCCTGTATGTCAGCCTCCTCCCCGCCAGATCAGCGTCACCTCTGCTGTGAATCTGCCTGTCTTTTTCCTTCTCAGCCACGTGCGCATTAAATGTCGTAACCTCCTGTGTGAATCTGCCCCTCTTTTTCATCCTCGCTTGATCACCGTCACCTCCGATATGAATCGGCCCCACTTTTCCCTCCTCGCCTGATCACCGTCACCTCCGGTGTGAATCCACCCCTCTTTTCCTCCTCAGCCACGTGCGCATTAAATGTTGTTGTCACACTGTACGGTCAGGATGAGCTCGAGGAAGAGCCAGAAGAAGAGGGGTCACAAAACCCTAAAAGCTAGATTGCAACGGCGCTAGGGTTTGAGGGGTGTGGCAGCTTGAGGTTTCGGGGTGTGGAGCAGAAGGCGATCCTAGGGGGCCTTTTATAGGGGCTTGGGTGAGCCGGATTTGGAAACGCCTAAATCGAATCCGAGATGAACACGAGATAGATTTGGAGATTGAAACGATCTTGGGATAAGATTTTAACCGAAACGTGTGCGTGAAGGATAGGGATAAAGATTGGTAGGGTCGACGCAAAGAAATCGGGCTGCAACGACTATTGTCGAACGAAGTTCAACAGCTGGCGGCAGCGACGGGAGCTCGCGTGATAATGAAGACGCGATGACGAAGACGCGGTGGGGCCCACCAGTTTGCGAGCGCGAGGCTGCGCGTGCGTGCGCTGGGCTGCGTGCACAGAAAGGCCATGCAGGCTAGGCAGAACCAAAGAGGAAATGGGCCGATCCAAATGGAATCCAGCCCATTTGAGTTTCTGAGAAGAATAATAGTTTTTGTATTTTAGAACAGTAAATGCAAAAGGCAATAGAAAAATAGCAAGTAAACCCTGAAAAAATTCTAGAAAATATATCCAAGCACATAGACCCAAATAAAATAGTTTTGACAATTATTTATGTTGACTTTAATCATATTAAACGATTTTGATACTGAAAGTCTAAGTTAAGCTTTGAATTAAAATTCAAATAAAACTCAAAGGTGAATTTTCCCAGTACTAACTATTCAAAGGATTTTTAAAGCTCAAAAAATGGGATGCTACAACCCTCCCTCTAAAGGAATCTCGACCCCGTGATTCAAGTTAGCTAGAGAAAAGGCTAGAAAAATCGGCCTTCAGCTCTTCTTCACGCTCCCACGTTGCTTCTCCTTCTGGGTGGTTGCTCCACTGAACTTTGCAAATACGAATGATCTTGCTTCTGGTCTGGCGTTTTGCGATATCCAAAATCTTGATTGGTTGCTCCTTATAAGTGAGATCTTATTTCAACTCAATTTAATCCAATGGAGTCTACTCTGACGGCACACGAAGACACTTCTTCAATTGCGAGACATGAACGACATCATGTACTCCTGCTAACGACTGCGACAGTTCATGCTAATAAGCAACTTCTCCTCGATGGCTCGCAATCCTAAACGGACCAACATACCGTGGGGCAAGCTTCTCTTTGGCATGAAACTTTTTGATGCCTCTGAGCGGGGTAACTCGAAGATAAACAAAATCCTCTGGCTCAAAGCTAAGATCACGACGATGATTATCAGCATAGCTCTTCTGCCTAGACTGGGCTGTCTTTAATCTCTCCCTGATCATAGCAATCTGGTCTTCTGCTTCCTGAATAATATCTGGTCTGAATACCTTTCATTTGGTTGTCTCTGACCAATTCAGAGGGGTTCTACAAGCACGATCATACAAGGCGTCAAATGGCGACATCTGTAGACTGGCTTAGTGACTATTGTTGTATGAGAATTCAGCATACGACAAACTCTTATCCCAACTGGTGGCGTTAGCTAGAGTAAAAGCTTTCAACATATCATCTAATATTTGATTTACTTTTTCAGTCTATCCATCTGTTTGAGGGTGATTCGCAGCATTAAAATTCAGATGAGTTCCCAAAACTTCATGCAAACTCTGCCAGAAATGAGAGGTGAACTGAGACCCATGATCTGACACTATCTTCTTCGGCACACCATGCAGACTGACAATTCTTGACATATATAGCTCTGCAAGGCGATCTCCTGAGTAAGTGGTTTGGACCAGAAAGAAATAGGCCACCTTAGTCAAACGATCAACTATTACCTAAATCGAATCGTAACCCGATTGAGTCCTGGGTAAGCCGGTAATGAAATCCATTCCGATCTCTTCCCATTTTCACTCTGGGATCCTCAGGGGTTGCAACAAGCCTGCTGGTCTCTGATGTTCTGACTTTACCTTCTGACACACGTCATACAAGGCAACAAACTCTGCGACTTCTCGCTTTAAATTTGGCCACCAAAATTTATTTTTGTTGTCCTGATACATCTTAGTGCTTCCTAGTTGAATAGAATATTTGGAGTCATGAGTTTCCTTTAAGATTAGCTGTCTTAGACCTTCAACATCTGGTATACAGATACGTCCATTGATCCAAGGTATACCTTGGTCATCTTTGGTGAAATATTTGAATTTTCTTTCTTCCATCTTGAGCTTGATGTCCTTAAACTTAGGATCATTTGGTTGGGCATCACGAATATGTTTCTCAAAGGTAGACTGTACTTCCAAACTAGCCACAAGTCCTTCAGGTACCACCTCTAACTTTAGCTTCTGAAACTCCTCATGAAGTTCTAGACAATTCTCCTTTACTTCCAAGGTACTGCAGTAACTCTTACGACTTAACTCATCAGCAACAACATTAGCTTTGCAAGGTGGTAATAGATTCCAAGATTATAATCCCTTACTAACTCCAACCATCTTCTCTGCCTCATGTTTAGGTCAGACTGAGTGAAAATATATTTGAAGCTCTTATGATCTGTGTTTATTTCACAACGATTATCAATGAGGTAATAACGCCAAATCTTTAAAGCATGCACTACGACAGCCAATTCCAGATCATTGGTAGGGTAATTCTCCTCATGAGGTCTCAATTGTCTTGATGCATAGACGATAACTCTTCCTTCTTGCATTAAGACACAACCTAATCCTTGATGTGAAGCATCACAGTAGATATCGAGATCCTTTCGAATATCTGGCAAAATTAGCACTGGGACTGATGTCAAACGTTTCTTCAACTCTTGAAAACTTTCTTCACATGTGGGGGTCCAAAAGACCTTTTTCTCCGTCTTCAACAATTGCGTGAGAGATCTAGCAATTGTCGAGAATCCTAAGATGAAGCGGCGGTAATAACCAGCTATTCCCAAGAAACTGCGAATCTGAGTAACTGTCTTGGGCTGCTCCCAATGTAATACTGCTTTAACCTTTCTTGGGTCAACTGCTACTCCTTCGGCTGTCATCACATGACCAAGAAAATCAACTTTCTTCTTCCAAAAATCACATTTGTTGAACTTAGCATAAAACTGATGCTCTCTGAGTTTCTCCAACATTAATCTCAAATGCTCAGCATGTTCTTTTTCTGTCTTGGAATAAACCAAGATGTCATCAATGAATACGACGATAAACTTGTCCAAGTACTGCATGAAAACTTTATTCATCATGTTCATGAAATAAGCAGGGGAGTTAGTCAGACCAAAAGATATGACTAAGTACTCATAATGTCCATACTGTGTAGAGAAAGCGGTCTTTGGTATATCCTTCGGACAAATTTTCAACTGATGATAACCTAATTGTAGATCGATCTTCGAGAACACTTCGGCTCCCTTCATCTGATCAAACAAATCATCAATTCAGGGAAGTGGATACTTGTTCTTGATGGTGACATCATTGAGAGAACGGTAATCAATACACATCCTCATGCTTTCGTCTTTCTTCCTGACAAACGGGACTGGCGCTCCCCACGACGACGAACTAGGTCTCACAAAATCTTTCTTAAGAAGTTCTTCAATCTGCTTCTTTATTTCCACCAACTCATCGGCTGGCATCTAGTAGGGTATATTTGAAATCAGTGCAATTCCTGGCACGAGATCGATGACAAACACAATGTCACAGTCTGGTGGCATTCCCGGCAAATCTTCTAGAAAAATATCTGGATATTCTCTGACAATCGGTATATCTTCCAAAGTGATGGTCTTCAGGCTATTGACTAACAGATGTCCAGCATGTACTGAGGTGACTAGAAATTTCACTTTCTTTCCATTGGTATCTTCAATGGTTACGGCTCTTCGGCCACAATCTAGCACAACTTTATGCTTAGATAACCAATTCATGCCAAGTATGACATCTAGGATTTGGATGTCTAGGACGATGAGGTTGGCTAAAAACTCAACTCCAGCTATGAGTAACTTAGCTCCTAACATCCCACTTTAGAGTTTAACTCTACTCTAGGCGATTAGACTAACAAAGTATGCTTAAGACTCATAACTTCCTCTTGGTTGCAAAAACTCCAGAAATAAACGAATGCGAAGCTCTGGAATCAAACAAAACTGATTCAGGCACTAAGTTAACCAGGAACTTACCCAGTACGACGTCAGGTGCTTCCTAGGCTCCTTCCAGAGTGACATGGTTGACATGGCCTCTGACCACGAACTATGGTGTTCCTCCGGCTTGACCAGTACCTTGAGGTGCTCCTCGGTTGATGATTGGCACTGGTGTCACTCCAAGGTTGAAGCGAACGGGGGTCCCAATTCCCTTCTGTGGACAATTGTTGGTGAAGTGTCCTGGCTCTCGGTAGGTATAGCAAACTCTAGCTCCAGTCTGCTGGTTGTTTCCTGAATTGGGGTTGGTCGGCGCAGGGTTGCGAAAACTCTGGGCAGCTGGACGTGGTGCTGAAACAGGTGTAGGCGTCCTGAATGAGTTCTGTGGTAGAAAACAAGTGAACTATTGAGGAGCTGTTCTCGCTGTCTACTGAGGCTGATGACTCCTTTGTTGAGCCATTCTGCACTTGCAGTGGTTTTACAACTCCTTGCGCTTATCCTCAAGGACTAAAGCTTTGTTGATCAGCTCTTGAAAGTCTCAAAAGGTGTCGGCAATCAAAATGACTTGCAGTCTAGAATTCAGTCCTTTCAGAAAATGACTCTGATGAGCTTTGTTAGTGGCGACATCTTCCGCGGCATAGTGGGCAAGTTGAGAGAATTTGTTGAGGTAGTCCGTTACTGACATGCTTCCCTGTTTGAGTGCACGGAATTCATCCTTCTTCAAATCCATTATTCCTTCTGGCACATGGTACTGGCGAAAAGCTGTGGAAAACTCTTCCCAAGTAATATTTTGTGGCGTCTCATGCACAGCACAGAAGTTTTCCCGCTATTCGGCGGTGATGCCCTCCATCTGATGTGTGGCGTAGAGAACGTTCTCATGATTGCTCCATTGGGTGATCAGCAGCTTCCTTTCGATGATACAGAGCCAATCATCGGCTTCTTCTGATGAGACTTTCCCAGAGAACAACGGCGGACGGGTTCTCATGAACCATCCGAGCTTGGATGTTCCATGGTGACCATGAGTAACTGGGGCAGCATTATTGTTGTGGTTGTTGTTCTGATTATTGTTCATATTCTGCATTTGGTTCATCATGGTGTACATCATCTCTGTCTAAGAGGCCATCAAAGCTTTGAAGTTTTGCATGTCGATCGGAGGCGCTTAGGGTGGAATTGCTCCTCCAGGGGTCAGTTCATTCCCTTCTGAACCATTAGCTCCGGAACCACTAGCAGCAGTGTGATGAGTCTGAATCATCTGGTGAAGCTCCATGGGTTAGATAAGATAGCAAGCACAAGATAAGTTAAGAACTAAGCGTGGGTAGATTAAACCCAACAAACACTTGCACAAGAAATCAACTGAAATACTTTTTATTAATTAAGGGTCTTAGTATGACTGCAACAAATGCCTAAGAGCCTTTGCAGCTCATACTGCACACAAGAAATAAGAGCGAACCTAATCACACAAACTGTCGTTTAAAGGGCGACACTCCTAAACTTAAACGGGTGCAGCTCTAACACTTCTGAGCCTCGACTGACTAAACCTAAACCTTAGCGAACTCAGTCGCTGAGGTAATCTCCACAACCACGGCAGTGCTCCACTCTTTGTAAACTTGGAAGTGGTGGCATCCTTGCAACCGGTCACAGTGCCCGAGATCGCATAACAGAGCAGGCGTCCCCAGTGCCGCACGGTGGTTCCTCTGACTTTGCGGCCTCTACTGGCTCTTCGGGATCCTCCTCCTCTTCAGGGTCTTCCTCTGGATCTTCTTCTGGCTCTTCCTCAGGCTCATCCTAACCGTACAGTGCTACTTCCAGCACTGCGATCCTCTCTTCTGCCCTCTACAAAGCCTCATAGATGCACTCCATCTCTGTGGCGGTCGTCTCCAGGGATTCCTCCTAAGCAGCAGCGAACTGGGCAAGGTACACCACTCTAGCATTGTCTTCTCTATCTGTAGACGGGTAACAAGCTGGTAGATCCACGGCTGCAGCTCGGGGGTGGAAACGGAGGACTGTATCTCGTAGCTCACAAGCGTAGATGTTGCAGATCCTCAAGATAGCAAGGCGCGACGACTCCTGCACTCCTTCTATGAAGTTGATCCTTCTAACTGAGATGTACAAGGGTTGGCTTGCTTTGGTGTCCCTCCTAGCATAGATAGTCAAATGGCGGATCACTCCACAGCTACGATCGTTCTCCATCCAGTTGGTGCCACTGTACATCGATCGGTCGAAGCCTCCAAGCACTTGTAAAAGCTTCCATAACTCGGCAGCAAGTCCTACCTTGTGCTCACCGTAGTTCTGAAGATGAGGCATTTATCAAGACAAACAAGAGGGTAAGAACCCAATTAAAACAGCGAGGAGAGGAGAAATTTCAGTAATAGTTGAGTCAAGAGAGATATAATAGGAGTTAAGCAATTCATTAATCTTGTAAGTTAATTCAGCTTTAAAAAATAGTTTGGACACTCTAAGAACGGCCGATCTAACTAAGGTCAAGACCTACAATCAGTATGGCTCTGATACCACCTCTATTAGGACCCAAAAATACAATTCTAGACCCTCTGTGTATTCTGCACTAGTCCAAGATCACGCTAGTGCACACAGTGTCAACATCGATGAATATCGATTCACACAAATCGAATAATAACATAAGTGATTAATTTGAATAACAAGAATGGTTTTGGCCTTATGGTCGAATTTACATTTATTAAGCCTCGCAGGGCTGGCAATAATTAAATAAGCAGCAGCAGAACAAAATAAACTTCAGTGGGAACCCATCGATTCAACACAGGCAACCGACTGGGATCAAAACCTAACAATCAACACCGTCGTAGTACTCCTCGAAAGTAGGCAATGATTCCTCCACTTCAGCTGGATGGTTTTAGCAAGTATGAGTACACAACCGTACTCGCAGGTCATACCACAGAATGTAATTTATAGATGATGGCTTTTTCCAAAGAGAATAGCTTCTGTGGTTCTTTTGCATTAAAGCAACATTTGCAATTGAATACAAATAATAGATTGAAAACATAATTCAAAACAAATAAACGATAATAATTTAACAGTTGTTTTCACAAAGGACACAAAGCCTAATCAATTTATTTCGCACAGCCATATGACTTATATCACACAACTGTCTCATCCCAAATGTTTTATGAAAACTACCCCTCGTGTGAAATCCCCGAGCATGTCCATGACCGCGGACGTGGCTATTCAAATAGATTGTTTAACACTCTACAGAGGTTGTACACTTTACCCACACGATATAATCAGTGTAGCTAGCACTAATCATAACAAAACTTTTCAGAAATTTCATCTAAACATTGACAGTCCCAATGTGTTTTACTGACGACACTAACACCCACACACGAAATTAGTTCGCCGCATACTATTGGACCTGAAGACGGCGAACCACTCATTGATGTGAGTCACCACGAAGACAGAAACACAACACCACCCTGGCATAGAGCTTAACCTACTATCTTAGTAATCAATGCTGAGATTTCATAACTTACTAAGTTAGGCCTGTCCCATACCAGGCATGTAGTCATACAGTAAGGCTCAGTTTAATGGCGCACAAACTTAAGTCCTTAATTGATTAAGGCAATACTTCCTTATGCGGATCCAACTAGCAAGCTAGCGAGACCTCGTTGTTTGGCCCAATCTTTGACGGTACTCCCTTGTCTGTAACCTCCTAGCTCTTGCGCAGCACAAGAACAACAAGACTTCCTTGATAAATCTAGATAAACCTTCTCCCACGCACACCACAGCACCTGAACAAAGGATAGAAGAACCGAAGTTCCAGTGAGCACAAATCTAACACCACAATTGGATTCAACACACCAAAGAGTAATTCCTCTCGGAATTCTTAAGAACCACACAAACCGTGTGCCACCAAAACTATGGTGATTTTTTGGTATCTATTCCTTAACTCATAACTTGTCAACTCCCCTCTACAATGGGCGATGCCCTGGCCTTATATTGGCACATAAGGGTGCGGCCGATTCTATTTCTAACTCACGTATCATACAAAAACTCTTTCCTAATACAGTAATGAAAATACTTATCTATAACCAAAATATCTCAACTAAAAGAATCCTAAAAACTGATTTGAATTGGTATGGAACCAATCCGAATGTATCTGATCGGGGAAACTGTATGTTATTTTGATCCTAGCCCATCTCTGGCTTTCGATCTTTCCATCTTTTTCACTTGCCATAGTGGTTTTGGGTCACCGGGTTGGAGACGTGGACGTAGACCATCTAGACGTGATCGTAGACCAATTGGTCATGGTCGTGAGCCTCCTGAACGTGGTCGTAGACCATTTGGATGTGGTCGTAGACCACATGGTAGTGGTCGTAGGCCACCTGAACGTGGTCGTAAGCCACCTGGTGCTAGTTGTAGATTGCTCCACCAAATCCGTTGATCTTTGATCTTTATTCGCCAAGTACTCCTCCCACCGATCTTGTTCCGTCGAGTCTTGTTCGGCTTGTCTTCGTTCGACGAGTGCTCCTTCCACCGAGTACTGATCGTAGCTCTCGTGAAACTGATCATAGACCCTTGTAAGCTGATCGTAGATCCTTCAGAACCGGTCGTAGACCATTAGGAACTGGTCGTAGACCATCAGGAACTAGTCGTAGATCCTCCAGAACTGGTCGTAGACCCTCAGGAACTGGTCGTAGACCTTCCTCTCTTCTGGCTCTGCTTGCACCTGGCTCACTCTTGGCCAAATCAGTAACAATACTATTTGGTGTCGTATCATCCCCTCCCCCTTCAAGCGAAACCGTCCTCGATTTCGGGGTAATCTTCAAAGCCTTTTTCTCCTGAACAGCAAACGTGATTTCATATTTGATAGCATGTCCGCCCTTGGTTTTAGCACATGACGTTTGCCTTTATGCTTGAAAGTGTACGTGTTGATTCTCCCAGCATGTGTGACATCATGATCATACTACCACGGCCTTCCAAATAGCAAGCCTGTAACATCCCAATTTTCTGAGCTTGAAAAATCATTTAAATAGTTAGTAGGGAGAAAATTCACCATTTGGATTTATTTGAATTTAATTCAAAAGCTTAATATTGAATTTAGGATCAAAAACATTTAATGTGAATAATCCCAACATGAACAATAGTCAAAACTATTTTATTTGGGTTCTATGTGCTCAGATATATTTTCTAGATTTTTCTAGAATTTTTCTGGGTTCATTTGCTATTTTCTATTGCTTATTTGAATTTCCGGTATTTTACAAATTAGAAAAACTAACTAAATCTCAGATAAAAGCTTCCGGGCCAAATCTCTCCGGCGCAATCCTCTTTTCAGCGTGGCGCCTAGTCCTGTGCCCGTTTCTCATTGACTCGCGCGGCCAGCTCCATGCGCGCTTCACAGACTGGCGACGCGTGGGCCCCACGCGTCAGGTCTTCGTCTCCAAGTCGGCGTCGTCTTTGCGAGCGCCCATGTTCGTCCGCCATTGCCGAGCTTCAAGCTCCGTATGACAACGCAGTTTTTCTATCTAAACCTTTTCTAGAAACCGTGCCAAATCCTATCTCTAACCTCTCCGCACCCATTTCCGTTGAAATCTTATCCCAAATCGTATCCTATCTCCCGGATTTCTGAATTTGGTTTCGTGTTCTTCACGGACTCGATTTGGGGATTTCTTATCGTCGCCTCGGCCTATAAAGCCCCACCCCATGTTCGCCTTGCGCGCAACCAGAGCCGCCATCCACTTCGCCCCGATTGCCCTAGCGCAGCCGCAATCGGAGTTTTAGGGTTTCTCACCGTCGGTCGTTTTCTTCGGATTGCGCCGCCGCCAGTGACGCTCTGCCCCCGTGGAGTACACCGTCGTCCGGGCTACCTCCAGAAACCACCCACGCCGCCTAGACCTCACCGGAGCCCTCATCCAGCAACAACTGAAGCACTCCGCCGCTTAAACCTCGCCACCGGCTGCCACCGACGTCTTCGACCCTCCGCGAGTACACACCTAGGTTCACAATAGTGCCAGCTACCCATTGGTACCACTCATCGCCGGTGGATCGCCGCTGTTCGCCGTTGTCATTTGGTCCAGAGCACCACCAGTCTCCGTCGAGCCACGTGGACGTCCACGTCGTGTCCAGCTCAACCCTCGCGCTCACGTGTCACGTGCGTGGCTGCCTCGTCAGTGCGTGCGTGGCACGGTCCACCGCGCCCAGGTCCCGAGGCTCGGTAGACTTAGTCTACCGTGAGCCGTGAGACTGACATGTGGGACCCACATGTCAGTGTTTTCTTTTTATTTATCTTATTCCCGAAATCCCTGTGCTGACATCATGCTTCCGCAATAATCCGATTTTTCTTTTAAGAAATAATTCGGAAATTCCAGTAAATCCAAAATTAGGGTTTTCTTTTAGATTGAAACTTCCACAGTCCATAACTTTTGCATTCGAACTCCGATTTAGCCCATTCAAATTCCTAAATTTATCTAAATTTGAGATCTATTTATGTAAGATTTTTAATTAATTTTTGGAGTTTTTTTTACTCTGTTATTTATTTATTTTTTGTTTATTTGTTTTGTTTACGAGTAGACGTCGATACGTCGGGGAATTTTGGAGAAGAAGGAGCACCTCAAGATCAAGACCAGTACCTAGACCTTTTCCAAGGCAAGTCATACCTTTGATCATATTAAACCCATTTTTCAAATTACTTTGTTTCAAAGTATTGCATTCTACTTTAATTATTTATTTAAATGCTTTTGGGCATAGTTATTATCCAATCTGTTATAACCACATTGGCTTTGTATGTCATAATCTCTTGTCACCCTAGATTGGTTTATTTTAGTTGGTATTATTGTAGCACCAACGTGGGTTGATTAGATACGAGTACAATTGCTTAGCCATGCTACGAGTCTCATATCTCATTGAGTTGCAAATATTAAAATTGACTAAGTGACTATGGAACTTTGTGTAAAACTGTGTGCTATGTGTTATTTCTTCGTGATAGCATGTGTTGCACTAAAACCAACTGGGTGCTAAAAGATTTGGACTGAGGCAAGTGGTGGATACTAAGTGATTTGGTGGACTTTGTGAATGGGAATGATAATCTTTGTGACATAGTTAGAAAATGGAAGTCTTGCCTTGGTCAATTAAAGACTTAACATTGTGCGCCATTGAACTGAGTCTTACTGTACGATCACATGCTTGATGGGACGGGCCTAACATAGTAGGTTATGGAGTCTCGACATTGATGTTCAGGTGGATAGGTTAGGCTTCGTGACAGGGTGGAGGTGTGACTACCTGGTAGTTGCATCGCGGGATGGTTCGCCGCTTCCCTGTCCAGCGGTGTGTGTCGGACTGGCTTTCTTTGTGGGTTGGTCTGGCGGTAAAGCACATTGGGAATGTCAATGTTTGAGACGAAGTTTCTGAACTGTTTTGTTACGATTGGTGCTAGCTACACTAGTTGTATCGTGTGGGTAAAGTGTACAAACTCTGCAGAGTGTTAAATCAATCTATTCGAATAGTCGCGTCTGTGGTCATGGACATGCTCGGGGATTTCACACGAGTGGTAGTTTTCATAAAATGCTTGGGATGGGAGCTATGTGATCTAAGTCATATGGCTATGTGAAATAAACTGCTTAGCTTTGTGTCTTTGTGAAAACAACTGTTAAATTAATATTGTCTATTTGTTTTGAACTATGCTTTCAATCTATTATTGTATTCCATTGCAAATGTTGTATTTCTGCAAAATAACCACAGAAGCCTTTTCTTTTGGAATAAGCCTACATCTATAAATTGCATTTTGTGGTATGATTTGCGAGTACAGTTGTGTACTCACACTTGTTGTAAAACTTGCGTCCAAACCTACAAAAGAAGAGGAGTCTACGTCTGCTTTCGAGGAGGAGTTCGTCGAAGGTTGCTGATCGTTAAGGTCTGGATCCCAGTTGGTTGCCTGTGGTGAATTGATGGGATCTACGCTGAAGTTATTTCTGTTCCGCTACTATTTTACTCTCTATTAGCCCTGCGTGGCTCAATAAGTGTAAACTCGACCATAAGGTCAAAACCAGTATTTATTATTCAAATTAATCGTTTACTTTATTTATCGCTTGTGTGGATCGATATTCACCTGTGTTGACACTGTGTGCACTAGCGTGATCCTGGACTAGTGCATTATACACAGAGGGTCCAGAATCGTAATTTTGGGTCCCGACAAAGCCGCGGACTTCTAATGGCAAAATATCGCACTCTACATGATCAACATACTCACCAACTGAAAACGACACACGTACCTTATGTGTTATTTTCAGCTTTCTAGCCTTATTCAACCAACCCACATAATGAGGTTCAGAATGCCTCCATGTGGACAGCCCCAACGCGTATACCAAATCTTTGCTAATCATGTTGGCGAAACTTCCACCGTCGATGATCAGCTTGCAGCCGTGCCTTTGACTTCGCATTGAGTTTTGAACAAACTCCAACGCTGCCCTTTTGCCTCCTTGGCAACACCATCGACTTGCACCTTCTTGGCTTGGATGTTTAGCCCACTAGTCGGTGCATCCTCCTCCTTCGGTTGGTCGGGGGTAGAAAAATTCTCAGTACCCTCGCCCTGTAGCTTCACTTCTTCTTTTGTTGTAGTCGAACCACTATTAGTAGTAGCAGCAATTTTTTCTTCGCAATAGCAGCTTGTGCACGATCTCTTCCTTGATGATCAGTCAAATACTGCTCAGAAGTGTATAACTTGACGTAATAACGTCGTCCTTGCTGAACAAAGGTATACAACTGGTGCGAAGAAATCACGTAAATATCAAAATAATCCTTTTGTCACTTCCTCTGATCGGTCCATGGCTTTCCAAGCAGCAACGAGCACACGTGCATATGTGGAGGAAGCACATCACACACCACCACATCAGTAAGACCACACAATGTGAACAGTACCTCGACGCTATTTTTTATCACAAGGTATTGATCTTGCCATCAAATCTTGTATGGTTTTGGATGCGGTATCACTTAGAGCTTCAATCGGTCAACGAAGGTTTGACTTGCCAAGTTCATGGAAGTCAACTTATCTACCATCACAGTGCTTGTTGTAGTTCCCACTTGACATCGCGCATAGAATTGAGATGAACAAATCTTATGCAATGGATCACTCGCATAGGAGTTCAGATTGAACCCTAGAGAGTAATCCGTCTTCATGTATTCCGCCTTCATCCCTTCTGCGATCAACAAGAAAATTCAGCACGTACCATGATCAATCTGTGCTCTGATACCACCTGATGCGGATCCAACTAGCAAGCTAGCGGGATCTCGTTGTTTGATGTCAGACCCGGGAGTAACATCCCAGATCCTCTGTGCATTTCTGAACTAGTCCCATGATCAGTCGTTAGTTCACACAGTAAACAAATATGGTAACAAATTCATATCACAACTTTATTAATAATCAACAGAGTTTATTACAAAAGAGGCTTACAGCCAACAATAAAGAACACAGCGGAAGACAAAGATGTAGTAGAGTCCAGCAATCTGCCACAGGCAATCGACTGGGGCAGCGGCCTAGTCGTCACGATCCACACTTGTAGTGAAGTCCTTCTCCTCTGAAATTTTGTTTGCATAAAGCAAGTATGAGCACAACTTCCGTGCTCGCAAGTTACACCCGTTAAATAACAGAATGACATGCATACATGGATGTAACAAAGGATGGCTTGCAGGGTTATTTGCATAAAGCAGCATTTTCTTTAAATACTTGTACTAGATTCCAAGGCAGTTATTTTATAACTACAAATCATTTTATAAATTCTCACTTTTATAGTCAGATAACATTCATACATGAATGGTGAAGGATACCCTCATATCACATGGCTTCCTGCCCAATTTCCCGATTGGTTATATATCCAAATCATTTTATAAAGTTATTTGAAAACAAAACCAAAGTCTAACTTTGAGTAGTTCTGCTAGCATGTCCGTAACTGTGGACACGGCTATTCGAATAGTTTTACACTCTGCAGAGGTTGTACAGCTTTACCCACAAGAGATAATCAACTTTTAATGTCCGTCTGACACACTTCCGAAGGTGTGCGACTAAGTGATTATCACGAGGCCTTTACAATGCGTCATTCCACCGCAGTTACCCCTCGCTAAGGTTTCGCCACCCCCTTTGGAATAAAGACCTCCGGGTTTGGGCCCCCTCTTGCGCTAGGTGGGACTCACATAAGTCGTAACATGACTACCCATTGCATCTGTAGGGAACGACCACGGTGAAATATTGCAGATTAATTAGCCAGGTCCTGCCCATACAGGACATGTGGTAGTACGATAAGGCATAGCATCATGCGCTCGAAGACCGGTCCTTAACTGACTTGGGCGTCTTCCAATGAAAACCCTGGGCCTTAACCCTAACCAGATTAAGCCCGTGCATAAACTTGCACCTACCAATCATCCATTTCGCCCAAGTCCAAACCCATTTTTGATTTTATTTAGAGTAAAACCCTCTTTAAAAACCTTCTATGGTAAAACAATACCATAGAACCAATTTAAATCAAATTTGGAAGATTTAGCTAAAATTTCCCAAATACAAGATTTGATCTAAGCATTGGCTAAGCATTTAATTATTTTCAATATTATTTTATCTAATGGTGATAAGGAAATAATAATCAATATTAAAATTGGCTATACACAAAGAATTGGAATAACTAAGTATTTAAACAGGGGATTAAAATAACTGGATAAAAATTATGCATGCAATAGTAATTTAGAAACAGAATTAAATAATTTGAAATAGTAGGATCAATATGATCAAGGGTATAACTTGCCTCACTTGATTAGATGTTATTTTCCTTAACAGATCAACTGGTACTAAGGTGATGTTGTTTTTAAACGGCGTTGAAATCCGGTCGTCCGTAGTCGTCGAAATCTATACGCGTAAACGATCCGAATTCAAATAATATTCTAATAAAATCCAAATAAAATCCAAAAATTATAAATTAAATTCTACTAGGAAGGTATCGACTTTATATGAAGTTAGGGAGTTGAATCGACGGAATCGGAGCTCGTATGAAGGAGAACAAACATCCGGAAGGTTGATTATCACATGAAAAGATGAAATTCCGAATTTCAGAATTTAAGGAATTATTTTTCTGGAGGAAATCCCTTTATTGTGTTAGCATGATGTCTGCAGGTGGGAAAATAATTTTTTGGCTGAATTTATTTTGTAAAGAAAAATGGTTGGAGTCAATGACATGTGGGCCCGGGTCCACGAAAATGGGTTTGGTCCACGGTGGACCGGCCCAATGAATAGTGACAGTCACGCAAGCGCACACGTGGGCTTGGGGTGGTGAGGTGACCGTGACATGGCAGTGACGAATTCTTGCGAAATTCAAAATTTTGTTTGAATAGAAAGGTAGATAATATTGAAAGAAACATGTAGGTAAAAGGGTTCGAGCAATTACCCAACGGATGAAGAGATCGGGCTCGACGAAGTTCTCATCGGACTTAGGGAAGAAGATGTGGTTGGTGGTGAAACATTAAATAAATCAAAATTTCACTTGAATAGAAATGTGGAGAATCTCAATAGGAACTCACCGGTCAAATTTGGTGCATAACGGAGCAACGGATGAGCAGATCGGGCTCGCCGGAGTTGGAGAAGAAGACCGTCGGTACTTTTGTGGCCGCGGTGAACCAACAGGATAATCCAAATTCGGCTTGAATAGAAATGTAGAGAATCTAGAGAGGAACTCACTGGTAAAATTTGGCGAACAACGGAGCTACGGATGAGGAGATCGGGCTCGCCGGAGTTGTCGCCGGAGTTGGAGAAGAAGGGCTAGCAGAGGGGGCTCCAGTCGGATTTTGGCAAATCTGAGCGAGAGGGATGTGGGGAATGGGGTGGAGAGGCTACGGTTCAATTTATAAAAGAAAGAGTAGCGGTTTGGCGGAATTCTTCGCGGAGTTATTGGAAATAATGCCTCATTGGAGTTCTTGTAGCACACAGAATATTCCAAGGAATATTCTTTTTCAAAATTCGAAAAGACACCAATTAATTCCGAAAAAATAGCAGCTTAATTCCAAAAAAATCCAAAATAAATCACAGATATTAAATACAATATTCTAAACTCAAATAAAATATTAATTATAATAATAAAAATTTAATTATTACACAGTGATTATTTTTATATTACTAAAAACTGTTTTTTAACTTGGAAAATAGTAATATAGGTCGAAAAATTCAATGAATTTTCAGAGTAGTTAAATAGGGTATTTTTAGATTAAATAAATTATTTTCAACACAAATTTGGTTTTTATTTGCGGACAACAATTCATTTTTAATTGCTAGATATTACAAAAATCAAAAAAAGACTTTTAGAAAATACCAAATAGATTTCCAAAATTCTAGAAAAATTCACAAAAATATCTTGAATTATTTTGAACTTAACAAAAATAATTACAACTTAAATTTTTCCTTTATTTTTAAATAGTAATTATTTTTGTTTTAGAATAAATAGTAAAAAGCTTTTTAAAATTCCAAAAAATTCCAGAAATTACTTAAAATTTTATTTTTCACTTTAAATCTAATAAAAACTCATAAAACTCAATAAATTTTATTTTTGGCTTTTAAAATCTTAGAAATTCAAGAAAACTAGGAAAATAGTATTGAAACTCAAAAAATCCGATAAAAATAATTTTATTTATTTTTATTTTGGTAACAGAACTTTGGGATGTTACATTTGACCCAATATTTCACGGTACTCCCTTGTCGGTAACCTCCTAGCTCTTGCGCAGCACAAGAACAATAGGACTTCCTTGATAAATCTGGATAAACCTTCTCCCTCGCACACCACAGCACGTGAACAAAGGGTAGAAGAACCGAAGTCCAGCGAGCACAAATCCAACACCACAATTGGATTCAACACACCAAAGAGTAATTCCTCTCGAAATTCTCAAGAACCACACCAATCGTATGCCACCAAAACCATGGTGATTTTCTAGTATCTATTACTTACCTCATAACTTGTCAACTCCCCTCTACAATGGGTGATGCCCTGGACTTATATTGGCACCTAAGGGTGCGGTCGATTCTATCTCTAACTCACGTATCATACAAAGACTCTTTCCTAATACAGTTATGGAAATAATACAACCGATTCCAACGAAGAGATATACTATACTTATCTATAACTGAAATATCTCAACTAAAAGAATCCTAAAAACTGATTTGAATTGGTATAGAACCAATCCGGATGTATCTGATCGGGGAAACCGTATGTTCTTCTGATCCTGACCCATCTGATTATTTCATCTTTTTCACTTGCCATAGTGGTTTTGGGTCACCGGGTTGGAGACATGGACGTAGACCATCTGGACATGGTCGTAGACTGACTGGTCGTGGTCGTGGGCCTCTTGAACATGGTCGTAGACCACATGGTAGTTGTCGTAGGCCACCTGGTGCTGGTCGTAGATTGCTCTCACCAAGTACTTTTGATGCCGAGTACTGTTGCCACTGAGTACTCCTCCCACCGAGTATTGTTCCCAGCGAGTACTCCTTCCACTGAAAATTGTTCTCGTCGAGTATTGTTCCCGGCTCGAGTACTGTTCCCGACGAGTGTTCCTTCCACCGAGTACTGGTCGTAGCTCTCGTGAAACTGGTCGTAGACCTTTGTCAGCTAGTCATAGATCGTTCAGAACTGGTCGTAGACCAACAGGAACCGGTCGTAGATCCTCCAGAACTGGTCGTAGACCATCAGGAATTGGTCATAGATCCTCCAGAACTGGTTGTGGACCTTCTGAAACTGGTCGTAGACCCTCAGGAACTGGTCGTAGACCTTCCTCTCTTCTGGCTCTACTTGCACCTGGCTCACTCTTGGCCAAATCAGTAACAATGCTATTTAGTGCCGTATTACTTCTAATTTCTAACTATGTCACGAAGATTATCATTCTTAATCACAAAGCTCCACCATATCACACAGTTCCAACCACTTGCCTCAGTATAAATCTTTTCCCACCCAGTTGATTAAGTACAACACATGCCATCAATTGTAATAGCACACAGCATACACAGTTTTATCACAAAGTTTCATATTCGCTTAGTCAAATTTATATTTGCGACTCACATGAAATGATAACTCGTTGCTTGATTAAGCAAACTAATCGCATCTAAACAACCCAGGTTGGTACTACGATAATACCAACTAAATAATAAACCAATCTAGGGTGACAAAAGAAAATCACATAACAATAGACAAGGTGGATATAAACAATTAGAATAAATAACTAATCTAAAAGCATTTAAATAATTACTTAAAGTACATGCAACAATTTGAATCAACATAATTTCTAACTTTCTATGAAATAGATATTAGTACTGGTCTGTGGTCTTGGTGAACTCCCTCTTCCTCAAAATCTCCCGAAGTAGCAACGTCTACTCGTAAACAAAATAAATAAACAAAAATAAGTAAAACAGAGAAGAAAAAACTCCAAAAATTAAATAAAAATCTTAATAAAATAGATCTCGAATTTAGATGAATTTAGAAATTTGAATGGGCTCAATCGGAGTTTGGATGAAGAAGATATGTCTTTTGGAATATCTAAACCTAAAGAAAATACTCAAAAAGGAATTTATTGAATTTCTAGATTTATTTTTCTACTGGAAAATCGATTAGTGACATCAGCTGACATAAGCCCTGGGATTTTCGGAATTAAAAAGAAATCCAGAGAAAATGGCTGAGGCTAACATGTGGGACCCACTTGTCATAGAGATGGTCTACGATAGACTAGGTTTATTAGAGATTGGATCTAGGGTCCAGGCTTGGGTGGCATGCATGTGCACGTGGCGGCTGAGTCAGCGCACATGTGGGCTAACACACACGCGTGGATGCTAATGTGGCCGGTTACGTGGACAACCATGTTGACGATCAACGGTGAAGAGCCTTGGGACCCTATGGCTCCGACGAATGGGGCTTCGCCGGTGATGAGTGGTACTAGTAGGTAGCTGAGGTTATTGCAAACCTATAGGTGCACCTCCGGGTGGTCGAGGACAACAGTGGTGGCCGGCGGCGAGCTTCAAGCGGAGAAGCAACTCGGCTGTTGTCGGACTTCCGCTCCAGTGACGCTCTGGTAACACGAAGAGGTCCTCGAGGTAGCCCGCATGATGGTGATCACGATGGCGCAGACCACGTTGACAAGGCGACACAGATGGCGGCGCAATTCGAAGAAAACAACCAGTGGTGACAAAACTCTAAAAGCTAGATTGCAGCGGTGCTCCACCAACCAGTGTGCCCCTGCCCTCCTTTTATAGACGTCCTTATAATGGGCTTCTACGAATAGAGGTCCATTAGGACTCAATGCCCAGTCTAATTCGGATCCAATCCGAATTAGGCTTCAGCCCCTTAAGTGTGTGACCCTATGGTTCACGTATGTTTAGACATGACGCAAGTACACATACTTGGTCAATAGTTGGTAGTGGCCTCTAGCAAGACGTGCCAACTCCTAAACGCACGTAAAGATCATATCGGACGAACCATCACAACGTTATGTACATGCCAATCCCTTTGCCTCACGATATTCGGTCGAGCTCCAAGTCGACCACTCTTTCGATCCGTGATCGGAATCCCTTACTAGGTTAACTCTTAACCTTAAGTAGCATGGTCATGCATTTGGATCCGATCACTCGAGGGCCCGAGATATCTCTCGGTAGAGAGGGCAAATCCCATCTCGATCGACCATGCCTCGCGACATGCTTCATGACAAACCCGAAAGCTACCTTTATAACTACCCGATTCACTGAGTAGCGTTTGATAGCCCCTAAGTAGGTCGATTCACATCTCAAGTACATGCGACAATCTCAGGTCTAAGGACAAGGCGTACACATTGTGTAGAGAGAGCCATAAGAATAATTACTATGTCTAATGTTGGGTCGGTCCAACCCCATGTTCTAAACATGTGTCCACATTATTGGTTTGACATCTCCATGTCTATGACCCGTGAAACATGGTCATCAACCGATACATGTGCTAATCCATCATTCACGTGTGTCCTCACATGAACTCCGACTAGAGACAACTTTAGAATAACCATACAAGTAAAAAGTTTCACAAACAAGTCACATACTTGTTAATCAACACAAAGGTAATATTCAAGGAACATTTATTAAATCATGGATACAACGAAATATCATCATCAATATGATTGCCTCTAGGGCATATCTCCAACAGGTTTGAGGGGCATGGCGACTTGAGGTTTTGGGGTGCGAGTAGAAGGCGATCCTAGGGGGCCTTTTATAGGGGCTTGGGCGAGCCGGATTTGGAAACGTCCAAATCGAATCCGAGATGAACACGAGATAGATTTGGAGATTCAAACGATTTTGGGATAAGATTTTAACCAAAACGAGTGCGGGAAGGATTGGGATAAAGATTGGTGGGGTCGGCGCAAAGAAATCAGGTCGCAACGACTATTGTTGGACAAAGCTTCAATGGCCTTCAATGGCGGTAGCGACGGGAGCCCGCGTGAGAAAGAAGACGCGAGGACAAAGACACTGTGGGGCCCACAGGTCAGCGAGCGTGAGGCTGCACGCGCGTACTCCAAGCCACGCAGAGAGAAAGGCCATGTGGGCCGAGCAGAACCGAAGAGGAAATGGGTCGATCCAAAAGGAATCCAGTCCATTTGAGTTTCTAAGATTAATAATAGTTTTTGTATTTTAGAAAATACAGTAAAGGCAAAAGGGAAATAGAAAAATAGCAAATGAACTCAGAAAAATATAGAAAATATTTCTAAGCACATAGAAACCAAATAAAATAGTTTTGATAATTGTTGATGTTGACATTAATCATATCAAATGATTTTGATACTGAAAGTCCATGTTAAGCTTTGAATTAAAATTCAAATGAAACTCAAAGGTGAATTTTCCCACTACTAACTATTCAAAGGATTTTTAAAGCTCAGAAAATTGGGATGTTACAACATCAACAAGGCGTGCACCTTTGAACCTAGCCCAACATCGTACCGCCCCACAATTCCAACAACGACCCTGGGCTCATCCCATCCAAAGGTCAACTTAATCCTCATCACAAGAGTATATTCACTTCCATGCCAACAAAGTCGACACCACCACCCGTTTGGCTAATCGGCCCACTAGTAAATATACGTACAACTTTATCTATCTACATTCAACAATACGAACAAAATATTGCAAAGTCAGTACTTCATGACATAGGTACGAACTACCACACATACTAAATAGGCCTTTTTGGAAGAAATGTTTCATAAACGAATACGATCTAGTAAAAAAAAAGCCGCCTGTTCTAGAAGAAACGTTTTCCTCGATCGACAACCTAGATTACTTCTTTGTTAAAGAAGAACATATCCCTTAATTTTTCCACATGTACTATCTAGACCACCAGTTCACTATCAGACGACAAAGTTGCAAGCTTGCAATAATGCAATTTGAAGTACATGTGTCCTCAATTGCAACACACCATTTGCAACAACAAAAAAACTATAAATGCAAAAACCATCCATTTATGTCAAACAAACTTGCTAAGCAAAGAAACATAAGCATGAGATGTTTCCAGGACAAATATTTTATCAAGGTTGTCTTTTTTAAAAGAAGATGCAACTTGGGAAACGCAACAATTCTCCTAAAAAAGAAAAATGCAAGGATATATATTCACCAATCTTAAGTTATGTTTTTTGTTAAAATATTATTTGAGTTGTAGATATCAAAACTTAAGCTCATCACACAAAAACCATAACTAATTGAACCAGGCATGAGAACTCTGAAAGGCTCAAGTCAAAAAGAGTGAAAGCAACCCATCTAGGCAGAAATCCATGCGAATGATCAAACCAAATAATACGTGAAGTTAGTGGGCAAGGACTAGCCAAATACTATGATCCTATCTCTAACTATCCACAACAATTACTACACATACATTAAAATTTCAAGCCACAACAATTTAACTAATAGTGCACTACACCAACAATTGAGAGACTTCTTTTTATTCTTCTCATTCTTCTCCACACCTGGCTGGGGATTTTTATCTTTTCGATCAATGGCTTCATACCATTCGTTCGCTTCATTAGCGGCTGCATATTTGTCTGCCATGTCGAAAAGTTTGACGGTCGTTCGTGGAGGATGTATTGCAATATCCTCCGTAAACCGGCAATTCCTTAGCCCTACTTTAAAAGCCTCGATGACAAAAGACTCTGTGATCTCTGAGATAGAGTTTCAAACCTGATTGAATCTCTTGATATACTGTCGAAGAGTTTCATTGGTTTTCTGCTTCATCCGATGAAGATCATCCTCCTTCCTGGAGCGGTCGTACGTCCCTTGAAAGTTGGCGATCAGAGTATCGCAGAGCTGCTTCCAAGTGTAAAGGGCAGACCCTTCTAGGATCGCGGGCAAGTAATTTGCCATCACATTGTCACTACCTCCAGCAGCTTTGATGGCGGTAGAATATATTTGAAGAAATTCTAATAGGTTCTGAGTCCCATTGAACTTCTCTATGTTGGCTGGTCGGAACCTGTCCGGACAATGAACAGCTTGGAGACCTACTGAAAATGCTCGGCATCCCATAATGGAATCGTGGCGCCTTCTCTGAAAAGGAGCCAGATTATGGTCAATTAGGGATAGCTTCCTCGGGTTTGCATACCTAGGATCCGGTGTCCCAATCCGGTTGTATACATTATGATAACGTCTTTGACCACCTACTTGGTTCAGGTGATGCCTGAGATTGCCCGAACCAAGTGGTCGTTCCTCTTAACGAGGAGGAGTGGCTTCTGTGAAGAGTCGTCTTCCTTCATGATTCCCTGGACAGAACATACGAGGGGGTCTTGGTGTCGGTCGGTCCTCCGTTTGACCATGTTGTCCCTGACTAAGAGAGGAGCGCTGGGACGAAGTCATCGTGTGACTTTGCAAGTTCCTTCGCTCCCGGTACATTTTTGTACGTTGCATGTTTGTTGGATGATTTTTGACACCTGGCCTGCAAGCTGAGCATAACCTGGAGTTCCTGCTAAAGCAGGATCTGGATTATTTAGAATATTCTGGATTCATTGCAGGTTTTGTATTGTTACCGAAGGTCTGGGAGGGTTCCCGCTAGCAGTGGGTGTCTGATGACTTGAACTTTCCCCCGACCTTTTGGTTGGTTCCGTCCGACCAGTTACGTGAGGTAGGGCAAAACTAGGTGAATTAACTAATGGAAGTCCATCAATTCTGTTACCTCTGGTATTTGGTGCTTGAGGGTCTATACCATTTCCACCAATAGGTGGTGGTGAGGAAGATTGTGTAGGACCGTACACGATATTTTGATCTGTATCTCCGATCGCGTTGACCTCGAGCCTCCAGCAGCGATCTTCCGACGAGCTTTCATCGTAACTAATGGAGAGCCTTACAGTGCTTCTGCAAGGAGTTTCCACAATGGAGAATGATCGGAGATTAATACCTCCTAAGGTTTTTGTGGTGGACTTGGCCTGATCCAGTGGATTGCCGACTGTATGCTGAGCCTTATCATTACCACTTGGCCTACGACCAGTGGGAGTTTTATCAACACCGTTACCAAATGTCGATTAGCCCCTGGAATAGCCAAAAGTTGTTGATGAGTACCTGTCAGCCATAATCGTATCGAGAGTACCTTGATCTTCGAGTTGTAGTGCTGAGCTTTTGTCACCTTTTTCGCCAGTCGGAAAGACCGGGCTTGCAGAGGTCTTTGGGCGTTCCGAACTGGTTAGAACGGTTGGTTCCTCTGAAGACGCCATTGGTGGCGTGTCTTCCTCCATTTGGTCAATCTCGCTGGCCTCAGCAAACGTTGAGCCTGCGATGAAGGAGGAAGATGACGACATTGTGTCATGTTCCATGGTGCGAATGCATGCATCTATGTCGAGGTTGGAATAGTCTGCAAGTCAAACCAGTTTTTCTCATCCCAAGTCCCTACCATGTTCGCATGAGCGATGATGGGGCGAAGGAGGTGGATGAGGAATGCTTGAGCGATGTAATCTTCAAGAACTCAACGCCTTCTTCCCTACGGACGGCACCAGCTGTCGACGATCGAGTCGTCGATCTTACAAAATAAATAGAGGAAAATGGAAAAGAGTTTTTGGGAGAGAATGGGTCTCCTCTTTATTCTTATGAACTCGATCCTTTACAGGGGGTGCCCTTGACAAGGCGGTGAACTAATCCTAATTACACTGAGCGTAATGCTTGCTATGCTATTGAATCAGACTTGAAACATAAATCTAATGCCTCTTGTCGTGCTTCAATCTCTCTATATCTCTCCCTCGTTCCTCTGTGCTCCATCTTTAAATAACCATTGAAGAGGTAGCAGTTACTTCTGGAGAAGACGCTTGTTGGAAAGGGTCACGACTGGTCAGAACGAGGCAACAGTTGACGAAGTATCAATCGTTCATACGATTAAATGTCTGAGAGACATTCAACCATATGATGGTGGTTGTCAGTGTCTTAGGATCATGAAATATCGCGTGGCATGAAACAAATATGACATGTATTCCATTCATCACACGACAAAGAATATGCCTAGAGTTAGATCCAAATACCAGTTTATTGCTTCTACGAGCAGTCATCTAGCCGGGGACTGGGTACAGGACCTTTTCGACCAAGGTAGTACCCACAGTGTAACCTCTGAAATCCTTACGACCACTGAGATCATTAGCCTTAGGGGTTACGACCACGAAGACATATGGTCTTTTATTATGTATTAAAGTAATACATAGAGATTTTAATCCTCATCAGTTGTCTTTATTGAAAGAAGATGCAACTAAGGAAACGCAACAATTCTCCTAAAAAAGAAAAATGCAAGGATATATATTCACCAATCTTAAGTTGTGTTTTTTGTTAAAATATTATTTGAGTTGTAGATATCAAAACTTAAGCTCATCACACAAAAACCATAACTAATTGAACCAGGCATGAGAACTCTGAAAGGCTCAAGTCAAAAAGAGTGAAAGCAACCCATCTAGGCAGAAATCCATGCGAATGATCAAACCAAATAATACGTGAAGTTAGTGGGCAAGGACTAGCTAAATACTATGATCCTATCTCTAACTATCCACAACAATTACTACACATACATTAAAATTTCAAGCCACAACAATTTAACTAATAGTGCACTACACCAACTATCCAGCTTCAATCCATTCCAACACTAAATTACTACAGCCCGTAAATTACGCATTCTTACCCAACTGCATCATCCATCTGGGCTGATTGTAATGAAATTCTCCAAGCCCTCAACCATTACTAATTAGCACTCACACGGGTAGATCCAAAAAATCTTGTCTACACTCCGACGTGCGAACAATGCATGCACACACTCAACTACAATTCACTCTGACGTGCGAACAAATAAAGGAATTCCTCTGAAATAACCAATTCGGCCAAAACCCTAATTCAACAAAACTAGCCGATTTAATCCGAAATAAATGGAGGGAATATGTGAGATTACCTCGGGGTATGATCTCCACAGGTTTTAGAACTTTGAAACGCCCCAAATTCGTCAGATTTGGGGAGGAGAGAAGGCACTCGAGTGGGAAGGGGTGGCTTTGGGGAAAATGAAGAACGGGATTGGTTCCGTCACCTAAATAACCCCTGTCATGCCACGTGTGTTGGCGCGACAAGGCAAGCTCGTCACGCCATTCTTCTTGGCATGACAACCGCCACGCATGCCCTCCAGACTGGCACGCTGTGCGAGTAAGGGCTTGCGTGGCAGGTTTGGCCACGTCGATGTCGATGGCGTAACAGAATGGTTTGCCCACGCCACGAAGAGTGGTGTGATCAAAGGGTCTAGAATTGAAAATAAAATTCGCGATGGTTAACTTTAAAATATTATTAAAAAGGATTAAATAAAAAAAATCCATCTGATGAAGAGGTTTGTCTGACACGAGGGGCCCACAAAGGGTGAGACCGAAGAGCCTCGTTCCAAGCCGCACAATGAAGAGTGAGACGAGACTACGAGAGGAAGCAAGTTCCGCCGTGTTTCCTATCTCGCTTTCTCGCTCGCTCTCCTCTCGGTCCCGCAAGGCTGGACGCGACATACGCGCATGAATCTCCTGGAGAGCTGCCGAGAGAATCCCAACCCACGCGCCTCCAGTTCGTCCCCGCGACCCACAATCCTCCCTCGATTTTAGTCGGGTTGGGTGGAACCATTAGGGTTTCTTCGCCGGCAATCTCCGCGGGCAGGTACTCTCCGTCCTCGAATCGCTCGATTTCCGTTGTCTTAACGGTGTTCGTTGTGTTCAAGATTGGATTTCGGCGCCGCCTGTGTGCGCTAGATCTCATCTCTTGCCTTCGCTGTGCAAAATTCCCACGAAATAGGGCGCTTTGTAGTGAGGGGTTTCTTCATGCCCTGTCGTACTCTTATCAATTCGCCGTTAGGAGATTGCGGTAGCAGGTTTTTCTGCCTTGCTTGTTATGTTTGTATTTGTGCTGGTCTGAAAGAACGGATTTCTAGTATTTAGGTTTAAGGAGGATATGTATGCTATCGAGATGCCCTTGTAGGTTCTGTGATTACTTTATCGAGCTGCAGCGAATTTTAGCATTATTAAAGCATCTGATGCTTTCGTTACCAGGTGTGTTCTTCGTTGCTAGTTGCAACTATGGATGATGGGGACCTTGATTTCTCAAACCCGGACGCATTCCTGTGCCCGACCGATGGCACCGATCTCCCCGGCAGCTGCTCCATGGATAGCTATTTCGATGACATCTTGAAAGATACAGAGCACCATGCTTGCACTCACACCCACACCTGCAACCCACCTGTTCATGATCTTTCCCACACCCACACATGTGTCCATGTCCACACCAAGATCGTCTCGGCCCCGTCAGATTCTGAGTCCCCAGCTGAGAACAATGTCTCCAAGAAGCGTCCATCTGGTAATCGGGCAGCTGTGAGGAAGTACCGGGAAAAGAAGAAAGCTCACACCGCGTCGTTGGAGGAAGAGGTGGCTAATTTGAAGGCTTTAAACCTGCAGCTCGTGAAGAAGCTTCAGAATCATGCCGCACTTGAGGCAGAGGTAGCCCGGCTTCGTTGTCTTCTTGTTGATATTAGAGGGAGAATCGAAGGGGAGATTGGTGCTTTCCCTTATCAGAGGCCTGTGAAGAACATTGATTTGGTTTCTAGCGTTGACCAGGGAAGTTATCTTGGTGGTGCGCAGGTTATGAATTCCTGTGATTTCAGATGCAATGATCAGATGTATTGCAGTCCAGGAATGCAGGTGAGAACAATGGGTGAGGATGGTTCTATGAGTGGTCAGGTATTGGGGCAAGGTGCCTGTGATGTTGCGAATATTCAATGCACGGGGAGTGCAAAATCTGGATCCACAAAGCTCCCAGGTTGTGGGGGTATGGGTACAATGCCTGCTGGCTGTTTGCCAAATGTTGAAAATAACTGAAGGTTAGTTATGTTCCTCTTTTGCTATTCTTTAGACATTCTTTTTTTGGCCTGTCAATATGTTAAAATTCTATACAAATATGTAAACTCATGAGGGTAAAGGGCAGATGTTTGCGCTGTCTATAGTCTTCTGATAAGAGCATAACTCAATTTTGTGCTATTGAACCACTATTCTGCAGTGCATTTGATTTGCTGCGGTCTAGTTGGATATATTTTGATTTAGTGACTTGGCACCTGGTTTTGACTAAAGACGAGAGTTTCCCCCCATATCCACCCATAGCCAGAGTGCTAATGCCTAATGATATGTTTTTGGCTGGATGTCTACTACCTCTTTAAAGGCACCATAAAGGCATAAACCTGATTGATACATGAAATCTAAGTAACTGCTATGTGCTATCTTTGGATCACATAACATTCTTGTGGAGGAAAAATAACACATGGTTTTATTAGAAACTAGCAACATGATACTTGTGCAGTTGTGCTTGGTTCCTTGAACTTATCAGTTATCACAAGCTGATTGGGGACAAAGACTAATTATCTGTTTCCATGTATCCTTATAATCATAGTCATCTTTGGTGAGTCAAGTGATACTAAAACTACAAGGACCTAGGTGCTTTGTACAATAATCTGCATTAGTTTGTGTTTATAAATTCAGTACCGGCGTTTGATTCACTTTCTTGTTTCATCATGTTTTAGCTTGCTAGAAATGCTTCCTGCCACAGCACTAGTTCTGTCACATAAACATTCCAGCTTGCTAGTTGCTAGAAATGTTTTAGTGCAGAGTATGTTTCAAAAAAATGATTATTAGGACAGTACGTCATCTTCAATATCCTGGTGTACTTGTGACTCAAGGTTTTCGGTCATGGTACCAAAGAAAGCAGTTCTTGCAGCAACACCTAAAAATTTTGTTATTATGAAGAGTTCTTCATAGGAGCTTGATGTTAACATCATTAGCATTTTGAGATTGAAACTAGTAATTGTCACTAAAAACCTTGTTCATTTATGAAGGTAGTGCTTCATATTATTTTATAATGCACTGGCCTTTCCCTATCGTTGATTTACTTATTTTTGTTTAGGCTGTTTTAATTATGAACAGTGATGCATGGCTTTCTGTGACATGTGCATTTGATGCTCCACTTGGTGTATGTAATAATAACAGCATGTAGTGCAGCAGTGCCTCCATAATTCGTCACTGAATGTAGTTTTTGTTCATCCCGAGTTATGAAACTGAAAGTCAAGGTGAAAAAAATGAGTTAATATCTCAGCAAATAATGCTATGTTCTCCCAATAGTCTTTAGGTGTATTCACTACTTCCTACTCACCTTAGTATGTGGTTTCTACCTAGTTAATTTACAAGGTGCAAACCTATTCTGTCGTGGCAATTTATTCGTTGGTATGTTTCCACTTTTCCACCATTGGAAACTTCTTAAAGTCGGTACTGATGTTTGGTTCAGGACTCCAGTAACACACATGCTACTGCTCTTTTTCAGGATTTCTGGTGCTTATCTTCTCCTTGCCAGAGACTATTGGTTCCCGCATCCAAGGAGCACTGTATAAATTGCTAGCTTCTTTCTGTAGGGCCGTGTTCGGTTCAAATTGTCGTTTATGTGATTCTGTCGCCGATGATGCTTCTATGGTGCCTGAGGCGCTTCAAGTTTGTTAGCTCTAAAGCTATCAGGACATCCTCCTTTATTTTTGCATAGTTCCTTTTTCAGTTATGTTCTTGGTGTTGGACAGCTGCTCTCTGATAAAGAGTGGAAATGGACCTGATTTGAAGAAACTATGAATTGTTTAAAAATTCAGCATCCATGTTTTATACCAGGATACATATTCAGTTCTGGGTAGACCTCAAGTTGGGTATGAATCTTATGTAAACGCATTATGCATGAATTCTTTTAAGTAGTTGGTATGTCTGTATCCTGTTATGTCCATGATTCAAGCACTCTGACTCAATTATTATTTGGATGTTTCATTATTTGATTCTTCAGTAAACAATATATACCGTAATATACTGCATCGTTTGAAACTTTCAATGGAAGGTGTAACCCTAGCTCTGGTTGTACGCAGAGGCATCAGCTACTGTATAATCAGAGTAATTTCCATTAGAAGAACTGAACAGTGGATCTTTGTTCTACTGCCTGGTTACCCATGCATTGCGTAGGCCTGTTCTTTAGACGTACAAGGAGAGGAGGTTTATTCTTCTTTCAAACCGTAATGCGTGCAAAGCACAGATTTTAAGCAACTCTCGTAATTAATTGTAATAGGCACGGTAGTTGAGCAACGCATTGGACTTCATGAAACAGAGAACATAAAGAAAAGAAGCAGGCCAAAAGAGGCGAAGTATCTTAAGCTAAGGACGCGACTACGGCTCAGACGTCCGAGCCGATCAGTCGGACGGTTCGACTGCCATTGGATCTTCGTAATTCGGAGTATCCTAAGAGCATCTTTAGTGTACTGAACCGATGTCGATTCAAAGTTATACCATATAAGTATTTTAGGAACTGAGGTTATTTTTCTCAAATGTATTGAACCGATTCCTACTAATAACTGGGACCCACGTTACATTAAAAATTCACAAAATAATAATATCTTCTCTCAACCACACTCTCTCCTATGTAGTTGTTTAGTGTTTATATGAATTATTTAATGCTTTGAATCGATTCCTAACTAGAGTTCGGTTTCATGCATTTTTTTGTTGGAATCGACCCCTCCAATGTATTGAATCGATTCAATACCTTCTCTTCTCATTTGAACCGGTTAAAACACAACATTGGAGATGCTCTAAGTCATTTGATCCTTCACAAGGTTCACCTAACAAACGTAATGTAACAGCCCAATTTTCAAATTCAGTATAAATCAAAATTTATTTAAAGATTTGTGGATTTTTCTGGAAATTTTGAAAGCTTTTATAATAATTTTAAAGTCAAGAATAAAATTATTTGCAAAGTTAAAAGCCAACATAAAGTTGGAAATAATTTTATTAAGTCCAAAATAAGAATGAGAATTTCTGTGAATTTTTCCATAATTTTTGGAGTTATTTTGCTATTTTCTAAAGCCTAAATGAATTATCAGAATTTAAACAAATAGAAAATCAATAGAAAATATAAAACCAGCTTTGGGCCGAAACCCAACGGCTCCGGCCCAAAAGCCTTCCCACAAGACGCCGCACGCGCCGCAGACGCCCACGCCTCGCGCCGCTTTCCTCCTCTCTTCCCCGTCCGATTCAAATCGGACGGCCCTCACTACTCCACACCACCCACTCCTCCCTCACCGTTGGATCAAAATCCGACGGCTCGCACTCGTCTTCTTCCCCGCCTTCTTCTCCGCGCGTTCAAAGCCCACGACCGCCATTATCGCACGCGCCCGAGCTCCGCTAACGGCCATCTCGAACGTCCCCGACACCCCCGCGACGTGCGCACGAGATCCACCTCGTCACCGCACACGACTCGCACGATCCCCACGCCCTCTCCCCATTCTGTGCGACGGTTCCACCCACGCGCCCAAAACCGCCGCCGCACACCCCACGTCGCCCCGCCACCTCCGGCCTCCCCTTGCTCTATAAAAGGGAGCCCCGTGAGCCCCTTCTCATCCTCCATCTTCTACCCGCACTCACTCTCCCTCTCTCGCACTATCGTCGCCGGAATCGCCTGATCAAGCTTCTCCGCCGCGCCCGCCTTCTTCTCCG
The DNA here is from genome assembly GCA_036346255.1 of Ampelocalamus luodianensis. Taxonomy (NCBI): domain Eukaryota; kingdom Viridiplantae; phylum Streptophyta; class Magnoliopsida; order Poales; family Poaceae; genus Ampelocalamus; species Ampelocalamus luodianensis. Next base: position 2,015,161 of record CM070627.1, read on the forward strand.
ATTCCGGCGCCTCCGTTGAAGCTTCGTCCTCTCCGTCACCACTCTCGGCATCGCGGCGTCCGCGAACCGGCGGCGCACCACCTCGTCACGGAGGACCTCGGGAGCACCAACTTCACCGTCACCCGCACCACGCCGCGCCAAACCTCCCGCCGACGACCATAAGGCCTCGCCCGCCGCCCGAGGTAGCGCATCAGGAACCCCGTAACCCCCTCTCTCTTTTGGTACCATCCGGGCCCCTCGCCGGAGGCCCTAGCGCCGGCGAGGTAATCACCGAGCCGTCGCCGGCATTGGGCTGACGTGGCACTGCCACGCAGTCGCCACCTGTGCGCCACCTCGGCAAAACGTCCCGCGTGGCGCCATGTCATCGCCACGCGAGTGCCCGTGTGGCCGGTTCACCGCGCCAGGTTTTCCTTAGCTCGGTGGGCTTGGTTCACCGTGAGCCGAGCCACTGCCACGTGGGGCCCGCATGTCAGAAATCTTTTTATTTCTTTTAAATTCCGAAAATCCCTCGCTGGCGTCAGCATTGCGCAATAAGTAGATTTTTCAGTAGAAAAATAATTCGAGAAATTCAATTAAATTTCAGATTTAGGTTTTAAACTTCTAAAATTCATAACTTTTGCATATGAACTCCAAATTGAGTTATTCAAATTGCAAAATTTATATAAAATTATAATCTAGCTAACTAAACCAAAATATTTCAATTTGGAGTTAATTTGAACTATGTTTTTGAATTTATTTGAATTTTAATATTGAATTTGTCGTATTTTCGCGTATAGAATTCGACGACTCCGGAGAATTCGATCAAACTGAAGATTTAGAATTCTAAGACATCGACCAAGGCAAGTTACACCATTGACCATATTGCCACCAGTATTTTAAGTTATTTTTAGTTTTTAAATTCTTTATCGCATGCATATGTTGTTATAAATATTTTAATATCCTGTTTTACATATAGTTAATTCCATGTGTCATTGTATGGTCAATTTGAATGTTGTATCTGACTACCTTGATACCATAGGCAAGATATTAGCAAAATTAAACATATGCTTAGCCAAGCTTAGTTCACACTTACAGAATTTGGGAGGGTTTACACCAAATTTCTATAAATTTGTTTTAAACTTGATATTGTGGTATTGTCTTACCACATGGGTTTATAAATGGAGTTTTATTCAAAATACAATCAAAAATGGGTTTGGACTTGGGCGAAATGGTCGGAATGGTGGGTGCAGGTTTATGCACGGGATTGATCTGGATAAGATTAAAGCCCATGGTTTGATGGAATGACGCCCAAGTTAATTGAGGACCGGTCTTTGAGCCGCTTATTGCTATGCCATATCGTACTACCACATGTCCTGTATGGGCAGGATTTGGCTAATTAATTTGTGATGTTCTAGTGTATTTATGTCATGTGATTATGTGGGTGTCGGTTAGACGTTTTATTCCACTTGGCGCAAGAGGGGCTTAGGAGGATGGTTAGTCCGAGAGGCGAAACCTTAGCGGGCATGAATATATTAGGACAGAACATTGTAAAGGCCTCATGGTAATTGCTCAGTCACACGCCTACGGAAGCGTGAATTGGCCGACATAACGAGCATGTCACCTCGTGTGGGTAAAGTTGTACCAACTCTGCAGAGTAGAAACTATTCGAATAGCCGCGCCCGCGGTCATGGACATGCTAGCAGGGCCACTTAAAGTTAGAATTGTTTTTGGTTTTTAAAACACTTTATTAAATGCTGAGGATGGTCAATCCTTATGAAAATTTGGGCGGAAAGCCAAGTGTTAGGAGAGGATCTTTCACTTTATTATTGGAGGTTATCCACATTATCTCATTGACATTTTAAAATATGATTTTAGCCATAGCATGAAACTGCCTTAGAAATTACTATGTCTATTTAAACTGAAAGTGCTGTTTATGCAAAACAACCCCAGCCATACTCACTTGTTTCCCTATGCATGCATTTAAATTCAATATTGGGTGTAACTTGCGAGCACGGAAGTTGTGCTCATCCTTGCTGAATAAATCTTATTCAGGAGAATACTACTACCTTGACGGTGAGGACCCGAACGAGTAGGTCTTTTGACTCAGACGATTGCCTATGGCGCATCGTGTGGCTCCCACTATTATTATGTTTCCGCTGTGTTTATCATTTGACTTTTGATATTGTTATTCAGACTCATTGAATTAAACAATTATTTAATTAATATCATTTACGCTTTCGTGATATGAATGTGATATCCTTTTTGTGAGACTGTGTACGCTGGAAATCCTGGACCGGTGTTTGAACACAGAGAATTCAGGATCTTTCGTTCCCGGGTTCGACAAAAGTGGTATTAGAGCCATATCGACTGTAGGTCATGGCCCACGGTGGAATTGGTAAAACCATTAAGGACTATTTTCAAAAATTTACAAATTATTTACCTGTCTTCCAGAGTCTTACTCTTCCTTTCTCTGTTAAAAGATTTCTAAACTCTTGTCTCTCCTAAAAAAATTGTAGATGGCCGAGAGACCGACCCGTATCTCCCATGGAGTCTACGCTGGAGAATGGGCAGATATCCTATGGAAGATGATGCAGCATCTGAGTTTCACGAAGAGACCCACATACCAAGGATACAAGTATATCGTGGGACAGCAGGAGCGCTGGAGAGTGGAGGTTATCCTCTACTCTAACTTGGCACCGGATACGTCATTCCACATCTTCGACGCCCCAATGCGTCGGGAGACCTTCGAGGACGGCATCCAGGACGCAACGAGAGAAGCCGTCCGCCGACTTCGCTACACCTACGACGCCCACTTTCGGGATACTGCATTTCAGTACTACCCCATGCACATCCCCACCCGGCTAGGCAGTGCCTTCAGCTCAGTCGAGAATGAGGATATGCCGGAGATCACCCACCAGGTGGAGTTAGCCAAGGCGATGGATTACGCCTATGGCAACACCACCGACGAGTCAGATCTCGTTCAGGGGAGGCTAGAAGTCACAGAGGAGAAGTTGAAGGCGGCCGAAGCTGAATTGGCTCTATACAAGAAGGGCCAAGGCAGTACCTGCAACTCCCCTGATTACACCCCATCCACCTCATAGATATTTAGTTTTCCTTCCACAGATATTTGCTTTTTAGATATTTGCTTTTCCCTTTAGTTCGTTTGTTAGCCGCGAATTATGAGCTACTAACCTTCTGTGGTAGTCATAATCGAATGAATAAAAGAAAGGACTACTTCGAAAAAGGAAAAAAAATTGATGCTCTTGCCTTGTGTTTGTGTGCTTTTCGGGCTAATACAAATTTATTTTCCTTAGTACCATCCTCTTCTTTCCTCTCCTAAGCCTTTTGGAAAATTCAGCAGATGGTGAACACCCGCACAGGAAATGGCAGCATCCAGGGTCAGAACAACAGGAATACCGACAACCATGAATAGCATGTTCAAGGCCTCTCCCCACCGCGTGTGAGGACGGATCGCAAATGATGATGGCCAACCAAACCCATCTCATTGAATTGCTGGCCCAGTCACTCAACAATGCTCAGAACAACCAGGCCGCGGCAGCAACTACCGCCGCAACTCAGGCACCAGCACACCCTCCTCAGCGGGTGACCATGTCGGAGTTCATGCGCATACGTCCTCCGACATTCTCCAGCAGCACCGAGCCAATGGATGCTGACGATTGGCTTCGTGCCATCGGGAAGAAGCTGGACATCGCCCAGTGCACCGATCGCGAAAGGGTTTTGTTCGCCTCCCATCAACTCAACGGACCAGCTTCGGAGTGGTGGGACAATCTCTGCATCTCCCACGCCAATGCCCAGGCCATCGTGTGGGACGAGTTCGTCAGAGCCTTCCGTCATGCCCACATCCCTGCCGCCATGATGACGTTGAAGAAGAAGGAGTTTCATGCGCTCCGCCAGGGCAATCGCTCAGTGAGCGAGTACCTCCACCGGTTCAACCAGCTGGCTCGCTACGCACCAGCTGATGTAGCCCGGGACGAGGACTGACAGGAGAGGTTCATGGAAGGACTGAACGACGACATCTCCGTCCAACTAATCTCTCAGAACTTCACCGACTTCCAGCAGTTGGTGGACAAGACAATCCGCCAGGAGGCCAAGCACCATGAGATGGAGAACCGCAAGCGGAGGATGGCAGCCCAGAAGTTCAATGCAGGAGGCCTTCCCAAGCCTCGATTCATTCACCGACCACGCAGCGTGGAAAGTTCGATCTTCCACCTCCCGAGTTCGAAGCGTAACTAGCGCCCAACTCCTCCAACTTCATTGCACAAAGAGCGGAGGGCAATTTCAGCAGAAGAGCTCGCTCCTCGGTGCAGGAGTGACTGTTTCCTTTGCAACGAAATAGGGCACTACGCCAACAGATGCCCCAAGAAGCAAGCGGCGGCATCTTCCAAGCCAGACACCAGAGCCACGACCATCGGCGGCATTGCAAAGCCGTCGGGACAATTTATTAAGGGACGTGTGAACCACGCCACGGTGAGAAGCCAGAGCGGCGCGGATGTTGTGCTTGGTATGTTTCTTGTCAATTCAGCATACCGGCTTGATTGCTATTTGATTACGAGTTTCGCATTCTTTTGTATCAAATAAGTTTGTGGGCAAAATGGGTTACCTATATCTCCTTTGACCAACCCCATGATAATCCATTCTCGGGATCGAAATGAGAACTAGTTCTCGTGCGAACCTCACTCTTGAAATATCCGGAGTATCCTTTCTAGCGGACTTGATAGTCTTGCATTCCCAAGGTTTGGATGTCATTTTCGAAATGGACTGGTTAGCCAAGAATCTTGGACAAATAGATTGTGCCAATAGGTCTATCACTCTCACTAATGGAGAAGGAATTTCAGTCGAGTTCAAGCCCAAGACTTGCACCAATGGAAGTTCCATCCTCACCAGCATGAAGGAAGTGAAACTTGAAGACATCCCGGTAGTCCGAGAATATGCTGATGTCTTTCCTGATGATCTACCTGGCATGCCACCGGATCGGACGTAATGTTCTTAATTGACTTAGTCCGAGGGCACCCAATATCAAACGACCTATAGAATGCCAACCAATGAATTGGCGAATTGAAGAAACAGATTGAAGAAGCTGCGAAGCAAAGGGTACATCAGACCAGTTCATCACCTTGAGAGCACCGGTGTTGTTCGTCAAGAAAAAGGACAATAGCATGAGGATGTGTGTTGATTACAGATCACTCAATGAGGTGACGATCAAGAACAAATATCCTCTACCCAGGATAGATGATCTGTTCGATCAGCTGAAAGGAGCAAGTGTCTTCTCGAAGATTGATTTGAGATCCGCTATCACCAATCAAGATCGGACAGTAAGATATTCAAGACACCTTCACCACGGATATGGGTATGCGAGTTTACTGAATGTCTTTCGGTTTGACGAACGCCCCTGCTTATTTCATGAATATGATGAACAAAGTGTTCATGGAATTCTTGGATAAGTTTGTGGTTGTTTTCATCGATGACATTCTCATCTACTCGAAGGATGAAGAAGAACACGAGAAGCATATCAGAATGATACTGGACAAGCTCAGAGAGCACCAACTCTATGCCAAATTCAGCAAAAGTGAATTTTGGCTAAGTCAAGTGGCATTCCTTGGACATATTGTGTCAGCGGGAGGAATTGCAGTAGATCCTACCAAGGTTGAAGCAGTGTCAGATTGGAAGCAACCCAGGACAGTCACCGAGGTGAGAAGTTTCCTTGGACTAGCGGGTTATTACCGAAGGTTCATTGAAAATTTCTCTAAGATTGTAAGACCCATGACTCAACTTTTGAAGAAGGAAAAGAAGTTTGAATGGACAGACGCCTGTGAAGAAAGTTTTCAAGACCTGAAGAGGAGATTAGTCTCAGCACCTGTGCTAGTCTTACCCAATATCCGTAAGGATTTCGAGATTTCTGCGACGCATCCCGTCAAGGTCTCGGATGTGTGTTAATGCAGGAAGGCAAAGTAGTGGCTTATGCATCCAGGCAGTTGAGGCCCCATGAAGGGAATTATCTGACACATGATCTGGAGTTAGCAGCGATTGTGCATGCCTTGAAGATTTGGCGGCATTATCTCATTGGTAACCGTTGTGAGATTTTCACGGATCACAAGAGTCTGAAATATATTTTCACGCAGGCAGAATTAAACCTTCGGCAAAGAAGATGGCTGGAGTTGATAAAAGATTATGATCTTGGAATTCACTATCATCCGGGCAAAGCAAATGTAGTTGCAGATGCCCTGAGCAGAAAGGCCTATTGCAATACTATGATGGTGCAGAAGGAACAGCCAGAACTACATAAAGAATTGAAGCGTCTAAACTTGGAGATTGTCAGTCAAGGTTGTGTGCATGCTTTGGAAGTACAACCAACTCTTCAAGGTCAGATCAGAGAAAAACAGCTAGAAGATGAAGACATCAAAGAGATCAAGAAGAATATGCGAAGGGGCAAGGCTCCAGGATTCGCTGAAGATGAACAAGGAACAGTATGGTTTGGGAATTGCATTTGTGTACCTAACCAGCAGGAGTTAAAACAGTCAATTCTGAAGGAGGCTCATGAAACGCCTTACTCCATTCACCCTGGAAGCACCAAGATGTATCAGGATCTGAAGGGGAAATACTGGTGGGTTAGCATAAAGCGAGAAATTGCTGAGTTCGTCGCTCGCTGTGATGTGTGTCAGTGAGTTAAAGCAGAACATCAGAGACCAGCTGGATTGTTGCAGCCATTACCAATTCCAGAATGGAAGTGGGAAGAAATTGGCATGGATTTCATCACCGGACTTCCTAGGACCCAATCAGGATATGATTCTATCTGGGTGATAATTGATCGGTTGACTAAGGTAGCTCATTTCATTCCCGTCAAGACTACATACAGAAGCAGCCAGTTGGCAGAGTTATATGTGGCTAGGATCGTTTGTTTACATGGGGTACCCAAGAAGATCGTGTCCGACAGAGGTTCCCAATTTACATCAAGATTCTGGCAGAGTCTGCATGAAGCGTTAAGGACCAGACTCAATTTCAGCACAGCCTATCATCCTCAGACAGATGGCCAAACAGAACGCACCAACCAAGTCCTCGAAGATATGCTCCGAGCCTGTGCCCTGGAATTTGGACAAAGTTGGGACAAGAATATGTCGTATGCAGAATTCTCGTATAACAATAGCTATCAAGCTAGTTTGCAAATGGCTCCATTTGAAGCATTGTATGGCAGGAAATGCAGAACTCCACTTCTGTGGGATGAAGTGGGAGAACATCAACTCTTTGGGCCAGAATTAATTAAGGATGCTGAAAGTAAGGTAAAGGCCATAAGAGAACATCTGAGAGTGGCACAAACCCGACAAAAGAGTTATGCAGATAATCGTCGGAGGGATTTAAACTTTGAGGTAGGAGACTTGGTCTATCTCAGAGTTACTCCACTCAGAGGAGTAAGAAGATTCCGGACAAAAGGAAAGCTCGCACCCAGATTTGTGGGACCATACAAAATTCTAGCCAAAAGAGGTGAAGTAGCATATCAACTTGAGCTGCCAGAAGCTTTGACAGCAGTCCACGATGTCTTCCATGTATCCCAGTTGAGGAAATGCCTGCAAGCGCCGGAAGACCATACCTTCCTGGAAAGCTTCGATCTTCGAGAAGATCTCACTTACGTGGAGCGACCCATTAAAATTCTGGATGTCGCAGAGCGTGTCACCAGAAGTAGAATCATCAGATCATACAAGGTGCAGTGGAGTCATCACCCGGAAAGTGAAGCCACATGGGAAAAAGAAGAAGACCTCAAGACCAACTATCCCGACCTCTTTGCTGACCAATCCTGAATCTCGGGTCGAGATTCCCTTAAGGGGGGTAGGTTTGTAACAGCCCAATTTTCAAATTCAGTATAAATCAAAATTTATTTAAAGATTTGTGGATTTTTCTGGAAATTTTGAAAGCTTTTATAATAATTTAAAGTCAAGAATAAAATTATTTGCAAAGTTAAAAGCCAACATAAAGTTGGAAATAATTTTATTAAGTCCAAAATAAGAATGGGAATTTCTGTGAATTTTTCCATAATTTTTGGAGTTATTTTGCTATTTTCTAAAGCCTAAATGAATTATCAGAATTTAAACAAATAGAAAATCAATAGAAAATATAAAACCAGACTTTGGGTCGAAACCCAACGGCTCGCCCAAAAGCCTTCCCACAAGACGCGACGCGCCGCCGCACGCCCGCGCCGCACCGCTTTCCCCTCTCTTCCCTTCCGATTCAAATCGGACGGCCTCACTACTCCACACCACCCACTCTCTCCTCACCGTCGGATCAAAATCCGACGGCTCGCACTCGTCTTCTTCCCCGCCTTCTTCTCCGCGCGTTCAAAGCCCACGACCGCCATTATCGCACGCGCCCGAGCTCCGCTAACAGCCATCTCGAACGTCCCCGACACCCCCGCGACGTGCGCACGAGATCCACCTCGTCGCCGCACACGACTCGCACGATCCCCACACCCTCTCCCCATTCTGCGCGACGGTTCCACCCACGCGCCCAAAACCGCCGCCGCACACCCCACGTCGCCCCGCCACCTCCGGCCTCCCCTTGCTCTATAAAAGGGAGCCCTGTGAGCCCCTTCTCCTCCTCCATCTTCTACCCGCACTCACTCTCCCTCTCTCGCACTATCGTCGTCGGAATCGCCTGATCAAGCTTCTCCGCCGCGCCCGCCTTCTTCTCCGATTCCGGCGCCTCCGTTGAAGCTTCGTCCTCTCTGTCACCACTCTCGGCATCGCCAGCGTCCCGCGAACCCGGTGCGCACCACCTCGTCACCAGAGGACCTCGGGAGCACCGACTTCACCGTCACCCGTACCACGCCGCCGCCAAACCTCCCCGCCGACGACCATAAGGCCTCGCCCCGCCGCCCTGAGGTAGTGCATCAGGAACCCCGTAACCCCCTCTCTCTTTTGGTACCATCCGGGCCCCTCGCCGGAGGCCCTAGCGCCGGCGAGGTAATCACCGAGCCGTCGCCGGCATTGGGCTGATGTGGCACTGCCACGCAGTCGCCACCTGTGCGCCACCTCGGCAAAACGTCCCGCGTGGCGCCATGTCATCGCCACGCGAGTGCCCGTGTGGCCGGTTCACCGCGCCAGGTTTTCCTTAGCTCGGTTGTAAGATCGAGGAGGCCGACTAGGGGGGTGAATAGGCGTTTTAAAAAACTTCTATGCGCTAAAACCGATTTCTAATGCGGAAGCTAATACAAATACGGTTTTGCACAATTAAAGCCTAAAACGACTATGTTCAACTAAGTTCACTAAGTGCACCAACAATACAAGTCAATAAAAAATAGAGCAATTTTGGCAAAGACTTGAAAGCAATTAACCAATGATATAAACAATTAAGTACATAAGATAGCATTCACACAAGTAAGCAATTTAATTCTAGGAATATAAATTGCTATGTAGTAAAGGTAGAATGCAAACCACAATTGACACGGCGATATTTTTCCCGTGGTGATCGAAGACTTGCCAGTCTCCCCTAATCCACGTTGAGGTAAGTTCAACCTTTTGGATCAGCTCCAAAACACGAGGCAACACCTCCGAGGTAAGTCCAAACCACTTGGACCGGTTCCAACCGAACCAACACCTCTAAGTGAGTTCAACCGCTTGAACTGACTCCAACTTGAACTTATCACCTCAATCCACTAGGGTTGCTCTTACTCCGCTCCGGAGATGGCGAGCACCAAGCCACTCACAAATCGCCCGGGTCTTCTCACAAGCTTCACTTGAGAAGATCACCGACGCACAACGCCTCCACGCCGTCTAGGTGTCGGCAAACACCAAGAGTAACAAATCTCCAACTTTCACTTGAACCAATCAAGTGTCAAAGCTCTATGGATACAAAATCCACAACCTAATGCAACACATGCACTTAGGGTTTGCTCTCAATCACTCACTAAGTGCAACACATGCACACTAGAGTATGAGAGGCTTGCTCTTAGCTCAATAGAAAGTATATTGGCACCAGCAACCTTAGCAACAACTCCCTCACACGGCCAAGGTGGGTATTTATAGCCCACACACAAAAACTAGCCGTTGGGACAAAGTCCTTTGAAAATCGTGGAAATCGGTACTATCGCCATGTACCGAAGCAGAGCGATGCGCCGTACCTCCTCCAACGGTCGAAAACTAGCCGTTGGGCACCCGTGCGAGACGATCGCCAACCAACATGCGGTACAACCGCATAGCGGCCATACCGCAGATGACGAGCGATGACGACCGATCTCGTGGTTTCAACTCAACCCGAAATGCACGCTCGGAAAACGCGTCGCCATACAAAATCCGGTACGACCGCAGGCCGGTAGTACTGCACACACAACGCCGGTACTACCGCACCTCCAGAGAACCCAAAGCACACGAAATGCAATGGTTCTGGAAAAAGCATACCGTCAACCAACGCTGGTACTACCGCACCACGGTCATACCGCGTGGTACATTTCGGTACTACCGCACCACCACAGAGCAACGCATGCTCAACAGGTGCGGTAGTTCCGCCAAGGAACCACCGGTCATACCGCACTACGGTCATACCGCGTAGTACATGCCGGTACTACCGTTTTTCCTGAGAGAGCAGCAGTTTGCATCCAAAACAAATCCAATTGCAAAACACATTTGACAATTGATATGTGATGCAAGCAAGGGTTCAAAATGAGATTCTCAACAAGTTGCAAAACACATTTGCCAACTTTTAGAATCACACCACAAATTGCACTTCGCTTCAACTCAATTTGCAAAACACATTTGCACAATTGACAAGCGATGCAAACAACGATAAAAGCGAGATTCTCAACAAGTTGCAAAACACATTTGCCAACTTTTAGAATCAACGCCACAAGGAATAAGGTACATGGACTTAAATTGTTTGCAAAACAAATTCGCAAACTAAAGTCACATGCTACAAGGATTAACCATGAGCCACAACTATTTGCAAAACGCATTCGCAAATATAGGCAACATGTCAAGTTGAGCTAGAGCAAACACAATGAGCTATCAACACATGACTAACTCAAACTAATAATCAAGACCCCTCTTAATAGTACGGCAACCTATACAAGCAATCCGGTCTACAACCAAACACCAAGACCGGTAAAAGACTAGGAACACATCCTTAGCCCTAGCTAGTCATACCTTTGCCTTGACCATCCACTTGAAGCTTGATAACTCACATCCTCGCTTCATGTCCGGGTCATCGTCTTGATATGCATCAACTCACGATGCATCTTTTACTTGACCTAAATCAACACATGATGTATCATCTTCTTGAACCTTGACTCGATGACGATCAACTCATGATGCCATCCAAAGTCTTCATCACCCTGGAACATAACCTATTTATCCAACTCATGGAAAATGTTAGTCCCACAACGTCATTAACATTAATTAACAAGATATACCTGCATAAATGCTTTTGAACAAGCCATTACTAACAGTGCGGTATTACCGCTAACTAGCATCCGTATACCGCTCTTGGTAGTACCGTTTCTCGATGCGGTACTACCGATTTCAGAGGCTCGAGAAATACTGAAAAATACCTTCTCGGAATTTACATACCGCCAACATATTTGCGGTCATGCGCCACTGTGGTAGTTCCGCCACATGAACTCCGGTACTACCGCTCCACCTCATAGCAAACCAAGTCCAAAAGCAATGCTCTGGAATTTTCATACAAACATGTAAATCGGTACATTCGCGGTGCGTACTACAGTGCATACAACGCCAGTACTACCGCATTTCGAAGCTTTTGAAATGCAATGCATGACTCCTTTGTCTTGAGCCATGTTGATCTCTTATCACCTTTGCATTTCCTTTTCATGTCACCATTCAAACTCCGGGACTAAGCCTTGAAAACATCTTAGCACACACATTAGTCCCACAACACAATTGCAAATAATTGAATATAAAGTGACATGAGTATATATGAACTACACAAGTTATATATACCAAGAGTATATACGAACTACAAGTTGTATATACTAAATATGAGTTTATATGAACTACACAAGTTGTATATACTCATATGAATATATTAACTACACAAGTTAAAATATATTCAAGGATATATGAGCATCAATGAACTACACAAGTCTCATATGCTCTCATATACTCATATGAATATATTAATTACACAAGTTAAATATATTCAAGGATATGTTTCAAAGTATTCAAGGATATTCAAGTGGGCTTGGTTCACCGTGAGCCGAGCCACTGCCACGTGGGGCCCGCATGTCAGAAATCTTTTTAATTCTTTTAAATTCGAAAATCCTCATCAAGGCGTCAACATTCTTTAATAAGTAGATTTTTCAGTAGAAAAATAATTCGGGAAATTCAATTAAATTTCAGATTTAGGTTTTAAACTTTTAAAATTCATAACTTTTGCATATGAACTCCAAATTGAGTGATTCAAATTGCAAAATTTATATAAAATTATAATCTAGCTAACTAAACCAAAATATTTCAATTTGGAGTTAATTTGAACTATGTTTTTGAATTTATTTGAATTTTAATATTGAATTTGTCGTATTTTCGCGTATAGAATTCGACGACTCCGGAGAATTCGATCAAACTGAAGATTTAGAATTCCAAGACATCGACCAAGGCAAGTTACACCATTGACCATATTGCCCCCAGTATTTTAAGTTATTTTCAGTTTTTAAATTCTTTATCGCATGCATATGTTGTTATAAATATTTTAATATCCTGTTTTACATATAGTTAATTCCATGTGTCATTGTATGGCCAATTTGAATGTTGTATCTGACTACCTTGATACCATAGGCAAGATAATAGCAAAATTAAACATATGCTTAGCCAAGCTTAGTTCACACTTACAGAATTTGGGAGGGTTTACACCAAATTTCTATAAATTTGTTTTAAACTTGATATTGTGGTATTGTCTTACCACATGGGTTTATAAATGGAGTTTTATTCAAAATACAATCAAAAATGGGTTTGGACTTGGGCGAAATGGTCGGAATGGTGGGTGCAGGTTTATGCACGGGATTGATCTGGATAAGATTAAGGCCCATGGTTTGATGGAATGACGCCCAAGTTAATTGAGGACCGGTCTTTAAGCCACTTATTGCTATGTCATATCGTACTACCACATGTCCTGTATGGGCAGGATTTGGCTAATTAATTTATGATGTTCTAGTGTATTTATGTCATGTGATTATGTGGGTGTCGGTTAGACGTTTTATTCCCACTTGGCGCAAGAGGGCTTAGGAGGATGGTTAGTCCGAAGGCGAAACCTTAGCGGGCATGAATATATTAGGACGTAACATTGTAAAGGCCTCATGGTAATTGCTCACCACACGCCTACGAAGCGTGAATTGGCCGACATAACGAGCATGTCACCTCGTGTGGGTAAAGTTGTACCAACTCTGCGAGTAGAAACTATTCGAATAGCGCGTCATGGTCATGGACATGCTAGCAGGGTCACTTAAAGTTAGAATTGTTTTTGGTTTTTAAAACACTTTATTAAATGCTGAGGATGGTCAATCCTTATGAAAATTTGGGCGGGAAGCCAAGTGTTAGGAGAGGATCCTTCACTTTATTATTGGAGGTTATCCACATTATCTCATTGATATTTTAAAATATGATTTTAGCCATAGCATGAAACTGCCTTAGAAATTACTATGTCTATTTAAACTGAAAGTGTTGTTTATGCAAAATAACCCCAGCCATACTCACTTGTTTCCCTATGCATGCATTTAAATTCAATATTGGGTGTAACTTGCGAACACGGAAGTTGTGCTCATCCTTGCTGAATAAATCTTATTCAGGAGAAGACTGCTACCTTGACGGTGAGGACCCGGACGAGTAGGCCTTTTGACCCAGACGATTGCCTATGGCGCATCGTGTGGCTCCCACTATTATTGTGTTTCCGCTGTGTTTATCATTTGACTTTTGATATTGTTATTCAGACTCATTGAATTAAACAATTATTTAATTAATGTCATTTACGCTTTCGTGATATGAATGTGATATCCTTTTTGTGAGACTGTGTACGCTGGAAATCCTGGACCGGTGTTTGAACACAGAGAATTCAGGATCTTTCGTTCCCGGGTTCGACACGTAACCCACCCATGTGCGCGGGGGTGGAGCCAGCTACGGCCCAAGCTTCAAGCAAGACCAACGGTTCTTAGACAAAACTTGAATATTTGGTGATTTCTCAAGAGATTTTTATGGGCTTTAACAAATGATGAGATTTCCTGCCCTCATGTTATAGCTCACTCAGCCCGAGGCCTAAATCCACCCCTGCATCTGCATGTGCGAAAAATGTCTCGGTTTCTACCTGTTGCACATATCAAGTTAAAATGTTGCAATGATGAAAACCATTGGAACACATGTAAACATCTAAGAGTACAACTTTGCAACATTCTGAAACAACTATCGTGACAATTTGACTTACGTGTTGCAACATTTTGATGGAGCTTAGAGAAAGAGCTAGAAAAGGCGGTCAACCAGTGCCTTGTGGCCGATAGCGTGTTGTCTAGCCTCCTCCTCATGTTGTCGTTCAGTGCACCATCGCAGTGCCCTCATCCTCAGCACAACCACAGTCTTTCTTTTGAGAGAGAGAGAGAGAGGACAATGATCTACTGCAACAAATTTTCGACTCTTCTACAACAACAAACATGAACATCTGCAACAATAGATCTTGGCATCGCACGGTGCCCATGAGCAACGGGGGTGGTACAGATCCAACTACGTCTCAAGAAGAAGCTCGTCTCCGGTGGTGAGTTTCGGTTGCCGTAGGCTCACTAGAGGTGGGGAGAGGGAGAGAATAGGACGGAGGAGGAGGTGGGGGGAGGGGGAGGGAGAGGAGGTGAAGGGAGAGGCGTGAGAGGGGGAGGAGAATGAGGGAGAGATGTGGTAGTTTTGGTGGGCAACACATGAGAAAGGAGTGGGCGGAGAGCAACATGGAAGTGGGAGACATCCGAGGAAGAGTATCACCTCATGCTTGGCCTCAAATGGTCATTTCCTAACTTAGCGGAGAGAGAACATGTCATTTGAGGGGCGTACATGTCCCAGGACCTATCTAGCTCCTTTTAGACCAGACGAAAAATTAACATGTTTACCGAAGTTGATGGACTAATGTTGTCATTAACCTATGTTAGACCATGTGGCTAGGTCTAGAATAATTTTGATGATGAATAATTGACAATATTATTTATCGATGTTATTTCAGACGTGTGGTGTTATTTCAGACGTGTGATGTTATTTCAGATGTTATTGACAATATTATTTACGTAAGGGTTTCGGGCCCTTATTTGTTGGAATTGGATTGGAACACATGGTCTTTGGGATAAGATCATGGTTTGAGCCCTAGACTATAAATAGAGATGGGTTAGGTGCTAACCGGGTGGCCACACATATGCTAATTTCGTCTTAGGGTTTGAGGGATGCCAGGAGGGCATTTTATAGCTATAAACATGATTCGGCGACAAAAAATTAGATGTATTTCATAAGAGAGCGGCTAGCGGCGGAGGCGTCGCTTTGATCCTCGGTTGGCTGCTCCGTTATCGAAGACGACTCGGAGGTGGCTTGCATCTTCGCAGGGATTTCTTCGAGGACTCGCGTACACCTGCGCGGAATTTGTCCTCGGCCGGCGTGCCAGCGTAACCGTCACGCGCGCGACGCGACTTCTCCGGTCCTGAGTCCACCAGCGGCACAACAGCAGCAGCGCTCGGTGATCGCATGCGAGACAAGCAGCAAGGCTTTGAGAGTTATATCACAGTTTTGATTTGCATGCAAATTAAGTGGACACGCACAAGGGAAAAAAAGGGGGGATAAAAATTAGTAGTGCACAGTAGATTGAAAGCGACATTTCTTTTTCTATTTTCTTTTTTGTTGTTTTCTTTTTTGTGTTCTTGTGCTGGCTTGGACGAACAAAAAATAGTAGGATTTTGTGAAAAACCTTCTGCTAGGGATTATAATTATTCATCTCTTCTTATTGTTATTAACGATGCTACATCAGGTAATTCTTCTCTTGCTACCTGTCTCTGTGATGCAATTTTTCTAGTTTCACCCCTAATATATCAAGTTTGTGAACATAGGGACACTCGTGATGTAAGAATCCTATAAGATTTCAAGCATAAAGTAAAAAAAAAAAGAGGGGATGGCTACGGTACATACAATTATAAGTTTCAAACCTTTTCTACTCTAATATTTTTCCCATTGCCACTTGTAGGATGATTAGTGAGTGGTAGAAAAAGTGTATGTAAATTGCGCACAGACATGCCTACCTATTCACTTAAAAAGATGAGATTTTTTTAAAAGAATAAAAGAAAAGGAAAAAAGGCTACATTTAGTATATAGTTGCTTTTTTTATTATTTTCTCTGCTGATTGTATTTAAGGAACTGTTTGGATCAGATGAATTTTACACGACGCAGTATAATCCCAGATTCTCAGCAAGAACCGGGGGGCCTATACGGTCGGTATTTCGTCCACCGACCGGCAACATCCGTCGGCATTGACGGCGGACTTCCGGAGGCGAGGAGACTGGCTGGCCACGGCGGCGTTGGCGATGCACACATGCCAATGCCATCCTTTCAGATGGAGAAGCTCCCCGAAGTATGGTGCCATCCCGTTGGTTCTCCTTAGGGTTTCTTGCGTGGGATGTTTGTTGACACCCAAGAAATTGATGAAGCTTTTCCTTCTTGATGAGCCTGCCCTTTAGTGAAGGATTGTTCTTTGGAGCTAGCTTCTAGTGTTCTTTGCAGCCTGAAGCTCTTGGTAGATAGCATAGCATCAACAAATCGCTCTTACAATGCGTACTGCTCAAGATATTTAGTTGATTTTTGGCTTAAAGTTCCACCCTTTTGGGGTAGGGGTCGTGTGTAGATTCATAGTAAAGCTCCTGTCCTGGGCTCTCCAGTGACGATTTATGTTGCCTTGATGACCATTTACTGTTGCAGAGTGCAGACTGAATACTAATTCCAAATTCCAACCTTCTTGCGTTTACTGTTGCCCACTGATCTGCCTCCCATGCAATTGCCGTGCTACCTGAAATTTAAGCAGAATCACAATCTTTTTTTTTTAATCGAAGCAGAATCACAATCTTTTGGCATCACTGCTCTGCGCATGCTGAGATTGGAGTCAAGAAGTCCTACTTTTGTTTGTGGCGTTCTCCAGTCATATTTCAGTGTCCAATTTGCTTGTTCTCAGTCATTTTTAGCTTGAAATTCTATTTATGTACTTCAATACCAATACATTATGTGGCCAAATATATTTTGTGCACAGTGAAAAGTTTTGGTCAAAACTCTACCTTCAATCATCTTTTCTTGTCGCAGGAGATTCAATCTCTTGTAATATCGCTGCTACCACTGAAAGAAGCTGCAAGGACCACCGTAATCTATGCTTTGATGGCACCAAAGGCCAGTACACTGATCAGGATAGTGTCGAAATTAAACGAGCGAAGTAAAGTTCATTGAGACTGTAAACTCTGCTATTCAACCGCGCAGTGGAATAGGGTTCAATAAGTTCAGCATCAGGTGTGGCCTGTAGAAGGACTCTTGTCATCTTGACAGGTGGATTTGCTTTGCCACTGCATCAAAGGCACAGATTATAGATATTAACCTGCGATCTTTGTGGGAACCTACATGGCCAAGAAAGAAAAGTGAAGGACAATACTGTTAGTGTTTAATGAAGACATAATGCACTGGGCTACGCATTCACTGTACTTCCCAGTATTTTGCCTGTCAAGATGCTAAATGTGCAAGCTTATATGTGGAAATATGAAAAGGTATGGGCCTTACAAGTACCTGGTGTTTATCTTTTGGTTTGCTTACCTCATAGTTCTTCAAACTGGGTGTTACTGTTATCTTGTTTGTTTGGGTCATGTTTCAGATGCATACGTTGACAAGACCGCAGTGCTTGTTTATGCATTTGAGGCATCTAATTTGTGAAATAAGAATCTTCACTAAAACTCCAAATAGCCATAATGGAGTTCTTCAATTAGTTCACTATTTGGAATTTGTACTCCAACTGGAGATGCTAGAATTTCATGTGAGTACTGTTTTATTGATTTAGCCAGATAAATCGATGGACCTCAAGTGTATTCCTGCGTACTTGTTTAGCTACATAGATTACATACTTTTAGAATTTCTTTCAGAAAGACCTGTACTACGATTATTATGACTGGTTGATTGGTAGCTTCCAATCCAAAATGGTCTATACTAGGTTTGGCTGTTGCTGGTGTTAGAGATATGTTAGAGATAGAATAGGAACTGCTTCCGCTGCCCGCTGCCCCCGGGAGGAACAATCTCTTCTCCCGAGGGTGGCCACATTAGTAGTAGTTTTTCTTTCCTCGTGGAAGCAGCAGCAGCATCATCCGGTTCTCGGCCGTCGCCTGTCCGTGCCGCCGCTCCAGATCGGGTCGCCCCCGAGCCTCCCACTTGGATCTAGCTGCCCCGATTCGAGTCGCCCTGGGCCTGAGCCCGAGCGACGCCAACCTCATCACCTCGCGGAGCTTCCCCGTGCGAGACACTGCTCCTCGCGTTCCGCCGTGGGGTGCGCGACCCCTACGCCTCATGTCTGGGTGGGACGCGGCATCACCGTTCGCGCGCCGCTCCGGCGGGCATCGCGCGCGCTCGCATCGCCGCGCTGCCGAAGCCGCTGCTCTCGCGGCCCGCCTCTCCGGCTCCATCTTCGTCGGCGTGGAGGTGCGGGTGACGCCCATGCGCACGGAGATCATCATCCGGTGCCACCCGGTCCTCCTCGTCGCTCTCTTTGGCCGCCGCGCCGCCGCCACCAGCCGCCGGAGGAGCACGAGGAGTCCAGGATCTAGACGGATCCCCCCCCCCCCGCCCGAGCTCCCGCCGCTCTCCCTCATCGCCCCCCGGTTGGATTTAGCGCTACTCGCCCAAATCCCGCTACTACCTCCGACGTTGCCTCGTGCTCTGCCTCTGCTAGCTCTCGATCTCCCCCGTGGCCTCCCACCGCAACTGCCGTTGCCGATGGGCAGGTCCCACGCGCAGGCCTCGTCAAGTCCATGCCCCACCACCTGCAGCGCCGCCTCCAGGGCGAAGCCCGCGAGGCTCTCTTCCCCGCGCCGCCTCCCTCCTTTGCTTTGGCGCGGACAAGGCCTCCGACACGAGCCATGGTGTCGCGGTGGTGGGGGGACGTGGAAGGAGAGAAGAGAGGAGGGGATTTGCTGTGTGCTACTGCTGTCGGTGGATATTTGGGGCACAAAGTAGTATGGATCGGTGGATATTTGGGCTGCTATGGTGTTGCTTCAAGTTGGTGGGCTGCACTAGTGTTTGCTAGGATGGCTATTGAGATGTGTCTTCTATTGCTGCGAGTATCTACTGGCTATCGTTTGAGTCTTTTCTTCCTGTGTGTCATTTTCTTCCGTTGCGTTCATCCAAATCCGTACCACTCTATCTTTGAGTTCATATAAACCATGCGAGTCCATAAATTTATTGTCAGTCATAGAAGCATAGGAATTGCCTTATACATAGCAACAGTCGCCGCTCCCGCTCTTCTTTCTGAGCCGCGTGCAGATCGTAGAAGTCATTATGATGCCGCCGCTTTCTTAGCCGCCGCCCCAAGTTTCTAAGGCCGCCACGCTTCTTCTGTGTCGCCGCTGTCTTGGGCTTCGATATGCGCTGCCATGCTTCCGCTTCTTCCTATTCGGCTTGATTTGACAATTTTCTCTATTTTTGTCGGTATCATCATCTTCTTCGTCGTGTTGCTGCGGTCGACTTTGCTCCCGCTTGTCTCTACTTTCTCAGCCTCTGCACCTTGTGCTTTATGGGTTGTCGCACGACCCCAGATGGGAGGAGATATTTTGACAATCGACATATTTTTCAAGAGTGCATGCTACAACTACATTATCAAGACTCGGATTTTGGATTTTTCATATTTTAGTATCAACTCTTTTCAAATGCAATGCTATTGCATATGCCTTGCATTTGAGGGGGTGTTAGAGATATGTTAGAGATAGAATAGGAACTCTTTTGTATTTCTTTATCTATACCTTTGTACATCTTATATATATTATCCGTTAGGTCTCTTCAATATACACACAATATTCATAACAGCTGGAATGGTGAGGTGATGGGGGAGGAAGGCTCTCATATGCACCGCCATGATGACCTCAGGACTGTCTACATGAGTGTGTTTTGGTGCTACTGGGCTCGGGTTGAGCTGGCACGCTGCATTCTACAAAACGATGTTGTTCTCGAGCGAATGACTATAGAACCGAAGATCACAACGTCCCGTGCTAGCACGGTGAATTTTGGCATACCTGTAGGAAAAGATTCATAAATGGGCATGGCATACTGCAGCACACTACGGTAAAGTGATAACTTTCCTGTAGAAGAAGAAGCCGCTCCACGGTCGCGATCTAGACTAAGTAAGGTTATGCTTGTACCCCGTATTTATTTTTCAATCTCATTTCCATGCTCTAACCTTGCTGTAACGCTTGACTTTAATCAGGGTAAAAGAGAGTTTTTGTACAAGAAAAGAAATAAAGGATGCACAGTTACTGCTAATATTGTATCTCAAGTTGTTGTTTCTATTGAGCACCAAGTTGCTTGTGAAAGAGCATATTCGTGCCTGAGCCTACTACAAAGTGCAGATCGATTTCATCACGCTCAAGTCTTTGTTGAATGAATTCAGTTGTTTGTTGAGCCAGGTATAAAGGCATTCTGCATTTCCAGCTCCGTTATCTTCTTTCATCCATCCATGCAAAGTTCATCTGATTCATTTTTTTTCAACTTCAGCTGACTGGTTGCCTGGCTACAGACATTGCTGGATCATTACAGCTGCTGCTGATTATTGTTGCAGCTGGATCTTTGTTCTAATGCTTACCCTGTTACCCATGGATTATGCCTGCCAAGACTAGAGAGTATACTCTGTCTGTTTACATGAGCTGGTTCTGGTGTTACCGTCCTATGGTGGAGCTGGCATACTGCATTCTTCAGAACGCTGCGGCACTCAAGCGTATAACCATAGAACCAGAGATCACTATCAGCGTTATATTATCGGTGAATGATGGGATCCCTTCCTGCAAGCAAGATCCATAAATGGGCATGGCGTGCCGCTGCGCATTCGGCAAAACGATAACCATAGTTACTGGATTTGCTATAAAACCTCGCGAACTGCAAACCAAATTGCAGATTCGTCGAGGCCGAACCGGTTTAGGGTACAGGGTTCGTGTTCGCATTGAAAATTAGAAGAAAAATGGCGAACTACAAACCTGAATCACGTATCGCGACTCGGACAGGCCGTATAACTATGTGATAACTGTCGTAGGAGAGCCGTTTTCGTGGTTGCGGTATAGACAGAGCAAAAGAACAGTGAAAAGGTGATAATGCTGCTTGACGTCCAAGGTTTTGCAATCTCAGTTTCATGCTCTGGCATTGGCCTTTTTTGGTGCTAATCTTGCTGTAGAATTTGAGCTTACTCGCTACCCCCGATGTTGTTTCTAGTGAGCACTAAGCTGATGTTTTGAGCTTTGTATTAGCTGTTGTATTGTCATATCTGCTGCTGCTACCATGCTGAGGGTAATTCAGTTTATACAGTTTTGCGGCTTGATTGGAACGCTGGAATTTCACGAGAAACAGTATAATTCCCACAACAATCACATAATCTTTTTGAATTGCAAACTCCCATCTCTGAATGTTCATATGCCTACTTTGAGGTGCTCTCACTCTAAGCACAACCGGCTTGAGAAATGTTCTTTACTAGTTGAAAATGTAGCTTATGTTGTAAAATTAGTGATCTTAGCAAATATTCAGATATAATTCTAGCAGCAATTATCGTAATTAAAGCATATTTCCAGCAGCATATAAATGACAAAAATGACACATAAACATATAATTTCTTCATGTCATGTAAATAGGGTAATATACTCCAAACATAGAACTTGACAACAACTAAAATCAGCATAATACTCAGATTTAATTGAATGTTTGTTGCTCTCATATATCGGGCTGCACAAGATGAGATCTTGACCTTCTTGCCACTATTATCTATACTCTTCACGAATTAAATATGACAACCATAAATCTGGCTTTAAGCTCAAATGACTGTTTTACTAATATGTCAAGAACTATCTCAAAACAGCAAGTTACATTTTCAATCAACAGATGATAGAAATTACATAATAGTGCAAGAGAATCACAATTCAGCACTTTAGCCTTTTGGCCAGCAGGACAATAATTATATAACAGTGCACAGAGATACTCAATTAGTCACAAGACTCACAATTGAACCATCTAACAATGCACATAGATCACATAATAGGATCAAGTTCAATTAGTCACAAGACTCACAATCGAACTACTAAAAATGACAGAGCCACCAGAATGAGATGAAATGATAACAGTAAGCAAAGCAATAAGCTCAAATCTGATCTAGCTATCAAACCAATTTCATTATATGACAATTATCATCATCGAGCATTAATCTGAGCCCACGACATTACTAAGCAATATCTCTCAGTGCTAGTTTTAATCAAATCAATCACAAATTGAGACTTCTACTGGCACAACACATATGCAAAGTAATGTGAAAATTGAAAAACAGCAATACTCACGATGCGGATGGCACTTAAAGCTACCAAGTAGTAAACCAGCCAAGGCACGCCGAAGGCGCTAACTCAGAAAATCAATCGCCCCGCTGTGCCGCGTTTGAACGGACGAGGTCGTCGGAGATACAATACCAATCCACAATTCGGAACACTCCAAAATTGTGAAGTCAAGGTATAGAGAAATGTCGCACAAGAGCCAACCACAGTGCACCGACCGAATGCATCCATGGAGCACCAATCACCGAAACCGAAAGCCGACCGGTTACACCTCCAATCGGCGTAAGTCCAACCCTCACTGCACCTCAATAGAGAAGAGGAAGCAAGAGGGGAAACTGAAATGCGCAAGGAGGAGGGGAATCCAGTCCTCACTGCCAACGACACCGGGTCCAACCACGGCAACGTAGCGGCTCTCAAAGCCTTAGAAACCGAAACCAAATCGGAGAAGAAGAACCAAAAGAGGGGGAGAAAGCTCATTATTTTTCAGGTGAAGAAAAGAGAGGAAGGAGTTGCCTTAAGAAGAAGGAGGAGGAAGCCCACGGCGCCGCCAACGACCGGCGGAAACTCCACCCAAGATGCGCCTGCAACGCCGACAACGATGGGAAATCCCATCCCGAGCGTTGCTTGGTTTTGAGACTGGGTCTCGAAACCTTATCTTCTCATTTCTCCAATGACAGGTGGGCCCCACCATTTTCTTTTCTTTTTTCATTTCTTCTTTTCTCTGATTGAGAAATTACCAAATGGCCCTTAGCATACAACAGCTTACAAGCAGATGCAAGAAACATTCATCGAGTTGATATCCAATCAACTATCAACAAGCTTTGGAATAAAAATTCATGGCTTATCATGGTTTTACTTGGCATGTGGTTGTGCGACATCACAAGACGAATACGTGTTATATGAGTCAGCAATTGAGCTCTCACTGGACTTGGTCTGGTAGCCCAACCAGCTGAAAAGCCTAGCAACATATGATGCCCAAAGATTTTTTTAAAAAAATAATACTAATTTAAAAGATAATTAGAAAAAAAAATAGTTGATTTTTTTACAAAAATAGGTGCTTGTCACCATTTGAAATGGCGACAAGCTCCTGTCGTCATTTCAATTGGCGACAGTATCCTTGTCGCCAATTGGAACAGTGCGGAGAGGTTCATGTCACGAATTGAACTGGCGATAGGGCCCTATATTTTTTTTTATTTATGTATAGGGAATTCAACCTAAAGATTTAGTGTATGTCACGAAGTTTTTTGGTAATGCCTTGAAGATAAAGAAATGTGAAGTAGAGAATGCGAGATAGGTGGTGCAATTTGGAATGTTAGTTTGGCAGAGCAATAACACAAATAGCCCCCTTTGGAGCGAAATGAAAAAAAATATTTGGGTTTAGGGTTGCCATGCGTGTTGTTGTCTCGATTGTATTGTTCGTGGAACCGATTTATTTGGAAAGATATTTATGTAATATTTAATACTCAAAATATTTGAAAAAAGATATTTAAGTTCGAAAGACTTCATAATTTAATTGTGAAATACATGGCGAGCTAGGTTTGATTACGTACATTAGAAACGCCAATATGCACGAATCAATAAACTGAAATACACCTACGATACATATGCGCCTTTTTGGAATCTAAAAAAAGGTTGATTGGAACGAAATCGATCAGTTCTGGCAATCCATCTGTCCCTTTCCCATATCTTTGGACTGGCCGCGACAGTGGCCAGTCTCGAAGTTAGCCATGTTCTGCGGACGGGTTGGACGATTGAATGATGTTAGGATGGCACAATGTAGGGCTAAATTAATAATCAGGATGCATACTGAACATAACTTACCTCTTCGATTCGGACTACGCCCGAGCAACAGGGAGCGCTAAGACGGCCGCTTGTCTTACTAGCAGGAGCCTTCCCCTTGTGCGTCGCGCGCTCGGCCCGGTCGTACTCAGCTTCCTGTTCGGGGGTTCTCCACCACCACCCTACTCTCTTGGGCTCCTCTGGTGCCTTTTCAGTAGATTCAGGTATGTAAGATTTCTAGCGTTTGAAGGTCTTGGCTCGTATCTGTAGGATCAAGGATAACTAACTAGAGGGGGTGCATAGGCGGTTTTAAAAATCTTTTGACTAAAAACAGATTTTACCAAATTAAACTTATGAAATACAATTTCACAAACTAAGGCCTAAATATTCTAGGGCTATCTAAGTGCACTACACTAACAAGATGAGCTAAACAATCTAGACAAGATAAGCAACTAGCTTATAGGAGTAAATGCACAGAGTAAAGAGTGAGAGAGTAAACCACACTAAGGAGACAAACGATGTTTTCCCGTGGTCTCGGAGACTTGTCGGTCTCCAGTAATTTACGTTGAGGAAGCTTGATCAACTCAAGCCTGCTCCAGACAAGCACATTCCTCGATCACTAGTGGTAGCTCTTCTTCATTCCTGATAGGCGAGCTCCAACCTTCACAAATACTCGGGTCTTCTCACAATCTTCTTGAGAAGATTACCGACGCAACTCTGAACCGTCTAGGAGACAGCAATCTCCAAGAGTAATAGACCAATGATTCTTTGCTTGAAGATGCTCAAGTGCCATAAATATCAAACTCTAATCAAAACACTCGGAAAAACCTCAACAACCTTTGCAAGATGATTTTAATGCTCTCAAAGAGTGGAAGAACAAGCAAAGAGCTCAAGAGTATTCAATGAGGTTCATCAAAGCTCATTTGCTGCAGTGGGTGAGGTATTTATAGCCTCCACCCACTATATTAGCTGTTAGAGCATGAAACCCTCAAAAATCAGTAAGTCCGGTCAGACCGCGGGTATATGGCCAGTCAGTCCGGACTGAGAATAACGGTCGACTGCTCCACATTTAATACACAAAAACTATCCATTAAGACATGTTTGGTCAGACCGCCATCTGAGGTCTGGTCAGACCGGTCTACAAGAAATCCAAGCTAGAGAACAACATGCTACAGTAAAAAGTTGTCCACTTTGATGGACCGGGAATTCGGTCAGACCGGGGCAAAGCTTGCGGTTAGTCCGGCTTTAGAATTTTAGTAGCAAGACACAAAAAAGCACTTCTCTGGAAAAGTTTGACTGGTTTAAAGATTCGGAGGTCCAGTCAGTTCGGACCTATGCCGACGGGTTAGTCTGGCCTAACACAAAAACACA
The DNA here is from genome assembly GCA_036346255.1 of Ampelocalamus luodianensis. NCBI lineage: Eukaryota > Viridiplantae > Streptophyta > Magnoliopsida > Poales > Poaceae > Ampelocalamus > Ampelocalamus luodianensis. The sequence continues at coordinate 2,040,842 of CM070627.1, forward strand.
AGAACTCCTTTCTCTGGGAAAAGCTGACCAAGACACTCGGTCCGGAGGTCCGGTCAGTCCGGACTAATACCAGCAGTTAGTCCGGCTATTGAAAATGCAGAGAAGGAGCTTACTGGAAAAAGCTGACCGCAACGTTGATCCAGGTTTTCGGTCAATCCAGCCTATCAACTGCAGTCAGTCTGGTCATGAAAATAAAACACATGAAAATTATGGTCAGACTGTTCCAAATGAAACTGAGATTTAAACCAAGAAAGATTGAGCATTTGTGGCATCATTTGCTATCAAGCTACTAGTCATAATCCCTCTTCATAGTACTGTTTCCTATTTTAGCAATCCGGTCTTTTATCCTTCATTCTTCTAGATCGGTAAAAACTACGAAAATGTCATATTAACTAGATACCTTTGCCTTGAGCTAGATGAGATCCTTTAGCGCTCTTTCATCTTTGTCCGAGAATAACCCTATTAACTTCTTGATAAAATGAGTTAGTTCAAGACACATGGTTGTTTTTAATTACCAAAACACTACAAATGGGGCTTAGATTCATTAGTATTGCATAGTTCAATGTGTACTTCTGCTCAATGAACGCCCTATTGTACATGTCTGGCCCATCGATCCATTGGAAGAAATTGCATCGCATCTCCGGCTGCCATTGGGTGTGGATGTATTTAGGGATTTGGGAATGGAATGTAAGATGTAAAAAATCTGTGTGTGCAAGATTTGTTTACGAGGATGTTCCTGCACGTGTAGTACGTCCGGGTAGCCGTCGTCAGGTGTGTGGACTGGATGGTCTTAGCTGGTTCCTCACACACACATTGCGGGCGTGGAAACTCTAGTGGTAACAGTGCATCCTTCATAGAACAATCCGGGTAGGGTTTAGCCCTCTCGGCAAGCCACTTGCGTTTCCGCAGCATCTTCGCGTAGAAGTTCACCGACGAGTCTGACATCTCCTTCCTCTTAGTTGTGTGAACCAAGCTTTGGTAAAGTGTTGGGTGTGATGGTGTAGTGTTCTCCTCCAGCTCTCTTCTCCTCCAGTTCTCTTCTCCCTCCTTTTATAATGAGCATTTTTGGTTTGAAAAGGTAGTGTGGCATAGTGTGGTATTTTCGGTTTGCAAAGGTAGTGTTGTATTGTGTTATCATATTAGTATGCATAAGTGATAGTTTGTGGCATGCCGTGGTATGTTCTTTTCGGTCTAAAAAGGTGGCGTGGCAAAGTGTGGCCTTTTCGGTCTGAAAAGGTAGCGTCGCAGTGTGTTGTCAACTCGGTCTGTAAAAGTGACAACGTGTGGCGTGACAGGGTGTGGTCTTTTTGGTCAAAAAGGGGGTGTGACGGAGAGTGGTATTTTCAGAGTGGAAAGGAAGTATCAAAGTGTGTTGTTATCTCGATTTGCAAAAGTGGCAGTTTGTGGTGTGACTGAGTGCGGTCTTTTCGGTTTGAAAAGAGGGCGTGGCGGAGTATGATCTTTTCAGTGTGGAAAGGTAGCTTCAAAGTGTGTTATCATCTCGGTCTACAAAAGTGGCAGTGTGTGGCGTGACCTGGTGTGGTCTTTAAGGTGGGGTGTCGTGATGCTGACTCTACAGTTTTTTGGCATTAAAAAGTATTTTTGGCATTAATAGAATATTTAACGTGTATAAATAGAAACCAAAATTAAGTTGGGATTATTTTAATTAGGAAGAAGTCCATTCTACCCCCTCAAGTATGGACATGAAGACACCTAACCCCCTGTATTAAAAAATCGGCCCTTTAACACCCCGAACTTGCAAAACCGGACAACCTACCCTCTAAGGCTGTTTCGTGCGGTGGTATTATGCATGTGGCGTCCGATCAGCCTGGTTTCGCCACGTAGACTAATGTGTGGGCTAAGTGAGTGGCGATCTTGATCCCCTCCTCCACCTTATCCTCAACTCAAGACTAGCGCACCAAAGAATTCCTCTTCTCCCTCCCCGATGCCGCCTCCCCATCTCGCCCGATGCTGCCTCCCCATCCTGCCTCCCTCATGCCTTCCCTCCATTCTCCACTGCTCCTCCTCTTTGTGGATTCTTCGGCCGAAATGCTCATGGCGCCACCTCCAGTCCTTGGCGCCGTCGGCACCTTGCTGCGCCCCGGCCTCACGGGTGGCTCGGTGCCGCCGCCGGCTTGCGCCCGCACCTACGCTGTCGGCCGCCATGTCGTTGGCTCGGCCTCCGGCCTCTTCCTCTCTCCAGGCGCCGCTTCCTCCCCTAGCGCCGCCATCGCTTCCCCGCGCCATGGCCTCCCTGCACCCCGGCTCCTCCCCAGCTTGGCCCTTCTTGGCTTGGCTGCGCGCCTCCTTGCACCTCCCTTGGCGCCGCCTCCTCCCCTGGCACCGCCTCCTCCCTTGGTGTCACCACCGCTTCCCCGTGCCATGGCCGCCCTGCACCCCAGCTCCTCCCCGGCTTGGCCCTTCCCAACTTGGCCGCGCGCCTCCCTGCCCCCTTATACTGATTTTCAGATTTTTAAGAACTTGATTTAATTTCGGATGTATGAATGTTGATTCTTGTGTGCTTTTGTTTATGCATGGGGGTTGATGGATGTGGGTTGATGACCTTATACTGGTTCTCATCCATGGTTGATTCGCAATTTGTGGGTTCAGAAGATGGGGAAGGGGAAGAAGGGGCGAGGGGAACGGATCGGGAGGAAGTCGGTGGAGCGGCTGCGGTGCTTGAGCAGGATAGGTGACGACAAAACCCGGGCGAAGGGGAGCGGGAGGGAGGGGAGAATGGGAGCGCCACCTCGTGGAGCCCTCACCGTTGCAACCCGCGCATCTCTGGTCCAGGAGGAGGCGACGACCGCGTGGAGCAAATCTGCGAAGAGGCCGGCGTCGACGCGGCGGCGGAGGTTGAGGACCTTGGGCACCTCCCCTTGTGCTCTCCACCGCCCGAGCGCCGCCACCTCGTGTACCCCGCCGTGTGCCTCCCCTTGCGTCGTTGCCACCTCTGGCCACCACTGTCCTTACACCGCTTCTCCTTCTTCTTTGTTTCTTTCTTCTCTGTGACACTTACACTTGGAACCCACTTGAAAGAAGTCCATTCTTTGCCCGAGTCAGCGGCTGATCTGGCGAAACCGGGCAATCCGGATGCCACGTCAGCAAAATCACCGCACGAAACAGTCGGAGGGGGTAGGTTGTCCGGTTTTGCAACTTCGGGGTGTCAAAGAGCCGGTTTTTTAGTTCATGTGGTTAGGTGTCCGCATGTCGATACTTGAGGGGGGGCAGAATGGATTTCTTCCTTTTGATTAAGCTCTACATACCGTATTTAATTACTCTGCAATTTTTTATAGGTACCTTGCTACTTTTCTTGTTTGCAATGTGTCTTAAGCATTTAAAATATTTACCGTGTATAAATAAAAACAAAAATTAAGTTCACAATATTTTAATTTAGCTCTACATACCCTATGTACTTACTCTGGATTTCTTAGAGAATTTTTAGAAGTGTCTTGCTATTTTCTTAGTTTAAAAAGTATTTTCAGCATTAACAGAATATTTACCGTGCACAAATAGAAACCAAAATTAAGTTGAAATTATTTTGATTAAGCTCTACATATCCTATTTAGCTACTCTGTATTTTTTATAGATTTTTAACAGTTATCTTGTTATTTTTAGAAGTGTCTTCCTATTTTCCTGGTTTAAAAAAGTATTTTTGGCATTAACAAAATATTTACCATGTAAAAATAAAAGCCTACAAAGTTTTCTTAGTATTTTTGCGGATTTGTTCTAAATCGTACGAGTACTTCAACATAAATAATATCTTACGATGAACTAATCTATACACAGTTAAAATGATATACTACATCAAACAATAATACAACTAGGAACTAGCAAGGTTTCGCTACGTCTCTTCCCTACTCTCTTTTCTCTCTGTTCTCTATTTTATGAAATTAAAATAACTTTTTCACCGAATTTTGGGAGTTTATACAGTGGATTCATGTCGCCAGTTGAACCAGTGATTTGCACACTCTTCGATGCAAATCGTGAGTTGAAATGAAAGATAGACAGTTGAAACAGCGACTGACAGTAAATAGGTTCCTGTCGCCAGCCTGTTGTTCATGCACCTATTTTTGCAAAAAAAAATAGACTATTTTTTGTTTATCTTTTAAATTAAATATTATTTTTTTAAAAAATTCGACGCCCAAAGCACGGCCACAAGCCCACAAGTCAACAGCCGTTGACTGACAGGTGGGCCCAGACCCACCCTCCATGGCCTCCACTGAGCCTCCGAACATTCTAGCGCATCGACGTGCCGCCCGCCAATCGCCTTCCTCCACGTGTGCAACGTTTGAGGCACGCACGTGATCGCAACCCTCCAAACCCCCAGCTCTCCCCATCGGACGGCCGAGGCCACCCTTCGCCCGCGCTCCACGTCAAGTTCGCCGCATCGCCCAGTAGCAGCCTGCCACGTGGAGATCCACCAATCGGCACCGTCCGCTTGTCCACGTGGCACGATCGCTCCCGCGTGGACCGGGCGTTCGGGTCTCCCCGTGGGAGCCATTTAAATAGGCTTCGCTTCGGCTCCGAGTTAGAACGCGACGACGAACTCACCTCACCACACCACCAGTTTCGCAGGGTGAAGCGGAGCACGATGCGCAAGTGGGCGCTCTCCTCCGCGCTCCTCCTCCTCTTCCTCCTCACCACCCTCCCCGATCCAGGCATGTCTCTGCCTCCGGAGTTCTTCTCCCCTGTATTTTTCGCCGTTTTTTTTATGATTTTTGCGGGAGTTCAGCAAATTTAGGTGCTAGTTTTGTGATCCGTTGGTTTTGGAGAGGCTACTAGTAGATTCGATCTCACTCCGTAGCTTATTAGCCCTTCAGTTTACTTCGCCGTGTGATTTTTTGGGGTTATTTTTGGTGTCACTCCTTCCAATAGGCGCGCGATGCGGTGAATTCGTACCGATAAATTGCTTCTAGTAGTTTGATCCGTTGGTATAGATGTGAGTACTGCTAGGTGCGATCTCCGCTGGTAATTTTGGTCCAATTTTCCTTTTAGATCTCGCGCTTAAGATTGTAGCTTTCTCGCGATGCGGGTTCGCGGCCACTCCGATCTGATGCAATGGCATGGTTTATTTAGGGTTCGAGATCACTGGCTTACTTCGTTCTTGGATCCGTCATCTGTTTTTGCGCTCCATACTTTTTTCGGCAAATTACGCGGCTAATTATATCGGGGGGGTTTTAATAGGGTTTTAAGTTAATGCATCCCTACCAATGTAGTGCTTGTTTAGAGTAAATCTAGTGCTGATTGTTACTGATCTGGCCCTTTACCACACTGTTCGTAGTTAATTTATAAGGAATCCACATATACTTTTCTACCGTATATAATATCTGCATCTATTTCGAATTAGTCGGTGGGGTCTGACCCTTCCTGTACTGCAGCTAAGAAGCTCCAAGTGAACGCCGAGGAGAGCAGCGATGGCATAGCTGACCTGCCCAAGGTGGAGGAGAAGCTTGGTTCCGTTCCCCATGGCTTGTCCACCGACTCTGAGGTTGCCCAGAGGTGCGCATGGTTTTCTCATTAATGCTGACCGTTTCCACCTTGTCATGCGGTTGATGTTTGTTTGAACAATGTGATTTTGATTTGTGCAGGGAGGCCGAGTCGATCTCGAGGAAGACCCTCAGGAGCTCGGCGGAGAAGTTTGAGTTCCAGGCCGAGGTGTCCAGACTCATGGACATCATCATCAACTCACTCTACAGCAACAAGGATATCTTCCTGAGGGAGCTCATATCCAACGCATCTGATGTATGTATTGCATTTGCCCCCCTGTATTTAGGTTGCATTGTGGTTGCTAGAAATTAAGGCCTAAAGGGCGGCTCTTTTTGTGTTTGTAGGCTTTGGATAAGATTAGGTTTCTTTCCCTCACCGATAAGGAGGTTCTGGGCGAAGGTGACACTGCTAAGCTTGAAATCCAGGTACAGTGAACTGCAGAGCAGAGAGCCTTTTTTGTTTGCCATGTCTTGCTTTAGAAGTGGACTTTAGGCATCTGGTGTGTGCACATGCAGATTAAGTTGGATAAGGAGAAGAAGATCCTCTCCATTCGGGATAGGGGTATTGGTATGACCAAGGAAGATCTGATTAAGAACCTTGGAACCATTGCGAAATCTGGGACTTCAGGTACCGCCCTTTCCTACCGATTGCTCCACTCCAAGATATGTGAAATCTGTAGCGCGCAGTCAGCATCATCTATTAGATCGTGAAGAAAATTTTGCACCAAGTACATTTAACGCATAAGTAAATCCTTACAGTGTGCTCTAACGTTAATTGATTGCAATTTGCAGCTTTTGTTGAAAAGATGCAGTCTGGAGGTGACCTCAATCTGATTGGGCAATTTGGTGTTGGCTTCTATTCGGTATACTTGGTTGCTGACTATGTTGAAGTGGTCAGCAAGCATAATGATGACAAACAGTAAGACATTGCTGTCCCTGTCTTAAATACATCAGTGATGCATTGTGTATTTGGTTCATACCTTGCCTTCTCTTTGCAATTTGCTTCATGTTGTTGTGGCATTGTACTTTTAATAGATACGTGTGGGAGTCCAAAGCTGATGGATCATTCGCTATCTCCGAGGATACATGGAATGAACCACTGGGCCGTGGAACTGAGATAAGACTACATCTCCGAGATGAGGCCAAGGAGTACTTGGAAGAAGACAAGCTAAAGGTATCACCATATTAGCATATATTTTATTACGGTTAATCGGTTTCTTGCTGCAACATCAAATATGCAATATGCACAGAGTTAGTTGTAGCTGGTATCTGTATTTCAACTTGAAGTCCTGTGACATAGTCTGAATCAAACATTCGCCTTAAGTAATAAGTAGTGCACAGAATGATTTTTCTGATTGTGACATGAAGGATTCACGATCCTATTTATGGTACATGCTTGGCACCTAAGAATGTGGATGTAGCGCTGCTTTGCAAGCTTCAACTAGATACTAGCACTTGGTTTCTGGTTTGCTTGATCTTTGTTCTGCAGTTCTTATTAGGCACAAATCGCATGGTTATGCTAGTGATGATATGCTATTCTCAAGTATCAGACTCACACATCTGTATCTTCTGTACTTCAAATGAATTTGTATGGCTACTGCCTTTGTTTTGAAGTTATAGGTCCATCAGCTCTTGAATATAGGAAACTGAAAGTGCCTTTTCACTAGCCATGAAATAATTGCTGACGGTACTAACTAGGAAGTCAACCTGACTTTTTCTAAATTCACAATTTCATAGTGGTAAATATGTTTTATCTTCGTAATAAGAGCAAATTGTTATGCAACTGTCCCTGATCAGAACATTTCATTTTCATTGAGTGCATTCATCATTTTTCACTGAGTAATTTTTATGGAATTGTGCAAGGGCAAGTGGATATATTTGAAGTCTCTTGTTGTCTTACACATTATAGTCGCTTCCATCTAATAGTTGCACTGGAGACATTATACAATGGAACACGTCTGTTATTTTGAGCAGTTTCATGTTATCATCTGTCTTAACATGTCTGCTTGTTTTGCAGGACTTGGTGAAGAAGTACTCTGAATTCATTAATTTCCCCATTTACTTGTGGGCAACCAAGGAGGTTGATGTTGAGGTGCCAGCTGATGAGGAAGAATCAAGTGAAGAAGAGGAATCAAGTAAGTTTTCGATCAATGTTATTCATCTTTCTTAGATGGAAAAAGTCCATTTTTCAACCTCGAACTATCGACCCAGTTCGATTTTCAACCTCTTAACTCCAAAACCGTCTAAAACGCAACCTCCAACTCTCAAAACAATTCTTTTTTTCACCCTTCGCCCCTTCCCACCTTCAGTTTTCGCTGACGTGGAGGTGTTTTTGCTGACATGGCGGTGGTTTTTGCTGAGTAGGGTGGGGCCCACATGACAGTCCTACTTTTCCCTTCCTCCTTTTTCTCTCTCCCCTCCCCCCCCTCCCGTGCCTCCACAACGCCGCCCCCTCCCTCCCTGTCCCCTCCACCTCACCGCCCCTCACCGCCTCCTCCCTCCCTCTCCATGCCTCCTCTGAGCCCCCCGCCGCCCCCTTCTCCCTCGAGCTGCCGCCTCCCCACTCTCCATGCCAACACCGTGCCGCCCAACACCGCCTCCTCCCTCCCTCCCTCCCCCCCCCTCCCCTAAGCTGCCGCCTCCTACCTCTGCATGCCTCCCCTCTCTCCATGCTTCCCCTGAGCCGCCCCTCCCCCCTCTCCATGCCTCCACCGTGCCGTCCACCACCGCCTCCTCCCTCCCTCCCCATGCCTCCACCACCGCATGCTCTCCGCCTCCGCGCCTCTTCCACAGGCGAGCCCTAGCGACGCCGACGATGCGGCGCCCCTCCCCATAATCGTCTTCTTCCACAGCGGTGGGTTCGCGTTCCTCTCTGCGGCGTCCTTGGAGCACCGCTTCCCCACACCCTACGATGATGGCTTTGCCGCCCTACGCTTCCTCGATGACCCCTCCTGCTGTTTCCTCACTAGGGACAGCGCTAGCGGTAACATCGCCCACCACGTCGCTCGCCGCTACGCCACGAGCTCCTCTAGTCCTTCTTTGGTGCCAACTGGATCCACGAGGCCACCGTCGGTGTTGACTCCCACCAGTGCTTCTTGCCATCGACAGCGACAGCGGAGGCACCAGAGGATGTGATCGAAACAAGAGAGAGAAGAGAGAGGAAGAAGGGGAGGGGAGGGGATTGACATGTGGGCCCCTGTCGTTTTTATTTATTTTCTGATTTGTTAGATGATGTGGCACACATGTGGTAGACACGTGGCAGGCATGTGGCATGAAACCTTGTGGGAAGGGGCGAAGGGGGCAAAGTGGATGGTTTTGAGAGGGGGGGTTGCGTTTTAGACGGTCTTGGAGTTGGAGGTTGAAAAATGGACTTTTTCATTCTTAGATCATACTCGTGTGCACGTGAACACTAATGCATCATGTATTGCTTTATAGCCACAGAGACTACAGAGGAAGAAGAGTCAGAAGAGAGTGAAGAGAAAAAGCCCAAGACGAAGACAGTAAAGGAAACTACTTCTGAATGGGAGCTTCTGAACGATGTGAAGGCTATATGGCTTCGTAACCCCAAGGAAGTTACTGAAGAAGAATACTCAAAGTTTTACCACTCACTAGCCAAGGTACAGACTGTGGTGATGAATTTGTAGGGGAAAAACCTTTTTGAAAAAAGCTTTGTGTGCGCCTTGTAGAAGAAAGTAAGAAACCTTGCCTGACTTCACATTTTTTTTGTAGGACCTCGGTGATGACAAGCCTATGGCATGGAGCCACTTCACTGCTGAGGGAGATGTTGAGTTCAAAGCTTTGCTCTTTGTTCCCCCAAAGGCTCCACATGATCTCTATGAGAGTTACTACAACTCTAACAAGTCAAACCTCAAGTTGTATGTTAGAAGAGTTTTCATCTCTGATGAATTTGATGATCTTCTTCCGAAGTATCTCAGCTTTTTGAAGGTACTGGATTTCTATTTCATGAATGACATACTGTTCCATTCATTGACTTATGCAGACTAACTTGTAACACGCCATTTTCTCTAGGGCATTGTTGACTCAGACACACTGCCTCTCAATGTATCACGAGAAATGCTTCAACAACATAACAGTCTGAAGACCATCAAGAAGAAACTGATCCGCAAAGCTCTTGACATGCTTAGGAAAATTGCTGAGGAAGATCCTGATGAGTACAGCAACAAAGAAAAGACAGGTAAATGGGTTTGCTGTCGATGTCAAGTCACATACTCTATATTTGATGGTAGTCCTAATAAATTATCTTCTGTTAGTAGACGAAGAAAAAAGTGCAATGGAGGAGAAAAAGGGCCAGTATGCCAAGTTCTGGAATGAGTTTGGCAAATCAATCAAGCTGGGGATCATTGAAGACGCAACCAACAGGAACCGTCTTGCGAAGCTTCTGAGATTTGAAAGGTTCTTTTATATACCTTCCATTAATTGTAACTGTAGTTCTACATACTGGGGAAAAGGAAACTGATATCGTATCTGTTTCAGTACCAAGTCGGAAGGCAAACTCGCCTCTCTTGATGAGTACATTTCTAGGATGAAGTCAGGGCAAAAGGACATCTTTTACATTACAGGAAGCAGCAAGGAACAGCTAGAGAAATCTCCCTTCCTTGAGAGGCTAACCAAGAAGAACTATGAGGTATGTTGTTGTGAATCTTGTGACACCTCTTCCTTTTCGTCTCATACAGTCAAGTTCAATAGTACTATGTGTTCCAACTTCCAAGGGTTCCCTTTAGATTTCCACATTCTGAAATTCTGATTTGAAGCCAGCCTGCAATCCTGCACAGAAGCCAATCTACTGTAGTGCAATATTTAATTAAACATGTCAACTCTGATGCTGTGAGTACTTGTCATCCTCTAAATCGTGGATAAACCTCCAAACCCCTTTCTCAGCTTTTACACCAAGCAAATAATATGAGCAAGGATAAAATCAAAATAGCCTTTTCATTCGGAATCTGGATACTGCGTTACATGCTTTGCCCCCTTTTAGCCTTGTCCAATAGGATCGTCTGAGATCTGGATCCAATTTGTTAGGTAACACCGCGCCCAATATGTTTTGCAGGTTATATTCTTCACTGACCCAGTTGATGAGTACTTGATGCAATACCTTATGGACTACGAGGACAAGAAGTTCCAGAACGTGTCCAAGGAGGGTCTCAAACTCGGCAAGGACTCCAAGCTCAAGGACCTCAAGGAATCCTTCAAGGAGCTGACCGACTGGTGGAAGAAGGCTCTTGAGAGCGAGAACGTCGACTCCGTGAAGATCAGCAACCGGCTGCACGACACTCCGTGCGTGGTGGTGACATCCAAGTACGGGTGGAGCGCCAACATGGAGAAGATCATGTCGGCGCAAACCCTTTCGGATGCCAGCAAGCAGGCGTACATGCGTGGCAAGAGGGTCCTTGAGATCAACCCCAGGCATCCCATCATCAAGGAGCTCCGCGACAAGGTCGCCCAGGATAGCGAGGTACTGATGCCAGATTGGCAAAACCTCACCTCATTTATAGGTTAAACTATCTCTGGTTCCGAAGACTTGCAAACGACGATGCTAATGTGCCTCTTGATGCAGAGCGAGAGCATGAAGCAGACGGCGAGGCTCGTGTACCAGACCGCTCTCATGGAGAGCGGTTTCAACCTCCCTGATCCCAAGGACTTCGCGTCCAGCATCTACAGGTCTGTGCAGAAGAGCCTGGACCTCAGCCCCGACGCCACCGCAGAAGAGGAAGACGAGGCAGAGGAGCCTGAGATTGAAGAGAAGGAATCCGGCAACGAGGAGCCCGAGCCGTCGTCCCAGTATGACAAGGACGAGCTGTAGCGACCTCTCTCTCTCTCTCTCTCGTTCATGTCCTCGTCGCCAACTGTTGTTAAGTTTAGCTCCTCCTAGGTGAGAAGAAACTGTCTCGTATAAGAATTGTGATGGTTTCGAGGGACGTCCATTTTTCCATGGGAAACTGCGTAATGATACGGGATTGCCATCTACTTAGCTTTGTTGTTACTCTAGTTCTAATTAGCGGCTGCCGAATTTCGACCCCAGAAGCTCCCATATGTATGTGTGTAACTTCGTCGTGCGGTAACGGAGTAAGAAAGCACGAGGTGGTTGTGTTTATGTCGGCATGATCATCTAGGTATCTAGGTTGCTGGCCGATGGATCTGGATCTACATGTCAACAAGGAGTGGCAAATCGTAAAATTCATCTGTTTGTAGTGGTAAATAGTCAATAATTCCTTTTCATTTCGACCCTATTTGGCCTCGGGACTATAGTCTATTAGCTCGCAAGGTATGTGTATGTGTGTCTCTGGCTGCCCTCACACAAGCTCGTCTATGTGACAATATATTCTATTTTTATAAAGTACGTATGCACGTACTTTCATGGACACACATAGTTTTAAATTTTGTATTATATTGTCCTATTTTCGCAAGTAATATAGTCTTAATGTACTATGTCTACCTCAAGAGCTGGACAACCACGATTTATTACCTTGCTGTTGTAGACGGAGATTATTATACTTTGTACTAACACAATTTTATACAATTCACCCTCTTATTCTTTGTTTGGCTACTCTAATTCATTTCTCTCTCTCTAAAGGGTTATCAAGTATCATGGCCACTCTTGACGGTCTGGCCTCTCGTGTTTTCTCTAATAACTAGCCCCAAATGTGATTGTATTCTTAAATATAGACTTTTAGGGTTCTTAGATATTTTCCAAGTACCAACATCATAATTGGCCAGGTAAAATAAAATTGTGTCATGATAGAAACTTCACCTAAATTTCTTTGAAAAGTACAGTAAACTAGTAGCTATCTTCCCGGTCGAAAAAGAAGAAGAAGGAAATTCTCTCTTGAAAGCACGCTAAGGTCTAAGTTAACCCGTTAGGTTTGCAAGTGATACATGGTGCGCATAGAAAGGAATAATTAATCATTTGTCGCTGCAAAGACGTGAAATTCACCAACATTGCATCAACATGGCCGAGAAGATGACCATCAGGAGGGCAACCACGGTGTTCCTGCTCGCCAAGCTCTTGTGTGCATTCCCTGAGAAAGCCATTGTTGGGTTGGTGGTGGGCGGCAACCTGGCTGCCTCGCGATTCCCACCAGATTTCAGGCTGCAAGAGGTCGCAAGCACAGCAACATTAGCTAATGAATGCACATAGGGTATACTCTCTACTCCGGTCACAGAAGAGCGACATAGGATAATACTCAGAGCGACGTTTTTCACTCTCCAAAGCTAACTAGATGTTATTTTGACCACTTCGTTTTATCGTGTATATTCATAAAAAATAGTAAAAGTGGAATATTATGAAAGTATTTTATATATATAAAAAAAAGCATTCGTATCATTCATTTTCATGTATCCAAATCACAAGACAATATGTTTAATCAAAATTATTTTGTTTTAACTGTACGTATTATAGGGCGTCACTATTTTATGACCGAAGGGAGTATTATTTAGTAACCAAATTAAATTTGCTAAGACTAATTGTATGTACATGCATGCATGCCATCGCCAACCCTGTCACGTTCAGGTGACGCACCCAAACGATTGAATTGAAAACTAATAACTTGCGCTGCAACCAACCAGAACGACACAGTAAAAAGTGGGCAATGTCCAGATTGAACCTTTCGTTTTAGGGTCAACTAATCTCGACTGAAACATTCAACAAGTCGCGGACTCGAACCAGTCATTCAACTTTGCTTTTGGGGATCATTTCAGCTTGTGATTTGTTATTACGACGAAGAGTCGTACATTCTTCTATCCATCAATTAGAACAACACGATAGCTAAAACATGCGGATGATTCCATATATATTTGTTGTAAATAATGCACATAAAAATAGGAACGGAAGACATGAATTTTACGTGGAAAACCTTTTTGAAAAAAAAAACACGAACGCACGAAGGCAATATCAATAATGAACATAAAAAATAAGAACGGAAGACACGGATTTTACGTGAAAAACCCTTTCGGAAAAAAATCACGAACGCATGAAGCCAATATCACTATACGAGAAGATGTTTACAATGAAGCTCTTGTTTTTCTCTATGGACTATAGATAAATACTCTATGTAGGAGTAGAACTATGAGTTGGGATATGAAACAAAATTCGTATAACACTCAAACTCAACTCATATCACACTCAAACTCAACAATCTCCCCCTTAAGACGAATTCCTCATGTAGCCAAAACAAAACATGATCTCCCGAAAACAGATTAACATGAACACCTTGTGCATCGAATGTCCATAGGACTACTGAATGACACCAACTAAGTTTGAGCAACTTAGCGATAGGAACTGACTTTGTCATCATCAAGGTAGTCAGAGTCGAGATCCTAAGTTGGATCGATTCGCCTCTGGTAGAATCGAATCGTAGAATCGGCGATTTCTACGGAATTGTAAAAATACACATATTTAATACATATACTATAAGTTTGTATGATTTTTATGTGGTTTACCACTTATAACCGAAAAATGGACAAAGCGTTTTTTATCGCACAACAGAAAAGCATAATGGTATTGACATGATAGGTGATATAGTTCTGAACTACATGAGAACAACCAATGACCATGACTAGTTGACTACAATTACATAAGAAATGTTCACAACTTTTGTAAATCAATATCTAGTTGTAACGCTTGCATATTCCTTAAAAGCAACTAGACGTACTCTAAGAATAAAAATAGCTTATCATTATCAAGCTCAAGATTGCTCGTCATAAAATAGATATTGGTACTAGCATTACCACACTGATATAATATTTTGCATGCTCCTTGTTTATTTATAGTTTCATTTTCTGAAATTAATATCAACAAATTTTGCTCTAAAATAAAATATCAGCAAAGCCTGACTTCTAAAAAAATTGCAAAAAAAAATCACAATTTTTTTTTACTCTAACAACTCTACCACGATTCTACTCTGCAATTCTACACGATTCTACCTGATTGCGATTCACAGTGCGATCTAGATCGACAGGCTGTCGTGGGTTCGTACAATCGTAAGACTCTGCGAGTAAGATCGCGATTTTAACTACCTTGGTCATCATATCAGCTGGATTATCATGACTACTTATCTTGTTGAAATTATCATGAGTACTTATCTTGCTGACTTTAATGTCACCTTAAGTGATGACACCTCGAATGTAATGATATTTTGATGTCAATGTTTTTCGTTCTCTCATAAAACATTTGATTCTTCGTAAGGCAAATAGTGTTTTGACTGTTACAGAATATTATAATACAAGACGTACTTTTACAAAGCTCAGTAAACAAACCTCTTAGCTAAACGACTTCTTTGCAAGCTTCAAAAATAGCTCTATACTTGATTTCCATAGTGGACAAAGCAACAGTAGTTTGCATGTTTGTTTTCCAACTAACGACACATCCTTCAACAATAAACACATAACCAGTAAGATATTTTTTCTTATCCAAATCTCCAACAAAATCTAAGTCCACATAACCAACGATTCCATCTTTAATCTTTTCAAACTGTAAACAAGCATCATATGTGTCACGCAAGTATCTGAAAATCCATTGAACTGTTTTTCCAATGCTCTTTGCCATGATTAGTCATGTATCTACTAACACTAAATGATTGAGATAAATCGGAGCGAGAACATACCATGGCGTACATAAATGAAGCAGTTGCACTATCATATGGAACTCTAGACTTGTACTTAACTTCATCATCTGATAGTGGACATGACACCGAAGAAAGTTTGAAATGTGCAGCTAACGGGGTATCCACCGGTTTGGCCCTTATGCATGTTGAAGCGATGAAAAACTTTATCAATATACTATTTCTGACTTAGGCATAATTTTTCAAATTGCTTATCTTTGGTGATTTTCATATCAATAATCTTCTTTGTTGTACCGAGATCCTTCGTCTCAAATTCATTGCTCAGTTATGCCTTCAACATTGAAAATTATGTCTTGTCTTTTGTAGCAATCAACATATAAGAGCAAATAAATAACTGAACCATTAACAGTCTTCACGTAAATACAACTATCATAAAATCAGATTTTTTTTTTTTGAAATCCTAAGAGATCATAAAAGAGTCAAATCTCTTGTACCACTGTCTAGACGATTGCTTCTGACCATAAAAAGATTTTTTCAACTTGTAAGCATACTTTTGTTTTCCCGGAAAGACAAAACCTTCCGGTTGCTCTATATAAATATCTTCCTCCAATTCCCAATGTAAGAGCACAGTTTTCATATCCAATTATTCAAGCTCATAATCATACGTAGCCACTATACTAAGTAAAGTACGAATGAAACTATGCTTCACAACTTGGAAAAAGACATATGTGAAATCAATATATGAAATTTGGTTGTACCGACCGTGTATGCGAAGCAATGACCCTTGGAAGCTTTCCGGTAGGCTATCGTGTGCACGTAGCAAAAGTCATCAAAATCACTAAAAAAAACAAGCCAACCATACGCTACTTGCGGCTCTTGTGCCCTTGATCAATGTGCACTGAGCCAATCTCGCTTAAGGGCATCTCCAATAGTGCATTTATTATCGTCTTTTAGCTATGCCACGTCAACAAAATCCAACGTGGAGGAGAGGGGGGAGAAGAGAGAGAACAGGTCGTCTCTTACTGAAGAGACGGTCGTGCACGCGAAACAAAATATTATACATTAATCTACTCTAGTTGACATGTAGGCCCGTTTTAAAGACAAATTATAAAATATAAATGTTGGAGAGTGTACTAGAGACTGTCTATTGAAGATGTTGTCTCTAAATATGATATAACATATGTTAGAGACAAGGTTGTCTCTAACTATTAGAGATGCCCTAACTAGGAGTCAACGAGAAGAGCAGGTCGCTGCGGCTCTCGACGCACAAACTGCTCCTCGGGATCTAGTGGTGCTCACTTCGCTTCGGCGTTAACGCCGGTCGTACGCGGGCATCGCTTCAGACTTCGTGTCAGATTCGATTCCGAGGTGGCTTTTACATAGAAATCTTTTATTCCGCTTCGGTTTCGACATCGGACCGAGACGTTGCTCGCCGAGAACGCCGACTCGACAGATCACAACTAGCGGGGATGTGAGCAGACCTGATCCGACGATTTTTTTTAGATCGAATCTTATGTGCTCTGATACCACTTGTTGTAAATAATGCACAGAAAATAGAAACGGATGATACGAATTTTACATCGAAAATCCTTTCGAGAAAAACCACAGACGCACGAAGGTAATATCACTATATAAAAAGATGTTTTCAATGAAACTTTTGCTCTTCTCTATAGACTACAGGGATATATTTATAGTGGTACATAAAAAACTCCGTGTATAAATAGAACTATAAGTTGGAGTAGAAAATCGGATTCAAACTCAATTCATATCGCACTCAAACTCAACAATATTTACACGCATAAACCAAAAACAAGGCAAGCTCTTCAACTCTACGAAGGCATGCATGCCAGTCTGCCACCGTGTCCACATGCACGTCCAAAAAAGAAGTGAAATGCCAAATGAATGCAGCGACGACGTGCCGACCCCAAATCAGCTAAAAAACGTAACACGCCGAGCCCGTACGAAGAGAAAAATACACGCGTGCGCAGACGTGCAAATTAATAAGTAGGAAGGTGAGTACCTGGACGTGCTGGGGCAGAACACGACGTCGTAGCCGCCGCCGGCCGCCGCGCACGTGAACGTCGAGGTCGCGTCGTCGTACGCGTAGCTGTAGGCACGCGGGCACGCGCTCTTGAAGAACCGCGAGTACGCCGTGGGCGGGCACGTCGACGGCGCCCCGTACGCGCCGCTGCAGCAGTACTGCGCCGCCCGGAACGCCTCGCACGCGCTCTTGCACGCCACCACCGCGCCGCCGGACACGACCTGCAGCTCCGCAGGGCACGACTTGTTCAGGTCAGCCACGCAGCCCGTGAGCTGGCAGCTCCCGTTCGCCGCGGCGCCGGGCGGCGCCGGCGCCTGCGGCGCGACCAGCATTGGCACGTTGTAGCCGTCGACGAGGCTGACGTCGTAGAAGTCATCGCCGCCGGTGCCGCCGGCGAGAGTGAACTCGGCCAGAGTGGCCGGTGGGGCCGCGCCGCGGCCTGAGCACTCGACGGCGCCCGAGCCGCAGTCGCCGGTGGCGCAGGTGAAGCTGCCGGACGGATCCGGCCCGCAGAGCGTGCGGCCCCAGATGCGGCCAGACCAGGCAGCGGCGACAGAGATGGCGAGGGACTGGCCCGGGGAGAGGGCGAAGCCGGTGGTGGACGGTGGTGAGACGCCGGTGTTGGAGAGGATGCCTGGCCACACCGTGTAGCCGCAGCTGTTGGTTATGGTGAACGTCGCAGGCTGTGCCCCTGGCAATTATAATTCGCTGTGCATTGATTAGCACTAGCTTAATTGGAAACAGCTCGAACATTAACCAAGAGTAAATTAAGATGCAAGAAGATAATTACAGGCAAAACTTATGATCAACGACACAAGCTAACCCGTTTAACAAGAAACAAATGTGATCGATGCGGATGAACCGAGACTGACTATACATGATATTGCTCTGCAAATTAACGCATGCTCGGTGATTTGCTTTGCTATTTGAGATGTTACGTACCTTGGAGGAACGAGAGGCAGAGTAGAGAGAGAAGAGGGAGAAGTGCTCCCATGGAGGAGGAAGAGAGGAGAGGAAGGGATCAAGATTCAAGAGAGATGCAAAAATTTTAGTTTACTCATGCATGTGATCAGTTAACTAATTAAGCTACTACTACCAGGAGCTATTAAATTAAGGGATTTAGTTCCTTCCGAGAAACATTCAAGGAAGGTTCGATCTCCATTTCGCTGTATAAAGAAATGTAAAGTCAACATGCCTTGCAAGAACAAGATAGTAAGACAAGCATGCCAAACATATACGATACTGTGGGCCCTGCATGCAGTGTCAGTGCATTGCTGGCCAGGGAGTTGCAAGCAGGTGAGACATTGCTCAACTGAATTATCAGCTGATCCTCACATCACATGCTGACCGGAAGTAGCTGGGACCTGTCCTCAGCATGCAGTCACATAGATGATATTACGATGGTTCAGGTGATCAGTGAGGCGGCAAGGTAACTAAGTTTAATTTGCAGTGATCGATCGCGCTGTTGATCGGGCTTCACCTAGCGGTTAATGCGAGCAGGGCAGGTCTTGTTCAATCGGATAGCTCAGATTTTCGCAATATATCCTCTACCATTGCCAATGTAACGTCAGAGGATGCAAATCCCAACCACCGAGGATTAATGCTCCACATAAAGTAAGCTTCTTTTCCCCCAAACATCTCGCTGGTGTAGTACAAATTCATATTGATATGTTATGTGAGTCTGAATCTCTCTTCATGAACTTTTTGCAACCTCATAATTCTGCTTCTTCAGGGCATGTAGCTAGACTCAAGATGCACATGAGAGGGCGTTTAGTATCTGACACCATGTTACGTTGAATGCAAAATCAGACGTGCAGAGCAAGCAGATGGCGTACACGGTAGCTTAATTGGACTGCCCTTTCTTTGGCCCAGTCCAGTGAATTCACGACATGTACACTTTCCCCTCATGATCATACATAGACACTTGCCGATAATTCTATCTACAAGAGAAGAGTGATTTCTTCATAATTTTCAATCGAGAATTAATGTACATATTTACAAGCTGATCAGACACGCACAAGAGATCGTTAAAATGCCTCTCTTCGTGTTACAGTATACACAGATCACAGTGGGGGAGAATGGAAAATTAAGCAGAAAGGTAAGCAGTACCAGATGCGGTCGTTGGTTCGTCTCTCGCGTCCGCCGGCGAGACGCCAGCACCGCCGCCCGCAGCATCGTCGGCCTACCATGGCGCGTTCGTGTGGACTGTGGAGAGCGGGCCTGGGCCGGGGTCATAAGGCTCGGCATACGGATCCGGGCCGTCTAATCTGGATCGGATGGCGCGCAGTAGCCCAGGGATTCCCGGACCACCGAGTGCTCCGGCGACTGCAACGCCGTGCCTGATCCTACCAGCACTGGTCCGTCTCCCACGTCCGCCACCGAAACGCCGGCGGCGTCCGCAGCAGCGCCGTAGGACCGGCCATGGCGCGGTCGTACCGCGCGCGCTCGTCGGGGTCGGCGAGCGTGGCGTACGCGGCGTGCAGCCGGATAAAGTCCTCGTCGCCGGCAGCACCCCCTCCGACGTCCGGGTGCACCTCCCTCGCCAGACGCCGGTACGCCACCTTGATCTCCCCTCTGCTCGCGCGCGAACCCACCCCGAGCACCTCGTAGTGCGTCCTCGCTGGCGCCGGCGCCGCCACCGCCATCGCTGCACGGACCACACACGGGGCGCACCGGCCGCCACGCCGAGCTCCGGCGACGCAGCCCGGAGGCACCGCAGCAGCAGTCGTGGATCCAAACGAGGCCATTCTTCCCGTTCAGTTGTTGGTTTCTTGAGGAGCTTGGAGTGTGTCGTCGTCGTCGAGGAGAGCGCAAGGGCGGATGGATTATGGATTTATAGGGAGTTGGGGGTGAGGAGTCTGTGGTGCCATGCCACTGCCACTGCCACTTGGACGGTGAGTTCTTGATCTTATCTTTGGGAGGATTTATCAGAGAGGATTATTCTGTGAGTCTCTGCTGAGTCGGCCACAACCACCGGTGTCAGTGCGTGCTTCCTTCTCATCGGCTGTTGCTTTCGCAAATCGCATCATCACTGTGGTGCGCCATCGAGAGGAGCTTGGCCATTTCTTTCGAAGGGCCCAGCTGAGCTCTTGAGAGGCTGATAGGCTATATGGATTACTGTCGGAGGTGGTGATCTTTTGGAGTGTTTTGGGGGAGTTTTCTTTCTCGTGGTTATCTGAACGAGTGCTGTTAGCTCACGCTATGGCAGTTTCGTAGGGTTTCATCGGGTTTTAAGTTTCATAACATTTCAAGTTTTAAATTTCAGGTTTCATGAGGTTTCGTTGAAACTTCCATCAAACTTCAGATTCAAACTGAAACTTCATCAAACCTCAATTTTTAAAACAGAAACTTTAGAGTTTCAACCATCAAATCAGAAACCTAAAACTTTAGAGGTGGGTTTCAAGACATTTCAGTTTTTTTAGTAGGTTTCAAGTTTTATAGAGGTTTAAGCTTGAGCTGATCAAATGAGCAACTCAGCATGGGCCCGTGACAGTACGGTCCATTCTAGCCTACGAACTAAACGGGTCATGCCGTGCTGACCCGAACCTGTTTAGCCCGACGAGCTAATTCCGACCCACTAGGCTGGAAAATGAAAAAACAGAAAAAAAAAATCAAAAAAGTAAAATGTGTAGAATTCAAAATTATACATGAAAATTATATTAAAAAAAGAAAAACATATTAAAAATGTAATAAATAATTTTATTAATGTTCAAATAGATGTCTCGTTAAAACCGTTGCCATTTATCCCATAAAACATGAATTTTTTTTAAAAAAAAAACCCTAGAATTTTGCAAAAGCTATGATGCAAATTAAACCACCGCCTGCCTCATCTGTCACGCCCTCCTTGGTCTCCACCGCCGGGCCTACGTCGCAGTCCCGGCTGTCATCCGCACACGCGCCTTCCATCGGTGAAGGCGCGTTAAGAGTTGTCTTGTGTGATGCGGCAGACGCGCTATGCATGCACATGCTTGATCCCGTGTGTCGGTGGATCTAGGCTGTCATCCGCACCGACAAGATTCACATATGGATATATGGTAACATCTGTACTTGTCAGTTGCCTCTGCACTGTGGAAAATCAAGCGACAGTCGACCAGGTAGGCGAAACGTTACCCTCAACGATGTTTTCTTTTCTTCTCTTCTCTCTCGCCCCAACCGTCTGTGCATCTAGAATCTAGATCTAGTAGTGACGCTTAGCTTACGGCTTCTTTTGTGGAAATAAGTAAAATCCACGAGGAGAAGCTAAGCTAAGAGGTGGTAAGAGGGGACAGCGCTGGACATAGACGTCGCCGGAAACGGAAGAAACTTGGAGCATCGCAAAGGCAATTTGTGGTGCAGAGTTCTAGCTCGACAAGCAATACGCAAACATGGAGAGCTTGTAAGATTTCTCCTTGTTTTGTCAGTTACTGTTGGAACTGAGTGCTGAGCTGAAAAATCTCTTGCATAAATTTCTGATTTCTGGCCTCGAAGGAAGGGCCACGAGGCGATAGTTCTCCTTCTGAACACAGGAAATACTAAGGCACAGAGAGAGAGCAGAACAGAGATGAGAACGAGGCATAGAACATCGCTTGTGATCTTGCTATATTTCCACTCACTCACCCAACCATAATACTAAGTTGTACATGTACATAAACTAAGAGAATATATAGGTAGATCACACATATACAAGATATACGATCGATGAACCGGGAGGAGGCAGCAAAAGAATACCTATTTTTGTGCAGCGTATCTAACAAAATGTCGGGGATGTCAGGGAGTATGAAGTCAGTCTATCCAAGCCATCTATTACATCCAGATCCGTTGTCTTGCCACGGTCTTGACCTGGGTTCCTGGCGAATTCCCTCGCCGGCGAGTTGCCATGGCTCCGGCACGAGCCCCAGTTTCGATGTGCCTTGTTCCCTCTGTTGGGTGGAGGCTCGCAGCTCTTGCTTCTCCCATAGCTCTTCTTCCTCTTGAAGCTCAGATGGTCCAGCGTTTCGCGTTCGTAGTCCGACAGCAGGCTCGAATATGTGCCGCTGTTCATGGGAGATGTGTTGTGCTTGGTTTCAGCTTGTAGGTCCAATCCCTTGCGGGATCGAGACAGCTCCTGCTTTGCGGACTTGTGCCCGTAGCCTCTGTTCTTCACCTGGACCACTAAATGGTGGAGCAGCACCACCAGTTCGAGCATGTATTGCTCTGTCTTTGCCTTGTCTGCGTGAAAGAGCGTCTGGATGCGGGTGACACTGTGTTGGGAACCCGATTTCTTGTTCATTTCGCACCTGCAAAATTGTTATGTTGCAAAGCGGTAATTAATGCCAATGGGAAATTCAAATGGGAATGAGCTAAGGAAATCATGATCTGATAGTGATACTAACCCAAGGTTTGCCCATTCGCCGACCCATCCAAAACCTTGATGTGCTCTGGTATAAGTATGAAAACAGTGTCTTTTTTAGAGAGAGAAAAAAAAAAACTATGCGCAGCAGTCAGAACGGCTGATAACAATCTCAACCCACCTTATTGTATTTTCTGCTATTGGCAGAATCCAGCGAAGAGTTTTCTGCATTTCAGCCTTGATTTGACCTACAGTACGCTGAAGAGAATAAAAACGATCACATTTAATACTTTGTATGCTTTGACGTCTCAAGAGTAGCAACACCAAAATCAAGTCCTGGCTCTCGTCTATAAAATATTTCCAAAAAAACTTATCGTATTTTAGAATATGTATTCATGTATTTGTGCATTAGTATTTCTTGTAGTTATGCCCACATGGACAGTTCAACTTTAAGTGCTTCAAAATTGAAGCATGTTTATGAAAACAAAATAAAAACTGAAGTGTTAAGCTCGACCTACCATCAGTTTCACATTTCTACAGCAGATTCCACGTGCATAGACAAGTGCTTCAAAATTGAAGCATGTTTATGAAAACAAAATAAAAACTGAAGTGTTAAGCTCGACCTACCATCAGTTTCACATTTCTACAGCAGATTCCACGTGCATAGATAATACAATGGGAATGAATCGTTTTTCTACTGCAAGGTTATATAAAAGACAAACCTCCTCTTCAGTATTAAATGATTGCAACCGTGATCGCAGAGCTGATTTCACTGTTACTGGAAGTCCATGGTACAAATTGTCCCTAGCGCTAGGAGGAAGAGAGAGTGGTCGAGAAACCTGCATAGGTACACATGATATTGAGAACTCTGGCCTTTTTTTAGTCAATGAAGCATCACCAATAGCAGGCTAAAGACTGAAACATGTATACTTTGGTAGTACAACATATGCACTATGACGTTGGAACTTGTTCAATTTCAGAAAATGACTTTGGAATTGGTATTTCGCAGCTAGGAGACAGATATTCGGGCTGAGTGACCATAAAATATTCATTATAATTCATTATTGCAGTTCACCAAAGGAAACGGAAATGGACAAATGCATGGTTTGTCAACATACAGAAACAGATTTCTAGATAAATAAGGGATTGTATGGAAATTACTGCCAAGTCAACATAATGAAAGAGGGACATCAAGCAGGCACAATAAACATGGCATGGGTCGTCAAAACTCAAACCAACTTACTATATTTTCAATTTGATTGATAATGTTAGCATAATGTAATGCCAGACCACATGGACCTAGCCTTTTGTTCTGAACTTGCTCTGAATCCAGTAAGTCAGTACCTACAGGAACTTTTTATTCAGAGAGGTGTTAGGATACTGTCAGATACATTCTGTGGTAATTGGTAAAACATCCAATTGATAATTACTTACCAGCTTCACTGAATGCATCCCGGATTTGTTTATGAAAAAATATGACGATATCAACAAGCTTCTCCACAATCTGGATAGAGGATAAATAAAAGCAATGTCGAAAGGAAAAAACAATATATGAGTAGCATATTCATATAAAAAATTATCTCAGTTGCATGGCAACGCTACCAGCCATAACCTAACGGCCACAGTCATGGTGTAAAGTAATGAAGCAAATGTGGACGAAGATAATTACCTCCTCCAAAGTTCTAGACCACAAGGATTTCTTCTTCAGATTTTTCACAAGCTTCCTTTGGCGCTTTAGTTCACTATGCAAAATCATGACACTCTCTGCAAAGAACAAAAATTGCATACAATAAATATCTCCATAGCAGTTTTAGCAGTACACGGTGTGTAAAAAGTAATAGCGACCACAAAAAAGGCCATATAAAAAATATACTGCGACAGAAATGCTTACATCCGTTTATACATTTCAAGTATTTTTCAGAATTCCCATAAAAAAGTATTTATCAGAATCTCTCCAACTATACTGGCTTGGATCTTGGAAGGTTAATTGCCATTTCCTGTAGCTCATCCTAAAAAAAAGTGGATATTTCCCCCTGGTTCCCTATGTAAGAGTCCTAGCTGTCATGCTTGTTTTACCAGTCTATTTATCAGTGTCTGTCAAAAGTTGGTTCGCTTGGAATGAAAAAGGTTTAGGGTGAAACATTAGCAGAGAATATATGATGTTTCACTTTTACTCTATGAATTTTCTTACTAAACTAAGAGAAGTTCAGAAAAAAAAAAGTGTGCACCACAACCAACATAAGCTTCATTTTCCCCTTTTAATGGAAAACTGCAATGCTTGTTTGAGTAACTTCTTTGTATTAAGATTTCTTCACCAAAGTATTTATTTGCATAGGACAATCATTAATTCCAGGTGAGATTCTGGAAAAGCATTGCGCATGCATTCTAGCATCTACTGATATTATTTCAAAAAATGAATGGCATCAGTTTGGTTGTACCCCGTCTAGCTGCTGGCACAGACTCCTCTTCATGAAATTTCCTTTGAAAATCCTGCTCAAACCTGTCCAGCGCATGCAATTCATGGTAAAGCTCCTGCAATTATAGAAATTGCTGCATAAGTTTCTAGCCATTGTAGTATTTCAAAAAATAGCTTGATTGTAGCACCGCCCTCAAAACTGTAGTTTTAGCTTGTTGTTACGTAAGAGACTTAATATTCTTAGTTATAAGACCTACTGAAAGATTTTTTTTATGCTACTACAGAGATTTAGCCATTCAATAATTTGAAGGGAAAAAATAGTAACTACAACAGTGCCACTTCATGACTCCAGAAAAGTAAGAAGTATTATCAATTACAGGCAGCTCCCAAAGTATAGAAATGAAGAAATCAAAGTAAAATAGAAGAGTTCTTTATGGCATAGCATACATACAGAAGTGTTTTGAGCCAAATTTATCAATTGCTGCACAGTAGTTTCCATTTGCTCTTTTGAATGATCCTGGGGCGTAACATCTGTCGTTAACCTGCATATCAGAGTAATCCATAGTGTTAAGAACAAGAAGCACTTGATACCATTCTAAATAGAGTTCTCAGAATAAAATGCATACTTCTCAGAAGCATACTTGTCAAAATAGCGTCCCAAATTATGCCATATGGGATCTTTACACAGGTCACCAAATCGAATTACTTCTCTTGAAAAGATGGCAAGTTCGTCCCTGTTGGATTCCATTACAAGTCCACATCAACCATGATTATGATTAGATGAATAAAGAAATCTAAGCCAACTTCCTTCTATAACCAACCATACCTTTTGTCAACAGCAGCGATATGCAAGAGCTCACTGGAATTTGAGGAAATCAATATTCGCACTCCGTCTGAATGCAAAATTTCTTCCTTCAATTCTTTTATACTCTCGTCGGAGCACGATCTCCATAAACTAGAAGCTTTAGCTATTGTATTTGCGACTTCAAATGCTAAAATACAGACTTTATTTCCTCGATTTGTTCCCCCAGAGAGAAACCCACTGCCATGATTCAAACTTGTCATGCTACTCCCGAGGGTATCTAACACCTCAACAGCCTTTTCCAGACCAGCAATACTGGCTCTTCCTAAAAATGTACCTGTTTCTGATACCTGGCATAACTTAGTATGTCAGAGTTAATGTGAAAAAGGCTACTGCTATCTTCTCAGGTAATAATCTCTGATTTCTATGTCTTCAGCTTTCAATAAAAACATAACCAGTTATAGCACAAAGCAAAGGGTAGAAAATGAGAGATGTATTGTCCCATTAAGAAACATAACTTGTTAGTATGTGTGACTTATATCCTAACCTACTAGGACTTGGAGATGTGTTCTACAAGGTAGGATTAGGATTTCTGCTTCCTTTTGGATGAGAGCTAAGGGACACTATATAAATCCATGAGAGGTGGTCATGGAGAATACAAACTACAAACTAACTCATCCAAAACAAAAGGGGCACGAGAGGATTAGAGGTTAAATTATTCTTTAGCACTAGATTCTTATATAGAGCAGGATCCAAGGGTCCTAAAAGGTTTGAGAGGGTTGTGAGAGAGCAACAATTCCTTGTACGCTTTTGAGGTTGTGCTTAAGAAATTTGCGGTCGGCTTTGCCAAAACTTTCTCTCGTCGTGATTATTTCGTCGTTATTAGGTTCTCTCTACGGGATCATCTATTTTGTTCTTCATATCGTGCACGCTCGTGCCGTATCTCGCAACTCTGATCCGATCTGGGAGCTACTACGTATAAGAAGAGGTATCAGAGCCAAGACCGGATTAATCATATTTGTAAGAAGGTCGACAAAGCATCAGGTGGTACAAAATCAAGGTTGATGTCTACGATGTGGAATCAAGTGGAGAAATTTGACGGCAGAAGAAATTTCAGCGTGTGGCAATGTGTGTTGAATGATGTCCTTGTCCTGATAGGTTAGGATATGAGTTACCCATACTCAACATAACTGTGATGAGAACCTTGTAACAAAGAAACTAAGAAAGGAAGATATATTTGTTTTTAACTATTGATGTTGCTCCTATTAATGTTGTTGCAAAATTATGAAATAACACCATATTAAATAATATTGATATTAGAGTATTATCTTTCCAGCTTGAAGTGCATGCTACACAAGGAGAACATGAACTGATTGAATGAAATGGACATGTCAAACTAAAATGGAGATATCACTCCTTTAAGGCTAGTCCATAACCCTTCCGAGTTTTTTGTGCTATTGAAGATCACCACTTATGCCCATTGGCCAGATCAAAGTAGACTTGGAAGATATACAAGCAGAACAATGGAGATGTGGCCATCGACAACAACAGTGAATTCCCTTAACCAGATACTTCAGTTTCAGTATCCTGTAGCCTGGATTTGCCATCTCCAAGTATGAGGTGTCAGTCATGTTCAATTGCACGATCACTGCCTATCCAAATCATTCGCTAAACGTGTTGACAGTAACATACACCAAGACTGCTGCCTTTTTTTTTTTGGTCACAGTCTGTACTTCACCATACTTCTTAACACATCCAGCGCTTTCTTCTAACTGTAAATCAAAGTGGCTGGGTTCATGATTTGCAAGAGAAGTGATGGTACAATATCTCAAACTCCATGGATGGCATGGAAAAATGGTCAACAGCAACAAAGATAGAGCTTTATGTTTGGATCACTGGCTTGACCAGCCCAGAGAGTAGAGTTTGGCTGACAGCAACCTGAATGTAAATTAAGCACTCCTGTTCTTCACTTATCTGAGTAAAAGGAATCCTCCTGGGGCAAAGCTTAGAATATGAAAAACAAAGGCCGCCAAGCTTGACTTCACATTCTACATCCACTCGCAGATTTGTGCACATTTTGGCTCTACTTTTTTGTATCTGTTTCCCTATTATCCCCTGCTCTGCTCAAAGTACATGCAGATTCCCCAAGGTACATCAAAATATCTGCGCGTCCTCGAACCATTGCCAAACTATTTTGACGGGGTTAACTAAATTGAAGACCATCAGCGGCGCCATACCTAAATCGCGCAGCAGCTTCACATGAATAGTTAATTAGCCGAGGCAGGCTTGACCGCAGAAGATAACTTGAGCTTCACTATGGCCAGTATCACCGGCTCCCCTGATCACGGTAGCTAAAAACAGAACCTGTTTGATATGCAACTGGGAGTTCTAGGCGGATTGGAATTTCGAAGGGAACCTTGTGTTAACGCGTATTCTGCGTCAATTCGTTGAGAATTCTCACGAACTGGCTACCTAGCGAGCCAACGCACTCTGCAACTGCAAACAAGCCGCTGGACCAAGTGCGTCGTCACAGAGGTCTCCTGCAGCTGTCGGATTTTGCAGCCAGCCAGCGAACACGACTCAAGCCCGCGCGCGCTCGAGCTCAGCAACACATGCACAGCACAGCGAGAGAAGTAAGACCGTAAGACTAAGAGTGACGGCAGTAATACGTACCTTGTGCGACGGGGGCGCCTTGGGCGGAGGGATGGCGAGCTCGCCGGAGTCCAGGTCCCCGGGGCCGTAACGGCCGCGGCGCGCGTCGTAGGCGGCGGCGAGCGGCTGGTGCGACCGCGGCACCCCCTCGTCGGTGAACCGCCTCGAGCACACGCACCCCATGGATGGGCAACGATTATCTAGCTAGCTAGATAGAGATAGCTCAACCTCAACGCCTCGATCGGCCTCGTCGTCGGAGTCGCTCGCCGGCTGGGGTCGCGGACGCGGCGGAGTTGGTGGCGTTTGATAGTTCGATGAGTCTCGAGTGGGCAGGAGCCGGAGGAGGCGATGGGAATGGAGTGGCTACTTGGGTTGCCCTTTGTTTTCGCTCGCTCGCTCGTCGTCGCCGTCTTGTTGCGTTCGCAGCCTCTGACTTGTTCCCACGCTCCCTCTCGTCTCCCTTCTTCCAGCCGCAGTTTCTTCTCCTCCAGAGTCTTCCTTTCACTTTTGCGCCCCCTCGCTGTACGGGCTAATTCGTCGGTTTTACTTTTACAGTCTTACTGCTCCGGCAAGCCATTGTTTCTGTGCTGACTATCTCAGCTGTGTAAATGGTAAATTTTAGACCGCGGAGTGAGTATTCAGAAAACGTTAATTAAATTATACGTCGCTAAAATTGGAATTGGCTTCCTCAAATTAATACGAATGTTCTTGACTTTGCTGTGCCGGTTTTTCAATGACAGCAACACGTGGTATTTGATCACTGCACATATTATTATTATTTTTTGCATATAATAAAAGAATAAAATAACCAGTAATGAAGGTTCTTTGCAATTCAAATTACCTTTGTCCCTCGTGACTGGCTGGCAACGATGAGCTAGCTGTTATGCAGATAAATTATCTGTCATGGACTTCCCATTGTAATTATTCAGAGCATGCCAACTATCAGTCACTAGTTAATTGAAAATATCGAGAGCTAAGACTTGACCAAGTCGGTATCAGTGAATTACTAGTCCGATCTCACGGCAAGCGAAAGTTAATTTAACAAACAAATTAGTGAAAGGGAGCGTAATTTGACCCCAAAACCAGCTATACTTGTGCGGTAGTACTACCAACGAACCTACTAGTAATAATTGAAGCATCGGGGAGGGAAGTTTCTTTCTTTAATCTGGTCAAGGATTGCATGCGTGATCATGTGTTGACCACCCACCCAGCGAACGTGCATGTCACACACGGACACCGCCTCAAATTCAGCAGTGCAAAGCATATATATAATATATACGTCTCTCTCTATGTACGTGTGTCCATATATAGACACATATGAGGCGGAGGAGTCGGTCACGGCAAGCCTTGGGTTATAGCTCACACAGCCTAACTAGTTATTATTGGATCGAACTCGAATGTTTGTTGGTATTAAAAAGATTTTTTATAGACTTTAACACTGGTAAGATTTACAAGCCTCGGACTCTAGTTCACCTAGGCGGAGGCCGTGATCCACCCTTGTGTGTGTATATATAGGTAGATTAATCTGAACATTGTAAAAATACTATACTCCGTGCATGTAGCCGCACCTGTTGAATATGTTGTCATACCACGTCTCTTTTATGTGCAGTTAATACTTAATACAAAGTTTTTTTCAATAGTGTATAAAGTATTAAATGTCCAACACTTGGATCCGAGAGTCGATCCGAGTGTGAAGGTCAGCAGTAGCAGCAGGAGGGAACAAGGAAGGAGTCTTCGGCTGATATGACGCGTTTTTAGTTGCAATAGCAAAACTGATCCTCACAAACAAAATAACAAAAATGACATCTTTACTGTGCGATTTTGCTGCGGAAGCCACGTTCCTCGCACCCAGGCCGTGGCAGGAACGTGTGTAGACCAACTGCCGCGGTCTGTGTGCGTGGTACGTGACTTTTGTAGTAAAATCGTATGTTAGGAGTGTTATTTTTATCATTTTATTTGTGAGAACTTATTTTGCTATTTTATTTGAAAGAGAGGCTAAATGAGAGGGGAAAAAACCAAGCAAGGAAGGAAGGGGCGGGTGGGTGCGGCAGCGACGTGTAAATTACTGAAGGGAAGATTTGCCCGCGCGACCGCGCGATGCGAGTCGTGCGCGAAAGCGACCGCTGCGCCGGTCCGGCACGGCACCCGCACCGCGCGATCTGGGCCGTCCGATCGCCGTGCAGGGTGGGGCCCGCGCGAGAATGTCCGGTCAGAGTCGCGCGCGTCGCTGTTGCTTCCATTGATTGGTCAGCTTCCGTCTCCGGGGGCCGAGCCGACGTGGCGCCTAGGGGAAGGGATCTTTCGACGATTTTTATGGTTGGAGTTGGAGACGATGCGGTGACCTTGCGAGATCAATTATTAATTGGCACTGTCATGCGTTCCCCTCTACTAGAACCAACCGATTGTCGTACCTAGTTAACAGCATAGTGAGTACCGCCGACTGCATAAATTTCAAAATCAAAAAACATGCTCTGATGTTTTTGGTCACTTCCGTGTGCTTAGTCTAGACTCCAAACTCACACACCAAATAAAAAGAATTGTGCCCTTTCTGATTAAGCCAAAACAAATTTGGTTTGCCTAGATAACATTCGCTAACCAATCAGTCAAATGTGCGAGCTTCCGATGGAGATCCAGCGGTCCAAATTTATTCCCCCCCCCCCCCCTCCTTCTCCCCCGACCCCATGTCTTCCCTAATGTTGGACCGAATAGACCACTGGAAGGGGGTTGAATAGGCACGAAATTAAAACAACCCCTCTTGAGAATCTTTTGTCTCAAGACGTTTAAAGTTCTTTCACTCCAATAGCTATGTGGAGCTATGAAGATCGTAAATAATCATTCAAATAAGAACCAGACAACAAAAGGATTAAAAATCGCTGAAATCCACACTAGGCGGTCAGATCGGTGAACAGTAGCGGTAAGACCGATGAACAGTACAATCAGCATAGAAACTGAACTTCGGGAAGATTTCAAAATCGCAGATTGATTCAACTTTTGATCCACAACTCCAAACTTTATGAAACTTAAAACGTACATTCTCTAACATATTATGAACATATTCCAATCAAAGATCGTGAAGATCATTTCTAAAGTTCCGACATTTTTCTATTTGAGTGAAGGTTGATGCAAAACCAGGCCAAATATGAAAACAGTGATTGAGAGGATTTCGTGGGAGGAATTAATCCAAGATGGCTAAGGATGTTCTCCCGAACGACCTAGCACCCTCGGTCACATGAAGAATCAAGTCAAAAGCTCTCAAGAGTAAAACCCCTAAAATCCCCCTTTCTTTCTAAAAAAAGGGGCAAACTTAAATCCAAAAGCTTACTCGTGGGTGGATGATGAACAATATGACCTTAGATCATATCCCACACAACCCAGCAAGCAGGATCACAGCAAGATTCCAAATAAAAACCTAAGAACCACCAAAAATCCTAAAGGCATCAAAGAGAGAGCAAGAATAAGATAGAATTTATCTTGGAGGAAATCTTGCATGAATTGATCAAAGAGATTGTATATTTATAGCCACTCCACCATAGAGGACAAAAGCTCAACGCTTGAGCAATAAATCAATCCATCTCTCAGAACCCTATCCTCTCCACTTTCCTCTCCTATCCCTAAATCACAAATTAGGGTTTCTCATCTGCCGGGGTTGGCGGCGCATAGCCAGCACTCTCCCCTTTTATAGTGGAGGCTAGCTTCTAGAGAGACATCCCAAATGGGCACCCGTTAAGCCCACACACAAACGGGTTTCACTCACGCACGCATCTCAAAGCGTCGTCTTCATCTTCCCTTGACCTAGACCAGTTCTCAGACCAAGTCAATCACTTGGTGCACCACATGTCTCACCATGACTGCACCCCGCTTCTTTGACAGTTCAGGACCTCAACTCCCCCCTAAGTCTAGTCCTAGTCCACCTTGCTGCCCATCATGTTCATCACCGGTAGCTTCTGCTGCAGTTCCTTGTCTTCTCGGCTTGTAACCACCCCGCTAGCCTCAGTCATCTTTCGGCACCACCTAGATCGTTCTGGACCTCGGTTCTCCTAACCTAGTCCCAATCTAGTCCGCCTCACCATGACCTAGCTCCGGTGTCCTACAACCGTCACAAACAAGCGAACCATTACGTAGCACCGCACGATACGCACAATCATCATTTCACATAATTGATGGGGCATGAGCATATACCTTCACAAGTGCCTTTGCTTAAACTTCGCCTTCTATGGTTATTGTCCATCTTGCACCTTGCTTGAGTACAACCATCCCACCCGACATCTACGATCGTTCTGGATCTTGGTTCTCCTAACCAAGTTCCGGTCCTCCTCGTCGTTGACCATAGTTGACTTCAAGCCACCTGCACAACAATAGACCAAGCAACCATTTTCGGACACAAGTTCTTCACAACTTGACCCATGTTAGCTAAAACATGCATCACACACTCTCATTTATCAATAAACATGAACCAGGTCATCTATGAAGTCCACGATCAGTTCCAAGAGGTCACGACCAGCTTCAAGAGGTCCACAACCAGTTCCAAAAGGTCTACGACCAGTTTCATTAGGTCTACGACCAGTTTCACAAGGTCCACGACCAGACACTGTAACTTTGACCAGTCACTGTAGCTTTCGACCATCGACTAAGCACTGTAGCTTTCGACCAGTCACTGTAGCTTCGACCAACGACCACGTGCAGTCGGAGCCTCCCACGACCACATGTAGTCGAAACCTCTCACGACCACGTGCACCTGAAGTCTCCCACGACCACATGCAGTCAAAACATCCTACGACCACTTGCAGGTGTAGCCTTCTATGACCAAGTGCAGTCGTAGTCCCCCCTACGACCAGAGTCCAACGACCACGCAATACTCGATGAACAGTACTCGAAGCCTTTTACCACTCGGCACTTGTGGCTACAGTACTCGTGCCTTTCAACCACGCTACAGTACTCGAGGCTTTCGACCACTCGGCACTCGTGTCTACAGTACTCGATGAACCGTGCGGTGGATGAACAGTACTCGATAAACAGTGCTCGATACAAGGCACGATCGGACCACCTGGCCGAAAGAGTAGTGGTCAAACACGCTGCGGTAATACCGATCCTCTATTGCGGTCAAACCGATCTTACTGAACTTTGTTGAAAACGAGTATTTTAACAAACCCTCAACACCATTGCCAATTGTATCATCATCCTAAGATCATGAGCATATCCCTCATGATATCCACACCTAACCCTAACACTACTGATCTCTAGCACAAAGCAATTCAACGCGTCGCCACCTCCACGAGACCACGACGCCTTGGTGGCTCCGGCTCGCCGTAAGTCCACAACCCTCCTCCTCTGCCCCCTGGACCATTGCTTGCTAAGCACCGCCGCCGCCGCTACCTCGTCGGCGTCTTTCCACACGCCTCTTCCTCCTCCCAGCCTTGTTGTCACCTTCGGTGCATCCCCTTAATATAAGGAAAAGAAGGGGAGCATGCGGCGGAGCGCATGTTCGTCGAAAGGACATCCGGCACCGGTGAGCCAGCTTTGCCGGTGGTAGCCGCGGTGCTTGCGCGCGCGGTCGGCTTTGCCGATCGCAACCGTCGACGTAGAAGACGAGTAACCAGCCGGCCGAGGCACAAATCTTGAAGGGTGTCGGAGGGTGCAAACATCATTTCAACAAGTGTTTAGCGGCTCCGAACAAAAACATACGCAAATTAATGGCGCACGTGATAAAAGACAGCCCGTTTACAATCGTGGTTAAGATAGCTGAATGGGAATGGAAACATTATGTATACATGCCAGAATTAATGCGAAAAATCTGGATTATCTTGGTCTTCAAAAGAAATAATAGGACGTGAGCGGACAGAATCTGGTCGTGTACAAACGCCGAAGACTCTCTCTCCCTCTCTAGATCTGGAGCCTGTGCTTTGGCGTGGAATTAATATTTTCCTTTTGGACTTTTTGTTGTTAATCTGATTATCCTATCCTAGCTGCAAGGAAGCCGTCACGTACGCGCGCGTCAGCGTGCATGTTCTTTGTGTTCAGACTCCCAGAATCCATCGATCTCATTTTACGAAGATCGATCGATCGATCGATCAAGCTGGTCGTGTTGGTAAAATGTCCAAATTAAGCCCGTACGGTACGGACGAGATCAGATTAAGTACGTCCACTCTAGCTTAACTGTAGCTACACGGTTGCAAGCGGTCTTTCGAAGGATCACGGATGCATTACATCCGAAATTTGATTTTATTTCGGTGATTTCAGCCTCCGACAAATTTCTTTTAAAAACAAAATAAAGTTCCCTGACACAGAGTCCAGAGCCGGACCAGGAGAGAAAACCAATTTTTTTTTTAGAAATAGAAGTACAACTCCCGGCCTCTACACAGGAGAGAAGACCAAGTAACCTGACCCGTTGGATCATGCGGTCACCTCTACTTAATGAACAGTAACTTCCTGTACGGCTTTCTAGATTTTGTCGGGACCACTGGACCTCAGGCAACGCGTTGCGTACTCCGGCACGTAGCACGCAATGAAATGCAGTGCGTGACGTGGCCAACACGGTACCGGCCACAATGCAACGAGATTCTCCCGCGTGCGGACGCGTGTCTGCGTACCTACGAACAACCAACTTCATCGTTTACTTACCACATACGTGCATGCATGCCCAACCATTACGCCCACGCCGGCGATAGCTTTGGTAGGAATTTTACGGGATTATAGGTTTTTCTTTTCTTGGTAATGACAAAAAAAAACCATTTTTGCATGGAGTTATTCTCGGTATAGTTTCTAGCTGTCTAATCGTGATCATGAACGAATATCGTACCGTGCCGCGACACGGTTGAACATGTTCACTCTTCAATAATAATAATAACAACGATGACGACGACGACGACGACACGCGTGTGTGTGACCACTATTCACTAATATAATGCTATTCACTAATATAATGGATTTCTTAATACGTTCTAATATAATATAATGATATTTTTTTCATTCGTTCACGCGGGAAACTTGGACCAACCAGCTGGTGTGCAGAGTTTGCTTCGCCGTTTGGACATCGACGGAACATGCGAGTATGCGACCGACGCCGACAAGACGAGAACGAAATTTGTAAGGCTCAGATGCAACCATGCGTGTTGCTTTCCTATCTTAACTACGATTGCCAACCACTGGACAGGACAATACGTAAAAGCTAGGCAGTCAACGTAGGAGGAGCTAAGGCTAAGCCAGCTCTAGTCGTTGCTCTTAGGTGTCTAACACTTGTCGGTATTTAGTGTAGTACAAACTTATCGGCGAACACAACGTGGTTACTGCTAGCGCACGTACTCCCATAGCCTTAGTCGTCTCTTTTCTGAATAGACTAGTAGTCATTCTACAACTTCGAGGTACATGTTTATCTCGTTTATTCCTATTATACCGAATTGAATGGATGCTCGTATCTCTAGCGAATAAACGAGGTCGATCTCTCACCCCCTATCTCATTCCTAACATGGAGTAGTTATATTTGGTAGTGATGGAGTGTAATCTAGGTATGAAAGTGTACTGAAAATTAAGAAACTTAAGAAAGTTGATGGCCAGTGGTGTACTGAAACAGAAGAGATGGAATCATGGAAGTCCTCGCCACGGTTTTTTGCCGGGATCTATATTCGAGGGACCCGGGAGTGGATCCGAGCTTGCTCCTGCCACTTATTTCTCCAAAGGTGGATGAGGTAATGAAGGATTCGTCGTGTAAAGTTTTTCTGACGAAAAAACTGGGGATGCCTTATTTCAGATCGGACTGAAACAGGTCGCATGCCCGAGGGAGTAAATAACACGTCTATAGCTGTTATTCCGAAGGAGAATGCCCCTGAAGAACTAAAGGATTTTAGGCCTATTGCTTAGTGCAATGTGATTTATAAGGTGGTGTCGAAGTGTATGGTGAATATTACCTTGTGCCTATCCTTCACGATATCATCTCGCCGACAGAGAGTGCTTTTATTCCAGGAAGGATGATCGCTAACAATGCTATGATAGCTTTCGAATGTATTCATGCCGTTCAATCGGGTAATGATAATACACAGAAATTATGTGCTTTCAAGAGGATTACGGCGAGGTGACCCTTTATCGCCTTATCTTTTTCTGTTTGTGGCTAATGGTTTGTCTACTCTTTTGAACGCAAGCAAGTGGAGGAGCGTCGTATACAAGCACTTAGTATCTTGTTTTTTAAAAAGGAGACGTAGAGACTGTTTTTTTGTTTTAAGCTTTTAGCTGATGGTGGTGTAATAGTTATCTGCATTTCTAGTTGGTGCAGAGATCAGGAGTTGTACTTCTACATTTAGTTGAGGAAGGTTTGTCAATTTTACAATATGCCGATGATACAATTCTCTTTATGGATCATAATTTAGAACAAGCCAAAAATATGAAGCTCTTCTATGTGTGTTTGAGCAACTGTCTGGGCTGAAAATAAATTTTCATAAGAGTGAATTATTTTGTTATGGTAAAGCAAAGGATTTGGCAAACTCTTATTCAGAGATTTTTGGTTGTAGAAAGGGTAAGCAGCCTTTTAGATACCTAGGTATTCCAATGCACCACAAGAAGTTATTAAATAAGGAGTGGCAGGCAGTTGAAGAGAGAATTCAAAAGAAACTAAGGGCCTGTTTGGTATGGCTCCGCTCCAGGTTTTTGCAGCTCCAACTCCAGCTTCACTCTTGGATCCACTTCTATAAGAAGTTAAAGCAGTTTGAGGAGGTGTTTGGTTACAAAATTAGCTCCAGCTCCAGGAATGAGATGGATGTTTGTAAAAAGACTGTACTACCCTCGTTTTGTGACTTGTAATTTTTTTTTTCTTATTGCGTAACTTATAACAGTTTAGTAAGCTGTCAGTCATGTTATGCATTTTCTATATGTATAAAGCTACACAGAGGAACCAAAAAAGAGTTATCTGGTTAGGAAATTGCAATTACATCACTCTTGACTAATTCTTTGAATTGTTAGTTAAAGGTGACAAAAATGATCAAATAAGGAATTACATCTTGCATATGTTCTCCCATTGGCTGCTCATTTCATTCCATACATCATCAAGTACTACCAAAATCCTTCTACCATTCAGCTTGTTCTGAAATATCCTTTGGACTTGATCTAAACTACTGATGCTGTTCAAGTCTGCAGATATGCTGAGGTTATCTGACTGTACCATCTCTTTTGTCAGGCGTTCGAGGTCGAATTTATCTGAGACATGGAGCCATGCTGTGAAATCAAAGTGTATTGTATCAACATAGAGAAATTGTTTTATACACGAACATGAATTATTACAATGACATAGAGACATTGACATATACTCAGTGGAGATTTCATACATACTTTCAATGATCGAACATCAATGAAATTATCTATGACAAGAAAAGCAGAACATTAGATTGATCTATGACAACACATTGAGACAGTCCAACAGATTATTCTTGCAACCAATTTCCTCTTTCTACCAGCTCAACAGGTCAACCAATTTCCTCAACACAAATCAACCGGGTGCGCCGGGGATGAGGAAGCCGATGCCGCCGGGGAGGGGGCGTCACCTTCAAGCCGCGTGGTCAGGGGATGCCGAGGCCGGGTGCGCCGGGGAGGGAGAAGCCGAGGCCAGGTGCGTCGGGAAGGAGAAGTCGAGGTCGGTCCGCCGGGGATGAGGAAGCCGATGCCGCCGTGGGAGGCGCCACCTTCAAGCCGCGTGGTCAGGGGATGCCGAGGCCGGGTGCGCCGGGGAGGGAGAAGCCGAGGCCAGGTGCGTCGGGGAGGGAGAAGTCGAGGTCGGGTCCGCCGGGGATGAGGAAGCCGATGCCGCCGGGAAGGAAGATGCCGCCCTCGTCGCCGCCAGGGAGGGGGCGTCTCCCAGGTCGCCACCGCCTTTCCCCTCTCTCTAGGGTTTCTCCGGGCCGCACTTGGGCCAGGACATCCGAGGATGAGGTGGGATTGGAGAGGCGGGTGGCCGGGGATGAGCTAGCTAGGGTTTCATCGGGAGGGAGGCGACAGGGCGGCGGGCGGTTGGGGGAGGGGGAAGGGGAGGCATAGGGGGCTGGCGGAGGGGGTAGGTGGCGGGTGGAGGCGGAGCAGCCGACGTCGGGAAGGAG
Organism: Ampelocalamus luodianensis; assembly: GCA_036346255.1. NCBI lineage: Eukaryota > Viridiplantae > Streptophyta > Magnoliopsida > Poales > Poaceae > Ampelocalamus > Ampelocalamus luodianensis. Next base: position 2,079,201 of record CM070627.1, read on the forward strand.
GCGGAAGCGGCTGGCGGAGGGGGAGTAGCCGGCGGCGGGAGGGAGGCGGACGGGAGTTGGGAGGGGGAACGAGAGAGAGAGGATGCGAATGGGGGAGAGATGGGATCAAGAGGGGACGGCGAGGGGGGGTTTTGTGGAGTGGCAAAGGTGGGTAATTACCCTTCAACTTCAAAGGCATCTTGATAAGAGAGCTGCTGCTCCTTGCAGGGAGCTGGTGGAAGGTTGCTCTAAAAAATTGTACTACAGGCTGCTCCGCTCCTGATTGCTTCAACTCCAAAAAAATTGTGGAGCAACCCTGTTTGGCACAGCTCCACCCACTCCAACTATGAAGCTAGGAGTTGGAGCCATACCAAACAGGGCCTAAGTTGTTGGAAGGGCAAACTTCTTTCTTTTGGGTGGAGACTTGTTCTTATTAATTCTGTCCTTAGTAGTTTAGCCATATTCATGCTCTCTTTTTTCGAAGTGCCCAAAGGGATTCTTCAAAAAATAGATTATTATCGATCTCGTTTTTTTTTGGCAGAGCGATGGGCATAAGAAAAAGTATAGATTTACTAAGTGGAGCATTCTCTGCACCCCTAAGGATCAGGGCGGTATGGGTATACTGAATCTAGAATTGCAGAATAAGTGCTTACTTAGCAAGTGGCTCTTCAAACTAATTAATGAGGATGGCGTTTGGCAACAACTGCTTCAAAAAAAATATTTGAGGAACAAAACAATTGCACAAGTGGAATATAAATTAGGTGACTCACAATTTTGGGCAGGCCTTTTGAAGGTTAAGAATGATTTTATGAGATTCGGCTCTTTCACCTTGCATAATGGTTCTCAAATCAGATTTTGGGAAGATGTTTGGATGGGACAATCTAAGTTGAGTCAACTCTATCCTTCGTTATATAGTATTGTCTTTAGAAAGCATGCTACTGTAGCGGAGGTCTTAGGTTCTTTACCTCTTCACATTTCCTTCCGTAGAGCTCTAGTTGGTGATAAACTAGTTGCATGGAAAGAGTTGTTTTTTCGATTAGCTTCCATTCAATTAACCGATGGCCAAGATACCTTTCGATGGTCCTTACATCAACATGGCAATTTTTCTGTCCATTCAATGTATAGAGCATTGATAAATGGTATGGTTTTTTCAACTAATCGCTTCTTATGGAAACTTAAGATACCTCTTCACATTTCCTTCCGTAGAGCTCTAGTTGGTGATAAACTAGTTGCATGGAAAGAGTTGGTTTTTCGATTAGCTTCCATTCAATTAACCGATGGCCAAGATACCTTTCGATGGTCCTTACATCAACATGGCAATTTTTCTGTCCATTCAATGTATAGAGCATTGATAAATGGTATGGTTTTTTCAACTAATCGCTTCTTATGGAAACTTAAGATACCTCTAAAAATAAAGTTTTTCCTTTGGTTTCTGTACAACGGAGTAACCTTAACCAAGGATAATCTAGCAAAGAGATAATGGATTGCCAGTACCAAGTGTTGTTTTTGTAGTATGGATGAAACAATACAACATTTATTCTTTGATTGTCATTTTGCTAAGTTTATTTGGCGTGTGGTACATATGTCTAGTGGTATTAATCCGCCTTCAAGTACTTCTCATTTGTTTGGAAATTGGCTTGTGGGGATTAATCGTAAACATATGTATCTTTTACTTGTTGGGGCAAGCGCGATTTGTTGTGCCATTTGGTTGAGCCGTAACGATGTGGTGTTTGACAAGACACGAGTTTCTTCTGCTTTGCAGGTTATCTTCAAAGGTACCTACTGGTTTTGCTCCTGGTTGCTACTGCAAAGGGAGGAGGATCGTCTTTTCATCCAGGACATGTGCCGACGTCTAGAAACTACTGTGATGGAGATTTTTGCCAACCATGGGTGGCGGTTCAGCAATAGAATTTGTCTCTAGTTTGTAGACATGGCTTGGTCCTGTTTTTATTATTCTTGTTCTCACCTGGTTTGTCAGGTTCTCAGATGCTGGCTGTAATAAGTTACTCTCGGTCGCATTTTTTGATGCTGATTAGCCGTATGCACCCTGCTGTGCAGAGGCTGGAATAAAAATTATTCTCTTTTCTAAAAAAAAAAGTATCTAAAAAAAAAAGACTGTAAGAAGAATCAAGGAGGTTCTAGGGATTTATGCTACAAGTAGCGGACAAGTTATTAATCCTGACAAATGCTCAATAATGTATGGTCCGAGTTGCCCTCTTGATACCAAGGACTCTGTCTGCGGTGTGCTACGGATTGCCAACGCCGGAGGGGAGAATGAAGCATGATAGATACCGGGAAAAGATTAGCTGACTGGAACGACAAGAATTTATCCATGGCAGGGAAAGAAGTCCTTATTAAATCTGTCGCGCAAGCCTTACCCGTTTATACTATGGGTGTCTTCAAGTTGCCAGTGACGTTATCTGACGAGTGTTGTAGAATTTGCGGGTTTAGCAAAAAAGTTCAGAATAATAGGTGTATAACCAGCATGTAATCGAGCATAAATAAAAGAATAATAAGTTCATAAGAACCTCGCTTATGCTACCGACAAACAGTTTAGTACATGCATGTAAAATTTAACATAAAGCACAGGACATGAATCACATGATTTAACCATGTCATGCTCTGCCATCTTTGAGCACGACTCTTAATCAGTAAAGATTCCACACCTAGTGCTTTCAGAGTTCTATCCAGAGACGAACTAACAAAGTACCAGCTCACAACTTGGCTAACTGCTGTGTCAAACTGATGCACTAACTTGAGTACTAATTAAGATATTGTACTACTCAAGTCTGACAACAAACCCCCCAAAAAAATGAGTCCTTTGCTCAGAATGAGATTTCAACTGTTATCTGAACCTATTTAACTCCAAAGGCGGAAGCTAACAGATTTCAGAATTAAGTGCAGGGAACAAAAAAAAACTATAATCAAGTTCTACTTTGTTGTCCAGTAGTGCAGTACCACAAGCAATTAATCCAAGATGATCACAACAGCAGCATGGCACAACATGGTACCGTCCGTGCTGTGTCGGGGGTCGTCTCATCGTGCCGGAGCACAGACCCAGATATGATGTAAACATTTATATCGTGTCGATTTGACCTATAAACAGTATAGATCGTACCATATCTAAACTGTGCTAACAATACCGTACTTCGGACCAGCTCGATGGCCCGACCGATCTGAGCATGTCTAAGGAGTAAGGAAGGATTCGGAATTGTTCCGTACAAAGGCGCGGCCGGCCACATGCGTCGTGCCGCCCTGCCACCGCAGATCCAGCTGCTCCTCTGGCCGCGCCGAAACTGACATCCTGGCCCCACGCTCCGTTCCCTCCTTGGGCCCACACGTCATCCGAAGCACCCGTACGCCTTCCCTTCCTACTCGCGCTGCCCCGTCTCCCCCGAGCAGAAGAAACCAACCAACGACCGGCCGGCAACCAAGGCCAATAAGGCCGTAGCGGATAATAGAATAGCAGCAAGGCGAGAGAGAGAAGGGAGGCTCCACGGCACAGCACGACGCAGGAAGGAGAGGGAGACACCACCAATTCTTGTCCCATCTCCCCCCTGTTTCTTTCAAAATTGGAGGCGGCAGGGGAGGGAGGGAAATTGTTGCGTTTCTTGGCTTCGATTCGTCGTCTCCTCTTTCCCTGAGGCGCGCGGGCGGGCGGGCGGGCGGGCGGAGGAAAGATAGATAGGAGGATGGAGGTGTCGGACAACACCAAGGGGCTGGCGCTAGCGGTGGCGTCCAGCGCCTTCATCGGCTCCAGCTTCATCCTCAAGAAGATCGGCCTCATGCGCGCCGGCAAGTGCGGCGTCCGCGCAGGTACTTGGATACATACCATACGTATGCTTGCTTAAACTGCTGCATTTTTGTTTCCTACGCCTACACATTCTTCAACGGATCGGATCTTCGTGTGCTTCCTGTCTCCCGGGGGATCCATGGACAATGTGGTTCCTAGTGTTGGTCAATCTGGTACTCCTGCATTGGTCATTTTGACTCTGCATCTAATCTCGGCTCCCGTAAAGAATGCTTTGGATCTTGATGATGCATGCAATGCAACAACACCGGCTGCTTTGATTTGGTCGATTTACGGAGCAATGACGCTTGGATGATTGGATCCCATCCAGGCGGCGATGGCATACCGGGAGTCGAAAATGTAAGGAACGCCGTGCCGGTCTTTGGTTTGACTCATCGTGCAGTTGCTGCGCCTGCGTGATTGGGGGCGGCCGTTGTGTTTCTAGATCTTCACGAGGCTGCTTTGCGCTCTGTTAGTCAAAGTCAGAAACTTGTGCATGCATATGAGCATTGCAGTCGTCGAGGTTGTCGCTATCCTCTGGACGCGAACGAAACTCCTCGTGCTGATTCAGTTCGGAAGACGGGGTCAATTCAATTTTCTGGGATTTCTGTGCTGAATTGGCAACCCATCATCTTCTTCTGTCATGTTTCGGTATGTGTGATGAGAATTGAGAGAAGATAAAAAAAAAATGGTATAGAAGATCAAAATATGAACGAGAACAAATGGGTAAGCATTAGAGGAAAAAAACACAGAGAGAGCCATTATGAGAAATAAACACAAATTGCAAGAAATGGAAGCATGCTTATGCTCTGGAACAGGATCTGTCTAGCTTGTAAGCTCATAATGCATGATTGGAAGTGGAGTTGCATTTTGTTTTGGAGTCAAGACATATTATGAACTATTTTACCGCACATTTTGTTGTACGTAAACCAGTACAATATAGTTTAAATAGTTGATTAAATCTCTGAAAGTTGAACAAAAATATCTTGATTTTCAGATGTCTTGCTCCCTATTTATCTCATGTACTTAACTACCATGGTTGGTAATATAAAAACAAAGGATTTTCACCATTTCATCTGTTTTGTTAATCTTTATATGGGAAAGTTTAGTTAATTCAGACTTCTCTTCGGGGGCAACTCTCCTCCCATTTTTGCTTACGTGTCTAATTTCTTCTACATTATAGGTGGTGGAGGATACACTTATCTTTTGGAGCCTTTCTGGTGGGCTGGAATGACCACAAGTATGTTCATTCTACACAACATTTGCAGTGAATTTTAATTTAATTATGTCACTGAATTTCCTTAGTGTTGACCTGCACAAGTGCTTCTTGGGGAGGTCGCAAACTTTGTTGCTTATGTCTTTGCGCCAGCTGTACTTGTGACTCCTCTTGGAGCACTAAGCATAATCGTGAGGTGAATTTTCCAAAACCAAAACCTTTAGGATCAATACTGTCTTTGCTTCTCCTATGCTTGACATACAGATTTTCTAAACTTGGGCAGTTCAGTGTTGGCACACTTTGTGCTGAAGGAGCGGCTTGAGATGCTCGGTGTTCTTGGTTGTATATCGTGCATAGTAGGTTCAGTTGTTGTCGTCATACATGCTCCAGAAGAGCACATGCCTAATTCTGTAGAAGAAATCTGGAACCTAGCTACTCAACCAGGTGAGTCATCGTCGTGCAACCATACACCTTACTGTTAGTTGCAGCTACATGTCTTACAGACTTTGTCCATATTGTGGTGTCAACCATGGGCAGGATTTCTAACATATGCAGCAACAACATTGTTACTCGTGGCAGCGTTAGTAGTCTTCTTTGAACCTCGATATGGTCAGACAAATATCCTGATATATCTGGGTATCTGCTCTTCTATGGGATCACTAACAGTAAGTGTGCTTTGACTAGCAGATGCACAGCCTAACCGCAGGGATTTCCTTTTTTACTTATTTGTCAGTACTTTGTAGGTCGTTAGCATCAAAGCCATTGGTGTTGCCATAAAGCTTACACTGGATGGAATGAACCAGGTTGCTTATCCACACACATGGCTTTTTGTTGTGGTTGCAATTATCTGTGTGGTTTCTCAGATAAATTACCTCAACAAGGTAAGCTCATCTTTTCCTGCTACTAATTACTTGCTACACCTGTGAATATGATTTGTTTGATTGCACCTACATGAGCTTGTACTTCACAGGTTTACAACTTACAATTTTCAAGGATTTGTTACTTATATGCAATAAGTTTTTTTTCTCCACCGCAGCTATTAAGAAAACATGGAGTATCATTTTTACGTGGTCTAGTACTCTAGTTTATGATCATTGTAGTGTATTTCTCAGTTTTCAGGTTATGCTGATTTTCTTCCACTTTTGCAGGCACTGGATACCTTTAATTTAGCTATTGTTTCTCCTCTTTATTATGTAATGTTTACGACCCTTACAATAGTGGCAAGTGGAATTATGTTCAAGGTAGAAACCACTTTTAGATGTTTAGTTAATTAAGCATTTAAGCTGGACTTACTGATCCTAAGGGTGGAGTTTGCAACTTATTCTGCTTACTGTCAAATGCAGGACTGGGCTGGTCAGAGCTTAAGTAGTATTGCTTCTGAATTCTGCGGACTAATAACAATCCTTTCTGGAACAATTTTGTTGCACACATCCAAGGAGGAAGAAACCACCAGTTCTGCAGGTATTGTCATTCAGCTCCTTTTCTGGTTTTATGTACATGTGGTACTTACCTAAGATATCTATTTTCCCCTTCTGAATACAACTATGTGCTTACTTACCTAAGATATCTATTTTCCCCTTCTGAAAACAACTATGTGCTTAACGAGCTAATAGTTCTATCAAAATGTTGCCTAACTAGTGGCAGTCCTAATTCCCATAGATTTTCTAAATAAAAAATATACAGGTTTTAGGCTTTTAGCTCTTTTCTGATCCAAGTGCTCATTTGAACTGAGATTCTTTTTTCAAAGCTATTAGAACTGGTGTATTTTCATATTTTGTATCAATAACAGATTTTGATAAGACATGATTTGATCGGAGAAAATCTTTTGTTTTGTTTTCAGCGTTGCCTTGGCCTTTGGATAGAGGACCCATATCTTGGTATATCAGCTTAGGTAGTGACAATCTACTGAAGAACGTCGAAGAGGACTACTTTGCAGCTCTGCAAAGTTCACCTGCCCCAGTTTGATCATACATTTGGAATTAATTTCCTCTACTTTCGCTGTATAAGAAATCAGTAGACATTTGTAAAATTCATGGGAATTGCAGAGGAATCTTAGCCGTGCCAACATTCTGGCAATTTTGGTTGAGAAGATTTCGTCTGCCATTCTTTCGTTGTATATAGGAACTTGTAAATTTCCAAAATCATTGATACTTGGAGCCAGATAGGCCTTGTTATCCAATCTGTTGTTTGTTGGTGAGTGGTGAGCAAGTTGAATTGCTTCCTGCATGCTGTGCATTATGTAAAATTTTCTTCTTCTTTAACTTCGGCCCAAAATCGAAACATCAATGCATGTTATAGGTGTCACATATGTGTTCAAATTGAATGGTTTCATTAGACCATCTCCAATGTTGTGTTTTAGCCGATTCAAAGGAGAAAGGAGAAGACATTGAATCGATTCAATATATTAGAGGGGTCGATTTCAACAAAAAAAATTTATAGAACCGGACTCTACTTAAGAGTTGATTCAAAGCATTAAACAACTCATTTATGAAAGAGAGAGGGGGAGAGTGCGGTTAAGAGATGATATTTTTTTATGGTTTTTTAATGTAATGTGGGTCCTAGTTATTAGTAGGAATTGATTCAATACATTGAAGAAAAACAAACTTAGTTTCTTGAATGTTTATATAGTATAACTTTGAATCGATATCTGTTCAATACACTAAAGATGCTCTTATTCAGCTTAACTGTGACCAATAGATAAATTCAATGCAGCCTTCTGTCGAATCTTTGTTTTACTTCCTTGACTTGATTACCATTTGAGTTCAGGTCAAGAACTATGGTTTTCAATCTCGGTTTTGTAGGCATGATCTTACCACGATTCTAGGATCCCAATACCAACAACCTCGCAAAAAAAAGGTCAAAGGTTAAAAGATCAAATTCTATTTATTTATTGTTAAGAATAAAGACTAAAGAGCAGTTCTATGGGTATCACGGTACCAACCAAATGAATCTTTCTCTACACATGTAAACGAAATCCAATTTTTATGCTATTTTGAGGTATATAAACCTGATTCTCCATATAAAGCATTTTTTGGTGGTATCATCCTCGGATTTTGGAAGCTCAAATGATGTTTGCCAAAATTTGGCAAATTTGTCGACCAAAGGCCCCCGTGGGCTTATCCATCCCTCCCTGTTTGACCCTTTTCTGAACCCAAGAAAACAGAGCGAGAGAAAGAAGGGGAGAGGGTGGGTGGGTCACCGTCGACCTCTCCCGAGCCCCTCGCCACGCCAACCACAACCGCCGCCGCCGGCGATGTCTCCGTCCGCCGACGCCGCCGCGCCCGCCTCCGCGTCCGGCGCCCCACTCGCGCCCCTCTTCGCCGCGCAGCTTAACTTCCTCCTCTCCCACTCCAAGCTCCCCATCAGGGTAGGGTCCCCTCCTCATGCTGCTCCCCCATTCCACCCCCTCCCTCTTCCTTCTCCTCCCCTTTGCACTCCCCTGCTCATCCGTCTCGCTTGCAGGTGGGCCAGATCTGGTCCGGCTGCCGCAACGGTCTCTACGCCGATCGCTTCACGCTCGCCATCCCCTTCTGCCTCGACTACGTCTACTGTAACGCATCTCTTCTCTCCTCCTCCCGCTCGCTCGCTCCCTGTAACTGCTTAGGGTTCGGGTTTGGATTTCGCGGCTCTGATTCTTAGCATCGCAGGGGATTTCTTGTATAATGCGCTGTCCCCCAAGGCGGCGCCGGACGTGGTGTTCGGGCCGGAGGACGAGGGGTTCCAGCCGCTGGTCGATTATGATGACACTGGGAATGGGGATAAGAGCTGCTTGGCACGATGGGATTGCCGCGACCCGAGGGGCCTCCTCGCCCTCGTTAAGGAGCTCCGGTGAGGTTCTTTTGGCTTCGCTGGTTCTCTGTGCTAGTGATGTGATCATTACTTGTTTTGTGTAATTGCTTTGAGTGTGTGTTGGTTGTTGTCAGTATTAACTGAGAATTGTAAACATGAGGATATGGTTTCACTGTGTACTGTTATGAAGTAGGATTATGATTGTCAGTGAAGTTGCTTGCTGTCGGGATTAAATATGTGCTTTGTCAAATTTTGTTTTTTGGGCCACAGTTTGTCGGGGTGACTGGTGTATAGTGGGGATAATATTGGTTTCATGGGATGGTATCCCAGATCGTTGGCGCGAAAAGCACGTTAGAGATTATCTTGGTAGTTTTGTTAGTAAACTTGCTTTTAAACGGTTCGCTGTTGACTTCATTTACTACAGGGAATTGTACATTGAATACCAAAAGAAGCGGGTTGCCGATGTGGATGATGCAAGACTGAAGTTTGAAATAAGCACAGTTCTCTCTAAGGAGGTACTGCACTGCATTCGCCGCACATGCCCTTTTGTGCCTGTCGTTTTAGAATGCGTGCAATCAACCTTTTAAAAATCACTAATATATGCCCAAAATATTTTGATTTGTAACATGGAAATGATGTTGGTAGATTTATCATGAAAAGAACTTCCATATTATTATGCTTCTTTTAAAGTATTTTTTGGTGACATGTAACTATAAAAAAATAATGGTCAAATGGGCTGTATTGGAGAGTGAGACCATGTCCAAAATGACAAGTAAAAGAGAAAGGAGGTAGTAATCGAATTAATGGTTAATGGACTGCATATCTAATGTATGAAGTAGAATATTAGAAGGTATTCCTAAATCTTAATATGCTGTGGTTGCAATATAGTGAAAAACAGACATGATCATACGTATGCTTTTCCCAGTTAGCCCAATTGTTTTACTAAATTCGTTGGTTGAGAAATGATTTTCTCTCTCAATTTTTGCACTTCGAACAGGGGATTGAAGTCTGCATGGTATCAAACACTGATAGGGTAAGTTTACCAATTTTCATAACCCTTTTTTTTTTGTATAAATTAATGTTTGTTCTCATCTTGTATTTGTTATATTCGTTTATAGCCAGATGAAGTGAAATTTGCTGTCCCACTTCTTGATTTGGACTTAGCAAAACTGGTGCCTGGATGTCCTTGGAAATTTCCTCAAAAGATTCATCTGCAGGTTAACCTTTAAAGCCTCTGCTTACATGTACAGACTTGGGCATGTAAAAGTAGAACCAGTAATAATGATTATAAATATCACATCAGCAAAATTTCAGCTGGTTATGCTCTGTTGAAACTTGAAATTATAACACTACAATATTAATTGGCTGTAGAACTTTTTCTTTCTTTCTGGAATAGTACTTGCTACATCTCATGTAACAAAAATTATCTGCATCTTCTCCAATTAAGATAGTCTGCATAGTAAAATCATGTGAATTTTACTATCATTGTTACCTGCTGTTTTAGAATATTCCAGCTGTTTGCACATTAGACTGATCAGAATACTGTATGATTACATGACATGCAAATGGAACAGAGGTTTTCCTCATAAAAAAGGATCAGAAATTTCATGTTTTCAACACTCAAAAACAATCCCATGACAGCATTTAGATATTGTCTTCAGCGAGGAGTGTCTCGCATTGTCTTGGGATTTCAGTTAGATGGTAAATTAGAAGTATATGATGTACTCCCTCCGTTTCGCTATATTTGTCCATGACCTTTCGTTTCAATATATTTGACCATTGACATTGAGGGAATCTAGAGTGTAGTTATTGCAATTTTTCCACTCTCTACCTCTACTTAAACGCTTTGAAAAATGTTTGATATGCCATTTAATAGGGGTATTGTTATGGAGAAAAGCGCGAGGCGTAGTAGTAGGCGCGTGAAGAGCACCGTGGGTACTGTACCGTTGTGTGAACAGTATCCGTTGGTACTGTAGCACATTATTTCCCATACGTGCTGAGTGGTTTTCTAGAATAAAGAATAGTTGATTAGGTAGATTATTTTGGGATTCCTTATCTATCTAGTTATTGTTAGGAACAAGGATCAAGAAACCGGTACCAGGCAAAATCCCGCTCGGAGGCCCTTATCCCGTTACCAGCCGGTAACCAGAAATCTGGGGGAAAACTCGGTCGAAATTCATCTGAATAAATTTGAATTTGGGATCTAACCGCCGGGATTTTTAATTTGAATTTGAATTTGAAAGATTCTGACTAGGATTTTGGATCCCGGTACCCACCAGTAAAACTGGTAACCGCCGACGGTTATCAGCCGGGATTTTGATCCCTGGTTAGGAATATGATCTTATTTATTAGGAAGGTTATTTTAATAGTTGGAAAGATTAGATTGAACTGATAGGTTTCTTTATAGATTATTTTTTAGGCGTCAAGTTGGACTGTTCCTATAAAAGGGATAGCATGTATCCATTATCAATCAAGCAATAAGAAATCAATCGTTCAACTAAGCCTCAGAGCCTCGCTACTTCGACAGTGAAGAACCCTGCCGGCAGTTAGATGAGGGCGAGTGCCCTACTCTCGGTCCTCGGACCCGTACCCCAACAGTTACCACAACAGTATGTATGTATGGTCATTTCTCATTAAGTATTTCTTAGATTTAGTGCTTCCTTGGTCTGTACTGCACGAATGGTGTGGTGGGCTGTGGACAAATATAGCGAAACAGAGGGAGTCATTGTCAAGGACTCAATATGCAAATAAACAGAAAAAACTTCTTGCAAAAACTTTCCAATTAGTGGCAGACAACTGTTCACTACATACGTCTTTATAATTTGGATAATCCGACGGAATTTGGAAGTTTATATTGTGCATTTGAAAATGGAATGCTGGGTTATTATGCAGGTCATATTTCCAATTAGCAGAAGTTACTCCTCTGTTCCTTCCGCACCACGACTCAAACTAATCTCAACCCCGGATCTAAAACCATTTTTCTCAGTGGATGATGTCAAACTTCCTCCATGGTTAGATGGGATGTAAGTCAACTTGCCACACTCCTAGATGAAGATTGTCACTTGTTGCATATTATATTCTGAAACAGACCACACCTGTGTGATATCCTCATTTATTATAATGTTTTCACCAAAAGAAGCAATGCCACTTAATCACTGATGTACTCTCTTTCTTGGTCTAATTATATAAGGTGCATGGCTGAGTATATTCCTGCTTTAGAAGAAAATCTTAAAATCCAGGTAAATTATCGTTTGCTTTTTACTGGTAATTGTTTTGATCTTGATTGTCTATTATTTTTGTTATTGTTGTTGTTATTGGCCCATATCTTGTAGTTGTCATGTCAATGCCATGCATATTGCATGTGATATGCTAGTTAGGGATTGCAGAATGTTTACTGGTTCTGTTACATTAAATTTGTGAGCACTTCTGTGTTCAAGATTTCGTTATGTCTATGTCCTTCAAAAAAATGGGGCAAAAGAAGGAAAAAAAGAATCTGGAAAAACACAGTACCTGTTGTTGAGATGGTAGCTGTAACGGTAATCAGTAAGGAGAGCTTTTGATGTATTGTACCTTTTCCATTTCAACCTTGTTTTATTGGAAGTACCTGGATGTATGAAACATACAAACTTTTTATTTATTCAAGCATGTTAAACCCACTGGAAACTTGAACTTAGGTACTGTTGAAATATTTATTGGTTAAACCAGTGAAATTCTTACCGGCAAAATTTCGGCGAAAACTGGCCTTGTCGGTTGGTCCCGGTAAAATTATGTACCGGCCAAAAAAAATCATTTGAATTTGAATTTTGAAGGGTTAAAATGCCGTGCAAGTTATATGGTGGACATGAAACGCCACCTTCCCTGGTGGTTAAGCACCTGCACGTGTGTGTGGCAGGTCCTGGGTTTAAATCCCAGCGATACCATCATTTTTTTGTTCTAATAGTACCTATGACATGCGAGTCCCAATGCTGAAAAGAAAAATGGAAAGAAAAGCAGCACTCCATTTTGGCGGGATTCAAACACAGGACTTTGCGCACACACAAGCGTAAGCTTTAGCCATTGGGATAGTTGCATAGTTATGTCAATATTATGGTTGCAGTAGGTTTTATCCTTATATCTGAAATTTAAAATTCAAACGCAAACTGAAACTTTCAGGCAGTAACTGGTCCGGTAAGACCAGTAACTGGATTTACCAGCCTTACCAGTGGTACCGGTATTTCTTTTGAGTCTGGTAGATTTTTCCCTGGGTTAAACAAGGCATCATGTATGGCATAATATTAATGGCACTATTCGTTTTGTTGTTACAAACTTATATGTTTCTGAACTATAATGAAGGTCGTGGATGCATCAGCTTCAATTGGTTCCAGAAGGCGTTTCATTGAGGCTCTAGCTCCTACTTTTGGGAGACCATTAGAGGCTGATCCGGTACTTGTTTGATATTGTTTTTGTTATGTTATTGTGTATGTTGCCATGTTGTCTAACAACCCCATATATGCATCAGATTTTTTGCAGGAGAGCTACAGTTCTTTCCATTTCAGGGATTTTCACATTTCTGGTATGTCATAAAATGCGTAAACTTAGTTTTTTCTTCGTTTTCGCTGTTCCATGGAGTTAATCAGGAAAGAAATAAATGCATCGTTTCATGATCTGTCTGCCAAAAAGCATTTAGGCTACTCCTTAGTTCTGGATGCATATTCTGCATTTGCACATAACTGTCTGCAATTATGTGTTAGATTTACAAAATTTGTCAAGCACATTGAACCATGACCACATCCACTTTCCAGAAACAATGGAAAGAAAAAGGATCATACATCCAGAAACAATCTAAATTCTCATGGAACTGCACCATAATCTTGTACAGGGTGCTGCCACCAATTTCCAGAACGTTGGTGCGGATGCATCTCCCACAATTCATTTTACTGAAAACAATGAAAAGCAGTAGATGGTGGTATATGTCTTTTCTATATTTCCTCCGACTTTGCATATTACTAACTGTTTATGTTACACATTAAGTAAGAATGCTTTTTATATATATATTTTTAAAAAAACTTATTTGACATTTGGCATCATATCTTTTGATTCTTTCATGCTATGGACTTATATTTGTGGATTGACCAGTGACAAGGGACACAATGTGATGCTGCAGGTTCACTTTGCCATCCCCCTTCAATTCCCGAAGCAGCAACCTGTCCTGACATTGCAGAGTTCTCAGGTAGTTATTTGGCTCCTCACTGCTTACGGTTATTTGTAATTTACATGCTCGATCAGAGGTCTCGTTCTTGTTTTCTGTTATTGTTTTATTCATATAGATTCGGGCGGGTGGTAGAAGTGACTTTCGATAAAATTGCATAAGGATGATAGCAGTATTTCTGTGTTTTGGTCTGGAGATTGAGATCCTACGTGACAAGCAAGTGAAGCAACCGCTGTTCATTACATTGTAGCTATCTGTCTTGTTTTTTTTTTCTACTGTATGTCACCCCTTCCATGGTTCTGTCTGGTTGTTCTGAAAATGAACACATAAGTAAACATGTAGTTTGATGTCTCATGGAAAATACTCTGGACATGTTAGCCACTTGAATGTTGAAACTTGAAAACACACTGCGATGCTACGTGATGTTAGTCTTCTTTTGGGTACTAAGTTGGTAAGGTGCTTAGAATTTGTTTTGACTGGTCTGCAAAGAAATACAGATCTGAATGTGTCACTGTGCTTGTAAGTCGTAATCTGTCGTTCTTCGAGGTTTGGGCAATAAAATTTTGCTTTCCTGATACCTCTGCAGCACTTTAATTCCCAAGGGATACCTATTATGTCAGTTCCAATAAATGACTATCCCTGGAGTCCTAGATGGGATTCAACTGAAATGGTGGAACGCATCTAGTAAGTCTATGGTCTACCTGTACTGCATCTACAGTATCGTTCAAGAATCTAGTTTTAAGATTTTTCTCAACAATTTGCAGCGACTCCCTGGCTGACGAGTGCCAAAATTTCAAGAAGTTCTGCAGTGATACTCTCCCTCAACAGAAGTAGCTGATGAGGTGATTTTTCACAAGAATAAACTTTCTCTCAGCGATTGTTAATTCATGTTTGTTTCACTGCAGAAGTGCAACCATTGATTGATTTTTCTCACCTGCTCTTTCAGGAATCATCTCTGGCATCTTGGCTTGCGTGCTCTGTTCCCAACTTCTCATGCGACGAGCGAAAAGCAAGGAAGCAGCCTGATCAGGCCGTAGAACCCGTAGGGTTGAAGTGCTTCTATTTGGCAAGTAAATTGTGTACACTAGACTACTAGAGCTTTCCGAAGCAGCATTGTTGGTTAATTCTACCCCCGGGTGGTCATGGTGATTGTTGGGGATAAATGGCAATCCAGTTCTTTCTGCCTTGTACATATGGACAATGGCCATTGAATTAAATTGGGATCCAGATTTACATCCAAACCCTTTGTGTATATCGAGCTAGTCTCATGATCAATAGCTAGCTCATACACTACATCGATGAATATTATATCTATATATGTGAATAAATACGAAAGTACATAAATAAATAAGCATAAATGGACCTAATAGCGAAAGTCGTACATCACGTTGGGAAGGCCAAATGCAGATGATGTCTTGCAGCGAAAAAGATAAATAGCGAGAGAGGCCTCTAAGATATGGTCATATGCAATTAACTGGGGTAACTGACCCAGTATTCGGCGTCATCTTCGTCTCCCAATGAGTACAGATAAACTATTCACCGGTTGATGCCTTCATGTACATAATTCACATTTATGAGCAAGAATAAGTACAAATCATCAGCAAGTCATTATACCAAATGCAAATATATATAGATGCTTGGCTTGCTAAGGGGGAGATCTTATGGTTATTTTAGCACAAAGCCAGTTTAAACTTAAAAGCCATAATTATTTTTCTCTTTAGTATAATAATAATAACCAGGCCAGCATCCATGTAGACCCAAGTGGCTGATGCGGATGGTGCTTGTGTTTGCCCTCAAAAGTTCAGAGCACATTGTTGGCTACAAAGTACAAACTACTAATTAGTATAGAGCAAATGAATGTGTATATGCGTTTTTCAAGATTCTAGCATTTAGCATTCTATAGCCTGTTTAGGTATGAAAACAAAATGGAAATAAATTAACATAAAAAAGTGAGACGACAAGAGCAAGAGGGAGAATCCAAAGCCAAACCAACCTGAGAGCCAGTGGCTGCAATACA
The DNA here is from genome assembly GCA_036346255.1 of Ampelocalamus luodianensis. NCBI lineage: Eukaryota > Viridiplantae > Streptophyta > Magnoliopsida > Poales > Poaceae > Ampelocalamus > Ampelocalamus luodianensis. The sequence continues at coordinate 2,095,180 of CM070627.1, forward strand.
GAGGAAGGGGGGTTGATACCCGCATCATTTGCGTTGTTGTGAAGCTGATCATCTGATCCAGCCACTACCCAAGGGTGCCATTAAATCAGAGCTTGATTATTAATTCATGTTACCTAGCCTTTAAGAGGCTGCAGATGGCAGGTGAAATTCAAATCCTTTTAATCTAACAGCACATCCTACAACATTATGTAAAGACTAACTCTTATTAATATGTACCTATGTCGTGGAATCGATAGAAAAACTTGAAACCCCGATATAAAATTGTAGGCTAAACTAATCGACGAATTCTCTAATCGAGGAGGGAAATTAGCCCCCAAGAGAGAGAGAGAGAGACCTGGAATTGCAATCAGGGAAACAGGGAAAGTGGAGGAATCGGAGAGGGAAATTAGCCCACATGAGAGACAGGTTGGGGATTGTAAACCAAAGAGAGATGAAAAGAGGCGTCTGTTCGGCACCGACGAGGGGCATGGATTGCGGCTCCCTTCTCATCACATATGCGAAGTAGTAGAGAGCTTTTGAGCTTTATTGACTTGGTGAATGAATGTTGTAGCCCGACCTTTGTACGATTGGCAGGTCTTTCATGTTTTAGGTAGTCTACAGGCTGGATAATCCTGTTAGATTTACTGCTCAGCTGCATTGATGTGTGTTTCTGGAACTGAGATGAAATGGAAACTATTTTTGCAGTCAAAGTATTCTCCCAGTTAGTCATGAATGGTTGGTTATGTAAAATTGCATGATCACATTGTTTCCATCGAGTCAGGTAACTAAAAACAATCTACATCTTTGTATTGTCGTCAGTGCTCTGAAATATTGTGAAATGTGATATACTCCGTATAAAAAGTCAGATGGTCATCCGACACTAATGCTTTTAAAAATTCTTAACACTGTACGGAGGCAATCTATAAGGACTGAAGCAAGTAGAGGAGTTTCTTAAACTGGTAAAAGACAATTTTGGCCTAAACTCCACACCGGGAAACGCCTTCCTTATTTTTTCTGGTCAAGAATACAGAAAATTTGGAGCTGTCATTCTTGCAAAGGGCCATGCTAATCTTCTCTATGTAGTATCAATTTTATCAACGTCTTTGTTCAAACAGCCAGCAGTGATTCACACGAACACAACAAATTGAGGAGCACACAAGAATACAAGATACCGCTACATAAATCATAAACAAACTACAGAATCGAACATTGACAGGAGCAATTTGACGAGCCCAACATTAAAGAGAAATGGTCTGTTCACATGACTAGTTAGAGCCTAAAAGCTTGTTGCGGTGGGTTTTCTGCTTGATGTACACAAATTTCCAAGGCATAACCCTAACATTCGGTGACCTAGAGTTCATGTTTTCCAGCAAAGGGAACTCGAAAAATAGACTGCCGAGTCAAACTCTTTCGAGCTCAGTGATGTGCTTGCCCAACTGGTCCTTCAGCTCTTTCTGCCACCCTTCGATGAGCTCCTTATGCTTAGCAATGAGCTCGGACTTGGTCTTCAGTTCTTCCTCCATTATAGTAATCTCCTGCAAAGCAAACATATTAACACAAGATGGTAAATTATGGATCAGAGTTGGCATCTTAATTAAGCTTGTGACTAGCACATACGATTCCTCCCAATTGCTTCCAAGACATTTTACAGAAGAAACGTGTGCATGAGAAGTTTCCAATTGCTCCATAGGTCAATACAGACTTCTTTCTCAGAATTCCTGTCAGAAATCCCTGATTTTCGTCCTGAATCGAAAATCTAACGAAAGCTACTGATTCCTTACATTACCAATTTCTGTGTTTTAGACGTATCTTTTTCTAGTACAAAAGTGAGGTTAGAACAGAACAAAAGCAGTAATTGATATTCTTCAATTTCTACCCATCTTTTTCTAGTACAAAAGTGAGGTTGGAACAGAACAAAAGCAGTTTTTTTTTATAACTTAACATATGCCACTAAATGTTAGGTGATTAGAGTAAAAGGTGACACTTGATTAGCTATTCCTAAGAACTAGCACTAACAATACGAGCTCGGTTTAGGGTCGATCAACTCATGTCAAGACTCTCCGACGCATGGACACGGTGGGAAACAGTCGAGTCCGTGTCGGAAACAGTGTCAGACACGGACACGGCTCCGACACGTATTTGAGGCGTGTCTAAAATTAGACCCGTGAAAAAAAAAACTTAATATTCCGACACGTATTTGACACGTATTCGACATTCGGCCCAGCCTATTTAGCCTAAAGCCCTAAACTTTGAAGGCCTAGTCCATTTTCTTTTCTTAACCCTAGCTCTTCCAGAGCCTCACTCCAATCGATCCCCACTCTGCTCGACGCCGCCCCTGCTCCTTCCTCCTGCTCCGGCGGCGACCCCCTCCCTCCTGTGCTCTTCCAAACGCCGCCCCCTTCTCCTTCTGCTCCTCTCACACGGCGACGAGCCGACGACTGCCTCCTCTGGCAACCGGCGGTGAGTCAGTCATCTCATGTTCCTTCCTCTCCACTCTTCATGCCCCTTCCTAGATCTGAAAAATACTTGTCATTAAGTTGGCAACACAAATATGTAGCATAGCTTCCTTCCTTAGCTCTTCCTTTTTCTAATTGCTGTTAACCAGGAAAATATGCTGATTTTGCTTCTGAATGGTTGGCTTGGTAGTGATTCCAATATCTGATCATCCACAGCCTATGAGAACCATATTGGCTTGGACAAAATTACTCCTTGTTGTTAACAAGTCTATGCTATTTCCACTGATTTTTAGTTAATTTCCTTTAAACACAATATTCCACATAGTTCTAATAATATTATTGCCATGTTCCCGTGTCGCCATCTTTTAGAAAATGGCGAATCCCATGTCCGTGCATCATAGTCAAGACTCATCATTACTAGTTCACTACCAACAAAAGACCGAACCCTTTCTCCCAAAATTCTTCACCTTCTTTTCTACTACCACCACCCACCCACACTCGCCACCTCTGCTATCATGCTGCCATGACACTAAAATGAGGTGATTTCCAGGTCAAGTTCTTGTTGAAGAAATGTACCTTCCGAAGCATTTCTTCTGTCGTCGGCTGGTCCTCGCGTTGCAGGCTGATGAAGTAAGACGGGAGCTTCTTGGCAGCCTCCATGAAATCCCTCGCGTGCCTCTCAACATCAACTGCTTGGCATGGAACCGACAGCAAAACACAGTCAGAACAAATTAAACTACAGATATACAAATCGTAGTATTCTAAGCACCTGAAATCTAATCTAACGGGAATCAAAGACGCCAATCACAACATAATTGCCCATGGACAAGCAAGACGCCAGCTTTCGCAACAACGAACTATGAGCTCCTATCTTGTAAGCAAAACAGCGAACACCTCGCGCGCGAGGCGCCGGCGACCAACCAAACGCCACGAATCCTGGCCGGCGACACAGCCGTACGGAGCGAAGGTCGGCGGTTGCGAGAGGAGAGGGGATGATGGGTCGGTTCGACATACTCTGGTGGGAGGACTGGAGGGAGCGGTCGACGGCCTGCAGCTCGCGCGCGGGGAGGCAGGGCAGCAGCGCGGCCTCCAGCGCCGCCACGCACACCATCATGTCCTCGCTCACGGCCCCCGCAGGCGTCTGTTGTTGCTGCGCGGGCGGCAGCGGAGGCGGCTGCGGCTCAGCCATGGTGGGAGAGAGATGTGGATCGCGAACTCCTAGCCGTGTTACTGGGCCGTCCAATCACGTGGGAGGCGATGCTAGCAAAGGCCCAAACGGTAGGGAAGCTCGAATAGTACCACATCGCTGGCTCGGGAGCGGAGTCGGTGGAGGGAGCAATAAAAGGGGAGTCAGGGCTTCGCAGCAAAGCATATCTTTCTCGGCCTTTTGGCTAAGATCAAGTGTAGTATCTGTTCTTATCAGTTTAATATCTGATATGTGGGCCAAACGCTCACTTCGATATTAAATCTATTTTTTATGGGTGAGGGTTCACTACAGTGGCTTGCCACTGGGCTCCTCGTGTCGCCCGAGTGTTGCACTATAGAACGGGCCAGGCGCACCCCAACCAATTCGAAATTAACATTTGATTATCGCTGCTGTTTATCCTACATGATCGAAGAGCTTGATGATAGACATGAGGATTAAGTTTATTATCAGGTTTGTATGTGCGTTATTCAGCAGCCTCTGGCCTGAACTGAAGCCGTGGAACACGAGATGGTAGTATGATCAAATCTACAGCCGGGACTTGGTCTGGCTCGTCGGCGCGCTCTGCAAATGAAATTGATCGATTCCGAGAAAAAGATCAGAAAACATGCGGAATATCTTGCAGGATTTGGAGTGGAAACGTCAGAAGAATGAAAATGGAATGAGCCCAGCCATTGTTCTCACCAGAGGAACACCCGCTGCTGCTGCTCTGTCAGGTAGGAGCAATGCCTAAAGAACTGACTATAATTCGTCGCCCACTCTGACAGCCGCATGGATGCGCTTCGCGCCGATGGAATCCGCCCAGTACACGATGCCACCCCTGCTTGCGCAACCAGTTTAACAGATCATTGCCAGTCAAGAGTCTCAAGAGTTCGGCAGACTGCAGCGTACAAATGATTCGGAGACGGGGCACCTGTATGGTGGGAAGCCCATGCCGAAGATCGAGGTGATGTCGAGGTCGGAAGCCTTGACGGCGATGCCCTCGCCCAGGACGCGGCAGGCCTCGTTGATGACGGGGAAGAACTCCATCTCCACTGTGTCCTTGTCATCAAGCTTCACTAACTGCCACCATCTGCACAAATCATACTGATTAGAAACGGCCCTTTATGTATTGCCACTTGCCAGGAATACAAATAAGCCTACCTGTTTCTGATAACTGGCAAAATTTTTCCTTAAACTAAAATCTGGTCTACATCAAAGACCCATTCAGAAATCTGGTCTACATCAAAGACCCATTCAGTCTAATGTATACAACGATGTGAATGATCTATTTACCATCAAATACTGAAACCAGTTTGGCTGATCTACCTTACCAAATTGTGATTTCACCACATACTGCAGGTTATTTGGAAAGCTGGCTTGCTTCTTTCATTGACACAAACAATGAACAGCATCATTGTTTCAATAGTAGTAAAGCTGGTAATACAAAACTGTGAGTCGGATGTAACAAATGCCGGGTGATGAAACCCACTGAGGTGCGCTGATGCCGACTAATCTGGGTTGGACTGGGAATCTCGATGATCCTTATGTAATCTGATAGCAACCTTCTTTATTCTAAGTCTATTTTAACGCCTTTGGTTTTCCATTGTGCTGATGGTTGACGGCGAGCGATGGAAATGCGGTTCGGGTTGCGAATTGGTCGATTAATGGTGCTGACGGGCTGGCGATCCATGGACAAGGAAAGGCTTCGCGACATGCATGTAATACTTTTTATTTTAATCTTTTAATCAAAGTTGTAATTTTTACTGTACTTTGATGTAATTAGTTCTTGTAAATTAAATCCGAGTTTGTAATATTTTACTTTTGCTTGCGATGAATTTTTGTAAATGATTATGAGATTATATTGATGATTCATTCGGTGGCAATAAATTTTGTTGTAAATTCTGTTGTTGAATTCGGGCTGTAACACTTTATATGAAACTGCTTGGCGATGTGTTTGATATTAATTTGAGATTATGATTTGCTCATAATTAGAACATTTTAATTTACTGCTAATTAGCGATTTACGTTGATTAGATTAATTTAATTGTCTAGGTTCTCACACTAACCTGAACCAAGCCCTGCTCCAATGGTGTGGGTCAATTGTCGGCACCCCGGGGGCAGAGGACCCCGGAACTTCACTGTGTAAACCACACTAGTCTCATGATCAGTAGCTAGTGTACACAATCAAATAAGGGATGATAACATATCCATACAACGTCACTATATTAACATAATTTTGAGTTGATTACAAAAGGGCGCAAAGCCAAGAGCAAATACAGCGAAAAAACAAAAATTGGTCGTGGCCACCCGATTCGCCACAGGCTATCGGCTGAGGGCGCATCCTAGTCGTCCAGGGCCTCCTGGCCCTCTGCGTAGACCTCTTCACCTGCTTATCAACAAGTAAGAGTGAGCACAACAACTGTGCTTGTAAGTCACACCCGTCAAGTAGCAGATTGATGCATGCGAGGATTAACAAAAGGAAGGCTTAAAGAGCTGTTTTGCATAAAACCAAGTTTCTTCCCAATTACTTGTACTAAGTTCCAAAGCAGTCTAAACCATAACTAAAATTTATTTTTCTAAACACAAGTTTTATAGTCAGATAATATTCATCGATAAGTGGTGAAGGATACCCTCCTATCACAAGCCTGCTCGTCGAAAACCCATTTGGATAGAGATCCAAAACCAAGTGAATAAGCCTTTTGAAAACAAACCAAAATCTAACTTGGAGTGGCTTTGCCCATATGTCCATGACCGTGGACACGGCTATTCGAATAGTTTTACACTCTACAGAGGTTGTACAACTTTATTCACAAGAGATAATCAATTATATTGTCTGCTCACACACTTCCGAAGGTGTGCGACTAAAAAATTATCACAAAGCCTTTACAATGCGTTATCCCACCGTAGTCCCGCCTCGTTAAGGCTTTCATTGGGCTAACCACCCGCCAGATTCAAGCCCCCTCTTGCGTCATGTGGGAATACATAAAAGTAGATCGTGAAAGACACCCACGCAACCAGATGGCACGACCACGGCAAGACGTTGCGTATTAGTTAGCCAGGTCCTGCCCATTCAGGACATGTGGTAGTACAATCAGGCGTAGCAAAGGAACGCACGAAGACCACTCCTTAACTGACCTGGGCGACAACCAAACGAACCCTGGGCCTCGATCATATAAATGGATCGATCCCGTGCATAAAACATGCACCTATCCAAATTTCTATTTCACCCAAGTCTAAACCGATTTTCACTTCAATTTACCATATTTAAAAATATTTCAGAAAAACTCCATGATACTGACCATACCATAGCTTTTTTTAAAATCAAAATTGAGCTTTTGGCTAATCTTCCCAAAATCAAATATTTTTGAGCTAAGCTTCGGCTAAGCATAGAGTTTTACAACACGTTCTAGTTCATACTAATGTACCAACTAACTTTTAACTAAGGTATCAAGAATGGTCCAGAAGACGTTCAAGTTTGGGTGTATAAAGGAATTGGGAATAACTATCAAGTTAAAACAGGCATTTAAAGTACTTGAATTGAAATACGCATGCAGTAGTAATTTAAAACAGAAGGTACATAATTTGAAATATTGGGTACAATATGATTAAGAGTATGACTTGCCTTACTTGAACGTTAGAGGATCTACTTCCTCGGAGTACTCTGGTTCCCCGGCGTCGTCGAAGTCTACACGTGAGAACAAAGCAGAATCAAATAAAGCCCAAATAAAGATCCAAATGAAATCCAACTTAAAAAGCTTTAGAGAAGGAGGTCCAACGGTGGAAAGCTGCTGGACGAGAGCCAGAGAGAAGAAGGGTTGAGGTGAAAACGAATGGAGTGAAAAAGGGCAAAAGGCTCCCTAGTGCACTAAATACAGAGATGGTAGGAGAACTGAGTGACAAGGATGTAGCGACAGGATTCACAGTGGCACAGCACAGGCGCACGCCCGCAGGTGAGCAAGGGGACGGGAGCAGATAAGGGAGGAGACAAGAGGAGGAGATAGGTACAATAGAGGTGACAATATTTAATGCGACACATCAACATTTAATGCGCGAAGACTTCTACAGCAAACATGCAGGAAGGAGAAAGTGAAGACTTCTGTAGCAAACATGCAGGAAGGAGAAAGTGAGCAGGGTTAGTTGAAATAGAGAGGTTGGTCAAGGTCAACGGGGAAGTGTGACCAAGAGGGAGGTCCCACCGAAAGAGTGGTCCTGAGGAGAAGGAGGTCCTGAGGAGAGAAGATCCTAAGAAGAGGAGGTACTGAGGAGGAGGTCCTGAGAAGAGGAGGTCCTAAGGAGGAGGAGGTCGTGACCAAGAGGATGGTCATGACTGGGAGGGTGATCTTTGCAAAAAGGGTGGTTGCAATCGAAAGGGTGGTCTTTGCAAAAAAGGTGGTTGCGACCGAAACGGTGGTCTTTGCGAAAAGGGCGGTTGCGACCGAGAGGGTGATTTTTGCAAAAAGGACGGTTGCGACCGAGAGGGTGGTCTTTGCAAAAAGGACGGTGGCGACCGAAAGGGTGTTGTGATCAGGAGGAGGTCATGAGGATGAAGACCATTCGATTCTGATCAGACTACCCACAAGGATTAGGAACGTTCAGACTGGGCGAACGCGCAAACGAGATCGGACCGTTCAAACTCGATCGGACCGTTCAAACTCGATCGGACGACCCACAAGGATTGGGAACGTTCAAACTGGGCGAACGCGCAAATGAGATCGGGCTGTTCAAACTCGATCGGACGACCCACAAGGAACGAAGGCGCCGGCGCGCGGGAGGAGGAACAGATAGAGAAAGGGGAAACTAAAGACCATAGAACTCCAACAACTCAAGACCAACCTTTGGATTAGTTGAAGTTTGATTTAGTCATTTAAATCACTTTTGATTCCAAAAAATCTCAAGTTAAGCTCTAACGAATCAATAAACCAAATGGTTATTTTTATTTTGAAAACTTAAAAAAGGCTCAGAAAAACAGAGTGTTACATCAGTGTCCATCAACGCCTGAGCCCCTTCACGCGTGCTTTGGCCCAATTTGGCTCTGACCAGGTTGAAGAGGCTTATACAATGTACCTTGGCACATCTCCATAACTTTTTCTGCCACTCCCTATCCTTGAATTTCTTCCTCCAGTTGGCATAGATACGTCTAACACAATTCCTGTTGTCGGCATTAGGGGCCCAAGTTTCAACAGCATTCAAAAGTACCTGCATTTTGCCTATAGTTAGTTAGCAACATATTATCTAGTACATAAATATTGAACATGCGATTAGTTTGACAATTTCACTTACCTTTTGCTGATCAGAGATGATCACCTATCCCTCACCATGCATAACCCTTAGATCTTTGAAAAGCAGATAACAAAACTAGCCCCAACTATTATTTATCTCCTTCTCCACAACTGCCCAGGCTATGGGATACATTTGGTTGTTTGCATCCTTTCCCAGAGCACAAAGGAGTTCACCATTGGTAGCTCCTTTGAAGAAGCAACCATCTAGCCCAATGACCTTCCTACACCCAACTATAAAGCCATTCTTGCATGCTTCAAGATAGATATACATTCTTTGGAAGGTGGGGATCTCAACGTAATTGCCAAGCTTTACCACTACTATGCTGCCTGGGTTGCTCCTCAACAGTTCTAGTTGATAGTCAAACACTCTAGAGTATTTATCTTTGGTTGCATTCAGGATCCTTTGCATCACTATGTACTTGGCTCTCTTGTATTTTGGGATGCTGACATCTGCAAACGTTCCCTCCTGTACTATAGCTTTCATGCTCTGCACACTCCATGTAGGGTTTGCTCTTATCAAATTCTCATATTTGTCAGCAATCTTTCCTACAGTTACAAATTTGTTGTCTCTTCTTGGAGGATATTTGTGCACATCAATGAAGCTGGTGATTTGCCAGCTAGTACTTCTGGTGTTAGTTGCCAATAGATAAAACCAAAGACATTGTTCCCGGTCACACTTTGCCCTTACTCTATCACCCCCATTCTTTACAAACTTAATTAACTTCCTGTGGGCCAAACCATATTTGATGATTGCTTCCTTGAACAACCTCTTGTCTCCAAATTTCATTCCTAGGGAGAATGTTGGCACATGCCTCTTTTGGTCAAACCTAGGGTACTTAGATTCCTTCCTCATCAACTCTCCTCCACTATCTACCTCATCAAAGGAGTCATCATCTTGACTGTTGTCAGTATAAGGAGTCTCATTACCCTCCTATTCTATTTGTCCCCCATCTGCACATCTTGATTGTATAAGGGGTCCTTCGAAGGGCATATCATCAAGATTAGCTATTTCACCAGTCTTCATCTTCTTCTTGAACTCTTTGAATTGCTTCATGATATATAATGTTTCCTCATCTTCCTCTGATGTACAATAGTCACCAGGAATATAGTCACTGTCAGAGCTCTCACCATCCTATTGCCTCTGCATCCTCTCACTACTAATTCTATCATTTTCTGCTTTGATGTTCCAGTCAAAATGCTCACTTCCTTGGAGCCAGCAATAGTGCAGTCATCGTCATCCTCTGCTCCTAGAGACATGCCTCAATCTCATCCTCGTAGTCACTGTCTCCCTTCTCAGCTTCATCTTCAGAATCCTCTACAGCTATTGGTGCTTCCACATATATTTCAGCAACACCTCCTTCCACAATACAATCAGACATTGTCTGGCATGCCTTGTCGTCCACCAAAACTCTCAACCCATCCCCCAAATCTTTCTTTGGGAACAACCAATGCAGTAACATCCCTTCAATAACATCACAGTACTCCTTGAGATGTCCATTGATCTCTGGTAATGACATCTTGTCACGTTCTATGTAAGACATTCCCTTCGACCCACCACAGTAATGCAACTCCTTACCAACATGCATAAACTTGTCATTGAAGTAAAATCTAAAGGGAATAATGTTCACAACATCCATCCCTACATGCATGCAACGAGAAAATTACCCCCTACACGAGATTCCACAAATCCACAGAATTATCGCCTACACGTAAATCCCCAAATCTCCACAACCCTAAAACGCCAAGTCGGGATTAACGCCTACATGAAAATCCCCAAATCCTTAGAACCCTAAAATCCCTAAATCCCCAAATACATCAACACTGACTTTCACAATTTTACAGCAGATCCGGGATGACCTTGTGCTAGTGAATCAACAACTCCCTCTAATCGCCGTCTCGTTGTCGGCAAGCGCGCCGCCGCCGCCTCCTGCGCGCGCATGCAGAGCCAGTTCGGACTAGTGCACAGCGGCGAAGGAAAGGTTGGGCCGCCCGCATCTTATACACAGCCTCGTCAGCATAAGGGTTCAGGTGGACCTCCATATCAGCACAAAACTGGGGTGGAATCGGCGCGGGGGTTTTTGTGTGGTTTACAAACTTCGAGATCCTCTGCTGTCTAGTTTTCGAATTGAAGGTTATTTTTTTGGGCTTTTTGAGAAGTTCAAGGTTGGAAAATAAACTTTTTCTATATATATAAAAAGAAAAAGATACGTGGGCCGCGACAGCCCAGCCCGCCTTCGCTCCCCACGTGCATCCGCGCGTGCAAAAGCTGGGCGCTAGGGTTACCCCTTGGCCGCCCCCTCCCTTCCTCGCGCCGGATCTGCTCGTCGTCCCTCTTCCACCAAGCATCTGAGGTAATACCGGCAGACGGTGGCTCCGGCGGGGTACCAGACGGTTCGATTTCTCCCCTCTCCCCCGTCTCTGTTTCTCTCCCTGCCCCTTGCTGTGCGCATTTTGTTGGCGATTTGATTTTCTGTGTTTTTGCTTGTAGTGCGAAGCGAAAGCCAAACAGATCGATCGATCGAGCTAAACAAACAGAAGCAAAGCTCCATGCGCTAGCACGCGCAGGCTGCGGGCGATCGAGAGCATCCCATCCCCAAAAAGCCCGAGGTAACCGCCGTCCCCGATTCCTCCCTCCCTTCCTCCTCAACCCCGTCCGATCAAATCCCTAGCTACAGATTCTCCCCGCGATGTCCACCTCTGGTTGGTCCGTTCGGTAGCCGTGCCGCGTCCTCGGCGATGAGGATTCTAGATTGGCGGCGAGGGGCGATACCCTGTGAGGGAGGGGGAGGTCGTGTGGTTTTGTGATCGTTGGTTTGCAAATTGCGCCGCGGGTGTGTAGGTTTGATCGGCGGCGCTCCGCGTGCCTGTCGCTTCCGCGTCCTCTACAGATCTGTGCTGAGGTAGGTTGGGGGGACTGGGAATCGCTGCCGGTTTTTTGTTGCGGGGATTTGGAGTTCTCACGGGATCTGCGGGTGCGGGTGGATTCTGTTGTAAGGGTGGCGCGCTAAGGTGGTTGCCTTGGATTTTAATTTTAGTATTTTACATGTCGTTTGGCTGTTTTTGTTGGGATAGGTAGGTGTCATTCCAGTCCTTGCTAAGCAAATTGTTTGTGTGCTTGCGGTGGACCGTTGATGGTGTTGACTTTGGATAACCTGTTCTGGAAGGTGTTTTGAACGAGTGCATTTATGTCAACATATTACTGAAAGGGGAAGCACTGTCTTTTATTTATGGATGAATTATCTGGCCAACCCTTATCATCCACTTTCCCTTGACAGTGCCGTTTTGACAATTTGAATGCAGAACATTGTAATCTGTGTAGATTCACTATAATCGATGCTGCATGGGTCTAACAAATTTATACATATATCGTATGTGCAGGCCTTATGTTTGGCCCGCTCATGATTTAGCAGCAGTCATATTGACCTCCAACTCTGTGCAGTGGCATAGCCTGCTGATATAGTAGCAAATCAAGAACTAAGCATGGCGGATTCGATAGTAGCGAGCTTCTGGGGACCTGTTACATCCACAACTGAGTTATGCGAGGAGAACTATGCACACTCATCATATATTGCAGAATTCTACAATACTATCTCTAATGTTCCATGCATTCTTTTGGCACTTATTGGACTTATGAATGCTCTCCGCCAACATTTTGAGAAACGATTCAGTGTCCTGCACATATCCAATATGATACTTGCTATTGGGAGTATGATCTTCCATGCCACCTTGCAACATGTGTAAGTTTTCTTTGAACTATAGTATTTTTTGCTGCTATTAAATGTCACCTTTAATAATGTGATTATCAGAATAGCTATTAATATTGCAACAGCTACCTTGATTTTTTTATGTGATTAATTGTACTATTCTCCCCTGGGATGTTGTTATGTTATTTTCTCTAACATGCTTCTTACAGTTTAGCTCACTATGATGGGGATGTGTTGTATTTGGGTGTTGGTTACCACGTTTTACCTCCTTTTGAAGGAAACACGAGCATTTCCTTTTGCCGTTTAATTACCTATGATCTTGCTTCTAAATACTAAAGTTAAATGTGGTGCGTCCATTTTGAAAAAAAATAGTCATTTGCAGAAGGCCAGACATTGTTCTGCATATAGTCGTTTTGTTTAGAACTCCTGAGAACATGACTGATGTTTTTGGCCATAAATTTCTTTATAAGCCATGACATTGACTTAAGGAGATTGGTTAGTTCTGGATTTGTTGCTTCACCTAGAACATCTTCATTACTTTTTTGTCTGATTTTCTGTCTAGAACAAATATTTATTTTTGTTAAAAATCATTTCTATTTCTTTCGATCTTATCAAGTTTCATGGCTACCCATTATCAACATATAAAAGGATTTAGCTTCTTGGATGGTTTGCCTACATTGGCAATTTGGTGGATAGATTACAAATTTACAGGTCAACTAATTCCTTGAAGGCTAATGGCTCAGTCAGCCCCTCGTATTGTAGCCATATTTGAGATTGCTGACCACTCTTCTCGTGTGGTTTATCCTCGTTTTGTATTTATTTTTCTGGTTATTGAGCTACGTCAACTATGACCTTTTCCGGATTAGCAGTTGAACATGATGTTTTATTGGCATTCATAAGGTCATAGAAATATATCGAACATATTAATATTCTTCAGAGCAATATATGTTAGGTTTTTCAGAAATGTTACCCAGGAGGCCTGCTTTACATTCAGCGACCCACACTTGCCATCGATTGAGAGTTTCTGTTAATGGCAAACGAACACTCCTTGACGGGCCCTAAGTTTATTGCCCTAATTTCGTTAACATGAAATTAGTGTTCCGTTTCTAGTAGTGATATGATGGATTGCACCCTGCTAATGTGAATTTTACCTTATTGATCTATACCTGTCATTTCGATACTGCTGCTGTGTATATGTCGAGCAATGAATTTTATTTCTGGTGTTTTAGGATTTCATAGATTATCACAGGCATTTCCGGGTATACTATCAATCTTAGCATGTTCTCAACTTCTGTGAAAACCTTCCTATTTCTTTGACTGTATCTCCTAGCAATTAGACCTGTAACATGCTGTAGCCTTTTGACTTATTGGGCTATCTCATGGTACTCATCTGCTAATTGCAACATGTTTGCTTTACTATGTAGTGGCGCGCTATGTCGTCGCCTACTCGATGAGTGCGAGGGGCAAGGAAGCTAGCCGAGGAGAGTAGGATCCGTCTGGGTAGTTGGAATGTAGGGTCCTTAACAGGTAAGTTAAGAGAGCTAGTTGATATGATGATTAAGAGGTGTGTAAATATCTTGTGCGTTCGAGAGACTAAGTGGATGGGTCAGAAGTTGAAGGAGGTGGAGCATACTGGCTATAAGTTATCGTATACTGGAACATAACGAAATAGGAATGGAGTGGGCATCTTAATCGATAAGCGCCTCAAGAGCGGAGTTGTCGACGTGAGGAGACAGTGGGATAGGATTATTCTAGTCAAGCTAATCTTTGGCGACTTGGTTTTGAATGTTGTTAACTCATATGCTCCTCAAGTAGGTCTAGATGAGGCCGCTAAGAGGCATTTTTTGGAAAACCTAGATGACATGGTTAGAAGTGTGTCTAATAGTGAGAAACTTTTCTTAGGAGGCGATTTCAATGGTCATATCGGTACAACTTGGGGGGTTTCAAAGGGTGCATGGGGGTTTTGGTTATGGTGATAGGAACCAAGAGGGAGAAGATATCTTAAACTTTGTCGTAGCTTATGATCTCATGCTAGCTAACACCTTTTTTAGAAAGAGATTCCCATCTAGTTACCTTTAGTAGTGGTCAGTATTCTAGCCAAATCAATTTTGTCCTTGTTAGGAGGGAGGACAAATGAGGTTGCATAGACTGTAAGGTTATGCCTGGAGAGTGTTGTCCAGCAACATAAGTTGATAGTCTCCGACTTTTGTTTTAGGACACAGGTTCAACAGGCTAAGATCGCCAGAACCACGAGGACGAAGTGGTGGAAACTCAAAGGGGACTCCTCACAGGCGTTTAAGGAGAGGATGATCGCATAAGGGATATGGAACGTGGGAGAAGTGAATAGTATGTGGACAGAGATATCATCTCGCATTAGGAAGGTGGCTACGGAGGTGCTTGGAGTGACTCGGGTGACAAGATCCGAACCTAAAGACACATGGTGGTGGAATGAGGAAGTGTGAAAGGCTATCGAGGAGAAGAAGGTATGCTACAAGCATATGCATCATGATAGGAGCGACAACAACGTATAGAAATAAAAAGCAACAAAAAAGAAGGCAAAAAAAGCGGTGAATGAGGCACGAGGCAAGGCCTATGAGAAAATTTACCAGAAGCTAAGTACAAAGGAGGGCAAGAAGAATGTCTACAAGATGGCTAAACTTCGAGAAAAGAAGACGAGAGATTTCAGCCAAGTTAAATGCATCAAAGACGACACGAATAGACTTTTGGTGAAGACGATGAGATCAAGGATAGGTTGAGAGATTACTTTGACGAGCTGTTCAATCATGACATTAATAGTATGATTGAACTGGATGATGTTTTTTATGACATCGATAGACGGTTTGTTTGAAGAATCCAGGAGTCGGAAGTAAGAGGTGTTGGGGCCTGATAACATTCCTATCGAATTGTGGAAATGCCTGGAAGAAGTGGCGATTGTTTGGTTAACTAATTTGTTCAATAGCATTTTTAGATCGAACAAGATACCTAACGAGTGGCGGAGGAGCACATTAGTACCAATTTTCAAAAATAGAGGAGACATTCAAAGTTGTACTAATTATAGAGGAATTAAGTTCATGAGCCACACAATGAAGCTTTGGTAGCGAGTAATCGAGCACTGTTTAAGAAGAGTGACTAGCGTGACGACAAACCAATTTGGTTTTATGTCTAGGAGGTCGACCACGGAGGCGATTTTCTTGACACAACAGTTGATGGAGAGGTATAAGGAGCAAAAGAAGGATCTTCACATGGTGTTTATCGACTCGGAGAAAGCCTATGACAAAGTGCTAAAAAGGGTCCTGTGATGAGCGCTCCAAAGGAAAAAAAAGTCCCAACAAAGTATGTTACCCTAACTAAGAATATGTACTAAGATGTTGTGACTAATGTCAGAACATGTGGTGGTGATACTAGTGACTTCCTTATTAAGATAGGACTGCATCAAGGGTTAGCGTTGAGCCTATAAATTTTTGCTCTAGTGATGGACGAGGTCACGCGGGACATACAAGGAGATATCCTTTGGTGTATGCTTTTCGTTGATGATGTAGTGTTAGTTGATGAGAGTAGGATAGATATCGATAGGAAGCTGGAGATGTGGAGGAAAACCTTAGAATCGAAGGGTTTTAGACTTAATAGGACTAAAACTGAGTATATGAAGTGTGATTTCAGCGGTGCTAGGGCAGATGATGTTGATGTTAGTCTGGATGGACAAGTAGTGCTAGGAAAGACACGTTTAGATATTTAGGATCGATGCTACAGTGGAACGACGAGATTGATGAAGACGAGCCACTGGATTAGAGCGGGGTGGGTGAAATGGCGTTAAGCATTGGATGCTCGGTGTGACAAAAAAATCACTCAAAAGTTTGGTAAGTTCTATAGGACGACGATCAGACCTGCGATGTTATATGGAGCAGAATGCTGGGCGACTAAAAGACAACATATACAGAAGATGAGGGTAGCGGAGATGAGGATGTTACGGTGGATATGTGGCCACACAAAGCGGGATCGAATCCGCAATGATGATATACATGATAGGGTGGGGTAGCTTCAATTGAAGAGAAGTTTGTCCAACATCGCTTAAGATGGTTTGGACATCTCCAACGAAGGCCTTCTGAGGCACTGGTACGTAATGGAATTTTAAGACGTACTGAAAATGTAAGAAGAGGCAGAGGTCGACTAATATTGACGTGGGAGAAAACAGTTAAAAGAGATTCGAGGGATTGGAATGTTGCTAATGAATTAATTTTGGATAGGAGCGCATAGAAGTTAGCGATCTACATACCGGAACCATAAGAAGGTTTAGAGGCGGTGTTTTAGGATCTCGGCTCAGATGGCAGGTGGTACGGTTTAAGGTTTTAGCTTTAGTATTATTATTATTATTACAAGGCTCTCGTCTCTTTGACTTTAAGGAGGTTTTATTTCTAGCCTACCTTAACTTGTTTGGAACCAAAGGTTTTGTTGTTGTTGTTGTTGTTGTTTGCTTTACTATGTACAATATATTAATTTGTTTTGGTTATGTTTTGTTTTCCAGCTTACAGCAGAGTGACGAGACTCCAATGGTGTGGGAGATCCTCCTATATCTGTATGTCCTTTATTCACCAGACTGGCATTACAGGAGCACCATGCCTACTTTCCTTTTCCTATACGGTGCTGCATTTGCTGTAGTCCATTTCCTGGTACGAATCCAAGTAGTATTCAAGTTGCATTACATCGGCCTCTGCCTCCTCTGCATCCCACGGATGTACAAGTACTACATACAGACTAAAGACTTGGCTGCCAAGCAGCTCGCAAAGCTTTGGGTTCTTACTATATGCCTGGGGACTCTTTGCTGGCTATTTGATCGCATCTTCTGTAAGAAGCTTTCACATTGGTACATCAACCCGCAGGGGCACGCATGGTGGCATGTTCTTATGGGTTTTAACTCATACTTCGCAAACACATTCTTAATGTTTTGCCGGGCGCAGCAGCATGAGTGGGAGCCCCACATTACCCACCTTTTCGGGTTCTTGCCATATGTTAAGATTCAGAAACCCCAAAAGAGGGAGTGAGTTCTCTGTTGATCAGTGTTGTTCTCCAGGACCTGAACGCTAATGCCCCCCATGCGCGCAAAAACAAGCGGTGGCATTTTTGTATATGGGCTTCCAAGTGATTACGGACTACAAATGTTATGTCTCACTGGATTTTGGTAACTTTACTGACGCCTGCATTGTACCATACTTAATCGTCAATCAGAGATTAGTTGGAGTGTTCATCTCTTAGTTTTGGTTGTCGTTTTGATTTCTCTGCAGTTTGTTTTTCAGTGCTAATAGGACTGAGTTTTATTTATTTATTATTTTCCTTGAATGGAGTCGAATTGTATTAGTTCAGTGACTGCTTCTTATGGCGATATATTCATCTTTCTGATGAGTATTAATTCTTTTTTACTGATGTTACTTTTTGGATATTTTACTTGTAATTTTTGGTGTATTATGTTCGATCTATGTGTTCTTATACGGGATGGATGTATCTGCTGCGTACTGAAGCATGGTTATGTACTCTCTGTGTGGGATAACATTGTTTATCTCGAGTGTTTTCTCTACTTCGAACGTATTTCATTTGGTGTGCCTTGATGGAAAAACTGGCGGCATGTTGACGGTATATGCTGATGCTGTAATTTTAAGTACGCGCATGAATTGCTTCTTTATTTCATTGTTACTTACCATTGCCTTGAGAGGTGCTAAAAGGCATTTCAAACATCGCCATTTCTGCGTATGAAATCGTCAGCACAAAACCGGAATCAATGTAGTAACCCATGCTTTGACTACTTGTGCACGTAGGCCAGGTATGCAAGCCACTTCCAACTTAATCTGAATCTTAGCTCTAAACTTGGTTTCTCTCGTGACGGCCGAGAAGCCGCGACGCAGTGCGGTTGCCTGGACCTCGCAGCTCAAAGCTTAGTAGTATGTTCTGTGTCTTCCGAAAGAAAGAAAAAAACCGGTTGGAGGAGGAGAAAGAAAAAAACCGGTTGGAGGAGGGAGCTGGGAAGGAGGCAGCGGGTAGGCTCTTGGTGCTAGGGTTCCCTCGCGAGAGTGAAATATGCACTCAGTCGGGAAATGGGGTTCGCGGGGTGGAGTATGGGAATATATACGTGGTAGGAGAGGATAAATTTCTTCAATTTCTGGGGCAAACTCGGAACGACATCCCGCCGAAGCCGTGTGAATCTGCCCTAGGGCGACTTCTGGCTTCCCCACGTTGAAAACAGTTTCCAGCGTTTCCAAAAGCGAGGGGGTAAATTTCTCCAACTTCAGGGGCAAACTTGGAACGACATCCCGCTGAAGTTGTGTAATCCGCTCTAGGGAAATTTCCGGCTTTCGGTTCTCTCATGTTGAAAATAGCTTCCAGAGTTTTCAAAAGCGCCTGCAGAAAAGGCGCTCATGACGACTTCCAGTTTTTTCGAGCGAAAAGCCTAAGCCGTCAAACATACCCTTTAGTTTTGGCCAAATGGGCTGCCCCTCACGGCATGTGCCCGTGCCGTCCTGGGCATTATTCGGGTCATGTCATGCTGACCCAGGCACAGTACGCTGGCCTCTCGGGTCGTGCTGGCCCAGCCTGAGCATCTTTAGCCCAACGGGCTGGGGTGGCCCATGTAGTCCATCTTAGCTCGAATTTAAAACAAAAAAATCCATAAAAATGTATAAAATTCAAGGATTAAAATTGTAAGAAAAATGAGTTCTATTATGGGAAAAAGAGAAAAATATATTCAAAATGTAATGAAGAGCTTGATTAATGTTTACATAGCTGCCTCGTTAAAACATTTGACAAGTAAAAAGCTCAATATGGGAAAACCTTAGCAAAGGAAAAAGAATATAGCCTATAGCTCTATATACATCCAAGTTCTAAATGTCGTTGTCTAGATACAGATTTTCGAACACATCCGCCAACTCTGGGTTAACTACAAAGTGTTGTGTTTGTGCATCAGCTTGTTCTCAGTCCTTCACAATTAGAAGAATCTCAACCATCTCACTCGTAAGATGTGTTCTTCTCTCCTTCAATATTCTTCTAGAAAGACTGAAAGTAGACTCGGAGGAAACCGTAGAGAGAGGAACAGTTAACACATCATATGCTAATATAGATAGCATAGGTTATGTTATCTTATGGTGATTCCACCATTGCGAAATTTCAAAACCATCTACGTTGAAATCCACCGTATAACTGTTTAGATAGGCGGATAGTACCACACTCCTTGGGTGAGAGATTGGTCTTACTTGAGGTGGCGGTGTAGAATCTGAACCCCTGAGGAACCTGCACCCTAGATCTTGCCCCACATATTTTTCTTGTTGACTATGGTGGGTGATATTAGAGGTCGTTGCAAGCAAACTTCTTAAAACTTATGTTTGTACCTTTGAAAAAGCTCAAAAAATTTAGCACGAACACCCACAACATAGTTAGAATAGTCTTGGCCTGTAACATCACTAAGAAGTTCAATAACATTAACAAATCCTTGAATTTTAGCTCTAGGATCTAAAATCCATTTCCTGGTTGTCATTAACATAATTTAAATCTATTTCTCAGTTGTCAATAACATAATGAAAAACTACACTAAGATAATCCTCCATAGCCCGACCACTCCATATGTCCGAGGTCAAAGCCACCGAAAACGTACATGTACTAAATAGTTCTGTTAATTTATCATGACATTCATTATAGTATTTAACTAGATCCCTAGTTGCGGTATCTCTAGAAACGATAGAAAATCTAGGATTATGTTCAGTCTTTATGTAATTTTAAAAAGATTTTTGCTCCCCAAAGTTTAAAAGTAAATCCTCCGAAGCAATTAAACGACAAAGCGATTGACGAGCTACCTCAGGGCTATAGTCCTAGCTATGTACTATACCGTTAGGGTTGTACTGAAGTTGCGTCTACCTCATCGCCAATCCTTGCTTTGTTTTACATCTTACAACATGTCTAATCAAGTGTCTCATTCCACCTAAAGACTTCGCAGACAATTCATGTTTACAAATTTTACAAACAACATGTCTTACCAGATCTGCTTGTGCATCTTTCTTGGTTGTCCTATCGAAATCTTCCTAGACTCTCGATGTAGTCGACCTGGATCTATTTTGCGCTGGTGGTTACGGACGTAGATGTTGTTACACAGCCTGATGATGGCATTCCTCCTGCTTTCTGCTGGGGTTGGCTTCCTCCTGCTTGGTCTTATGGTTGGCTTGAACCATCGATATTCTCAAAGGATGCAAGTTTCTCTGGTGAAATCTCGTAATTTTTCATCATGAAAACTACAAATCGAAACTTACAATATTAATAATTTTATCTTAGTATAAAAATAGTAACAAAAAATTTGATAAAACAATATTATATATATAAAAATAGTATTGTACATCTTTTCCCGACTTGCTGCTGGATTTCGAATTTCCAAAAAATTGACACAATTTTTTTGAATTTTGCCAAATTATCACACAAGAAATACAAATTTGCACAACAGAATTTATAGAAGAGATTGAGGAATGGATGAATGTTGAATGGGGGGGGGGTATGGTGGCTATTAATAGATTTTTTAGGATTTTTTGAATTTTTATGGTATTTTTAAACCTCCCAACAACAAAAACTGTGGAAATATTCAAAATTTGGACCGTTATCCGTGCCTAATCGGGCAATCGTGTCATGTCAGGCCGTGCTTGACGTTCCTACGCGGGCCTAATGGCTTTAATTGGGCCCTGACGTGCTGTTTTGGGCCATTGAAAAGCACCTAGGCCCCTAAAAATTGGTTTTAGTAATTAATGATAATATATGAATATAAAACTTATTAGTTTGTTGAGTATTTACAAGGTTTAGTCCCATTGGTGGATATGATCTTGAAGATGCATGCTAAAGGACTTTATGAAGATCAAATATGGATCAAAGATAAGGTACACGTAGTTTTGGATCTTTTTACTTTTTACCGGTCTTAGGAGAAATGGTTGGAAGACTGGATTATAGGTTAAATACCGTACTATTAAGAGGGATCATGTCTAGTAGCTTGATAGCATGCTCTTGTGCTTTATGGATCAATTTAGGATCATGCATGCATTTGGTTTTCCTTTTGAACTGCCAAGTATGTTTTGTCAGGATAATCGGTAGTACCGGCGTTGGTTGCGCGGTACTACCGCTCAAAGGTACGACCGGGCTCGTAGTGCGGTACTACCGCACCCCGGTTGTTCCAATTGTTACTTGGCGGTATGTATTTTTCAGAGAGACATCTTTTTGATCTCGGTGTACAATCTCTCTGTGCGGTAGTACCGCAAGTGTGAATAAAACGACTATGTCAGAACATTAAATGCCACTGTTATAGCCGTTACAGGGTGGTTGGAGAAGTGCGGTAGTACCGCTCGGTACATGGCGGTAGTACCGCATGTTGCTGAAAAATTGAGTTTTCTTCTCCAACGGTTATTATTGTTGGTGGGGGGTATAAATACCCCTCCACCTGTTCAAGGACATAGAGCTAGACCACATTTAACATCCTTAGAGCCTTGAGCATTCATTCAACTCCTCAAATTCACTTGTGCGCTCTTTGAGAAGTTGTTGAGTTCATTCAAGTGCATTCACTCATTCTAGTTGATCCTTTTGCACTCGAGTGTCGTCAAGCGAAGGTCATTGATTTGTTACTCTTGGAGCTTTGCCGAACTCCTAGACGGCTTGGCGGTGATTGCACGGTGATCTCTTCAAGAAGATTGTGAAGAGGCCCGATGCCAAGATTGTGAGTGGTTTGGTGTTCACCATCTCCGGAGCGGAGGAAGAATAACCAATAGTGATCGAGGGAAGGCTTAATTCGTGGAGCCGGCTTGATTTGGTCAAGCTTCCTCAACGTGGACTAGTGAAGACCGGCAAGTCTTCGATACCACGAGAAAAACTTTCATTGTCTCACTCATGGAGTCTTCCTCATCAAAGAAGGAAATTACCGCCTTCAAAGCAAAAGCGGAATCAAGTGATGATGAGGATGAAGAAGAAGACACCGATGAAGAATATACTCTCCTTGTAAGGAAATTGAAGAAATTTATGAGAAGACGTCCAAATCGAAGCTTTAACTTCAACACATACAAGAAAGGATAATCCTCAAATGATAACAAGCGCTATAGCAATATACGTTGCTATGGATGTGATGAGAAGGGGCATATTATCTCTAATTGCCCAAACAAGAAGGATGATAAGGGAAAGTCATCAAAGAAGAAAGAATTCAATGGCAAAAAGAAGCCCTTCAAGAGGCTTCATAAAGATGGCAAAAATGAAGCCCATATTGGAGAATGGGACTCCGATGATGATTATTTGGATTCCGACTCCGATTCAAAGGATGAAGAATCCTTCAAGAAAAGAGAACTTGTCGGCATCGCCATTAAGGAAGTTCCATCACTCTTCTCGTCTCCCACATGCCTTATGGCAAAAGGAGATAAGGTAAAATCCATTGATGATAATGCTCCTTCATATGATGAATTAATGGACATGGTTGAAGATTTAAATGAATATATTGGAAAAGAGAAATCAAAATTTAAGGTCTTGAAGAAAAAGTATATCTCTCTAAAAGACTCTTATGAGGAGCTAAAGGAAGCTCATGCTTCTCTTCTCCTAAAAGATATTGAAAAATCTCATTCGCATGTTGGAATTACTTGTGATTTAATGAATGAGATGCCTAGAATAGAAATTGCTTCAAATACTATATCCATGTCTAGCATTTCTACATCATGTGATGATTTACTATCCATACCTTGTTGCTCAAATGATGATGCAATTACAAACTTAGATAATACTTGTGATCCTCTTCTAATTGTTGAAAATCATGAATTGAAAGAGCAAGTCATTAAGCTAAGTAAGAGCTTGGAAAGATGCTTCAAGGGTAAAGCAACCCTTGACATGTTATTAAGTGAGCAAAGGTGCTCATTCAACAAGGAAGGACTTGGGTATGTACCCAAGAAAGGTAAGAAGCAAACTTACAAGCCAGCAAGGTTTGTAAAGGAAAATGGAATATATTACAACAAATGTCAAAGTGTAGGACATATGACAAATACTTGTAAAATTACCTCTAATAAGTCTTATGGTATTTATGATTCTTGCTATATGCTTAAGAAATCCAAGGATGGTAAAGTATTTGCTAAATTTATGGGCACTTCAATTTTAGGCGCTAAAAAGAATGCTATTTGGGTGTCTAAAACCTTGATCACTAACCTCCAAGGACCCAAACAAATTTGGGTACCTAAAAGAACTTGATTCTTGTTTTGTAGGTGAACTACAAGACCGGTGGAAAACATTGGATGCTCGATAGTGGATGTACTCAACACATGACCGGTGATAAGAAAATGTTCACCACATTCGAAAATGTAAACGAAAGTGACAAGATCACATTCGGAGACAATAGCAAAGGAAAGGTAATTGGTTTAGGTAAAATTGCTATTTCAAATGACCTTTCCATTTACAATGTATCTTTAGTTGAGTCACTAAATTTCAATTTATTATCCGTTGCTCAAATTTGTGATCTCGGTTTAATTTGCTCATTCTCTAGTGAAGGTGTTGCAATCTCTAAAGCAAAAGATAGCTCTTTGATATCCAAGGGCTTTAGATTTGGAAATCTTTATTTGGTTGATTTTAGCTCAAATGAATCTTGTTTAAAAACTTGTTTAATTGCAAAACCTCCTTGGGTTGGCTTTGGCATAGAAGGCTAGCTCATGTTGGGATGATTCAACTTAAAAAACTTTTCAAACATGATTTAGTTGTTGGCTTGAAAGATGTGAAGTTTGAAAAAAATCGACTTTGTAGTGCATGTCAAGCCGGAAAGCAAGTCGCTAATTCTCATCCTTCCAAAAGTATCATGTCAACTTCTAGACCATTGGAACTCTTACATATGGATTTGTTTGGGCCAACAACCTATAAGAGTATCGGGAGAAATAGCTATTGTTTAGTCATTGTGGATGATTACTCTAGATATACATGGATATTCTTTCTAGATGACAAAAGTGAAACCTCCGGAATTTTCAAAAGTTTTGTAAAACGGGCTCAAAATGAATTTGATTTCAAAATAAAGAAAATCCGTAGTGATAATGGTTCCGAGTTCAAGAATACTAAAGTTGAAGACTTTTGTGATGAACTTGGAATAAAGCACGAACTTTCCACAACCTATACTCCGGAGCAAAATGGAGTTGTAGAAAGGAAAAATCGAACATTAATTGAAATGGCTAGGACAATGCTTGATGAATATAATACTTTCGATAGTTTTTGGGCGGAAGCAATTAACACCGCTTGTCATGCCATAAATCGGCTTTATTTGCATCGTCTTTTGAAAAAGACTTCCTATAAGCTGATTGTAGGAAGAAAACCGAATATCTCTTATTTTCGAGTCTTTGGTTGCAAGTGTTACATTTTGAAGAAGGGTGTTCGTCTTTCAAAGTTTGATAGTCGTTGCGATGTTGATTTCTTGCTTGGTTACTCCTCAAATAGCAAGGTTTATCGTGTCTTTAACAAGAACTCCGGTTTAGTCGAAGAAAGGCACGATATGCAATTTGATGAAACTAATGGCTCTCAAGAAGAGCATGAGAATTTAGATGATATAGGTCATGAAGCCTTAAGAAAAGCAATGGAATATATGCAAATAGGTGACATCAAGTCCGAAAACAATCCATCATCTTCTACTCAAGTTGAGCCTCGCACCTCTTCCACAAGTCAAGTACAACTTAATGAAGAGAACAATAAGGAAGATGATCAACTATCAAACCTACCACCAAGAATTCACAATGCAATTGCAAAAGATCATCCAATAAATCAAATATTGGGTGATGTAAGTAAAGATATTCAAACTCGATCTCGTGTCGCTTCATTTTGTGAACATTACTCTTTTGTCTCTTCTCTTGAGCCAAAACATATAGATGAAGCACTTGATGATCTCGATTGGGTGAACGCCATGCATGAAGAACTCAATAAATTCACCCGAAACAAAGTTTGGACATTGGTGGATCGACCCAAAGAACACAATGTTATTGGTACAAAATGGGTTTTTAGAAACAAGCAAGATGAGAATGGTATGGTTGTAAGAAACAAGGCAAGATTGGTCACACAAGGTTTTTCACAAGTCGAATGTTTGAATTTTGGTAAAACTTTTGCTCCAGTAGCTAGGCTTGAGTTTATTAGGATATTACTTGCTTTTGCATCATGCTTTGATATTAAATTATTTCAAATGGATGTTAAAAGTGCTTTCCTAAATGGAGAAATATCCGAACTTGTCTTTGTTGAACAACCTCCTAGTTTTGAAGATCCTAAGAATCCCAATCATGTCTATAAACTCTCCAAGGAGCTCTATGGTCTTAAACAAGCTCCTAGAATATGGTATAAACGCCTTAGAGACTTTTTAGTTTCAAAAGGATTCAAAATCGGAAAAATTGATTCAACTTTGTTCACCAAAGTCTTAGATGACGACTTCTTTGTATATCAAATTTATGTTGATGATATCATATTTGGTTCTACTAATCAAGACTTTTGCAAAGAATTTGGTGATATGATGTTTAGGGAATTTGAAATGTCCATGATCGGAGAACTTAGCTATTTTCTTGGACTTCAAATCAAGCAACTCAAAGATGAAACTTTTGTAAGCCAAACAAAGTATGCAAAGGACTTGATCAAGAAATTTGGCATGGAAGATGCAAAACCTATCAAGACTCCCATGGCAACCAACGGTCATCTCGACCTTAACGAGGAAGGTAAATCGGTAGATTTAAAGCTTTATAGGTCTATGATTGGTAGCTTGCTTTATCTTACCGCATCTAGGCCCGATATCATGTTTAGTGTTTGCATGTGTGCACGTTTTCAAGCATCTCCAAAAGAGTGCCACTTGATTGCCGTAAAAAGAATACTAAGATATTTAAAGCATTCCTAGCATTGGCCTATGGTTTCCTAAAGGTGCTAAATTCGATCTCATTGGCTATTCGGATTCCGATTATGCGGGTTGCAAAGTGGATAGAAAAAGCACCTCGGGTAGTTGTCAATTCTTAGGGAGATCCTTAGTATCATGGTCATCCAAGAAACAAAATTTCGTAGCTTTATCCACCGCCGAAGCCGAATATGTTTCCACGGGAAGTTGTTGTGCTCAATTGTTATGGATGAGGCAAACTTTGATGGATTATGGAATTAGATTTGATAAAATACCTCTTTTGTGTGATAATGATAGTGCGGTGAAAATAGCAAATAATCCTGTCCAACACTCAAGAACCAAGCATATTGACATTCGCCACCATTTCTTGAGAGATCATGTGGGCAAGGGAGACATTGAAATTAGCCACATACGAACCGAAGAACAATTAGCGGATATTTTCACCAAACCATTAGATGAAGACCGTTTTTGCAAATTGAGGAATGAATTAAATGTCATAGTCTATTCAAATGTTGGTTGAACTTTTGCCTCATGCCTTTTGGTTGATTTGGTGTTATTTGAAAGTTTTTTTATATAAAAATATTTTCAAAATTTATTAAAGTAACTATGTTCATAAAAAAATCTATATTTACATAAACTATATTCTATTATATGCATAATGACCCTTAATGACTCTTATTTGATTGCAAAACTAAGGATCATTTGCAATTATTCCTGTCCGAAGTGGATCCAGAACTGTTTTTGAAGTTCCAGGATAATCGGAACTACCGGCGGGTATTGTTCGGTATGACCGTTGTGCGGTACTACCGGCACCACATCCACGGTACTACCGCTGTGCGGTATTACCGGAGGTAAAAGCGCGGAACTACCACGTCGTGTGGTAACTGGGCTTCAACCGTTTAGTCTGTCTGTGGCCTTTTCCCCGAACAGGCTTCTTCTTCCTCCTCCTTCGTTCTCTCTCCTTCTCTCTCCGGTAGCTAATCTCCACTCTAAATCCTTGATCTTCTTTCGGTCTCTTGTTGATACCCGGTGAATCCTTGCTTCTCTAGGGTTCCGCTTCATCGTCCCTCGAGGTAAAATTCTCTTTAATCCTCGTTTTACCCGAAGATTGGAACCCTAGGTCTAAATTAGGGTTAGTTTAGAATGTGGATGATTTGATCGGTTCTTTTTGGGCAAGATCAAAATTTTGATGTCTCATGATGCTTGCACATCTAACACATGGATTCAATCCATAAGAAATGTCAAAAATTGAAATCAAACGCTTTACGCTAAAACCCAGTCTGTAAGAGCTGTACTACCGTGTCCTTAAACGCGGAACTACCGTAACACGGTCATACCGGTCAGACAATGGCGGTACTACCGGATCACGGTACTACCGGCTAAAGACTTACGGTACTACCGATTCTACTGACAGAACAACAAATCATTCCATTCAAATTAATTCTAGTTTGTTCGATCTTGTGAACTCTTTATAACTTATCCTCTCTTTGTAAATATGCCAAGGACAAGGTATGGACCTCGCAAGTCAATTGGCACTCCTAGAGGTCAATCCTCCTCTCAACCTCCTGCAGACCCGATTGAAGAAACCTCTGGCAAGGGCAATGGTCCTGCAGCAAATGGCTTCGAAAGTGAGGAAAGGTCCTCACAGCATGGTTCAGGCTCTGGATCTGAGTCTGACACAGAAGAAGAAATCCAGGTCCAATCTGATGAGGAGATGGGAGAGCCAGAAGATCCTGAAATTGATCTAAGGCTCATATCAGCTGATGATTATGCCATTTTGCGACACAAGGATCAATATCTTCTGCCTTCTAACTCCATCAATCCTAGATTCCACACCAAGTTTCAGGAGTAAGTCTATGAGCAAGTATATGGTCATCACATAAAGTTTGCAGATCATAAATAGATAAAGTGGTAGCACATCAATTCCTTAGAAAAATATGATGGTATGTATTGGCTATTTCAGCAAGTTGGTCTTCATGATCTTGTTGCTCTCAAAAGTGACTATGATGAGGAGATCATAAGACAGTTCTATGCCACATTATATGTCTCTCCTGATTTCAAAAAGATGAAATGGATGACAGTTACACGCTATGTGGAGTGTACTAAGGCTGACTTTGAGCGTGTACTGAGAACACATTCTGGAAATTGGGAGAAGTTATTTGTGGAGACACGCCTCTTGGTTCTGATCGATGATTATTATGATCAGAATGTCAGGTACACACCAGGGAAGATTCATGGTTTGCTACCCATTCCTAGCTTGATTAAGAGAATTATTAATCATACTTTCCTTCCCAAAAGTGGTAATTTTGATGCTGTACGTGGACATGTATGGAACATAATTGATAATATTTCACATGAAAGAAGATTTGATGTGGTTGATGTCATAATCAGGGGCATTGTTTTTTCAAAGAATGACAGGGTAAAGAGGATTTATCATGCTCCTTATATCATGACCCTAATTCTTAGCAAGATTGAGTATCAGGGAGATTTGGGATCACCTCACAAGGCTTACAAGCCTAGAGAAAATCCTCTCATTCGCTTTCAGGGACAGCAAGTACAACAAGAAGAAATTGCTCTAGAAGAAGCAGCTGCAAATGTTGCTCAGGGTCAAGTCACTCTAGCTCAGATTCTCAACAATCAGACCTTGATCCTAAATAATCTTTTACAACTTAAGGTCACCCAACAGGAGACGAGGACAGAGCAGAAAGAATTCCAGACTGAGACACAAAACAGGCTGGCTGTCATGACAGAGATAGTTGATTCTATGGAACAACACTTATCGACACCTCAGCGCTTCACTCGTCGCCGTCCCAATACCTCAGCAGGGACTTCCTTTTCTGCACCTCAGGCTCCGGTTGCTCCACCTCCTCAGGCTCCAGTTCCTCAGGATCCCTCGACCCTTCCTCCTCAGGATTCAGCTGCTTGATGTTTTTGATACTTTGATGCCAAAGGGGGAGAACTAGAATAGTTAGAAGGGAAGCAAGTTCTAGGGGGAGTTAGCTAGTATGTTGATACCTTAAGTTTGTTTAAGTTATTCTTGTTAAAGGTTGTTTGCTTGCGTGTGCTTGTAATAGTTCACTCTCTATTAATATCATGTTGAACTCTGTTACAACTTGTTGGTTGTTTTAATTGTCAAGTATATCCTCTCTTTATTGCAATCTTAATTATGATAATTCCTTATCATTGCAATTTTTCTCAATTCCAACAAGCTAAAGAAACTCCGCCCTTTTGTTTTGTTGTCACAATTCTCTACATGCGTTTATAAAATGATCTATCAATTAAATGCACATGTTTAGAGGGAGCTTTCTTTGTTCCGGCTTAACAAGAATATAATTCTCTTCAACTCATTCAAACTCTTCACATGAATTTTGTTGTTAAGTCGTCAATAGAATATATACTTGTTTCACAACTATGAGCATATTCAAAATATTTCTTCTCGCATATTAACTAGGTTGTCATCAATTACCAAAAAGGGGGAGATTGAAAAGCATATAGGCCCCTAAAAATTGGTTTTGGTAATTAATGATAATATATGAATATAGAATTTATTGGTTTGTTGAGTATTTACAAGGTTTAGTCCCATTGGTGGAGATGATCTTGAAGATACATGCTAAAGGACTTTATGAAGATCAAATATGGATCAAAGATAAGGTACAAGTAGTTTTGGATCTTTTTACTTTTTACCGGTCTGAGGAGAAATGGTTGGAAGACCGGATTATAGGTTAAATGCCGTACTATTAAGAGGGATCATGTCTAGTAGTTTGATAGCATGCTCTTGTGCTTTATGGATCAATTTAGGATCATGCATGCATTTGGTTTTCCTTTTGAACTGTCAAGTATGTTTTGTCAGGATAATCGGTAGTACCGGCGTTGGTTGCACGGTGCTACCGCTCAAATGTACGACCGAGCTCGTAGTGCGGTACTACCGCACCCCGGTTGTTCCGATTGTTACTTGGCGGTATGTATTTTTCAGAGAGACATCTTTTTGATCTCGGTGTACAATCTCTCTGTGCGGTAGTACCGCAAATGTCCAAGCGGTATGACCGGGATACGGTAGTACCGCAGTTCTTGAGCGGAACTACCACATGACGGTCATTCCGACCTTGAAGCGGTATGCTTTTTCCAGTACGCACCATTTTGATTCTCTCGAGAAACGGTAGTACCGCACTTGGTTTGCGGTATGACCGATCTTCGGTAGTACCGCTCGTCTGTTGGCGGTAGTACCGCGGTGTGAATAAAACGGCTATGTCAGAACATTAAATGCCACTGTTATAGCCGTTACAGGGTGGTTGGAGAAGTGCGATAGTATCGCTCGGTACATGGCGATAGTACCGCATGTTGTTGAAAAGTTTAGTTTTCTTCTCCAACGGTTATAATTGTTGGTGGGGGGTATAAATAGAGAAAATTGGCTACAGGGCACTGCAATTTGTCACCCTTTGCTATTGGACATCCAAAAATCGTGTCTTCGCCAAAACACACCGCAAAAATATGTAATTTTGCTGTTAGACACTCCTCTCATTAAAATAATATATACGAATGATTAGGAGAGAGAAACTTTGTAAAATATCCTCAATGCCCCTCACCACCCTCCAGCTGACAGCCAGGCCCCACCGGCAGGTCGTGTCCTCCACGTCGCGCGCATGCACTGTGGTGCGACTGTGCGCTCGCCACGCCTCCCCGTCGCCCATGCCGCCGGCCACCTCCGGCACTCCGCCCTATACCTATTCAATGCCGGCCTAGCCCTCTCCAGCACCCCTCCCTGCCGTTCTTTTCCTCCCCTCTTATCTTCACCATGAAAACCGGCAGAGGAAGCTCAAGCTGCCTTCGGCCGCCACGCCCCCACCTCACCGCCGGCGCTCCGGTGACTCCCGTGCTTCGCCAGCCACGTCAGCTCATGTTCTAGTACCTAAGTGGAGGTTCCCCTCAACTAATTTGTTGTTTCGTTCTTAAGACTCGCCGCCAATTGCTTTCTTCCCCGACCCCGGCCTAACGAGCTGCCTGAACCGCCGCGCCATCCCCGGCGAGTCCCGCGCCGATTCATCGCGACCGGAGCACCACCTCGACTTACTAGTCCTTCACCAAGCCCCATTTGAAGCTTCCTTCCACCGCAGCACCACCGCCTCGACGCTCCGACCGTGCCGCCACCAACTCCCGCCGCCAGCCCTCCTCGGCCACCTTCCCCCTCCTTCAAGCGCTCTGGTAGGTTCCTCCACCCCTATGGATGCCTATGCGCACGCTATTTGGGCTCGAGCGTCGCCGACTTGTGAACGACCCATGGACCCGAGCACCATCGCCGCTCTGCGTAGCCGCGCTGCCACTATGGCCCATTTCGGTCCGTGCCGTCGCTGCTTGTAGATGCGTCGCGACCGCAGGGTTCCATTTCGGCCACCCCGGGTCAAAGCGGAGGTCTCCAGAGGGGACCGAGCCAGGCGAGCTGGAGCTGGGGGGAAGAAGAGGAGGAGGAAGACGACGGCCCTGGCCGGTGGGCCCGGCTCGTCAGTGATCGAAGGGCAACAGTGGGCCCGGATCGTCAGTGACCAAAGAAATAGGGACTGAAGAAGACAGAGGGTAAAACGGACTTTTCACTGCCTTTCTCTCTCCTCTTTAGTCCAAAAATAATATTTTAATGGGGCCAGTGTCTTACAGCAAATAATCACAAAATGTTAGTGTCTTTTGGCCGCACCACGTTTTTTGGATGCCCAATAGCCAAATACGCAAAATTTGAGTGCCCTGTAGCCAATTTTCCCGTATAAATACCCCTCTACCTGCTGATGGACATAGAGCTAGACCACATTTAACATTCTTAGAGCCTTGAGCATTCATTCAACTCCTCAAATGCACTTGTGCACTCTTTGAGAGGTTGTTGAGTTCATTCAAGTGCATTCACTCATTCTAGTTGATCCTTTTGCACTCGAGTGTCGTCAAGCGAAGGTCATTGATTTGTTACTCTTGGAGCTTTGCCGAACTCCTATACGGCTTGGCGGTGATTGCACGGTGATCTCTTTAAGAAGATTGTGAAGAGGCCCGGTGCCAAGATTGTGAGTGGTTTGGTATTCACCATCTCCGGAGCGGAGGAAGAACAACCAATAGTGATCGAGTGAAGGCTTAATTCGTGGAGCCAGCTTGATTTGGTCAAGCTTCCTCAGCGTGGACTAGTGAAGACCGGCAAGTCTTCGATACCACGGGAAAAACTTTCATTGTCTCACTCGTGGTTACTTCTTGTCTTTACTTATTCCGCATTTATAATTCAAGTGTTTATCTTGTGTTAAATTGCTTAGCTAGAATTATATCTAGTATTGACATTAGCTCTTTATTGTAGAAAGTTGCTTGATAGTTCATTCATTATATTGTGTTAGAAAGTATTTGCTAGAACTATTTAGCTCTAAGTTTAATTTGATCAATTAAATTTAGAAACCTCCTATTCACCCCCCTCTAATCGGTTATCCTTGATCCTACAGCCGTGCCATGCCCGATGGGACAACCAGGCCCCACCTGCTGTGTCGTGCTGGGCTGGCCCGACCGTCTCCTTCTCCTCGCCACCTCAGTTCCTCGTGCTTGGGCGCCTGACCTCCTCCTCCTCGATGTCACCCGCCTCGTCCTCTTCCTCGGTTCCTCCTCCTCGGTGCCGACCGCCTCCTCATCGACGTCGGCCAGTTCCTCCTTCACGTCGACAGCCTCCTCCTCTCCCCCCTCCGCGTCGGCCTCCTCGGTCGCCGCCTTGCTATGCCAGGTCAGGCACGTCAATGTGCGTGTTGGGCCGGCCCGCTGGGCCAAGGTGCCGACCCAAGCATGGCACACCCGGTTGTGTAGTGCCCGAGCGGGGCCAATACTCCCATGCTTCGGGTGGGCCCATGAGGCACGCCCTATCTGGGGCCACCTCTAATGCCCTTACACTACCGGAATTATTGAGGATTTACCAGTATGAATATATACATTTGAGGATTTACCACTATGAATATGTACATTTGAGAATTTATCCCTCGATGTCTCACCAACGTGTGAGCCATATGCCAGGGGTAAATCCTTGTATGTATCTATCAAGGGGGTGTTTGGAACGGCTGTGGCTTTCCTGAAAAGCGGTTTCCGACTGTACTGCAGAGCTAAACGACTGCGGGCTGAAGAGGTTTGGTGTTTGGCTTTTAGGTAAGCTGGCTGCAACTTTCAAGATAGGAAATGTCTGAAATGCCCCTGAGGACAGTAATGGCTTGTTTGATGTCGTTGAACGCAATTAACACCGTTTAACGACAACTAACGACAATTGGCGACTCTTAACGCAATTAATGACTATTTAATGGAATGAAATCACTGATAAACAGAGAAAAGACAAACGTATAAAAGAATATACTCGTGCAAATAATCTTATTGAGAATTGTACCAATCACAATTGTCCAGAAGAGCATCAACCCTTTGACACATCACAACTATTCCTTGTACAGACAAAAACTGATTATTGCCCGGCACTTGAATTCCAACATCTAGAACCACCGATGAACTACGTTAACTAGTCCAACCCAGTAATGTTAATCTTTGAGTCATACACAGAATAATTAGTAAGACCAAACAACAAGCCCTCGAGCAGACAGATTTATTTCACAGAAAGACGATCACTGTCCTGTTTTCAGCAATCATCCAAGTGTACAATGTATGCAATACACTGATAATTCCAGTGCCCGTGTACAAGAAGTAATCTCTTTGGAAAGCGAAACTGCCCCATAGCAAAATCTGCAGCCATCACTGCTTGACGACCTTCTTGACCACATATTCCCACACCAACATCAGCCATATGTATCATTGAAACATCATTTGCTCCTGCAAAATGATGCAAGAACACAAAATAGCAAAGATTATCAATACTTTGTGGAACGTGGACACTGGACAATGATCAATTAAGGCAAAACGGTGGGAAAAATAGGTCACAAAGAAAGGTGACAAAAAACAAAATGACAACTTTGGTATTGTTAGAGGCACGGTTTCGTGATCGTAAGTTGTATGTGTGATGCTTTGTCGGACGGAACGCGTCCGAGTTGTCAGAGCTTGAAGACTCCGTGATTTCCGATAGCGAGAAGAAGGCGCAGGGTTCAGGGGGCCGAGAGGATAGAACTAGGCAGAAGAAGAATTAAGCTGAAGAGAATACTTTATTGGTTACCTCTCTGGTTTACAAGATTTGCAATTATATAGTATACTTCCAATCTACTCGGATACCAATCAGCCTGTAGGAGGCTCTAACAAAAACATACTAAGTAAAGATACGAATTCGATTACAACTCAAATTGACTACGCCGATTCTGTTTCCGGTTTGTCTCCCTGCGTAGCCGAATTAGATAGCTTCTCCTTTCCTTTGCGACTTCTACGCGTATACGTACGTCCCCACATGACATCTCCCTCACCTCCAAGAAACAGCTTGTCCTCAAGCTGAAACGATGGGTAATGTTGCTTGAATTGAACCACATCTTTCCATGAAGCATCCGCAGGTGTGAGACCTCGCCAATGAACCAAAACCTGCCACTGTCCTCGTGCCTTTCTGGCGCGAAGAACGTGATCCGGAATCGGTGAAACTTTGCCATGATACACGTCTGGCAGTGGAGGTGGGTTTGAAGGCAGCTGACCCAAAAACGGTTTCAGAAGACTAACATGAAACTTTGGTTGGCAACCGTAAACGATATGCATTGGAACCAATCTTTTCAGTCACCTGATACGGTCCAAAAAAATGTGGCGCTAGTTTCCCTTGAGCTTGTAAAGCCATAGAAGTTGCTCTTCTATGCTGAATACGTAGCCAAACCCACTGATCCACGTCCAATTGAAGATCACCATGTTTAGCATCATAATACTTCTTGTACTGCTGTTGCGCTGGTAATAATCGTTCGCGAATATCAGCTAATAATTGACCCCTCTCCTGTAATAAAGTGTCAACTGCCACCACTCTTGCGCACCCTGGCTCATACGTGCAGAGAGATGGAGGTTCTCGCCTTGAGTGAAGAGTGAAATGCGTGTTGTAACAATATTCTGCCCAAGGTGAACAATGTAACCATTGGCGCGGTGTGAGACATCGGAGATACATGGCAATAACTTTATTAACTACGTCAGTCTGGCCATCGGATTGAGGATGAAATGCCGAACTGTGGTTAAGCTTCACTCCAGGTAGACGAAACAGCTCTTCCCAAAAACAACTCGTGAAGATAGGATCGCAGTCGCTGACAATGGAGGACGGAATCCCTTGCAATCTTACTATCTCCTCAAATAACACCCGCGCAACAGAACGTGCTGTATACGGATGTGCTAGAGCAATAAAACGACCATATTTTGAAAATCTGTCCACCACCGAAACAATTACTATTTTACATTGACACGCGGTAAACCTTCGACGAAATCCATTGAAATATCATACCATATCTTAGAGGGCACTTCTAATGGCTGCAATAAACCGGCGGGATGTAAATGAGTTGTTTTGTTACGCTGACACGTTGTGCATGTGCGAATAAACTCTTGAACCAACCGCCTTGCATGTGGAACGAAAAAAATCGGCACGCAAGCGATGCATCGTTTTTTGAACTCCCTCATGACCGACGGTGTGTGCTGCTGCTAGGACTGCTGGCACAACAGGTGAGGAGTCTGTAACCATACACTCTGTCTTTTGAAAGTGATTAGGCCATCCACTAAATTCCATGCAGGCTCGGCTGATCCAGCGAGGATGCTATCCTTAGCGCCATCAAAGTCGACGAACTCGTTATTTCACTGCGGATGTCCTCAAAAAATAGCAAAATGAGGTGACGACATTGCAAAAAGACTCACTATTTCACAATCTATCTCTTCGTGATAACGCGTCTGCGATAATATTCTGATGACCTGGCCGGTATTCCACCTTAAATGAAAATCCCAGTAGTTTGCTGACCCATTGATGCTGTGGTATGGTAGCCAAACATTGATCCAATAAAAACTTCAAACTATAATGATTCGTACGCACTAGAAAAGTATGTCCCCACAAGTATGGTCTCCAATGTCGGATTGCTTGGACCAAACCAATGAGCTCTTGTTCATAAGCCGTGAAATTCCGATGACGCATTGCCATGGGTCTACTGAGAAAAGCTATTGGTCCTGCGCCTTGATGTAATATTGCCCCAAATCCCGACCCTGAAGCATCACATTCGACAATGAATCCCGCACCAAAATCAGAAAGTTGGAGAACTGATGCTGATGATAGGGACTGTTTAAAAAATGCAAAGGCGCTGGAAGCCTCTGTAGTCCAATTGAAGCTTTCCTTTCTCAAAAGTTTTTTGAGTGGAGCTGCAATTACGCCATAATTTTTTATAAAACATCGATAATACCTGGCTAAACCCAGAAATCCTCGTAATGCACGTATGGATTGAGGAAGCGGCCAATCCACCACTGCTTGTACTTTCTGTTGGTTCATAGCGACACCACTACGAGTAATCACATGACCCAGATATGCCACAGATGGAGAACCAAACGTGCACTTGGACCTTTTAAGGAAAAAATTGTGTTCCTAGAGAACTCGCAATACAATACGCACTTGTATCAAATGTTCAGACCAAGAGGAGCTATATATGAGATTATCATCAAAGAAAACCAGGACGAACCGGCGGAGGTAGGGACGAAGAACCTCATTCATTAAGGTCTGAAAAGTCGTGGGCGCATTTGTTAATCCAAACGTCATAACTAGAAATTCGAACAAACCTTGATGTGTCCGAAATGCCCTTTTTTCCACATCGGTAGGGTGCATGCGGACTTGGTGGTACCCTGAACGTAAATCCAATTCGGTAAAAAAAAACTTGGCATCTTTGAGCTCATCCAAAAGCTCCTCCACGACTGGTATTGGAAATTTATCTTTGACGGTTTTGTTGTTGAGAGCACGGTAGTCGACGCAAAACCTCCACGATCCATCTTGTTTCTTGACCAACAGTACTGGTGCAGAGAAGGCCGAAGAGCTATGGCGAATAGTGCCTTGTCGGAGCATCTCGTCACACCGCCTCTCCAATTCTGTTTTTTGAATATGAGCATAGCGATACGGTCGTACTGAAATAGGTGGTGTACCTAGAGTAAGGTGGATTCTGTGTACACGATTTCGTTCGGGAGGAAGCCCATGAGGATCAGCAAATAGCCCCCCAAATTCCTTAAGTAGAGCCGTCATCACATCAGTTTGAGTAGTGGCCAATGCGTGTATCGATTCTGATGGAATGGAGAGGCCTCGCCAGGTAACGATCTAATCGTTCTGTCAGAAAGACAGTGTCATCTACTGAAAATCCCACAGAATCGGTCTAAGGGTAGTTAACCATTGCACACCCAAAACAATATCAAAGCCTGCCAATGAAATAGAGAAACAGTCTATTGCGTATATACGCTGGTCAATGCGCAACTGTAATCCATTGCATACTCCATCGCTGATGTAACATCCCAATTTTTTGAGTCTTAAAAATCTTTTGATTAGTTAGTAGGGAGAAATTCATCATTTGGTTTTTATTTGAATTTAAATTTGAAAGCCTAATATGGACTTTTAGTATCAAAACCATTTAATGTGAATAATTCCAACATGAACAATAGTCAAAACTATTTTATTTGGATTCTATGTACTTGGATATATTTTCTAGAATTTTCTAGAATTTTTCCATGTTCATTTGCTATATTCTAACTGTCATTCGGATTTTGTGCTATTTTATAAAATAGAAAACTATTTAAAATCTCAGTATTGGCTTTGGGCCGAATCCTTAACTCCTCGGCCCATCTCCTTGGCTTCATGGCCCAGCTCCGAGCCAGCCCATTCGCTCGCGCCCGCGCCTTGTCTCCCTGCCAGTGGACCCCACCACTTCGTCGTCTCCGCGCGAGGCAGCACCGCGTCCGCCATTAGAACTTCTAGAAGCCCGTCCGACAATGGGACTCTTCAAATAAAAGATCACGAGAAATCTTGCCAAACTTGATCTTTATCACTTCCGCATCCGTTCGGATCAAAATCAAATCTTGATTCCATTTCTATCTCTTAATCTGGTGAGTCCGTATCAATCCCGATTTGAGGATTCCTTATCCCATGCCGGCCGAGCCCCTATAAATTGTCCCCGAGGATCGCCTATGTGCTCTCATCCCAAAACCCTAAGCTGCCGACATCTAAGAACCCGAGAGCCACCGCAATTGCAGATCTAAGGTTTTGTCGCCGTCGCCGTTTTCTTCAAATCTAGCCGCCGTCGCCGTCGCCATGTGGTCGTGGTCTACATCGCCGGGACCGCCGTCACCGTAGCTTCCTCCAGAACCCTTCCGCGTCGTCAGAGCGTCGCCGGAGCCTTCATCCGACAACACCCGACTCTTCTCCGCCGCTTCGATCTCGCCGTCGGCCACCTCCGTCCACCTCGACCACCCGGAGGTAATACCCAGAGGTTCACAATAGCTGTAGTTACCCGTTAGTACCGCCCGTCACCGGTGAATCGCCGTCGTTGGCCGACAACCATCGGAACTTGAGCCCTCATCGTCGATTGTCGTCCGAGCACTGTTCGTTTGAGTACTATTCATCTGAGCACTGTTTGCTTCAGATACTACTTGTCGCTTCCGACCGCTGTGATCGTAGATTGCTTTCGACTGCTATAGTCGTGGATCGCTT
This sequence comes from Ampelocalamus luodianensis, assembly GCA_036346255.1. Classification (NCBI taxonomy): domain Eukaryota; kingdom Viridiplantae; phylum Streptophyta; class Magnoliopsida; order Poales; family Poaceae; genus Ampelocalamus; species Ampelocalamus luodianensis. The sequence continues at coordinate 2,134,255 of CM070627.1, forward strand.
TTGAGTGCCGTGGTCGTAGTAGTCTTTAGTTACGCGTGGTCATAGATTCTCTTGTTTGCCGTGGTCGTAGATTTCTCTCGACTGCTGTGGTCGTAGATCTCGACTACGTGGTCGTAGCCGATTTAGATCCAAAATTTCGAGAACCATATCTTCTTCATCTGAACTCCGTTTGAGCCCAATCAAATTTCTAAATCTATCTAAATTCGATATCTATTTATTTGAGAATTTTATTTAATTTTTGCAATTTTTTTGGCTTTGTTATTTATTTATTTTGTTTATTTACTTCATTTGCGAGTAGACGTTGATACTTCGAGAAGTTTTGGAGAAGGAGTGACTCAAGACCAAGACCAGTGCCTAGATATATTTCAAGGCAAGTTATACCTTTGATCATATTGAATCCTAGCTTTCAAAACTATATTATTTCAAATTATAGCATTTACTTTAAGTAATTATTTAAATGCTTTTGGGTGTAGTTAGCAATCCAATTTGTTATATCCACCTTGTCTATTGTAATGTCGTAATCTTTTGTCACCCTAGATTGGTTCATTATTTAGTTCAATGCTAGCGGGATCTTGTTGTTTGGCTCGATCTTTCACGGTACACCTTGATAGTAGCCTCCTAACCTTTGCGCAGCAAAAGAACAACAAGACCTCCTTGATAAACGTTATCCTACGCACACCGCAACACGTGAACAAAAAGGTAGAAGAACCGAAGTTCCAGCGAGTAAAAATCCAACACCCCAATTGGATTCAACACACCAAAGAGTAATTCCTCTCGGAAATCTCAAGATCACGTCAAACGTGCCACCAAAATCATAGTGATTTTTCGGTATCTATTCCTTAACTCATAACTTGTCCACTCTTACAATGGGCTATGCTCTGGCCTTATATTGGCATCTAAGGGTGCGACCAAACACACACACGCACGGCCTGAGGCCGAAACAAACTATGAAACGTGATCTACCTGGAATCTATCCCTAAGAAACAGAATAAACATCCAAAACAGACTCTTACTTTCCTAATAAACTGGTTTGAATTGGTATGAAACCAATCCGCATGTATCTGATCTGCGAAACCGTATGATCTTCTGTTCCTGGCCTATCTCTGACTTCCGATCTTTCCTTCTTCTTCACTTGCCATATTGGTTTTGGACCACCTAATCGTGGACCTAGTCGTGGTCGTAACCCTTCTGGATGTGGTAGGCCTCTTGAACATGGTCGTAGACCACTTGGTAGTGGTCGTAGGCCAACTGGTGGTGGTCGTGAACCAACTGGTAGTGGTCGTAGGGCACCTGAACGTGGTCGTAGGCCACCTGATGGTGGTCGTGAACAACCTGATCGTGGTCGTGAACCACCTAGTCGTGGTCGTGGGCCTCCTGGTCTTGGTCGTAGATTGCTCCCACCAAGTACTATTGATGTCGAGTACTGTTGCCGCCAAGTACCCCTCCCACCGAGTACTGTTCCTGTCGAGTACTGTTCCCAACGAGTACTCCTTCCGCTGAATACTGTTCCCATCGAGTATTGTTCCCGACGAGTGCTCCTTCCGCCGAGTACTAGTCGTAGCTCTCGTGAAACTGATCGTAGACCTTTGTAAGCTGGTCGTAGATCCTCCGGAACTGGTCGTAGATCTTGTGGATCTGGTCGTGGCCCCTCAGGAACTGGTCATAAACCTTCAGAAACTGGTCGTAGACCCTCTGGAGCTGGTCGTAGACCTTTATGAACTGGTGGTGGACCTTGCTCTCTTCTGGCTTTGCTTGCACCTAGCTTATTTTTGACTAAATCAGTAATAATGTTGTTTGATGTTGTATCAGTTAGGGTTTGGAGTGCGGAGACTGGAGAGGGAGGAGGTGGTGGTGTACGGGCGAAGCTGTAACGACCCAATCATGGCTAATGAGATTTACCAATGATCAGGAAGATTACACTGGACACAATAGCGACAAGAGATGATGAACAGGGATGAGAAGAGAGCTGACAGGGGATGGGGAAAATGTTGTTCCTTTTCTTTTCATCGATAGCCACGATGTTCCACTCATTACATACTTTATACTCTCATAACTTACATAGCCATGTGGGCCCTTCCGCACCCACACCTGACCCACACACACCTACGCATTACCCAGATGATCACCTTTCCTCCTTGCGGTCCCATTGTCATCGTTTACCTTCCCAGCCAGCTGTGCCTTCAGCTTCTTCTTCTTTTGATCAGCATTGAAGCCTCTTGTATCCAACACCATGGAATAGGGGGTTGTGACACTCGCCCCTCCTTGAGCCGAATCTGGACTCCAGATCACTGCATTAGGAAACCGATTGTGAAGCACGGAATAATCTTCCTAGGTAGCGCAGTCGACCGGCAGAGTCGACCACTTGACGAGGATCTGTTGCATCGCAAAACTACCCTTCTTCACCAACCAGTGATCCAAAATTGCGACAGGTTCCGGGGTACCTGCTGTCAAATCCACCACTGTTTCCAAATCTTTATACACTGGAGAGTAGTTGGAAGTAAACAACTTTAACTGGGAAACATGAAAGATAGGATGAACTGCACTGTCGTCTGGTAATTGGGGCTTGTAGGCGACTGCACTGATCCTTTCTAGGACTGAAAATGGGTCAAAATATTTGAAGTCAAGCTTCAAAAATGACCGATTGATAGTGGAATGTTGGGCATAAGGCTACAATTTTAGAAGCACCTGTTCACCAACCTGAAAGTGTCGATCCTGACGATTTTTGTTAGTCTGAATATGCGGTTCTACACTCGAGCTAGTTGAGTCTTCCTGAGCCAACTCATGAGCTTCAGTAGTGGATTGCCCTGAGAAATTAGGGATCACACCGAAGTTTGGTTCCATTCCATACAAAGCCTTGAACGGGAACAACCCAAAGAAGAGTGAAAGTTAGAGTTGTACCAAAACTTTGCCATTGCCAACCAAGATTTCCACTTCTTGGGACAGTTATGGACTGCACAACATAAATACATCTCCAAACACTGATTGACGTGTTTTGATTTCCTGTCGGTTTGCGGATGATACGCCATACTGTAGTGCAATTTGGTTCCCACTGACTGAAATTGCTCCTGCTAGAATGTACTTGTGAAGATCTTGTCCCGATCTGAGACAATAGAATGCGGCACCCCATGTAACTTCATAATATTGTCTAGAAAAGTTTTAGCTACTTGTGAGGTAGTAAATGGATGGTGTAGGGCAATGAAATGTGCATACTTCGACAAGCGATCAACAATAACCATAATCACATCATATGTTTCTGATTTAGGTAGACCTTCAATAAAATCCGGAGTCAGGTCTTGCCAAGCACCTTCGGGAATGGGCAAAGGTTGTAATGTGCCAGACAGCTGAGTGTGTTCATGTTTAGCTTATTGACATGTCTGGCATTGCTTGACATAATTTCTACTACACTTTTGATTCCTGACCAATAAAACAGCTCCTTAATGCGATGGTATGTGGCTAACACACCTGAATGTCCGCCGATAGTAATGTCATGAAAATTGCTGATGAGTTTGGTGCATAGAGCCGAATTAGTTCCAATCCAAATTCTGCCAGAGTATATGATTAACCCATGTTCCAAAGCATATCCCTTACTGTCTGGACTCTTAATTGCCAAAGAAGTAAGGAGTGTTTGAGCCTCTGAATCTATTTCATACAAATTCAAGACCTTATGTACCCAAGGAGGCCGACAAAACGAAATTGCATCCAAATGTAAGAGATGACTGACCTAGGAGAGAGCATCAGCTGCACCATTGTCCACTCCACGTTTGTATTGAAATTTGAACTGCAAATCAACCAACTTCGCCATGGCTTTCCACTGTAATTCAGTGCCCAACGGCTGTTCTTCTAGAGTACATAAACTTTTGTTGTTAGTAGGATCAAGAGGTGTCATTGTTGAAGATATGAACACACTTCTCCACTGCCATGATCACGGTCAAGAATTCTTTTTCATAGATGGACAATCGCTGATTTTGAGGGCCTAAGGCTTTGCTAAGGTAAGCAACCGGGTGGCCTTGTTGCATCAAAACCGCCCCTATTCCCGTGGCACAAGCATCGGTCTCCATCGAAAAAGGCAAAGTGAAATCGGGAGGGGCCAGGACAGGAGTACTCACCATGGCTTGTTTGAGTTGTAGAAATGCTATATGGGCATGCTCGTCCCAGACAAAACTCTTTTTCTTCGGTAGGCTAGTTAATGGTTTGGCAATTAGACCATAGTTCCTTACAAATTTTCGGTAGTATCCAGTGAATCCCAAGAATCCCCTCAACTCCGTGACTGTGGTCGGTTGTGGCCAATTGTCCATGGAACTAGTCTTTGCGGGATCTGTGGCCACCCCTTCATGAGAAATCACGTGTCCCAGATATTCAATGCGATCCTTAGCAAGCGAACATTTGGACATCTTGGCAAACAATTGATTTGTGCGAAGCACTTCCATAACTGTTTTCAGATGCTCAATGTGATCTGACAAAGTACGGCTATAAATCAAGATGTCATCCAAGAGCACAATCACAAACTTACGAATGTAAGGAGCAAAAATGGTATTCATTAGGCACTGAAATGTAGCAGGAGCGTTAGTTAGACCGAAGGGCATGACGTGAAATTGGAAATGGCCTTGGTGAGTCTTGAAAGTTGTCTTCCCCTCGTCGGCTTTCCTCATGCGGATTTGATGATAACCCGAATGGAGGTCGAGTTTAGAGAAGAACTGAGTACCAGATAACTCAGCTATGAGTTCATGCACGATTGGTAGTGGAAATTTGTTTTTGATGGTATATTTGTTGAGTCGGTGATAATCGATGCAGAATCACCAACTCGCATCCTTCTTCTGGACTAGCAAAACTGGAGAAGCATAGGGACTCATGCTTGGTGTAATCACTCCTGCATGTAGCATTGCTGTCACTTGACGTTCGATTTCATCTTTCTGGAGAAGTGAGTGTCGGTAGGGCCAAGAATTCACAGGTGGTGGGCTCGGTTCTAAGGTAATGGCATGATCATACTGTCAGTGTGGTGGCAAATGCTGTGGTTCCATAAAAATGTCGTGGTAATGTTGTAGCAATAACTGCACTGCACTAGGCAAGGCCAAAGAATGCTCTGGATTTGCCGGTGTTGGTTGTTCTAATACTGTAATTGACCATATTTCATTTCCAATGCTCCACTTGTGCAATTGTTGAAAAGACAATTCTGTTATGGTTGCTTGCCTGCTTGTCGGGACACCTTGAATACAAATGTTTTTCCCTTCATACAAAAATGACAATGTCTTGTTACTCCAGTGGCAATTCATGGGACTGAAAGGTTCAAGCCAATCCATCCCCAACACTGCATCATAAGCTCCCAAGTCCAAGACCCTCATATTAGTGCAAAAAGTGGTTCCCTGAATCCACCAATTCAGAGATGGAACCATACTGTCACAATGTAATCTGCCCCCATTTGCCACCTTAACTGCAACCAGTGGAATGGCTTGTGTTTTGAGGTCTGTACGAGCAAGAAATTTACGGTTGACAAAACTATGTGTGCTATTGGAATCCACCGATATTAGCATGACCTGGTTGCCAACCAATGCTCGGAGGTGAATAGTTTTGACAGCCTCTGTTCCCGTGACAACATGTACTAAGAGCTTGAAACATTCTTCCGCTAGTGGTGGTTCTGTCAGATCGATTGCCCGCAGAGCCTCATCTGGTAATACCTCGCCGAAATCCCTCATATCAATCGTTAGAAATTGCATTGGCTTCTTACAGACGTGTTCCTTGTTGTACTTGTCACCACATTTGAAGCATAAGCCATTAGCCCACCGAAAATCGCGTAATTACCGTTCTCGCCAGTATTCATCGCCCAGTTTTCTATTATTTGCACGAGCCGTTGTCGGTCCTGATATTGTAGCTGGTAATGGCACTATCGTTCTAGGCGTCGATGCTGGTCGATGGCGTGGGCAAGTAACCTACAACTCCTCCTGAATTCTGGACAACACTGCCACTCGAGTGACAGTCGTAGGAGCTTGTAAACGAACTGCGCCTCATATTTCATCTTCCAGACCGAGCATGAATTGGGTAACGAAAAACTTGTTGTTCAGAGTTGCATCTAAAGCTAACAGGTGATACATACTGGCTTCGAATGCGGTTCTGTACTTAGCTACGATGTTAATTTGTTTGAGTTGCAGTAATTTGCTCATTTGCGCATTGTACTCATCAGCACCGAACTCTTGTTCCACCGCCTGATAGAACGCATTCTAACCCAATACAATATGATGGCGCTTGTAAGCCTGCAACCAAAGTGGTGCATGTCCCTCCATGTACATCATCGTGGTTAACACCCATTGTGTCACGAGCACTCGGTACATGTCGAAGTAGGTGCGACATCGGTCCAACCAGAGACGGGGATTTTTGCCGAAGAATATTGAGAAATCCAGTTTTGGCGGCTTGGTGGATCCGCCGTACTCTGCAGGGGATGTCGGTGTGGTAACCATCCCGTACGAGGGAGAAGTGCCAGACGGCTGATGTAGCAAGGGAGGTTCGTGATTTGTGAGCACACCTGGGAGCACCACTGTAGTCACCTGACCAGCCTCAGTGGGTAACTTCAAGGACAGTGGGGGTGGTGGACGAGGAGGTAGTGGCGGCGAAGGCAGTGTTGGAGAAGATTGAAGACGCAAGACTTATGCCTGCGGTCGCTTGACTTCATCCAAACTATCATGTTGGATTCTGACTTGCTGTCCGAGATTCTTCACTTTGGCTGATAGACGATCGATTCTCTCAGCTTGACCATCGAAACGAGACAGAATCTCGCTCAATGTCGTCTAGATCTGGCAAGTGTTCTCCATCGCTTCGATGACTTGACAAACTTACAATGGGGGTTTCTTTGGTGCTGTGACGACGATCTGGATTGATCCAACCTGATGATTGGAATTACAGAACCAATTTGGTTCCAACCTTCTCCAAGGATTTTACAGATCCATCAACCAAAATCTAGGTAGAATTGGTGGCTCTGATACTAGATTGTAACGACCCGATCACGGCTAATGAGATTTACCAATGATAAGGAAGATCACACTAGACAAAATAGCGACAAGAGACGATGAATAGGGATGAGAACAGAGCAGACATGGGATGGGGAAGTGTTGTTCCTTTTCTTTTCATCGATAGCCACAATGTTCCACTCAGTACATACTTTATACTCTCATAACTTACACAGCCATGTGGGCCCTTCCGCACCCATACCTGACCCACACACACCTATGCATTACCCAGATGATCATCTTCCCTCCTTGTGGTCCCATTGTCATCGTTTACCTTCCCAGCCAGTTGTGCCTCCAGCTTCTTCTTCTTTTGATCAGCGCTGAAGCCTCCTGTGTCCAACACCATGGAATAGGGGGTTGTGACAGAAGCCTTCCCTTCTGAAAGGAAGAAGCTTCGATCTGGATGGAGAGGCTGGAGGGGAGGGGAGGATGTGGCTGTGGAGCCCGCATCTTGGCTTAGGCTTACAATGATTTAGCCTGTTTATTTGTCTCTTTCTGCACCAACCGCACTGACTTTTTGTGTCTAAAACTGTACTATTATTCGTTTTTACCTAAGAACGAGTGGGAAGTGTGTGCGATGCTACACATACTGAATAGTACTATGCACTACGAGGTAGGAACTTTTAGCAGAAATTCCACTAGATGATGTATGTCTATCCAAGTGTAGGTCGGCAGAGAGTTGGTCTGTGGCTAAATGGCCCATCAATGAATCATAGATTCAGTGTGGATGTCTATCGATTTTAAAAGTACACATATATAAGACTTGAACAATACACATATATAAGACTTTAAGTGAAGTGCACATATATAGGCAGCATATCAGCTGCACAAGGCTAGTTTGGTGGACATATGCACATGGGCGATCTGGGCCGTCCATCTTGAGTTATGCGGCCAGGATCCAGCCTCCCTCCCACCGGCTCCATTTTGCGCCCGCCATCATCCAGAAACGCGCGCTCGGTCCTCCCTCTCGATTCCCCAATGCTCCTTGCGACTCCTCCTCCATATGCGCCGTAAACCCCACCGTCCTCCATCGACACGGCGAACCCCCCCTCCGACGACGGCTTCCATCAACACTGCGCCACGCCGCGCCGCCTCCCCTCCCCAGTGCCGCGGCCCCGCGTGCGGAAGCAGCAGCGCCTGGAATCTCAGACCGACGCTGGGCGGCTGCAGGCACTCGGCGGCGTGCTGGAGATCTTCCAGGTGGCCGGCGCGCCCGTCGACATCCCGGAGATCCCCGACCCGATGCTCCACCCCTGGCAGCCGTCGTTCGCTCCGCGGCCCATCGCAGCGGCCGCCATCGCCGACGCGTTCTAGTTCTGAGTCAAGAGCTTCCAAGACATGACATGGTTGCTACTTCCTACTGAAGAGTAGTGCTACTAGTATTGTTTTACTAATAAGTTTGTGTGGTTGTGCCTGTCTACTTATGTTTCATTATGGCTTGAGATGATTGCAATATCTTGACATGGAACCTATATATGCTTGCATCGATCTAGATTTGTGTTAAAGTAGCAAGTGTGTGATTGAATTGCATGAGATGAATGCCAGTTGATTGGTGAATGTTGATGATATGGTGGGATGCTAATGGGTTGCTTTTGCTGTGTGTGTTCGTGGATTTCAAGTTGAGCTAAGCACATCACTGTATGACTCTGATTTTGGGAAAGAGATGGATGCAGACGGTTGTGTCCTGCTGTGGGAGGATGTGGATGTAGAGAGCGTGTGCCAGATTTGTGATTTCTGAAATGCAAGATTGTGATTTCGTTGTCTGAACATTGTAATTTCGTTCTGATTGCTTTCTTTGTCTGAACATTGCTTTCGTTGTCTGAACATGGCTTTCTTTGTGATTTCATTGTCTGAACGTTGTACCGAAATCTGCAAGCTTGAGCTGCCCATCATCTCCGATAAGTAAATTATTTGGTTTCATATCCCTGCAGCACAGTTTGTGTCAGATATTGCTTTCTTTAATGTGATGACATTTTCATCAAAGGAATATCAATACACATTACAGTATAGCTATCTGATCTATACTATGGGTGTTATCAGAATGATTTTCTTGAATGATGTTCTGGTCATGTTGTATGGACATATAAAGCAAATATTCCAATGAGATGTAGCTTCATAATTCTAGACTCATGGACATGTTGTATGGACATGTAAAGCAATGCTACAGTATCAGGATGTTGCTTCCATTGCTTCTTGTTCAGACAACGAATTTTGGTTCACTCTGTTTCATTCAGAGGATAGCTTCTCTGTGTCAAGTTCTCCTTAAATTCCCAACAATGAGAAATATGTCGGTTAGTTGTTGACAATCAGCCAAGAAATCTGTCGATTAGTTGTTGACAATCGAGCCAAGAAATGCAGTCTAGAATTTCTGAAATTTCAGCCCAGCTGAGCTGCATTGCTGAATTTGGACAGAAGTAATTTGGACTGCATTTCATAAGTAAATTTCAGAGGGAATTCAGACTGCATTTCATCTAGAATTTCAGACAAGAATCAGACAACTAAATCTGAACTTATCTGATTTCAGGATATACACACAAAATCTGAACTTTTTTGAAGAAAAATCGAAATAAGTACAAGACATACACAACATTTCAGGTTTACAAATATGAATGGCATACACTCATACAGTCAGTACAGAATTCAGACACAACATTTGACACAACAAATTCAGATTTCAATTGAGACAATTCAGAATGCATTTGTACAGGACATACACAACATTTGACACAACAAATTCAGACAACGATTCAGATTTCAATTGAGACAATTCAGAATTCAGAATTCGAAGTGCAATCAAACAACAATTCAACATTCATAGCAGATTACATCAGATCATAGCAGACGACAATTCAGCATTCGCAGCAGATTACATCAGAATTCGGGCTGCATTTCATTGCAGACAACAATGCAGCATTCATAGCAGATTACATCAGATGATAGCACAAGTTGTTCACAATACTATGTTGCTTACAATGTCATACAAAGCTTACAAGATACAATTTAGCAATGTACATCATTGGTTTGTACACAAATTGTCAAAACCTACCTGATTTATACACTAAGAACACAATCAAGAACCAAAGACTATATATATTTTCCCTTGCTATAACCTATTAGTTACATTGCAGGGGCACAATTAGTTACATTGCAGGGGCACCGAGGGCGGCGCAGGGGGCGGGGACTCGATGCAGGGGGAGACGCGGGGGCAGAGGCGCAGGGGGCGGGGACTCGGCGCAGAGGGGCGGAGGCGCAGGACGCGGCGTAGGGGGCGACACGGAACTCCCAGGCCGGCGGTGCTGTGGGCGCGGCGTAGAGGGAGTCGTCGTCGAACTGGGACGGGAGGTCTCCAGATGGAGGTGCGGGCGAAGGTGTAGGGGAGGAGAGGCAGCGCAGGGTGCGGCACGGCGCTAGTAGAGGCGCAGGGGAGAGGAGGGGACGCGACGCAGGCGGCCGTGCAAGCGACGTAGGGGGTAGCGCGATGGCTCGAGCGGAAGTGTAGGGGCTAAGGCGGGCGACACGGTAGGACTCAACACCTAAACCCTAGCTGCCTCACCAGGAGGACCGGGAGGAAGATGCCTAGAATGAATGATCGGGAGGACCGCACAGAGGCAAATCGCATAAAGACGCAAGCGAGATGGAGGAAGCTGTCCGCATGCATCTGGTCCGCTAATTGTGGATTGAACGCTCCCTATTCTCTATATGCATATGTCCATACATAAACTCTTGTGCACCTAATATGCCGCCTTCTGAAGAAAATTTTCAAAGAAACGGTGTTCACTTCCACAAAACCACAGCCAAGAAGTCCTCATCAAAACATGGACTTGGACTTTTCCAAACTGAAAATGCGACACGATTTGGAAAACCCAAATCTTCCATCATCCATAGCAAGGAAATGCTTGAGCGACAACGGTAAATAAATGTGAAATTTAGCAGCACACAGATCAAATAAGATCATTAATCCCATCGATAACATATACCTCCAACAAAATTGTGTTTTAAGGAAACTTCCATGTAAAGTACACAACAAGGTCGAAAATGGTGTCAACAAAGATGCACTGCCACGAGACTATATCTTAAACACCTCCGTTCTCGTCTATCTTCTGCAAAGTTACTTGTGAAGGGCTACCCTCAATTGTCTCATTCTAGATCATGAAATGATTAACTAGGCACAACAACCTCGAATCTATTTCTTTTTCTTGGATTTGCTTCCCTGTGCAAATGCAGTACCCTGCAAGGTAAGATGAACAAATTTTAACCTCTGAATATATAGAACGACATGGGTCTCATTTGAACAAGTTATTGGTGGGCAGAAAGATACCTCCAGCCACTCATCCATGTTGGCATCAGTTGTTCCGGTTCCCAGCTCCACCTTGGGGGCCTTCTTCGTTTTCTGCAGCACAGAAACAAACAAGTTGGTGAGAAAAATATGCATAACTCTGCGATGAGCTTAAATTATGCACCTCACAGCATGTCTACTGTGAACGACTTGTGTTCATGCATTAATTTAGTGACACCTGGCAGCTACTAAGATTCAGACAACCAGTCACCAGGAAGCAGACTGGATTACCGGTTCGCGATGGTTTACTGAACAATGAACAACTCATATTTCCAGAAGAAAATAAAACATACGGCACTTAAGGAAACAGAGAGTAAGGGAAATGCCAACGTACAAATTTAGAAATACAGTGCAGTGTACTAGTATGACATTATCACTATAAACAAGAGAATAATTACCTTTGAGAGCTGTTGTACTTGACCATATGCCCACAATCCTAAGAGACCAACAAGTGCAATTCCAAGGGTAATAAGGAACACAGACTCAACACTGAGTAAGCCTCCAGCCTCAACGACTTCAACAGTGCCATTGTAGAAGACATTGTGATATGGGTGCTGCTCGATCTCATACACTATGTAACCAACTAGATCATATGCTCCAGGCTGCAAGGGCACAAGCATTAGATCTTCATGAAATCAAGAAGTGAGCATCATTATATTCATTAGTTGTTTCAAAGGTAAAAAAAAGAGAAAGATTGTGAATTGACAGACCTGCAAGAACTTGCTCACAACAAATGTATAGGGAAAGGTTGCTTGCACGGAGACAGGAACTGATGCATTGAAGAAATTCTGTAAAAAAGAAGCCAAAAAATTAACAAAGTTACTGGTATTGTCTTGGAAAAGTATGTGCTTGACTCTGTAAACTATGTGCTTTAACTTGTCCACCTCACTCCCCCTGATCCCCAGACACTACTAGCTCTACCCTTTACTCCTGCACCTCCATTCATCACTCGTGCATTACCCAAATGACTATCACTTCTCTCCACAAACTGCACTCATGTCATGTTCATAGTTTGATATTGATAAATCCTACTAGGATCCACATATTTCTACCACAAACTGCACTTCTTGGCATCCTGCTCCTCTGCCCCCTCCCCACACCTTATCTCTACCCACTCTGGCTCACACCTATACAGTCCAGGCCCTCTCCCCTTTTGTCCAAATCAAGATAACTTCAGGAGGACTAAAATCCATTAATGCACATGAACCAAAAAAAACAGAAACCTGAAGAAAAAAATCAACAAAACAAAGAACAAAATCCATACAATTATTTCTCGACATTACGACAGAAGAATGGTAAAAACAATCTCTTGAGAGATAAAAATTAAGTATACGGTGACATTACGGTTGGATGGTGCATACATCCAACAACAAGCATGTTGTGGACTCGTACTGGGGTACAACTTACAGCCGTCGCAAACGTCGGGAGATTGGACGCAGCACCAACGTGGTGTCCGAGTAGTTCACGACATTGAATCAGTTTCGGTTTGCTTAGTAGTTTCCTTTTACTATTCCGTATCTAGTCAAGTTTGTTAGGAGCTGTCTCATGGTATAAGAGAGGGCAACCAATTCAGCAATCAAGTAATAAAGAATATATCTTAAGAGCTCATCAGGTTCTCAGAGCTTCCTATCACGGCTGAGGATCAACCTCATCGTGGTCAGTAAGGCACCGACCAACAGCGCCTTCAGCACCAATCCCGGCCCCGAATCCTAGATCGAGTCCAGTCCAGGCAAACATGCCTCACGCTGCACAACCGTCGGCCTTAGCACCAGCGCAGGGTCCGCGAGCCATGACGGCACGCTCCAAGTTCAGACATTTATCAACAGAGGAGATGGCTGATCGTCGTGCAAAAGGACTGTGTTACAATTGTCCGGAAAAATTCCATAGAAACCACACGTGCTCAATGAAAGGAATATATATGCTGGAGATAGAGGATGAGGATGCAGTCGGTGAGCCAATAGAACAAGCAGAAATCTCTTTGCATGCTCTAACAGGCATCCGGGCCAGCCACACTATGCAACTTCAAGTCCAAGTGGCAGGTCAGACATTGCTAGCATTGGTAGATTCCGGATCAACCCATAACTTCATTGCGGAAGGAACTGCACGCCGCCTGGAACTCTCCCTCGCGCTCCACAATGGCCTCAGTGTTGCGGTAGCGAATGGAGATCGCGTCAAGTGTGCGGGCCGTTGCAACAGCGTCACACTCTCCATCGACGAAGAAGCCTTCGGCATTGATCTGTTTGCAATCCCGCTTGATGCCTTTGAGCTGATTCTTGGAGTCCACTGGTTGCGAACCTTGGGACCAATAGTCTGGGATTTCGAACTTCTGTCCATGTCGTTTTGGCGGCTTGACCATCGCGTCATATGGCACGGTTTGGCTGCACCAGGGAAGATTCAGGCAAATGGTATTATGGGAGACGATATGATGTCTGCAGTGCAGCATGAATTCGCAGAGTTGTTTGAACTGCCTCGAGGCCTTCCACCGGTGAGACGCCAAGACCACCGGATTCATCTGAAACCAGGCACGGAAGCCGTCGCGGTACGTCCTTACCGTTACCCACAATTGCAAAAAGATGAAATAGAAAAACAATGTGAAGACATGCTCGCGCAAGGTATTATACGAGACAGTACGTCTGCCTTTTCATCGCCAGTTTTACTTGTGAAAAAGCATGATGCTTCTTGGAGATTCTGCGTCGACTATCGGGCTCTCAATGAGCAAACGATCAAAGATAAGTTTCCCATTCCGGTTGTTGATGAACTTCTCGACGAGCTCGCAGGTTCCAAGTTTTTCACCAAGTTAGATCTTCGCAGTGGGTACCATCAAGTGCGTATGTGCCCGCATGATGTGGAAAAAACAGCGTTTCGCACTCATCATGGACACTTTGAATTCTTGGTTATGGCTTTCGGTTTAACTAATGCGCCGGCCACTTTTCAGTCACTGATGAATGAGGTTCTGAAGCCCTTCCTTCGTAAGTTCGTCCTGGTATTTTTTGATGATATTTTGATCTACAATACGTCCTGGGCCGAACATCTACAACATGTTCGCACGGTATTTCAACTTCTCCGGCATCATCAGTTGGCACTTAAACGCTCTAAGTGTTTCTTCGGTATGATGTTCGTAGCTTATTTAGGTCACATTATATCAGGCCAAGGAGTGGCTATGGACCCAGATAAGGTAGCGGCAGTGACAGACTGGCCTCTTCCTAAATCTGTCCGTGCGCTGCGTGGTTTTCTCGGACTCACCGGTTATTATCGCAAGTTCATCAAAAACTACGTCGTCATCGCTACTCCATTGACAAAGCTACTGAAGAAAGAGTCTTTTAGCTGGTCGGAGGAGGCAACTTGTGCATTTGCGGCACTTAAATTGGCACTCACCTCCGCGCCAGTGTTGCAGCTTCCCGATTTTTCCAAAACATTCATGGTGGATTGTGATGCATCAGGAAGTGGCGTGGGTGCGGTTCTTCATCAAGGGGAGCGTCCGATTGCATTTTTCAGCAGAGCAGTAGCATCTCATCATGCAAAGTTGGCGGCTTATGAGAGGGAACTTATTGGTCTCGTCAAGGCAGTGCGTCATTGGCGACCATATCTTTGGGGTCGCGCGTTTACCATCCGCACCGATCATTATAGCCTTAAGTTCTTACTCGATCAGAGACTGTCCACAATACCTCAGCATCACCGGGTCAGTAAGTTATTTGGGTTTGATTTTGTTGTGGTGTTTTGGCCGGGCAAGCAAAATGCAGCTGCCGATGCTCTGTCGCGTCGAGATGAAGGCCTCTCTGTCCATGCAATCTCAACGCCGCAATTTACTGTTTTTGAACACATACGGGCAGCAGTTCTCGATACACCAGAGCTAGTCTTGTTGCGTGATCGGATTCTTGATGGTCAGGCTGACACAGGTTGGAGTTTTGCGGATGGATTAATAGTCTTCAAAGGACGTATTTTTCTACCAGCCTCTTCATCCTTGTGGCCACAACTAATTGCCGATGTACACAATGCCGGTCATGAAGGTATCCAGAAGACATTGCATCGTTTACGCACTTCTTTTTACAACCCATCCTTGTCTAAATTGGTGCGCGAATTTGTGGCCGGGTGTATTGTGTGTCAGCGGAATAAAACAGAACACCTCCACCCTGCGAGTCTCTTACAGCCGCTTGTCGTACCGACTACAGTTTGGTCGGACATCTCTATGGATTTTGTCGAAGGATTACCGAAGGTACACGGCAAATCTGTAATTCTGTCAGTGGTTGATCGTTTTTCCAAATATGCTCACTTCATGGCATTGAGTCACCCATACACGGCTAGTTCTGTTGCTCGAGTCTTTTTTGATGAGATCGTGCGTCTACATGGTATCCCATCTTCCATTGTGAGTGATCGCGATCCAGTATTTACTAGCCATTTTTGGACTGAGCTGTTTCGCATGGCAGGCGTTAAATTGCATTTGAGTTCAGCCTTTCATCCGCAATCTGATGGTCAGACAGAAGTTGTCAATCGTGTGATTGCTATGTATCTTCGTTGTTTATCCGGCGATAGACCTCGACAGTGGGTTCAGTGGTTACCATGGGCTGAATTTTGTTACAATTCCTCTTTTCAAACAGCTTTGAAGACCACTCCGTTTCGCGTCGTTTATGGTCGCGATCCTCCAGCTTTGATTGCGTATGAGTCAGGCGTCTCCCGTGTGGCTGCTGTGGATGTGCAACTCCATGATCGTGATGAGTTCCTCGCTGAAATCCGAGATCGTTTGCTGCAGGCCCAGGCTCGTATGAAGGCACAACATGACCCTCGACATCGTGAAGTCTCGTTTTCAGTTGGACAATGGGTATGGCTTCGTTTGCAACATCGCCCAATTTCTTCTGTTTCTTCTCAGCCAAGAACGAAGCTGGCACCTCGATATTATGGGCCTTTTCGGATTGTGGAGCGTATTGGCACGGTCGCCTACCGTTTGGAGTTGCCAGCGAGAGCTCGTATCCACAATGTGTTTCATGTCGCACTTTTAAAAGAACACCGTGGTGGTCCGCCGGAAAATATGGTAGCCTTACCAGAAATCTTACATGGTAGAGTTATTCCTACACCGGAGAAGATTATTAAGTCTCGACTACGACGTGGTGTTTGTGATTTATTGGTTCAATGGCAGGGTCTTACTGCTGCTGACGCTACTTGGGAGACACTTCCAGAGTTTTGTCGTCGATACCCAGATTTCCAGCTCGAGGACGAGCTGATTCTCCAGGAGGGAGGAAATGTTGTGGACTCGTACTGGGGTACAACTTACAGCCGTCGCAAACGTCGGGAGATTGGACGCAGCACCAACGTGGTGTCCGAGTAGTTCACGACATTGAATCAGTTTCGGTTTGCTTAGTAGTTTCCTTTTACTATTCCGTATCTAGTCAAGTTTGTTAGGAGTGTCTCATGGTATAAGAGGGCAACCAATTCAGCAATCAAGTAATAAAGAATATATCTTAAGAGCTCATCAGGTTCTCAGAGCTTCCTATCACGGCTGAGGATCAACCTCATCGTGGTCAGGAAGGCGACGACCCGCCTCCCTCTGTATCTCGTTATCTCCTACGATCGAACCCACAAGCTGCTTCACAGCTTCTGCCTCCACTCGCCGTCCATCGGAAGCCAAGCCATATCAAAGCAAAAGGAAGAGTATAAAAGATAACAACAAGCAATAAGGATCCAATATTTCCTCACCTGAACAGTAAGGTTCTGGCCATACATACGATGATCAAAAGGAAGATGGAGAGTTGAATGAATAGCAACAACATTCAAAGTTGATTCACCTGTAAACACAACATACACAAAGGGTGTAAGCAACCATTCACAGGAACTAGCATGGTATAAAAATATTAAATGCAAAAAAAGTAAATCTATATCGCCAAAATAGGAAATAAAAATTGCTCATCTATGCACATGCCACAAAGTTTGTAGCCATAAAAGAACGTATTAACTGATAAAGCTGAACATCTACTTTGACTCATCAACTTATGGGAGTAAAGACAGGGCGTCCACATAGGTTCAAAATAAACATCATACAAGGATCTGTAACCAAAAGACACCTGAAATTTGTGCTATCAAGGGACAGGCACATGTTATCACTTATTTTATCCATCTGGCCCTACCTAAAAAACATCATTGTTTATGGTGTTTTAACCGATCCTATATAAAAACAATGACAGTTTACATGAAACTAGTAATAATACAAGTTAGCAGGACAGCAAACTGAACTACTAAACAACCTTGGCTTGTGGAGTACTGGTTATTTGAAGCAAACTGAGCTACTGAAGCATGGCAGCATACTTAAACCAAATGGAGATAACTTGTAGTAATACTACACATAAAGTACACAATTAACAGCACACATGAGCATGGTTGAAATACAAATCTTTTGGCCAATTCTAGGCAAATAGAGGTAACCCAAACCCACCACTATTCCTAGCTTAGTAAAAGTGCTAGAAAGAAATGTAAAAAAATTGGAGGAAACAGCATATGTTACCCTCATTTTGCAGGCCAACCAGTAGTTCAGTTTCTTCACCTGCTGGTACAACTGCAACCAAACAATAAAAGGGATACATTATTGGTTATTGAACATAAGAAAGATAGGATGCGGATTTTCAACCCAAAAAAATGGCTGCTCTAGAAAATATTGAGTATTTCATATTTTGGTGTGCAAATCTTAAGGATATATCACGTGCTACAGATATTCATGGAATCCTTTCAGATGAGCATAACGATCAATCTCAGTTTAGTACTATCATGAGTGAGTGACAAATGTACAGGCTCACATTGAACTTGAGGAGAAAAAGTTGCAACTACTTGCTAATGACAGATCATCAAAGAAAAGGTTTACCAAAATTGCATGCTAGTACTCACTTTTGCCAGCATTTTTGGGGAAGACACATACTGTCTCCACACCAGGAGCCGGGCTTAAAGGTCCATCACTGGAAACCTGAGTATCATCACCCACGATTCCTAGATCAGCCCCTTCAACAACTTCGGCTGTAGCAGCTTCTTCCTCCGACTGAGCTCTAGCAACTGTAGGAAGGCAAGTAACGTATAATTCAGTACAAACGAACATGGTAGTAAACAGTCGTGCATGTGAAATCAGCATCATTTGAGTAACTGAAAAATAAGAAATTATTAGTTGTACAAATTCATAAAGTAAAACCTATTGTATTAGACAGCCTAGGGTGTCGCAAAATTTTCTGTATGCAGCAGTGCTAGCAATGTTAGGACATGCAACAGGATAAGGCATCCTTACGACAATGAAAAATATCCAAGAGCATTAGCAAAATCTACTGTGAGCTTCTAGTATAAGATGTCGTGAAAGCAGATCAGTGCACGAACAAAATGAGAAAACTTGTCCTAGCTGGTTAAAAGACCTGCCATGTGAGCACTACATCCTTATTAGTACTTATTAGTGCTTCAAACTTAGAATTCATGCTACTCATTTGCTTGCCTATTGGAAACAATGCTCTGCTCTTAATACCTCCCAATTTGGTAACCGCTTGCTGGAGCGGCACAGACTTCAAAATTTTAACAAACCAATCAACCTTTAAATGGCATAGTTCCAAATTTTACAGCGCTAAAGATTACCGAGCAGAATCTATTACAGCAATCTACTAAAGATAACCATAAAACACATTAACACATGAGAACTCGGACCATTTCAGTGACTGCTAATTCTCATATGGATTTACTACCTCAACATGCAGGCACAGATACACGAGCTTAAAATAGTTTCCCCATGCAAATTTCGCACAAAACCCTACCAACCAACTCTTCACAATACGTCGCATCTAAGGCCCCGCCCCCAAAATCCCACCAACAGCGCTACTCCCCGACAAAACGCACCGATCTAATCCACCTAAACTCGGCCGCCCCGGCATCCCAATCTGCCCCAGTGCAACCCCACGGAGCCCGATCGGCTCCATTCCGGCGCCCCGGAGGGGCAAAGCGCGCAGATCTAGCGCCGCTCTGCCGCGAAATTCTCGGGAGCGAGCCAGCGGACAAGATCCCTGGAGCGGATCTGAGTGGCGGAGCGCACGCGAGAGAGAGAAGGGGAAGGGGGTGGATCGGTGCGCGCGCGTAGTTACCTTGGACGAGGGGGGAGGCGGCCAGGAGGAAGGCGAGGAGGAGGGCGGAGAGCCAAACCCTAGTCGCCATGGCCGGCTCAGATCGGATCGGGCTCCTGTGTGCGTGGGTTTTTGCGGGTCTGGGTGTGCCCACTAGTAGTAGTAGGTGTCGTCTCGTCTAGTACCCACGAGGTCCACGACTTTTTTTTTTCCTTTTTTTGAGAGGCACGAGGTCCACTGCTCGTGCGGTGCGTGCCGTGCTAGTAGTGAGCTGGAAGGAAGCCGCCGCACCTGCTGGCAGTGTGCAAAGAGCGGATAATTTTTGGACATTGATAAGTGAAATGTTCGTAAATCGAATACAGGCTAAAAAAATAGATATTCGATGCTATCTATGTCTGACTCTAAAGAAAAAATACAGAATATGATACATAATAAACGATATTCGTTTGTATATGTTTGTATATCTGGTGGCATGAGTAAAGTCTGTTGTGACTTTACTTAAGAATAAGATAACAGATAGGTGAGTTGCTGCATCTAAGTAGGCAGAAGATACTTAGTGTTTTTCTTTCGACATCTCAGCGATTGTTCTCTCTGTGTTGGCTCTGATTGCATTTCTACTGAGTAATGTCCTGTGTAGAGGTGCAAAAGAAGCGGATAATTTTCGATCGACCGACTGACCGATCAAAGGCTTACAGAATGAATAAAGGGATTGAGAAATAGGTATTCAATACTATTTATGTCTGACTCCGACTCTATAACATTCCAATTTTCTACGCTTCCAAATATTTTTAATTAGTCTAGTCCTTTAGAAAAAATCACCAAAAAATTATTTAAATTTAATAAACCTTAAATGAGACTTTTAAAGTCAAAACAATTTAAAGTGGTCAATTTGAACATCAATTAATTTTAAAACTATTTTATTTGAGTTCTTTGTGCTTGGAAGTATTTTTCAGATTTTTTTTAAAAAAAAAAATTCGAGTTTATTTGCTATTTTTAATTTGCCATTTAGATTTTCTGGTATCTCTAAGATAGAAAATCTATTTAAAATATCAAGAAATCCTTTGGAGTGGATTCCTATTCCCCGGCCTATTTTCGCGCGCAACCGGCTTCCCTCTCTCTCCTGCTCACCCATGCCCCGAACCCACCTGTCGGCCGCACGCATGTCGTGTGTGACGTGGGTTCGCCTGAGCCACCGTCGCTGACATGTGGGGCCCACCGCGCGCAATGTTCATGTCTTCGACTCGGTTACGAGTTAGACTCCGCTGCCGCCTTACTTTCCTTGGCGTTCACGCTTTAGACTCTCCCGACCGCCGCACTATAAAAGGGGGCGTAGCCCTTGCCCTCCGCACCTCAACCGTAGTCACCACTGCTCGAATCCCAAGCCTTAGCCGTCAGAATCGCGTCGGGAAGAAAAGCCACCACCAAAACCTTTGTCGTTAGAGAGCCCTATCCCTCGTGGTCGCCAACGTTGGGATCATGTCGACTAGATCTAGCCCGCCGTCAACTTAACATCGCCGAGACATTGTCGTAGCGCCATTGCACCGAGAGCCAGATCTGCACCGCCACTTAGACCTCACCGCCATCCACCACAGTCCATCTCTAGTCGCCATGCGTACACTGTTGAGCTCGTCGTCGCCTCAGCTACACAATGCGCACCTTCGTGTTCGCCACCGTGGCCGCAACCGCCAGTGACCATTGGAACCCGAGCACCACCGTCGTCGTCGTCATCCATGTCATCATCCGCATTAGCCTCATCGCTTGTGTGTCTACCACCTGGCTGCCACGTCAATGCCACACCAACCAAACCAGCTCCGCATCAGCTTCGCTTCGCCATCGCAACCACATCACCCACTTCGTCCACATGTCAACCACGTGTACGCCATGTGTGCAAATCCTAGCTACTTCAACACCATCGAGACAAAACCCTAAACCCAGGTCAGCATGGGCTTAGTCCATTGTGGACCAAGCCACTGACAAATGGACCCCACATGTTAGGCCACTGTTCCATGAACCCGTGAGTGATAGACCCAGTCTATAGACTGTGTGTCCTGTGTGTCCTACCGGTCAGTCTTTATTTTCTATTTTCGGGAGTCAGTCTCTATTTCTTATTTTCAGGATTTTATTTTAATCCAGAAATTCATTGCTGACGTCGTACTGATGCAATATTTTAGAATTTCCTTTAGAAATAAAATTCAAAATAGTGTTTTCTTTCTCTTTTTCTTAGATTTAAATCTTTCGAGAGCCCGTTCGTCTTCATATGAACTCCGATTAAGCCAATTCAAGTTTCTAAATTCGTCTAAATTCAAGCCCTACCTTCCCGTGTTTTTTATTTAATTTTAGGAGTTTATTTGTTACTCTATTTTGTATTTATTTTTGGTTTCTACTTTCGTTTACGAGTAGGCATTGATACTTTGGGAGCTTTCGAGGAAGGAGGAGTTGATCAAGCTTAAGACTTGTACCAAGACTTGTTTCAAGGCAAGTTGTACCTTTGACCATGTTGAACGAATTTTTTCAAAAGTATTTTGATTCAAACTATCGCATTTTATTTCAAGTATTTAATTCTTTAAATGCTTTGGGGGCTATACACTTACTTGTTTATATCCACCTTACTCATTGTATTACCTTGATCTTTTATCAGCCTACTTTGGAATTACTAGTTGGTATCGTTATAGAACCAACGTAGGTTGGTTAGACACGAATAGTCTGCTTAGCCATGCAACGAGTTATTGATATCATTTTGAGTTGCAAATCTAAATTTGACTAAGTGACTATAGAACAACTTTGTGGAAAAGCTGTGTGTAGTATGTTGTCACTCGTTGATGACATGTGTTGCACTTAACCAACAGGGTGAGAAAAGATTTAGACCGAGGCAAGTGGATGGAATTTTGATATGGTGGAACTGTGTGCGTTTAGGGAAATATGAATGTGGTAATTGTTAGTAGCTTGTCAGTCTTGCCTCGGTCAATTAAGGACTTAACTTGGTTCGCCAATGAACTGAGTCATAATTGTACGACCATATGCTTGGTATGGGACAAGCCTAACTTAGTAAGCTACAGAGTCTTGACAATTGATTTCTCAGGCATGTAGATTAGACGGTGTGTCAAGGTGGAGGTGTGATTCTATCTCTGTGGTTAGTCACATTTATGAGCGGTTCGCCATATCTAGGTCCAACGGTGTGCGACGGACCAACAACCTGTGTGAGAGTTTGGTGCCGGCAATATGCACAACGGGAGTGTCAATTGTTGGCATAAAGTTTTAAATTTTTTTTGTTATGATTGGTGCTAGCTACACTGGTTATATCTTATGAGTAAAGTGTACAACCCCTACAGAGTGTTAATTAATATATTCGAATAGCCGCATCCTCGGTCATGGACATGCTCGAGGATTTCACACGAGAGATAGATTTTCATAAAAAAAATGATTGAAAAGAGACAGTTGTGTGGTTAAACTCGTGTGGTTGTGTGAAAGAAATTGATTAGGCTTTGTGGTTTTTGTGAAAAAAAAATTCTTAAACTATTATTGTTTTCTTGTTTTAAGTTACGCTTTCAATCTATTATTTGTATTCAATTGCAAATGTCACTTTTTACAAAATAACTATAGAAGTCGTTCCTTTGGAATAAGCCATCATCTACAATTGCATTCCGTGGTACAACTTGTTGAGTACTTAGAATACCCATTTTTACTGCAATTATTCAACTGAAGTGGAAGAGTCTTCGCCAGTTTTTGAGTTTTCATGAGGAGGGTGATCGCTAGGTTTTGATCTCAGTTGGTTGTCTGTGGCAAGTCGATGGGTTCCTGCTAAAGTTGTTTCATTCCGCTGTCGTTTCTTTAATTAGTGTTAGCCCTGCGTGACTTAATAAGTGTAAATTCGACCATAAGATCACAACACTATTTATTTATCAAATTAGTCGTTTATTCTTATATTCGCCTTGTGTGGAATGATATTCATCTATATTGACACTGTGTGCATTAGCGTGATTCTGAACTAGTGCATTATACATAGATGATCTAGATTTGTATATTTGAGTCTCGACAGATTATAAGAAAAAAATACGAACTAGAATACAGGATAAACGATATCCGTTTATATCTGCTCCGATTACACCCTAGCTGCTGGGTTGGATTTTTTGTTTATTTTTTTCCTTTTCGTCGGGTTTGTCAGTGTTTGTTTGGCACATTCAATTCAGTGTCAGGGGATCGTGGTCCGTTCTGTAAATTGTTAATCCCCTAGTAGGTGGGACCTACTCGATACGGCGAGTATTAAAATGGGTGCGTAAAATACGACTAGCGTACACCGTGTTAATGTCTCCCTATGTTCAGTAGCAGTCTAGGACGGGCACATCACTACTCTACCGCTGCATTCCGATGAGAAGTAAGCAAATCTGAAATCTTGGCATGTTCAGTGTTACTATATGCATGACATCTTCATAAGCAAAGCTGCAATATATGCAAACATTTCAGTTAATCTTAACAGCACCCCAATGAAGCAGCGTCAAGCAGACCGATGAAATTGCGATTATATTTTCGAAGGATTTACGAAATCGGGCAAATGCGCCCGCAGTCTTTTACACACATTTCAGGATACAAGATGTCAGCGTTACAGTTCCAACACAACCTGCACACCTAAAGGTAACAATTGTTTGCATCACGAATCACAGCCCCGGGAACTCGACGGCAGCAACGTTTATTTCGCAACATCCAGGGCTTTTCTTTCTTCTTTTTGGTCTCACGACAATCTAATCTGTAAGTGACATCAGTTGAACAAGTGCAGGCGCCTCTGGTGTATCTCCCACTACTTGGAATGGTTCAGCGCCATGAACTTGCACTGCTCACTCATCGCCTGAAGCTGTGCCTCCTTCTTATCAACCATGGCACGTAGCCTCACATTCTCCTCCATCACCTTGTGGACTTCGGCTTCTTTCTGTGCTTTCTCACCCTCAAGCTGGTTAGTCCTCGCAACTAGCCTGTTCACAAACATAAGAAACTCAATACCAGATGGATTACAGAGAAAGGATAGGATCGTAGGATACTACTTAACAGTACATACAGACTTGCCTGACCAATTCCTAAATTATCTGCCGTAATAATTATGCATCCGTAGTAAACTAAAGACCTATCAATGCATGCTCTCTGTTATATCTACAGATTTGTTGATTCACATGCAACAAGACAATGGACCCTTTCCCCAGTGGGAGGTGGGGGAGGATTTCACCAGCAGACTTCTCTACATAATTCTATTGACTATGATATGTTGCTTACACCAGTATCAAGTAGAGAATAGAAGAAGAAAGCATATGGTTTATCCAACCCTCCCCTAGAATGTTATTTCCTATGTTTTTCACCACTCATGGACATTTCCTGTGTTCCAGATTTGAGACCGTACAGGCGGCAGAAAGCTTATTGATTCAAAATGTCGAATCTGAAACTGAAAGACCTATCAGGTTCAGAAAGAAGCAAGAACTAGAATTTTTTAGGTTTGGACCAAATGAAGACCAGAAGAAAACAGGTTGTTAGATTTAGCCAATTCTACATCCATTTAGGTGTGCATCTTCTTGACCTTTAAACATCCTTTTACATTTTGGACATGATCAAAGCGCAAAACTGCTGCACTTAAGTGGGAAGTACACTGATCCTACTTTGAAGAATGATTTGTAAATTGTAATAACACAAAATAGCAAATTCCTGCCCTATGATCAATTATTCAATTTTATTCAAAAGTTGACTGGCTTCAAAGCAATTATAAGCGAATCTCTCACAAATGATGAAGCGAGTGAAGAAACTGATGACAATATGTGATAGAGAGAGATGCCTTCTGGGGATGCCATACAAGCGCTAATTTATAACAGAATAGATGTAGTTCTGGGCCCTGTAGATACTAAGGTAGATCCCACTTAGTCAATAGTATATTGAAGTTATTAACAAAACAAAACACTCTGGCCTCTGGGCGGGTGTCACAACTCTTATCAAACATATACGGAACAGCATTAGCATCATATACCTGCAGAAAGACTTTTCATTTTGCATTTAGAAGATACTAATGTTGATGCAGTGTTATACGGAGAGTTCAAAGGGGGTAAGCCGTAAGCATATGCCCTGAGAAAGCAGTCGGATTCATGAATAACTGGATATACTGTTAAGACAGTAGCTGACATTTTACAACATTGTGTGGGTTTTCCTGAACTGTACCAAGGCCTTACAGTCACTAATGCATCAAAGTATGAAACATTGTACGGGCGTTCCGTGCAGCAGCAGAAGCATGTCCTATTATGGGGGTGCCAGAATTTTATGTAACGAATGATCAGTGCTGTTGCTTTGTTCAAAATCAGGAGCTTGAAATTCAGTATTTTAAGTCTTACTTCATCAGACCTTTTCTTAAAGTTTTCCTTACCAAACAGTACAAAGTTTCCCAAGCAAAATTAACCCATCACAACCCACTCATACAAAAAAAACTAGTAACTAGAAACAGCACGACATTGTGAAAGTACCTGTCAAAAAGCTTTTCCATTGTTTCGAATTGCTTCTCTGATGAAAGAAGAGTTTCTCTGACATTAACAAGCGTGCTGACATAAGTTCTGAGCGACTCAAAGTCCTGCTTCACACGACTAAGCTCCTGCTCATTTTCAGCAGCACGCTGCCTCTGTCGAGTGGTCTCCAGCACCATATCTTCAACCCTCTGCCTCATCTCGTTCAGCATGCCATTCGTACCCACTGCAAATTTCTCCATCTCCCCGACTTTCGCCGACATGGAGTCAACCTGTATGGTCTTCCTCCTGATCTCTTCCAGCCCCATCCTCACCTTTTCCTTCTCATTAGCAGCTTCAGACTCAGCAACAATCACTCTCTTCACAAGGGACTCCATGACGTCGGTCACCACACGGATTGACTTCAGAATGTCATCCACGTCTCCATCCCCCTCATTGGCATCACCATGTTCTACCGCCATTTCGTCATCCAAACCACCACGGGAAGCGGGCTCGGCACCCTTGGACCAATCAGCCAGTGGCACACCGTGCCTGTCGACGTACCCCACGCCGTCCTGGTGCCTAATCCCGCACGACGGGTGCGCGAGGTGCGGTATCGCCATGATCCCCGCCTTGGATTTGAGGTACGCCAGCAACGCGGCGATGGTCTTCACCCTGCGGCACAGGTGCTCCAGCTCCCTCGTCGAGTCCTCCTCGGAGAACTTCATCCCGACCTTCACCTCCACAAGCCTGCCACGCAGCGCGTCGACCTGGGACTGCTGCCGCCTCAGCTCCTCCCTCCATTCGCACTCTCCGACCGGCAGGTCACTCTGATCAGGGGCATCATGGTCCATGAAACCTATGGAATCGGGAAATCAAACAGGAAGTACCACCAGTCACCTCTCGAATACATTTCGATTTGGCTACATACGGATCTACCACCGAATTGACCGGGCAAGAGAGTAAGTGGATGGATTTGCGCGAGAAACAGCGGGGATTTGGGGGCCGTACCTTGGGATCGCAGGCGAGGAGCGCGAGGCCGGCGGCGAACCGGATGGGCTCCGTTGCCGTGGTGTGATTCTTGGTTTCTTCGCCTTGGGGTGGGTGGGTTGCTCGCTTTCTCCTCGTCTGCTTCGCTCGCGTTCGCTGCTCGCCCTCCCTTCGGCCTTTCCCCGACTAGTGAATTGATTGTGACTAGTTGTGTACGTATGTCGGGCCCGGGTGGTGGGCCATCATGACTCATGCGGTGGACTTCTACTGGGCCTTATCTGTGGACTTGCATCGCCGCAAATCTTCTCTAAAAAACCCACTTTGCCTCATGCTTCTTGGATTACTCAATAATTTGATTAGAAAAACTTTTGAACAAAATCAAAGCAAGTGGATAGCTCATCGCCATCTTTCACCCGGGGAGTAGAGAGGGCCAAGATTGGTACAAAACACAGCAATCTCGTGTTCCCGGAATAACGGTGAGGCAGCAACAACGCCTCCAAAACCATGGTAGCTATAGGAGTAAAAACGGATCGGAAACGAACGGATAATGGTTTTGCTATATTTGTTTTTTTTTTCTGGATCCGGATACGAATACGAATATCCCGGATACGAATATGAATACAAATAGTATCGAATACGAATACGGAGTTAATACGAATCGAAACAAATACGGTCACAGATATTTTTCGGAACATGAAAACTCTTAAATTGTATGTCAGAAATTAACGAAAATATATAACTAATTTATTTGATGTAAACATTCTGAATTGTTCATATTTTCAGCAACCAAACATAAAATTGGCACTAGCAAGTTATATTAACTAGTTCATCACAAATATAACACTTAGTTTACCATATTTAGCTCGTAAGTCATAACTCACAAAGTCATCACGCATTCACACTTAGTTCATCATATACATAAAATTTAGTTCACACTAACATCGATTAGACTGGATGGTTAATCTATACGCAAATGACTGTAACATTCCAAAGTAAATTAATAAAGTTATTATTTTATTGGATTTTCTCAGATTTAAAAGAGTTTTCCTGGTTAAAAAGAAAAAAATAATAAAATAAAGTTAAATATTTAATTTTCTAGTTTTTAATGTAAAAATAAAATTTATTGAGTTTTCTGGGATTTTATTGGATTTAAAGTGAAAAATAAAATTTTAATTAATTTATTGATTTTTTTGGATTTTAAAAAGGTTTTTCCTATTTTAGAAATTTAAAATAATTTATATACAAAAAATAAAAAGCAACTTTAAGTTGGAATTAATTTTATTAAGTTAAAAATAATTTAACGAATTTCTATGATTTTTTCTAGGATTTTTGAACTCTATTTGCTATTTTCTAAAAGACTATTTGATTTGTTGCATTTTCTGAAATTCGAAAATCAATTAAAATCCCCTTTTCTCTTTTGGGCCAAAATCCGGATACCCGGACTCCGTCTTATCCGGATAATCCGTATTCGTTTCCGTATCCGACGGATAGCATGCCTGCCGTATTCGTTTCCGTTTCCGGGGAAAAAATCTGAAAATTATCCGAGAAAAATCCGATTAGAGACATTCCGAATTCGTTTTTGTCCGGATCGGTCGGAAACTATCCGATTCGTTTTCACCCCTAGGTAGCTAGGGGTTTATTTACTTTGATCGGGAGATCAAGGGTTTGATATCTTGTTTTGTAGGAGTTTTTAGCTAAAACGGCACTGTTGACGCCCTCAATAGCAAATGTAGCCCCTTCCTAACATCAAAAGTAAAAATGGCACCGCGGAGCTTCCGCCGCTCGACGTGTCTCCAAGTTTGGTCCCCAGGGGGCTGGACCTCGCTCGTCCGAGCCCAGGGGGCTAGACCTGTCTCGTCCGCGCCCTAGGGAGCCAGACACCGACTCCGAGCACCACGTGGATAGTCTGTGCCTCTAGGGCACGATACTAGTTTGTTCATTGCCCTGGGGCACGGTCTTGCCCAGCTCAGTGCCCTGGGGGCATAGTGTCCCTCTGCACCGCGTGCGCACCCGCGTGGGGAGGGAATCGATTCCCTCTATCCCATCTTGTCACATCGGGACATCATTCATGTCCCGCATGCATGCAAAGCCTCCCCCGCATGAAAAAAAAGCATGCAGGAGGGAATCCGATAACCTCCTGTCACTTCGCACGGCTATAAAACCCGGCGTCGCTCTCGCTCTCATTCTCATTATCGCTCGGTGTAGAGAGACAGAGAGAATAGAACGAGCGAGTTCCGATTTTGTTGCCGATTAAGGAGTGTTTAGAGCAGTGCTTAGCAGTCGTAATAGCACAGAAAGTTCGACATCAATAATAGGTAATTTTTTCTCCTATGCATTATGTTTATTAATTGTGTAATTAGTGCTAAATTCATTTAATAGTCATTACTTGGTCAAAATAATTTAGTTGTAATTAATTAACCCTAATTAATTTAGTCATAACTAATTAGTCATAATTAATTTAGTCATGATTAATTAGCCCTAATTAATTAGTCATAGTTAATTAGACGTAATTATTTTGTCCAAATTAATTTTGTCCTAATTAATTAGTTTAAATTAATTTACTCATAATTTATTAGTCATAATTATTTAGTCGTAATGAATTAGTCGTAGTTAATTAGTCATAATTCATTTATCATATTTAATTTGTTGTGATTAATTTAATCATAGTTATTTAGTCATAATTAATTAGTCGTAGTTAATTCGTTGTATTTATTTAGCCCTAATTAATTTAGTCGTAATACATTAATTGTAATTAATTTAGTCATAATTAATTAGTCGTGATTAATTAGCAGTGATTAAATTTGTCGTGCTTAATTACTCGTAATTAAATTAGTCATACTTAATTGGTCATAATTAATTAGTCGTAATTAATTTAGTCTTAATTAACTTAGTCGTACTTAATTTTACCGTAGTTTTATGTTCACGAATAGTGTTGTAATATTTTCGCATTTATGTACTTCGTTTTGTTTTAATGCTTCGTTTTCATGTATTTTGGCACTCTATTTGTTCTGAACTGGCTCAACATTTCATCTCTTGCAAGCCATACCTCTACCGGAGCTACTCGAACCATTCTATGATGAACATCACCGTAGCAAGTTGTGGATCACCGGGGATGGTTCTCCACCCCTCGTGCTTAGGTTGGAGAAGCATTACTGGGAGCTTGACCCTCGCTACGTCCCACTCCTTCGGGGTATGGGCTTGTTGCCCTTTGCGAGGATGCTCCACGTCGGTCGCTACTTCACCCTGGACGGTAGTCTCATATCGGCACTTGTTGACAGTTGAAGATCCGAGACACACACCTTCTACTTTCGATGGGGAGAGATGACGGTCACTCTCTAGTATGTCTCCTTGATCGGTCTGCCGATCACGGGAGGCGCACTTGTTCCACCCTGTCCACCGGCGGCATTGGAAGGCCCGCTTGGCGCATCGCTTCGGCCTAGCTATGCCAAACAAGGCCCGTGGTGTCCCTCCGACATGGCTTAGGTATTTCAGTCGATGCCCTGCGGATGCACCAGACGAGGTTGTTAGGACGCACCTCATCGTGTACCATTTGCATCTTTTCGGTTGGACCTTATTTCCCACCACACACGGTGATTGGGTGTACCCTAGCTTCATTCATATCACTGAGTCTTTGGTTGACGCTGAGCCTGGGGAGATGCCCTATTACAGCTTCAGATTAGCCATCCTTTGCGCCACATAAGGGGGTTGTGTGATACTTCGCAGTGCGACACCGGTGTGAAATCGGTCCTTGCCGTTTGCTACGTGTTGCTGCAGTTTTGGAGTTGGGAGCACTTCCTTGTTGGGCATCCCACCTTTCGGAATGCAGCACACTCGTAAGCCGAGTTTCACAACCTGGTAGATGGGCCAACTATGGACACCGGGTGGACTACTGCCAAGTAACGATGGGCCAGAGACAGACCGACGAGGTGGTATCCCATGTTCCACAACAAGTTCGAGACGTTGCACGATGACAACATCATATGGTCTACATGGATCCCATATTTTGTGAACATGGTAGTTCCGTACGGACTGTCTGTGCAATACACATAGGACGCCGAATTATGGGCGACAACCTGCCACCTTGTTTTTTCCCCATATGGTGGAGCCTTACGCACTGCAGCGCGTAATGCAACAGTTCAATCTTTGCCAGGTTGTTCCCCCTCCCGATGGAAGGATGTTCAAGCGAGTTGTCCACTTGTGAGTGCAACTCTATCTGAGTAATGTTTACCGTTCATACCTACATCCGTTGTTCTCACATAAATCTTTCTCGAATGCAGGCAATCGAGGATGGGCCGACATTCTGAGAACTGGCAGGCAGTCTAGCATCAATGGACTATGACATTGATGGAGATGGTGCACATTGAAGTTGTACAGGAGCAGCGGTCGTACGACGTTCGGATTTACAATGAGTACATCGAGTAGTATGTACCACTGTCGCGCACTGTCGAACCCGGGAATGAAGGATCCCGAATTCTCTGTGTTCAAACACCAGTCCAGGATTTCCAGTGTACACAGTCTCACAAAAATGAATATCACATTCATATCACGAAAACGCAAATGGCATTAAATAAATAACTGTTTAATACAAAAGAGTCTGAATAATAATATCAAATGTCAAATGATAAACACAGCGGAAATAACATAATAGTGGGAGCCACACGATGCGCCACAGGCAATCGTCAGGTCGAGAAGGCCTACTCGTCAGGGTCCTCACCGTCAATATAGCGATCTTCCCGAATAAGATTTATTCAGCAAGAGTGAGCACTACTACCGTGCTCGCAAGTCACACCAATATTGAATTTAAATGCATGCATAAGGAAACAAGTGAGTATGGCGGGGTTGTTTTGTATAAACAACATTTTCGGTTTGAATAAGCATAGTAGTTTCTAAGGCAATTTTATACTATGGATAAAACTATATTTTGAAACAAAGAATGATATAATGTGGATAACCTCCAATGATAAAGTGAAGGATCCTCCTAACACTTGGCTTCCGCCCAAATTTTCATAAGGATTAACCATCCTCAACATTTAATAAAGCATTTCAAAACCAAAAACAATACTAACTTTAAGTGGCCCCGCTAGCATGTCCATGATCATGACGCGCTATTCGAATAGTTTCTACTCTGCGAGTTGGTACAACTTTACCCACACGAGGTGACATGCTCGTTATGTCGGCCAATTCACGCCCGTAGGCGTGTGGTGAGCAATTACCATGAGGCCTTTACAATGTTTTATCCTAGTACATTCATGCCCGCTAAGGTTTCGCCTTTGGATGACCATCCTCAGGAAGCCCCTCTTGCGCCAAGTGGGAATAAAACGTCTAACCGACACCCACAAAATCACATGACATAAATATACTAGGACATCACAAATTAGTTAGCCAAATCCGCCCATACAGGACATGTGGTGATACGTTATGGCATAGCAATAAGCGGCTCAAGACCGGTCCTCAATTGACTTGGCGTCATTCCTACAATCCATGGGCCTTGATCTTAACGGATCAAACCGGTGCATAAACTCGCACCCACCATTCCGACCATTTCGCCCAAGTCCAAACCCATTTTGGTTTTATTTTGAATAAAACTTCATTTATAAACTCATGTGGTAAAACAATACCACAATATCAAGTTTGAAAAACAATTTGTAGAAATCTAGTGTAAACCCTCCCAAATTCTGTAAATGTGGACTAAGTTTGGCTAAGCATATATTTGAATTTTGGTAATATCTTGCCTATGGTATCAAGGTAGTCAGATACAACATTCAAATTTGGCCATACAATAACATATGGAATTAACTATATGTATAACAGGATATTAAAATATTTATAACAACATATGCATGCAATAAGGAATTTAAAAACTGAAAATAACTTAAAATAATAGGGGCAATATGGTCAATGGTATAACTTGCCTTGGTCGATGTCTTGAAATTCTAAATCTTGATTTGATCGAACTCTCCGAGTCGTAAAGTCTATCTGTAAAATACGACAAATTCAATATTCAAATTCAAATAAATTCAAAAACATAGTTCAAATTAACTCCAAACTGAAATATTTTGGTTTAGTTAGCTAGATTATAATTTTATATAAATTTTGCAATTTGAAACACCCAATTTGGAGTTCATATGCAAAAGTTATGAATTTTTGAAGTTTATATCTAAATCTGAAATTTTATTGAATTTCCAGAATTATTTTCCTACTGAAAATCCATTTATTGCGCAATGATTACATCAGCTCTGATATTTGGATTAAAAGATTTAAAATTGAATTCTGACAGGTGGGCCCCAAGTGTCAGTGACTCGGCCCATGTGGACCAAGTCCACTGAGCTTTGGGACGACGGGCGCGGTGGACCACGCCACGTGTGCGTGTGCGTGGGTGCTGACATGGTGCCACGCGGGCCGTATCGCCGAGGTGGCGCACAGTGGTGAGCGCGTGGCGGTGCCACGTCGGCGTCGAGCGAGGCGGCGCCGCGGTGACCAAGGCCGGCGATCGGCGCGACACGCCGCGGCGAGATGCTAGAAAGGAAGAACAGCGGCGAGGAGCATGTTGGTTACCGAGGTGGTGCGAGGAGTGAAGGTATCGCCGCGACGAAGGAGAAGGCGGCGGCATCTTATCGTCGTCGAGGTTGAGGTTCCGCGGCTCCGGCGAAGTGGAGGTGACCACTAGGTTCGCAAGAGGATGACGATGCGACGCGGCGCGGCGAGAGGACGCGGCGGTGTCGGCGGCGGCATGGAATGAAGCTCCAAGCTTCACGGTTGCCGGCGACAAAACTTCAATTCAAGGCGCTAGAGGCGAAGCAGTGGCAATGGTTGGTGGCGTTGGGACCGGTGAAATGCGCACCGGGCTTCCTTTATAGGCATCGGGAGCTCGGGCGGCGTGGAGGAGGTGGGGTCATGGCGGCGATTTCGCGACGTGGGTGGCCGCGCGAGAAAGGGAAGAAGGTGGGAATGGGGCGGTTGGCGCGGCGGCCGTTGCGCACGTCCTTGCGTGAGAAGGAGGGAATCGTGGCGGACCGAGCTCGGTCGCGGCGAAAATGGCGCGGCTCGATCGGCCAAGAAGAAGGAGCGAGGAAGAAGGCGAAGCGAGGGCCGTTGGATTTGATCCAACGGTTGGGGCTAAATAAGAGTAGAAGGGCGTGGAGGAGTCCTGGCCGTAGGATTTAGATTGAAGGGTTTAGATTAGAAGGTTTTAAGTCTCCGAAGTGGTACGAAGATCTCGCCGTTAGATTAAGATCGCACGGCTCATATTGATGGTGTCATTCGGACGGTGCGGCCGCTACGGAGATCTTGATCGTTGATGCCAGATCCGGCGGTGGAGATAAGGCGAGCGCGTGTGGGGCGCGCGCGTTGGATTTTAATCCAACGGTGGATGAGGAGGTGGGAGAGAGAGTGCGGCCGGTGGTTGTGTGGGCGCGTGAGAGATTGAATTTGGAGCCTTCGGGTTTCGGCCCAAACACTGTTTAGAGATTTCCTTTTGCTTTTCTATTTGTTTTAATTCTGATAAATCATTTAGGCTTTAGAAAATAGCAAAATACTTCCAAAAATTATGGAAAAATTCACAGAAATTTCCATACTCATTCTGGACTTAATAAAATTATTTCCAACTATTTGTTGGCTTTTAATTTTGCAAATAAATTTGTTTTAGCTTTAAAATATTTATAAAAAGCTTAAGAAAATTCAGGAAAAACCACAAACATAAATAAACTTTTAAATTTTACTGAAATTGAAATTTGGGCTGTTACACGCACTAGAGTCACCCATCCTCTGCTAGAGCATCTGGAGTAGGTTACGCAACACTAGGAGGGGCTTCATTGCTCATTCGATTAACACAGCGCATCGCGGTGTGACAACACTATAAAACACTCACAACCTATGCTCGCTTCGTTCATGATATTTTTACTGTTTGGTACTGAATAGCTGTTGTTTGTCACGACAGTTCGACCGGGTCTAGCGGATCTAACGCATTTTTGGGTTCGCCATCTGCTGCCCATATCACACTATTCCAGGGCTTCTCGGGACTCTCAAGTCCATCTTCGAGGAATCCAAGCAAATCATTAAGAACATAAGCTGCAGTCAGCCGAGAGATGACATGCTTTAGGTTGCACACTGAGTGGACCGACCGTGCTCACCTCCTAGGTCGACACGACCTAGTGAGACTGGTGGGCATCCTAGCGCTCCTCATCGGTCATCCGCACTGCAGATCGGAGAGGTAAGTTATGTTCAATTTACATCCTACTTATTTTTTCTGCCTTAGGTTGCTAACATCATGCTGCCTTCCAGCCTCACGTCCGTCAGGATGCATCACTGCTGTGATCAATGTTCGCATGACCTACTCAGACTAGCGGCCATCATAGCGCTTTCGGTAGGTCATCCACACTGCACACCGGGGAGGTAAGTGATGTTCAGCTTAGGTCTTGATTATTGATTTTGCCTAACATCATTCCATATTCCAGCCTTCAGTGGGGCGTAACCGGGGAGGTAAGTGATGAATCAACCGATGAGGATGCGATCATCCCAGCTACTACCAGGGAGGACTACACGGCACCGAGATTTGGAGCGTACCACTAGGGCACCTACCCCTAGTATACGCTGTAACATCCCAGTTTTTCTGAGTTTTTTTGCAAATTTTTAAAATAAAAATATTCATTTGATTTTGTTGAAGTCATAAAGCTTAACTTGAGAGTTTGGGAAAATAAAATGATTTAAATGACTAAATCAAACTTCAACTAATTCAAAAAAATTGGTTTGTTTTGAGTTTGCTGGAGTTCTTGGTTTTTGAAGTTCCGTGTCTCTGTTACCTCCTCCTCAGGACCTCCTCCCTCAGGACCTCCTCCTTGGTCACGACCACCCCCTTGATCACGACCACCCTCTCAGTCACGACTGGCCCTGCCTGTCAGCCCTTTGCTCACCTTCTTCTTCCTCTCATCGCGTCACGGCTGACGCGATAGTCTTTGCGCATTAAATGAAGTTGTGTCGCATTAAATGCTGTCGCCTCCGCTGTGACCATTGCCTCTTTGGTATCCTCCCTTACCTGCCCCAATCCCCTCCCTCACCTGTCGGTCATGCGCCCTGGTCATCTTCCACCTCTGCTCGGGTCAGCGTCGTGTGTACTTTCGCACCAGCTCACCTGCCCTCGTCGCACGCATTGAATGCGGCGTCCTCTGTCGCACCCGTTGCCGTCACCCACTCTCCTCTCCAGACCTCCCCACGCCTGTATAAGGCACCAGGGAGCCCTCTTGCCCTCCTTTTGTTTTTTCCTGCACCCCTCCTCTTGGTTTAGACCTTCCTCTCAGTCGAACCTCTTTCTAAGGACTTGTTCTCCTTTGTTTGAGCTCCGATCAGAGTGATTCAAATTCCTAACCTCGTCTAAATTTAGTACCTTTCTTTTAGCTCGAGTTTGGTAGGTTTTTTGGTCTTTATTTGGAGTTGTTTTAGTTACTTATTTGACTTTGTTCGCACGTGTAGATTTCGGCATTTCGGAAGACTTCGTGGATCTAACGATCTCGACAGAAGCATCCTAACTCTTTATCTGTGAGACCCCGGTTTATTAAGCTTGTAATACTTAACCTTCCACTGGTTCTAGTATCACAAACAGAATAACCCGTGCCTCGATGGACATGTGCTTCCCAGAAATTGCAGCACACATACATCATACAAAAGCATGCATCATTCCATACAACATATGATAACAAGTCTACCAAAAGACATACATAATATAAGTTATTACAGAACAGCCGACCGGCCAAATGACATAAGTATTAAGAAGTAACAGCGGAAGCAAAAGTTGCCATAAGATGGCTTAAACCAAAAGACGACCGGTTAGCCACACAACATCACAGGGCAACCGACCGGGCCGCCAAGCTAATCGCCCCACACACTGCCACAGCACAACTCACAAAAGTGAGGCCCATCAGGCTCACCTTCTTCCTCTGCACATAATAAGCAATGCAGGTGAGTACAAAAATGTACTCGCAAGACTTACGAGTAACAAGCCTATACATAGCTACATGAAAGCTGTATCAAAGGAAGTTGGTTATATGGTTATTTGGACGCATAAAGCAAGTTTCATTTGCAATAATATAATAGATTGAAAGCAATTTGAAAATTCAGTTTTTAAGCATTGAAATAACAGCGAGTAACAATAATTATCAAGTAACTACCTAGAAGTGACTAACCCAATAGCCACCACACATAGCATGAATCCCTGATTCATACCACCCATCAAGTTTTAATTTAAAATGTTGTAGTCTAGTTCTCACGGGGCGTTTCCGAGCGTGTCCATAACCTAGGACGAGGCTATTCGAATAGTTCAAAACCCTGCAGGGGTGTACCAATGTACCCACACTCCAGACCGCCTTGAAGCCACATGATTTAGCACACTTCCAAAGGTATGCCAGCACGGCTAAGTCCTACGAGACATTTTCAATATTATATATCAACTACGAGCCGCTCGTATGGATGGAAACTCACACGCTTACATTGTAAAGCCAAAAAGACAACTACCCCTCGAGGTAAAGCTCTTTGGACAACTACAATGCTCCCACACATCACCCACTTTATTTTACCACAACGCAACACACACACGCCCACCTGCGACTCGTAGCCAACACACGCCAAAGTACTAAGTCAAGAGAGGTCCCATTCCCTCTAGTGTGGTTAGCACGCAAGAATGCTCAAAACGGTGGCGCAAGTAACTCGGTCCTTAAATGACTAGAGCACCATTCCAGTCACACCCAAAGATCACACCATCTTACCATTGTGCCCAAGTCCAAATTGTTTTGTTTTCAGTTTTAGTTTTGCAATTTGAACATAGCACAAATCTGAAATATAGAGATTATAATAAGTTTATGTGATCAGGGTTATCGACGAGTCGATAACCGCCCATTTCTACCGATAGCTAAGCATGGCTAGGCAACAAACTCGTAAACTACTAAGTGACAAGGGTTCATCCAACGAACCCAAAATCACAGCAACATAAACCTAGGCTCAGTAGTAGAGGATAAACATTTGCCTACTGATAATGCATCTACTAGGTGAACTATCGACAATAGTTAAAACAACATAGCAATGCATACATAGAATTTGCAAACAATATATTAGAATTTGAAAATAGTAGGAGCAACATGATCAAATGATGCTACATCTGCTTGCCTTGCTGGAGTGCAGGATCTGATGGCTGTGGCTCAGAATTAATATCAATATTGTCTTCGGAACCTAACGCGAAAAGGCAATAAAATCAATAAGAACGAAGAACACCAAATAACTCCAACAGCAAAAGACATCCAAATCTAATGAAATTTATACAGCAACTAGGGGATGATTTTAGACAATTTTAGGAACAAGAATCATGCAATTTGGATTTAGCATGCAAAAGTTATAGCCAAAATACACTCTCTCAGCCTATAAAATCAACTAAATTAATTACTGGTACTGTTCATGGCGAAAAATTCTAGCATGATCTAAGACCTGAAATTTTTATGAAAGGTAGGTTATGACATCCTAATGACAGCAAAGTTGAGTTTACTAAATTTGGAATTATAGTGATTTACTGATGATTTTTCTA
Source organism: Ampelocalamus luodianensis (assembly GCA_036346255.1). Lineage (NCBI taxonomy): Eukaryota > Viridiplantae > Streptophyta > Magnoliopsida > Poales > Poaceae > Ampelocalamus > Ampelocalamus luodianensis. Next base: position 2,172,669 of record CM070627.1, read on the forward strand.
AGTTGTAAACCTAGCACATGATACTTTACAGAAATATAACTATGTTCAAAACCTATTTTGAATTAAAGTATACTAACAGAGGAATTTAACAAAATTGATTTTGCACAAATTGGATTTATACAGAAAAAGATATGTATTTATCAAGGTCTAAATTCATTTTCTGGAATATTTTTAAAATGGCTGATATCAAATTATTAATGTTTGTGAAACTCTCTGTTACCGAAACTTATCTAAAAGCATTTTTAGATTAACCTTTAGTTAAATATGAACCTATCCCAACTGGAATCAACTAAAAAGGAATTATAACAATTTAGCTATACCTTTTCTAAGCTTCCCTAGAATTACAAAGATATTAAGTAATGGCAGAAATGAATTAATAAAGCCTACAACATTTTCCACTGCAAAAACAAGTCTAAATGTATTTTTAAATTAAACTATAGTGAAACATGAATTTAATGCAGTTAGAAACATCTAAAAAGGATTTAAAATGAATTAGTTGTGAGTTTCTAAAGTTTTAACACAATTTTTAGTTGATAAGTAAATGCTTACTGAATTAAACCCAAACTTAACAGAAATAAATAACGTGGACGCTCGTGGGCCGTTGATGCGAAATCCAACGGGCCACCCGCACGGAGAACAGCGCACGCGCGCGATTCCCAAAAGGAGCCCACCGTTGGATCAAGATCCAACGGCTCACGTGGAGGGAAACATTCGGACGGTGCGGTTGCCTCAACCACATACAGCCGTAGATCTCAAGATGAACGGCTCGAAGCGCACCTCCCTTCGGGGAGTCCGAATGCACTTGCGATCGCAGTCGCAAATCGAGCGATGTACGATCCAGAATGATTAGGAAACCGGACGGTCCGAACGTTTCTCTAGACCTGGGTCGTTGATCACAAGATCGACGGCCCACGATCAACAAAGCGCAACGCACTCACACACGTGGGTTTAAAGGCACCGGGAGGGGTTTAAAGAGTGGGTCCACATGTCAGTGAGACACGGAACCAGATTAAGACACAACGATTAACCCTAATGATTGACAATGATAGATCATTAAAGGTGTCCTAATGACAACCGAAAATAGGCGATAACGCCTGACAAAACCCGAGCGGGATCCACGGCTCGTCGCCGGCGAATCCGGCCACGGCGGCGCCCACCAAGTATCAAAATAGATTCGCAATAGGCTTGCGGACCCAATGGTGGTAACCTTGCGGGCGGCGATGACTCTAAACGCCGGCGAGCTGGAAAACGAAGATGGGGGCTTTTACTGCCAAAAGCGAAAATAGCAAAAAGCTCCGCTGCAGTCCAAAGAAGCGAGTGCCACGGCCGCTAAGGACTAATAAGAAGCTACCTTGACCGAGATGAGCTTCAAAGATGGCCGGAGCAGCTTAGACAGCAAAGGAACCCACCGGAGTTGAAGAAGATGACACGAACAAGACGACCTGAGCAAAATGAACACCACTAGGTGGTCATAATAGCCACAATATAGCCCATAGAAGCTTCATGAGCAAGCAATTGAGAAGTGGAGCACTCACCGGAGCTGAGGAAGAAATGGGATGGTTTCGGTCGAATTTGAACAAACCCAAAATTTATCAAATCCTGTGAATGAAACCCAAAATTAAGTGAGGGGAAAAGACTAGGGTATTAAGGAGTTGAAAAGGGTACAAGGATATTCGAAGAAGAACCACTGGAGCTTCATGATCCACAATGGAGCTCCACGGGTCAACAATGGTGATTTGGTGTTTTTAATGTATTAAGCTCCAATAATGAAGAAGGAGCTAAGGGTGGTGTAAAGGAACACTAGGAAGGAGTTTTGGGACCTTATATAGCTTGGAAAACTAGGGTCTGGCAAAAGGAGCCTCACAGGTGAGCTAAGTCCATGACACAAACATGGACCGAAAAGCAAAATGATGGAGATGTAGGAGTAGGGCATGCCTCTCGGCTGAAAGCACCTGCAAGCACTTAATGCCGACCAGGGAGACGTTGCCAGAGGAACAAGATTTGACAGCGCCATGTCTCTCCCTGTTCACGCACAGCGGGAGGTTGAAGATGACCAGAGAAAAAGGCTCGGGCGATTTTGAGCCCTAGGATTTTGGTCGAACGGCTGATAACGTGCCACGCCTCTGAGGTTTTAAACACAACGGAGAAAATTGTGAGCGTTGGATTTTAATCCAACGGCTCAGGTTGAACGACACAATTGGAGGTTTAAAACAACAGAGGAGATCGTGAACCCTTGGATTTGAAATGAACGGTCACGATGGGAGATTGCATTTGGACGCCCGAACGCACCCAGTCAATCTGGACGGTTGGATCAAGATCCAACGGTTCAAAAGGACTAACGCATTCGCACGGTCCGAATGTTCTCGCGGAGCTGGGTCGTGCGATAAGGATCCAATGGCTGAGATTGAAAGCGCGCTTTTAAGCCGGACCGGGTGCAGTTAGTTGACTGGACCAAGTCAAGTGGCTTGAGCCCGAGTCTGACTCGAACCCAACGCACAGTGAAAACATGTTTTGGGTTTTAAATAGAGCTGAGACTTTGGGGATTTATTTGAGATAGCAAAACAACTCTAAAATTTCTGAAATTTTTACTGCAGCTTGCTCACTAAGATATTAACCTTGTATAAAATTTTCAGAGCTTTTATGCCGCGTATTATTCTCCAAAAATTATGCAAGGCTCTCGTTTAAGGTTTGACTGAAAGTCAAACATGTTTGACTGCCCTCTAAAAATATTCAAACAATTCCTAAAAATTGTGAAATTTTTCCGAGAGGTCACATACCATCCCAGGAACTTAAGAAAAATATTTCCAAAGGATGATCACAAGATTTGAGATGAATGTTTTTGGAAGACAAGGTTTTGGATCAAAAGACTTGTGACTTGTATTTCCATAATTCTTGTACAGGGATTGTTTAGAACATACAGGAAATACAAGGTGTAAGAAAAAGTTTTAATTTCTACTCATTTTCTTACATTTGAAACACAAATCCAAAATTGGGATGTTACATTATCGAAGGCAAGTCGTGGACCTTTGATCATATTGAACCCATTTTATAAAAGTATATTGTTTCATATCAACATGCATGGCTAGTTGTATAAAACTAGTTTGGGAACTAGCTAAATGCCTACTCGACAGTATGCCTCCTTGATAAATTGCAAACGACATGTTGACATGCACCCTTGGACACCATAGGATGGATAATCTTAATTGGACATTGTTGTAATACCAACATGGGTGCATGTTATACTTAGCTATGTTTTAGTTATCCAAAGGATTCTTGATCATACTCAAATAATGATAAATTTAACTTAATGATATATGAAATTGTGGCGGAGCCACTACTTTTAAAAGATGGTGTGCCATGGCAAGGGTTGTCATTTGATTGGGTTGAACCCAAAATGATTTTTTACTCAGGTGAATGTTCGTGCAGTAAAGGGGGTGCAGGAAACACATTGGGATGTGGTTGTTTAACCTGAGTAGCCTCTAAGGACTTAACTTTGTAGGCCATTGATCTGGGAAATACCGTGTAACCACAAGTTCATTTATAGGGTGGACTGGGCTAACTAATTAGCAATGCTTTGAGTCGGTTCTGTTTTGGTTGAGAATGGCGCAAGAGGGGGCTAGGAAGGCGAATCCTTAGCGAGTAGAATCGAGTCAAAACAGAACTTTGTAAAGGCCTTGACACGTTCTTTAGACTGCTCACCTAAGATAGTGAGTGGTGGTATCAATAGATGCCAGACTAACTAGAGAAGTCGTGTTATGTGGGTAAAGCTGTACAACCTCTGTAGAGTATAAAACTATTCGAATAGCTGTGTCCCCGGTTATGGACAATGCCTGGTGACATCACACGAGGGGTAGTTTTTCTCAAAAAGGTGGTCGTGGGTATTCATGAGTGGTCGTGGGTGTTCACGAGTGGTCGTGGGAGCGGTCTGGGAAGTGAACAGGGTGTTCATGAGTTGTTTCAAAGAACTGGTTTAATTATATATTAATCTTTCAACTTGTGCTTTGCAATCTATTTATTATATTTTCGGTCAATACTACTTCCTACAAATTAACAATAAAGCTATCCTTATCAAGCCCTGTATGAATATTATTTGCATACACTTTCCCATGGCTTGCTGAGTACATTCAAAGTACTCACGGCTTTATGCCTCCTGTTTGATCAACCGAGGAGGGTGAACCAGGGAACTCAGAGTTCTACAAGAGTACTTCGAAGACCTTGCGAGCTAGGACGCATCCTCCACTCGATTGCCCGTGGGCATGTCGGATGGCTTCCACAGATGTTTTGTTCTCCACTAGTTGTAACCTTTTGGTGTTGAGCCATGCATGGCAACTCTATAACAACTCTGCCCATAAGGTCTTTTGCTAATAGTAATATTAATTTATCTGCTTCTTCTTGGGTTTGTTGTATGGATATGATTTCATCTTTGTTAAGACTGTATGAGCTAGCCACTGATCATGGGACTAGTTCGGAATGCACAGAGGGTCTCGAGGTTGCTACTCAGGGTCCCGACATATGCTCAGCGGAACCTTGACTAGTACAGAGTACCGTACCAAGGTCAGAGCTCCGCCTCACCCGGGGTCACTGGTACATCGTACGGTCAAGACCAGAGCTCATCTACCCATAGGGTTGTTCATACATCGTACTTGAGGGGCCATGGCTCCGGGGCGGATTCATGCAGTTGTTTATTACAGATATGATGGCAGGTGGTAGCCAATTTGGCATGACTCAGCTGGACGACATTAATGTTAGACAGACTCAGCTTGGCTAGAGTCAGCTTGCTGAAGCACCTCCATTCACTCAACGGTCTATGTACGTTCTCCGAACAGAGATGCATTCTCCAGACCGGTTCATGTACCCCACGTGACATGCTCAACACAAGACCATGACACACACGCAGACATAGACAGAGCGAGCAGAGAGTGGCTTAAATGAGTGAGCCATATTATAGCCTGTGTGTAATTATATTGTATACATTTTGTGTGTGTGTGTATATTTGTATACATTATGTGCATATTATCACATAAAATCATGCGCCCTGCTGCCAAACTTTTTCACTTGAAATCATAAAACACTCGACGATCAGGGGAGGAGTCCGGCCCCCAACGCAATAGACAAGCTAGAATCGTGCCCCAAGAGCACTGACGAGCTAGCTCCGGCCCCCAAGGGCACGGATGAGCTAGCTCCGGTCCCCAAGGACACGGATAGCCACATGGCACACGGAGGAGGTGTCCGACCCCCTTGGGCACAGACGCGACAGGTCCAGTCCCCTGGGGTACGGACGAGTGAGGTCCAACCCCTTGGGGACCGGGCTCGGCGACGTGTCGAGCAATGGAAGTTCTGGGTTGCCATTTTTACTTTTGATGTCGGGAAGGGACTATAGTTATTATTGAGGGCTTCAACAGTGGCATATTAGCCAAAAACTCCTTCTTTTGTAGGGGGTTATGTACCATCAAAGTTCAAAAAGTAATATATTTTTTTTCCTAAAATAAAGTAAAGATCAAAAGAACTTAGAAAAAAAAACATACATCTCTCCACCAAAGCACGCACACTTTAACCATCCATTTGAAGCGTGAACATGTGAATGCTTGATCGGGGTCTCATGTTTAAGGTGTGCATGAGTGTTTCAGGGCTTGTAATATAGTCTCTACCAAAAAATATAAAATAATAACATGGATGTGGTTGTCTCGAGAGAGTTCAAAACTTCAAATGATATGCATTTGTCAAACAAGAAATTTAATCCAGTAAACCGAGTTTTTGAAAAGGTTTGGAAAAAATACCTGTTTTTGGTTCAATACCAAAATGAACCAAACCAAAATTTTGGTAATACCCTGAAAATTTAACTAACGTTTGGTTTGCTTCCAAATTTTGGTAATACCCTAAAAAATTTGGCAATGCCAAAATTTTTCTTCACCTTTTCGGGGGGCATAGGGGGCTATTTGGTTCGATGCCCCAGATAACCATACCAAAATTTTGGCATTACCCTGAAAATTTGGCCATCATTTGGTTCGATACCAAAATTTGGCTTTGCCCTAAAAAATTTGGTATTGCCAAGCTTTGCCTAGCTATTTCTTTAGCAATTTTTTGGTTCCAAAATCGGGCGCCAATGAATTGGCATTGAACCAAACAGGCCTAGTGACCAAACGCTAGCCAAATTTTACTAATACCCTGAAATTTTGGCATGGCTACAATCCAAACACTAAACCAAATGCTAGCCAATTTTTCAGGGTATTACCAAAATGTTGGTTTGGTTCATTTTGGCATTGAACCAAACAGTCCCAGGTATTTTTTTGCCCAGGTTTTGGTATTGCCTACGTTTTGGCATTACCAAAATTTTAGTATGACTACCTATGACGCTGAACCAAATAGGCCCGTCTACGTCTTTTGCACGGTCGTGTACTGTACTGATTGGATTAGCCACTGGTTCTAGATTTTGGGCTCGGTGGTATTCTAAAGTCTAGGTTGTTTACTAAACCGTTAGATTTAGAGTTCTTTAACAGTACCTATCAATTATTGTGGACCATCTATTCTTTTTAATCTAACAGATCTTATTAGTTAGGATTTGTCTCTACTTCACCACATGGATGTGGAAGTATAATTCCTTAGGGGTAAAATTGTAACTACCTATAAATTTTTCCAAAGACATGTATGGGCAAATAAGTAATTCTAAATCATGTCATGGGCGTTGTTTCTCATCTTACCTCGTAGCCCTAGCTAATCTGCGACAAGACGGTTGCGCTCAAATCTGTCGTGTTGGCCAATGGTTTTTATCTTAACTAGTTCAATGGTCGTGCTTTGCTACGGAATAATAATCGCGCATGTCGTGAGATTTGTAGTTACGAAAAAGTCAATTTATATATAAAACATTACAAAATATTCCATTTGTACTGAGATACTAAATTCGATGGATCAGTTAGAGGCAAATATGTTAGCACAAGTAATAATGTGTTGGATCAGTTAGTTCAACATTTGTTATAGAGAGACTAATGCAAAAAAAAAAAAACCGACAAAGCTCAAAATTTTACGATATTTTTAAATGCACCATAACTCACAAAGCCATTGTGATGCAAGTTTGTTTTTGACGTGAATGAGCTATGTGTAAATATAAAGTGTAATAGCACATAAGCATGGTATGGATGACATTGGTATGGAAATCTGGACAGGATTGGCCCCTAGATCTCTAAAATTCCTAATGTAGCCTCCCTACAGTAGTAATTCCCAATATAGCCCCATTGACCCGCTTGATGCCGTCAGGTAGGCGCGTGAGAAAGACATCTTTGCGCTCACGGCCGCAAGCAACATCGCTACGCCCCAACCGTAGCACCTTCCTCATGCACCCGCCAATCGCAGCATCTACCTCCTGCGCCCCCAGCCGCAGCAGCAGCGCCTTGCGTCCTAGTGCTGCGCCTATCCCACGCATGTACGCTGCGCCCGTGACGTGCTCGCCCACGCAGCGTGCATTTGCGACATTAGAGAGGCTACAATTGTATACAAATACAACCATATTTTTATTATACCCATGGAAGGTGTATATCAAACATATCTTAAATAGGCAGCTATCTAGAGGACATTAAATGCTTAAACTGTGCATGAGATGCAATAGAAATAGAATCGAAAACATGCAATATGAAAGATGGTGTAAAGTGGGCATGACAACATTAATAGGAGAATTCATTTAAAAAATCGACAAATCTTTTCATATGCACCTATGTTAGGTACTTCAGGGCGGAGATTCAAGATCTGTTCGTGTTCCATGGGAACGCTCTCATACGCGACGGACCATACAGGGCGGACCTGTCGAGTTGCGATCGGACAGTGATCCGGATGCTGGGTCTGAAGGACATGAGCCTCTCAGAGCTTAGGCGGTGCGTGCGGTTCGCGTTCGATCGCGCCACTGCAAGGATGAAGCTGTGCATCGAGGCGTTGTATGTCTCGGTGGTGGGTGATGGAGGGAGAGACCGTTTGACAACTTATGAAGGTGACAAGTGACGCTTCATGGACCAATTACATGGAGCTTTTTTGCAACCCTGCTACTGTGATCTATGCGCGGCCGATGGTCTGTGTTCAGTTCGTGGAGAGGACTGGGACATCCGGCGTGGGTGGTTCTGGTGAGGCTGCTGGTGAGGAGGAGCTTGCGTTGGTCTTTGGTGTTGGAGGAGATGCGGGCGAGGAAGTGGGCGATGGACACTTGAGGAGGTGTGCCGACAATTTTGAGCCCAACAAAGGAGTGGAGAGATGGTGGGTAGCCCGTATTGATTGCCACGAGTACCTAGCCGATCAGCCGGAAGAGGTGGAAAGCGAAGAGGTGGAGGATGTGGAAACATCTAGTTCCAAAGACGTGGAAGGTGGAGAAGATGCTTCGGGAGGTGTAGTTGGTGGTCTTGTGACCACCGACAATGCTTACGTCCCCTCAAGATTGGATGACATCGCAGCGGCATCGCTGGTTCTGCCACAGCCAGAGGGGGCCGAGTGGGGGTTCAATGAAGACACCCTGCTTTTAGGGCAGCGCTTCCTTAACAAGAATGCAGCCTAGCATGCTATTGCCAGATACACCGTTAACATTGGTTAGACGTATCGGGTGCAGAGGTCTAACCCTAACACCTACATCGTTAGGTCTGTTGATGAATCCTATGCTGGGAAGGTCTATGCACAGTGGTTCACGGCACGGACACGGGCTTTCGGATAACCGTGCTGAAGGACCACACATGCGAGCTAGCTAAGCCGCTTCATAGGCATCGCAACATGACGTCCTCGTATGTTGCCAACCTGATAAGCCACCTCGTCGCTGGAAATGTTTCTATTTCGTCAAAGCTTCTAATGGTGGATGTTGCCAATATGGTGGGGTTCCAAGTCAGCTACAAGAAGGCATGGTGGGCGAAACGGAAGGTCATGGAACAAATGTTTGGGACATTCGAAGAGGGTTACAACCTAGTCCCAAGAATACTGCATCAAATCACAGAATCAAATCCCAGGACTTACATAAGAAAGTTTGATCGGTGCATCCGACGAAGGGGCCCAATTTTTTTTGTTCTTGACAAGGTCTTATGGACCTTCCGTCAAGCGATCGAAGGTTTCACGCACTGTCGTCTTGTACTAACGATGGACGGCACCTTCCTATCTAGGAAGTACAAGGGTACCATCCTCGCCGCGGTTGCAGCCGATGCGAACGACCAGTTACTCCCCGTGGCCTTTTCAATTGTTAAGAGCGAGAACACCGATAGCTGGTTGTGGTTCCTGTCCAATGTGAAGCAGGCGGTAGTCCAAGACTACCCAGATGTGTGTGTCATCTCGGACCGCAATGTTGGATTGTTATCCGCATTGAGCATGATGCAAAACGAGACGCAGACGCCGTTCCAGTGGAACGATGTCAGGAGCCGTTGGCTCATGAGGCATCTCACGGTGAACTTTCACACAAGGTTTCAGAACAAGGACCTGATGAAGATGTTCAAGAAGCTCTGCATGCAGAACCAAATGCGGAAGTTCGATGCGGTGTGGACACAACTCGACGAGGAGACCGGGAAGCATTTAAGGAACTCGGCGAACGCCGAGGCAGGGGCAGCGATAGAAGGGTCCGTGAGAGTTGGGGAGTTCACGCAGTGGGTTAACTCGCATGCACCTGACCTGGAGAAATGGTCCCTGCTGGACGACACCGGTGGTGCAAGGTATGGGATCATGACGACCAACATGTCCGAGGTATACAACGGTGTTCTGAAGGGTGTCCGTTCCCTGCCGATCACTCCGATCATGGATGAGAGCTGGAACCGTACCGTCGGGTATTTCGTTAACAGAGCCATGATGGCCAAGAAGCATTTGGAGGACGCCAAGCAACTCTCGGAAATAATGCACGCGTACATGGAGAAGAAGATCAACAAGGCTCGTTCACACGTTGCTCGTACCATGGATGGCATGTAACAACCCTAAGTTAGGGTTTGTGTTTCAAATGTATAAAAGTGTGAAAGTTCAAAAACCTTTGTTGTATCTTATGATCATGCTCCTGGTTTTCCAAAAAAAAACTTGTACATTTTTAAACTTTTGATGTTTGTATTGAAGTTTGTGTTGAAAATTCAAACTTTTAAACTTAAATTCAATTCCTCTTGAATTCCAGACAATTGTAAGAATAAAAATTTCTAAAAATAATTTATTCAAATACTAGATTATTTATCTTGAATTATAATTATTTTTACCAAATTTTTAGAAGTGATTTTGACTTCACCAAGATTCAAATCAAATCCCAAATGCAGATTTGAAGATAATTTAATTCTAACAAATTTCAGTATATAAAGTGTCTGAAATTATTTTTTTTCCTAAGTCCTAGTTGATTCTCAGAATACTCACAAAAATTTTCAGAATTTTTAGAAATTTATTTCTATTTTAAACTACTAGGTCAAACTTGGTTGTTTTCGGTCAAAACTAAATCCAAATTCTAAACCCTAACCTAGACCCTACTGTTCATCGGGCTCGAACCCGAGCCCGACTCGACCCTGACCGAACCTAAACCTTTCCGGCCTGGCTCGACCGCGCCATCTCGCCGAGCCCGAGCCCGAGTCCGACTCAACCAGGTGCCGCACTGTTTTTGTCGCCGCCACTGACTTGTGGGTCCCGGTTGTCAGGCCGTCACCTACCTCGCTGCTGAAAGACGAGCGGCGTCGGCGACGTGCATGGGCACCACCTCACCTTGCAGTCCATCCGCCCGTTCCAGGTTTTCTCGCGCGCCTCACCTCGGCCGCATTATCCGCTGCTAGCCCATGCCCTGAGCGGCATTAATCACCCATCGTCTCCCTCACCAGCTCACCGCCTCTGCTCCCGAGCGCATCGGTGCCGAGGGCTCCGCCTCTTCGTATTTCTCCGCCCGGGACCCTATAAGAACTTTGGTTCCCTCTCATTCCTTCCTTTCAACACTTAGAGCGATCTTCTCAGTCCTTGTCCTCTCTTGTGAAACTTAACACCCGAGGAGAGTAGCCGCCATTGCCGGCCGCGGCACCATCCTCACCATTTTCGGCAACCAGTGAAGCCCGTCTTTTCCTTTGCGTGTCATCTCGTGTTCCAGCCCCCCACTATGCTTTCCCCTCAACTAATTTTGAGTTTTATTCGCAGGAGTCGTCGAATCTCAGTTTTCCTCTTCCTCGGCCGAAAGTTTGAATCTTCGTCCTCATCTCCGGTGAGTTGGTTCCTAGAGCAATTACCCGCGCAAGCACCATCTCGTGCACTCACCCGAGCTATTTCCACCTCTCTCTTCTCTTGTTTTTGCTCAGGCTACTCCCTCCTCGGTGACACCTTGGCCGCCGCCGTGGTTCATCGCCGACAGGCCATCTCTGGCAAGATCCTCCTCTCCGCGTCATCCCGGTGAGCTCCTAGTGCATCTTGGTCACTCGTGCGCACGCTTTTCTTCTTGCAGGACCATCGCTCCGCATTTTGCCACTTCGGCCGTAGCTCGACGCCGCAATTCCTCGTCGTGCCGCCGCTCCGGTCAACCTCCGGCGAAGTCCCAGCTACCAGTGGGTGCGCAAGTCTTAGGAGGACCCATTTTGGTTGTGAGCCCCCGCCGCCATGGACCACGCCGCCAGCAATGCGCCCGGCAAGGTTTTGGCCCCGAGCTCCTTTGTTGTCGGATGCTCGGGCAGTTACTGTAGCGTAAATGAAAACTAATCGCGGTCGTTAGGGCTAATTGGTGTCGGTTTAACCAAATTGAGAACATTTTTGTTCCACTCACACGCGGGTCCCGTGAGCAGAAAAACCCGAGTTTTATTACCCTGTTTTTCTTTCTTAGTCGCTGTCATGTGGGCCCTCGCGGCCGGTTATCATTGGCGCACTTTGAAAAGTACGCTTTGAATGAGCCGAAGGCGTATTCACATTATACGCCTTCGACGTCACCCTCGGCGGGGCTGGGTCAAGGCTGACTCGGTCAGCGTTTTCGCTCAGTCCCACTGGTCAGTGACCGTGGGTCAGCTGAGCGCCGGTAGAAAAAGAAATTAATGCTTTTAGGATTTCCGAATTGAATTTCTGTTGCACTGTTAATTCATTTAACTTAGAAAATCCATAACTAATTCAATTTTACTCCAAATCGAATGAAACCAATTTTGTTAATTTTAGTTTTTAATGTACTTTTTACCAGAATAAGTTTAAGTATGTCTCTGTTCATAAAATTTTTATAATTAATTTAATGATGTTTTTATGTGTTTCTAGCTTGGAAAATTTCTAGAAAATTCTCCTTAACTCCAAATAAAATGTTCTCTGTTTTTAAAATTTTATAAAATCATACTCTAACTTCTGTATGAAATTTGTGCTCATTGGATTAAATTGAATTTTGGTTTTATCGGTGTTATTCGTTCTTATATGTCCTTTTTGCTCGATCGATAGGTTGCGACGATTCTGGTATTATCGAGAGTGAGCCTCAGCAACATTTTGAGCAGCAGCAACCAGGCAAGCAGTTTGATCATATTAATCCCTTTATATTCAAAACTAATATTTTGTTTGCAACTTGTATGTATGCATTGCTATTTTGTTGTTAAAGTATGGTTAGTGGGCCTTTTAGTTGCATAATCTGTAGGTCAATGATAATCCTCTACTACCTGAGCCTAGGTTATTTGCTATGATTAGAGATCGTTGGATGATCTCTTGTCACTTAGTAGATATGAATTAAACTGCTTAGACATGCTTAGTTATCGGTAGAATTGGGGGGTTGTCGACTTAGTCGATAACCTTGATCACATAAAATTTTTATAATTATTGTGATTCAACATTCATGCTATGTTTAATTATGAAAACTAAAAATGAAAACAAAAATGATTTAGACTTGGGCACAACGGTATGTTGGTGTGCTTTTGGGTGTGACTGGAATAGTGCCCAAGTCAACAAGGACCAAGTTACTTGCGCCACCGTACTGAGCATTTTGCGTGCTAACCACACTAGAGGGTATGGGACCTCTCTTGACTTAGTACTTTGGTGTGTATTGGCTCCGAGTCGCAGGGGGTCGTAGGAGGGATGGTATTGGGAGCATGGTAGTTGTTCGAAAAGCTTTACCCTTTGCGGGTAGTTGTCTTTTTGGCTTTACCATGTAAGCGTATGGATTTTATCCATACGAGCGGCTCGTAGTTAATATACAATATTGGAAATGTCTCGTAGGACTTAGCTGTGCCGGCATACCTTCGAAAGTGTGCTTTTGTGGTAAAAAGGTGGTCTGAAGTGTGGGTACATTGGTACACCCCTGCAGGGTTTGATCTATTCGAATAGCCTCGTCCTAGGTTATGGACACGCTCGGATACGCCCCGTGAGAACTAGACTACAACCTTTTAATTAAAACTTGACATGGGTGACATGAATGGGTAATTCATGCTATGGTCGTGGTGACTAATGGGTTAGTCACTTCCAGGATGTTGTCATCTATTTACTGTTATTATTTTGCTCTTGCTGTTATTTCAACAATAAAAATGAATTGCCAACTTGCTTTTAAATGTATTACATTATTGCAAATATAAATTGCTTTGTGCTAAAATGAGCCATACAACCTCCACTCAAATAAAGCTTGCATGTAGTATATGCATAGGTCTGCTAGTCCACACGTCAGTCTTGCGAGTACATTTTTATACTCATTTGTTTTGCTTAATATTTTTGTTGCAGAGGAGGCAGGTGAGCCCCAAGGGCCTTACTTTTGTGAGATGTGCGGGTTTTGGGACGACTAGCTTGGCGGTCCGGTTGGTTGCCTTGTGGGCTGAGGCACACTAATTGGCTTTTGTTTATAGCCATCTTATGACACTTTTACTTTCGTTGTTTACTTTGTTATCTGTTGTCATTTGGCCGGTCGGCCCTTTGTTGTAATAACTCTACTTCGTTTGTCTACTGTTTAGTATGGTGATGCTTTGGACTCTATGTCTAGAATGGAATTGATGCTTGATTTTGTGAAGAGGTGTGTATACTGCAGTTTTGGAAAGTATACATATCTCGAGGCTTGGTTTATTTGATTTGTAATGCTAGGGCCAGGTGGATGGTTAAGCATTACAAGCCAAATAAATTGGGGTCCTCACATGGCATCAGGCAGAAGTTCGAGATCTGGTTCAGGGAGAAGTACGTGATGTGCCATGCTAGAGGGGATCAGAAGCAGGTCTGCACGATTGGTGACGAAGCGTTGTGCACCTACAACAAGCCGCGGCTTCTCCACAAACCATGCTCCCATGTGTATGCGGCATGCGCTGCGTGGCGCCAGGTCTCAGAGCATTACATCTCCGAGTACTACGATATCCACACCACCTATATGGCACTTAGAGTGTCGAGTTCCATTCGTACGGCCTGGACATGCACTACAGGGACCTTTGGTCGGGGCAGGTGAAGTGGGTGCCGAATGACGCACTGAAGCAGCCCAGCCATGGAAGACGCCAGTCACGACGCATCCAGAATGACATAGATGATAGCCAGCATGGGCAACGGGTTCACCGCCACAATTGTAGACTTTGCAAGACGGTTAGGCACTCCATCAGCCTCTACCCAAACAGACCTAGCACAAGCAACACACCGTAGCGACCAAGATATAATTACGTTGCTGTGATGTTACATGCTTATTTTAATGCCTTGTGTGAGTTCTATTATTGTATGAGTTGCATTGTGTACGGCCCTAATGTTATGTTGTATGGGTCGTATGTTAACGCATTATGGTCATATGTACTGTTTTGTTGTATGGGTGTGCATATGGTGTTAATCATGACTGTATGAGTTGTATTGTTGCATTGTGTATAGCCGTAATGTTATGTTGTCTACGGCATATGTTAACACATTATTGTTATATCACGCTCGTACTTTGTTTACATTTTAATTACATTCGAGAACAGTACGCACGATTTGATCTCCTCTAATATGTTTCGCTTTGTTTTTGTGTGTTGTACATCCTGTTTTTGCTGCGGACTAACATATTGTTTTACTCTCGGTAGGAAATGGCGCAGCCTCCAGTTGCTGACCTCCTGGAGAGGTGACACGAACGGGGTTGCCTGGACATCAAGCTAGCACAGGTGCTCTGGATGAAGAGGAGGTCGTGAATCTCCCTTGCTGGGGTGGCTGGGGCTGAGAGGTGCGGGGCTTGGGAAGACCCCCGGAGTTGAACTTCTAGGATTTCAGCCTTCTGTTGCGATTCTCTATTTCCTGGTGCTTGCCCTCCTGGCGGATAGCCTTGCTTACCAGTTGCTGGAAACCGGTGTAGTCTTGGGCAATGAGTTGGACTGAGAGATCATCGTTGAGCCCTTCCAAGAAACGTTCTTGCTTGGCCTCATCAGTTACCACATCTCCTAGTGCATAGCGCAGCCTAGTCGTCCTGACCTCGTCCTCTTCATAGACCTCCTCTCCTACTTAACAACATCAAGCAAGAGTGAGCACAACAACCATTCTCGTAAGTCACACCCGTCAAGTAACAGATTAAAAATGCATGCAAGGATTTAACAATGGAAGACTTATAGAGTTGATTTGCATAAAGCCATGTTTCTTTCCAAATACTTGTACTAAGTTTCAAGGCAGTTTATTCCATAAATTAAAATTCATTCTCTAAATCTCAAGTTTTATAGTCAGATAATATTCATCAACAAGTGGCGAAAAATACTCTCCTATCACAAGGCTACCAGCCAAAAACCCAATTGGACAGAGACCCAAAACCATTTAATCAAGTCTTTTGAAAATAAAACAAAATCTAACTTGTAGTGGCTTTACAAGCATGTCCATGACCGTGGACACAGCTATTCGAATAGTTTTACACTCTGTAGAGGTTGTACAACTTTACCCACATGACACGACTTCTCTAGTTTGTTTGGCATCCGTTAACACCATCGCTCACTACCTTAGGTGAGTAGTCTAGAGCTTGTGACAAGGCCTTTACAATGCTTCATCCCACCGTAGTCTTGCCTTGCTAAGGTTTCGCCCCTTTGGATAGAAACCTGCAGGGTTCCGGCTCTCTCTTGCGCCAGGTGGGAATGTAAAGAAGTAGGTCATAAAAGACCACCCACGCAACCGGGTGGCATGACCACAGTGAAATGTTGCAAATTAGTTAGTCAGGTCCCGCCCATTCGAGGCACGTGGTAGTATGATGTGGCTTAGCAAGATGCGGCTTGAAGACCGATCCTTAACTGACTTGGGTGACTTCCAAAACAAACCCTGGGCCTCAACTATAGAAATGAATCGATCCCGTGCATGAACATGCACCCATCCAAATATCCATTTCGCCCAAGTCCAAACCACTTTTATTTCATTTAACAAGTCGAATCATTTTATAAACTTCTATGGTAAAGATAATACCATAGCAACAATTTAAATTATAGTTGAATTTGTGGCTAAATTCCCCAAAGTAAATATTTTTGAACTGAGCTTTGACTAAGCACAAAGTTTTTGCAACAAGTTCTAGTTCATACTAATGTACCAACTAGCTTTCAACTAAGGTATCATGGGTGATTTAAACAACAGTCAAGTGTGGATGTACAAAGGAATTAGGAATAATTATAAAGTTAAAACATGGATTTAAAGTACTTGAATTGAAATAAGCATGTAGTGATAATTTAAAATAGAATTTAAATAATTTGAAATACTGGAATTCAATATAATCAAAGGTATGACTTGCCTTGCTCGAATGCCTGAGGGTCTACTTCTTTAGAGTACTTGGGTTTCCCAAAGTCGTCGAAATCTGCATGAGAGAACGCAATCAAATCAAATAAAGTCCAAATAAAATCCAAATGAACTCCAGAAAACACCAACTAGAACCAACAGAAAAGTACAGACTTTAGAAGAAGATAAAAGTTTGAACCACTCGAGTCGGAGCTCGAACGAGGGAGAACGAGCTTTCGGAAGCTTGAGAATTACAAGGTCAAAAGGAGGTCCAAAAGACTGGGTCGAAAGAGGTTCGACGAATCAGAGGGAGGTCCAAAGGAAGTGCAAAAGGGCTCCCTTATGCTTATTTAAAGAGGAAGTAGGAGAACTAGGTGACAAGGATGGAGCGACGAGATTCACGGCGGCGCAGCACGGGCGCACGAGCGGAGCTCTGGTCGGCGCAAAGCGACGGGATGGGAGCAGGTAAGGGAGGAGACAAGGGGAGGAACGGGTACTACGGAAGCAACAATATTTAATGCGACACAACGACATTTAATGCGCGAAGACTTCTGCATCAGATGTGACGCGGCAGGAGGAAGGAGAAGGTGAGCAGGGGAACTGACAGGCAGGGCTGGTCAAAGTCAAAGGGGTGGTCCAACAGATAGGGTTGTCGTGACCAAGAGGGAGGTCGTGGAAGGGAGGTCGAGGGAGGTCTTGAGGAGGTCCTGGGGAGGTCCTGAGGAGGAGATCCTGAGGAGGTCGAGAGAGGTCCTGAGGAGCTCAAGGGAGGAGGTCCCGAGGAGGAGGCTGACAGGCGGGGCCGGTCGAAACCGAGCGGCTGGTCAAAACCAAGAGGGTGGTCCAACCGAGAAGGTGGTCGAAAGAAGCCTTTGACTACCAGGTCCCCAGAAGGATACGACTACTCGACGTGGTCGTAGGAAAGGTAAGACTGCTCACCGTGATCGTAGGAAAGGTACGACTACTCAACGTGGTCATAGGAAAGGTACGACTACTCAACGTGGTCGTAGGAAAGGTCTAAACCAAGAGGGTGAACAGAGCACAGGAAACTCACTAGGGCTAAGAGAGAGGCCGGAGGGGAAACAGAACGAACAGATAAAGGGAATTTCAAATATCAGAGACTTTCTGGAATCCCCATAAAAAACCTATAATTTCATCGTTATGAGAATATCTGATTCTATCATTTTCTACCCCGTTTCTTTACCTGAAAACCGTTCTCGAATATGTCAGAATAGCCCGTTTCCCAATTTTATATCTCTTATTCTAAAACTTGAAAAATATAATAGCAATATGAGTTCTGCAAACTACACAAGATTTCCTACATTATTCAAGTTGACACCAATATTTAATTTTACCATCTACTACACGAAACCAACCCATCTTCACGACGTCTGCCATCTACGTCCAAAATTTAGACAACAACCTTCCAAAGACCGTATCTTTTCGCTCGCTACTCCGATTCTAATGTTCTAGACCCTCCTAGAAAGATAATGAAATTATCCACATCTTTTGTAACTCCACCTTGGGGCGGCTCTCTTCCTGCACCCAACACTCCACCTTGGGGCGGCTCTCTTCCTACACCGAACACTCCAACATGCACCCGTTGTGGAGAACATAATTACGTAACAAGGTAGCATTTTTTATCCACCAAAACGGGAAAATGGTTGGCACTTAAATACGGCTTCTTATCCGAGTAAGAGCTTTGTTGGTACTTATATATTATCTATATGTAAAGGGTCCCGCCTCTCCCCTCTTCTCTTTTCCTGCCAAGGGCCCCTTTAATATCCTAATAATTCTCTTTTCTCATCTCATTTGTCATCTCTTTTATCCGATTTGATTTTGAGATAAAGTTTTGATGCATGTACATATATGATACAACAATATACAGTTTACATTTAATATAACTAGGTTGATGTTCAAGAGATAAGCTTGCCTTCGTAGTTGTAGAAAAGATTGGTGTCGACGGGTAACAGATCAGATACACTGGTCTGCGTTGGATCGTCCTCTGTAATTTATACGACAACGCGAATAATAAATAAATAAATACTGTCAGTGTTTTAGAACCGATCTTACGTAAAGATTATTTGATTCGGGGGGTCTCCACAATTGATCACGCAGGCGAAAGAGACACGGAGATTTTTATACAGGTTCGGGCCTTCTCAGGTGAGAATAACAACCCTACTCCTGTGTATCTTGTATTGGGTATATGGATTACAATCAGTAGAGGGTCTTTCTATCATGCTACTACTGACTGAACTGTTCTTCCAAAAAAGCCTCCCCTCCTCTATCTCTAAAAGACACTTATTTATACTACGCAGTGGTGGCTATTGTCATTCCAGGCTAATTAGTCACTCATTATTGCATAATAATGAGAGTAATTACTGGAGTAGTAACCTCCCCATGCTGTCAAACAGTTATCAGTCAGAGATAGTGGAGAATTATCTGTAGTTATGTCAGGCATAACTACGTATTTTGACTGTTTGGATTCTCACCATTAAATAGGCCTTCTGACGAGTAGACCCAGTTAGTAGTGAGGAAGTCGTAGCAGAACTGGTCATAGCAGAACTTACGACTAGGGGGGTAGTCATAGAAAACCTTACGACTGGGAACTGGTCGTAAAAAGATTTACGACCGGACGTAATCGTAGCAGGACTTACGATTAGGCTATAGTCGTAGAAATACTTACGACTAGGGGGTAGTCGTAGAAGAACTTACGACTACCTGACTTGCTCTTCCCTTATAATATTAAGGGGTATACCATGTGACGTCATATTACATGATTATGGAATAATAAAATGAGGATTATTAGATCCTCGTCAAATACTTGGTGGCTTTTGGGTGTTATTATGCATACACTAGTCAGTTGGTTCTTTTCGTTAGTGGATATTAATTTGACGAGGATTGTTGACGAGTCAATTATCCGGGTGTATCTTTATTCATTTATTTATGAATAACTCAGATCCTCTATTAGGCCCGAATTAGTTTGCTCGACCCAAGATCAATCAAGCGGCCAGAAGGTGGGCCCGAGAGTTTGTTCTTGGACCATCTGTAACAGCCCTAACGTAGGGTTTGTATTTCAAGTGTAAAATTTTGAGGAGAAATAAAAACTTTTGTTGTCTCTTCAAATCATTTGGAAGTTTTCCAAATTTTCCCTAGCAATTTCCAATTTTCTAGAAGATAATTCTTGTGATTTGAAGTGGTTGTCATCAAATTATTAGCCTTCAAACTTGTGATCATTATCTGCAAATATTTTTCCTAGCATCTTGGTCATCTTATCTACCTCCCTGAATTATTTCACAATTTTTAGATTTTATTTGCTATTTCAAATGGCCAAGTCAAACTAGTTGGAAATCTGGTCAAACCCTAGGTCAGCATGCTTGTGAATTTTCTGCAGAACTTCTAAGTGCATAAAAAGTTCTGGAAAATTTATGAAATGTTGCTCTCTGTCTCAAGTAGCTACCATAAAAATTTCGGAATTTTTGGAGCTCAGGAGCTATCTCTAAAAATTCCCTAAAACTCTCTCAGCTTTTAAACTCAAAATCAGAAATCACTGTTTGTCGGGCTCGAACCCGAGCCCGACTCAAACCAGACCGCACCACTTGACTCGGTCGCACCGCCTAGCTGCACCGCGCACGAGTCCAATCGATCGTGACCGTCCGATGCAAATCGAACGATCCACGTTGCGTGCGCAACCGACCTGTCCGAATGCATACACCAATCTCAGCCGTCCATTTCAGATCCAACGGTCGGTGTGTTGCTGATCAAATCAAACCACCGGTTCGCACCGCTTCGTCAGTCTTCTCCGCGTCTCACCAGAGCTCTCGGCCGTGCGCGCATGCTTGCCACGTCTCTCGTCGCTGCCACATTTCTGTCCTCGTGTCAGTCCGAGAAGCATCGCCGGGGTCTCATCTACCCACCGAACTCATTCATTCCTTCTCTACCCCATTCTCGTGCTTTCTCCGCCCGTTTCTTTGTCTCGGCCGGAGTTGAACCCAAGAGCAGCGCCGCCGTGTCAGTGCCTCTCTCAAGCCCGCGACCGTACCATCGTGATCCACTCTCCTCGCCGCCTCCATTTTGCCCATCCCGGATCATCGGCATCCATTGGATCGCCTGGAGCAACTTCATCGTCTTCGCCGGCGACCTCGCCCCGCGAGCTTGCTAGCGTTCGGTGAGTCTCAAGCCTCGGCGTTTGGTTCCACTTGATCGCAATGCTCCACCGGCGCTCACGGTGGGTTCGTTTACGTCTTTGGTGCATCGTGGAAGCCGTGCGACCGATTCTTCTCGAGCTCGATGTTTCGCGCCGTGGTGATTCCGGCCGTCTCGGACCTCGCCGTCGCCATCATCTTGTGCTTATTGTTCACGGGATCAAGGCGGGAGGCGCATCTTCCGGGTCTTCGGCCCGTGGCGTCTTCTCGCGAGCACCGCACCTTCTTCTCCGCCTCCGGTCGGCGTGAGCTCAACTCCGGTGACCATCGGACTCGCGTCGCCGTCATCGAGTTCGCGAAGTCTCTCGTGAACCGAAGGTATCACTCACTCGTCTTGAAGCCCACCGATTAGCGAGATCCACTGCGCGCCGCGCGCGTCGTTCCGTCTTGCGCGGCCGAGCGCGGTGTCATCTCATCGCTAATCTTGTTTAGTGTAGTCAGCGACTTGTGGGCCTTTTTGTTAATCATGTTTAGAAATCATTTAATCCAACCGTTTTATTTCACCTTGAGTCTCTGTCATGTGGGCACGGGATGTCGGTTAGGAGTGCTGTAGTTTCCTTAATGCGCTTTCTCGATGGGAAGCGTATTTCTCTGTGGTATGTTAGGTTTGCACTTTAGTAAGCGAAGGCGTATTCTCGAATCGCCTTCGACGTCACCTTAAGCGTGGCGAGTCGAGCCGACTCGATCGGCGCCCTCGCGCGCGCCCGCATGTCGATGGCGAGGGCTAGCTAGTGTGGGTGCGAAATGAAATCGTGCATTATAGATTTGGAAATGATTTAGTATTTACGTTTATGTTTTTCGTTGAATGTTAATTCAATTAAACTTGTAAAATGCATAACTAATTCAACTTTTATCCAAATTGCATGAATCCAGTCTTTGTTTATTTTCATTTCAAATGTATTATTTACCAAAATTAGTTTCATCCATGTCTCTGTAGCAAAAATATGTTAATTAATAAAATGATGTCTTATGTATCTTCTAGATTAGAAAATGCATATCTCTTTCAATATTTGTCCATATCGAAGAAAACCAATTTTGTAATTTGTCATTTTTAATGTACTAATTATTAGGATAGGTTTTATACACTGTTTCGTTCATGAAAATTTGTTAAGTAATTAACTAGTGTTTTGATGTGTTTTTAGCTTAGGAAATTCATAGAAAATTCTTAATAACTTAAAGTGAATTAGTTCTCTGTTTCAAATTTTGTTATATCATGCTTAAGTTTGTGAAAAGTTTAGTGTGTTTTGTTGTTGTTGTATTGTTTGAGTTTGGTGGTGTTATTCGTTCTTATTATTTGTTTTGTTCAATCGTTAGGATTCGATATTTGCGGCAACCACGAGAACGATCCTCCGCAACATATTGAGCAGCGGCCAGGCAAGCAAGATTTGATCATGTTTAATCCTAGTATTTTAAAGATTAATATTTTGTTTCAATTTGTTTGTATGCATTGCTTAATTTGTGTTAAATTGATTAGTTAAATCCGTAGTTGCATATCCTGTAGACAAAATATTGATCTCTACTACCGAGCTTAGGTTATTTCTTTGTGATTAGAGATCATTGGATGATCTCTTGTCACTTAGTAGATCCGGTCAACTTGCTTAGACATGCTTAGCTATCGGTAGAACTCGCGGTTATCGACTTTAGTCGGTAGCCTTGATCACACAAAATCTACTATAACTTTACGTTTGACTTTTGCTATGTTTATCTGCAAAACTAAAAATGAAAACAAAAATGATTTAGACTTGGGCACAATGGTAAGACTGGTGTGATCTGTTGGGTGTGTGGAAAGGTGCCCAGAGTCGATTAAGGACCGAGTTACTTGCGCCACCGTCTTGAGCATTTTGCGTGCTAACCACACTAGAGTATATGGGACCTCTCTTGACCTAGTACTTTGGCGTGTATTGGCTCGGGTCGCAGGAGGTCGCAGGAGGGATGGAGGTGGGAGCATGGTAGTTGTCCAAAAGCTTTATCTGAGTGGGTAGTTGTCTTTCGGCTTTACCATGTAAGCGTATGGATTTCTATCCATACGAGCGCTCGTAGTTAATACACAATATTGGAAAAAGTCTCGTAGGACTTAGCCGTGCGACATACCTTCGGAAGTGTGTTTTGGCTTAAAGGCGATCGAAGTGTGGATACATTGGTACACCCTGCAGGTTAAAACTATTCGAATAGCCTCGTCTAGGTTATGGACACGCTCGGATCGCCCGTAAGAACTAGACTACAACATTTAAATTAAAATTTGATGGGTGGTACGAACGGGTTTCGTGCTATTGTTGTGGTGACTATTGGGTTAGTCACTTCTAGGTTGTTTTATCTTTCACTTTTGTTATTAATATCCGCATTGTTATTTCAATCTTAAAAATGAATTGCAAACTTGCCTTCAAACTGTATTACATTATTGCAAATAAAGTTGGCTTTATGCAAATAAAACATATGGCCTCCACTAAACAAGCTTTGCATGTAGCATATGAATAGGTCGCTAGTTCACGTCGAGTCTTGCGGGTACAAAGACAATCTTTGTACTCGTGTGCTTTGCTTAATGTTTTTGTTGCAGAGGAAGAAGGTGAGCCCTGGGGCCTCATACGTGAGTCAGTGTTGCCGTTTCGTGGGCGACTAGACTTGGCGGTCGGTCGGATGCCTTGTGGGTTGGAGGCACACCGATTGGCTTTGTTTATAGCCATCTTATGGCACTTTTGCTTCATTGTCGTTCTTGTTTATTTGTGTATCTTGGCCTGTCGGCCTTTGTCTGTAATAACTCTACTATTTGTTTATCTTCCGTTTGGTAGTGTTGTGTTTGGACTCTATGTGTGGAATGGAGTTGATGTCTAATTTTGTACCGAGGTGTATATCTGCTTTCAGGAAGTATACATATCTCGAGGATCAGTTTATTTGATTTGTGATGCTAGGACCAGGTGGTTGGTTAAGCATTACAAACCAAATAAATTGGGGTCCTCACACCATCCTCAAACCTCTTTTGGACATCCTATTGGACCTCCCCTATAGGTTTTTCAGACCACTCCAGGACCTCTCTCCCGCAGGGGAGGTCCTTGAAGGCGGTTACCCACGTGTGGCTAATGACAACCCACGTGGAGAGAAGGGATTAGCTATTCCATCTAGAGATATAACGATCACCATGAAGGAACGCAACGATTGACTTGAAGGAATGCAAATATTGGCATGAAGAGGCACCACTGCAACAAACTGCCGACGCTTCTAGACTATAAAAGACCCGGCCTATGTGTCTTTGTAATGATCCTGATTTGAGACCCTAATCCACATTTATTCACAATTATTTTTCCTGTAATCAGAGCATACTCTTTGCAATATACATCACTATTTGAGTCCTTTGGCGAATAGACAACAATCCCTTTTTTTCTTTATATCTTTTTGTTTATCCGTTCTGTGACAAGAGTTCTAGACGTCGACATAATTTGATAACATTTTTTGGACCCCCGTTAGGTTAGCACTCCCCAACTATGGTCGTTCTACGGTCTACTGGCTCTGGAATCAAGGTCAGCTAAACTCGCGTTTTATTGCTCAAAAACAAAATACTACACATACCCGCATGGAACTAGGTCTATCTATTTTTTATGCATGCAAATAAATACCTAATCGATTTATGCAGGTGTTGCTTAATTTAATTACTTTATCTTGCTTAAATTATTTTCTAACACTTCAGATAATTAGTATAATTTAATGAGTTTTATCGACGATTAATTTCGTTAAATAGTCTCGGATTAATTTTACACATTTTTCTGCTTTTATTTTCTATCGGTCTAGTCTATGGCTATTTATCCATATGTGACTTATTTAAATTCATTTAGTCCAAAGATTAGACAGTGCCGATATTTATTAATACTGGTGCTCATCTAAATTTATTACTACTAATCCTCCCTAAAAATTTACTATCCTACTCTTTTCCTAATTTTCCTCCCTTTTTCTTAATTTTCCTATCTTTTTACTTAATCCCCACCTAATCTCTATTTTCCCCTTAATCCCTTTTCTTCTCTCTCCTTATCTTCTTGGTTCGACCGAAAGGCCTTAGAGCATCTACAATAGTTTGTTCCTTAGTTTGTTACTAAAAGGAGAGAGAGAGAGAGTATTCAATATAATAAAAAGAAACAAGTCTTCTAATGGATTGTTTCTTGAGCTTGAGTCTAAGACTTTAATTGCTACAAGTGTGCATGATTCTTGATGATCAATAATGAAGTACAACTTTGTGGCCTACATGTTTTAGCTCATTTATCATATCAATAATAAAGTCGGACTGCATAAATGATCGGGTGGATATTTTGCTTTAAGGCAGTGGAACCCACAAAACACGTTTTTAGGTAACAAGTAAGTCTCCAATAGAGTATTTGGTTATTTCTTGTGTCTTGGTATTAACAATTTGATAGTTTCTTCAACTAGAAACAACCTCACCTTTTCTCCTCATCTTCTCTCCTCCACATCACCTAAATACTGATGTGGCAACCCCTTAGTAACAGCTGACGTGGACTGTTGTAGATGCTCTTAGCTTCATCCCCATTTCCTGACTTCACCTCCTGGTTCTCGTTTTCCCCAATCTCTTCCTCCTCCTTCCTCCCCATTCCTCCCCCATTTCTCCTCTGTCTTCCTCTTGGTTCTTTGCCTTGGCCGCGTGAAGCCCATGGCGCCGCCTCCCTCGGCTCCAGGCTAGCCTCCGGTTGCCGCTCCTAGCCCCTGCATCGCCGCTGCCACTCCCAGCTCCTGCACCGCCTCTCCTGCTTAGCTCGGCCTCCCCCTCCTTCGCTCGGTTGTGCTTGGCACCGGCGGTGGCTTGCCTGCGCCCGCACAGCTCGGCCCATCGCACCTCCTTGCGCCACCGACCGCTCATGCTCCTCATCTACTGGGCCTGCCCGCGCGCCGGCATATGTGGCTCGGCTCGGCGCCGCTCCCTGTGCCTCGGTCCACTTGGCTTGGTGCTTGGTGCCAGTTTACTAGGCCACCAGGTTTGGTGGTAAATATTGCCATGGAGGTGGCTTGCTTTTCACCTGAAATGGTTTTCCCAACTTTCCTCCCTTTGTGTTACTTTGGTGTTAAAGCTTACGCTTGATTTCCTTTGTGATTTGTGTTGATTGATTTTTATGCATGCAGAAGGGATGGAGGTGATGGGGCGTGAGCTACTGTCGGTGGTGGCGTTGCCGCCTATGCACTGAATTAACTACTCCCCTTCCTCTCTACTCTCTCTGCCCCCTCCCCTTTGCTCTGTGATGGTTATGTGATGCTATGGTCGATGATATTGTTACTGTGGTGGGTTTTGGCTTGGGCAAAAGTAGAGATGGCAGTGGGGGAGAAAGATGGTGGTTACCTAGCTTGGTCGGTTTTGGGTTAAGGATGACAGTGGTAGTGGTTGTGGTCAACGTGGCGATGCCGGCAGTCTAGTGTGGTCGTCGTGCTCTCCTTGCTCTTGTCGATTTCCTTTGGTTCCCTTGTTGGCTTGGTGTTGTCCTGGTGGTCTTTGCTAGTTCAAAGCCGCCGCCACCGCTGTTCTTGCTCCGTCGTCTTCCCCATCTCCTTTGCTCCCCTTCTCTTTCGCTATCTCTCTGTGGGTTGGTGTGGGGTGTGGCAATGGTGTTGGGAGGCTGGGCCTTGCTTGCTCTTGTGTCGGTAGTGGTGCTTGTGTTTGGTTTGCTTGCACTTGTTGGTAATGGGAGGTGGTGCTGGGCTTGCTCTGGTGGCTTTGTGATGGCAGTGAGCTTGTGCTTGGCTTGCTTTGCTTTGCTATCTGTTGGTTTTGCTCTCTCTCTCGGTTGTGAATGAAATGGGAGCTTGTGAATGAGGGGCTTGGTGAGGCTTTGACTGGGGGTGAGGTGCTTTGTGATGGCTTGCTTTGGCTATGAAGTGAGACAAAGTGCTTATGTGGGGGAGGCTTCAGCTGTGAGATCTTAGCTTAGCCCTGTGCATGGCATTTTTGCCCTTGCTCAATCATCTTGGCTCTCACATGTTACTGTATGGCTGGGTAAAAGCTATGAACCTTTGGTCTAAAGGTGGGTTCTAATACCATTTTTGGATTTTCTACGGTGAAGTTAAGTCGGTATAATGTGGGTGTCGGATTTTAAAATTGCCAGGTGATGAAACCCATTGGAAGTGAGAAAGTGCCAACTAACCTAGGTTGGTCTGGAACCTCGATGATCTTCCCGAAATCTAACGACAATATTCTAATTCTATTATAACACATCTGGTTTTCTATTGTTCTGATGGTTGATGGCGGGTGATGGAACTGTAGGTTGGGTTCGGATGGCCGAGGAATGGTTTTGACGGCTAGCGACATGTGGACAAAGGTGAAGGAAGGGCTTCAGCGACATGCAATGCAAGAGTTTTATTTTATTCTTTTTGTAAAATACTTGGAGTTGTAATTTATATATTCTGATCAAATGTAATTAATTCTTGTGATTAATTCGAAGATTGTATTATTATTTTATTTCATCTTGTAACACATTCTTCTAAATAATCCCGAGATGTAATATTTTACTTTTGCTTGCAAGGGATTTTTGTAATTTATTTGAGAATGAAACATTGTTGTATTATCACTTTTAAATTCATATTGCAATTTTCTGGAGATGGATTCTTGTATTACTTTTATGGATAGTGAAATCTTGGAATTGACTTTGAGTTATAATGATGATGAATTATTCTTGTGGCAAAATTTTACATTGCAAATTCTGTTGTTGAATTCTGATAATATTATTTTATATAAATTTGCTTGGCGATGCACTCAAAACCCGACTAAGCTTATGTTTTGATCTGGTTTAGAAAATTTTAATTTACTGCTAATTATCAATTAACGTTTTTTAAATTAGTTTGAATTTTCTGGGTTCTCACATCCTCCCCCCTTCGAAAAATTGTCCCCGAAATTCGGTTCTCACTTGAACAGGTTGGGGTAGACTTTGCGTAATTCTTCATCGTTCTCCCACGTGGTTTCACTAACGGGGTGATCCTTCCATTGTACTTTGCACGAGCGGCTTGTCTGGTTTCTTAATTGTCGGTCTTCGATTGCTAGGATTCTCACTAGGTGTTCTTCATATGTCCAATCATCCTATAGTGGTATGTTGAGATTAGTTAAGTGCTAAGAAGGCTCTTGTAGGCATTTTCTGAGCTGGGAGACATGGAATACGTTGTGAATCCTTGATAACTGAGCTGGTAATTCCAATTTATATGATAGGGTGCTTTTACGCTCTAGAATCTGAAATGGTCCAACACACCGTGGACTTAGTTTCCCTTTTAATCCGAATCGACGCACCTCGCGAATAGGTGATACCTTCAAATAGACATAATCCCCAACTTTGAATTGGATGTCTCGTCTATGTTGGTCTGCGTAGCTCTTTTGCCTGCTTTGAGCAATCTTGAGACGCACTCTCATTGACTGTATTATCCTTTTGCCTCACGATGTTTGGTTGAACTCCAGGTGAGATATTTGTCATCCATGGACTGATTAATACTTTCTCGATCTAGTGACGGATAACTTTATGTGGTCGACTCTTCGACCACTAGTGGCACGACTATGCACTTTTTTTTATTCGACCACATCGAGGGGCCCAGAGATATATCTCCTATTATGTTAAGAGGGGTAGATCCCATATCCGACCAGTCACATCCCTCCGTATGTTTCATAGCATACCTGAAAGCTTCCTTTATAACTATCCAATTACATAGTGTAATTTCTTTCCATGCGAGATGGCCTTCAATTTTTACTTTTATCCCCCTTATATTTGCTTTTTAGCGTTTAGCAACTCCTAAGTGTGCTATTACACATGTAGGAAACTATACTGATCTCAGTCTAATGATTATACATCATCATTGCTTGAGACCAACTGATGGCACGTAAAATCATAACAATCTCAATAGTGTCTCAAGGTGGGTCAATCCAACGTCATGTTCTCTAACATGTGCTCAAATTATTGATTCGATATCCCCATATCTATGACTGGTAAAATATGATTATCAATCAATACATATATCGATCGATTAGTCAATAGTGTTCCAACCATTGACATTCGACCTATGATACTTTTAGAATGACATCATACAACAAATAAAGAGCTCCACCAATAAATCATATACTTTCTAATATTTATAAATGATAATTCATCCAAGGAACATAATGTAACTCATAAATATAGATGTGATACAATCATCTCCATGATTGGCTCTAGGGCATATCACCTACACTAACAAGATTTGCTGATTTGGGACGACAGATTCAATCGGCACCGGCGTTGGTGGGCGAACAACAACCGATTTGTTTTATCTTTCACAAGTTGGCTTCCGAATTTCTTCGTTGTATGTTGTTTGTTGTTTGCCGGCCAAATGTTGTTGCGATGATGTTGGTGTTAAAGAAATAGAGTCCAGCCTGTACTAGTCGTGCCATCTGGCACGACAAACACTTGGTTCTTTCCTTCTGTTGTAAACCGATCTGTATTATGTTCACTTGACGCACAAGTTGTAAACTCCATGCAAATTCTGTGTATAAATATACATCAAACCCTGAGGGGTTTTTTGCGACAAACAATAAGTTTTTCATGGTATCAGAGCCATTGCTCGATTGCTCAACCTGCCATGTCGACTAGTTTTTCTACAAGCTCTACGTCTTATTCCTCCACAAGCTCCCCTCTAACCTCGATCATGTCCGATGTGACTTCTTCTGCCGGAATGCTTCCTACACCCTCCTTGTCTAAAATGGGTAGAAGCCAAGTATTTGAGCATGTTTACTGGTCATCAAAAGCTACTGGAATGAAAAGATTTTATCTAGCTCCATAGTAATCGATGTTGCCACAATGCACTCTTCAACATGCAAATGCTACACATTAAATGAAGGGTTAATGTTTTGCGCTCTCCCCGACTTGGGTCTTAGCCTCGTCTCATTCTCAAGTGATGTACCTAGTACCTACTCTGCTCCTACCACACCACACCACACACTAGTCACACCACTGCCTTGCCTAACATGGCTGTGCCTCCATCCCACAAGGACATGACTTACCTGTGCAGACCTAGCTCATCCCCCCAAAACTTCCGCCACACCAGACACCATGATTCCAAATCGGAATAGAACATTTGAAAGCGCAACAGATTAACTGCAAGCTCAAAAACACCCAAACAAATTTTGAACTAGATCTAACCCCATAGATTAACCTCAAATCGCAATAAATCAAGCTATAAATCACACAAATCTACCAACCACACAAAAAAAAACAAATAACAAGCTTTCTCGAAGGATCAACCAAAAAACTAGATGGAAATAGAAGAAAACTTGCCTTGGAATCAAAGGAGTAGCAGCAACGAACGGGAATCGAAGGAGTGGTAGAAACGAATGAAACAAGCTCGGCCTCAACTCCGATGCCGTAAAGCGCTTTATGTTGCCTAAGAAAACGCCGGTCGTCGACTCTATTATCCTTCTCCCTTTCCCCGGCTATCTTCTCCCTCTCGTTCTCTCCACTCGAACACGGAAGGAGACAAAGTAAAGGAGACAAATATTTGTCCTAATGGACGGGTTTGGGATTTAACGAATCGAATTTACAAAACCGTCACCCAGTAAGCCAGGCGGGCCCGTTAAGTCGGGAAGATGGAGGACAGATCACAAAGCACCATGAAACGACCAAGAAATCGACTGCGGTTTCAGCAAAAAGTAGTCCACTGCGAACACTAGCAAAAGCGAAAGGAATATATAGCAACTGATCATGGAGACGGTCATGGCTAGCCTCTAACTCCCCACGAACTCACACCTCACGCACATCTCTCTCTAGGGGTGTCAATCGAATTTGAATTATCCGTTTTATCTAGCATCCGAAATTGGTTTGTAGCAAATATGGTTTATATTGTTTCATCTGATTAACAATTTCTCTCGCATTCGTATTCGTATTCGCATAAAAAAATATGGATACAAATATGGTATGGACTTTTGCTATCCGAAATATTATTTTATCTGAGCTATTTATATTCGTATTCGAATTCGATAAAACAATATGTATATTTTATTGCAGTATGACTAATTAGTTGATGTGTATTTTTAGTTTAATATAAATTTATGTTTTTGGTAAATATATAAATTAGAATGATTACGTGTGCTATGTACGAGGATAAAGTTTCATAAATATATTGCAATTACGTAAGTTATGAGGATATCCGATTCCGACCGAATTGAGTAGGTATTCAATTCATATTTGTATTTATTACAACATTCGATTTGTATTCAATAATATTTGAATTTGAATTTATATTCATTTAAAAAATACTAATATGAATGATACTTTTCGATTCGTATTTGTCGTTTTTGACAGCCAGTCTCTCTCTATCTCCCTGTCACTACCGGCGTCACATCTGCGCATGTAGTTGGTTACTTCGTTGCAGGGTGGTTAATTACTTCTCGATCGACGCAATTCCTCGATTTAGGGCCTGTTTGGTATGGCTCCGCTCCATGTTTTTGCAGCTCCAACTCCAGTTTCACTCTTGGATCCATTCCCCTGAGAAGTTGGAGCAGTTTGAGTTGGTGTTTGGTTAGGAAGCTAACTCCCACTCCATGAATGAGAATGATCCATGTAAAAGGACTAGAGTAACCTTAGTTTTGTGACTTATATATTTCTCAGATTTTTTTTACTATTTACGTGGTATTTGGGCTGACTAACACAAGATTAACAGGCGGATTTGCAAAGCCGTTAGATCAAACTACCGTCCATCAGCATGAGGTGTACATGAGTTATGCATGTGCATGTGTAAACTATTGTCCCAACTGATGCATGCATCCGAATGGGTTGACACAAATTGAAGAAACTGTATTGTACAACCCTAGCCGGGTGATTGTCAATGAGTAAACCGAA
Organism: Ampelocalamus luodianensis; assembly: GCA_036346255.1. Lineage (NCBI taxonomy): Eukaryota > Viridiplantae > Streptophyta > Magnoliopsida > Poales > Poaceae > Ampelocalamus > Ampelocalamus luodianensis. The sequence goes on from CM070627.1 coordinate 2,204,272, forward strand.
AATGTTAAGCTACAAGTGTTATCATGGTCATCTTTTGTGCTACAAGATTCATGCTTCTTAGGCGAGAGAGAATCATGCATGTGCATGTGAGGTTCAAAAAATAATTCATGTATTTGAGAGAATAGGAAAGACCTTTGGAAACTGAGTTAACACCAAGATTAACATCTAATTGCATAAATATAAACTAGTTGAGACAGGGTTCTCAGTCCATAAACTCAAACATATGAAGGAAATAACAAAGGTTCCAATTCGATGAGTTTCATAACAAAAGTCCATAACAAAGACTAACATATGTCTTCGATAGAAAATCAATGAGAGGTCACATTATCACAACAGACGACACTGACAAGGGTTACAATGATATATAACCGTAAAGCACTAACCCAAACAAGCTCTCCAGCATCTCCTGAATCATGTTCTGAAAATTAAAACATGCCCTGAACCTGAACTAGTCAATGAACACCTCAAGATGCATACTCTTAAGTTGTATGAATCAAGAAAATTTTTCCGTGACAAGATGATAAGTTTATATGAGAGTACGAATGTTCCGCCCGCTAACCACACTACACCGAAAGAGCTCTGCCTGGATCACTAAGCTTGGGGCTTCTCCTCGGCTTTCTTTGGCTGCAAAGCAAGCAGATAGCAAGCTTGAAAAGAACAATTGACTCAACAATGAAAACTGGCAAAGTACTAAAGAAGAGTTCCCCTGTGCTTTCCCAGTCATCTCTACATGCCATGTTCCCTAATGCTTTTACTAACATTTTAACCAGACACGACTTACAAAGATGCAACTCAAGCCATGTAACTTGCACTGAGAATTCAATCCTAAACTTGAGCATAAAGACAGTACAATAGGATATCCAACCAGATGTATTGCAGGGTATCAAAAGCTATAAACCTCATATAGTATTTATTTTTCACAAGTAATCAATCAATTCAATACGACCTCTTATTTTTCACAAGTAATCAATCAGTTCATGACAGAAATTCAGAGTATCTCTTAAGTCCTCACTCCTCAATAATCATCTCAAAGTACACAAAATGAGCTACTAACAGGTACCACAGTAATGGTCTCCACTTGCTACACACAACACCACCCTAAGAATTCACGCCTCAAGAACTACATCCTCCCCGCACCACCATGGTAGTGATTTCATCATTCATGAACCATTAATTCAGTAGATGCCATGTTAAATCATGGTTCCAATTAACCATCTTTGATATACAATGATCAACAAACACTAATGTACAAACAAACAGCTCGGTTAGCATGCATTTCCTTCACTGAGGATTGATTGACACACAAAAACCTCTCGGTGAAGGATTAAAAGTGTCACACACTGATGCATCAGTTCGGCAGTCTCTGTGAAGGCTCCAGCATTAATTTGCCGAGGGTGGACCTCCGTTTCACAGGACATCACAACAATCACAACGGAGGGTGGACATCACAGGGCTTACCTTGAAGATGCCGAGGGTGGACCACCGTTGCGGAGGAAGATGCCGAGGGCTGGGGGAGGAAGATGCCGAGGGCCGGGGGAGGAGGAGCCGCCGAGGGAGGAAGAGCTGCCGAGGGCCGGGCTGCGAACGGGTGAGAGAGGCGAAGGGGTTGGGGCGGCGAAGGGGCTGGGCCGGCGAAGGGGAGAGGGAGGCGGAGGGGCCGGGGCCGGCGAAGGGGAGAGGGAGGCGAAGAGGCTGGGGGCAGCGAAGGGCCTGGGGGCGGCGAACGGGAGAGGGACGCGGAGGGGCTGGGGGCGGCGAAGCGGCTAGGGGGCGGCGAACGGGAGAGGGAGCGAAGGGGTGCTGCGAACGGGAGAGGGAGCGAAGGGTTTGGGGGGATTGGGGGCTGCGGCCTGGGGTATATCAGTGGCAATTTGCGGGTAAATACTTCTAACTTCAATGGGTATTTTGTTTTGTTGCTCCGTAGCTCCCCACTTGAAGTAAGGTTTCACCTGCTCCCAAAATTTATACTACAGGCTGCTCTGCTTCTGGTTGCTCCAACTCTAAAAACTTTGTGGAGCAACCCCGTTTGACACAGCTCCAACTACTCCAACTACGAAACTAGGAGTTGAAGCTGTACCAAACAGCCCCTTAATCCCTGATTTCTTGATGCATTGCTCGCAACTGATCGAGGAGAACAATTTTGGGGGAGCTGATCTGTGAGCAATAATCGATCAATGGCGCATTGCGTGCAGTGCTGCTGCTGGCTCCTGGTGCTGACGCTCCTCGCGCTCGCCGTCATGGCCGCAGTCGTGTTCGTCCGCAACAGGAACCGCGGCCAGGTCTTCCCCATGTCAGGAACGCATGGCACTTGTACTTTTGGTCCCTCGTGTCAGAATTCTTGTTTGTGTCATTTCTTGTACTTGACATAATCCAAGCCTTACGCGTACCAATGGAAAAACAATTTAGCACTATTGGGATGGTCCCACATTAATATGTTGTGAGAGAAGATAAAACACGATTTATAAGTACGAAGATGTAACTAACTGTTAGGCCAGTCTTTTGGGGGAGATAATCCAAGACCTCTTTATTGTTGTTATGTAGTTAGGCTTACGGATTAACGACCCAAACACCTGGGTCGGGATGCTCGTTTAGAGGCCCAGGATCGGACGCTGCTTTAGTGGTTCGATGGCGTTGCGTAACAATTGATATCAGAGCCCAGGTATTCCGGATACATCTCAGGCCTCACAGTTGTTAGGGAGCACACCCGATGTGTGAGGGGGGATAAATCCCATATTAAATGTGGGAGAAGACAGAACACGATTTATAAGAGTGAGAGTGTACTCACTTATCAGACTAGTCTTTTAGGAGACATGACCCAAGATCCCTTTGTTGTTGCTCTGTAGTTGAGCTTGTGGATCAGTGACCCAATGATCTGGAACCGGAACGCTGGTTTAGTGGGCCATAATCGAACGCTAGTTTAGTGGTCCGATAACGCAGCGCAACCCGCGATGAACACAAACTAGCAAAAATGCAAAATTCAGGTTTGCGTGCCATGATATTTCTCCTAGCTATTTTCAGTGCCCATGCATGCATCTGTTCACTGAATCGATTTCTGAAAGCTGGTATGATCTTCTGATCACTGATCATCATCGGGTAGGTGACCCTGAAGTAGACCACAAGTACTGGGAGCGGCCGGAGACGATGGCCGAGAAGAGGCCTCTCACCAAGATCATCACCAAATCCCCCGGAAGCGACGTGGCGGCCGAGACCGAAGCCGCCATGGCCGCGGGCCCGCGGCGTCCCTGGTCTACAAGCAGATCAACCAGACGTACTAGTCGTCCCTCCTGGACCACGCCGAGAGGCCCTTCGCCTTCGCCGACAAGTACAGGGGCTCCTACACGCGGACCTTCCCGGAGCTCAGCGAGTACTACGACTCCACCATGTACCAGGACGAGCTCCTGTGGGCGGCGAGCTGGCTCTACCACGCCACTGGGAACCAGAGTTACCTGAGATACGCCACCGGCAAGAACGGCAAGGAGTTCGCCGACCTCGGGCTCGGGAACCCCAGGTACCTCAGCTGGGACGACAAAAGCGCGGGAACCCAGGTACTGACAATGATACGATCAGACTTCGAGATCGTTGGAGCTTGGCAGTTTGTTCTGAGCTGTTGTATCTGAAGTGAATTTTTGTGACATTTCCTTGAATTGTAGGTTCTTTTGTCAAGGGTAAGCTTCTTTGCCTCACAAGGATCTCATGCTGGACAAGGCAATGGCCTTAAGTTGTACAAGCAGACTGCTGATGCCGTCATGTGTATTCTTCTACCGGACTCGGACACTGCTGCTTTCAGAACAGAAGGTAAATTCATATATCATACAAATTTATTTACAGCACAAATCATTCATCGTGACCTTTGATTCACCATTTGTAGCTGGAATGATCAAAGATACCAATGCAGTGAATATTCACATGACTTGCAATGATTTCAGGGGGGGTTGCTGTAAGTAGCCGAGTGGAGCTCACTTCAGCACCCCGTGGCCTCCGCCTTCCTCGCCGCCGTTTACAACGACTACGGGGTTGTTTGCTTCGAAGCCTAATACTTGTTTGTCTGGCAGGAACGCTGCCGGGAGTCTGCCGGCACCGTGTTTGGTTGGAGACCTAGGGGTTGTTTGCTTCGAAGCCTGATACTTGTTTGCCTGGCAGGAGCGCTGCCGGGAGTCTACTGGCACCGCGTTTGGTTGGAGACCTAGCATTTCTGCTTGGCGAGAGCTCCCGGTGATGCTGCCTGGCGCCAGGCCCTCGAAATGGACGCCTGGCTGCTAATGGAGCTGCCTGGTTCTCCCGATCTCACAGGGGACCTCCTGCCTGCTAGCCTCAAACACTGCCTGCCTCTTGAACCTACTTAGGCACAGATCCAGGACATCAACCAAACACTACATTGGATTTCACATATGCCTGATCAAGCAATTTGGCAAACAAGACCAGGCAACTCACAGGCAGGTATAAAACCCAGACAACTTATCCAGGGCACCAACCAAACATGCCCCCAGGGGCGGTCCCAGCTATCGGGCGAGGCTGGGCGGCCGCCCCAGGTAGCTAGCACCGGCAGACACCCCCTCCCTCCCGAACACCGGCGGTCCGCAATCCCTTGTGTCGTTGCCTTCCTGGATGAAGAGTTGAAGACGAACTGACGAGTGACGAAGTGCCCTCAGGTCTCAGCTCTCTAGAGTCCAGACGCCAGGCCAGGCCACAGCCCAAGGCCGGCAGGCCACCCAGCTAAGCAAGCCCAACACCAAACCTCACTGAATCACTAGCTCTATCTCTGTGGACTGTGTTCTGTGGCTCACTTCGTCTTCGTTCCCCAACACCAGTTCCCCCAATTTCCAAATCCTTGAACCCTAGGCGGCGGCGGCGTGGCGCGGCAGCAGCAGGCAGGGCGGAATGCAAGCGGGCGCGGCGTGAAGCGCGGCGCGCGAGCAGCATCGGGTGGGGTGACGAGCGGCGGCAATGACGGAGGTCACAGAGTGAGGGCGGTTCACGGCTCTGCTCCCAGCCCCGGGCGTCGCTACACCAGTCGACGCTACCGTGGCCCATGGTCAGAGTGGCGTGGTACTTCGTTGGTGGCTTGGTGCTGTCTTCTTCCAGAGAGGTGGCCGGAGAGGACGAGCTGCGCCGGTGCAAGAAAGGTAGGGACGAACTGATGAAGAGGAAGAGGAGATCGATGAGGAGAGATCAGCCGATCAGAATTGCAGGTAAGTTTGGGATTTTAACCTTGGTCCAACTATGCTCAATACCTGTTGAATTTCTCATTGATTATCGCATTCACATGCATGATTAATTAGATCTGCAAAGGGAATGATTGAATTAGGTTTCAAAGTGTTAGAAAGATCCCTTCTGCATATCGTGCGTGTGAACATTAGGACTTGGCGGTAGCATTGTCAAAATTTAATTGTAGGTACTTGCATCGAGCCATCAAGCGAGGACCATGCGACCAAACCCTAGCGGTGCACAGTGAGACGGTGTCCGGCGAGGAAGCGCCACCGCCATACCTATGATTTAATCCTGGGTCCGCCACTGCATGCCCCTAGCATTTTTGCCAGGCGAGAGCTCCCAGTGATGATGCATGGCGCCAGGCCCTCGAAATGGACGCCTGGCTGCTAATGGAGCTGCCTGGTTCTCCCAATCTCACAGGGGACTTTCTGCCTGCTAGCCCCAAACACTGCCTGCCTCTTGAACCTACTCAGGCACAGATCCAGGGCATCAATCAAACACTACATTGGATCATATATGTCTGGTCAGACAATTGGCACACAAGATCAGGCAACTCACAGGCAGGCATAAAACCCAAACAACTTATCTAGGGCACCAACCAAACATACCCTACATGCTGACATTGGGGAAGACGGAGCAGAGCTGCAGCGGACAGAGCTTCACAGCCGCCGACCTGCGCAAATTCGCCAAGTCCCAGGTGTTGTATCATGGAAGAGTTCGGAGATCTGTATATGATAACTTGGTCACTAACAAGAGTAATCATTAGGAACTATGCTTGGTTGCTAGTTAATTTGCTGTTGACAATGTGATCTTTAAACTTGTAAATTATCTCAGCAGTCAGGTCTCTCGATCTGTTACATATCAAAACGAGAATTTACTTGCTTACAAAAAAGAGAAAAAAAAAACTAAACACAGAGCTGCACAGTAAGCAAATTATTCGGGAATTCAGGATGCAGTGGTACTTACATCCACAGTCGCCAGCAAAAGACCGAAACTTTAACTCCAAAGTGCGCAGTGCAATGCATTCCTCGATCCATCGTAATTATCATACAAGCTCATCACAGCAATAAGCAATATCATCCTGTTTCTTGGTTCATTCCTTACCCGCTACACTGCCTAGAAATCTAGAGTACTCAACATTCAGCAAGAACAGGTCGACGACGCTCTCACGGCGAGCCGGTGAAGACGGCGGTGGGCGGCAGCGGCGGCGCGTCGAGCTGGTAGAGCCCGAGCGAGGGCCCGACGAAGCGGAACAGGACCCAGCCGCCGACCATGATGAAGATGGAGGCGTAGGCGAACTTGTTGAGCCAGAAGAGCATCCCCTTCTCCCCGACGTACAGCTCCCCGGCCTTCTCGGCCAGGCTCATCTCCTCCCACTCCTTCCTTCCCCTCCTCGGCGCCGCCGCCGCAGCACTCTTCTTCGCCTTCACCTCCTCCGGCGGCGTAGACACCTCCTGGACGCGGCGGGCCTGGTTCCTTGCCCGGAGGCGGTTCTTGACGCTGGTGGGCTTGGAGTTGGAGGGAGGCGTAGAGGGTGGGGCGGGTTGGGTGTCCGTGGAGGGCTCGGACGTAGCCGGGGAGGGATCGCCGGAGCTTCCATTAGATGCGGCGTTGGGGGCGTAGCAGCGGCGGTGGCGGACGTGGAGGAGGAGGGGATTGGAAGGGCGGTGGAGGAGGAGAGGGAGTGGAGAGGGGAGGAGGAGGTGCTTCATGGCGTGCCCGGAATCGGATGCCGGATGGTCTCTGCTCTCTTGGCGCCGTTTTGCTGATGACGTTTGGGTGGCTGCGGATTTTAGGGACGGGATGATCCACTGCGAGACCTGTGGATCGTTCGATCGTGGTTTTAACGGTTCAGATTAAATCGCTGATGGAAAATAGAAAGGGAATATCTCTTTATTTCTATTTTAGCTAAATCTCATCGTTTCTTTCTTGTGTCTGATCTCACTTGCCAATGCAAATTGTGCGAAGTTCAGAAGCAAAAAAGAACTCTCCCTGAAGGCTCTGAATGTTGAACCATTTTGCATACATGAAGTGCGAAAAATCGCATGTTTTGAATCTAAACCACGTTACCTTCACCATGATTCTAGTTTTAAGCAAGCAACGACGATCACATAAACCTAAGAGCTACTTTGAGGTTAGTTTCGAAGAACGCAAGCAGGATGAGAATAAATTATGTACCAGGCACTCAAAACTTAAAACTATGATTCTTTATTAATACAAGGGACTGTCTATTCATACGTTGTCTGAAATTTTATTAAGTTTAAGTCACTTGTTGTGATCATTGGATCAATATCTAATCATATGATATCCATTGAATCAATATCTAATCATATGACACATCAATCTCTACACAAATTCAATGATCACAATTGTTGTGATTTAAACTTAAGAAAATTTCAGACAACTTAAAACTAACAAATTCTTTAATACAATAGGCATCCATCCTGTATTGTAATCAGATCCCACCCAGAACAAGGCCCATTAAACTCCATATCCAGGGGATGGGATCCCGTAATCGAATCCCCTGTAATCAGATCCCATACCAGGCACTGATCATCTAATGAGTATGATCTGATGATTTTTTTTAATGTACTAGTTCAATACCCGTGCGTTGCTACGAAAAAACAAAACAAATTCAAGGCAACCAATGAGCTGAACAAACAAAAGAGCACCGACTTAGCATACAATATATCACATTGATGGTGTTTGATACATGCCCTCACAATTTAATTGCAAACGAAGTAGAAAATTTTGATTAGCTCACTTCCAAATATATCTCACTTCCTGATGTAGTTAGCACAAATATAACCCACTTCTAACTGATTACAATTTTCCTTTGCTATAAAACGGACTCCAACTCAAATGCTAGTCAATTAAAATGATCAGTTTGATTCCCGGTCGAGGGAGAGCACGACGCGCATGTGGGATTTGGGGTTGGAGCGGACATAGTAGGTGAGACCGTGGGCGAGGCGGCCGTAGGCGACGCCGACGGGCTCCATGGCCACGGTCACCAACTTCAGCAACCGGAACCCGACCCCGCGCCGCCCCTGCGCCAACGTCGGCCGGCGCCTTCGTCGCTGGGGGGAAGCAGATCCATCCGCTGCTGCTGCTGCGCGGCACGAGAGAGAGGCACTGGGGGTGTGACGGGACCGGATAGGGCGAGTCGAGTCAGGGTCGGCATGGTTGCGCGAGCGGATGCGAGCCGATACATGACAACTTGGCAGTGCGGTGACATCGGATGGGCATGCAGGGGAATCAGCGGCGCGGCCACCCAGAGAGAAGGGGAGGGCACGTGTAGCGATGGCGGTGGCGCGGGTGTAGGCGCGGGCGATTGGGGCTGCAGCGGTGGCATGGGATGCCAAGAGGGGCGATGGTGGCACGGGGCTAGCGAGAAGGGAGATGGAGGCGGGCGAGGGGCAAGGGCGGCGCAGAGGGGTGAGGGCGGCTCGGTGGAGGACGGGGAGCGGCCCGGAGGTTTGAGGGGGGACGGCGGCGACAGTGGGAGGCGGGCGGTGCGGGTGGGGATCGTGAGGGAGAGAGAGGAAAGGGCCGGAGGGCGGAGTGGAATGTCGTGGGCGCAGGCAGTTGCTAGCAGCGCGGCAGATCTGGGCCCTCGGTTAATCGTTGATCGGACGGACGCCGAAGAGAGTTGGAGGACGGACGACCGCAAACTCCTTTTAAGTAGTAGAGAGAAGTAGGGTAGATAAGTTCCTATAGATGTCAAAATAGGGCCTATTTCACATGGAATCTATATTTTTTCTACCCATACATGTGTTATTCAAACCCCCTTCATTGAACTAAAGGTTAAGTATTTCGTAACAAACTTTATATATATATTTAATGATAAAACTGTTAATGGTTAGAATTGATGGTAATTACCCGATTTTCTAGTAGGACTTGCCGCTTGGTCTTCCAATCTTCTTCGGCTGTAAAAAAAAAGGATCAGAGCAAGATAACATCATACCAAACAGAATAACTAACAGCAAGAAAAAGAAGAGCATATTCACAGTACCTGGAGACTTCGCATACTTAGTGGCAGTACAGATTATCCACAGCGAGCGCGCAGCACGCGTCCGGTAGAGCTTTGCAGCATCTATTGTACGCCAAGAATGACCAGATGTGAAGTCTGAGCAGGAGGATATCCTTGAAGAGCAAGTAAGGTTGGTGTTCACTATGGAGCTAGCTGCGAGCATTGTGGTCGTGAGAAAAAGAGCAAAAACTTTGGAGGACTCAATAAAATTAGAAGAGGGCTTGGCTCCTAACTCCTAAGGTCGCATCTGTTTCTTGGAGTCTCGAAGGAGTTTTTGGATGTGGAAATGTCCAAAGGACCCAATGGTTTTGGATGGGATGTGCCTGCATATCTGAACTGGTGGAGGTTGAGCAGGTAGTGAGATTGACAATCTAGATTGTGGACATGCAGCTTGGCCTGACCCCACAACACCAACAATTTTAAAAAAAATACTTACCACTGCATTTCTCTTCCCATGACATAGTTTCTGGTGTTTGACTCATAAAAATTTCTAGCTTTTTCTGAATGTGCAAAATAAATTAAAAGAAAAGGATACAACATCATTTCTGTAAAATTGAACTTCATTATTGGTACTCACCAGTTACCAACTACAAATAGGAATACTAAGATGCCCAAACAGACTGCTTGCTGAAAATCAAATCGATAACTAAACAAGAGTACAGCAAAAGCCAGAAAATGGAGCCCCTTAAGATCACTTAGACCTCTCAAGTCTCAATTCAGAACACAAACAGACGATTATGAATTATTCACTGGAGAGCAAATATGGAACCCATTTCACAGTACTAACTTATAGTGAATAGTAATTCCCTATGCATGAGGGGTACTAAGCTCATGAGTTAAGATACAAGCATATACAACTATGCATACTTCAGAAGGCAAATGGGCATGCTAACGAGAACAGACCTTATGCTGCGTTTCTTGGTTAGGCACTTGCAACCTATGAGCATTGCCTATTCCTAAGTGAGGAATATCACCATCTCCACCTATCTCATTGGATGTGTCAACAATCATCACCCGCTTCTTATAATCGTCTGCTAGCATGCGGGCAACTTCTCTGCAAGACAAGACAACAACTTGATGCTGTAGTTGCTACACATATTTAACCATCACACAAGACCACAATTAACACCTAAATGCTCTAAAAAAATTAACACCTGAATGGAGGCACATCGATCTAAGCCTACCTTATGACAGTTGTCTTCCCCACTCCCAGTGGACCGATGAGGAGCAATGATCCACCATCCTTCACCAAATCCTGAAGCAAATTAGCACTTCCAGTCACAGCCCGCCCAACACGGCAAGTGAGCCCTACGATGACGCCCTTCTAGTTCCTAATCGCACTTATCCGGTGCAGCGTCACGCTAATTCCAACACGATTGTCCGCTCCAAAGTCCCCAACCTAAGCAAATGAGCTAAATTGGGTTCGTCTCGATCATAAGGCAGGCAGGCAGCAGCAATGTATCATGGTGTCAGAGATTAAGAGTAGTAGTGTGAGCTGGACCTGGGATCTGGCGTGGAGGAGGTCGTCGAAGGAGATGGGGCAGTGGGAGAGGAGGAAGTCACCGCAGGGGAAGCGGGCGAGCGGGGGACGGCCGAGGTCCATGACCACCTCCAGTCCTCCACCAGCGCGGGGGAGCTCCGGGTAGCCCTCCACCAGACGCATCAGCTCCTCGGGAAGCAACTCCAGAAGCCGCTTCCAGCTCCTCCTCGAACCCCTCTGGCCAGACAGCCCTGCCCTATGTGGCGCGCAGGGGAGAAGCAGGCGTCCGTACCGTGCAGGCCGTCCATGGAGACGGCGGCCAGGTCGGATTGGGCTCAGGCACCAATCGGGAGGAGCCTGCTCCCTCGCCTGGTGGTCGCCCCTCGGCTCGGCCCTCCTCTCCTCGCCTCCTCCCGTCCTCCTCTCCTCCTTCTCGGGATGGAGGTGGCTCCCGCCTCCCGGCCTCCCTCCTCGGCAGACGGGCTTTGGCTCGGGCCTCGACGCCCGTGCGCGGCGCGGTGCAGCGCGGACGAGGGTAGGGGAGGAAGAGAGCAGGCGGTGGTGAGGAGGTGGGCGACGCGCTCGAGGCGACGGTTGGAGGGGTTGAGCCGGGCGGAGGTTTGTGCGAGGGGAACGGGGAGCGCAGAAAATGTGAGGCGAAAGCCGGTTTTAGTCGTACGTGGTAACATGGGTAGCGAACCGCTCACAGTCGAGAAAGATCAATGGCTCACGTCACAGAGTATTGATCCAATGGCTCACATCGCACAGAGGACGGACGACCGTCACCAACTCTAATATTTAAGTAGTAGAGATAATCACTGTAGTGATTGGTTCTCAAGTTTTGATCAGGCACTAATTCGTTGGACACTGTATGTAATACCGTCCCCTTTTGGAACCAAACAAAGTAGGTAAAGCATCCATTCCCCACCAAAACCCTTTACAATGCCATCTCCATTACCTTTACGTTACCAAACCTTGAGCCAAACACCGCCTATGTGTCTGTCTATTCGATTCAAATAGCTGTGATGCAAAACGGCAGAATTTCGGGGGTGATTGATGTGAGCTTATGCTAGGCTGGATTGGTACCTTCCATACTGAAAGATTCAATACAGATAATCTACAATGCATAGTATTAGAAAGCGATCTTTATCATCTAATAAAGAGAAAACAAAGGTCGAGATCAATAGTTACAATGTTTTTTTGTTACAGTGAAATTTGCTGCAGTAAATATTTTACTGTTAGCACTGTCCCACTGCAGAGCACTATTTACGCACATGTAAACACTGTTTACACCCTGACCGTAACGGTAATACAGATGATCCGAACCCCTTCTTACCTCCATGCATGTTCATCCTCCGAAGTCCGGAGACATTTTCGAGTCAACAGAATCCCCGTACGTCTTTCTTCAAGCTTGGGTAATATTTTTGATGTTACACAAACAAACCACAGAATAGTGTTGCTAATGGAATTTCCATTATCCCTTTGCACCAAATACTTCGAATATATATCATGGTCTTGTCTGAGGCGAAGGAATTTAGGAGTAGCATTGTTTCCTAGCATGTTCCATACACGCCTTTTGCTTGGAAGAAGAATTCATCTGTAATTTGCATTGCTCAAATAACTAGTAGCTCTTTTTTTGTTCGCTCCCGGGAATACGGGGTGTAAATTTTTTTTTTTTGAGGTTGATGTTTGATCATCTGATGCGCAGCGTTGGATGAAGATCGGACGGACAAGAGCGGTGGTACCCCACCTCATTGGAGATCCAGGGCGAATCTAGTGGCGGATCTAGGATATACATGATTGATATTTGAAGTTATAAAAATATTGCTCAAGGTAAAACATAAAGGTTCACAATAGCAAAATACAAAGTACAAATTGTTCGTACTAGAGAAAATATATTAAATAATTTAGAGAAATTACAAAATAAACAAGAAAATTTGCAATCTAATTCTATCCCACAAAGATTTTAAATATAAAGATTTCCTCTTCATTTTTTAATGCTATACGGTTTGCATTTCAAAAGACACAATTCACCTATTACAAATTAACACTAGAACAACACTAGAAATTTGAGATTTAGGAATTGAATGATTGATTGAGAGTGAGATGTACCTGTGTCGTTGTCGTTGGATGCTCAACTGCTGCCTGCTCTATGTTTGCCACTCACTGACCCGCCGGACGCCGCCGTGCCCTCCATGTTTGGCTAGCCGCTTGCCCCACTGGTCGCCGCCGTGAGCTCCCTGCCTCGCAGCCGCTGTGCCCTCCATTCCCGCATCGCTTGCTGGCTCGCCATGGGCCCTTGCTGAGCGCCTCCCTATGCTACCGCTTGAACATAGAGAGAGGGAGAGAGAGAATGAGTTAGTCAACTTGGGGTACTTGTCTGTCGGTTGTTGCTGTTGGCTACTTGGGCTGTTGGGAACCTGGGTTGTGCGTAGGGGAGTATTGAGTTGGAAAGGGAGGTTGTAGGATGGGCTGAAATTAACTGTGGGTTGAAATACAACATATTGAGCCCAATATTAGTATATATGGCTAATACACCTACTATATATTGGATTTTTTGCCAAAATTTTTGAGTGTACATGTGTTCAGCTATGTCCCAATGTAGATCCACCCCTGGCAAATCCAACAAGGAGGAACGAAGGTACTAACCCGTAAAGCGAAAGCATAGCCGGGCCTTTTTTGTTCTTTTTATTCTTTATCTTTTTATAGTTTCTCCTTTTATTTTCTTGCCCTCTTAAAATTTATTGTTTGTATCTATGTAATTGATTTCACTTTTGGAACTTTGTTTGAGTACTAGTTAGACTTGTTAAACTGCTACAATATAGTTGCATTTTGAACATGTATCTTTGGTTGATCAATGTTATACCTGCGCTGTATATGATCTCTGTTTTTAGGCAATGCTTGACTAAATATTTGTTACCATATTCGATTCGATCTTTTACGATCAATATTATGTTATGTGATAGTGTGATAATTATGTGTGTACTCATGTTGAATAGTTGAAGCGATGACTTTAATAGTTCAACATATATTCCGTTATGTATACTCGCCGTTAATATTATCCGTTTCCGACTCGAATCCGCAATGTATTTATTCCAACGGTACCGTATTCGAAACTCCTAATTTGTATTCGTATCACGACTATATCCGGCTCTGAATATGAAAAAAAAAAATACGGTAGAAGTAATATCCGTGAGAACCCTTTGCACCTTAGTAATCCGCAAAGCGAAGACATAAGCAAACGCAAACAAAACGTAAGCCAAAACAAGAGCACCGTGTCGATCCCTCTCGATCTGCGCCCGGTGAATCCAGTCCCCGCCGCATCCGCATTGGTCCCCCTCGCGCCGTCCCCATTGATCCGGCCGTTGTGGGGTTTGGTTTGGCCCTCGAGGATTCTTTTTGTTTGGATTTTCTTTCCCCTGTGGGGTTCGATTTCTGGTGTGGTTGTTGCGGAGGAGGAGGAGGAGATGGATTTGGCATCGGTCAACGAGGAGCTCGCCGAGATCGACGGACAGATCAGCGATATCTTCCGCACATTGCAGTATGCTCGAATAATTTGTCCTTTTTTTCCTGTTTGAATTTGGATGTGTTACGCGAGAATGCTCGGTAGATCTCCTCTTTTTTTTTTTTGCTGTGATTTCGCGTGTGGAATACAAGTTCGGAGAACAAATTGATGACCTGTAGAAAAACATTCTTTGAGGTCTCCGCGCTTGTATTTCTTATCTCCACATAAATAATAGCATAATGTGACTAAGAAACGGGGGCTGAATTAATTGATTGATGATTTGTATGCAGAAATGGGTTCCAGAAACTGGACAAGATCAAGGATGCCAACCGCCGGAGCAGGCAGCTCGAAGAGCTTACGGATAAGATGCGAGATTGCAAAAGGTTATTCATTCTTCTTTTCTTTCTATATCATATAGCGTAGGAACACATCCTTCATAAAACAGAGCGTTTGAAATATGATGAACACGAATGCGGCACTTGGCAAGAGTAGAGATAGTGACCCTGTTTGGCTCATGTTAACTTAATTGTTTGATATTGCAATCATTTCATTATCTTATACTAAACACACTGCAGTGCATACTACCTGCAATTTCTGCTTTTGGAATCTTAGTAATGTGACCAAGAAGTAGTTCATAGGACAGACAGATAGCTGGTTACTTAGTTTTGAATTTTTGATGTTGTATGGGTAGCTTCATAACAGCAGGCATTTTGCTCTCTTTTTGTGGTTTTCTAGACTTATCAAAGACTTTGAACGAGTTGTCAAAGAGGAGGCAGGCCGTACTGACCCTGAGACCGCTATAATGCTGCATGATAGAAAGCAGTCAACGGTACCATTGCAGAAACTTGTTCCAGGATATTAGATTTCATTTTTACAGCCTTCCTGTTCTGATTCCATAACTTCCACCAAACTCGACTTTGTCATGTTTTGCAGATCAAAGAATTAAACTCGTACGTAGCTCTCAAGAAACAGTGAGTTTCTACCTATCTAGTAATATCATAGGATCATAGTATGTTCAACTTATGTATATGCACCCATAAAGGGTTGCCCTTGTATCACTAGCTTCTACATCATGATAATCTTATAGACTATGGAATATGTTTCCTCTAATTTTAGTTAACATTTCATATTTTCATGGTTACTTACATGCAAAGATCATTTGGATTGCAGGCATGCAAGTGAAAATAAGCGAGTCGATCTTTTTGATGGTCCAAGTGTTGAAGATGGTTTTGGTGAAGAAAATGTGCTGCTAGCATCAAGTAAGTAGCAATGTTACAGCCCCTAAGTGCACCAGTGATATCTTATAATTTCTTCCAGGTTCAAAGGCTAAGAATCTTTATTTTAATGGAAAACTGTAGGGGATGCCCCTACGGTAAATGCATTAAAAAGGAAAACTGTACAAGGGCTAAGAATCTTTTAGACAAGACCCTTTTCTTTTTGGAGGTTATAATTGGCTATCGAAAGCATTGAAATAAAATAAACCTATGACAATACCAGCATGGATTTATACAACTCTTTAGATTAATGAGCCGTGCTATTCTTTTGCAGATATGACAAACCAGCAGTTAATGGATCATGGAAATCAACTAATGGATGAGACTGATCAAGCTATTGCACGATCTAAACAGGTTAGCTTTATCTTGCTATGTACATTGAGGATTATATGTTGGTATTCCATACTATCTTCTTGTGTTGAGGTGCATGTGGAATTTGACAGTTAACCGCTCCATATTTTACATATCAAAGTTCCTAAATATTCTTGTCAGCCATCTTGATCCCGTATTCTGTTTGCATAAGAAATTAAACTAAAGTAGTCACATTTTTGTATATGCACTATTCCATATTATTTGGAAATTTGGCATGGTTGTTTGTTTTGCACCTTAATTGACTGAACGTAGTCCATGCTGTGGGTTTCACCTATATCTAAATTTCAAACTGCTGCTGATATTCTATTTTTCTGTACGGTGCAATATGTAATAATGTTAGATTCTCTAGCATCACTAATGAGGTTACCAGTACAACAACAACAACAGAGCCTTTGATCCCAAACAAGTTGGGGCAGGTTAGGAATGAAACCTCCTCAAAGTCAAAGAGACAAGAGCCTTGCAAATATAATAATAATAATAATAATAATAATAATAATAATAATAATAATAATAACCTACAAGGCTAAAACTTTAAGCTGTACATCCTACCATCCGAACCGAGAACCTAAAACACAGCTCCTAAACCTTCTTATGGTTCCGGCATGTGGATCACTAACTTCCATACGCTCCTATCCAAAGCTAATTCTTTAGCTACATTCCAATCTCTCAAATCTCTTTTAACTGCTTCCTCCCACGATAGTTTTGGTCGACCTCTGTCTCTTCTTACGTTTTCAGTACGTCTTAAAATTCCACTACGTACCGGTGACCAATGAGGTTACCAGTACCGCACAATATACATTTAGTTGTGTTCAGTACTTCAGTTTTCCATTTGAAGCGGCTTGATCTGTCTTTGAAAGAAAATGCATTCTCTTAGTCTCCCACTGGATTATTTGAGTACGACTTTCTTGCATTTGTTATCGTGTTATGGCTGTTAAGTGTTAACAGGACCCTTTGTCTGCACACTTTGTTTTCCCTCTTAAGATGCAAAATGTAGCATCTGTCAGTGTTTGTATATGGACCTGTAACTGAGCTTGTAGCATTATCTTCCAAGGAACACCCATTGATCTTATGCGACAAACTTGTAAAATTTGTGGCTCACAAAGACAACTATTGCATTCTCATCTGATCATTTCAATTTTTTTGTTACTTGTGCTGCTAGGCTGTTGATACTGCTATCTGGCCTGAACAGTAACACCATTTTTACTCTCATCTGTTTCAGTGACGAGGAAGATTTTTTCCTGCAGTTAGATATGCATGTAGATATAGATAACCTTTTCTTAACTTATTAACTAGCCGAATTTTCGGGCTATATACTACAATGCATCTGTTAACATCTAAACATAGAGTTGTACTTGTTATAGAACTCTAATGCTTATCATGGAAATACAAATACAATTGTATTCCTTATACAATTGTATCAGTTCTCATATCTACAAATGATTAATCTACACCGTTATAATTTGGACCCACCACAATCGACAATGTAGATCTTTCTTCTTTTCCTCCGATTAGTGTGGGAATTTCTAGCCTTTGAGAGCGAACATGATGGATTCTTTTGACTTTGCTTTAATAATATAATAGATAGATTCATAGATAGCAAGGAGAAATCACCCTCTGGAAGTGAAGACTGTTGGGAGTCCTCAGCATTTGTATTTTCAATTGCTTTAACTTCTAAAAACAATTTGTTGTGGTGGACTTTAGCCTTCCACAGCGCTCTTGCTCTCATGATAAGTTGCATTCACACTTTATTTCTTCCTTATACTAATGTATTGTCATTTTTTGTAGACCGTCCAAGAGACCATCAATGTAGGTACAGAAACTGCAGCTGCCCTCAAAGCACAGGCAAGGCGTTCTTGCTTATTCTCAGAAACAGCCAATCATTTCATTAAGCTGTCCAATCAAGATATAGAAAAGCTAATTTTGGTTATTTCTTATTGATCAGACAGAGCAAATGAGCAGAGTCGTTAATGAGCTGGATTCCATTCATTTCTCCATTAAAAAGGCATCGCAAATGGTGAAAGAAATTGGTAGGCAGGTAAGTACGCCTCTCAGTATTTTTTCCCTATTTTCTTTGTCAACTCCATTGTTATTATTGTTACTTTCTTAAATATAGGTTGCAACTGACCGCTGCATCATGTCCTTGCTTTTTCTCATTGTCGCTGGAGTCATAGCAATAATAATTGTTAAGGTGAGTGCTTAGCTTCGACAGTTACTTTTGTTTGTTACATATATGCAATGTGAGTATGTGTCTAGGCCAAATGTCTTGGAAATTCTACACTTGGAACGTTTCACACGATTTTACCACTTTCTCCCTTTTTGGCTGTGTGGAATCTGAGGTTTACAGAGGTCAGTGGGAAATGAATTATTCCTCAAATGGCACTTTGTTATTGTAGGAGATGAAGTGAACCAATTAAGTAGTTCATGGTTGTTAACTTGTTATCGTTCTGCTGCATGGAACAAACACTTCTATACAGTAGTTCATTAAATATAAAGACCACAAGGCTTAAAGATGAGATCAGTCAGACCACTTGTGCGTTGATTTACCCATTCCTTGGGTAAACTGCCCTTATCATTGCTTCCACTTCCATCACCATTCTTTGGTCCAGTTGACTAAAATACTTTTGTACACTGGTTTACTAAACACATACACCATAAGGCTAGGGATGGGATGGGAGGACAACTGTCCGTGCATCAATATTGAACATTGATGGCTAATAAAAAACCTAGAAAAATGTCGAAAGGAAAAAAAAAAGGAATTTTGGGGCCTATTCTGCACTTCTTTTGTCTTTATATTCAGATTCTATGGTGTCTTGTTGATGATCAGTGTTTCATTGCAGATTGTAAACCCACACAACAAGGATATTCGTGACATTCCTGGACTCGCTCCACCAGTTAGCAGAAGGCTGTTGTATATTGTAGAAGACAGGTGAATCTCATACATGTGTAAAAATCGATGAGGCGCCTTGGTCAGTCCATCCATCCACAGCTGCTTGTGCAGTTGCTTGAAGTTCGCAAACCACTACTTGAATCATGTCTTGTAGTACTTTAATGCTGTACCCATGGGACCCATTTGTCAACCACTGTAAAATTGTATGTTCTTATTATGACAAGCAGGTTTGTTTTGCAAGAACCATGTTCTATGTGAACATTCACATCTGTACACAAACTATCAATCCGCTAAGAGCGACAACAGCATGTGGATCATGCAACAATACATACATACTTGAATTGCAAACAAAATATTCACTTGTATTGTTTTATGTTGTAATTACTGCATAGTGAAGCTTTGATACTACAGTGCAGAGGAGCTTGACAGTGGCTCAAGAATCAGATGGTTCACATGATCTTGTATGAAATTTTGCATCAAATTTAGTCCCTTTTCCATTATCTACATGCACATCTGAATCCGACTGCCCCCATTTGGCCCCTTTCCTGTAAAAATATTGAGCTGCCGGCTATAAATCATTTGCCCGTAGGGTTTCCAATGCCGCTTTGGACTAGCTTCCGGGGGCCACTTGGTATTTGGTTTCTGGGATTCTGTAAAATGTTTGGGGGCAATGAGATTCTGGAAAATCGCTATAGTCACGTTCAGACCGCGTCTTCAAGTTTGTTCAGTTGCACAGTACCATGTCTAAACTCTAGAGAGAGAGAGCAAGCAAACAAACAAAAGATAGTGTTAGAATAGGACTCTTGTATATGGTTTATGGTTTCTTTATGTGTATATGGCAACCCCCTTTGTATTATATATATATATATTGCCAATTGGACCTCTTGAATAGATGAACACATTATTTATAACATAATATCAGAGCTTGACTCTAACCTAGCTCTCCTTCCGCTTCCGCTGCCGTCGCCGCTGCCTCGTGTTCCCGGTCGTCCGACGCCGAGCACCACTGCCGAGCAAGGCCTTCCCGCCGCAGGATCCGTCGCGCCGCGGAGGCCGCGTGGTTGTCGCCGCCACCGCTTGATCGGGAATACGACGCGAGGCCGCCGCCGCTCGTTGGCTGCCGCCGCCTGTCGCCCGACGCGAAGCCGCGCATGCTCGTTGGTGGACCGACGCCGCCGCCGCTCGTTGGTCGCCCGACGCGAGGCCGCCGCCATCAATCCGACGTCCCGTTCGGTCTCTGCCGCCGCTCAAGTCGCTTCCGAAGCCGACGTTGCCGCAGTCTCCGACGACCCCGGCGCCGGAGAGTCGGTGACGACCCCGATGCCGCCACACCTCTCGACGCCGCCATCCGCCCGGTCTCCGCCGCCGCCCGGCGCCTCGACTGCTGCTGCGCCCGAAGTCGGATCACGTGCGTGAGGGCGCCACCGTAGAGTCGGCCGTCACCGGAGAGCCACCCGTCGGAGTCACCGGTCCAGCCGCCGCCGCCGCCCAAGCAGCAGCAGAGGGAACCCTAGTTCCCCCCACGCGCATCGGTTGCGTCGGTTAAAGGCCAAAGGCCTTTTAGTGTGAGCCAGCCCAGCCGGTAAAAAAAGAGAGAAAAAAAACGTTGATCTAACCGCCGCGTCGTCCAACGCCGCCTGTTAGACTTCGTTGCCTTGGTCGCCGCGCCGTCCAGCGCCGCCTACCGATGGCTTCGTTCCATCAGCTGCGATCCCATTCTCGGGAACCAAGCTTAATGGGATGAACTACAGGTTGTGGTCTTCACTCATGGAGATCACCCTCGATGGTCTCCACCTCTGGGGACATGTCATCGGTGCTCGAGCTTGTCCGCGTCGCCGGTTCGACCTCCTCCGCATGACCTACTTACGCACTTTCTCGAAGATGAGGCTGCCAAGCAGGAGGTAGAGGTCGCCGCCGCCGCTGCTGATGCTGCTGATGAGGCCTTTCAGTATGCCATAGACGCTTTTGAGCGCTGGTGTGCTGACGAGGCCCGTGTTTGAGCCATCCTGGTGGTCAGCGTCGACGACTCCATCCAGCCAGACATCGTTGGTCTGCGTGCCACTCGTCAGATCTGGGAGTACTTACACGAGCGATACCAGCAGAGCAGCGATGCTCAGTTCTTTTCGTTCAGCGTGAGTTGAGACGCCGCCAGACGACTCCTCGTCGGCGACTTCTTCCGAGCCCCGGCGGTCTCGGTGCGGTTGGACGAGCTCGCTTCTCGCTCGTCCGAGTGTCATAAAGTGTAGAAGGCGGATCGTGATCGCCGCTTTATGACTTCGTCTGCCGTCGCGCCCGAGTTTGAGCTCGCCGGGGCTCACCGCCGAGCCGCTACCACGATCGGCGCTTCCGAGGCTCTTTCGACGCTTCGTGCTGAGGAGTTTCGCCGCGGGTTAGCAACACAGTTTGTTCCAACTGTGCTTGCTACCCCTTCTTCTTCGATTCCACCGCCGGTTTCTACTTCGACTACAGGATCTTCTCGCTTGTGCATTTACGCTCCGCTTTTGCACCAACCGGGTTGGTGCAATTATTGCAAGAACTTCGAGCACGACTACCAGCGTTGTGCGGTGCGCAAAAAACAGAACAAGGCACGTGGACGACCTAAGGGGGGCAGGGAGGCCCTTCCTCGACGAGAGGACAGACCAGCATGCCAGGACCTTCTCAGCGAGGTGATTCTGTTCGCCATTACGCAGCTCTACCAGCAGCTCTCTCACGGCTCGGCGAGTTCTCGATCTAGCTGACGTCTCCTCTAGGTACTTCTTGGGTTCTAGATTCTGGTGCCTCTTTCCACATGACACCGGACTCCACATCTCTCACGTCAGTCGGACCTTCTGTTTTTCCTATCTCTGTTCAGACAGCTGACGGTACTCCTTTGTCTGTCAGCTGTCAGGACACTTTTTTGTCCACTGACTTTTCTGTTCCAGCTGTTTCTCATGTTCCCCAGTTTACCATGTAGCTTCTCTCGGTGGGTCAGCTCACCGATCTCGGCTGTAGGGTTGGTTTTGACTCTCACACTTGTTTTGTTCAGGACCGACAGACAGGGACGGTACTTGGGACTGGCCGGCGCCGTAGGGATCGTCAGGGTCTCTACATCCTTGATCGCCTCCACCTTCCGTCCACTTCAGTTGCTCCTGTCACCTCTACGACTACTTCCACCGCCACTGCTGCCACCACCTCTGGAGTTTTTGCGCAGTGGCATCACCGTTTAGGTCACTTGTGTGGATCCCGTCTTTCTTCATTAGTTCGTAAAGGTGTTCTTGGACGTGTTACTGTTGACACGACCATGTTTTGTCAGGGTTGTAAGCTGGGCAAGCAGCTCTGACTTCCTTATCATTCTAGTGAGTCCTTGTCTTTCGCCCTTTTGACTTAGTTCATTCAGATGTATGGGGACCTGCGCCTATTATCTCTAAAGGCGGGCATAAACTTTATGTGATCTTCATTGATGATTATTCCCGCTTTACATGGATTTTCCCTATGTCTAATCATGGTCAGTTTCTTGCAATCTATCGTAGCTTTGCAACGATGGTTCGTACTCAGTTTGATTCTCCCATCCGTACTTTTCGCTGTGATTCTGCCGGTGAGTACTGTTCTGGCGCTTTTAGACATTTTCTTTCTGAGCAGGGCACTCTTTACCAGTCTTCTTGTCCTGGTGCCCATGCTCAGAATGGGGTTGCTGAGCGCAAACATCATCATCTGATTGAGACTGCCCGCACTCTTCTCCTTGCCTCTCACGTTCCACCACGATTCGGTCGAGGTCATTTCTCTGGTGCATATCTCATCAATATGCAGCCTTCCACTGCTCTTAAGGGTGTCAGTCCTATAGAGCGCATCTACTCTCGAGCCCCCCAGTACACTCACCTTCGTGTTTTTGGTTGTACTTGTTTTGTTCTGTTGCAGTCTCGTGAGCGCACTAAACTGTCGGCCCAGTCAGTTGAGTGTGTGTTTCTTGGTTATAGTTCTGAGCATAAGGGTTATCGCTGCTGGGATCCTTCTGCTCGACGGATCAGGGTTTCACGAGACGTTGTCTTTGACGAATCTCGATCTTTCTTCTATCGAGATTCGGCTCCTCCTGTTTCCACCGTTGAGTCGATTTCGTGGTTGTCTCTTTCTGACTCTTCACCCATTTCTCCACTATCACAGTCTTCCCCTAGTCTGTCCCCAGTGGTTCCTTCTGTACCTCCGCCTCCGGCGTTGCCTCCTGCAGCACCGCCTCTTGTTCCTGCACCACTACCGTCTCGTTTCTCTGGTATTCACTACTCTAGACGTCCTTGTCCTTTACCAGTCTCCTCTCCTGGTATCTTGTCGACACCCACATCTGATCCTCCTGATGATGCTCCTCGTTACGTCCTTCATGACCGGACATCCCTTCGACCTCCTGATCGTCTTGGATTTGCTCCGATAGCTCATGCTCTCTCTGACACTGAGCCTAGTTCTTATCGTGAGGCTGCTCCTTATTCTGAGTGGCAGCTCACTATTGCAGAGGAGCTTGATGCTCTTCGACGTACGGAGACTTGGGATATTGTACCGACACCTGTGCATGCTCGTCCGATCACGTGCAAGTGGGTGTATAAGATTAAGACCCGGTCTGATGGTACTATCGAGCGCTACAAGGCTCGTCTTGTGGCTCGCGGCTTTCAGTAGGAGTACGATCGTGACTACGACGAGACTTTTGCCCCTGTTGCCCATATGATCACTATTCGCACTCTTGTTGCGGTTGCTTCTGTTCGTCGGTGGTCTATCTCTCAGCTTGATGTTAAGAATGCTTTTCTTAATGGTATTTTGCATGAGGAGGTCTACATGCAGCCACCACCTGGGTATTCTGTTCCTGATGGGCATGTCTGTCGTCTTCGCCGTGCTCTTTATGGCCTCAAACAGGCTCCTCGTGCCTGGTTTGCGCGTTTTACCTCAGTGATTACTGCTGTTGGTTTCACTGTCAGTTCCCACGATCCTGCTCTTTTTGTCCATATCTCATCTCGGGGTAGGACATTGCTTCTTCTGTATGTTGATGACATGCTCATCACTGGTGATGATTCCTCCTTCATCACATATGTGAAGAAGCACCTCAGTGAGCAATTTTTGATGACTGATCTTGGTTCTCTTACATACTTCCTTGGGATTGAAGTCTCTTCTATGCCTGAGGGCTACTATCTCTCCCAGCAGAAGTATGTCCAGGGTATTCTTGACCGATCTGGTCTGACTGACACTCGCACCACTGAGACTCCCATGGAGCTATCCCTCCAGCTTCGTGTCACTGATGGCGATCCTCTTGAGGATCCTACTCGATATCGTCATCTTGTTGGGAGTTTGGTGTACCTTGTGAACACTCGTCCTGATATTGCTTATGCTGTTCATATCTTGAGTCACTTCATGGCTCGTCCTACCCATCTTCACTACAGTCACCTTCTTCGTGTTCTTCGCTACTTACGCGGGACCATCTCTCGTCGTTTGTTTTTCCCTAGCTCCATCTCACTACAGCTTCAGGCGTACTCCGATGCGACCTGGACTAGTGATCCTTCTGATCGTCGTTCTCTTTCTGCTTACTATGTTTTTCTTGGCTCCTCCCTGATTGCCTAGAAGACTAAAAAGCATACTGCAGTTTCCCGTTCGAGTGCAGAGGCTGAGTTGAGAGCTATGGCAGCAGTGACAGCTGAGATTACTTGGTTGAGGTGGCTACTTGCAGATTTTGGAGTGCCTATGATGGGATGTACGACTCTTTTGTCTAACAGTACAGGTGCGATCAGTATTGCCCGGGACCCAGTGAAGCATGAGCTCACCAAGCACATTGGTGTGGATGTTTCATACACTCGCTCACAGGTGCAGGAGGGAGTACTTGCTTTACAGTTTGTGACATCAGAGTTACAGGTTGCTGACTTCTTCACGAAGCCACAGACTAGGGCACAACATTTGTATTTTCTCTCTAAACTCAGTGTGTGTGATCCACCATGAGCTTGAGGGGGGTGTTAGAATAGGACTCTTGTATATGGTTTATGGTTTTCTTATCTGTATATGGCAACCCCTTTGTACTCATTGGGCCTCTTGAATAGATGAACACATTATTTATAACAGATAGGACGTAGAGCAAACAAAGGATAGGACATGAAGAAAGTGCCAACCTTTTAAAGAGAATTGTCACCATGCATGTTCTACTAGTCTCTTAGCACAAACGGCGATGGACAGCTCAGTCATTGTCCTCTTTGGAAATTGGAACCCACCTCGAAATCTCCAATTCTCCAATTCTCCATTATATGTTCATCTTTAATAATTAGTGCCCACCTTCACTGCATTCCCCATCTAATAATCACATGCAACTACTCACGAGTCTCACCAGGTCGGCACATTTGTTGCATCCTCCACCGTCCGAAACAAGGGCCATATATCTTCTTGGACTGAGATCCTCTCTATCGAAGTATTCAATGCAGATGATCTATAGTGCATGAGCATTAGATGCGATCTTCACCGTCTGATCGAAAATTAAAGGTCGATGTCAACAGCAACAATGTGCTGCTACATTGCTCTTTTGATACAGTAAAATTGCTACTGTATATATTTCACTATTGCTCTTGTAGCATGGTAGGGGCACTGTTCATACACCCACAAAACATTGTTTATATAGCGGGCATATGCAGTCGTGGAGAGGATCCGAATCCTTCTACTTCTATTAGCATCTTTTCACTATAGATAAATATGCCCAATAACTAGAAGGTCTCATGGTGCACCTTAGAAAAAAAAGATGGTTCCCATTAACTAGTACTACTCCTGAACAGGAATAAAAACCGACCGGTTACCAGCGGTAACCAGGCTTATTGGTGTCGATCGGGAGAAATAAAACCGGCCAGTTTCTTTCCGGTTTAGCAAATTCAAATTTCGAATTTTGAATTTTGACTGATTTTTAAGCAAATTCAAACAAATTTCAACCATATTTTTTTCGGGATTTCCGGTAACCGGCCGATGAGGGCCTCCGAGCGGGAAATTGACTGGTTCCAGGTTTTTTTTATCCCTGCTCCTGAACATCTCGGATGGTTACATTACATGAATCAAACGCAAGATTTCAACGTGGATAAGTCAGCTGCGACGAAGTTTTGTGTGCCCGATGGCCGAGGCCGAGGCCGAGGGGTAGGTGACGACGGCGAAGGCGCGAGTGTTAGCGAGAATTGAATTCTGCTGATAGATATGCTTCGCAAATGGGGAGTCCTCGCCGGCCTGAAAGATAGGAGCGGGCTTCAGCGGCCGGAGCCATCTCATCGCATAAACTTTCCCATCCTTCCACACCTCGCGTCCTCACCAAATCAACACCTTCCTTCACCATGGATCCGTTACTAGTACCACCACCACCACGTAAGACGTAACACCACTGACCACAGTTTGATGATGTGCTAGACCGGTCGATCGGCCCGCGCAATTGCACCGCTTGGATCCACCAGACTGACGGCTAGACAAATTCCTTGTCATTCTCTCTTCTTTCTGAGAATGTTTTGCAGTTTGCACCGTGCAGCATTGGTTTCCTACTTTCGTTTTTGCTGCTAGAGATACTGATAAACATACTTCCCTTCAAAAAAGAGAGAGATGAGCATACTGCTCCCAAAGATCAACTGCTAAGATCCTGAAATTGCATTAGTTATAGGGGGGTCAATGACCCATAAATCGACGGGAAGATGTCTCTGATCGGTTGTCTAACACGAGACACGGTATTGGGGGGAAATTCTATTGGAGAGGATCTACATAGACTGACATTTCAGCTTCCACCAGCACTTGCGTTGTCGAATTGTTCGTTACAGAGAAGGGGTGATGTAGTAAGTAGTAGTATACACGAATTCTTTGTCAAAATCACTTCTACAGGTAAAGATTAACATGTTACATGCATAATCCATCCCCCTACCCAACCCCAAACACACACACAAATACATATATCCACTATCAGATCAAATCAACAACTTGGTTTGACTGCTTCACCAGGGAAACAAATGTATTTACTTTGGAATTTGACCGAAACGAGAGAGGGAAGGGGGGAGTGGTTGCTTTCATTCCACATGACTAATTGGGGCACATGATTTTGTCTTCTAGAGTACTAGTATATTAGTATGGCACATACTTTTCTCCAAGAAAGATACATGAATAGACATGGCACCCCACTGAAGCATATTATCAGAAGCTCAGAACTTGATAGGGCAAATATTAAGTGGAAACCTAAATTGAGTATAAACTTTATGGAAACAATATGTAGAAATTCCAAAAATTCTCAATTTTTTTTAAGATATAGGAGATATGGTGTTCTATAGCCATGTAAAATTTCAAGGTCAATTTGCTATAGAACACCATCTCCACTATGCCTACAATTTTTTGAGAATTTTTGAAAACTTTTACACATGGTTTTCACGAAGTTTACACTCAATTAGGGTTTCCACCAGATATTTAGCCGAACTTATATCCCACAAATATTTGCACTAGGTAGATTTCTCCAGGGAGCATTTCCATCGTTGAATAATCTCGTCTTTCTAGGTCAGAAGCAAATAAGACGAATTGCAAAAAGAAAAGACCAGTAATACTACGATGTCTCCATCCTCTTGCCTGGTGTACAGTAGCAGCAGCAGTAGGCCAGTAGTCTCGTAGGCAGTAGATGAGTGGGAGCCACCAACCCGGTAGCGGTAGGGAGCAAAGCCCCCGCGACCACGAGACACGACTACACGAGGGCCGAGGTGCGCATCATCTCTCTCTCTCTCCTCCTCAATTCCGTGGAGATTTTTTTTTTCTTTCTAAAATGGTGTAGTTGGCTTGGCAATAGCAAAACTAACAACCACTTATATCAAAAACAAAAATGGTATATTTTTCGTGCCCCGAGGACCAGGTTTACCGAGGACACGACACATAGCAAATCCAACCCTAGAGGTGCGAAAATGCCTCGCCTGACCTAGGGACACGTAAATACCCCGCCCGGCCCTAAAGGCTCGGAAATACCTTCGTCCTACCCCTCGAGGGTGCGGAAATAGGTATTTTCGTGCCCCTAGGGTGAGGATTCTCCCTCTTCCAAAAAAGTATTTTTTGAATAAATTTCTAAATATAGCAAATAAGTTCTAAAAATTATATATTTTTTTGAAGCTCCTGACACACTGTACTTGTTTGTGTAAATTTTTTAGAATTTTATATGTTCTGTGTTTTTCAAGAAAATTCATTTAAGGTTAATGTTTGTAGGATTTTCTAAATATAGTAAATGAGCTCCAAAAATTATGATCTTTTTTTTTTGTGAAAGCTCTTGACATTGTTTACTTACTTGTGTAATTTTTCACATAATTTTATATATTCTACATTTTCTAAAAAATTCCTTTAAGGCTATTGTTTATATGCAAATAAAATCATTGATTAATTAAACCCGTGTAATTAATTAATTAACTAGTAGTACAAGAGAAGTCTGTAGGATCAAGGATAACCGACTAGAGTGGATGAATAAGATATTTTTAAAAAAATTCAACTAACTAACAATTTTAAACAAGATTATCTTAACAAAGCTTCTTAGCACAAAAGTGAAGAAAGAGCCATTAAGCTTTTTAGACAATTATGAACTTATATTAAAACTAGATACAATTCTAGCTAGGCAAATTTATACAGGTAAATTGTTAGAAATGTAAATGTTGAAATAGTAAGCACAAGAATAAACCATAATAAAGACAATGAAGTTTTTCCCATAGTATTGAAGATTTGCGGGTCTTCCCTAGTTCACGTTGAGGAAACTTGAACGAATCAAGCCGGCTCCATGAATTAAGCCTCAATCCTCGATCATTAGAGTTGCTCTTCCTCCGCTCCGGAGTGGGTGAGCACAACACCAATCACAATCTCGCCAGGACTCTTTACAATCTCCTTGAAGAGCTCACCGCGCAAATTCTTTCTCCAAGCCGTCTAGGTGCCGGCAAGCACCAAGAGTAATAAATTACGAGTTTTGCTTGAGGAACTACAAGTGCCTAAATGATCAACTAATGAATCAATGCACTTCAATACTCTCAACTACCTCAAGAATAAGCAATCAATGCAAATGAATAGTTGAAGAGTGTATATGAGCTTAAGAGAGTTAATGCAAGAGTATAATGCTCAATGGTCTCAAGAGTTTTCGCTAGAAGACAGGTGGGGGGTATTTATACCCCTCACCAACAAATCTAACCGTTACAACCACTTTTCTGGAAAAAAAAATCAGGATATGCGATAGTACCACTGTTGAAACCCGGTACTACCGATTTTTGGTATAACGGTCGGAACAATGGCATTTAATGCTCTGAACTAGCGGTTACAAAATAAAGTTACGGTACTACCGCCAACTAGAAATCAGTACTACTGCAGCGCGGTAGTACCACTCGGCTAGAACGAAACTACCGTTTACCAGAGTTCAAGAAATCTCAGAAAAACACATTCTTTGAAAAACGTACCACCAATAAAATATCGGTACTACTGCACTCCGGTAGTACAACTCAAATCATGCGGTCATATCGATTCTCAAGGGAGATCAAAACTTCCAAAACACTCTCTTTGTAATTTACGCACCGCCATATAAATATCGGTACTACCGACCTGCGGTAGTACCGCAGTTAAAATGCGGTCGTTCCAATTTTTAGAGAGGATCAAAAACACCTAAAACATGCTCTCTGGAAAATACGTACCACCATGTAAATATCGGTACTACCGACCTGCGGTAGTATCACATATCACTTGCGATCATACCATTTTTCAAAACAATTTTCCAGAATCTCGAAACAAAACAATCATGAACCCTAATTAATCATTATGGCACAAAAAAATGGTCTCTTAAGCTACTAGTCATAATCCCTCTTTATAGTACGATGTTTATCCTATAAACTAGTATTTTCTTCAAACACCGAGATTAGTAAAAATTATAAAAGGCTCATTAGGCTATACAATACTTTTTGTCTTGATCTTTCATCACATTCGCATTGCCAATAGTCTTGTCATCAATCAATCATTGGGACTTAACCTTTAATATATCTTAGCACACATGTTAGTCTCTTAACATAATGTTGGCATTAATTACCAAAATCAAATCTGATGCCTAGATACTTTCAAAGTCCCTACCGTGGCGCAGACGATAATTAATTAATTAAACCCTTATAATTAATTACACGTGGGGTTAATTAATTACGACTAAATAATTACACGATGAGGTTAATTAATTAACCCGTGTAATTAATTAGTTGTAATTAATTGGCCATAATTATTTAGTCATAATTAACTAGTTAAAATCAATTTAGTCGTAATTAATTAGTTCTAATCAATTTAGTTGTTATTAATTAGCCATAATTAATTTAGTCATAACTAATTATTCATAATTAATTAGTCGTAGTTAGTTAATTGTTATCAATTAGTTGTAATTAGTTAGTTCAAATTATTTAGTTATAATTAATTTAATCATAATTAATTAGTAGTACGATGAAAATCCCGCTCGTGAGGGAAGTCTCCTCTCCAAAACGTGGACGAGGGAAGTCAGAGGTCACTGCGGTCTCCGTCTCTGTATCTTATTTTATCGTGATTTCCATGACGGTCTTTGCATATTTACATGCGCTTGCTTGTCTTTGTCAAAGCTAGTTTGCTTCTGTTCAATCTTGTTTCCTCGCCGCTGCTTCTCTTCCCTTGCCCTGCTTCCTTTTGATTCAACTCATGGTGTACTTCTTCGTCGTTCCTCTCTGATGTAAACAAGTATGAACTGGTCTTTAGCCTTCTCTGTTCCGTTTTAGCTTCCCTTCCTCTGCTGGATAGTCTGTTTATTCTGAACCTGTTCTTGGATTGTTTCATCTCCACGAGCAACCCCTAAAACCTTGTGAATTAAATGTATATCCTTTTTTCCTGTCTCTTTTAGAGTTCTTGATCTTTCCTTAGCCACAACACAACTCTTCAAAATTAGACCAAGATTGCCATTTTGAACAACTACTGGTACAGCAATTAACTTGTTTTTCTCCTTTAGTTATTCTTGCTAAATTATACATCATGGCATCATGCTCTATCTCAATCTGCAGTTCTCTTCTCCAGTTTAATCAGTAACTTGTGAATTTGTGATCAGATGGGGTGCTTCACCTTCAAAAGCGGCAAGAACAAGGCCAAGAACCAGCAGCCGGCTGGCGCCAAGACGCCGCCCAAATCCGACGGGCAGAGGAGCAGCAAGGCGTCGTCGGTATCGACGCCGACGAGGAGCATACAAGAGCTGTCGGAGGAGAGAGGCGCGCAGCGGCTGCGGGTGTTCGACCTGGAGGAGCTCAGCAGCGCCACCAACGGATTCAGCCGCGCGCTCAAGGTCGGCGAGGGCGGCTTCGGCTCCGTCTACCGCGCCTTCTTCCGCTCCGCCGCCGCCGGCAGCGGCGGCCGGGTCGTCCTCGCCGTCAAGCGCCTCAATCAACGCAGCTTGCAGGTCAGTTTGCTAGTTATCACATCTGATCTGTGCCTCTGTCATGTTGTTTGTTCGTAAGTGCTCCTAGTCATTAAACCTAAAAAAAATTGCCATGGTACATTTGATTTAGATTTGTTCATCAAAAAGCTTGACTTGTTAGAGAATTAATAGTGCAGTTACTCGCATTTCGGCAAAGTAGCATTTCTGCAGTATGCCTATCAATTTTCATGATTTATCCATAGATTTGCAATTGTTCATGTTAGAGAATCTGCAGTTTTTTTTTTTTTGCCTTTCTGGTGTGTGGGTATAGGGCACATGGCTGCATGCTTTCTGAATTTTCACAAGACTACACTTTCTCAAGACTGTAGTTAACAGGCCTAAGATGGCATCCATATTTCCGTGGATTTGACATTTCTGGTATATGAGAATTACTGATTTTAAATCATTTTTGTGTGCCAAAAACTACCAGCATCTAAAACTCTAGGGGTCCTGATTTGGACCCAGCCCTAAAATTAATCTTGGATCAGAGTTGTTTTGCAGTGAAATCACTAGAAAACTTGAGCTCCATGACAATTTTTTCACATAAATAATAAACACATCCACCGGGACAAGGACTTCCACTGAAGTCAACTTCAATGAGAATCATACAACCAACCACGTGAACATTGGTTCAGACAGCATGACAACTCCACCTACTAAATTCTTGAACTCAGAATCACGTTGTAAACTACGTGCCAAGTTTGATGAGGCCAAAAGCAGATGCCAGTACAAAATACTGTTGGCTCAAAACGAAGACGTACACACGCGAATATAAGAACGTGAACGCAAGAATACAAAAAAATTTTGTGCCGCAAGAACAACAATAAATTTTTTTTTTAAAAAAAACTTCTCTTACTCTATTGCTCTTATTCACAAAATCTGATTACATGAGTATCCTTTTATTAAGAGCAAGTGACTATTCGTATTCAGAAAAGATTCTACGTATCCTGAAGGGATACCACACAAACTCTATAATCCATAATGAATCCTGCCTAAATACGAAACACAAACTCTCTCTAAAATCTAAATATATCATATACACAAAGATTACCTAACAATCGCTCCATAATCTTTATGCACTTATTGAGGCAGTCGGTCTGAACTACGACTTGTCCAACTGTTACTCAATACAGGACGACGAATATATCTCCTCAACGTCCTGGACTCAACTCAGGACGGCGAACACATCTTCTCAACGTCCCGAACTCAACTCTACGGACTTGACTCAGGACGGCGAACACATCTTCTCAACATCCCGAGCTTAACTCTACGAACTCGACTCAGGACAGCGAACACATCTTCTCAACATCTCGAACTCAACTCTATAAACTCACACACACAAATACAGCACCGCAACCGCCCAGTACGAAGACAACGTTTTCACCTTAGCAACACGCAACTCACCTTACGTTCCACCGACGTGCAAGCTCCTCCTCGTCACGGAGCCGCATGTACTATGCAGTGCGTCAATCTCGTTGCATCGAGCCAGCATGCCGCGTCATGCACTCCGCCACTGCCGCGCTTGATGCGCCGCTGGGATCCGCCTCATGCGTACTTCTGTCACACGCTACGGGAGCCCACCGCTCCACCATGCTGTGCCACGCTCACGCCGTAGCAGCGCCCGTGCCGCTGCTCCATCGGCCGTGTCGCCCACACGCTCTCGAAGCCGTGCCATGCCTGCTGTCGCGCTGCTCTCCCACCGAGCGCTGCTCATCCACCATACACCCAGCACCGGTGCACATCGGGGCCGACCAGGAGCTCGCCGAGCCGCTCCAGGGTCACCTATCCTTCGTCATGGCTCTGATACCAATTGTTAACTCAAACCGAAAACGAACACAAGAACACGAACGTAAAAATACAAGAATTTTTTTGTGCCGCCAGAACAACAATAGTTCTTTTGATTTTCTCTTGCTCTATTACTCTTTGTTCACGAAATCTGATTACTAGGGTGCTATTTTATTGAGAGTAAACAACTATTCGTATCCGGAAAAGATTCTAAGTACCTGAAGTGATACCACACAAACTCTAGAATTCATAATGAATACTGTCTAAATACGAAGCACAAACTCTCTCTAAAATCTAAATATATCATATACACAAATATTACCTAACAAATACAACGTCATGCAATTGTTGAACTGTGCTTCTTAAAAAGTATGATAATTTTATCTGGAATAGCAATAAAACACACACAAAACGAAAACTAACCAATTATCGACAAATATCAGTAGCTTAATAATTATGATATATTTTATTTCTGATTTCAGGGGCACAAGCAGTGGTTTACTGAAGTCCAATTCCTAGGTGTTCTAGAGCACCCGAACCTAGTAAAGCTTATTGGCTACTGCGCAGTGGATTCAGAAGCAGGCAAGCACAGGCTGCTGGTCTACGAGTTCATGCCCAACAAGAGCCTGGATGATCATCTGTTCAACCGAGCCCATCCTCCCCTTTCCTGGAGAATGAGACTGCAGATCATGATTGGCGCCGCGCGGGGCCTAGATTATCTCCATGAAGGACTGCAAGAAGTTCAGGTTTCCTCGAAAGCATTGTTCTTTCTGAATCGACAAAATTTATAGCATCTTGGACTTGACCTATAGTTCTATGAAACTCTGAACTGAATCATCTATTAATTTAGCACCTGTACTGTGTTAACACACAATCTTTTTTGCTGCATTTGTCTGCTCAAAATTTTAAGAATGACAAGACTAATTGATCTCTTTGTGAAGATCTGATCCACAGCCTTTTAGTTTGGCAGGTGATATACAGGGATTTTAAAGCATCCAACATTCTTCTCGACCCCGATTTCAAGCCGAAACTATCAGACTTCGGCCTGGCAAGGGAGGGCCCAACCGAAGGAAAAACACATGTATCCACCGCGGTACGTACCTGCTGAATGTGATCTACTGCAATCCATGTGATTCACCGTGCATGAATCGAATCTTGCGAAAATTCCATATCATTTCACTGCAGCCTATATATGTGCCATGTTTGTTGCATCTGACAAAGCTAGCTACATCTGAATGGGTGGTGATGATCTGATCAGGTGGTGGGGACGCATGGGTACGCGGCGCCGGACTACATCGAGACGGGCCACCTGACGATCAAGAGCGACGTGTGGAGCTTCGGCGTGGTGCTGTACGAGATCCTGACGGGGCGGCGATCGCTGGAGCGGAGCCGGCCGGCGGAGGAGCAGAAGCTGCTGGGGTGGGTGCGGCGGCACCCGCCGGAGAGCCAGAGCTTCAGGTCGATCATGGACCCGCGGCTGGGCGGGCGGTATCCTGTGGCGGCCGCGCGCGAGGTGGCGAGGCTGGCCGACCGCTGCCTCGTCAAGAACCCGAAGGAGAGGCCGGCGATGAGGGACGTCGTGGAGGAGCTCGAGCGGGTGGTCCAGATGGAGCCCCCGCCTCCGCCGCCGGCCGACAAGAAAGGCAAGTGCAGGCAGCCGCCGGCCAAGAGGTGACGACGTCAGAGGAGATTACATACATACATGGTTTAGTTTCTTTGCTGCATCGACAGGGGTACAATATAATCGTAAAAGAAAAGTGTAAAGATCGAAGAGACGCAGAGAGTTAGTGGCGAGATCTCATGAGATGAATCTGTAACTAATGTAAGGTGCAATGCATTTGTTCATGCCAATAGACATCTGCATGGGCATGGCATGCATGGTGGAGGCAAGTGATACAATCACACAGTGCGTTTCAACTGCGGTAATGCTTTGGTTCGGACGTCCAATACAAGGCACGAAATTCAGATGGCCCACTCGTTGAACCAACTTCATCTCTCATATCTTATCCATTCTCCTATTGATCTACACTGCTTCTTCCCCCATCTGTCTCATCGATGGCCAGAGGTCACCGCTCGGGAGCTAGCCATCGAAACCACGCCTCCCTCCCCTCCCCCCTCTCCATGCTTGTCGTTGTCGTCCAGAAAACTCTGATCGGAGCTCCACCCCACGTGGTAGGGGCAGGTCGTCCAAGCCTCCCAAGCTCGGAGGGTCACGTTGGAAATATGGACAATATATTTTAATTCTAGATTTTATTACAAGACAAAGATCACATAAAACTAGAGATACATAAAACTATACTAACAACAGACAACTCATTGCACTTCTAAATATACACAATAATATGATTATAACATAATAGTTTGGTCGCACAACCAACTTACAGTCGGGCGTGATGAAGAATAAGAAGTAGCGTAGCGTAGACTCGAAGCAGTGCAGAGTGTAGATGAAGCAGCATAGTGAGCGGTTGCGCAGATGCGATGACCATAAACCTTATTGTCACCCTGTGCAGGTAAACTTTACGACAATAGTTCAGAGATACCCGCTCACCCTCCTTGTTGCACGGCGAGGAGAAGGGACGGCTTGGTTAGGCAACACAGGTCTCCAGCACAGTAGAATAGAGAGGAAGAAGAAGAAAATAGAAGTGAATCAATTCCTTCTCCGGTCTGGACATCTCCGTATCTTTTTAAGGTCGAGATAATTACTCTCTAGTAACTGCATAATAAAGCACAAATCAAATCACTGGTAACTGCTAATTCAAAACCAATTAATGGCATTTAAGCAGTGTTTAACAGATCCTGATTACACACTACTCTACTGTTTCGACCACTTTATTTCGACCATATTGGTCTATGAATCCGACCAGTGTTTTTCGACCACTGTGTTTCGATCACTTTATTTTGACCATACTCTACAAGATCTACCAATATGCAAGCAACTAGGTATTTGGCATGACAACAACACAGACGAGGAATCAAGGAAGCAAAGCAAAGTGGCCTCACAAGTTTGCAATAGAGCTACCGGGGACAAAGCAAGAAGAGTAACACACCAATTGTCTAATTCAGAGTTTCAGACTACATTCAGCAACCATTGAGGCTCTCCTTCTATCGAGCCTTAGAACATTTAGGCATTGTAACTGCAGCCTTAATGCCTTATAATATACATTACCCTATATATTATCACCGTAAAACACTAGAACACACCAAAAAACATCATATGGCAGAATTTTGAGTGATTCTAAATAGAGCATTAAGTGCTTTATTTGAAGTACCATGCCAGAAAATTTGTAACAAAATTCGAAGAATGCACTGCAAGCATATGGCTCATATGAATCAACATCTAGTAATTTCTACTACCAATTTTTACCTCCAACTGTCTAACATCATAGATCAACAAATCTCAAAGACACATCCATAACACTACAATATGAACACCCCTTTAATTAGCAACTCATATATGCGTTGGTAGAAGTCTAAATAAATGTTGTTAGGGTCTATACCCATGCATTTAGTATGCGTTGCCATTGAGACCGTTGCGAGAGTCTATTACAATAGATAAACAAGCGTTGGTAATATATATGAAAAGACGTTGCGAAGTAGCAACGGATATAATCAGGTTGTAACTACACTTGTATGCATTGGTACTTAACATGCATAGATGATTTTTACTATTTTGACAATGGATATAATTATATTGTCACAACACATAGAAGCGTTGGTATTTACTATACAGATGACTTTTGCTATTTTGGCAACGTATATAATTAGGTTGCTGCAACGATTTTAAGTGTGTAGAAATCAAAGTAAAAAAAAACATTATCGGTCGTAGCATGGTTAAAAAGAACACTCATATATTAAAAACAAATTGTTGCATTACATAGAGAACCATCCACATAAGACATAATACTCCCTCCGTTTTCCAAAACATGACGCCGTATAGTACAATTTACTCTTGTTGAACGTCATTTATTAAAAACTAGAGGGAGTATAAATATTTTACTTGAATATCATTTTCTAATAGAATGAAATGTAAACGCAATGAAAATCATCTGCCTATATCACCATTCTCCATCTTGCATATTCAACATATCATCCATAGCACCATCTATTTATCTTATGAACCTACAATGAAAAATTGAAGTCTATTAATGCACTATTAGGAAGAAACAAAATCACAATATTAAAGTAACAAAACTAAAAGGAGCACCGTACATAAGAAAAGATTATACCTACTGCACCCGGCTCCTCTTGTAGGTTAGCGCTGAACCCTGGGACATCGATTCCCTAACAAGCAACTTCTCCCCCTTGCTGTTATTGGCATCCATATTCCATAACAGACGGTTTAGACTTTCAGACCGGAAAACAAGAGTCTGGTTCAAAAGCAACCAAACTTCAGTAACACACAATGAAGCATCCAAAGAGAAATGATAAAAATAGTTCTTACTGAAACTAGATTCTCATAGACATTGAGATCATATGGATGATGATAACGATTTCTAGCCTTTTCTGCCAACCACATTGCCCTGACTCCTTCATGGTACTACAAACAACCAACATACTACCATTATAAATCTCTAAAAATAATGTCCTCCAAGACAAGAGATTCTATTTTTCAAACCTCGATAGTAGTTTTATTATGCAAGATGAGGTAAACATGCCAACCCAACAGGCCTGTCAATGCCAAAGTTAATGGACACATAATGACCCCACAAATAATCTGCACATGAAAACATTTATGTATTAATTATTCGGATGAAAATTTTATGATAGTTTCAATTAGGGTCTTATGTGCTGGCAACTGAAACAACCTTTTCAAGTTACTTAAAGTTGATTTCCTAGAAGAATCACTGCCTAGATGTTCGTCTTTAGGTAAACTAAGCACAACATGTCCTATTATCAGAACCTGATATAAATATGAATCTTATTATGCTAAAAGTCAAACTCCTGACAAGCCATAGTTGCTAAAGTAATGGAGGATATTGAAGTACCATGGAATAGAAGCTTGCAATTACAGCATACAGAACAAGGACTAGGAAAATCTTGTAGTTCTCATGTCCAACGCAATTGTTAATCCAAATACAGTGATGGTCCTGCACAGAAAAATGTAAGATAAATGCAAATTGGAACCAAGAAAATAATTAATGGGATCACGCTATTAGTACTAGCTGGCACAATGTGATTCAATAGTCAATATAACTAATGATGTCAAATGCATTCAAATTATCAAGATCTAATCGATACAACCAGCCAAACATAGATCTAACTGATACAACCAAGCAAGCGTAGAATACAATATTAAGAGCTCATATAAATATTAAGATCATAGAGATTCTGAAGTTAACTATCTGATACACCACATGCAAACATGCGACTAAAGATTTAGCAGACAAACAATGGAGGGCTTAAAATCTCACTAGAACAGTAGATACGTAATTGATTAATAGGAAATAAATTTCATCTCAGTTGGTGATGATTTGTTGATTAGCAATATACTTGGTTTGATCATAATTAGACATGATTAAAGATGAAATATAATATGTACATTTTAAAGAACTGCAGAACCGTCTCTGATCAATGACAACTAAATAACATGTGCAATGGGATGAACAAAATGTGAACAAATCTTAGTAAGTTAAAAGTCCATTCAGAAGAGAGAAAAATTGTGAAGTAAATAATAAAAGGATAAGAACACATATGTGATAAAAACTAAAAAGTACCTTGATGTAGTTGTCTCTGTCCAATGTGAAGCGGCGATACATCCCTGCAGGCAAAGCAATCATGCCCCCTTTCTTCACTGCTACATGGATCCATTGATCATTTTGGTCCCTCACATCAAAGTTTCCTTGATAACATAAAAATATATAATTATACAGAGCAAGGTGCCCTTTTCATTTTTGTTGTCTGTGTAAGTACATACCACTTCCCATAAGATAGTAGCATATTTCTTCATTGGTATACATGTGTTATTTAAAGAAATTCTTTATCTTAACCTCATAATTTGGCAGCTTCTCCGGACACACATCACAAATGTCCTTCCATGGGAAAAGCAATGAATATTTGTTAAACTTCTTGTATTTTATTTTACTGTCACCAAACAGTACTAGGCTAGAACATAAGACAATAAATCATCACTGCAAGTCTAAGGACAAACCATGTAAGAGTAACCTCTGCCTTCACAGATTTTTTTGAGGTTTTCATCATTCTCATAGACCTAGACGGTTGCTGTCTCTGTCTGAGATGGCAGAAGGCGGTGCCCCATAGCCCCAGTCCCACGCCTTGCCACGTGCGCGTGAGAAAACTGAATGACGAGATCACTTGCTAACAGGAAGTTTGGCAGGCTACCATCAGCTATCTGTGCTCAAATCCACTCAACGGAAGGTACCAATGTACTTTAGCAAACAAAACTAGGAACAAGGTCAACTGCTACCAGCACAAAGAACAAAGTCAAA
Source organism: Ampelocalamus luodianensis (assembly GCA_036346255.1). Lineage (NCBI taxonomy): Eukaryota > Viridiplantae > Streptophyta > Magnoliopsida > Poales > Poaceae > Ampelocalamus > Ampelocalamus luodianensis. Next base: position 2,243,671 of record CM070627.1, read on the forward strand.
CTAACACATTCTGGTAAGGGAAAACGGCTTTCGGGAGCACTTAGATGCAGGGCAAACTGGGCAAAGATAAAATGCTACATATGATTGATCATTTGGAAAAACTATAAAGATGATATTTATACTCAACTCATTAGTCCAAAAAGAGGTTGATCATTCAAACTGCTACTGCCAATGCTTGTAAGTAGAAATTAGTGAAGATGCATATGCTAATCACATGGGGGCGCGACAATGCTGAAATTTTCAGCCATGCAGATGATTGAACAAGTAATAATAAGATGCATTCAGTGCCTTGTAATCAACTTTAGCAAATAGCAACCGGGGTATAAACTATCCCACTAGGGAAAAGAGTCGAACAGTTGGGGCGCGCTCGTGGGTGATGAAGTGCGTGAGGAAGAAGACGGATATAGTGCGTGCAAGTAGGTTGCCAGCACCCGCAACGAGGGCACACATGGGGTGATGCAGGTCCACTCCGGCGCCATAGTAGCACACTGCGCGAGGCAAGAGAGCGACATATCTAGTCATGGCGATGGGCGATGGTGGCTTGGCCGAGGGCATCGATAGCTCCACCACTGGGATTAGAGGAGGTGGGGCGAAGTGGGTGGTTGCCTTTGGCAGCGTAGTGGATCTCGTCGGCAGGGGCGTTGGAGAGGAACCAGACGACGATCTATCGCCGGTCGTTGAGCTGCTCGCTATGGTTGGGAGTTGCGAGGAGAGGAATGGATCTATACCTCGAGCCGGAGCGCCACACCCACATTGCTGGTGGCCACCAACGCTGGCGCCGACGCCACAAACGTTGTCGGTGCGAGGAAAGGATGAAGCATTCCGATGGCGACGGTGTCCATGCGGAGGAGGAGATGGATGGAGGGAGGCTCGGACTGGGAGGGAAGGAGTAGGGACAGGGAGACGACGGGGCGATGACTGAGGGGGGGGGGGGGCGGGGAGTGGAGGTTGTGCGGCGGCACGTGGGGAAAGGAAGCGACGGCGTGACGCACGAGGAACGGCGGCATCAGCGGGTGGGAGGAGGCCGGTGGCGATGGTGTTCGGTTAGGAGGGAAGAGAGAGAAAGGGGAGAATAGGTGTGGGAGGAGTTGAGGGCGCGTAGAATCGCTTGCTGCCTGTAGCCAGTTGCAAGGGAGATGTGGAGGCGTGGATGGGGGAAGAAGAAACCCACGACTTATACACTGTTTAGGTGGAGGGGGAGGTGAGCAGATTTTCAGGGGAGGTGAGGAGATTTTTCTTCAAACAATTTTAGAACTCAGCTATTACAATACCCTTTCTATAGAAGGTGGGGTCACTATAGATATTACCTTGTATAGCCAAAAAATTAGTGGGATTGGAGATTGTGAGGGAGGGAAAATGGTGGGATAAAAAAAGACATGAGAAAAAAAATGGAGGGAAGGATTGGTGGGAGATGAAAGTAGTTTTGGGAGTTGCACAAAATATTCAATTTCGATTGAACCAGAATTGGGCCAAAGCTCGTGCATAGCTCTGGACCGGCACCCGTGGCCATAATATTACTTCATAACATATGTTATCTGTAGCCATTCATATGATTTATGATGAATAGATTTTGCAACGCATATTATGCGTAGCCATAATATTACTTCGTAACGTATGTACAGAGCGTTGCAATGTATGCGTTGGTAAATGGGTGTTCATCTTGTAGTGTAAGCACACTGATAGATATGCCAAAAAACAAAGGGATGAGGTACTAGGAACTGGGAACTGAGAATTGACCTTCTCGCCGTGGAGGTCGCCGAGGGGAGTAAATCAGCGTGGGAGGGAGACACTAAGCTCGGGGATGGAGTAGCCAGGCCCGGGGAAGGAGTAGCGTGCATCGAGGACGAGGAAGTCGGGGAGGAGGAAGCCGAGGATGAGGAAGCCGACGAAGAAGTCGCCGGGGCTAGGGAGAGGACGAGGATGTCAAGGAGGAAGGGGAGAAGATGAGGACGCCAGGGAAGAAGAAGGGCCACCGGGGAGGGAGCCACTGCCTCTAGGGTTTTCTCTAGAGTGAGGATTTGGGAATTGGGAGCAACACACGTGTGAGAGGGGAGAAGGGTGCGCAGGGGTGTTAGCGTTTTGCGGGTCCTCAACTCTTGGTGCCATTTTGCTTTGTTGGCCCGTAGCTCCTCACTTGGAGCAAGGTTTCACCCGCTCCCAAAAATTGTACTACGGGCTGCTCCGCTCCAAGTTACTCTAATTCCAAAATTTTTGTGGAGCTACTCCGTTTGGCACAACTCTACCCACTTCAATTATGAAGCTGGAAGTTGGAGTCATACCAAACAAGCCCTAAGTTTGTGATTTTGTTGCAAGTGTCCTCGCCGTTTGTTGCATACACATTCTCAAATGTTGTGATGGTTGTATCAAATTAAATTTGTTTTGTTTCAAACTTTTGTACTAGTACATCGTCGTGCTCATTCGGGAACAAGATCTAGATCTGTATTTTTTAAGTGATTTTTTTTGATAGATTTGGAATTCTCTCTTTTTAGATCAATTATCATGTATTTTGTTGTATACGTTGACTACAATTGTTATATAAGATATTCACCGATGTTACATACATCAGAGTGTACGATCCGTCCGGACAATGTTTGTAGCTTTCTACTAGCCATGCTATCGTATACTTGTCAAGTAGTATCTTGATCTTCTTCCATCTTTTGATCTTCTTCTATCTTGCACGGAGACAATGAGTCAGCCCAGTTAGACGCATTCATGAGGCCCATATAGACCCAATGCTCCGTCCCGTTCCCAAGTCCCAACCAACCACAAGCGAACCGCTTGCCGGCCGCCGCTCCGCCTCGTCTTCTTCCTTGGCTGGGACTGGAATCGAATCTGCCGAGCCGGCGAAGGTGCCTCGCCTCGCAGCCTTCCATCCCGCAGCAGATTTGGGTGAGCGATTGGGTGGGTGCCTTGGGAGACCAGAGAGCTCGACGCGTCCCGGCGCTCAGCGGCGGCGTCTCGGTTGCGCTTGCGCGCCACTCGTGCGGGCGGCGCAGAGCAAACGGAGGTGCGGGCGCCACAGCTAGCTGTTGACCGAACTCCCTGCCGTCCCAAATCTCCGCTAGTGAGTGATGCAGCATGCAAAGAAGCTGACACTAGTGCAGACTGTGGCGGCTGCAGGAGTCTTCTCCGCCATCTCCTTCTGGTAGCATAAATATGATCTTCTAGTATCCCCCAGCCAAATCTATGTATGTTTGTAGCATTTTAGATTCTTGTTCTGCAGGTATGGCTTCATGTTTGGGAGGGAGTCTGCCCGGCGTGAGCTTGGTGGCATCATCGACGACCTCCGCCGCCACAGCAGCAACCCCACGGCCACCTCTACTGCTTTCCCCGACTCCCATGCTCATTCCAAACCCTAGTTTGGTATGCTATTTCTTCTTTCTTTGAGAGGGTATATTTTTTTCCTATGCTAAATGTGGTCAATTCTGCTTGGTGGTTCTGAAAAAGAAAAAACCAAGGTAAAGATGCTTCCTGGTGAACGTTTTTTATGAATACTGAGTGACGAGCCAAACCAATTTTGGCTCAACTCAAGTGTTTAACAATATATATACTTGGATGCAAACACATTGTTTTGTAGTACTGTACTACTATTTCAAAAGAAGGAGAAAATGATAAAACTTGACATGTCTATTGAGGTGTGCAAGAGAAACCAGTTTTTGGTTGGCCCCTTGCATGTTTCCTTGGAACAGTAACGAGTCAGTTATGGTTGGTGATCGGTTGGAATCTGGTATCGGCCATCAGGCAATATCTGATTCCATACTGATTTTAGCGGCTTGTTTGTAGCATTTGCAAGGGGAGAGAGAAGGCTACAAGCGGTAAAAAAGCTTTCTGTTTTATATTGCTCCAAACCGCTAAATTTGTTCGACAATGTTAAATGCAGGGAAAATTAAGTTTTGGCATAAGGGTGTTGTTTAGGATAAGCATGGGTAAACATCTATTTAGAAATTGGGAGGAGGGTCAGAACATGATGGATGTTTGATATAGATGTTATTTTATTCACTAGGAACTCAAAGCCTCGATTTCTAACAATAGTTGTATGGTAACCAAAGAGCTAATGTGGCTGATGGTTATGGGGACTAGGACATTTGGTGTTAGCGTAGTTGCATTTCTATGGAATGTTTTCAGTTCTAAAAGTTACTAAGGACATTTGATGTTCATTGTGTTAGGTTATTCCAGCTTATTCATTTTGCAATGATGATTTTATCGTACAAGTGGTACAAATTAGTCAAGTTAACAAGAGTTTACAGAAGCACTTATGTGGTGATTTTGTCATGCTTGCAGATCCTGCTCTGAATTGTCTAGGACAAGAATGGATGTTCATCATAAGTGACAAGGTCAGCTATTAGAAGAGTTTACTGAGGAGGAACATTGTGTCATTGTCAAATAAAAATCGAGGCAATTAAACTTCTGTTTAGTAGGTTTCTGTTTTACTACGGTTGCTCATCAAATTTATGCAAATGAATTATAATAGAATTTGGTATGTGGTGTCAATACCTTTTCTTCATGCCATGAATTTGTTGAACTCCTGGCTCTGATCGTAAGGGCCATCTCTTCTGTTGAAAACTTGAAGGAATTATGCTGTCATGGTGCCTGTTTTTTGTTTCCTTGAAGTTTCATTTGTTTGTGACTGTCTGCACACGTAAGGATGATTTTAGTATGAACTACAAACAAAACATCTGTAGGTTGAGAGATGTCTTGGAAATATCTGCAGTCCCTTTCTGTATACTATGAGCCATACCCTTTATAATGCAGATGTCTTGTTCAGCACAATAATTCATTCTTGCAAGTTAGTTTTCTGTGTAGCTCGTGGAGCTAAGAGGTTTCGTTTGAATGCTTATTCCTTGTGTACCTTTTGGCACCTTTCTTGCTTGAGCTGTTTTTTGCATGTGTTCGTAAACATGGGTGAGCTGGATGTGTTGTACGATGTGAGTGCCACATACACGAGAGATATAGCAGATACTGGTACGATCTGCGCCGTCGGGCACAGTCGACCAGCGGTGTTAGCGGCTCACCCACTAGGTGGTAAGAGGAATAGATGCTTCATGTCCATGCTAAAAGGATCTTTTAGTCTCTTAGCTACCTTCTAATGAAACCTCTAGGGCCCTTTGAATTTTTAGCAAAGGAAACATCTAGTTCCTTCAAAATCCCTGCTTCCAAACCTGGCCTTAAGGTTAGAAAATGTACTACAAACAGGGAGTGAAGTATCTATATTGTTTATTCAATTTGCTCTCTTGATTCATATGAACATTCAAGAAAAAAGGACCATTTTGCAGGAATTCAACCACAGAAACTCAGTTTCCCTTGTACTTCTTGGATAATTCAATGATTGAATTAGATGCACTTATGAACAATATCAAAACAGCTGGCCATGTCTGAAATCGACCACTCTGACTGAATGGTTTGGTTCTCATCGTCATCTTCACTCTCGGATTGGAGAGGACCAAGACAGGTAATTGGATAGATTGCTACGAAATAGAGTAATCTTGTGTTCCTTTCTTACTTTTACCTTTTTTTTTTTGGTTTTTGGCATGCCCTCTCATGACCCTGAATGTGTATGATTGTGTCTTGCTCTGTGTTTCTTTTCTTCTTTCTTTCTCTATTATCAATACATGTTTCTTTATTCGATGTGTATACCGTATTGCCATATGGTTTGGAAAATCTTGCACACGAGAGCGTCCTCGTACTCCTCTTAGGAGCTGGGTTTTTGTTGTCAAGTACTCTAACAAGGAGAGAAATGTATGTTGAAATTTATTGTAGAGAAGAGGGAACATACTGTCTAAAGCTTGTAGCTCTTCCACATAGTACTGGTAGAACCTTAGAATGTGACTGCCACCAAATGGAGAGCTCTCATTAGTCCCTCTCTTGAGGTGATAAGTAAGCAGAACCAACCAAAGATGAACCACTTGGTAAGAGAAGGCTAAAATAAAGATCAAGTAGAGGAATCTCTTACCTTTCTATCTAGTCCCTCTCCCTACTGATGTGCATTCTCACTCCTCTCCTCTGCAAGCACTTGTTCCAACCTTGATAGGCTCTCTTGTCCCTGTCATGGTGGTGAGCTAGGTCAGGGAGGGCCCATGAATTGCCCTTTTCTTGCAGTCACACTCCAGCTCTTGGAATATCTCCAGTGGCGTGGCACTACGCATTATTCGATCGCGTGTTAAATTGTTAATGGCCCAGTGATGTATCATGTTGGCCTAGTCAAAAGTGCAAGTAACATGATCATGCAAGTGTGTTAATTTTGTTCTAGTATGTCTCTTGGCACAGTGATGTATCATGTTGACCACCAAATAAATGAAGACTCCATCTGAGGATTTGGCTGTGAAAATTAAAAGGAAAAAAAAAGAATGCTAGTCTAGTGATAACAAGACAAGCGATGATGCCAAAGGAAAGAAAAAAATGCTACTAGAAAAGTTTCACACTACTTCTGCTCAAGTCCTTGATTGCCCAAAGTCGACGAAACATTGTTAAATGTTCTTCTTTTTTTCAGAACAAGTCATGATCATGGATTGGCTGGTTGGATGTTAACTTTCCATGTGCTTTTGTTTGCTGCAAAATGAAGGAACATGATGCGTATATACGCAGCTTTTATATCGTAGCCATTGACAATAATTTTGAGCGGGCAAAAAAGAAATGTTTTAGCCTCCTGAAATATCTTGACGACCTCCAAGACGAGTCATGTGAAAGTAAAGGTAGATAAAACATCTAAAGTGAGGTCCGAAAGAACCAGACTTCAATCTTGCAACATAAGCTCTGAAAAAAGTTCCTAGTAGTACAATAGATTTAGGGTAACGTTAATTGGCAATTAGGCATCACCCGGACTTGAAGGAAAAGTGAGCAATGCCACCTCAATCCTTCGTCGTCATCCACATCCACTTCTAAGTTGCGTATCTGAAGCCGAAATGAAGTGGGAATCAAAAGCGCAAACAGAATCAAACACAACTCTCAGACTGCAGAGCTGGTGATAACTTGCATATATGATCGAGCTTCGATTAATGTTACATAAATTCATACATGCATGTCTCCTAGAAACATGCAGCAAACAGCCTCTTTTTAAAAAGTTTGTACATGTCGATCGATCATCATAATTCAGAAAGACGATGGCTTTGACGCCCATATAATAAAGCTTCAATTATTCATCTCTCCCCTCTTTTTTTTTCCCCTACCAGTTTCATGATTCCTCTCTCCTCCTCTCTCCTAGAAGAGATCATGCAGAGGAAACCGACCATGCATGCAAGAGATCCCATCCCCGAAGAACAACATCACAAACCAATCTAACACACTACATCTAGCTCGATCTAGCTGCCGTCGGTGTTGTCTGCAGTAACTAATCGCAGGAATCAGAAGTACCTGAACACTGACACACCATACATTCAAGATTCCAAAAATATGCAGACACCATCTACACATCAATCGGCCACTGACTCCTGCGACGTACGACGCAAGCGTGCATGAACAACCAGACAGATTGATGCATGCGCGCGCACATCGATCTGCACGACTCAAGTAACGTCGCGTAATTAGCTGGCGGCCACGGGAGTGCGCGCCGCGAGGTTGGCGATGGTTGGCCGGCGGTGCATCATCGGCGGCCTCGACGCCGCAGCCTGATGCTGCGTTGTGCCAGCCAGCTCGTCGGCCGCCGGCGAGGACGGCTTGTAGTGCAGGAGGAGGCGGTGCCGGCGCGCCACCGCATCGAGCGCCTCGTCCATGTACATCTGCTCCTGCCTGCAGTCATCGCTGCAGAACGCGGCGTCCCCTCTGCATGTGCAAAACAACACCACATCACATCACTACCAAGATGCTAAGACATAGTAAATCAAAACTAACCTTTCCGGTAAATTAGCCTTCTCCTTTTGAGCTAGCTAGGCTTAAAGATTATAGAAGTTCTTGTGCATATGCATGCGTGGGGCGATGCATGGAAGGAAGGAGGCGTGTGTTTGGATGGATGGTGAAGTAGCGCTAGATTTGCACGTACTTGTACATGAAGATGTCGCGGTTGCAGGAGATGTTCTTCTTGCAGAGGAAGCAGGACTCGAGGTAGCGGAAACGGACCACGGCGCCGCCACCCCCACCGGCCGGCTTCACCCGGAAGAACCTCGACGCCACCTTCACGTACCGCTCCTCCTCCAGCGCCGGCGCGGTGGTGGAGGTGACCTCTTCCATGTGCGCACGTAGGTATAATATCTGAAGCTAGCTAGCTATCTGTTGCGTGGATTTGCTGCTCTTGTGAGGATCGGATTGGGAGTTGCTACTCTGCAGGCCACTTCATGGCTTGGTGGCTACTTTGTTTTTGTTCTTGGCAGAAGAGGAGAGTACTTGATGCGTGTGCTCGTGTTGCTCCTCTTGCTGGTTTGGTAGATGGAGCTAGCTAGCCAAGGTTATATACGCGCCTGAATGCTCTGTCTGTATGCATATGCAGTTATGCACAAGCATGTATACTGCCATGCCGATTCGTGTAGGCCGGAGGTTTGTGACAGAAGAGAAAACCGCGGGTGGTACTGTGGTAGGAGAGGAGAGCATGGGCAGTGTGATGGAACCTGTTGGCTGGGTGTGGCAGGGGTCATTAATCTAGAGCAGCAACTTGATGGCTGAACCAAATCCGTCCTGTATTCCTGTGGAAAGGAGCCAGATATCTGACCAGCAACTAATAAACTTTTTGTGTCATGTCTTCACAGTTAGCCTGCAGGCCGCAGGCCAGCAGTAAAACTTTAGCTACTCCTTGGTTTTGGCTCCCTGAAAATATGCAGGGAACGATACTAGTACAGTCGTACACCACAATTGCAAACCGTTGGGCGTCCGACTCGATCTGCATCTTATGTTGGTTGTACCATATCGGTAGCAAGGCACAGCATATATAGTGGGAGAAGCTGCCGAGCAGCAAATAACAACACTTCCTGTTCCTGTCTCCTAAGCAGGCACACTGGATCAAGATCAAGCGGCACCCCGGCAGTAGATACGTTTTTCCGTGGGCTATCTCTTCGGGGACAGCGCACGCGTCAGATGCCACCGCCACCACCGCGCGCTTAGCGGTGGCCACATAGGACGCCCGGCGCTTAGGCACTATTTGAGCCGTGTCATACTGGTCCATGGGCCAGGTAACAACCCAAGCACACCACGCTGACGATTCGGGCTATGCCGGGTCACCCCAGGCACGTTTAGTCTAACGGGTCGAGGTGGTCTGTTTAACCATCTTGGTCTGAAATTTTTTAAAAATTCTAAAAAATCATAAAAATATATAGAATTCAAAAATAAGGATTAAAATTGTAAAATAAGTTCTACACCCATAAAAAGAGATAAATATATTTAAAATATAATAAAGAGTTTTATTAATGTTTACATGGTTGTCTCGTTAAAACTTTTGTCAAGTAAAAAATCAACATGAGAAAACATTAGCAAAGGAAAAGGAGTACAACCTATAGCCCTACATACATCCATGTTCTAAATGTCGTTGTCTAGGTACAGATTTGTATCTACAGAGTGTTGTATTCGTGCAACAGCTTGTTTCTAGTCCTTGACAGTTAGAAGTATCTTTACCATCTCACTCACAAGACGTTTTCCTCTCTTCTCCAATATTCGTCCAAAAAGACTGAAAGAGGACTCGAAGGAAACAATGGAGACGTGAACTGTTAACACATCATGTGCTAATATGGATAGCACAAAATATATTATCTTATGGTTATGCCACCATTGCAAAATTTCAAAGCCATTTGTGTTGAAATCCACTGTATCGATGTTCAAATAGGCGGATAATTCCCCACTCCTTGGGTGGGAGATTGGTCTTGCGTGAGGTGTCGGTGTGGAATGAACCCCTAGATCTGGAGGAAGAACCTGCAACCTAGATCTTGCCCCACACATTTGTCTTGTTGACTGTGGTGTGTACTACTAGAGGTTGTTGCAAGTGAATGCCCTGAAACTTATGTTCGTATCTTTGAAAAAACTCAGAAAATTTAGCACAAACATCTACAAAATAGTTAAAATAGTCTAAGCCTATAGCAGCACTAAGAAGTTCAAGAACATTACTAAATCCTTAAACTTTAGCTCTATGATCTAAAATAAATGCAAATGCATATATGAATGGGATTTCTATAAGATATTTCAAGTATTTTGTCTTCATAGCAACGATAGCCACTCGTAAGACTATTTTATTTTCATATATCTTTAATTGAGTAGCAATCTGTAGAATACTATGCACAATTATAGGAGATGTTGGATAATACGTAGCTTACAAAGCAACAGTGGAGTCATAAAAAAGTTCCAAAAATTGAAGTATCTTCCCGGCAACAAACTAATACCGCTCAGTCAAAAGTACACTACCGTCAATGCTACGAAAGTGTGTTTGAATAAAAGCATAAAAGTGCTCTGATATGGTAAAAGACTCTTAAGCATCAAGTAAGTAGAGTTCCATCTTACCGGCATGTCCAAACCAAATTTTCTTAGACGTAGCCTATTGCCCTACAGAAGTTCTTATATGTTGCTATTTGTTGGTTAGAATGCTTTAAGAAAGATATTTGTTGGTTGTACTGAAGCTACATTTGCCTCATCGCCAATCCTTGCCTTGCTTTACATCTTGCAGCATGTCTAATCAAGTGCTATGTTCCACCTAAAGACTTTGTAGACAATTCATGTTTATAAATTTTACAAACAACATATCTTAGCACAACTCCTTGTGTGTCTTCCTTGATTGTCCTATCAAAATCTTGTCAGACTCTCGATGTAGCCGACCTGAATCTCTTTGCGCCAGTGGTTACATACATAGAGGCTGTCGTAGAGACTGATGATGGCATTCCTCCTGCTTGCTCTTGCGGATTGCTTGAGCCATCGAGATTCTCGAAGGATATGCAAGGTCCTCAGGTGAAATCCCGTAATCACTAACTATCATAATTTTCCACCACAAAATCAAATCGAAACTTACACTATTAATAATTTCAACTTAGTATAACAAAAAATATACAAAAAATATTGCACATCTTTGGACGACTTGCTGCCAAATTTCGAATTTCCAAAACTTTGGCACAATTTTTTCAAATTTTGGCAAATTATCACATAAGGAATCTAGATTTGCACAACATAATTCATAGAGGAGATTGAGGAATGGATGAGTGCTGAATAAGGGGGGTATGGTGGCTATTTATATAAAAATTAGGTGTTTTTTTAAAAAATTATGCTATTTTTAAACCTCCCAACAACTAAAAAAGATCAAATTATTCAAAGTTCTGACCGTTAACCGGGCCTAATGGGCTAATCATGCCTAATCGGGCTAGTCGGGTCGTACCGAGCCTTGCCCCGCATGCCTAAACGTGCCCTTCCATGTCGTGTCATGTCGTACCGCCTGGACGCCTCCTCCTTCCTCACGCCCGAGCTCCTGGCCTCCTCCTCCTTGGCGTTGGCCGCCTCCTGGCCTCCTCCTCCTCAGCACTAGCTGCCGGCCTCCTCCTCCTCCTCCTCCTCCTCCTCATCGGTGATGGCCACCACCTCCTCCTCGTCCTCCGCGCCTGGGACCTCGCCGGTCGTGTTGTCATGTCATGCTACGCTAGCTCGTTGGGCCAGGGTGTTGACCCAAGCACAAGACGTCTGGTCATGCTGTGCAAGACTGGCCCATCTACAGTGTGGGCCGTGCCATGTCCAAGCCAATAGTCCCGTGCTTCAGGCCGGCCAAAGAGGCAAGGCCAATCTGGCCATCTCTACGCGCATTGTTGATGATGCTCGTGGGCAAAGGGCAAGGCCAACATGGTCACCGAGGTCATGGCGAAGTTCGCCGCCATCTATGACGACCTGCTTCTCTTGCCTCAGCCCTCGTGTGTGCCCACACCCAGTGCCAGTGGCGGACCCACGATTAAAATTTAGGTTAGGCGGGACGGAATAATGGTATTATCCGATAACAAAGCAAGACATACATAAGAGCACAATATTTTTAAATAATACATTTTTAATAGAATTATAGAAATAAATGCTTATTTAATAAAATTACAAAATTAGGCTTCTATCGCCATTCCAAATGGCAAAATGGCCCTGTCGTCATTTGAATTGGTGAAAAGAGCCCTATCACCCATCAAATAGTGTCAAATGCCTATGTCACCATTTGAAATGGCGGTAGAGATATAAGTCGTCATTTGAATTAGTGACACGGTCCTGTCGCCAATTCAAATGGCTACATGACCTAGAAATTTGTTTTTGCAAATTTTTTTGAAAGTAGCGGTAAATAGAAATACAAAATTAGGTGCATACATTGTTCATAATAAGAAACAAAAATAGAAAATAATAACAAATAATATTAACGGTAGTACATAGGTTACACAAAATAATTCAACACACGACATAGCATTAGTACATCGGACAACACAACTAAATAGGACATACGTCCTCACATAGTCGTTCGACAAATCGCAATGATAGTAAGCAAAACATTCATCACCACTTGTTTCAATAAGATAAACTATCCCCACGACCACCACCTCCACGTCTGTCATGTCGACCTCCATGGTGCCCGCCTCGATTGGGCGGTCAGATGAGGTCCCCACGATGTTGTCCGGACTGTCGACCTCTCCTTCATGCTATTCATTTCTTACATAGCAATACTTGAAGGTATGCCCGGACTCCCTGCAAATAGAGCACTTCTTCGTGTGACGTCTGACTTCTAATTCATCCATATCATTTCTGGTACACCGTCTCTGTCACTGGCCAACCATTCCCTTCAGCCTATCAATGTTGGTGGTGCAGATCATGTCCTCCCAGGTAGGATGGCCGGTGAAATGGCTAACCATGTCGTAACGATACAGCTCTGCACTCCAAGTTAGCATCACCTCTTCCTTGGTGAAATATTTAGAAAGGTATTGGCCAGGATGTTGCGCCAACGTCAAACATACGACCATCACATGTGAGCATAGACTATGCAGAAGAAGTGGCTTGTTACAAGTGTATATGCAATGAGCACGGCCAAGTGTGCACTCGTGGATGATCCACTCATGATTTGTCTCGTGGCGTCCTTTCTCTCTGCAAAGTAGCTCAAAGCGAAGCTCCCTTGTGCCCATCTTGAATGCCCTATGCATCTCATCCTTCTTGCCCTTCTCCTCCATGTACTTTGTGATTATGGCAGAGTACAGTACTTCATTTGTGATGGAGAGCGACGCGATGTTTCTTCAATCAACAAAGTACTTTGTGGTACCACGTAGAACCGCCCCACTCCACAATACGAACCAAAGGGATGCAACTCACATCGCACATGACCCAATTATACACCTTAGCTAGATTTGTTATCATGACATCATATCAAGCACCATCCTTGTCATGTAGCAATGACCACTTCACCTTAGATTTGTGCTCAATCTAGTCTGAGAAGCATTTCACTTGCCTACCGGTCTTGCTCATCAAATTAGGACGATCTTAGGGTAACTAGGGCAATGACATGGGGAGATTTTTAGCGCTTGTGGCAGGCTTCTTCGCTGCCTCCCTTCTTTTCATCCTCGTCCACTCATCTAGAGTTTTCCAGAGTGCATCGAACTTCCTCTGCTGGTTCTGGTTGCACAGTCGCTTGAAAAGCTTTATCAAGTCCTTGTTGTGAAACTGCTCGTAAAAGTTTACACCCATGTACGTCATGCACCACCCGCTCCATAGATCCACCCATGGAAGTGGCTCATGTTCCCCTTGTTGTAGCCGAGTTATTGCACTCAACAGGCCGGTATGTCATCATGTATGACGCATACATTAGGACGACCCTGTACAACAGAAATCTTCATGTTCCTTAGAAACCACAACCAACTGTCGGTATTCTCGCTTTTGACGAATGCAAACACCAATGGAAGAACCTACTTCTTCCCATCCATCGCAATTGCAGTAAGTATATGCCCCTTGTACTTCCCAGTTAGGAACGTGTCATCCACGCACAAGATCGGATGGCAATGCCAGAATGCATTGATGCATCCACCAAAGGCGAAGAATGCTCACTTTAGTACCCTCTTCTCGGTGAACCGCGGATGTGCGGAATCTTGAAGGTCGATGTGAGGACTAGGATTCTTGTTCTATATAACTTGGGGCTGACCAGACAAGTTGTGGAAGGAGTTCTCGAATGCACCGAACCTTGCCTTCGATGCCTTTGCTTTGCCTTCCACACCTTAATATAACTGATTGTGTACTAGAATCTTGACTCTATTGCCCGAATGATAGATCGTGGCTCAAAAGCCTGATGATAGGTTCTTGTGGGTTTGCATTGATTCAGAGATGACACATGTGTGAGGGATTACTATAGAGCATTTCTAATAAGTGTCCCACTTAGGATGAAATACGTGCACTTGCTAAGGGCATTCCGCTATCTCGCACTTTACATCGTAGCACCTTGGGTTAGATTTCAATACAATGAATGTACACCGCAATGACAAGGCGTATAATTTCACAACTTCCTACACTGCCTCCTTGCATTTGTACATGGCTCCTTGCTTGACCTCCTTCTGGTGGTACTCCCATAGTACACAGGATCCTTCGTCCACGATGAGATTGTCGAATTGGTATGTGTTCCACTAAGATGGAATCATTTGTTATTCTCCACCACCCTCATCATCTAAGCCTTCATCTTCCAAAAATGCCTCATAGTCCCGGTCTTCGAGCGTCATCCTTTCAACTAGGGCTTCTATCTCCCCACCTTCATCTATAATCCCGCTAGCTTCCCAAACCAAAGGAGCTTCTTTGACCCTGTGTTCATCGATGACATCAGCAAATCCCAGAGCTTCGGCCGTTGTATACGTCGTACTGTGGCTGATGTCCCCAACTTCTTCGGCATCACCACCAACTACCCCTTGTTCAACTGAACATGTAGGCAAAGCTTTGACATATGCCTAGGCTAGAAGGATCAAATCCCACCCACGCTCCCTTGCCATACTTATGTATGACTGCCATGATTTTGTTTCTTTCAGCTGCACTAACTCCCAATGTGTGCCCTGTGGTGCCCGGGTAGCAACACAGCTCAATTTCAGATCGTACAGAGCATGGTGTAATACAACCACTGCATTACAGCGCCCCATGTACATTGCTCTAGTCTTGTTAGGATGACGATCACTAATTGGAAATGACACAAATCAAATCTCTCAAGACCCACCAGAACAGTCCCTTGATCGTAGTAATTTTTAAAATTGACTGAGGCTGACATATTCGACGTACTGCATCATAAGCAAGATTTGTACGATTAACCATAAATCTAAAACTAAACTACACACACCTAAAAGGATGTACTACAACATACTATACTACATAACCATACATCTAAAATTATCTATTCCATTCAGTTACAAAAAAATTACATGCATGGTGGACAATCAGACGGACAGCGCTTCGTTAGCTCCTCTTCCTTCCCTCCTGTCTATTTTTTTGGGAATAAAAGTGAATTTTGGTTGAATTTTGTGGTCCTATTATAAGGGTGATCGTGTCACCATTGCAAATGGCAACAAGGACCTATGGGGTCTCTATCGCTATTTGGAATTGTGATTTGCCTAGAAATTTAGGCAAATCGCCATTCCAAATAGCGACATAGGCATTTGGCACTATTTGGTGGGCGACAGGGCTCCTATCGCCAATCCAAATGGCGTCAGGGCCATTTTGCCATTTAGAATGGCGACATAAGCCCATTTTTGTAATTTAATTAAACAAGCATTTAGTTATGTAATTATATTAAAAATATATTATTTTGAAAAAAATCCACAAGAGCGTATGACACTAATGAAACCTAAAACTACAATTCGCATATGAACATATAAAGAGGTAGAATATCGAAGATGGTACCTCATTAATGAAGTTTACACAACAATTTGCCACAAAAGTACCAAATTATTGAACATATTCGTTTGAGCAAAAAATGAAGTAATGATGGATTAGTGAGTGTTAAGATTAAATGATCGCAAATCATAAAAGTTATTGAACATTGACAAACCAAAATACATAACATTAAAATTCTAATTACTATAGAAGGCCGAGACAATTTCATTCTACGATATTTTATGTCGTGAAATTGTTTCTTAATTCTACCACGATTAAGTCCTTTAACTAACTCCCTCTTGATTTTGCACACTATTGCCCACCTCGCCGCCTCGGTCCTCGGTTCGTTGCGACGCCAATTGGCTGTCGTCCTGCCGCCCGAGCCCCACGTGGCCGCATCCCAACACTAGGCCGCCCACGTGGCTCTCCTCGCCTCCCTTCTGCAACACCACACGCCAGCTGCCAGCGCGTGCTTGGCCTCTCGCTTCTCGCCGGCTCATCGCCTGTCAGACCCGGGTATTAATACACCCAGATCCTCTGTGCATTTCTGGACTAGTCCCATGATCAGTAGCTAGTCCACACAGTAAACAAAATGATAACAAATTCATATCGCAACTTTATTAATAAATAACAACAGAGTTGATTACAAAGGAGGCTTACAGGCCAACAATAAATTAAACACAATGGAAGACGAAGAAGTAGTAGGGTCGATTAATGACCGCCACAGCAATCGATCGGGAAGCGGCCTAGTCATCGAGATCCACATCGGTAGCAAAGTCCTTTCCTCTGAAATTTGTTTGCATAAGCAAGAATGAGCACAACTTCCGTGCTCGCAAGTTACACCCATCAAGTAATGAATGACATGCATATGGATGTAACAAAGGATGGCTTCTAAGGTCATTTGCATAAAGCGACATTTTCTTTAAATCATCGGTACTAAGTTCCAAAGCGATTATTCCATAACTAAACTTTATAAAATTCTCAATTTTATAGTCAGATAACATTCACACATGAATGGTGAAGGATACCCTCCTATCACATGGCTTCCTGCCCAATTCCCATCTGAATAAACTAGTTTTGAAGAAGTTTATTTTCAAACAAAAACCAAAGTCTAACTTTGAGTAGTTCTGCTAGCATGTCCGTGAATCATGACACGGCTATTCGAATAGTTTTACACTCTGCAGAGGTGGTACAACTTTACCCACAAGAGATAATCAACTTTTAATGTCCGTCTGACACACTTCCGAAGGTGTGCGACTAAGTGATTATCACGAGGCCTTTACAATGTTCTGTCTTAATGTATTTATGCCCGCTAAGGTTTCGCTACCATTGGACTGGCCATCCTCCGGAAGCCCCCTCTTGCGCCAGATGGGTCTACTGTCTGACCAACACCCATACCAACAACACAGCACAAATGACACTAAGACATCACAAATTATTTAGCCAAGTCCCGCCCATACAGGACATGTGGTGGTACGGTAAGGCATAGCATCATGCGCTCGAAGACCGGTCCTTAACCGACTTGGACGACTTTCCATAAAACCCATGGGCCTTAACCCTAACAGATTAAGCCGTGCATAAACCTGCACCCACCAATCATCCATTTCGCCAAGTCCAAACCCATTTTCACTTTACTTTTCAAGTCATTTGTAAACTCCCATGACACACCAATGCCAAGGGTACAATTTAAACAATAATTGATTGTTGTTGAAATTCCCAAATCGCACAAGTTTGGTCTATAAGCATGGCTAAGCAATACGTTTAAATGATCCTAGTTCATACTATCGTATCAACCAGGTTTTATCTAGGGTGTCAATGTGTTTGATTCAATATCAACATGGGTCATACAAAGGATTTAGGTATAACTATGAATTGAAAACAGAATTTATATTATCGAAAATAAATAAGCATGCAGATAATAATTTAAAAACAGAATATAAATAATTTAAAATAATGGGATCAATATGATCAAGGGTATAACTTGCCTTTCTTGATGAGGTGACGTTGTTTTCTTAATGAGATCACCTTCATAGAACGCCCGTGTTGAGGTGACGTTGTTTTTCTTAACAGTCACCTAGTACTCACAAGTACTATCTTCAGGTAGTCCAAGTGTACGATTACGATGATCATACAGTCAAAATCAATCCTCTTATGTTGTTCTTCAATCGACGTCGAAATCTGATTCTCCGAAGTCGTTGAAATATAATCGTGAAAATACGACAAATTCAACTCAAATTCAAATGAATTCAAAAAGACAGATCAAATTAACTCCAAATATAAATAATTTGATTTAGTTAGCTAGATTATAATTTTATAAAGATTTTGCAACTTGAACCACCCCAATCGGAGTTTGGATGCAAAAGATATGAGCTTCAGAAGATTGGAATTACATGGAATGATAAATTAGGGTTTAAAGGGATTATTGGTCAAATGAACCCAAAATCAAATGATTTTGGTTTAGATAGCTAGATCTTGATTTTATATGAATTTAGGAATTTGAATCGAAAAAATCGGAGTTCGTATGAGGGAGAACGAACCCCGGGAAGTTTTAAATCTAAAAAAACCCTAAAATCAGATTTTCTTGAATTATTTTTTCTAAAAGAAAATCGGTTTATTGCGCAAGCTGACGTCAGCGAGGGAATTTGATTTTCCCGGCCGAATTAATTTTGTAAAGGAAAAGATTTGTTTCACTGACAAGTGGGCCCCTAGTCAATGGGTGGGTCCATGATCGGCCAAAGGTCCACCGTGGAGCGGTATGCAAGCGATGCGGGGTGGTGTGCTGGCGTGGTGGGTTGACGTGGCGCCACATCGGCTCCACGTTGGATTGGGTGCTGGCGTGGCACTGATGTGGCTGAGCCACGTCAGCCCGACGGTGGGGCAAAGCCGGCGACGAGCTCGCCGACGTTCTACGCCGAGATGGGCTGCATGAGTGGTTGCATTAGAGAGAGGGAGAGACGAGGAATCTGGTGCGCTACCTTGGGGTGGACGGGCTTGGCGTTTTGGTCGTCGGCGGCGAGATATGGCGGTGGCGGGGTTCGGTTAACGACGGCGATGGCGTTCCCGGGGTCCTCCGGTGAAGGGGATGGTGGCACCGAGTTCGTGGCGGCGTGGCGAAGCTGGAGGTGCGGACCAAAGGGGCGGAGCGGCGATGGGGCGCCGGAATTGAGGAAGAACCGGATGTTCACCGCCGGCGAAAAGCTTCAAAATGCGGGCGTTAGAAGCGAGGAGGGGAGTGATGGGTGGTGGCGGTGGAATGAGGGGTGAGAGGGGCGTACGAGGCTCGCCTTTATAGGGGCGGAGGGGGCCGGGAGGAGGAGATCGGTGGCGAAGGTCACGGCGGCGATTTCGGCGTTCCGGAGATCTCGTGCGAGTCGGAGGGGGAAAGTGGAAGGAGGAGGTGCGACGGAACGCGGGGAATTTAATGCGCGCGACCGTGCAAGGAAAGGGGGAGGAAATGGCGGCGGAGATGGAGCTCGCGCGCGCGGTAATGGCGGCGCTGAGACTCGGTCGCGCGGGGAAGAAATGGGGGAGGAAGAAGCTGCACCGGGCGGGCCCACTGGCAGGGAGAGAGAGGAGAGAGGAGGGGGTGTGGTTTGTGATGGCCGTCGGATGAAGATCCGACGGTGGGAGGGAGTGAGGGGGAAGGCCGGGGTGGAGCGGGCCGAGATGGGCCGGGGGCGCTGCGAGGAAGAGATGGGCCAAGGAGTTTCGGCCCAAAGGTATTTTCCGTAATTTAAATTGCTTTAGTAATTGATTTAATTCCAGAAATTAAAAAGGGCTTTAGAAAATAGCAAATTAAATCCAAAAACTCTAGAAAAATTCACAGAAATTCCTAGATGCATTTTGGACTTAATTAAATTAGTTCCAACTTAAAGTTGGCTATAGTTTTTGCAAATAAATTGTTTTGGCTTTAAAATATTTAGGAAAATTCTTTTAAGAAACTCAGAAAATTCCAGAAATTAATTTTATTTTATTTTTCAGATCAAACCAACTGAAATTTCAAGGACTTCAAATAAATTTTAAATTTTGGACTTTTAAAACTTCAGAAATTCAACTATGGCAATTAAACTCTTTCAAATCTCAGAAATTCCAATAAAACAAAAACTTTATTTTATTTTAGTAACAGCACTTTGGGATGTTACATCGCCGCAGCATGTTGTCGGCCTGCTGCACATCGCCCTCGCTTCGATAGGGTTAGAGATAGATGAATCATTGAACAAGTTCACAAACAAGTATCTATGGTCTCGACTTCTCATGAGTTAGCCATTGGGCATGGGCTCTCTAGTGGCTCAGGCCTAGCAGTGCCTTTGCCTCTGGCTTCTTCCTCCTCAGGACGTCATCGAGTGACAGAGCAACACCATGGCCATGGAGCGCAGGAGTTGGGAGATGAGGGGGTACCGGCGGCATGGGCTACCTCGGGCGGCCACCTAGCCTTGCCCGATTATTGGCTCCGTACTGTAGCACAATCCAATATGGGCAAGACGAACGTGGCACACAGAGCATGTAGATTGTTAGACCCATATTTGCACCTAGACCCTATGTGTATACCAAGCCAGTACCATGATCAGTAGCTAGCTCACACAGTACAATATCGATGAATATCACATCCATACATGGAAATAGAAAGATAGTAAATAAGTGTAAATAGACCACATGGTTGAAGTCTTACATCATGGGCCTGAAAGGCCAAATAACTGTAGTAACCCTCATTATTTCCCCATAGGTATTCGACTGGGTAAGCAACTTACACTACTACACACAGCCTCATCACAGACGGTTCAGAACCGTCATCATAGACGGTTTTCGAATCGTCTGTGTTGTTACGTCTGTGATACGCTGTTATCACAGACGGTTCACAAACCGTTTGTGATATTATGATATCACAGACGGCTCTAGTTATAAACCGTCTGTGATATGTATGATATCACAGACGGTTCTGGTTACCAACCGTCTCTGATATCCTAATATCACAGACGGTTCTGGTTACGAACCGTCTCTGATATCCTAATATCACAGACGGTTCTAATTACGAACCTTCTGTGATATGTATGATATCACAGACGGTTCTGGTTACCAACCGTCTCTGATATCCTATCACAGACGGTTCTAGTTACCAACCGTCTGTGATATCATCATATCAATGACGGTCGGTAACTAGAACCGTCTGTAATATCATATATATCACAGACGGTTTAACTATCGAACCGTCTGTGATTGTTCTTTAATCTTAACTATTTTTATTATTATTTTCGGCTAGCCTCAGGAATTGCTAGCCATGCCCTCTGAAAACAAGTATGCAGAAAATAGATACATATCACAGATGAATCAATAGTTGACAACTTAAAGTGATCATTTACAACTCAAAATCAATTACAAAAGAATTACAACTACTCAATTATTGTCGGTAGAGTTACAATTCGAATTACAACTACTCAAAGTGAATTACAATTGAATCAATTGTTTGAAGGTGATTCAGTGGTGTCGACGGAGTGAAACTCTCCATCGGTGTGAACGATATCCATCATGATGAAGCCGCATAGTCTCCCTCGAACCTCCAAGAGCTCCTTCGTAATGAGTGAATCTAATTGTATGTTCAAGCCCTGTAGCTAGCAGGAGTAAAGTAGTAAGCATTTATATATTTAAATTTATAATTAGAAAATAGTTATTGCGAGATTGACAAACCCCAGGATCCTTCATCTTAGCACTCATGATTTCGTGCATATGAGAATGCACATTGTTCTTGTTTTTACTGGCGACACTGCAAAAATAGAATTACATATATATGTATAATCAGTTCGAGACGCATTATTACGAAGTATGATATAGGATTATTGTGTTGTAGCGCGTACCGAAAATCACGTCCTGTGTTGCAGTGTGGCGCTCGATCCCTTATATGCCCCTCCGTCGGCAACATAGGCGATGAACGACCTACATGTTTCCAAAAATTTAACCTCTGCCATTTCAAATGAAGGAAGACTACAATAGAGTTATGTATGGAGGAAATGAGCATACCTGTCGAGTATTCCTTGCACAAGGGTGAAGTCGTGCGTTTTGCTGAGTAGGGAATCAAGGTATATTACCTTGTTCCTCTTTGGTACAATGACTAAAAGGATCCAGTGGAAGCTACGATCATGTATGTCGCTATAGTTATTAAACCTAAGTTCGTGCTGCGTATAAAGTACAAATAAAATTTGTATAGCAAGTAGTGAAGCACTTACTTCTGGTTATAGGGCACCAGTATGTAATCCTTGTCGTCCTGAGCAAGCAATCCCGCCGTTATGTATTTCACGACGTAGGATGCGTCTTCCTTGATGGTTTGCTCACAGACCATGTGTGGGTCGAGGAAATCCACCGGTTCTCCGCATCCCCGGGCATTTTTCATCATGTATCTATGTATATAAGCAATGAGTTGTGATATTTTTATCATGTATCTATACATAAGCAATGGTTTGTAAACACTTACAGTGTGCAACATCGTAGAAGCGAGGCGTCGAGGGCTTGGAGGTTGAATAGGTCGAATAAGTCGTTGAAGCCCACGACGAAGTGGCCCGGCTCGTGGAGGAAATGCTCCTTCATGTATTTGACGACGATTCCAGAATCGTACCGTTTATCTTTGGTCTTATGCATGTACCAGGTATGCAAAGACTGACAACCTAGTCCAGCGTAGGCCAATACTGTGTTGCTCACCAACGGACTTCCGAGGGAGTATTTCCTGGGAGGCGGAGGCACCTTAATGTTCTGCGATTTCGACTTAGACTTAACGACTTGCCTGCTACACGTCTTCCTGTGAGACGACTCAGGAACCGATACGGCGGCACGCTTTTCTGGTTCCTTCAGCGTCTTCTCTACGGGAACCGATACGGTGGCACGCTTTTCTAACTCCTTCAGCGTCTTCTCCACGGGAACCGATGAGGCGGGCTTCTGAACCGAAGGTTGAGGCGGCACTGCAGGGTTGTGTCGAGATGGTTGAGGTGGAGTCATCGAGGGTCCTGTTGGAGAGGCATGGTCGTGTCGAGATGGTTGAGGTGGAGTCATCGAGGTTTGTTGGAGAGGCCTTCAATCGAAGGTTGAGGCGCATCTGCAGGTCGAGCGATGTCCTTCTTGGGCCACTAGATAAAAGTGTACAAGGCATCCCTAGTGTTCGATTTCTTCGCTCGAGCAAATCTCCGGTGGACGGCCCTTAAATTTTCATGTACCATGTCCACTTGGACCTTGGCGTAACCTGCGCCACCGGGCACCATGTCGATCGTCCCTTCTCGGCATGGATACGCCATCCCCGCCCGACCTCAATAGACAACCCACCATCCTCACTTGAGCGTGCGGCGCCGCCTCCTACAAAACGATACTCAATTAGCTAAGGCGTCCTATAGGTCTATCTTTGGAGCATTCCAGATGTACATTACCTTGATGGCGTCGATAGGTAATTGGACGTCATTATGCTCGAATTTTATGTGGACGCGACACTACTCCGATGTTGAGTAGGACTGCTCCCAAAATAAAATGGCGCCATGCATCGTTGAGGAGTTGATTGATTCGATCCTCCAATCTTGCTATATGTCCTTCAAATCTTGCAGAAGCCTCATTTCCAATGGTGGTCATACTCGCCTTGGATCTCTTCCTACTCGCACGTGTAGTAGTCGCTGCGAATCCATCCTCCAAGGTACGTTAACCCCTTTGCCTCGCGTGCGACCCGGGTGCTCCTTGTTTCCCAGGGCCGTAAATAGTATATCCTTCTCCCTGTCTAATTAGAAGGAGCCTCCGAAACATGCGGAAGTCAATGCTTGCTGCAAGGAGGTCATCATGTTATTATAGACACTATGAAGTTATGAACTTATTAACAACTAGGTAGTTTGACATATTTACCACACGTTTGGCCACCTCCTAGTTTGTCGGGTTTGTGAAAGAGATTCCGTCCGAAGACGTGGCTGATGCCCTCACTCTTAACCAGGAGAGAGCGCGCTCGTCTGTAATATCAGCAAATGGCCTTGTTTCATTCTTGTCCTCCGCCGCTCATTGCGCGGATTTACACGCGTACCCAGTGGTGCCGAGTTTGTGGGGGTGAGTGTTCAGTGTCTGGAGAGCCTTGTGCGCCGCACTTTGCTCACGAAATCCGGCCGTCGTCTTCATTTGCACAAAGGCGTCCCATATATCCCGCGACAAGAATTTATACGTCGTGAAGGGTGTTCGACCCGTGTTCACGTACTTCGTGACAAGCGTGCTCTTGAAGGTCCTCCACGCCTTTCCCGTCGCGAGCAACGCCTGTCGTTCCACGCGTGCCATGTCTGCTACTGGGAAAGTGAACGATTTTAAAATTTCTTTCCACAGCTCGCCTCTCCGATCATCCGACACAGTGTCCCAGCTTAGTGTGGTGATGGGGACCCGTTCCCTTCCAAGTATCTTGCAGATGGTCCAGAATCTCGCCGCTGCTTTGGGGGGACTCATAGGGATCCCATTGGTATTGACCTCCGTGATGGTCATTAGGCCTGTAGGAATTTTCGATATTCCTCTGCCATCTCGCATAAGTACCACTTTCCTTGGAGATCCAGACGTATTCGGCGCCGTCGATGACGGCGGCGAAGATGGTGCGGACACCATGTCGCTTATTTGCTATCTATATAAATAACTAAAAATAGTTGGCACAATGTTCCTTTACATCATACAGTAAAATGTTTTTAAAGATTTCAAATGACACTATATGTCAGTAGTAGCACAAACAAAAGGGATTGTACAAACAAAAGGGAAATAATATAAGATTGTACATAAATTAATATGTAATTTCAGATATTAAATTTATGCTAACAAGGCGATCAGTGGTCAATGTTTGGTCCATAACTGAAATCAGAGCAGGCTATATATAGATAAATTGCAAGTAGATGAAAAATATGTATGATAGTTTGTGCTCTGAGAAGGAGAGTTGCAAAAGAACAAGTCTTTGCCATCTCAATCTTATTGTCTATACTCTTCATTAAATGAATATGATAATATAAATTCAAGATAGCAAAATACAATAAAATATCACAATAGCCACCAAAAAAATAAAACCAAACTGTACCCCATAACATTATTACAATACTGATATTGTTTCAACAAATTGATTGAATCGAAACACCAGAAATAATATAAGATTGCACATAAATTAATATGTAATTTCAGATATTAAATTTGTGCTCTCAGAAGGAGAGTTGCAAAAGAACAAGTCTTTGCCATCTCAATCCTATTGTCTATACTCTTCATTAAATGAATATGATAATATAAATTCAAACTATGAGCTCTAAACAATACTTTGCTTAACTGTCACATGATCTCAACTGTTACCGAAAATAGATTAAACTTCCAGTCAAACATTCAATTAATCTTAGTATAAGACAAATTTCATCACAGAGCATGTCAACAATGCCCATTGATCAATTTGTAATATCTTCAGTACTAGATTCAGTTCACAGATTATCAAAGACTAACCCCATGCATCCACAGAGGGTCTCCAACACTAACCCCATGATGAAACCCTAGCAATATGACCATTAGTACCCATCACCGAGCAAGGGAAGGAGTAGAGAGAGGACTACAGGGTAGAGTACCAGGGGTAATAGTATATCAAACTGACAGTAGCAAGTAAAACAATAGAGCTCAAGAATGAACTAACTATCACATTCAAACTCAGTATAAGACAAAGTTCATCACAGAGCATGTCAACAAAGCCCACTGATGAAACCCTAGCAATATCACCATCAGTATCGGGGGAAGGAGGTTGGTGCAGGGGAGGAGGCCGACACGGGGTCGACGGCGCGGGGAGGAGGCTGGTGCAGGGGAGGAGGCCGACACGGGGTTGACGGCGCGGGGAGGAGGCCGGTGCAGAGGAGGATGCCGACACGGGGTCAACGGCGTGGGGAGGAGGCCGGTGCAGGGGAGGAGGCCGACACGGGGTCGACGGCGTGGGGAGGCCGGTGCAGAGGGAGGAGGCCGACGGCGAGGGGAGGGAGGCCGGTGCAGAGGGAGGGCACTGACACGGGGAGAAGGACGGCCGGGGAGGAGGCTGGTGGAGGGGGAGGCGGCGGCGTCGGGGCACTGGGGAACTGAGGAACCCTAGAGGAGGCGAAGGAGCTGAATGGGCGGGCACTGGGGAGAATAAATGGGCGGGGAGATAAATAGGTGGGCCCTAGGTTTCCTATCACACACAGCCCTATTATGCAACCGTTTGTGATATTCCCGCATCACAGACGGTTCTATTAAAGAACCATCTGTGATGTGGAGTATATCACAGACGGTTCTTATTACAAACCATCTGTGATGTGATATCACAGACGGTTGGTAATAAGAGCCGTCTGTGAGGAGGCATATATCACAGACGGTTCCAAAGGGAACCGTTTGTATAAGTTCAACACAGACGGCTCTTCATGGAACCGTCTATGATGAGGATATTATCACAGATGGTTCTTCATGGAACCATCTGTGATAGCGTACGGAGCTTGTATATCCGCAAATAATTACTAAAATGAATTGCCCAGTAATAAACAGACGATAAAAAAGACCATATCCTATTTACATCACAGACGATAAAAAGAGCATATCGTTTTTACGTCACAGACGATAAAAAAAGACCATATCGTTTTACACCACAGACGATAAAAAAGGATCAGCGATCCTATCTTAGTCTTCAAATCTTTGTAAGCCGTCTCGTCGGTTTCAGTGGTGGTGGGATCAACGACTGTCTCACCAAACGCCTCCACCTGTGACCTTGCACGCTCAATTTGCTCTTGTAGCCGTTCGGACTCCGTAATCAAGTCTCATATAGCCCAGAGGCCATCAACCCTGGTCTCCAGAGTCTCGGCTAGGCGGATCCGCTCTCCTGCAATTCGGATGTCGTCCTCGACTCTTCGGGCTGCATCCTCGGTTTACTCGCTGGATGCTGGAGACCCTCGCACTGGTCTGTTGGAGGAGGAGCTCCAATTGACAGATGATGGCCGTTATGGTCTCCGGTAGATGGGAGAGCCTACAATGGATGACATTGCGAACAGACAGCTTGTCCGCAGCTTGGGCCAGGTTACGACCAGAGAGGTGCGAGTACACAACCACAATGTAGGCCAATACAACCAGGACGAGAGAGGAAGAAGCCATTTGGAGTTTGTGGAGAAAGGGGATCAAGGAGGTTCGTGAGAAATCCCTTTCAGAAGGGGATGTCTATTTATAAAACAAGTACTAAAGCTGGAGCAGGAGACGAAGAGATACATATTGGTCCGATCGTGAGATGAAGAGACACATCGTGCGGGCGACGAAGGGATGGAAAGAGATATCACAGACGGATCTATCATGGAACCGTCTGTGATATACTCCTTATCATAGACGGTTCTTAATAAGAACCGTCTCTGAAATATCACAGACGGTTCGTATTAAGAACCGTCTGTGATAATGACATATCACAGACGGTTCTATAATGGAACCGTTTGCGATATGTAATTATCACAGACGGTTTGTAAATAGAACCGTCTGTGAAATATGTCCCGTATCACAGACGGTTCTATTAAAGAACCGTCTGTGATAATAGTATATTACAGACGGTTCAATGATAGAACCGTCTGTGAAGTATCACAGATGGTTTTATTTACAAACCGTCTGTGATAATGACATATCACAGACGGTAGCAAAGACGGTTCCTAAGTAACCGTCTGTATAAGTTCAACACAGACGGTTCCTTTGGAACCGTTTGTGATGAGGCGTCCACTATAGGTTGTTTTGTGGTAGTGTTAGTACTTGATGATATTTCCAACTCCCGAAAGGTAGGGGTAATTGTTCACCGGTTCATATCTTCGGGCACTGAATCCACATATATGAGCAATAATGAGTACAAAAGTATTCAACAAGTCCTCATACCCAATGCAATTATACAGATGCATGGCTTGCAAAGGAGTCGTCTTGTGGTTATTTTAGCACAAAGCAGATTTTTTTTCAAATACTGTAATTATTTTTTTAAAACCTATGGCCTAGCCATTTTGATTTAGAACCAAAGTGTCATTTGTACAACCAAGTTTCATCATGTGAAAAATTTCCATCCTCCTAATACTACTCATGAGGTTTCATCCACCTATATCATCGCTACAACCATTTGTACGTTAACATGTTTCCATCCATATTTTTATTAAAACTAACCAAGTGTGGTTTTCTGCACAATGTCTATAACCGAGGGCACGACTATTCGAATAGATTATGCACTCTGCAGAGGTTGTACAACTTTACCCACAAGATATAATCAACTCATAATGTCAGCCATGACACACTTCCTTTGGCGTGTGGTGAAGATGATCATAACGAGGCTTTTCCAATACCTAGTCCCGACACTCGACCTTCTCCGACGAGGAACCACTCAACACTGGGACAGTGACCATTACGAGGCACCCCCAGAATGCTCCATTACGGGACACACTTTCAATGATGGACCCTCCGTTGTTAGGGAGTCGCTCGCCCTTCTCGATTCCAAACCTACCACTATGCGTGGGGTTTATGCTGAAAACTGAGGAAAGTAATTGGCAAGGTCTATCATATACTAGACTTGTGGTTGCATAGTTTATTAGTTTAGAAATGTTGTACATGATTCGGTCCTTAATCGACCCAGGCAAGACAATCCACAAATCCAACTCTCGTGCATGCCTCTGCACCGATCTCATACCAACCACTCGCCCAACTCTCCACCATTTTACATAACATTTTCCTATTTCCAAGGGTGACCCACGTTGTCATAATATGATTCACAATATATCACAAGTTCTTTTAATGGCAATGTTTGTGTCGTATTCAATTTAACCCATAAGTAGTATATAAGCACAACCAATAGTCAGTATTGATTAACCAAGGGAAATTTACTAATATAATAATTAACCTAGGAAGACAAAGTATAAGGGTTTATCAACAATCAACGAGGGAAATAATAATATCAACATTTGGCATAGCTAGGTATAAACCTTGAACATAGCATTTCATAAATAATATTAAGCATGTAAGTAATACTTTGAAATAAAATAATTTGCATTTAAAAAGTAGATTCAACATGATCAATTGTAAGAACTTGCTTTGCTCAATTGTGGGTATTACCTAGTCTTGTCTAGTCTGAAGTAGTGGCGAATTCTTCGGCGACGTTGGAATCTATTTAAGTATAAAACGACGACTTTGAATAAATGCACATAACTCAAATAAATTACAATAAAATCCAAATCAACTCCAAAAAAATATTATTTTAGTACTAATGGAAATATCTTGAATTTAGATGAATTTAGAATCAAAAATCAAATTATTTGGATTTAAAACGAGGGAAAACGAGCTCTCCAAAGTTTGACCCGAAAGAAATTCCAGAAATTATAAAATTTCTGACAGGTGGGTCCGATTAGATTTTCATTGTAATTTTCTTTTGATTTTATTAAGAAATTTCTCCGTGAATGATAGGTGGGGTCCAGCCAGGTTTTAAATTTCTTTTCAAATTATTTTTCTTAATGAAAAAGGCTCGTGGCTAACAACGGGACCGTGGTCCACATGGACTCTTTCCACCCAACGATGCATAGAGCCTAGGGACCCACACATCAATGGCTTGGTCTATGGACTGGGTCTATGCAATGGGTTTTAAGTGGTGGGGCCTGCATGTCATACTCACATACGCTAAACTACGATTTAATTAGATTATTTAATCGTGTCGGGCCCACATGTCATACTAACATTAATACTAATTGACCGGAGTTAATATTAACCTTAATCTTTAGGTGGGGTCCACACATCAGAGCTACAGTGCTTCTTCTTCCTTCCGCCAAAACAGAGGAGCGGGGAGGGAGCCATGGCTGAGTGGCTTGGCGAGCTCGCCGCGGCGATAGGATGGCGGTGGGGCTCGGGCAACCGAAAAAATGGAACGTGGAGAAGATGGTGAAGTCGTGGACGGCGGAGGTAGCGGAATAGTGGATGACGGTGGCATCACGGCGGTGTTGAGCGGCGAGGTCATTTTGGCCATGCGAGGGATTCGTCGCAGGAGATACTAGGGGTGGTTTCTAGCCACAATGTGAGCTAGAGGGAGTAGGTGCGACGCTACAAGAACGGGCATGGGGGCCTAGGATCACTGGAGTTGTGTCAGCGGTGCTAGGGTGGATCGGCGGTGATGATACGAACCAACGTGGGGTGCTACATTACGTGGCGCAAAGCGATCCTAGGACTTCAGGGAATTCACTGGTTTGATTAATGATGGCAGAGAAGCACGATGGTGGCTAGGCGATGAGCAACGGTGGCGATAGGGTTCGCGGTGGCAGCCCTCCTCGAGGACATATAGCTGAAATGAAGCCACACATAAGGGCATGGGGGTCACAGAGATGGCAAAAGCGCGGTCGAAGAAGACCGAGACTCACCGAAGAGGTGGCGATGTTGAGGACAACAGTGGAAGCCCGAGATAGGGAAGAAGATGGCACCCTTGCATTCATGTGAAGGAGATCTAAGAGTGATTGAGGGGAAAAGATTCTGGGGATGTAGAACACATTGTGACACGAACGGTTTCGGAATAAACTCACCAAGTGTGCGGGAACAGCATGGAGGAGCTCGGCGGTGCGCGACCGGACTTAGAGAAGAGGCACTGCGCAGCAGCGTCCTAGCATTTGAGTAAGCGAGAGGAAGGGAAAGGGGAGAAATTAAGAGGAGGACGAGGCAGAGGAGATGATGTGGATAGAGTGGCTTAGAAGGAAGAGGAGCTCGGCGTTTTCTCACAGTGTTGCGACCGATGCGAGCGAGTTCCCATGGGTTGCAGTGTTGCGCATGCTCTGGTGATGATGGGACAAGCTCACGGTTCTCAAAAAGGAGGGGAAAAGCTCGAGGAGTAGGGGCACTGATAGCGTCGCATCATCCTTGTACCGAGCGACGCATGCACGTACAAGCTACAGAAATAGAGACAGAAGAACTGAGGGAGATGAGGAAGATGTATAGGGCACGCTGGCATGGCAACGTGATGAGGTCGTGGTAGCGTTGCGCTCAAGGAGCCAGTTGTCCTACGTCTCCTGCTACTGCTGCACATGTGGGCGCACACATGTCAAGACCTGGATTTACACATTCGAAACCTTCTGTGTATTTTGAAATAGTCCTATGATCATTAGCTAGCTTACATAGTGAAACATCGATGAAATACCACCCATTCAACGATTTAACTAAAAAGATAACAAAATAACAAATAGTAATATTAACTGGACCTTATGTTCAACGTTTACTTAACTTTCCACGTAGGACTTAAGAAACAAATAAACTCTTGCAGCGAAAAAGAAACTTGGAGAGGCAATTCAATATGCCCATAAGCAATCGAGTGAAAAACACATCCTAATTCATGAAGCCTTCAAAGAACCCTTCTTCGTAGAACTCTTGAGCAACCTGACCTTCTTTAACTTAGCAGTAAAGTTTAAAGCCGTGAGTGCATAAAGTAAAGTACTTAGCAAGTCGTTGGGAACAGTATGCAATTAATATTCATGCAAGGCTTGATCGAAGGAATATATGTATGGTTCTTTTGTAGAAAGCAAGTATTAACAATAAATACAGTAAGTAGATTGCAAAGTGTAATTGAAAAGACAATAAATAAATAGAGTAAACGGTTTCTTTGCAACAACCAATGAACTTCACATTCACTTCCCAACCAAACCACCAAGTGAACATCACATCCACAAAGCAAACATCATATTCACCAAGTGAACTTCCCATTCACCTTTTGACCAATTTTAAGAAAAAAACTCTACCTCATGTGAAATCCCTGAGTGTTGTCCATAACCGGGGATACGACTGTTTAAATAGTTTTAACTCTGTATAGGTTGTAAAGTTTTACCCACAAGAGATAAATCAACTTATAATGTTCGATCACACACTTCCGTAGGTGAGTGACTAAGTGATTATCACAAGGTCTTTACAAAGCTCCTTCTTAACCTAGTTATGTCTGCTAAGGTTTCAACATTGAATATCTTTCCGACCAGACAAGGCCTCCTCTTGCGCCATTATGAGTATACGTCTATCCTGTAACTCACGCTTCCAAAACAGAACCGAAATTGAGACATTGCTAATTAGTTAGCTAGGTCCATCCCATATTGGACATGTGGTTGTACGATATGACCCAGTTCAATGGTGCACAAGATTAAGTCCTTGACAATTACTCAAGCGAGTCTACCTCATTCCAACAATGTGCTACCCGCACCGCCTTTACTACATGATCGCTCGCTTGGACGGAAATCATTTTTGTTCAACCAAGACCAATGACATCCTCTACCATGGAACAACAAGTTTTAATAACAATGGCTACCCGCCATGATTCTATATCTCATTAAGTCAAATTATCATTATTGAACATGTGACATAAGCTCATTGTACAACTAAGCATGACTAAGCATCTCTATGATACCCATATTGGTGATACAAATAAGTCCAACCAATAATGATCATCCTATGGTGACAAATGATTCATGGTATTTAAATAATCAATGGTGTCATAATGATAAATAGGTGATTAATAATTCCCAAAAACAGATGATATAAAGATAGCATGTAATTTAATATAAAACAAGATACTTTTGAAAACATAGGTTCAATATGATCAATGGATTATGACTTAACTTGCCTTGCCCAGTTATCACACTTTAATCTTTAAAACTTGCTTCTGCTCCTACTCCTTGAAACAGATCGTCTAAATGAGAGAAAACAACAGACGAAATACAAATAAATCCAAAAGAAAAGAAAAGAAAATCCAAAAACATAAAAACCAACTCTAAAATAAAGAGCTCAATTTTAGACGAATTTAGAAACTTAAACAGACTGAATCGGAGTTCGGACGAAGGAGAACGGACTCTTGAAAGATTTGCAGAAAAGAAAAAAGAGAGAAATAATATTCTCGGGAATATTCTCTCGCTGAAAAAGAAAAAATAAAATAAAAATGACATTGACAAGTGGGACCCACCTATAAGTGAAAGAGAGAGATTGACATGTGGGGCTGGGCTGGAAGAGAGAGAAAGAGAGATTGAGAGAGGCTGACACTAGGGCCCACGTGATAGAGAGAGAGAGAAAGAAAGAGCAGGGAGCAAAACAGAGGAGGTGGTAGCGTGGCTCTGGTGCTCGGTGGCGATGGCGGATGGTGGCAAGAGATCGGCGGTGACAACGAAAACGAGTTGTGAGGGCAGCGACGACGGCGGCGGAGAAGGAGGCGCGGGTGCGCGACGGTGATAGTGAAGCAATGACGCCCGAGGGAAACCGAGAGGAGAACAGGGTTGGAGACAACAAGGGGAACTTGACAGCATCTTGGGGCGGTTGGGGGACGTGGAAGCGGCGGACGATGGTGACCAGCGATGGAGAAGAAGGACGACGACGGCGACTCAGCACGACAATGGAGAGACGGCGAAGAGGGAGGGGATCGGATGAGGACGGCGAGGGACACGAGGTGATGCGCATGGGACAACAAGGGAACTCACCGGCGGCGAGATCAGGAACGGAGGCAACGACCGGAATTGGGGACGACGATGGTGAGAACGGCTTAGTGGCGCTCGAGCCACGAAGAGGAAAGCACCGGCTAGAACGTGACGAGACGAATCCAACGGTGGCGACAACACAGACGGAGAGGCACAGATGGAAAGGCAATCCGGCGATGAAGACCTTCAGCGGCGGCGACTTCTTCGGCGAAATCCGACGCAACGAGGACAAGACCGGCGGCGGCACTTCGGGGCTTCAGGAGAGGAGGACGAGGCACATCTCATGACGCGGACGACACACTTTTAAAGGGCTGGGGAGGGATAATTTGAGAGGAGGACGACATTGACTTTATGGCTGGCTCAGACAGAGAGATAAAACCGTGCGCTTGGAGGACGGGGTGATGGGTGGGACTCATGAACTGACAAAGAGAGAGGAGGAAAGGGAGGAGGTGGGCTGCGGTCTGGGTTGGCACGGAGGAAAACAAAAATGGGCCAATTGCAGAGGAAAATGGGCCTAGGAAAAAAGATAAAAGCTCGGGAAGAAAAGGAATTCAGCCCAAAAGAAAAAAATCCAGGAAAAGAGAATTTTTAATTTTAGAAATTGAATTAAATAAAATCGAGCTCAAAGAAATAGCAATTAAAGTCCAAAAATTCCCATAAAATAATACTCTAGAATTCAAGGAACACAAATAAAATGATTTTGAATTTGATTGAAGTTTAGATCATTCACATTAAATAATTTTTTATTTCTAAAAATTATTTAAAGGCTTGAAAAACACTCCAAATCTGGGCCTTGACGCGCTTGCGAGCCTAGGATATAAGTTTTGACCTAACCAAGAAAATTCAATTGGTTATTTTTGTTTTTAAAGGCTTGAAAAACACTCCAAATTTGGAATGTGACATCATTACAGATCACGAGCACTAGTAGCGGATGTGTGCCTCGTTAAATCGCCCACGTTTGGGTATCTTGCCTCTGATGCTTTGGGTGTAATGCATGGTGTTAACTTCATGTGAAACTCTCGTATTTTTATCATTGTTGATTAATGGATTAAGTACAAGTTTCGTCCCTCAACTATTGCCCTAGTTTAGTTTTCGTCCCTCAATTTCAATACCGGATATAACACACCTCAAATTTTAGATACCGGGCAAAAGAAGTCCCTCCGTGCGTTCGAAGGCGGTTTTGACCAGTGTTTGATCCACATGGCATGCCACATGGCGCAAAAGGCATTAACTCGTATGGATTATTGCGTGCGGGTCCACAAAGCAGCAGAACCAGCGCTAACTAACACTCGGATTTACACAATAATTAATGCATTAGGACAGAGATTTGGAGGTTAAATACGATGCTACAGGGGTTGTCTTCACCCCGACAAGCAGAGCAACCCAGAGCTTGATTTGCTCCAACTCAACGCCGGCAACTCAGCCCATGGCGGCATCAGCTAGTTCCTAAAATGGAAACCCCGAGTACTTAGGACCCTACTGGCATCGCCGATAGAGCTCTGCCGACCTACGACACGTTCTGGCGGCAGAGAAGCTCGGGCTATGGTGACTTCGGTCACCCGACAACGCTTCCAACAAATCAAAGTGCGCACGGGCAACTAAAGGGTACCAAGACCTCACCAGGAGGAAGAAGGGAGCCGAAGGTGGTTGGTGGTGGCTTGGCGGCGACGACCGATAGTGATGTGGGGGAGCTATTGTCGGGACCACCCCCAGGATGTGCTAAGAAGATCTCCCATGACCTCTTAGGGAGGTCCGATAGGACCACCCGGAGGTCGTGGAGGTCTTCTAAGAACACCCCAGCAGGAGGTCCTCCAGTGTAACATCCCAAAATGCTAATACCAAAATAAAATAAATAAAGTTATTGTTTTATTGGATTTTCTGAATTTTTAAAGAGTTCGATTGCTTTATTTGAATTTTTGAAGTTTTAAAAGTCAAAATTAAAATTTATTTGGAATTTTTGGAGTTTTATTTGATTTAATCAGAAAAATAAAATTTTAATTAATTTCTAGAATTTTCTGGAATTTTAGGGCCAAAATAATTTATTTGCAAAATTAAAAGCCAATTATAAGTTGAAAGTATTTTATTTAAGTCCAAAATAACTCTTTGAATTTCAGTGAATTTTTATAGAATTTTTGGATTTAATTTGCTATTTTCTAAAGCCCTTTCTAATTATCTGGAATTAAATCAATTAAAAAATCAAAAGAAAAACCTAAAATGGCCAATGGGCCGAATCAGACCCGGCCCAACTCCTTTTCACGCACGCGCAGCCCATTCCACCGTGCGCTCGGCCCCAACCGTTGGATTCAAATCCAATGAACAACTCTCACCGCACGTTATTAACTTCGACGCGTGTTAGCTGTCAAATCTGAGTTGAACGGTCCGATTTGATTAGGACTTTCGGGCGAACGAACGTCTCAGCCGATGACAACCGTCAGATCTAAATCCAACAGCCCTAGAGCACCAGTCACTTTCCTATTCACGCGCGCCGCTCTCGGCTGTTGGATATCGATCTGACGATCACGGTGCCTTCTTCCTCCCCGTGTCTTCCTCCTCCAGCCGCAAACACTCGCCGCCATTGCCGCGCGCACAGAGCTCCATCTCCGCCGCAATTTACGCCTCCCTTCCATGCTTGGATGCGCGCATTAACTTCCCGGATCACCGCCTCGACCGTTTTCGGCCTTTTCCCCTCTAATCGCGCACGCATTCAGCGGAACGGGCATGTCCACCATGATCCCTGCCGCCATTGATCTCCCCCTCCTGGCCTCCCCAGCCCCTATAAAAGGTACCCCGGGTGCGCCTCTACTCCCTCATCTCATCCCCTCTACCCTCGTAACCTCCCGCCGCTTCTAGCCGCCGGAATTCGTAGTTTAGTTCGTAGGCCACCAAAGCTCTCGCCGTCGATTACCTCGCCGTCAACGACGCCCTTACTCCATCGACCTCACCATCGTCATCACCGTACCACGTTCTACCTCTGGCGATCATCCACGTCGACAAAAGGCCGCCGGAACACCGTTGCAGGCATCACCCGAAGGTCTCCGCCGCCAAAAGACTCGCCGTCGGCCACACAGTCCACCCCGACCACCCGGAGGTATATCAATAGATCCGTAATAGTCTTCTCGTCACACCCGTACCACTCACCGCCGGCGAGCCGCCGCCGCTCGCCGTTGTCGGGAGAACCCGAGCGCCGCCCGCCTCGCTGTCAGCCCCGTCATCTCCAGCTTGGCTGCCACGTTAGTCTAGGTGCCCTCGTGTCATCCCCGTGTCCACCAGGTCAGAGCCTACGTGGCGCTATGTCACCCACACGACACCCCACATCCGTATCGCAGATATCGCTTCAGACGGGTCCATCGGGCGTTGACCACACTTGACTGGTCTTTGACCATCGGGCCCACATGTCAGCGACTCAGCGAATTTTTAGTTTTAAAATAATTCGGCCGGGAAAAAGGATTTTCCCTCGCTGACGTCATCTTGCGCAATATCTCGAATTTCCTTTACAAAAATAATTCCAATAATTCAGAAAAACCCTAAATCTATCATTTCATGTATTTCCAATCTTTCAAAGCCCATATCTTTTACATCCGAACTCCGATTGAGCCCATTCAAATTTCTAAATTTGTCTAAATTCAAGATCTAGCTAACTAAAGAAAAATTATTTAATTTGGAGTTCATTTGAATCTTAATTTGAATTTGGCTAATTTCGCGATTAGATTTCGACGACTTCGAAGAGTCAGATCTCGACGATGATTGAAGAGCTTATAAGAGGATTGATTTTGACTGTATGATCATCTCGATTGTACACTTGGACTTCATGGAGAAAGTACTTGTGAGTACTATGTGACTTGTTAAGGAAAACAACATCACCTTAGTACCAGGTGATCTGTTAAGGAAAATAACATCACCTAATCAAGGGAGGCAAGTTATACCCTTGATCATATTGATCCCATTATTTCAAATTATTTATATTCTGTTTTAAACTATTAATTTATGCATATGTTTATACAATTATTTTAATTCTCTGTTTCAATTGCCTAGTTATTCCAATTTTCCTTGTATGGCCAATTTGAATGTTGAACATGAATACTTTGTCCCCATTAGACAAAATGATACTAAAATTAATCATATGCTTAGCCAATACTTAGATCAAATCTTGTATTTGGGAAGCTTTTAGCCAAATCTTTCAAATTTGATTTAAATTGGATCTATGGTATTGTTTTACCGTAGAAGGTTTATAAAATGCTTTCACTTGGAAAATAAAATGAAAATGGATTTGGACTTGGGAGAAATGGATGATTGGTGGGTGCAGGTTTATGCACGGGTTTAGTCTGGTTAAGGTTAAAGCCCAAGGTTATTTTGGAAAGTTGCCTAAGTCAGTTAAGGATCGGTCTTCGAGTGCGTGATGCTAAGCCATATCGTACCACCACATGTCCTCAGTATGGGGAGTAGGACCTGGATAATTAATTTTCGATGTTCCACTTTGGTCGTTCCCTACAGATGCAATGTGTAGTCATGTTACGACTTATGTTAATCCCACCTAGCTCAAGAGGGGGTCCGAACCCGGAGGTCTTTATTTCAAAGGGGGTGGCGAAACCTTAGCGAGGGGTAACTACGGTAGAATGGTGCATTGTAAAGGCCTTGACACATGCTCTAGACTGCTTACCTAAGGTAGTGAGCGGTGGTATCGACGGATGCCAAACAAACTAGAGAAGTCGTGTCTTGTGGGTAAAGCCGTACAACCTCTACAGAGTGTAAAACTATTCGAATAGCCGTGTCCACGGTCATGGACATGCTAGCAGAACTGCTCAAAGTTAGACTTTGGTTTTTGCTTGAAAAAGACCTCTTCAAACTGGTTTATCTAAATGAAAATTGGGTAGGAAGCCAAGTGATAGGAGGGTATCCTTCACCATTCATGTGTGAATGTTATCTGACTATAAAGCTGAGAATTTATAAAATGATTTGTAGTTATAGAATAACTGCTTTGGAACTTAGTACAAGTATTTAAAGAAAATGCTGCTTTATGCAAATCAACCAATGAACCATCCTTTGTTACATCCATATATGCATGTCATTCTATTATTTGACGGGTGTAACTTGTGAGAACGGAAGTTGTGCTCATCCTTGCTTATGCAAACAAATTTCAGAGGAGAAGGACTTTGCTACCAGTGTGGATCTCGAGGAACTAGGCCGCTTCCCCAGTCGATTGCCTGTGGCAGATTGCTGGACTCTACTACTTCTTCGTCTTCCGCTGTGTTCTTTATTGTTGGCTTGTAAGCCTCTTTTGTAATAAACTTTGTTAGTTATTAATAAAGTTGTAATATGAATTTGTTACCATATTTGTTTACTGTGTGAACTAGCTACTGATCATGAGACTAGTTCAGAAATACACAGAGGATTTGGGAGTGTTACTCCTGGGTCTGACAAAGTGGTATCAGAGCCATATCGACTGTAGGTCGTGACCTAGTTAGAATGGTTGTTAATTGAAAAACTTTAAAACTTATTCTATAACAAGAAAAATAAATTGTTCTTTCCTCATCTTGGTCATCTATCATCCTTAGCTTCTTCATACCAATTCTTTCTTACTTAATTCTTTCTTCACCATTTTATAAGTTAAATGGATCCTCTTTTCCTTGAAAATCTCTATAGATGTTCAACACGTTTCGATCAAGACCAGAAGACATGAAGTTATCAAGAGAGCAT
The DNA here is from genome assembly GCA_036346255.1 of Ampelocalamus luodianensis. Lineage (NCBI taxonomy): Eukaryota > Viridiplantae > Streptophyta > Magnoliopsida > Poales > Poaceae > Ampelocalamus > Ampelocalamus luodianensis. The sequence goes on from CM070627.1 coordinate 2,282,544, forward strand.
CGTCATGCAAGAATCATCGAAGACCGTATACCGAAGATCGTTTTGTCATCCCAACCATATAGCTTAAGTTGCCAAGACGCATTATGTGTATTGAGTCGCTTCACCAATTAAAAAGTCTCGACCGATAGAACGTTGTGTTAAGTTTTTCTGAAAGCTTTTTCAGTTGGTTCTTTCGTTTGGGAGTATGGTTTCACTCTATCCCCTTAGCTCTTCATATTTGTCTCTTCCCTATCCTTTGTTCTCCTTTCCTAAATCTCTGGAGTAACTAGCAGATGAAGAACATCCGTCATTCTGAAGATGATACCAACACCAACAAGGATGTCCCTGCTGAAGACAACCAACAACTGATAGCAGAAACCCTTCGGAATTTGAACCAGTTTTTCATCATCCAAACTCAACTAATGCAACAGTTGATGCAACAAATGAGCAACAACAATGTTTTCTCAACCACTGCTCCTACAACACAAGAACAACATTACTGCACCAAGTGTTCCAAGAGGAAGATGATGGATCAAGGACAACATAATGCAAGAAACTCCAAGGCTTGTGTGATTCAACCCCAACCCAACCAAGAACCAATGACAACCACACTCAAGACGCCAGGATCAGCACCACGTCCACCGATGCAGACGTTCCGCAACATCAATGGTAGCCAATTTCAGCAGAACAAGACATCAAGGGCAGGAATACAATGCTTTGCTTGTCAGGATATGGGACATTATGCCAATCAATGCTCAAAAGGACGCTTAGCACTCACCTCAGACCGCATTCCAGAAGCTACGCTGATCGCAACAATAACACCAGAAGCAGGAGGTGAAAACAACAGAAAATACATGTCCCAGTTGTAGGAATACATAAGTTTAGGCCAACCAATGCCTCAAGAAGCAACCATGGACCAGCCGGCCAGCTTGTTGCTCCCCAACACCTCTGTTGGAGGCCAATCACAGAAAGAACCACCTCATGTTGCAGGCATCACGTGTTTCCACTGCCAAGAGAAAGGACATTATGCCAATAAATGTCCACAGAAGCAATAGGCAGCAACTCTGAAGTTCCAGAGTGCAAACTATGCAAGAAAACAAGGAGTCGTATAATTCTGGAAGAAGACGATCGAACTCAGCTCAGACCCGGTCAAATAAGGAGCAGGATGCAGACGACGACAACTCCAACTGAAAACCTTGCATTCCCGGCTTTCTTTCTAGCTCTCCGAATCTCGGGGACGAGATTCCTTTTAAAGGGGGTAGTTTGTAACATCCTAAAGTGCTGTTACCAAAATAAAATAAATAAAGTTATTGTTTTATTGGATTTTCTGAATTTTTAAAGAGTTTGATTGCTTTATTTGAATTTTTGAAGTTTTAAAAGTCAAAAGTAAAATTTATTTAGAATTTTTGGAGTTTTATTTGATTTAACCTGAAAAATAAAATTTTAATTAATTTCTAGAATTTTTTGGAATTTTAAAAGCTTTTTCCTAAACACTTTAGAGCCAAAATAATTTATTTACAAAATTAAAAGCCAATTATAAGTTGAAAGTATTTTATTTAAGTTCAAAATAACTCTAGGAATTTCAGTGAATTTTTGTAGAATTTTTTGATTTAATTTGCTATTTTCTAAAGCCCTTTCTAATTATCTGGAATTAAATCAATTGAAAAATCAAAAGAAAAACCTAAAATGGCCAATGGGCCGAATCTGACCCGGCCCAACTCCTTTTCACGCACGCGCAGCCCATTTCGCCGTGCGCTCGGCCCCAACCGTTGGATTCAAATCCAATGGCCAACTCTCACCGCGCGTTATTAACTTCGACGCGTGTTAGCCATCAGATCTGAGTTGAACGGTCCGATTTGATTAGGACTTTCGGGCGACCGAACGTCTCAGCCGATGACAACTGTCAGATCTAAATCCAACAGCCCTAGAGCACCAGTCACTTTCCTATTCACGCGCGCCGCTCTCGGCCGCTGGATCTCGATCCGACGATCCCGGTGCCTTCTTCCTCCCCGTGTCTTCCTCCTCCAGCCGCAAACACTCGCCGCCATTGCCGCACGCACAGAGCTCCATCTCCGCCGCGATTTACGCCTCCCTTCCACGCTTGGATGCGCGCATTAACTTCCCCGATCACCGCCTCAACCGTTTCCGGCCTTTTCCCCCTCTAATCGCGCACGCATTCACGGGAACGGGCATGTCCACCGTGTTCCCTGCCGCCATTGATCTCCCCATCCTGGCCTCCCCAGCCCCTATAAAAGGTACCTCGGGTGCGCCTCTACTCCCTCATCTCATCCCCTCTACCCTCGTAACCTCCCGCCGCTTCTAACCGCCGGAATTCGTAGTTTAGTTCGTCGGCCACCGAAGCTCTCGCCGTTGATTACCTCGCCGTCATCGACGCCCTTACTCCATCGACCTCACCATCGTCATCACCGTGCCACGTTCTACCTCTGGCGATCATCCACGTCGACAAAAGGCCACCGGAACACCGTTGTCGGCATCACCCGAAGGTCTCCGCCGCCAAAAGACTAGCCGCCGGCCACACAGTCCACCCCGACCACCCGGAGGTATATCAATAGATTCACAATAGTCTTCTCGTCACACCCGTACCACTCACCGCCGGCGAGCCGCCTCTGCTCGCCGTTGTCGGGCGAACCTGAGTGCCGCCCGCCTCGCTGTTAGCCTCGTCATCTCCAGCTTGGCTGCCACGTCAGTCTAGGTGCCCTCGTGTCGTCCCCGTGTCGGCCAGGTCAGAGCCTACGTGGTGCCACGTCACCCACACGACACCCCCACATCCCCGCGTATACTGTTCTGTACGCCGGGTCCATCGTGGGCGTTTGACCAGCCCGTGGACTGGGTCTTTGACCATCGGGCCCACATGTTAGCGACTCAGCGAATTATCGGTTTTAAAATAATTCGGCCAGGAAAAAGGATTCTCCCTCGCTGACGTCATCTTGCGCAATATGTCGAATTTTCTTTACAAAAATAATTCCAATAATTCAGAAAAACCCTAAATCTATCATTTCATGTATTTCCAATCTTCCAAAGCCCATATCTTTTGCATCTGAACTCCGATTGAGCCCATTCAAATTTCTAAATTTGTATCAATTCAAGATCTAGCTAAATAAACCAAAATTATTTAATTTGGAGTTCATTTGAATCTTAATTTGAATTTTATTTTAATTTAGCTTATTTCGCGATTAGATTTCGACGACTTCGGAGAGTCAGATCTCGACGATGATTGAAGAGCTTATAAGAGGATTGATTTTGACTGTATGATCATCGTGATTGTACACTTGGACTTCCTGGAGAAAGTACTTGTGAGTACTAGGTGACCTATTAAGGAAAACAACATCACCTTAGTACCAGGTGATCTGTTAAGAAAAACAACATCACCTAATCAAGCGAGGCAAGTTATACTCTTGATCATATTGATCTCATTATTTAAAATTATTTATATTCTGTTTTAAACTATTAATGAATTCATATCTTTATACAATTATTTTAATTCCCTATTTCAATTGCCTAGTTATTCCAATTTTTCTTGTATGACCAATTTGAATGTTGAACATGAATACCTTGTTCCCATTAGACAAAATGATACTAAAATTAATCATATGCTTAGCCAATTCTTAGATCAAATCTTGTATTTGGGAAGCTTTTAGCCAAATCTTTCAAATTTGATTTAAATTAGATCTATGGTGTTGTTTTACCATAGAAGGTTTATAAAATGCTTTTACTTGGAAAATAAAATGAAAATGGGTTTGGACTTGGGCAAAATGGATGATTGGTGGGTGCAGGTTATGCACGTGTTTATCTGGTTAAGGTTAAGGCCCAGGATTATTTTGGAAAGTTGCTCAAGTCAGTTAAGGACTGATCTTTGAGTGCGTGATGCTAAGCCATATCGTACCACCATGTCCTCAGTATGGGGAGTAGGACCTGGCTAATTAATTTGCAATGTTCCACCGTGATCGTTCCCTACAGATGCAATGGGTAGTCATGTTACGACTTATGTTAGTCCCACCTAGCGCAAGAGGGGGCCCGAACCCGGGGGTCTTTATTCCAAATGGGGTGGCGAAACCTTAGCAAGGGGTAACTACGGTGGAATGACTCATTGTAAAGGCCTTGACACATGCTCTAGACTGCTTACCTAAGGTAGTGAGCGGTGGTATTGACGGATGCCAAACAAACTAGAGAAGTCGTGTCTTGTGGGTAAAACCGTACAACCTCTACAGAGTGTAAAACTATTCGAATAGCCGTGTCCACGGTCATGGACATGCTAGCAGAACTGCTCAAAGTTAGACTTTGGTTTTTGCTTGAAAAAGACCTTTTCAAACTGGTTTATCCAAATGGGAATTGGGCAGGAAGCCAAGTGATAGGAGAGTATCCTTCACCATTAATGTGTGAATGTTATCTGACTATAAAACTGAGAATTTATAAAATGATTTGTAGTTATACAATAACTGCTTTGGAACTTAGTACAAGTATTTAAAGAAAATGCTGCTTTATGCAAATCAACCAATGAGCCATCCTTTGTTACATCCATATATGCATGTCATTCTGTTATTTGACGGGTGTAACTTGCGAGCACGGAAGTTGTGCTCATCCTTGCTTATGCAAACAAATTTCAGAGGAGAAGGACTTTGCTACCAATGTAGATCTCGACGACTAGGCCGCTTCCCCAGTCAATTGCCTGTGGCAGATTGCTGGACTCTACTACTTCTTCGTCTTCCGCTGTGTTCTTTATTGTTGGCTTGTAAGCCTCTTTTGTAATAAACTCTGTTGGTTATTACTAAAGTTGTGATATAAACTTGTTACCATATTTGTGTACTGTGTGAACTAGGTACTGATCATGGGACTAGTTCAGAAATGCACAGAGGATTCGGGAGTGTTACTCCTGGGTGTGACATCCAGGACCTCCCAGGAGATCGCAAGGACCTGCCGGAGGTCGTGGACGCTTGCGCCACTGAGTTAGTCCCAGGAACCGAAGCTAAGTCGCACAAGACAACATAGGTGTAATCACAACCACAAAGTCTACAAAAAGAACAACGAAAAAGAATACAATTTAAATAAACGAGGGCCTTATGGCTAAGGTTGTTTACAGCAATTGCCAACAAGGGCTACAAAATCCGAGAATAAGCTTTACAGCAAAACACTTAAAACGCGCGGGCCATTCGACAAACCTAGAGACTATCGAGTAGAGGACGTCCCTAGAAGCTCGGGTCATTAAAGAACTCCTCCTCGAAGAGGTCTGAGCCACCAAGATCGTCTTCGGCCACTGCTTGCAACAGCAGGACAAAAAGCTATGAGTACGTTGAATGTACTCAGCAAGTCATAGGGAACAATTATGCAAATAATATTCATGCCATGGCTTACCAATGGAGGGCTGCAAGGTTAGTTTGCAGAAAGCAGCATTTCACGAAAAATAGCATAAATAGATTAAGAGATCAAGTTAAAGACAGAACACACCAAAACAACTTATTTGAAAAGGGAGGTCGTGAGCACCAACTCACTCCCAAAACACATGTGGGAGGTCCTGGCCGCACCCACGTCCAGGACCACCCCCACGACCACCCTAGAGCACCAACTCTAGAGCACCCAAGGACCACTAGGAGCTCCAAGACCTCCTTTGGGCACCAACCTCGGAGCATCCAGGACCACTCCGAAGGTCCACGACCAGCCCTTGGACCTCTTCACGAGCCAGCCACGACCTCTCTGGAGCCGACCAAGGTCTCTTCGAGACAAAGCTATGGCCTCTTGCAGAAGCGACCAGGGACACAAGTTTTACAAAAAGATCTACCCCTTGCGCAAAATCACCAGGCACTGTCCATGACCAATGACTTGGCTATTCGAATAGATTTTTACACTCTGCAGAGGTGTACAACTTTACCCACAATTCACAACCTCTCTAATGGGGCGGTTTCCGTCGAAACCTTGCTCATTTCCGAAGATGAGTAGCCTAGAGAGCGCGACAAGGCCTTTACAAAGCTTGAAACTGGTTTAGAGCTGTCTGCTAAGGTTTCGCTTCCAACGGGCATCGCACCACGTCAGATTCGTGCCCCCTCTTGCGCCAGCAAATCACACGCTCAACTAGAACAGAACCAAGCCAGCTCCTTACTAATTATTTGGCCCAGACCACCCCTATAAAGTGGTCTTGTGGTTGCACGAAAACACTCGGATCATTGGATCACAAAGTAAAGTCCTTAAGAGCTACTCAAGCAAGACCATCCACAACCCAAATGTGACTCTAGGGCACCACCCTAGAGCACCCACTACTCACTCCCGACCTTCTTGCCCGAGCAAAACAGTTTTAGGGTTCACCCAAGCTAAAGGACCACCAAGTCCTGGCACAAGTTTTAACAAAGTGGCATCACACCACAAAGGGTAACATTGTGGCCTCACACCACAAGTGCACCAAAGTGGCCTCACACCACGAGTTCCATTGAATATTAGTCAAGATTATTAAAAGAAAAGAAAAAAGTTCTCGAGACCGGCGGTTATAAGCTAGGCTAAGCAATCTACGAACCCAAGTTGGTAACCTCAAGGAGTACCAACAGGACCACCCATTCTAAGGTGTCCAAGGAAACATGACAACATGCTGAGTATCAATAGCAAGGAGGTAAAGCGTCAAGTAGGTAAAACTACTGTCCAAAACCACTTTACAAATAGCCATGCATAATAGAGCAAAACAACATATGTTTTGAAATGCTAGGTTCAACGATGATCAAAGGTTTGTGACTTGCCTTCGCTGAGCAGTGGAAAGGCTTCGGCAGAGGCTGCTGGATCCACAAACTCCTCTTCAAACTCGGGACCTACACATTCGCAACGAACCGAATAAATAAGGCGAGCTCAAGCAAAAGAACTTAAAGGAAACCAAAGAACTTAAGCAAATCCAACTTAAAACCAAAAACACAGGAGGTCCTGCCCGAGGAGGGGAGGTTTGACTCAAAGAAGAACTTCAGGAACAAGCTCAGAGAAGTCTAGGCGAATGTAAGGAAGTTAGGGAATGATGCCGAAGGTGGTGAGGGAAGGCTCTCTCAGCTACAAATAGTAAGGGAGGCAGTAGGGAGCTCTGAGGCTCAGGGCAACATGGCAAGGGTAGGTGAGAAAAAGATACACGGATAAGACAAGGCAGGCCATCAAAAGGAGGAAACAAGTACCTCAGATGTGACTACATTCAATGTGATGCAGTACATTTAATGTTCAGAGACTTTCTGTTGCAAAGTGTGCAGAAAGGAGAAAAGGGGACATGGTTGGTTCAAACAAAGAGGTTAGTTAAAGCAACAGGAAAAAGTCGTGACCAAGGGAGGAGGTCCTGCAAGGGAAGAGGTCCTCGCAGAGGCCAAAGATGGTCTTGTTCCACCAGGGTGGTCTTTGCAAAAATACCAGAGGTCATGACCACATAGGGTGGTCGTGACGAAAGAGGGTGGTCTTTGCAAAAAGACCAGAAATCATGACCACATAGGGTGGTCTTTGCAAAAAAAAAAAGCAGAGGAGGTGAGGGCAAGGGAGAGGTCCAAAAGATAAAGGGAGAGGCGCAACGAACCAGGGCCACATGATCTTGATCGGGTGGTCATAAAGAGGGAAAAGTGCACACAAGATCTGGACTCAAGGGAGGTCCAGATAAGGGGAGGGTTTCAACAGGTAAGATTCAAAAGTGGGAAGGATCTAAAGAAGGAGATCCAGAAAAGAGGTCCAATGCTAAGAAACTCGAAGGCAAAAGGGGTACAAGGGAGGTCCTGACGGTCAAGATCTACCAAGGGGAGGTCCAAAGGATAAAGGATCGAGTCCAGGAGAAGGTCTAGGGGAGGAAAAACTAAGCTAAAGGGCGCAAGGCAAACAGAACGCAGGAGCTAAAAGCCAAAGAACACCGAAGAACTCCACAAAGATCAGAAAGCTAAAAGACCTTAATTGAGGTTAAGTTAATTCAAGTTAAACCCCCCGTTTTTCAAAGGTTCCAAGTTAAGCTTGAGCATACCAACAAATCGAAGGGTTCCTTTTTAGATTTTGAAACCCGGCAAGAAATCTAAGACAAACGGGACGTTCTGAGGAAAACTAGTAGCAATTAATCCTCGGGATGGCTTCAAGGGGGTATAGAGATGGTTAGGGAGGAACTAATTGAGAAGATGCTCACCGGAGTAGTTGATTCGGTGATTTTGGCTCACTGGCCGGTGCCGAGGAAGAAAACTAAACTCGCTGGCTCCTGCGATCGAACAACAAAATTAGGAGAGGGGTTTTGCTTCTTAGGTGCTGGAACACAATCTGACACATGAAACGAAGGAAAAGCTTCATAGGTGCGTTGAGGATTGGACGGCGATGTCTTGGCCGCAAAGGAGCTCAAGCTTCTTCTCTTCGGTTTGTGTTCGATTGAGGAGAGGAGAAGAGGGAAATGGCAAGGAGGGGAAATAGAGTGGTGGAACCCAGTGGCGACGGAGCGGCGCTTGGTCGGGGAGCCGAGGACGGCGAGGCAGGCGAAGAGCTTGAGGAGGCGGCGGCGGGAGCGGAGGTGGCAGCAGGCAGCGCTGGGTTGGAGGGTTGCACGCGGGCGGCGCAGCTGGCGGCAGTGGTGGGAGTAGAGGAGGAGGCGGAGCCGAGCCGGAGAGGCGCTGGGCTGGCCGGAGGCAGCGGTGCTAGGAGGGAGAAGGCGCCAGGAGGAGGCGGCGCCATGGAGGAAGAAGGGGGAGATCGGGGGAAGAATGGAAGAGCTAAGGAATATGTTTTGACGTAGATGCCCCGGTGGCAATAGAAAATATTTTTTTTCCACATGGCACAAAACACTGGTCAAAACCGCACTCGAACGCACGGAGGGACTTCTTTTACCCGGTATCTAAACTTTGAGGTGCGTTATATCCGGTATTGAAATTGAGGAACGAAAACTAAACTAGGGCAAGAGTTGAGAGGCGAAACTTGTACTTAATCCTTGATTAATCTCAGCTGATGATATTTTCATTGATGAGATGCACGATACCGATAAACTGAGAAGAGCATGCATGCAATCAGAAATGTTTGCTTGTTAACTAATTAGTGCATGGGTTCTTGCTATCAGCGATGTTTCTTCTCCTAATGGTGCCGCGAGATCAACTGCAAGACTACTGCTCAGCATGCATTGGGGGCATCAGTAATTAGGCTCTGCATATCAATTCAGGGATGACTTGAACACACGCAGACCGCCGTCTGGTCGATCAAGAAATTACTACTCAAAATCAAAGTCTGAATGACGAATCAATAATAATTTCTCAAAAGATGCTATAACTCAAATCCAAACCAAGTAGCCAAAAATTAATGAGCAATTTGGGACCAGATTGTAGGCCCGTTCTAATCCGATGGCGTCTTCTTTCCGGTTTTAGATTTCTTAACCGTCGTCTACTTAGTTAAGGTATGTCAATCAATCTGCAACTGTAGCCCAGCACTTAACTGGTGATTACATTTATATGGGCTAATTAACTCACTTAGCACATGCTTTCAGATGTTATGGGACACCAGAAAAGTTTCTTATTGCACCGAAAAGAAATAAAGCTTGCTTCAAGCTGTGTTTAGTCAAATACAGGAGTTTCTAACTGAGGTCAGATCAACTGCTTGCAAGTTGCAACTAAAAGAATTATTGATTTGTCTGATGCACTAGCCACATTATGCATAATGCCAATCTTATCATGCTCAATATAATACTTGAGCCATTACCTAGACGACCAATTGGAACTTGAAAGAAGATGAGAACGAGCGATACGCAATCAAACAGATACTACACTGTTGAAAGTAGCAGTTGAGGATTGTACTATTTGGCAGTTGAATTGTACTAATGCAGACGTCATCCATCGCTCGACCAATCAACGTGATTCTTCCGGTCTAGTTGCGAACCTAACCACCTTACTAGTGTCATTCAATAGTGATTAGGTTAAGCACCGCGTGACATGAGGCTTAGAGACTGTGACATCTGATATCTGCAGATCCCTGCTTCAGGGGGATCGCAGTAGGTGCCCTAGGGCGCACGGTGATCACGGAAGATGGCTTCTGCGGATGGAAGGCGTAATAAAGATGTTATTTTTATCATTTCGAACGTGAGTTGGTTAGATTTGCTATTGTGTTAAAAAAAAGCCAAATGACGCAATAGCTCGAGCTTCTGTCGAACCAACTTTAATGAATACAGACGCTAATACATGAACAAACCATTACTCTTGTAAGAGAAACAACACTATCAGACTTTTTTTTTTAGAAATGAAACTTCCCAACATTTATAGAAGCTAATGTCCACACAATACAGGAACAAAACACAAAAGAGGCAAAGCAAACTGGGAACACTAGCTAACTCTAAGGCCTTAAGCAAAACAAACTGAACCGAACTACAGCATCCATATCAAAACTACAAAGACCAAGTACAACAGGCCAAACAACTAAGAAATTACACTGCCTCCATCGAACAGAAGTGAGTCAGCCAACTTTCTACTAAGGTAACAAGATTATCCAGCTTCATCTTCTCCTCCTTTTTGATTAGCACCCGCCACCGCTGCAAACACGATATAAATTTGAAAATCACTTCGTGAGGATGCTTAGGGAAAACCCCCTCAATCGCCAATTTCTTTCTGATTTTCCATAACGTCCAGATAAGAGCTGCAAAATTGAGAAGGACAATATGGTAGTTAATAGCACTCCAAGAGTATAGCCAACAGAGGTGAAAATCGTCTAAAGAGACCGGACACCTCTTCCACCCTAGAATCTCTCTGAAACAGGTCCAAGCGAAATTGGTTAAGACAAAATTGAAGAAGATGTGATTTGCATCTTCCAACACCCCACACAAAATGCAATTAGCATTCCCTTTCCAACTTCTAGCTCTAAGTTGATCTGCTGTTTGTAATCTGTTATGGTAGGTTAGCCACAAGAAAATTTTAACTTTTAGGAGAATCCTACTGGACCACAACTCCTTCAATCTCCTTTTAACAACACCCCCAAAAGCCAAATGCTGATACAAAGATTTAACAGTGAAAAGACCTTTCTTTTCTAGACACCACCTCACCTGGTCTCTTTCCTCATTAAGCCAAACCCCATCCAGATCATTTTTAAGGTCTAACCACATGCCTTCTTCCTCCCTACCAAGAATCCTAACAAACTCAACATGCCAAATTCCTTTCAAAAGACAATCTGAAACCTTGATAACAGGGTCAGAACAAATCTAAACAACCGATTATATTTAATCTTCAGAGGACAGTTGCCTAACCAAACATCATGCCAGAAGTAAACATTTCTCCCATTACCTACCTGATACGAAGCCCCCATATTAAAAAAAGTGTTTCACTTTGTGGATAGATTTTCATAACTGAGAAGATCTGCTGGGTATAGAGCTTCTGAAATCACCCCTGTGAAAATACTTAGCTTTTAAAACCCTATACCATATCTCCTTATCAGCTCTACTTATACTCCAAAAACATTTACTTAACAAGTAATCATTCATCAATCTAGTATTCACCACCCCTAAAATCTTTAGGCATACAAACTGATCTCCAATTGACCATGTGATACTTAAACTTATCACTAGCTCCTCTCCAAAAGAATCTGGATCTAATACCATCCATTCTCATCTGAGTCTCCTCATTCAACCTATAAAACCCCATTGTATAAATTGGAAGACTACTAAGGCAGCTATTTGTCAGGATCAACCTGCCCCCCAGAAGATAGAAGGTTATTCTTCCAATTATCCAACCTTTTTCCAAGCTTGCTTATGATTCTACCTGCAGTTCTCTGATATAGATGTTTATCTCCAATATCAATACCCAAATAAGTAAGAGGGAGAACACCCAACTTACAGTTGAAGTTATTAGAGACTTTCATGGCTTCCAAGTTATCTACCCCTAGAACAAACACTTCACTCTTATGGTAATTGATTTTTAAACCAGACAACCATTCAAAGCAATACAACAGAAACTTGAGATTAAGGATATATTTGTCCTCATATTCTATCATCAAAACTGTGTCATCTGCATACTGCAAAAGAGACACACCACCTGGGACTAAGTGAGACACCACCCCTTTAACTAGGCCTTGCTCCTGAGTTTTAGCTATCATTACTGCCAGGGCATCAGCTGCCAAATTAAACAGGAGAGGAGACAAAGGGTCTCCCTGCCTTAAACCCCTATGGGTGGAGAAGTAATTGCCCACTGAACCATTAATATTGATGCTCACCTTTCCCCCCTAACTGAACTTATCACCCAGTCAATCCATTTATTAGAAAATCTTTTCCCTTTCATGACTTCCTCTAAGAAATCCCAATGGGTCTTATCATAGGCCTTCTCAAAATACAACTTAAGGACAATGCCTTTTCTTTTGGAAACTCTCAAATCATGCAAAATCTCATGCCGGGCCACCATCCCATCCAGAATGTATCTACCCTTGATAAAGGCGGTTTGATTCACACTAATCACTTTAGTGGCAATCCTGCCTAATCTAATAGCAAGAAGCTTAGTGATGATCTTAAAACTGACATTCATCAGACAAATGGGTCTAAACTGCTTGATAGAATTAGCCTCAGTGACCTTAGGAATTAAGGTGATCACCTCGTAGTTTAACCTCTTAAGGTCTAATTTGCCATCAAAGAAATCATTCACTAAACCCATAAAACTCTTTTTGATAACCCCCCAGAAGGTCTTATAAAAGAAGGTGGGGAAACCGTCTGGACCGAGAGCAGAGTGATTAGGAAGCTCTTTAATGATATCCCAAACTTCTTTTTTAGAGAAAGCTTGGACCAGACTATCATTATTCTCATCAGAAACTTTGTTATCTACACCCCAGAAATCCTCAGTCAGATGAACACATTCTCTCCTTTCAGAACCAAATAGACTCTTATAAGACTTGTAGATATGATTTCTAATGCTACTCTCTTCGGTTAAAACCCTTCCATCATCCTCCAGACTGAAAATATAGTTCTTTCTCCTTCTTCCATTGGCACAACTATAGAAGAACTTGGTGTTGGAGTCTCCATGAGTAATCCATTTCACACACCCCATTTGCTGCCAGGATCTTTCCTCCATCTCATACAACTTTTCTAAGTCTTTTTATGCCTTGTATCTAGAAATCCACTCCTCAGCAGCTAAGCCTTGCCTCTCAGCCATGCTATCTAGACTGCTAAGTTTCTCTAAAAGAAATTTCTTCTCTCTTTTATATTCCCCATTATAATTAGCACCCCAACCTCTCAAAAACCTTCTTAAGGAGGCTAATCCCCCAACCCACTTATCCAAAGAGTAACTAGTCTCAGGAGCTTTCAAGATAATCTCACCCCATTTTTGCATAACCGCTTCTTGAAACCCCTCCTGATATAACCACTTTTTCTATAAAGAAAAACCTCCCTGAAGTAATTTCTCTATCATCCCCAGAGTTCAAAACGATGGGACTGTGATCCGAACCTACTCTGATCAAACTACAGGCATGGCTCAAAGGATACTTATCCTCCCAATCTATAGACACCAGAATTTTGTCCAGATCCACCATGATAGGACAACTTTGCTTATTAGTCCAGGTAAATTTAGGTCCACTTCTTTTAATCTTCAACAACTTTTTATCCAAAATAAAGTCATTAAAGCTATCCATCAGAGAATGGTTGGCAATATTGGAGCTTTTATCCTCAACTTTCCTAATCAGATTAAAATCCCCCCTAAGACAATAGGGAGACTGGAAGTCTGAATTTTTGTTATGTAACTCCCCTAGAAAAGCATGAGACAACTCATGATTAGTAGGTTCATAAACCGTCACCAGCTCCCATCTGAAATTATTCAACTTATGTCTAACCACCATACTCACAAAGAATCTGCCATGGTCAACCCCTTCAATGTCTAATTTGTCTTTTCTCACCCCTAACAAAATGCCCCTAGAGTGACCAATAGCTGGAATCTAGTTCCAACCAAAATCCCCATTCCCTGAGATTTCCTTCAGATCTCTCTCAACAAAATCTTGTTTAATAGTTTCCTAAAGCCCAACTGCATCAAATCTCTCTTTATAAATCATCTCCTTCAATTGCCTTCTTCTAGCAAGATTACCCAAGCCTCTAATATTCTACAAAAGAATTTTCATGTTTTACACTTTCTGGAAGGGAACCTATCTTTTGACAGCTTACCTTTAACTTTCTTCTGAACTTTAAAACCCACAGCCCCCTAGACTCATTATCAATAATATCAAAATCGATTTTAGCACCCCCATCACCCCCTTCAACAGACCCCACATCAGTTTGAGCCTGATTTTTCCTAGAGACCAACTCGAGCTCTGCTTTGGCAATAGCAGCTCTAGCTACTTCACTCGCCTGAAAAGCAAAAATCACCCCATTGGCATCTTCATCTTGAGAACCCAAAACAATTCCACACGAGGATGCAATATTTTCTAAATATTCAACAGGAGCATCATTAAGAATAGTAAAAGAATTAGTAGTAGACTTACCTTGAACCTCTAAATTATGAATAGACTTTAGCATAGAAGCTTTCTCCTAGATGGGGATCCCTTGGTCTTGGATACGAGAACTTTTTCTGATAGCCACCGGCGGCTCTTTGAACTTGTTTTTAGCCCCTATCTTTTTAAAGAGAATCCATTCATCTTGATTTCCATCCTTACTCAGGAAAGATGCCCCCTCCTCCCGAGCTACCCCTCTAGCCATATTCCTAACTTCCTCTCTAATCTCCTCACTGCATCCAACATCAACCTGCTGAGCTGACACCCCATACTTTTTAGAAAATTATTGTCGGGACCCGAAAATACATCTCAGGAACCCTCTGTGTATTCTGAACTAGTCCCAGATCAGTAGCTAGCTCACACAGGATAACAGTGATGAAATACCATCCATTTATTCAATTTAACTAAAAAGATCTCAAAGTAACAATTAATAATAAAAACTGGACCTTATGGTCAACGTTTACTTAACTTGCCACGCAGGGCTAAAGAAACAAATAAACTCTTGCAGCGGAACGAAACTCTTCAAATGGCCAATCAACATGCCCACAAGCAATCGAGTGGAGAAACGCATCCTAATTCGCAAAACCTTCATGGTCCTCCTGGGCGAAGAACTCTTGAGCAGCTTGATATTCTTCAACTGAGCAATACAGGGCAAAAGCCATGAGTACTTTGAATGTACTCAGCAAGCCGTGGGGAAATGTATGCAAATAGTATTCATGCAGGGCTTGAACAAAGATTAGTTGTATGGCTCTTTTGCAGAAAACAGCATTTACGATAAATACAATAAATAGATTGAAATACGTAATTGAAAACAATAATAAGTAATTAAACACTTTCTTTGAAACAACCAGTGAACTTCCCAACCAAACCAAGGATAAGTGAATTCCCCATTCACCAATCGACACAAACCACCAAGTGAATGACATATTCACCAAACGAACATTATATTCATCAAGTGAACTTCCCATTCACACTCCGACACATTTTTGAAGAAACTCTATCTCCCGTGTGAAATCCCCAGGCACATCCATAACCGCGGACACGGCTATTCGAATAGTTTTACACTCGCAGAGGTTGTGCGACTTGACCCACAAGAGATAGATCAACTTATAATGTCCGTTTAACACACTTCCGAGGTGTGCGACTAAGTGATCATCACAAGGTTTTTACAAAGCTCCTTCTTAACCCAGTTCTACCCGCTAAGGTTTCAACACTGAATGTTTTTCCGACAGACATGGGCCCCCTCTTGCGCCACCGTGAGAATCGTTTCGTAACCACGCTTCACACGCAGCAGAACCGAAATTAAGACATTGCTAATTAATCACCAGTGCGTCCCATACTAGACATGTGGTTGTACGGTTAAGGCCCGTTCAATGGCGCACAAGATTAAGTCCTTGACAAGTTACTCAGGCGAGACTACCACAAACCCACAACATGTTCAATCCACATCCCCACTATCCACCAACCACTCGCCCGAGCGAAAACCGTTTTGTTTAACCAACACCCATGACTAACCCCATCATGGTACACAAGTTTTAACAAGAATGGCTCACCACCATGATTCCATAAATCATTAAGTCAAAATTGATTATTAAGACACAGGTGATGACAAACCCATCGTAACTAAGCAAGACTAAGCATATGTACGATACCCATATTGGCAGTATAAATATGTCCAACTAAAATTACCCATGCTAAGGTGACAAAGGACTCATGGCATTCAAATATTCAATGGAGGCATAATGACAATAGGTAATATCTAATCCCAAAGCAATTTATATAAATATAGCATGCAATTGTATAAAACAATATACTTTTGAAATCATAGGTTCAATATGATCAAAGGACCACGACTTGCCTTGGAATAAATCCAGTGATTGATCTTGATCTTGGTATGCTACTCCTTGCTCGAAGCTTCCCGAAGTATCGACGTCTATTCGCAAAACAAGCAAATAACACAAATAAATAAATAACAGAGAGAAAACAAACTCCAAAAATTAAATAAAAATCTCAGATAAATAGATCTCTAAATTAGATAAATTTAGGAATTTGAATGGACTCAATCGGAGTTCGAATGCAAAAGATATGAGCTCTGGAAGATTGAAATCACATAAAATACTGAAAATCAGAATTTATGGATTTACTGAATTATTTTTCTGAAGGAAAAGATGATTATGACATCAGCTGACGTCAGCAGTGGATGTTCAGACGGGATGAAAATCATCCGACAGGTGGGACCCACTGGTCATAGACTTGGTGTTTGGTGGACTGAGTTCAAGGAAGTTTGGCTCGGGTGCACCACATGCACTGACACATGTGCGCCGGATGTATGATGATCGGCCGCCACCTAAGCAAATAGGTGAGGTGGAGGGGTGAGTTGGAGGCCACGGTGGCACAAAAGCAAACCAGAGGGGAGGAAGCTCCGGAGCAGACCATGGCCGGCGGCTTGGGCTTGACGTCGACGGCGAGGGCTAAAGGCGGCGAGGCAAGGTCAACCAAATAGGAAAACGAGATCCTCAGATCACGGCAAAACTCCTGGTGACAGAGGTGTGGCAATTCCGGCGACGAGTCGACGGCGGCGGCGAACTCCACGGGTGCGACGACATCGAAGAAGGAGTGGCGCCCGAAGAGAATTGAGGGGAGCACCGGAACGGCGAGATGACGAGGATCAGAGAGAGAGGCTCGGAATAGCTAGAAGATGACCGGAGCGGCGGCAAGACGACGATGACCGGAAGTGGAGAAGAGGCACGGCGGCGGCTCGGTGGCAAAAGAACAAGAAGGAGGTGGGGAATTTGATGAGAATAGCATGGAGCACAAGGTGACGCGCAAATATCAACGGAAAAGCTCACCGGAAAGTAGATCGGTCAAGGGCGGCGGCAGTCGTTTTTCGGATGAACACGAAAACGGCGAACGGGGTTCCCCGAGCAGAGAGGGTGCAAGCACAGCATAGCCCACGTTATTGCGAACCCAACGCCGGTGAACACACGGCCGGAGATGGACTGATGGCGACCAATTCCGGCGGCGAAGAGGCTTCGGTGCAGCTCGGGTTTTCGACGATTGCGGCGCAACAAGATCAACACCAGGATGGAAAGCTTAGGGTTTTGGTAGAGGTGGATGATGCGCACGAATTGACACGGACGGTTCGGTTTATATAGCACCGGAGGTGGGGATTCGCATTGGAGCCGGCGGCGCAACGCGTGAAGCGCTCGAACTCAAGAGTCCATGCCCGGGACGATTTGGGAACGAAGCACACGTGCGCTTGACGGTGGTCCCACGCGGCAGAGGAACAAAGAGCAACGCGGCTCGGTTGGGCTCACGCGCGTGACGAAGAAAGGTCGGCTCGGTCGGCTGCGCACGAGAGAAAGGGGACCGGGCCAAGAGGGAAACGGGCTGGGCTGCGGCTGGGTGGAGATGGGCCGGGAGCTAAGAGATTAGGCCCGGAACGATTCTGAGATTTTATATAGTTTTTCTTTTTAGAAATTAACAGAAAATCCAAAAAGGCAAATAGAAAATAGCAAATGCACTCGGAAAAATTCTAGAAAATTCTAGAAAATATATCCAAGTACATAGAACCCAAATAAAATAATTTTGATACTAGTTGATGTTGACATTATTCATATTAAATTGTTTTTGAACTCTGAAAATTCATATTAAGCTTTTAACTTTAGCAGAAAAATCCAAATGGTTCTTTTTCTTTTAAAACCTCAAAACAGACCAAATTTTTTGGATGTTACAATTGTCCTTGAGATTGATACACCACATTATTCACCCCCAAAGTCCCCCCTAAGGATCTGACTTTTGCTCGAGCAGAGACTGCTTTTGAGAAGCAGGAGACTGTAGATAAGGCAAAAGAGAAGCAGCCATCAAGGTAGGACCATCTTTAGTGTGTACCACAATATCAGATGAAGGAGCTTGGATCTCCACCTCCCCTTCAGGCAGACTTTCAATTTTCTAAGCACTCCTCTCTAAATCCCCATCTGTCCTGACAATCATCTCCCTTTGAGGTGAGACAGTGGAAGGGAAGCTATAAGCTAAAGGAACAATAGTAAGAGCTTGACTGTCAGCGGTATTATGTGTTTCTAGAGCACACTCCACTTCCACATCAGTCTCCACCTCACTCTGTTGTCTAGTTTTATGCTGGTGTGAATCACCACCACTTTTATGCTCAGAAGTTTGAAGAGTCTCAGCCCCATACTTCTCTGCCAACTTCTCTCATTCAGTTTAATGATCACTCCCATTAGATTCTTCTTCCTCCTCATCATCCTCATCATCCTTTCTATGAAAATGAGATTTGTTAAAATGATCACATACTGGAGCTCCCTTCTTCCCTTCTTCCCACCTACACCTCCTTCTGCTTCAAATTTGATCTCATAACCCACAGAATTAATAAAAAATTTCAACATAGCAGTTTATGCTAGAAGGCTCCCTACCCAGGACTTTCACCCTGATAGGGTCAACCCTCACCAGACTTACCTCATCCACTTCTAATGGTTTCCTAACAGTACTAACAATTTCCTTCACAATCTCAATAGTTTTTGCTAGTATAGGGATTCCAGAGACTTTGACCCATGATGTCTTAAGGACCAAGAAGCTTCAGGGTCCATATTAGATTTATCTATCTTAGCTTTGATGGAATGAAGTGCCAATTCAACTCCTCTTATTTTAGACCACGTCTCCAGCATCTCTTTCGAAGGAAATACTACAGCATACGCAATGTCTGATAGTTTTCTCACTTTCCAATCCCAGTTAGCTTGGATTAAATATTTCAGTTCAACCTCAATCTCAGACATTGAGGTTGTTCCCTCTTTAACATTCAACACCCCTGTAGCAGCTTGCTGCTCACCAATTTGAATCCAGGAACTTGTAAGCTATAGAAACTTTGTCTAGGAATTCCAAACCCACATAATTTCAAACCCAACTTTTTCTGATTCTCAGGACAACCAGAAGTCATATGTCCTGTTTTCTTGCATTTGTAGCAAACCGGAGGATTGGAACACCTAGCTTGATGATGATTCGACTGTAAACATCTAAAGCAAGTTCCACGATCCTCCGAACAGAGCACTCCAGTATTAGGACCAATATCACCCCCAATTCTTTTTCGGATCTTCCCCTTTTGCAAAGCCTATCTTGGAATCCCGGAGAACATCATCTCTGTTTTGATCAGATCTAGGATTTCCACCTCGGCCCGCGAACCCCCCTCCCCCGAAAATTCCCTTTGTGAGAATCATCCCAGTGCATCCCTCCTTCTTTACCCTACGTTTTTTTGTTAGGATCTTCCTCCCCCGAGTAAAATTTCCCCTACCAGAACCCCCAAAATCCCTTGACTCAAAACGATCTCTAGTCATTTCCTGAGAACCCAATTGCATACCTAATTTTTGGTATCCCCCGTATTGATTCTGCTGATTACTCCTCTTCTGCACCTGATCCCGATGAAGTTTCGCTCTCTGATCCTCCTCCACCAGCAAGTCATCATCCTCCATGCATTCGTCAGGAGCAGACCTTTTCCCCTCAATATTACGACCGCCACCCCCAAATCGACGCGGGAACTGACATCTTCCCCGATCCATCTCCTCACCCCGAACTACTTCAGCAAAGGAATGCGTCAGCGGCGGCAGATCTCAGATCTGCTTGACCACCCTTGCTTGCCACCCTAATCAATGAATCTCCCAGTTACTAGCTGGAAACCCTAGCTCTCCGACGCACGCACCCTTTGGTATCCAAAGCCACGAAGAAAGCGGAATACGACACCAGGAATGAGCGTATAGATCAGATAAGAACGTACCAAATCGATGAGCTTAGTGGATCTTGTCGCCCCCTCAGCAGTGGAGATCGTTCGGACCGTGGTCCGACACGCCATCTATCTGCACCAGCGCACGGAGGATGGAACATCCACGCAAGCAGACTCGTGAAGTTTCCGCCACCGACTGCTTCGCCGAGGGCAGTCCCGACCTTTCGCCTCCCTGCGAGTTCACCTCCGGCGCCTTCATCGGGGGCAGTCCAGTCCTTTCGCCAAGCGAATGACGGAGCGCCACCGATGTCTCAGCCGAGGGCATAATCGCCCTTTCGCCAGGCGAGCGGCACGAATCTGCCACCAGCGTCCGGTTCACAACACTATCAGACTTGTCCTGCCTACTCTATACAATGAATGCCGAAAGAGAAAAGTGGCAGAGGCAGGGCAGTACCAGACGAGAGATCTACAGTGAGCTTGCTTGCATCGCTAGTAGCAATTAACCAATCAGAGTTATCAACACCAAGAACTCTTTAATATTAAGAATTAGCTCCTCCCTTACGAAAACCATCAATACCAGCGGTACCTCCAATAGTAGGAGCAAGAGCAACCTCTCCTCTCAACCACTCTCCATGTCACCGAGATATTTATGTACACATGCAGAGGTCAGACGAGATACATACATAAGCACACACGCACGGATAGGTCAGTCAGCCATTGGCGTAGTAGAGCTTGCATTTGGATGAATCACTAGGACTAGGAACTAACTAGGAGGGAGGGGAGTCGATGGAGGAGGACTACGTGTTCAAGATCGTCGTGATCGGCGACTCGGCGGTGGGGAAGACGCAGCTGCTGGGGCGGTTCACGCGCGACGAGTTCTGCCTCGACTCCAAGTCCACCATCGGCATCGAGTTCCAGACGCGCACCGTAGACATCGCCCGCAAGCGCGTCAAGGCCCAGATCTGGGACACCGCCGGCCAAGAGAGGTATATCGTCGGATCCGGATTTGCATCCAGGTTCTCTGTGTATGTCAGAGTAGTCTCAGGATCAGCAGCTAGTTTGTGCAGTACCATATCGATTAATTGCAAGACAAAGCTTTTAAATTTTTGAAATGCAACCAAAGTTTTCGAAAATCATGAATTTTTATTTGGGCTGTTACCTGTATGCACTTGCTGCTGCACGTACATAGGCATACAAAATAGCTATAGCTACTGTGCTGTATATATGTACTTGTTTGAGCAAGCAAGTTGCCGTAGAAGAGAAGGTTGCACTTGCTGGTACTAGTATGCTACTACTAGCTAGTACTAACATGGAGGAAGAAATTGGTGCATGCGATGCAGATACAGGGCGGTGACGAGCGCCTACTACCGGGGCGCGCTCGGGGCGACGCTGGTGTACGACATCACCAAGCGGCGCACCTTCGAGCACGTCGCGCGGTGGGTCGACGAGCTGCGCGCCCACGCCGACAAGTCCATCGTCGTCATGCTCATCGGCAACAAGGCCGACCTCGCCGCCGGCGGCGGGCGCGCGGTCGCCAAGGACGAGGCGGTCGCCTTCGCCGAGGAGCAGGGGCTCTTCTTCTCGGAGGCGTCCGCGCTCAGCGGCGAGAACGTCGAGGCCGCCTTCCTCAGGCTCCTCGAGGAGATCCACGCCGTCGTGTCAAGGAAATCGCTCGAGATGGACGAGGGCAGGCTGGACGGTGATGGTGCTGCCGATGCGCTGACGCTCAAGGGTACAAAGCTATCACTATCCGAAGAGTTGTCCATGATGGAAACGAGCGCCATGAGGAGAGCAAGCAGGTGTTCATGCTCGTGATACCATGGAGACCATGGCTGATGGCCAGAGAGCAAAATTGAAAGTTTTTTTTTCCCAATGTGACAAGATCAACCTAAAAGATGGAAATGGTGTACATCATTATGATTCGATCGGATCAACCAGTGACCCAGTGAGACAATTTGCACAGGAACAGTTCAAGGGAGGAACAACTCTTGAGTGCAGACAAGCGTCTCATTATAGTATCTCTTTCAAGTCTCATCAGAGTGCTCTCAAGAAAAAAAAAAGTCTCAACAGAGACAACGGGATGTAAATAATCAGACAAAGAAGAAAGAATTATGTTTGTGAACCGTGGAAGGGCCCCTTTCTTCATTATGTATAAATAGTCCTACCCTAAAGTAGTTAAAATTAAAAATACAAGATGACTAGAACAAGTATTCCACAGAACCATAGAATTCCGAATGAACTTAAAACATCAGTGCAAGCTTCCCAGTTGCAATCAACTTCAAAAACTGCTGCAGCCTCGCAACGCTAAATGTCAATACATATGATGAATCTTGCAAGCTGCATAGGAAAACCTAAGGATATTGAGGTAATGCTTGCGCTTACTCCACTGCAGAATTTTCACGAGATCTAGCAGAAGGAAAACCTTCTGGTTTTAACTTAAGGTGAAGATGGCTCTTGCGGTTCCGACTGACTGTTCTGAACTATTCGAGACATCAGCTTAGATATCTCAAAAATTGCGCTCTGCACCTGATCATCTTCTGAATCTGATGGCCGAATCCACACAGGTGACTGCAAGCCCGTCAATGTTCCGCTTGCAGCCTTCTTTCCCTTTCTTGATGTTGACAAAGCTTTCTCCAAGTCTGATTGCCTCAAGGGTCTTGGTTTCTGAACAAGCAGGTGTGAGCCAAGAATCAGAGTCAATGTGTAATGAACAAGAATTTATTTAATAACTATACAGTTACTGTATCCAACGATAACTGTCAAGATTCCTAATTATTCAAGCAGAACAATCATAACTCCAACTAAAAATTGTAACTGAAATTTGTCCATGAATCCATAACACAGAATGAACAACTACGTGTCACAACAAGTAGACCCATGCATGAGGTTGACAATTAACAAATGTAGTACATTACCCAACAGAAGTTAACTCATTGTAGCAAATACTATTTGCTACAATGAGTTAACGGCCAAATACTACTAAATTATCAGAAGTGAACATTGTAAAAAACGGTATCAGTGTGTAATCTAGTTCTAAGACTGATTGAAAACAGAAGGAATACTAACATCTGATTTCTTCCCATCCTTCTCATTGTTCAATAGCTCCCTGATAGGGTAGAATGCTGCCTGCTTGCACAGTTCTAGGATGTCTGATCCAGTAAAGCCCTCACACAAACTGGCAATGTAATCATAATCAATGTTAGGCTCGACATTTTCTCCTTTCAATACAACCTGAAGTATCTTGCTTCTTTCACTCTGAACAGGAATCCCAATTTCAAATATCTGAGTGAAGCGCCTGAGGATGGCCTCATCTAGCTCAGAAGGCCTGTTTGTAGCAGCAAGCACCATCACAGGAGCATTCTCTGCAAAGCCATATATAAACTATCATAAGATATTGCTCAGTATTATCTAAGGAAGTAATTCTGTAAAGTAAGTTGCATATCCATACAAAAAAATAATTCCTTATTTTCAGAAATAAATCTCATGTGGTAACCAACAAGACATCACAACAAATAAGCGTAGTTGATACATCATGCATACATTGCTTTCTCATGTCCACCTTAGACATAATGTATTAATGTAACAGAATAGCTTCATGTAAATCATTGAAGCTATAACAGTATGGCAAAGACTATCCTTTTTTATTAGTTTAGTTTCTCTTCCATTTTCGTAGTTTACTATTCTGAGATAAACAACCTTTTATAAACATGCCTATAGCCATTCTAGTGTAGCATATGGTTAGCATAACACACAAGCATGCAATGTATCAATATATGGAGTTCAGAGTAATAACACTATGCCACTAACCACACCAAAAGCATTTCTAAAAATTACATGTGCGCAAAAGAAGATTCTAAATCTGTCATTCTTGTGTTAGCTAGCCCATCGATGGCTGAACATTAGTAGGTCCTTGTTCATCGAATGCACCTCACATGACTGGCCTTAATGACTAACAAGTGGGGACACACATGCTAGCAAGGACGAACATTAGCTAACATATATAACATAAAGTAAACTACTAAGTAATAACAGACATCTATCTCCTCATTTTCTTCGCACAGTTATATTGTTGTGACATAACCATCTATTACTATCTAAGCTTCAACTTGAGATGCCCAAATTGAGGTGTAAGGTCCAGGAAGATTATTCTGTGCTGAATGTCAAGGCTACAAGCATTTTCGATCGGATAAAATAACAATCCAAGAGTCATAAAATTGTCTATTAATATCTTTGGCATTATTAACCGAATCTGATAGCACAACTAGAGAACATTAAATAAGAATGTAAGATTAAGAAGTAACATAAGACTTTGTTCTGAGTAATGAAGCAGATACACTATTGTGGAACTCACTGTTCACACTTAAAACATCAAATTTACCGGATGGGCTGCTAATTTCACGTAGTGGAATTTTAAGACGTACTGAAAACGTAAGAAGAGACAGAGGTCGACCAAGACTAACGTGAGAGGAAGCAATTAAAAGAGATTTAAGGGATTGAAATGTAGCTAAAGAATTAGCTTTGGATAGGAGCTCATGGAAGTTAGTGATCCACGTACCGGAACCATAAAAAGGTTTAAGGGCTGTGTTTTAGGGCTTCGGTTTGGATGACATGATGTACAGCTTAGGGTTTTAGCCTTATAGGTTTTATTATTATTATTATATTTTATTTTATTTTATTTTATTTTATTTGCAAGGTTCTCGTCTCTTTGACTTTAAAGAGGTTTCATTCCTAACCTACCCCAACTTGTTTAGGATTACAGGCTTTGTTGTTGTTGTTGTTGTACTAGATTCAATAGAAGTATAGAACACGGAAGTAAATTGCATATAAATTCTAATAATGCAAAGTGTGTTGCATAGTTAGCAGTGCAGCAGTGGGAGACCCATAAATTATGTAACGAACGGCTATAATGCGAAATAAAAGTATTTACATGGTGTGAATGTTCAAATATATATAGTCGGTATATGCTTTTATGGAGTAACTTGTCAACAAAAATGTTTTATAGGAATGCAATCAAGCGAAATCCTCTGATGGGCATGTGTTGAATTGTTATCTGCATCCAAACTGCTACCCTACTAGGCTAAGACACTACTGCTTCATATCATTGTCAACAAATGTTATGTATCGTATATACCATGCCAGAACACAAAGGAGAGTACTCACGATCAGTTGTGAAACCGTCCCAGAGGGACATGAACTCCGTCTTCATATTAGTCATGGCCTCATGGTCTGTTGTCCGTCGCTGCCCCAAGAAACTATCGACCTCATCGATGAAGATTATAGCGGGCTGGAGCTTGTGAGCGAGACTAAATACAGCGGCCACTGCCACACAGTAATATGATATAAGCATCATTACGACAAATACATATATGCACACATAAAAATTGGAAGCAGCAAGCATCGATTGCAGCGAGCAATAAGCAATAGATAGGATTAGCACCACAGGGTTGGCGGCTGGCTTACCGAGCTTCTGGGCGTCGCCGAACCACTTGCTCATGAGATTGGATATCCTGACATTGATGAAGACGGCGCCCGACTCCTTGGCGATGGCCTTGGCGAGCATGGTCTTGCCGGTGCCGGGCGGGCCGTAGAGGAGCACCCCCTTCTGCGGGCTGAGGAGCTTGCCGAAGGTGAAGAGCTCTGGGCGGCGCAGGGGCAGGATGACGAGCTCGCAGAGCGCCTGCTTGACGTGCTCGAGGCCGCCGATGGAGTCGAACTCGACGTCGATGTGGTCGGGGTTGATGACATCGCACGCAATCACATCCTATTAGATAGAAGAGGGAAAAGCGTAAGGGCAATGCGAAGGGGGGCCAGGTGAAGAACCCTAGTGGATTGGATTGGATTGGATTGGATTGGATTGGTACCTCGTAGGGGGTGGTGGAGACGAGGGGTCGGCCGAGGCGCTTGGCGATCTCCTTCTTCTGCTGGAGCGCCTTCTGGGAGGCCGCGCGGTTGGGGTCGAGCTGGCGGAGGCCGGCGAAGAGGACGAGGCAGCTGAGCGCGGCGCTGGCGGCGTACAGCACGAGCTCCTGCACGAACCGCGACGACTCCGACGACCTCATCGCGGCCGGAATCCCTCTCTTGCTTGGGGAGGGAGGGAGGAAGGAAGGGAAGGGGGGTTCGAGATATGCGGGGCAGGGGAGGAAGGAATTGGATTCGTGGATTGGGAATTGGGGGGATTTGGTTAGGAGGCGGCGATTGCTTCGGTTAACTCGGTGGCCTCAGCGGCTCAGCCTCAGCCTGGAGGAGGGGTTCGCTTTGGGTTCCTCACTTCCTTGGGCTTTTGGGGTGTCGTCGATGGATCATGGACGCTTCTGGGACTCCAGGCTTAAGGGAGGAGGAGGAGGCTTCACTCGCGGGAGTTGAGAACAACTCCAACTTCTACTCCTGTCCTATCGGTCAGAGATGAACCAAGATGCTTCAAAAATGAAAGAAAAAAAGCCGAGATGACATGGCCCAGGCCTGCTCCGCTCCTTCCCTCGAGGCCCAATCCGGCAGCAGCTCCAACCGAATCCGATCACCATCGTCCACGCCCAACCGCCTCTTTGCTTCGTATACCTCTCCACTTTCTTCCCCGCAGACCCAGCCCACGTCCCTACGGCACCCGCAACGCGTGTGATCAGATCAGAAAGCCCTCGTGCATATATGCTACTTTGTTGGTCCGTCTCCATCGAGTTGACACGCATGGCCTTCCTATAACTAAAGCTGGATTTGATTCTATATGGGTAATTGTAGACCGTTTGACGAAGGTTGCTCACTTCATTCCTGTCAAGACCATCTACCGTGGGGACAAGTTAGCGGAGCTTTACATTGCAAGAATTGTTTGTCTCCACGGTGTTCCAAAGGTGATAGTTTCTGATAGAGGCCCTCAATTCACATCCTATTTCTGGGAATGTTTACATAAGCGATGGGGACCGATCTATCTTTTAGCTCCGCTTATCACCCATAAGCAGATGGACAACCGAGAGGGTAAACCAAGTTTTGGAAGACCTTCTCCGGCTTGCGTCTTGTCCTCAAACGATAATTGGGAAAAATGTTTACCGTTTGCGGAGTTCTCCTACAACAATAGTTTCCAATCAAGCATTCAAATGTCACCCTTCGAAGCATTGTATGGGAGAGCTTGTAGAACACCGTTGAACTGGTCCGAAGCCGGGGAGAGGCCATTCTATGGCCCAACCTTGGTAGAAGATGCTGAAGAACAAGTTCGTGTCATTCGTGAACGACTTAGGACGGCTCAATCACGTCGAAGTCATATGCGCACCGTCGTCGTCGCGAGTTGAGTTTCGAAGTGGGCGATCATGTTTATCTTAAAGTCTCTCCTATGAAAGGAGTACGCGTCGCTTCCAAATCAAAGGTAAATTAGCACCTCGCTATATTGGACCTTTCGTATTCTAGCTAAGTTGGGATCGGTGGCATACGGTTGGAGTTGCCACCATCACTCTCGACGTGCATAACGTCTTCCATGTCTCCCAACTCAAGAAATGTCTTCGAGTCCCAACGGAAGAAACCGAGTTGGATAAACTCGACTTGCAACCCGATCTATCTTATCGAGAGAGCCCGATTCGTATCCTTGAGGAAACCGAGCGTAAGACTAGGAATCGTAACATCAAGTTCGTCAAGGTTCAATGGAGCAACCACACGGAAGATGAAGCGACTTGGGAACGTGAAGACCGGATGCGAGCAGCATATCCAGAACTCTTCTCTGCATGAAGTGCCTTCGTATCAAGAAAGGAAAGGTAAAACATATTAATGTAAATTATAACATGTCAACACTATCTTTGAAGGAAATCAAGACAACATAAATTATAACGTCTAATGAAAACTTTCTAATTCTTCTCCACCCAGATCTCGGGTCGAGATCTTTTGTAAGGGGGGAGGTTTGTCACAGCCCCAACTAATTAAATTGGATTAATATGTACTTCACTAACATGCATTATCAAATTCAAATCATTTCATAATATATTGTACTTGGAAAATCTAATTTGAGGTGAATATACACATCAAAATTCAGATTTCACTTCAAATCAGTAATAAAAAGTTGTGATCATCAACTGGAACCAATTTATTCAAATACTAAATTAATTATCATGAATAAATATAATTTTTACAAAATTTTTGGGACTAGTTTGAACCTAATGAAAATTCAAACCAACTTAAAAGACATACATTAAGTTTGAATTTAAATATCACAAAATATTTTATGAACAGTGGGGTTTTATAATTTTTATGGGAACTATATACTCCCAGGAACCCCCACAAATTATTTGAGGATTTTATGAAATTTATTTCTATTTATAAAGCTCTGGTCAAAGTAGTAAATCTAATTTAATTCTCAGTCAAACTCAACCCTAATCGGCTAGCACTGTTCCTCGGACTCGAGTCCGACTCGGTGACTGGACTCAACCCAACCGCCTAACTGCACCCTCACATGCGTCCGTCGGATTGAAGATCAACGGTCCAGATCTCATCACCCTGTCGACCTGTCCGAATGCCCCCACTCATCTCGTCCGTCCATTCGCCATCTAACGGTCCCGATTGAAACTCTCTCTCTCCCCCGAGCCACAGCTCCCTGTGCCACTGACCGGTTGGGTCCACCGGTCAGCTGCTTCGTCTACCTCGCGCAGGAGCTGAGCTCCACGCGGCCGCGCCGTTCCGACGCGCACAGAAACGGCAACTCGACGCCGTCAATCCGCCGCTGCCGTTGGCCACTCCGGAACCACCTCCTCTTCACGCCGCCTCCATTGCCGTCATCGCCCGGGCATAACACCCCCTCGCGACCCTTCCTTCTCCCTCACTTCTCCTCGGTTGTGAGAGGAGGAAGCCCGCTGAGCTCATTTCTCTGTAAGCTTCCACCTCCGGTACCTCGGCTCCTCCTTTGCATGCCATTTCCATTTTTGCTTATGCGAGCTCGTGACTTCCTTTGTAGCGCCGGGACCAGCCTCGTGCTCCTTGAAGCTCCAGAGCACGCTCCAGTGGGCATCCCCTTGTGTTCTTCATCTCCGGTGAGCTTTGTCCGAAACCTAGCGTGTCATGTCGCGCCTTTAGGCTTGAGATTAAAAACCCCTAACTCAATTGGGTAGTACTCGACAGGATCGCGGTGAATCGAAGTTGCCTTCTTGCGGCCAGAGTTCAAGCCCTTTCACCTCCCACTTCAAATTGGTAGGCTATTCTCAAATTCCTTGCTCTTATAGCTTGCTCTTAAGCCCCTTGAGCTAACCCGAGCATTCACCCTGCTTCTTTTTGCTCAGATCTTCATCTCTACGTCGAGCCGTGTCATCGCCTTCTTCTTCTCCGGCGCCGACCAAGTCTCCAGCTACTTCACGCTTCCTCAAGCTCTCTCCTAGCTCAGGTGACCTCCTTGTAGCCTTTAGAACTTGGGCACATGCTTGTATGAGCTGCGGAGCTTTACCTTTCGCGTTTGTGCATTTGCCGTGATGGGCGCCGCCGCTCACTTCCGGCTAGCCGCCGGCACGAGCCACCTCTAGCACTAAGACCACTACCCCTAGCTGCGCCAGGCTATTGCCAAGCTAACGCGATTGCCGTGCCGTACGCGGACCAACACTGTAGCACGTCATTAGGACTAAGCGCCAATCATTAGCATTTAAACACTGTCTTAGCCGTCACAATGTGTCACCGACATGTGGGACCTTGCACAGAAAGCCAAGTGGATAAGCGAGATGCGAAAGAGACTGACGAGTGGGCCCATCGCCGTAAGCCCCGTGCACCATGCACGGGCGCGCGTGGACCAAGTTCCATGAGCCAGGTCGCTGACAGTGGACCCCACCTGTCAGCGCTCGTTTTCTTTAATCTGAGTTAAATAGAAAGTGCACTATTCACAGGCCCGCTAGTCATTGATTGCGGCTAGCGTATATCTCGGTAAGAAAAGTAATAATCACTTTAGTAAATTCGAGATCAGTTATTTATACACTGAAAAATATGAATAACTTCTAAAATACATAACTAAATCATTTTAACTCCAAATCGCATGAAACCACTTCTGGAAATTTTCATTTGTAGTAAACTTTATATTAAAATTAGTTTCAAACTTGTATCTATAGCAGAGAGTATTAATTGGAGATTAATCCATTACAACCATTATTTGTACAATGGAAAAATGACTGATAACTTCAAAAATGCATAAGTAATTATTGGAAGCTCCAAAAACAGTGAGACCACTTTTGATAATTTTCATTTTCAGTGAACTTAATTCTAAAAATGGTCTCCATGTTACCTCTGTCACAGAAACTATTTTGGGAGAATATACTCCTTAACTCCATTATTTTTATACTATAAAAGGCTGATAACTTTGAAAATCAATGACTAAATCATAAAAAACTCCAAAAAGGACAAACTCAACTGTTTTTAACTTATAATAATATTGCCTATTTATCTATGTAATCCACGTACTCGCCACTGTTCTACAAAATTTCACTTCATAATTAAATTACATAATGACAGCTTATTGAAATCTGAAATTTAAACCATTATAACTTTCACATGCTAAATCGAAATGAAATAATTCTTTCACCAAAAATCATTTAAAATCATGACCTAACTACTGTAGAAAAATCATGCATTTTTGAGCATTTTTGGTTTTTGAGTTGTTTTTCTCGGTATTTATTTGATGTTATAATTATATAGATCCCGAGCATATTGATATCGACACTTACGCTACCGAGAGTGAGCAGCTACTGCACCAGCAAGGCAAGCATCATTTGAACTTTCTTTTGCATCATATTTGATCCCAGTTTTGGTTAAGATAGTGCAATGATAATTGCTTGCATGCTATTTTGATTATGTCAATATTTTTGTGATGTATAGTTTAGATATGTCCTATGCTTGAGGTTAATCTTGAATTATGCCAACTCCTATATGCTTAAGATAGGATGTGTGAATTATGGGTTGTAGAATTGCTTAGCCATGCAAGTCTAGATACGGTAGTTCGATCGTCGGGAATAACCCGGCGGTTTTGGGATACACACAACTCTTACTTTATATTTTTACTTCAGATCTTTGTAGCTGTTTTATGAGTTAAACTTTGTCATTTTTAAATGATATTTGGTCCGGACAAGTGTTGGTTAGTGATGGTGCTTTGTGCACGAGCATTGGGTAAGTGGAAGGACTTGTCTAGACAATTGAGGACCGAACTTTGGGTACCTACTGTTCAAGCAACACTCGTGCTGCCACACGCGGTGTATGGGTGCCGTATGGTTAAGTAGGGGGAGGGTTTTATTGTGTTAAGTCCTTGGTGGTGTAAGGGGCATAGCGACCGTGAAATCCTATGTTCTTTGAGGAGCCGATGTAATCCTTTATAGTGTGCAAGGGAGCACCAATTCTTTTGTTTTGATTGCATCAGTATTTCCAATATAACTTGTGAGCCCCCTAGCAAGGGCTATCAGACGCTTGTACTAGGCAAGGAACCATCTCACAAGGGGACTTAGCTCAATAGGGCTTTCTTCTTTGAAAATGATCAGTATCTTGATTTACCCAGGCATACCATAGGAAGTGTGCTATTTCGGAGGCCTCGGAGGCTTACGGGCTAATCAAGTCGTGTGGGTAAGTAGTACACCCCCGCAGGTATTAATCTATTCGAATAGCCGTGTCCACGGTTATGGACAACCGCTTGAAATTTGTGGTCGCTTATTGTTAGACTTTTAATTAAAATTGTGGTTGAACTTGGTATTCGTCATGGACGGGATGTTCATGTGTTTAGTACATCAAAGTGGGCTGCCACTTTGGTCTTTGTATGATTCAATTGTTTATTCTTGAAATGCTTTACTACATGTTTTACTTCTACTTCAAATCTGATTTTAAATGGGCACATGAAAAACTAGTATGTGTAGGATGTTAATTGTTGCGTCTCTTCGCAAAACTAAACCAGTATGAGCCATCCTTTGAATGACCCTTATGCATAACTATTTTTATTTGTGTAAGACTTGCGAGTACACTTGTACTCGGCGGATGTTTGCTGGCCTTTTCGGTGAGGAAGATTATGAGTATGACGATCTCGCTAGTGTTGACTTGGGTGACACTAACGAGTAGTGTGCTACCATTTAACCCCCAATCGGTTGCCGATGGGTGATGGGCATACCACCGCTGGTCTTTTGTTTTATCTATTTACTTCACTGCTACTTGATACTTTACTTTGAATTTGGCGGTCGGCGTATGTAATAAATCGTAGACTTTATCTATTATGCGATATGTCTTTTAATCTCTTGTTGTATGTGTTGTATGGATGCAATCAACGTTGGATGATGGTATGAGTATATTGGTCGTTGATCTTAGGAGCCAATATAAGTCATACTCGTTGTTGATGAATTCCCATTTAACTCACTAAGTGTAGTGCCGGATCGAAGGAGAATCGACAATCATGTAGCGCGCAAAGGAGCAAAGACGCATGATCGTTGAGGCTCTAGTATTCGGGTAAGCCTCTCACTTGGATAGAGTTAAATTGGAATTCATTTACCGGAGACCCGTAATTATGTCCCTAAGACCTTGTCTAATCTCGGTCTTATGGAGATAATTACCGGGGTCCCCACAGGGATGGTCATACAGAACACAAACCGCAAATCAATTCATCCAAAGTAAGAGGTGCACAAGAGGATTAGAAGCAAAACTATTCTTTAACACTAAATTCTTATATAGGGTAAGGATCTGAGAGTTCTAAAAGGTTCGAGATCTAGGGTTGTGAGAGAACAACAATCCCTTGTAATCTTTTGAGCTTATGCTTAAGGAACTTGCGGTCGGCTTTGCCAAATCTTTATCTCTCGTTGTGATTATTTTGTCGTTGTTATTTGGTTATCTATACAGGATTCATATGCTTCGTTCTTGATATCGTGCACGCTCGTACTGGATTTCGTGACTCTAATCCGATCTATGGGCTACTGCACATAAGAAGAGGTATCAGAGTTTAACAAGTGGTATCAGAACCAACACTAGATTAATCTAATTTGCGAGAAGGTCGACGAAAACGTCAGGTAGCACAAAATCAAGATCGATATCTACGATGCGGAATCAGGTCGATAAATTTCAACGTGTGGCAATGTTTAGTGAATGATGTCCTTGTCCAGCAAAGGTTAATCTATACTCTTGAAGGAACAAACCGAAAATGACATCCGTTGAAGAGTGGAAGGTGATGGAGCGAAAGGCTTTTAGTACAATCTGTCTATGTCTCTCCGATGAGGTAAATTACTTGGTGATTAAGAATAATTCATCGAAGAAATTATGAAGTAACATAGAAAAATTGCGCATGGCAAAGTCGCTGACAAACCAGTGGATGTTAAAGCGGCAACTGTTCAGGTTGCGCGTGTAGGAATACACACGGTTCATTGACCATCTCAATGTTCACATAGCTGACTGGTGTGGACGATAAAATTGAGGGGAACAATAAGGTCGTCATATCAGCGTTATCTTTACTACCATCATGGGAACAATTGGTGATGAATATTCTCGTCGGGAAAATCACTCTCAACTTCAATGAGATAATGGTATACCTATTGGAGACGGAGACCTTGAAGAAACCAATGGATTCTTCAGGCTCGAGTGATCAAGCATCGGCTATCATGGGTGTTGCAGACAAAAACAAAAGTCACAGGAAGAAGAAGGGCAAGAGCAAGGGCACACGTGTATACTATCTATTTGATGAGGAATATCATATGATAAAGGATTGTCCAAGTTTGAAGTAAATGAGGGGTCCATGCTCAGTGACGGTAGCTAAAGATGATTTGGACGTACTAGTCGTCAGTAAATTAGGTACGTACTTCTCATGGATGAAATTAGATTTGGGTTGTTGTTTTCATATATGTTCAGTGAGCAAAATGTTTGATGAATGATCTCTACATCCAACGCATGAAACTGTTCACCTAGCGAATTGTAATGAGTATGCAGTTACTGAGGTGGAAACGGTTACATTGTAGATGTATAACAGAGCACATCACACATTAATGGGAGTTCAATATGTTCTTGGCTAAAAGAAAAATCAAATATCTGTGAGGTCGTTTGAACGCGAAGGTTGTGATGTATCACTTCGAGGTAGAATCATGCGAGTTACTTGCAAAGGGTATGTAATCATGAAAAGTATCTGGAGCAATGCAGGATACCGATTGTTGGGTAATCATCAAGGAAGAGCAACCAATGAGAAGACTAATAAAAATCCTAATCAAGAGAATGAAACCGTGTCGTTAACGGTAGATATTGAGATCTCATCTCTAGTTATGTGTGGAATTACAAAGATGATTGCAAAATCTAGTAGACGCAAATACGAATGTGCAAGCTGTTGGAAGAAGGAAAACGTGGTGGGACCAACCACAGGGTACCGATGGGCAGATGGAGCTCAAAGGCGATACAAACATATGACATGAAGGGCTGTCGGAACAGAAGGTGAGATTAACCAAACTGCACAACAATGGAGCTCTCAGGTGAAGGGTCCGGGTAAGCTAGCATATACATCGATGTGTACATTATGGTGATGTGCATGGACCCCTATGGTAGGGGTACTCCCAAAGGTGGGAGAAAAAAAGAAAAAAGTTAGAAAAACAAAAAATAGTCGAGCCGATTTGGAGCGAATTCCTAGAGGAGTATAGTGACTTCAACGGATAGGAGTCAATGTAAAAAAATTGTTAAGTATGGGTGACTCGTATCTTAACCTATTAGAACTTGGAAATGTATTATACGAGGATTCCTATCCTAATCCTATTAGAATTATGATTCTTACTTCCTTTTGGAAGAGAACTAAGGGAGCACTATATAAAGTCATGAGGGGTGATTATGGAGAATATAAGTCACAAATCAACTCGTCTAAAGCAATAGATGCACGAGAGAATTAGAAGCTAAGCTATTCTTTAGCATTAGATGTTGTATAGGGCAAAGATCCGAGAGTCATAAAAGGTTCGAGATGGTTGTGAAAGAGTGACAATCCTTTATACTGTTTTGAGGTTGTGTTTACAAATTTTATTGTTGATTTCGTTAAATCTTCCTCTTCCATTGTGATTATTTCGTTGTTTTTATTTAATTCTCTCTATGAGATTTGATATCGTGCGCACGCTCGTGCTATAATCGTCAGGAGATCTGTCGGCACAATGTTCGACCAGAACAGAGGTCATCAATCATTGAAGCTTTTGCGACGAGCTCGATCGATCAAAGTCTTACTAGCTACCTACAATCTGACTATATGCTTCGTCTTCTTTCAGCTGGTTTCAGTATTAGTACTACTCAGCCTGTCCATCGATCCATGTCCAATCTAGTCATGAGTTGGTGGATGCTCAAGAAAAAAGTGACGGCGAGCAAAAAGGCTTCACGCAACAACGCGAAGGAGAGCGACTAGCCGTGGAAAAAAAGGAAAACCCAACGCGCGCGCAGCAATAAGCTGTGCGTGGGAACAAGCGAGCATGGGAGAGCAAGCCATTTTCTAAACAGAAACGAAAGGAAGACGAGCAATCCTTAGGCAGCCCGGCGGCAAAGGTAAACTACTCCTACCAACCTTGTATTGCTTGGTCTTCATGGTTCAATATGCTTGATTAATTATTCGCAAGAAAAGAATTGCAACTTTAATTTGCAATAGCCAGCCAGTACACAAGTAGACAACCAACTAACAAACAATCGATTTCTTATTTTGTGCATGAATGTTTTTTCTCTTGTTTTGGCAATAACCGTTGATTGAAAGCTCTAATTCGTAAATGGTTTTCACTGTTTTTTTTGTGACAGAATGATATAACTCTCACAAATAAAAACCGCTCTATGCATTTACTAAAAGAGATTTACTACATCACTAAAAGAGATTTACTGCAACCTCGACATGACTTTACTGCCAGCTTAGCCAACTAGTACAGACAAGTAGACAATCAACTAGCAAACAATTACTTCCTTGTTTTGTACACAAATGCTTATTTTCTTGTTTTAGCCATAACTTTTGATTGGAAGCTTCGATTTACGAACGGTTTTCAACGGTAGCTTCATGACGATGAGGGTAACAGAATGATATAAGTCTTGCAAATAAAAACCTCTTTGTGTGTTTATTAAAAAATATTTACTGCAACATTAAAAAAGATTTAATGTAACCTCCACATATTTTTACTACTCTGTTACATAAAGATTTATTGTACTTCATTCTTGTAGTTTACTAGCACATCCAGCCCCGTGCGCGGATGAAACAATCGTAAAAAAAACGCGGTGATACATGCGATAGTAAATAAAAACCGCTATGTGCATTTACTAAAACAGATTTACTGTACTACTAAAAAAGATTTACTGTAATCTTCACATGACTTTACTGTCATCTTAGCCAACTAGTAGAAACAAGTAGAGAACCAACTAACAAACAATCGGTTTCTTGTTTTGTATATGAATGTTTTTTCTTGTTTTAGCAAATAATTTTTATTGGAAGCTCCGATTCACAAACGGTATTCACCAGTATCTTGGTGACGACGAGTGTAACATAATGATATAACTCTCGCAAATAAAAATCACTCTGTGCATGTACTAAACGGGATTTACTGCATCGCTAAAACAGATTTTCTGCAACCTCCACATAACTTAACTACCATCAAAGCCAACTAGTACAAACATGTAGACAACCAACTAACAAAGATTGGTTCCTTTGTACATTAATGTTTATTTTTTGTTTTAGCTATAACTTTTGATTGGAAGTTCTGATCTATGAACGGTTTTCACCGGTAGATTGGTGACGACGAGGGTAACAGAATGATATAAGTCTTGTAAATAAAAACCTATATATGTGTTTACTAAAAGAGATTTACTACATCGCTAAAAGATATTTACTGTAACCTCCACGTGACTTTGTTGCTATGTTACAAAAAAATTTACTGAACTTTATTCTTGTAGTTTACTGGCACATCCAGCCCCTTGGCACCTCATCAAAAGCTTGTACTAGACACGTGACTCAAGCGTGGGTTAGTCGACAACAACATGGCCTGCTCGGGTGGGAGATCTGTTGCGCTCGGTGGTGGCACATGGGCCACGCGCTCTATAGGGGTGCTCGGTCGGGCGCGGTGGGCTTGCCTATTCTACGCTCAGGTTATATATATATATATATATATATATATATATATATATATATATATATATATATATATATATATATATATATAGAGGAAGCCTTTTTCCTACTCCCGGGAGTAGTTACTCCCTATTCCATGTCTCACATATCTCACAACGTAGGGAGTATCTTGCGCAACCGAGAGTGTGCATGTGTAGTATACGAGTATATAAGACCACATAGGTGGTATTTACACCTTTTCAAGGGTGATATGTATAATTTTTTAGACATACTCCTTTTTATGTGCGAATATAAAGGTATTTACAAAATATGCTAAAAACTATGGACTCTCTTGTAAATTTTTCGTGTGGTTCACATTGGAGTATCTTATAATTAGTATATGAATATAACCAAATTGATAATAGAGTATGTCAAATTCTTTTAGGTGGTATATCAGAGGTGGGAGTATCTTGCGCAACCGAGAGTATGTATGTGTAGTATACGAGTATATAAGACTACATAGGTAGTATTTACACCTTTTCAGGGGTGATATGTACAATGTTTTTAGACATACTTCTTTTTATGTGCGAATATGAAGGTATTTATAAAATATGCTAAAAACTATGGACTCTCTTGTAAATTTTTCGTGTGGTTCACATTGGAGTATCTTATAATTAGTATATGAGTATACCCAAATTGATAATAGAGTATGTCAAGTTCTTTTAGGTGGTATATCAGAGGTAGGAGTAACTACTCCCGGGAGTAGTTACTTACTATTCCGTATCTCACATATCTCACAACGTAGAGAGTATCTTACGCAACCGAGAGTATATATATGTAGTATACGAGTATACAAGACCACATAGGTGGTATTTACACCTTTTCAGAGGTGATATGTACAATTTTTTAGACATATCTCACATTGGAGTATCTTATAATTAGTATATGAGTATACCTAAATTGATAATGGAGTATATCAAGTTCTTTTAGGTGGTATATCAGAGGTGAGAGTAACTACTCCCAGGAGTAGAAAGTATTTTTCATATATACCCGTGCCAGAGAGAGCCAGTGTGTGTAGTACACAAGGAAAATCGATGCAACATCCCTTACAACACAGAGAAAAAAGAACAGATGGTACACAAGGACACATATTATTCGACCGAGTGCAAGCTGGAAGATATGGAGAAATGTTGTCTTCAAATCCATGGGATCCTAGAACCCCCGTCGGTCAGACTGAACGACCGGCCACGACGTACACTGGATACACACAATGACGAAAGAAGAGAGTGAGTGGTTTTTGCCATTTGGTAGCGAATAAAATGGGCAGGCCAATGCGCCAACCGAACCGCACGACATTCTCAAAAGGAGATTCGATCGATAGCGCGCATGTGTGGCAAGCACCAGTAGGGAAACAACTCATTAGGCCGTCAAACCTTTACCTGCCGGCCGCGTGACCGACACATCGGCTTCATCACTCCGAAAACCGGATCCTGCGATGCAACCACATGACAATTAGTCCTACTCCGGTATGGGAACTTGCAAAAATTCTAGGCTCTTCTAAAGGGGGAAAAACATCTGTTCATTTTAAAGTATTTTCACCATGCCAGGAGTCTCAGTATTTCGTACTGCAATGAAATCGTACATGTATTCGACTGGCACATGTTAATTATATAGCTGAATTGTCAGAATGTCATCGATTGGCACATGTTTTTCTTAAATTCCAGAAGTATATCGCGATATTCTTGAGTTGGTGGCTCGGTGTTGAATTAATGCGTCCTCAGCTGCTTACTGAAGTTTGATACAGATAGGAGGTGTGCACTATTTTGTTTTTTTGGCAGAAAGTTCAGAAACATTTCCTGTTCTGTAGGACATAAACTGGGAGGAATTGTCAAGTCGGCCACCAGAGCTACAATGACCGGCCGGGCAGAGCCACGTAGGCATCAATCTCGTCGTTTTTCGGGGACTCAAACCATGCGGGCATGCATGCAGCTTGCGATGAAGCATGCCTGCGGCGAAAGCATTACGCCTTTTGCTGAATCACACCGCATACATATGCCGATATGCATATCCTCTGATGAGAAAACCTGCAGCCATGCACGCATACATTTCAAGCAAAGTTGCCGCAGGAAACGATCGTCTGATACATGCTGATCGATCATGGCGAGGGAAAGAACTTGAAAGAGATGGATGCATGCACGGTGCGCGCTCCCAGTCTGAGTCTCAGTCTCAGGTGCATGCTGAGCAGCGCGACAGAGAACGAGAGCTCGGGAAGGATACGCATGTCATGTCAGGGGCGCTTACATATGCAGCCAGGCGTACGTAGAAGAAGCAATGGCGACGGGGGCATCGGCTGGCTGCGTCGTCGTGATCACATCAGTCTGAGCCCTGAGGAGGACGACGCGATGCTACGCTACGCATTGCAGTGCTGCATCCGCGTGCCTCCCTTTGCATGCATGCCGGTTGCCGGCCGCCGGCCGGAGAAGAAAGCAACAGAGATGGATAGATAGATGATAGATTGCTCTTCTCATGTCTTCCCTGCCTTTTTGGTCCACAAAACCACGAGTATGTTACTGTATTTTGTTAACTGCTAGTAGTAGCAAAGCGGCCATGGCCTCCTGCTCCTGCTGCTCCGTCCTGTCTTTTACTTCGTCCTCTTTCTTTCCAACCAGGCAGGCCAGGCCCCCACCCACCACACCACACAACACCACACCACATCCCACCCAAATTCCCACTCTCTCTCTCTCACACACAATCACGTCCTTCATCGTAGACTCTGCATTTAAACTTGTGTCTGAACAGGAAAGGGATGGGTGCAAAGGAGGAGGAGAGAGAAGCCTTTCTGGTGTCATGGGCGCATGTTCCCTGCTTTTATGGCCTTTTTTGAGTCTGACAGGTGGGGTAGGCATGGGGTTCGAACTAGAAAAATATACTACTCCAGGAGCTTTTTCTAGGCTTAGAAAAAGGTTTACAGAGATGCCTCTTGTGAGTCTTGACTGCATTTGTACTCAGATCCAAGTTATTAGCCGCGCACGCTTACAGGCTGATGCGACGTGTGCATACGCGAACAGACGATTGTGAGACCTTTTTAGAGGTTCTTGGTGAGGAACCGTCGCTGACGAGTCCAGTCCGATCGATTACCTCGTAGACAAACGTAGAATCGTAAGAATAATGCAAAGAATAAAAGAACAGTAATAAGAGATTGACACAGAGATGTAGGGGGACGTCGTGCTTCTCTTTATTCCTTCATGCATTGATCAGTCATTCACAATGAATAGCACCTCCTATTTATAGGCTACGACCCTGCTAGGGTTTGGGATGGGACGCCCACTAATGGGCCGATCGCAGGTCGCCCATGGTTTCCCAACACTCCCCTTGGGCACCCATCCTTCATGTCCATGTCTCGTCAAACTCCATAAAAACCCAGGGAAAAATTTGGAGAAAGAGTACATGATACACGCTCACGTGATGCACAAATTGCCTCATTAAAAACCTTGGCCGAGAAACTTCAGAAAACTCGTCAAGGGAAAATAGTACAATCCACCCAATTTCATTTAATCTCCGGATTTATTCTTTGGGTACTGATCTTCATGATCAAGCTTTAATAATGAGTTCGTGAAGGTTCTCCCCGACTCGCACTTCTAAGTCTCATCATTCCAATTCATGTATGCATCTTTCAAAGTTAGACAAAGTGACTTAGTGAACAAACTGCAAGATTCTCACATGACTTAGTATGCAAGACTTTAAATACGCTCATCTTTGCAATTCATGAGCACGTAAGAACTTGGGGTTGATATGCTTTGTGAGAGGATTCTTCACATAACCCATCTGCATTTGCGCAACACAAGTCGCATTATCTTCATACAAAGTAGGGGTTTGCGCGGTATTCAATCCACACGATCGCTGGATGTGGTGAATCATCCGCAAGCCAAACACATTCTTGTAAGGCCTTGTACAATGCTATGATCTCCAAGTGGTTCGTCGAAGTTGATACAAGATATTTCTTAGACGATTTTCATGGAATTGCAGCCCACCACATAGGAGTTCATAGATCGCTTATGATTTATGTATGCGGTCCTACAAGTACCCGCTATCCGCATTGCCATTCATAGTTAAGTCTTGGTTCTTTCAGAGAATGTACTAAATTCTTTGCTTCTTTGGAGGTATCGAAGATGTCTTTTATCCCCTACCAATGCCTTTGGTAGGCTCTGCACTATACCTTGCTAGTAGGATCACGGTAAAAACAATGTCCGTTCTAGTACAGTTTGCTAAATACATTAGTGCTTCTATCGCACTTCAGGTGTGGGAATTCCGGTCCCGTGACTTCCTCCCCTCTTCTTTAGGTCTGTACGGGTCTTTGTCTTGCTGCAATGATCTCCCGACCATTGGCACTTTCAAAGGGTATGCCTTTGCAAAGTCGAACCTTTCTAACACCTTCTGAGTGTAGGCTGACTAATGCACTAATATCTCTTCAGGGGCATGCCCAAGCTGCAAGCCTAGGCAATATTTGGTTTTCACCCAAATCTTTCATTTCGAACTCCGACTCCAGGTAAGAGCTTGCTTTCTTAATATCCTTCAGGGTTCCGATGATATTCAGATCATCTTCATATTCTAAGATTATACAAAGTCCATTCTGGGATCATCGTATAAAAACACAGAGATTATTCTCATTGTTCGCGTAGCCTTTTTGCATAGAAAGTCGCCTGCGATTATACCACATTCGCACGATTGCTTAGGTTCGTACAATGACTTTCTGAGTTTCACACTATACATATTTTTATTTGCTCTGTTTTGATTCGGGACGGTGATACATTCTGTATCTTCATATAAATGTCCGAATCCAATATTTCATAAAGGTATCTTGGTAATCCCATCCATCAATTTCACTTCTAACTTCAAGTTCACCGCCGCTGAGATAAATGTCTAAAGGGGTTTCGCCATGACCGGAATATGTTTCTTCATAATCATCTCCTGGATGTTCAATGAAACCTTATGCAACGAGCCTTGCTTCTTTTCATTTCTCTTTGAACAAATATCCACTTATGCCCTACGGGTGCACAAAGGGAGGCGTGACGCCTTACGCCCAAACGCCTTCTTTTATTCGGAGAGAATAATTCAGTTTCTATTGCCTTCTCCCAATCTTCTCAATATGATCTTTTCTTTCATTCAATGAGCGATGCATGTGCTCGAATCAAGATTGATGATTGTGGCAAGTTTCTTTGCAAAGTAAGTGTCGACATTGGTCGTTGTAATATTCAAAGGTTCTCCGAGGTCATAAAGTTTTATAACTTATTTCTTCAAGGGCGATTCTTCTAATGCTTTTACTTGCTCACCATCGCTTCCATTGCGGGCAAGTCCTTTAGTTTTTCAACTCGATGTGTGCGCACACATCCATGCCGATGTCTCCTTCATGGGGATGTTCACTCGTATGCCTTTCCGAAGGTTCCATACCGATGCTGTGTCTTAACCGGCCCTTCCAGTTCGGGCACTTCGTGATCGGCCGTGTCAAGTCCTTCTTATCCTTTTCACCAGCGTCCCGGTTACTTGGATTTGAGGACCGAGTTCTCGTCCTTTTATTCCGAGGCCTCGGACGGGATTAGGGATACCTTCAATGGTATTTCAACCTCTCCTGTATTGCTTGCGAGCAAATGCTACTTATTCACGCTTCAAATCACTAAAGTAGTCTCGCGCTTGATTCACTAATACTTGCAAATCAATTATCTTTCGACTTCAATTGTCTTCTAGACTTCAATTCAATTATCTTCGACTGCAATTATCTTCTCGACTTCTATTTGCTTCACTAGTGCGCGGTCATATGCATAGATTTCAATTATCTTCTCGGACTTCAATTGTTTTCTAGACTTCAATTGCTTCCGACATTATTTTCAAGGGTTGATTTCCTCCCCTAATGACGGGAAACTAACCTCATCTAATGTACTATCAGCGAATCGGGCATTATACAAATCTCCAGTCATATGGTTCAAATACTTGATTATGGATGCCGTCTCATAACCAACGATATCCCGGACTTTCTGAGAAGACCCATTGCGTCACGCGGTGGTGGTATAGGTATATAACCCTTGCAACCAAACCCGTGAAGATGAGAAGTTTTCGATCGACCTTGCGCTTAGTTGCATAGTTGGATGGATGTTATGTTCGACGGTCTAAAATTGATGAGAGTCGCTACGAGCGGATCGCATGTCCCCAACATATAGTTGGTAAATTACAATTCTTCAAAGTTCTCGCTAGTCCATTCTCGGGTGTGATGTGCGGTATAGGATGCTCAACTTTAATTCCCATTTTCATACAATAATCATCATATGCCTTCTGAGTACATTCTCCGGCGTTGTCCATTCGTGATGGACTTCACGTGATGATCGGGAATTATTTTTTCAATTGTTAATTATCTCATAGATTTAGCTTTGCAAAAGCATGGTTTCTCATAGACAATAAACATACGTACACCATTCCGAGGAAGCATTGATGAGCACTATAAAATACCTAAATGACCCTTACAAATGTATAGGACCAAGAAATGTCTCCTCGATACGATCCAGAATGCGTGGACTTCATCCTTCGCTTTGAGCAAAGGTCTAATAATTAATTTCCTGGCACATGCGGGCACACAAAAATATTCCACATTCGGAAAATTCTTTATATTCATATTATGTCCCTGTGAATTGTTAATTATATCTCTCATTATCTTAAGACCTAGGCGGCATAATCTATCATGCCAGAGATAGATAAGTTCAGAGCTTCTAAATACGGTTTTCAAGGCAGTACAGACTGCAGGTGCCTTAATATTAGTGTAGTATAGCCCAGTTTCATATGAAGGAAGATATTCTAGTGCTATTTTTCACTTTCTTCACGCTTTGTAATGAGGAGGTATTCTGTACCACACTCTTCTTCAGTCTCTACATGGAAACTATTAGCGCAAATATCCTTGAGAGTTCTAGTCG
This sequence comes from Ampelocalamus luodianensis, assembly GCA_036346255.1. Lineage (NCBI taxonomy): Eukaryota > Viridiplantae > Streptophyta > Magnoliopsida > Poales > Poaceae > Ampelocalamus > Ampelocalamus luodianensis. The sequence continues at coordinate 2,326,612 of CM070627.1, forward strand.
ATTCTGGGTACAACAAGTCTTCTTCAATGACCAAAGTTGTGCCCGTTGGGAGTATAATTATGGCCATTCCTGAGCCTATTATACAAGTATCGCTGCCTGCGATTGTCGTAAGACTACCAGCATTCTTGCTGATTGACTGGAAAAATTTCCATTTCTCTCAGGATGGTATTCATTGTGCCGCTACATGCTAAGCACACTTCCTCCATAGGGCGCCACACACGTTCTAATATAATGTACTTTATTAATATGTAGCAGAAAGCAAGCAACACATAAATAAAATACTTCAGATATCATAACGTAATTTGCTATTATAAAGACGGAAAATAAGCCTTGCAGACTCATAATAAGAATTTAATTTTTGCTCTCCTAGAGCTTGCAACCATTATTCAATAATTCAAAATCGCTTCAATTACAAATCGCGAAGTTTCTATAAAAGGTCCGCAATGCGCGCATCGGATCTAATAGCGAAGTATTCAGAACTTCGCCTAAATCGGCTCCATGCGCGATCTTCTCTCTTGAGCACTACGGTTGTGCCAGACCGCGATGTCCAAGGAGGGATGATGGGGTCACATCGGGTCTATTCACATCCATAAGTGCAGCTAATGGATGCGGACCCTCTATGCCTGCAATGGCGAGGTGTGCCACATGCTGTTATTTGCCCTTCTTCTTAGACTAAAAAGCATCAATAATGTGCGACGCACGACTTTACCCTTCTTGCTCATTCTCATTCGTGAGAGGCTTCATCACCTTGTAGCTACTAGCAGTGGCTTCATGGCCAACATTGCTACTAGGTGGCTGCGAGATATAGTTATTTCTTAGAACATCATCTTGAGTTTCTGCAACTTGCATGATGTCAATTAATTAGGCATACTGCATGTAGCCATCTTGACGATAGTTGCGTGCGGATTGCACCGCATTCAGGTGAAAGGTAGAGAGTATTCTCCATCTTCTGCTCATCCGTGATTACATTACCACAGAATTGAAGACTAATACAAATTTTATACAAAATCGCCATGCCGGGTCGGCTTTGAACTATCGTTCGTGATGCTACCATATTCATATTCATGCAAAAAGTTCAAAAGATTACCGCAGTAATCGTGATAAAATGGTTGCAAAATTCTCATAATGCTCTTCAACTCCCGTCGTGATCCCGAATTTTTCTATGCATTTTTCATGATTTATTGCTATTTCAAAGTGATTAAAAGCAATATAAACAATTACGATAATCAAAACAAGAAATACAATAAATAAATTGCATAGAAATAATAATAACAAGAATAAACATGCTTCAAAGTTCAAAAATATGCAAAATTTTGGATTCCCGAGGCCCTTTCTCATGGAAACAAGACTTTTCACGAAACCGCAAGTTTCGGGTTTAAAACGCAAAATCTCGCTTCGAGAGAAAATTCGTAATTTTCAGATTGAGGGTTATTCGCAAGAATATACATAATTTCGTAAATTTCCCCAAATCCAGGGGTTTTCTGCAAAATTCCTTATACGCGAAAGCTTATGCGAATTACTTAAAAATTTGAGGGCCTTTTCGGCAAAAATACTATTTTTTCTCTTTCCCATTTTTTTCTTACCACGGCTTTCATGGGCCGCCTTCAAGGCCCATCCCGCACCGGTTAGAGAGAGGGGGTCTTCTAGGGTTTCTTGCCCCCACCCTACGCTGCAAGAGACGGCGCGGCGCTGCTTCGCTGGCGAGCAATGCGCGGGCCGAGCGGTGCGGGCGGGGAGGCGCGACCGGCGACGGTCCGACGCAGCGGCGGCGGCCGGCCGACGCGAAGAGGCGGCGACCGAGCGGCGCGGCGGTGAGGCGGCGACGGCGCTCGCGCCGCGCCGCGCCACGCCCGTGGCGAGGAGGCGCGCGCATAAATGTTGCTACGGGTGGCAAGCGGCTGGCGGATGCGCGCGTTGCTGCGACCGGCCATGGGTCGGCGCGGAGAACTCCACCTTCCGCTTTTTCGTTGTTTGTATGGAGGTGCGGCGCTTCTCGCTTTCAACGCTCGCCGCGCTCGCGGGAGTCGTGGCGGATGGGTGAGTCCGCCGGCGGCGCCAAGCCGCGCGGTGGCGCCGCAGCGGTAGCCGCACGCCTTCGTGGCACGTGGTGGCCGGTGGAGGCGGGCTGCGCCGGCGGTGACCGGCGGGTCGGCGCGTCGGCGTCGGCAAGCGGGCGCGCCGCTTCATATGGCGATGGCGGCGCCATCTTCAGTGGCCAGCGCGACCCTAAAACCGACGACTGCGTTTCTGCTGTGGCCGCTTACCGCCCTTTTATTAATTTTCATATCGTTCATGCATGCGATGCAATGTAATGTAGTACGAGATTGCAACCGGAGCGCGCTTCATGCCGCCATATGCGTGCTTGCCGCGTCTCGGGCGGCGTGGCTCGCTCGTTGCCTCCGCTGCGAGCACGTGATGACCGACTATGCCGACCGGTAACGTGATCGCGGAGGTAGTGACACCGCTTGCGGCGGTGCGCACATGGTGCCTTCCATGCGACAGATCTACTACTTACTGCATACAATCATCATCTACTCTTTCATGCAATCCACCGATCGGCTTGGCCGGCGACTTCAAGTCGGCTCGCATGTAGATTAGAGCGGATTTGCAACCGTAAGAAACCAATCTAGAAAGCCAAATTTGCGTAATTGAAAGCAATCTAGAAAACGATTCAATCCACGAAGCGCCGTTCATCGACGGTTACCTTTTCGATGCGAGGAGAGTCGATCGTGCCGATAACGTGTTGAGGAACCGCCGGCGAGTCCAAACCGAGCGACACCTCGTAGACAAGCGTAGAATCGTAAGAATAATGCAAAGAACAAAAGAACAGAATAAGAGATTGACACGTAGATGTAGGGGACGCCGTGCTTCTCTTTATTCCTTCATGCATTGATCACCATTTACAATGAATAGCACCCCTATTTATAGGCTACGACCGCTAGGGTTTGGGATGGACGCCCACTAATGGGCCGACTGCAGGGTCAGGCCCATGGTTTCCCAACAGTTCTAAGTGGAGTATTAGAAATTTATTTGTACAACTTTGAATCGCAGACCAATGGATAACCAACGATACAGTATATCTCAAATCACAGTGTGAAAGAAGAGGGAAGAATAAATAATAATGGCTTTGAGTTGCTAATTGGTGCTCACAAGATATCGCTTTGTAGATCATTGTATATTGCTACAGAATTATCACAATAAATGCACTTTATGAAGATAACTGAAGCCAATTAAACACGTGGATGTGGCCTATGGGAGTACTAGTGAATTACCTGCAAATTGATAAATTTCCTATGAGTATGGTACTGATCGTGCCTCCGATACCACATTAGAATATTGGACGCTCTAACTGTAAGCCCGCACACCGCGCGTCTTGATAAGAGTGGTTGCTCGTTCAACCACAACCCAAACGTCGAAGATAAGGCTATCAAAAACAAGCTAATCTTTGTCTCCTTTACACCACACAAGCTCACACCCTATCTTCTTCGCGCATCGCTCCTCCTTGAGTTCACTGACACCTGAAGCTCGCCAGCCTTGTCGTCCTCGTTGTCCCCGCCGCCGAAGTCCGAGGTCGTCTCCTCCCTCGACCTCCCCCCGCTCGCCGCGGCCGCTGCATCCTTCGGCGATGGAGGGGGAGGAGGCTGCCCCAGCTGGATGTACGAGGAGACGCCAGCCGCCGCTGTTGCCTCCTCAGAGCTAAGCTGTCACCGTCGCCGCATCCGTGTCGGCCCAATTTTGCTCGCGCCCACAGTAGCCCGCACCAGCCTCTCTCACCCTCTCGCTGACGTGCCAGGCCCGCACGTCAGATCGCTTTGTCAACCTCGCTTCGTCTCCACGTGCCAGCGCTTGCTTCGCCCGTTTGTTTCAACCGCCGCCCACCTACACGCCTTCCTCCTTCCATGTGGCTTGTTGTAGACATTTCTTTGGATTGTTTCAATGCTTTTTCTTAATTGTTGCATGGAGTGTATGATTTTGTTGCAAGTGACTTCTCAATTTTTTGTTGCAAAGGGTATTGTTGTGGTGGGCATATATTTTGATTTGTTGCACAAATTTTATTTTTTGTTGCAGTAAAGATGCCTATTTGTTGCATCCAGAAACCTTAAGTACTTCTTTTTAGTTATGTTGCAAATGTTTATTTGATTTGTTGCTTCTGCAAGTTCAAGATATTGCGGTGTTGTATTATCATGTTTTGAACAAGGTCCAGTGCTTTTGGTAATTTTCAGTGGTCTTTTGAAGCATAGAAAGTTCTATGATGAACATGGTCTGCGATGCAACTCAAACTTTTGCTGAATTTTTAAATGTATTTCGAATGTTTGTTCCACGCTTTGCTGCAAACGTCCTGGGAAATGTTGCACACATCGTTTGCAGTTGGTGCTCTGTTGTGGGGGAGCATACGATGGGAAGTTTCCCATTGGACGTCTGAGCGCTAGTTGTACCCAATTCCTATTGCATCAAGTTGTGCTGTTTTGAAATTCTTGGTAATAATTAGCATAGATAAAAATTATCATAAGGGTTTCAAAGAAGACACGATGATCCATCTGAAATAGATGATCTACAAAGGAACCGCAAGGGACTCATTCTAATTCCTCTAGCATTCACTACTACAGAAAAGGTCTTCACAAACGGTTCAAAAACGTCATCACAAACGGTTTTGTGAGCCGTCTGAGTTTATGGGTCAGTAATGATATGAGATCATCATAGACAGTTTTCGAACCATCTGTGATGCATACTATCACAGACGGTTATTAACTCATAAACCATCTGTGATAGCTGATGTATTACAGACAGTTTGTAGCTGAAACCATCTGTGATGACTTTTCTCTATAAAGTATCAAAGTAGTGGCTGCTTGTGCCTTTAAAACCAGATTCATATATATATTATATATATATTGTTCATAGTCCCTCAGCCACTTTCAGGGGGTCATCCATGCAGCATGAGAAGGAAGGGACAGCAGTCACGGGCAACTTCATCGAACCCCTGCAAATTCAAGAAGTATGGCTACCAGGAGAGCACGTAGACATCTAATTACCTAGATATCGTCGATAGGTATTTGGATGTCGCTATGTTCAGAAAGTGACGTGGATGAGCAGGTACTCCGACTGAGAAGTGGCATCATGTATCAGTAACCAACCATTCCTTGATGTCAAGTCACCGTAGAACTTAGATTAAGGAATTAATGGTTGGTTACTGATACATGAAGCCACTTCCCAGTCAGAGTACCTGCGTGTCCACGTCACTTTCTGAACATAGCGACGTCTACTTACCTATCGACGACATCCAGGTAATTGGATGTCCACGCGCTTTCCTGGCTGCCATGCTTCTTGAACTTGTAGGGTCTCGATGAAGTTGCACGTGGCTGCTGTCCCTTCTTCCTCATGTTGCGTGAACGACCCCTCGAAATTGGCTGAGGGGCTACGAACAATATATATATGTGGCATTCAAGAATTTTCCACTGTATTTGCATGCACATTTTAACTTTTGCCGCTCATGTGAGTATGACATGTGGACCCAGGACCCACATGTCATACTCACATATAGTGGCAAAAAATGAAGCTCACTCTATTGCAGTGGCAAAAGTTAATTATCCCTATATATAATATATAATATATATATATATATATATATATATATATATATATATATATATATATATATGGGGACGATCTAGTGCTAATGGATAATTCGGTGTTAAAGTGCTAATATTAATCTTGACCGTTGGATCCGGATTGAACAACCAAGATTAATGCATGCTCTCACCTCTAAACCATTTAATCACCTTGCATGCTCTCATCTCCAATGCGCCTTCATTAATGCACCTTCATTAAACACCCTGCATGCTTCCACATCCAACGGTCAAGATCCAGATCCAACGGTCAAGATTGACATTAGCACCTTAACACTGAATTACCCATTAGCACTAGATACGTCCCCTATATATATATATATATATATATATGTGTGTGTGTGTGTGTGTGTGTGTGTGTGTGTGTGTGTGTGTGTGTGTGTGTGTGTGTGTGTGTGTGAAACCGGTTTTAAAAGCACAAACAGTCACTGCTTGGATACTTTATAGAGAAGAGATCAGGAATGGAATCGTAGGATGTACCTAGGACGCAAGGGAGGAGAACTTGACTGACATGAACACGGTTACACAGGCAATGGTGAAATGAATGGCGAGAGGCAGGTGAAGAGGTGTTGTAGTAGTTTTTAACTCATTTGGTCTTGTTTTGGAATGGAATAGCAAATTTAAAAGACATCATTAGTATATAAACACGTGAATCCTTCAGGTCATTTAAAAGACACACAATCTATACATAATATCATATCCAATTGTATTTGTGGCATCAGTTAGCAATTCAATTGTATATCAGAATGTATAAATTTGTATGTGTACAACAGTTAGCAATTCATTAGAGCTTAAATATGAACTAATTATCAATTCAATTTCAGTATAAGACTATTAACATCATTGAGCAGTTCAACAGTGCATACAAATTTGTAATACTTCCCAATGCTAGGCACAGACAAATCACACAGAGCATACAAAAATCAGTGATTGTGCCAAATTGACACATTAAGCAACCTAATAGGATCTATCCACAACTAGCAACACCAGTAGTCACACCCGAACACAACCCTATTCCCACCTCCAGATCCACCCATCCAGCCAGCCAGCCAGCCATTAGTCATATTGCAGCTCAGTTCACATGAATACCAACAGCCTAAACCAATAGGTGATAGATCTGTCTTACCTCGACGTCGCCGGTGTTAGTGGTGAGGTAGTCGAGGCCGAGGTCGGTGGAGAGGTAGCCGGGGGGAGAGGACGAATAGGTCACGTGTGCTGGGGAAAGGACGACGACACCGTAGGGGGGAAGCGTCGGGCGGCGACGTCGAGGTGGATTTGGCTGTGGGGAGGTCAATTGGACCAGCGGTGGCGGTGGCGTCGATGATGGGGTCGGGGAGGAGGCTTTGGGTGGCGGCGGCATCGAGGTGGGGAGGGGAACGGGCGAGAGTAAGGGCGTTGAGGAGTGACGAGTTAGGGCACAAACCCTAGCGGGCTCCTACTAATAAAGAGTTATCACAAACGGTTATATTATGGAACCGTCAGTGATACTTATCACAGATGGTTCCATAATAGAATTGTTAGTGATATTGTCTCATATCACAGATGATTCTATAATGGAATCGTTAGTGATATGAGACCATATCACTGACGGTTCAATTATGGAACCGTCTGTGATATGGTTGTTCAAAGTTCTATATATGTTTTGAGCATATACTGTTATATATACATTTACATAACATGAAGAAATTACATATTTATATGTCAATTTTGTCATTTAAATACTGCTAAAAATTTGCATATGGTTCAACATATAATATAGTAATTCAATCACCTCCAAACTAGATTTTTTATTTTAGATATATATATATATATATATATATATATATATATATATATATATAGCCAAACAACGTGGTCAGTCGCTTCTTACAAAGATTAAAAAAGTAGAAACGTAAATAAACAAAGTTTTTCTAATGGCAGAGGTAGGCTGCTATCTCCGTCTTCAAAACTTCGTAGCACTACTACAAAACAGGTCATACTAGATGCCTCATCACAGACGGTTCTTTTGGAACCGTCTGTGTTGTACCTATCATAGACGGTTCCAAAGGGAACCGTCAGTGATACGAGTTATCACAGACTGTTCGTATTAAGAATCGTCTGTGAAGTATCAAAGATGGTTCGTAAAAATAACCATCTGTGATATTTAGAACTATCACAGACGGTTTTCAACAAGCAATCGTCTATGATACATCCTAGACGGTTATTAATATGAACCGTCTGTGATAATTGCACTTCACAGATGGGTTTTATATGAACCGTCTGTGATGTTTCGGCTCCCACGTCATGCGTCTCTTCATCTCCTGCGCAGCCGGGCGATCGATGGGTCGTCTGTTCGTCTTGCATGCCGACATTACGTACGATGCGTCTCTTCGATGTTTTATAAGAATGCATGATTTCATCGTGCGCCATGGTGAGCACGCATATCGTATTGATCTATGTATAATACACATATGTGGAGCACGCGGAGCATGACGGCGAGGGCCAAGCTGGCGAGGAGGTCGGCGATCGCCCCTCTTCCTGATGATGTCGTCGTCCACATCGTCAGCCTCGTGGCCATGAGCTCTCCTCGGCCCATAGTTGACCTCTGCAGCCTACGAGCCACGTATGATCGATGATTTTTATAATTGATATATTTTCTCTTATGGAATTAATTCTTGTATTAAGATTATATCGTCTTGAATTTTAGTTGCAAGGCCATGTACAAGGCATGCAAGCAGCGCGCCGTGGGGAAGAGCGTGGCGCTGGAGCAGTAGGAGGCGATGAAGTGGTAGGACAACGAGCGCTACCTAACCGCCGTCCACCACCTAGCCGGCGCCAACAACCCAGAGGCCTGCTTCATCGTCGGCCTTGCGCTTGTCTTCGCACCCTAAGACATGCAAAGACAACTCGTGTTTCGAACGGGCGCGCCGCCGCCGCCAAGGCCGCGCCTCACGCCCCGCCTCCTCTCCTTATACGGCCGGCGAGACGCGCTGACGCTATGGCACTACATCAGCAAAGTTGAGGGTGAGCCACCAACGGCGGTGCGAGACGACCAAGAGGACCAACCGGAGTGCAAAGCGGTGCTAGAGGCTCATCGCGACATGGTCCAAGCAAGGCGTAAACAAGATCGCCGGCTGTGTGGTGTGGCGCCAGAGGACGGCCGCCACCGGCACGAGCACCGGTCGCAGAAAGAAGGGTGGGACGACTACGCCGTTTTCTCATAGCGATGATCGCAGGATTAGGCATGAGTATGCCAAATTCTTTGCAGAGGTACTGGACTACTTGCCGTAAAATTAGCGGTTTTATGTATATGTGAATTTGCATTTATCTATATCAGAATGTGTCAAATATTCTGACTTTTCAATTTTCATTTATGTATTTATCACAGACATCCAAACGACAGAACTTTTCTTTACGCACCATGTTGTTCTGCACCCTCAATGATTTGTCACAAGATTAAAACTTAACCTAAAGCAACTCCCCAAATGAAAACAAAAATAAAAACTTATGATCATCATCTAGAACCAATTTATTCAAATACTAGAATAATTATCATGAATTAATATAATTTTTACCAAAATTTTGGAACTATATTTCACCTGCACCAAATTTAAACTTAATATAATGACCTATTCTAGGTTTGAATATAAACTATACCAATTAAATCATGAAAAATAAGGGTTAAGAATTTTTATGAACACTAGACCTTCCCAGGAAGCCCTATGAATTATTTCAAGATTTTAGAAAAAATTATTTATATTTATAAGACCTAGGTCAAAGTGGCAATTAAGTTTTAAATCTCAGTCAACCCTAATTAGACTTAGATCAACTAGAGGCATTTAGGACCGTCCGATATAGATCACACGATCCACACAGGCGGCACGTTCGGCACTCCGAACATACTCACTCGCCCAGCCGTCCGATTTTAAATCAATCGTCCAGATCAAGCGTAAACATTCGGACCATCGGAACGCACAACGATTATGGACCGTCGGGCTGTCCAAACACCAGGTCTGAATGTCACTATCACAGACGGTTCATTTAAATAACCGTTCGTGATATGGTTTCTATCACAGACGGTTCTTTAAAGGAACCATCTATGATATGTTCCATATGACATACAGTTATTTTATGGAATTGTCTATGATGTTATGGCACTATAAATATCGGGCTCGATAGACCCCCTGCCCCCTAGCACCTCCACCCCCTGACCCAATTTCGTTTTGAACCGCGCCCCATTGCGCCACCTTAGAGAGGTGAAGGAAAGGAGGAAGGGAGGAGAAGGAGAAGGTCATCACCAGGAATCTCGCGGGATATTTGGAATTTTCGTCGTGAGCTCCGAGGGTAACGATCTGTACTAACTCTTTATATTTGCTCTAGGTTAATCTTTAATAGGAGGAGTAACATATTTGCAGTTTATTAATCTAATTTAATACTACTAATTTGTTATACATGCGTAGTGTAGATAGACCAAAACTGGATGTATGGTGCGAACCGTGTGAGTCAAGAGTACATTAATGGTGTGTTTGCTTTTAAAAGAGCCGCCGAGCAGGATATGTTTAAGAAGGGGATAAAATTTATGTATTATCCATGCATTGATTGCGGTAATATGAAGATGTTTAATAACTCAACGCAGATCGCAGGACACTTGATTCGAAGGGGTTTCAAAAAAGGGTATACATGTTGGACCAGTCACGGTGAAGAGCAGATTATACAAGAAGTTCGTAATGACCACATCGCCGAGGAAGTCAACGATATGCCGGATGTGGACTGTGCTTTTGATGAGGATAGGTCGCACGATGACAATCTAGATCAGATGACGCGATGTAGAAGGGAACTACAGTGAGAGAGAGTTTTGTAAATTCGAGCGCTTAATGGGGGACTCGGGGAAACCTTTGTTCTCTGGCTGTAAGCCGGAATACACAAGGATGTCAACCGTTCTTGAACTACTGAAATTGAAGGCAAGCAATGGTTGGTCCGACAAGGGTTTCACGACGTTGTTAGGTCTCCTAGCTGACATCCTTCCAAAGGGAAACGTGTTGCCCAGCACCATCTACCAAGCCAAGAAGGTTTTTTATCCATTGGGAATGGAAGTAGAAAGAATACATACATGTCCGAATGATTGTATCCTGTACCGTAAAGAGTATACAGATATGCATGTATGTCCTATGTGCAAAGCATCCCAATACAAGTTAAGAATACTGCTAAGGTGAAACAAGGACCTCCTGCTAAGATGTTGTGGTATCTGCCTGTGATCCCACATTTGAAGCGTTTATTCACAAACCCAAAGGAGGCAAGATTACTGCGTTGGCACTCGGAGGAGCATAAGAAAGATGGAAAACTAAGATACCCTGCTGATTCTACCCAGTGGAACATAAGGTTAGGGTTGAGTACTGATGGAATGAATCCTTTCGGTAACATGAGCAGCTAATATAGCACCTGGCCCATGAATCTATGTATGTACAACCTTTCTCCTTGGCTGTGTATGAAGTGGAAGTACATTTTGATGTCACTACTTATCCAAGGACCGAAGCAACCTGGGAACGGTATTGATGTGTACCTAGCACCAATATTGGAAGATCTTGTGACACTGTGGAACGAAGGGGTACAAGTATGGGATGCGTACAAACGAAAGAACTTCTCTTTACGCGCCACGTTGTTCTGCGCCATCAATGATTTTCCTGCCCTTGGTAACTTGTCGGGGTTCAATACAAAAGGAGCCAAAGCTTGTCTGCACTGCTTAGATGGTACGGAGAGTGTATGGCTGAACAACTCGTGCAAAACTGTGTATATACGTCACCGTAGGTTCCTCCCCAGGATTCACCCATACCGCAAGATGAAGAAACAATTCGACGAAAATAAGGAGGATGGTTCAGCTCCAAGGGCTTTTAGAGGGAAAGAGGTCTATTATATGGTTAAGGATATCGATGTTGTGCTTAGGAAGAGACGTAAATTAAGGACCCGTCAGAACAACATCTGGAAGAAGCGGTCAATTTTTTGGGACTTGCCTTATTAGGAGCACTTAGAAGTTCATCACTGCATCGATGTCATGCATGTAGAAAAGAATGTATGTGATAGCGTGCTTGGTCTCTTACTGAACATTAGTGGCAAAACAAAGGATGGTGTTAACGCACGGCGTGACTTGGTTGATATGAACATAAGGACCGAGTTAGCAACGTAAGAGACTGATAAAGGACGCAACGACATTCCCCAACTTGCTACACTGGCCCAAGGCCGATAAATGAAGCGTGCGAGCTTGCATGGTGTGAAAGTTCCGTCCGGTTACACCGCCAGCATTAAGAAGCTTGTTTCTATGGAAGATTTGAAATTAATTGGTATGAAGTCACATGATTGTCATGTGCTAATGATAGAAATGCTTCCTGTTGCAATTAGGAGTATCTTGCCGAACAAGGTCCGAGTGGCAATCTTGAGGTTGTATTATTTCTTTAACTCAATTGCTCATAAGGTCATCGATCCAGAAGGACTAGATGCTTTGCAAGCCGAGGTGGTGACGACTCTATGTTATCTTAAGATGTATTTTCCTCCGTCATTTTTCGATATTATGGTCCATCACATTGTTCACCTTGTGAAAGAGATAAAGATATGTGGCCCTGTGTTCCTACGTCATATGTACTGTTCGAGAGGTACATGGGAATTCTCAAGTCCTACGTATGAAATCGATCTCGACCGAAGGGCAGCATCATCGAAGGTTATGCAACCGAAGAGGTTATTGAGTTCTGCGTCGACTACATGGCTCAGGTGGAACCGATAGGTGTGCCTCTATCTCGTCATGAGGGGAGACTGCAGGGTATCAGGACCATCGGAAGGAAATCAATCACTCCCGATCTGGATACGTACGCTCAAGCCCATTTCACGGTCTTGCAACACATGACCCAAGTGTATCCATACATCGACGAGCACAAATACATGGTACGCCAACAGAATCCAGACTAGTCGGAGGTTTGGGTCACGAGAGAGCACAACTGTCGGTTCAACGAATGGTTAAAGGTGCGATACACTAGGAGGTCATCAAGTGATGATATGCTGCTATGGTTGGCAAAAGGGCCAAAATTTACAATCGTGACATGGTAAGGATACAGCATAAATGGGTACACATTTTATACAACAGCTCAAGATAGGAAGAGTATAGTCCAAAACAGTAGTGTCCGGATAGATGCGTTTGACGAGCAGTTCAATACTGTCGGGCCACGTGGGTTGAACTCCTACTATGGGTTCATAGAGGAGATTTGGGAGCTCGACTACGTAATTTTCAAGATTCCCCTGTTTCGATGTCATTGGGTTAAACTTCTGCAAGGTGTGAAGGTCGACAAGTATGGCGTCACTACTATGGACCTCAAACGTGTCGGATACAAGGACGAACCATTCGTACTCGCTAAGCAAGTTGTTCAAGTTTTTTAATGTAACGGACCCGGCAAATAAGAACCGCCACGTAGTTCTTCATGGAAAAAGAAGGATTGTCGGAGTTGATAATGACGTGGATGAGGAAGAGTATAATCCATTCGACGAGTTGCCTCCTTTTGGAGACGGCATCAAGCTCGAGGAAGAACCCAGTGAGGAAGCTAGCTATATACGCGTCGATCATCATGAAGGCCCATATTTTAAATAAGAATTTATTCTATTGTAATTTATTTCATAACATGAGACATGTCAATGTGAAATTTCCATGTGTTAATGTGTTATATATAGACTTGTCATCTTTGATTTTGTTGTCAATGTGGACTTCACTGTAATGTGGAATGGTAATATTATGCTATGTACAACCTATTTGTCTCATGTCCTAATATGCCAAATTATGGAGTTGTCGTTTCTGATTTTGCTGTCAATGTGGACTTCATTGTAATGTGGAATGGTAATATTATGCACATGGACTTGTCAACCTAATATGACAAATTATGAATTTATCTGAATGTGCTCTTGTATGACCATATCACAGACAGTTCCATTATAGAACCATCTGTGATATGTGTATATCACAGAGGTTCCATTATAAAACCGCCTCTGATATGCCTTTATTAGACAGGAACCGCTAGGTTTTGCGCCCTTACTCGTCACTCGCACTTACTCTCGCCCGTTCACCTCCCCCACTCGAGCGCCCCCACCCTCAACGCCGCCGACTCCAACGCCTCCTCCGGCCCCCCCTCGCGCCGTCGACTCCAGCGCCTCCTCCGGTCCTCCGTCGTGCAGGCGACTCGAGCAGCCTCCTCCGTCCTCCTCGCCTGCGCGACTCAGCGCCTCCTGTCGGTCTCGCGCCGCTAGTTCCAACGCCTCCTCGGTCCTCTCCGCGCGCGCGACGGCTCGGCCTCCACATTGGAGCCACGCCGCTAGGCCTCCTCCTCCAGCCTGAGCCACCCGCTAGGTTTTTGGTTTGGAGTACCATCGTCTCATGAGTATCTCTGTATTCATTTATTGTGTATCACTTTGAGTATATATATGTTGTACTAGTTCAATTCTAAAATTGATTTGTTAGTACTGGGAGATATATTACAAAGTGACTTTTGAGGGATCTGTTCAAACTGCTCTGTGATAATAATTATCATAAACTGAAATTGGTGTGATAGCATATTCAGATTTGAGCTCTATATGTGTTGCTTACCGTTGTCTTTTATTTCTATTTGATTCAGCTATACCATAATCAAGAGGTTTGATTGCTTTGCATCTTCAGGAGATTTGATTGGTTGAGCTGTTATTGCTTTGACGTTCTGTAAGTTGACAGACTTAGAAGTTTCAGTTTGAGAGCTTGGAGGATTTACATTTACATATGTTCATTTGGTCATTTAAATGCTGGTGGATTAATGCTTTAATATCTTATGATTATGCTGGAATTAATTTTGATTATTTGCTAAAACCGCATTTCTTACAACAGTTCGATTGATTATGATTTGGTCATTTAGGTTGAAATCCTTAATTTACATGTGGTATATGCTCAACATTTTATTCATCTTAAATGACTTGGTGAAACTTCATATGTATAGATAGCAAGTAAGCGAGATGGCGTCTGCACCGTCTTCGCTGCCATCATCAATGTTGCCGAATGCATCTGGATCTCTAAGGAAAGTGGTACGTACGCGAGATGGCAGAGGAAAATCAAAAATTCCTGCAGGCCGAATGACCGTCACGGAGGTCAATGACATTGGGATCCCTGTGAGTCCCCCAAAAGCAGCGGCAAGATTCTGGACCATCTGCAGGATACTTGGAAGGGAACGGGTCCCCATCACCACACTAAGTTGGAACACTCTGTCTAAAGATCGGAGAGGCGAGCTGTGGACAGAAATTTCAGAATCGTTCACTTTCCCAGAAGCAAATCAGGTATGTGTGCAACGGCAGGCGTTGCTCGTGATGGGAAAGGCGTGGAGGACCTTCAAGAGTATGCTTGTCACGAAGTATGTGAACACGGTCGGACGCCCTTCACGCAATATAAATTCTTTTCACAAGATATATGGGACGCCTTTGTGCAAATAAAGATGATGACCGAATTTCAGGAGCAAAGTGCGGTGCACAAGGCTCTCCAGACAAGAAACACTCACCCCCACAGACTCGGCACCGCTGGGTACGCGGGTAAAACTGCACAATGGGCGGTGGAGGACGAGAACGGAATAGGGCCATTTGCTGATATCACAGACGAGCGCGCTCAACCCTGGTTAAGAGTGAGGGCATCATCCACGTCTTCGGGTGGATTCTCTTTCACAAACCCAGCAGATCAGGATGTGTCCCAACGTGTGGCAAATATGTCAAACTTCCTAGTTGTTAATAAGTCCATAACTTTATAGTGTCTATAATAATATGATGACCTCTTGCAGCATGAATTGACGTCCGCATGTTTCGAAGGATCCTTCCAAGCAAACAGGGAGAAGGATATACTATCTACCGCCCTGGGAAACAAGGAGCACCCGGGTCGCACGTGAGGCAAAGGGGTTTACGTAACTTGTAGGGATGCATTCGTAGACGACTACTTCATATATAGGAGTAGGAAGAGATCCAAGGCCGAGTATGACACAGTGTTGGAACAGGTGCTTACTACAAAATTTCAAGAAAAGATAGCAAGATTGGAGGACCAAGTGAATCAACTCCTACTCCTCAACCAGTCGCAAGTCGCCCTCATTATTTTGAGAGCCAGTCCTCCTCAACATAAGAGTAGCATCGCGTCCACGCAAAATTTTGAACATGACGTCCAATTACCTATCGACGATATCAAGGTAGTGTACATCTCTGGAATACTCCAAAGATAGACCTATAGGACGCCTTAGCTAATTGCGTATCGTTTTGTAGGAGCCAACGCCCTGCACGCTCCAAGTGAGGATGGTTGGGCCCATGTCTATTGAGGTCAAGCGGGGTGGCGATCCATGCCGGGAAGGCATGCAAAGATTTGTGCCTAGGTAGCGCAGGGTTGCGCTAGGGTCCAAGTGGACATGGTACATGACAATTTTAGGGCCGTCCCACTGGAGATTTGTCCGAACGAAGACATCAGAACACTAGAGGATGCCGAGTACAGTTTTATCCAGTGGCCTAAGAAGGATATCGCCCTGGACTCTGAAGTGCCGCCTCAACCTTCGATTCAGAAGGCCTCTCCAACAGGACCCTCGATGACTCCTCCTCAACCATCTCAACACGACCACGCCTCTCCAATAGGACCCTCGATGACTCCACCTCAACCTTCACTTCAGAAGCCGGCCTCATCGGTTCTCGTGGAGAAGACGCCGAAGGAACAAGAAAAGTGTGTCAACGTATCGGTTCCCGAGTCGTCTCACAGGAAGACACGTAGCAGCCAAGTCATTCAGGACAAATCGAAATCGAAGAACATTAAGGCGCCTCCGCCTCCTAACCCTAAAAAATAGTCCTTCGGAAGTCCGTTGGTGACCACCACAGTATTAACCCACGTTGGATTAAGTTGCAGGGTTTGCATGCCTGGTACATGCAAAAGACTAAAGAGAAAGGGTGCGCTGGTGGAATCACCGTCAGATACACGAAGGAGCATTTCCTCCATGAGCCGGCCCCTTCGTCGTGGGCTTCGACGACTTATCCGACCTATTCAACCTCAAAGCCCTCGATGCCTCACTTCTACGATGCTGGACACTGTAAGTGTGTTGTGAGGACCCGGAATATTTAACTAGTAACACTTAACCTCCAAATGGTTCTAGTGTTACTAATTAAACATTCTAAGCCTCGATGGACATATGCTTCCTGCAATGCAAAGATACGCACATCATCACAAAATTACACATCAATTCCATACACAAACATCACTAAGTTCAACAACGACATACATAAAGTAAAGTTATTACAAAAGAGAGCCGACCGCCAAATAGAACAATATACAAGAATGACAATGAAGCAAAGCGCCATAAGATGGCTAGAACAAAAGTCGACCAGGTTAGCCACACCCACAAGGCAACCGATCGGCCGCCAGCCTAGTCGCCTGCAAGCTACCACAACACAGCTCACAAAAGTGAGGCCCTCGAGCTCACCTTCTTCCTCTCGCAATAAAACAATTAAGATAGCATCCGAGTACAAAGATTGTCTTTGTACCGCAAGATCGACGTGTGGAATAGCACCTATTCATAAACTACATGCAAGCTTATTTAGGTGGAGGTCATATGTCTCATTTTGCATGAAGCCAACTTTATTTGCAATAATGTAGTACCTTTTAAAAGCAAGTTTGCAAATTTATTTTGTTATCAAAGTAATGTAAGTAAAGATACATACAAGTAACCACTGGAAGTGACTAACCCAATAGTCACTATTAACTTAGCACTAATCCCGATCTGCACCACCCATCAAGTTTTAATTTAAAGGTTGTAGTCTAACTCTTGAAAGACCTTGCCAAGCGTGTCCATAACCTAGACGAGGCTATTCGAATAGTTTTAACCTGCAGGGTGTACCAATGTACCACACTTGCATCGCCTTTAAGCCAAAGCACACTTCCGTAGGTATGCCGCACGGCTAAGTCCTACGAGACTCTTTCCAATATTGTGTATTAACTACGAGCCGCTCAGATGGGTAGAAACACCATACGCTTACATTGCAAGCCGAAGACAACAAATCCCATCCCGTGAAGTCTTTCGACACTACAATGCTCCCAACACCATCCCTCCTGCGACTCCGCGACTGGAGCCAATACACGCCAAAGTACTAAGTCAAGAGAGGTCCCATACCTCTAATGTGGTTAGCACGCTAAAATGCTTGGTTTAGTGTAACAAGATGTTCGGTCCTTGTTGACCCGCACCATTCCAAACACACCCCACAATCACACCATCTTACCATTGTGCCCAAGTCTAAATCATTTTTGTTTTTAGTTTTAGTTTTCATAAGTAGACATGGCACAAGATGGAAATCATAATACATAATAAGTTTAGTGATCAAGGTTATCGACAAGTCGATAACCGCCATTTCTACCGAAGCTAAGCATGGCTAAGCAATTAATTCGCAACTACTAAGTGACAAGAGCCCATCCACTAACTCTAAATCACAGCAAGTAACCTAGGCTCATGGTAGTAGAGGATAATCATTTGCTAAGGAAATGCATCTACTAGGCCAACTATTAAAACAAAGTAGCAATGCGTACATAGAATTTGTAATCAACATAAATACTTAAAATACGGGATTAACATGATCAAACCGCTTGCCCGCTTGTCGTTGCTCAATTTGTTATGAGGGTCGCTTCTGGGGTTACGCAAATGTCTAATCCTGCTAAAAGGCAAAAAGAACCAAGAACAACCAATAAGACGAGCAAAACTTAAACAAAAGAGCAAGCAAAAATTATCCAAATACGACTAAATTTATACACAGGTAGAATACAAATATACCTAGACATAGAAACTAGAAAACCTAATTTGGATTTGTGGTGCAAAAGATATTACTTAAAACTCATTTTCTACCATAATTAGCAATCAGAGCAAAAATATTTTCTAGAAAGGTTTTGAAGCTGAAATTTTTATGGTAGCTACCTACTGTATAGTGGTAACCCATATAAAATTTTAGGTCATTTGGAGTTAAGATGATTTAGTTATGATTTTTCTAAGTTCTACAACTAGCATATATCATTTCTCAGAACATGAATAAAGACAAAGCCTAGATCAAATCAAAGCATGTCACAGCCAAATTTACTAGTTGAGTTTGCTTAGTTTGCAACTACAGAGAGGAAGTTATGTATTTTACAAATTTTCCATGAATTCCTAGACATCATTTTTCATTAAACAAGATCATGTTGTTTAAATCATTTTCGCTACAAAACAGGGCCTAATTTCATTCTCGATTAAAGTTCATACTATAACAAAGCTACAAAGAATCGGAATCATTCAAAAGGAGTTAAAATGACAAAGTTATGCACTTTTGAAATTTGAAACAAGAAAAGACTTAGGAACTTTGAGCTCTGGGAGGTCCAAACGAATCGAAGACAAGGAGAGGTCGGGTCATAGATCAAGGTCCGACGGCCACGAGCCTCGGCGCGACGCGCACCAAGACCTCTCTTCCGCTCTCGGGAGGTCCGGATCGCTGAGATCCGATCCAACGATCACGACCACTCGTGCACAGCCGCACGCAAGGAGGTCTATGCGCCTAATCAGGTCGTGATCGTCGATCGAGATCTGGCGCGTCCCGGAGCACTAGAGATCCTAAGGCTTTAAATCCAAGGAAAGAGGTCGGGCCTGGCCGATTCTCACAGAGGAGGTCCAACGGTCTAGATCTCCTGAGAGAGGTCCTACTCCTACGGCTAAATCCATGTAAGGAGGTCTAACCCGTTAGATCTAAATCTAACCGCTTAGACCAGAGGAGGAGGTCCTAACGCCATCGATCCAAAGGAGGAGGTCCTAGGCGGTCAAGATCTTCCAGAGGAGGTCTTGATCGGTGAGATTGACACGAGGAGGTCTGGATGACCAAGATCTTCTCGGGAGGTCCTAGCGATAGCGATTTAATCTGGGGAGATCCGGGACGGTTGAGATTAGACCTAGGAGGTCTTGAACGGTCCAACAACGCGAGGGAGGTCACGAGACTAAAGATTTACAAATAAAACCTAACGCTCGCATCTAAAGCCTGGGAGGTCATGGACGGCCAGGATGGAGCTAAAGAGGTCGAGCGGGGTTTTCCTTGTAAAGGCCAGGGTGGCTTTTGACAAAGAGGACCCCGATGGTAGCCTAGGTGGTTTTTGCGAAATGACCAAGGGGAGGTCTTTTATAAAGAGGACCTCGGTGGAGGTCCGAGCAGTGGCTTTACAAAAATGACCTCGAGGAGGTCTTTATGCAGGAGTGGTCCTATCGGCTCATGGAGTTCCACGAGGTCTTAAACGGTTAGGATCTAACCAGGAGGTCCTAGTGCGTGAGATTTTACACAGAGCCGCATCTAACGGCCAAGAGCTAATCCCGTGAGGTCTTAAAGGCCGAGGTGGAACTAGGAGGTCCCGGGACTTAGAAATTTCGCGAAACCCATCTACTGCATGCAGATCCCACCGAGGGTGGTCTTAACGCCGAGATTTAGCGAGGGAGGTCTTACACTTACTGGTTTTCACGGGAAGATCCAAAGGTCCAGATCTAAACGTGGGGAGGTCTTAAACTGTTACGAAGAGCTCTAGGAGGTCGGGACTTAGTGGTACGACGCGTTTTGCCTTAAGACGACTTTAAAGAGCAATCTCTGACAGCATTAAACAATGCCAATCATTAGATCACAACTCCGTCCGAGCACGACACGGCAAAACGCCCGAGCACCCAACGAAGCTCACCGGCGGCGACGAGGCCACGCCAAGTGGAACCAAGAGCACACTAAGCTCACAATAGCGCAATGACCTAACTGAGACACTCTCGACGGCGGTGGCGACTTTGAACGCCTGGCGAGCGGAGAGAGCGATGAGCAAGCCTTTGACAAAACCGAAAATAGGAAAGGCCCGCTATGACCTAACCTAACACGCGCCGAGCTCTAGGAGGCTAAAATAAACTCACCCGAGTGTAGGGAAGGTCCGAGGAAGACGGAGGGACTTGGGGAAGGTCGGACGGTCCGGCGATGAAGAGCTTGCCGAGAGGAAGAAGAAGATGGCCTCGACCCGCAACGCTACTCCCCAACTCGTGCACCACCGCAATGAGAACCAAGCCAAGTTAGAGCAGCTCGAGTTGAGGAGATCAAGATGATAGTGAACAAGGCCGAAGTTGCGGGACCACTGGAGCTCGGAGGTCTTCGAGGAGAGCTCCAAAGTGACAATGGAGGCAGTGGAGGTGGTGGTGTTCGATGGGGTTGAGTTTGAGGACCAACTCAAACTGAGGGAGCTCAAGCACGCCTAAGAACGAAGAAAGGATAGGAGAGGAAGGTCTCGTGCTATGTGTAGCCAGGAGCTTGGCAAGGGCTAGGCAACCCACCGTGAGCAAGAACCATGCCCTGCCAAAGGCACGCTCGGCAGGACAAGTGACAGAGCAGTGGAGACTTTGAGGTTAAAGCCGACTAGCAATAAATGCATGTCGCCAGTAAAGAGTCGATTGACAAGGGCAAGGTGACATCTCATCGCTTCTAACCGCTCTCGACTCGACACACGCACGCAGGTGCGAATTTCATGGCGCGCACTCGTGGAGGTCGTGAGGAAGAAGCACGCTAAGGAGGTCTGGACGCCTCGGATCACCCGAGGTAGGGAGGTCTTGGCGGGCGAGGAGGTCCTGGAGGTCGTGGAGCCACACGATGATTATCCCACGGCTTGGACCACCCTGCGCCGAGGGCGCCAAGAGCCTCGGATCGAGGAGGTCGTGAGCGGTGGATGGAGATCCAACGACTCACCGGGCGCGCCGCAAAGCTTGAGCCCGAGCGCGGCCCGCGACGTGGTCCAACCAAGTCGGTTGAGTTGGGCCGGTCCGAGCCCGAGTTCGACTCAACCCGATTTGAATTTCCGGTATTGGAGAAAGGCGACATTTGGAGAATTGTTTGAGGTAGCAACGAACTCCAAAAATTATGAAATTTTTGCAGGAGCTTGCTAGCGCAACGAGGATTTAGCATAAAATTTTCAGAGGCTTTGGTGCTGTGGATTTTCCTCCAAAATTTAACAAGGCACTGGTCCAAGGTTTGACCAGATTTTGAATTGGTTTGACTGACCTCAAAATATTCAAACAATTTCTAAAATTGTGAACTTTTTCAGAGGGGTCACATACCATCCAAACACTTAGGAAAAATATTTCCGTGAGATGATCAAGAGGTTCGACAAGATTGTTTTTGAAAGTTCAAGATTTGGATCAAAAGATTTGTGACTTCAGATTTCCATAACTTCTTGTACAATGCTTGCTTGGTACAATAGGAAATACAGATGTAAGAAAAGTTTTAATTTCTACTCATTTTCTTACATTTGAAACACAAGCCTAAAATTGGGATGTTACAACTCTCTCTTACAAGAATCTCGACCCGAGATTCCGCTTTACTGGAGAAGAAAGAAGGAAAATCTGCACTTGAAGGCGATCTTCTCGCTCCCAAGTTGCCTCATCTTGAGAATGGTTTGACCACTTTGAACCTTAAGGAACTTGATGACACGGTTCCTTGTTCTCGCTCGTATTCTCAAGAATGCGAACAGGGATGCTCGCGATAGGTCAAATTCTCTCGCACATCGAGAACCTCCAACGGAGCTTCTCGGTCGGGACACGGAGGCACTTCTTGGTGTGAAACATGGAACACATCATGCACACCCTCAAGTGCACCGGTAGCTCCAATCAGATGCAATCGCTCCAACTCTCGATGATACGGTAAGGCCCAACATATCGAGGAGCCAACTTGCCCTTGATGCCAAAACGCCGATGGCCCTTCAAGGGTGAGACTTTGAGATACACAAAGTCATTGGGCTCAAAGCTCAACTCACACGCGACGACGATCCGCATAGCTCTTTGTCGGATCGCCGCGCGCAGATGCTCGCGATCAATCGAACTTGACTTTCGCCTCATTGATCGAATCCGGCCAAAATCGCCGCCACCGCCTCTCACGGTTCAACGGGTTCTCGCACCTTCTCCCATACAAAGCCTCAAATGGTGCCATGCCAAGATCGGCTCGAAAGTTGTTGTTGTAGGAGAACTCAAACAAATGGTAGGCATTTCTCCACTTCTTCCCATAGGAAAGAACACAAGCACGAGCATATCTTCCAACACTTGGTTGACTCGCTCCGCCCGCCATCATCCCGAGGATGAAAGGTCTTGCGAAATGAAGGCGGTCCCCATAGCCTCTGCGCACTATGCCAAAACCGCGAGGTGAAAAGCGCACTACCATCGTAAATAATCGTCTTTGGTACACCGTGAAGACTCATAATCTTCGAGACATAAAGTTCGCCAAAGGCCCCACACGGCCGAAGTCTTGACGGAAGGAAATGTGCCACTTTAGTCAACCGGTCAATGACGACCCAAATAGCATCATTCCTTGGACGAGGGGCAATCCGTGATGAAGTCCATGCCAACGGAATCCCACTTCCACTCGCACCGCAAAGGTGAAGAAGACCGGCTGACGCCGATGTTCGCCTTCACACGACAAAGACACGCCGCACTCGGCAACGAACTTGGCAATCTCGCTCATTCGGTCCACCGCATCTCTCGACGAAGGTCCCGATACATCTTGGTAGCCCCGGATGGATAGACAAAGGAGAATCATGGGCTTCATGAGAATCAAATTCCGCAATTCCATGACCTTAGGAACCACAAGGCGCCGCCCAAACCACACAACGCCATGCTCATCCTCCGAAAAGCACTTGGCCATCCCATCCTTGATGTTCTCGCTGATCCGCTCACACCCAAGCATCTGTCGCTTGTCGCCTTGATTTGGTCCACCAAGGTGGGTCGCACAACCAATGTAGCAAGAGAACCGTGCTCGATCAAACCCAAATTGAGGCGCTGGAATTTCGAAATGAGGGTAGGTCTTCGCTTTGGAGCATCAACATGTTGCAATACACCTTCCGATCGAGTGCATCCGCGAACGACATTGGCCTTGCCCGATGGTACCAATGCCCATGTCATAGTCCTTGATCAATTCCAACCATCTTCTTTGCCCGAGGTTCAGATCCGGCCGGGTGAACAAGTACTTCAAGCTCTTGTGGTCGGAATACACCTCACAACGGTTACCAATCGATAATGCCGCCAAATCTTGAGTGCATGGACCACAAAGAGCCTAACTCCAAGTCATGAGTAGGATAGTTGAGTTCATGAGGCCTCAATCGCCGCGATGCATAGGCCACAACCTTGCCTTCCCGCATAAGAACACAACCTGCACTCGACGAGAAGCATCACAATAGATATCAAAACTCTTGTGAATATCGTGAGAACAAGCACTGGGTGAGGTCAGTCGGTCGCTTGAGTTCTGAAAACTCACATCACAAGCAATGACCACTCAAACTTCTTGTCTTTCTTGAGCGGTTCCTCATAGGCTTCGTAATCTGGAGAAGTTCTCGATGAAGCGCGATAGTAGCCACCAAACCAAGAAAACTCCGCACATCGGTGACCGATTTGGTGACCCCAAGATAGCACATCACCGACCTTGCTAGATCCACACCACACCTCCTCACAAAGAACATGGCCCAAGAATGCCACTTCCTTCAACCGTAACTCGCACTTGCCGAATTTGGCATACAACTGGTGCTCACGCAGCTTGCCCAATACAAGCTTAAGATGCTCAAGATGCTCTTCTTCACTCTTGAGTAGATAAGGATATCATCGATGAATACCACCACGAACCTATCCAAATACTCCATGAATACCGAGTTCATAAGATTCATGAATAAAGCAGAGCATTAGTCAAACCAAAAGACATGACGGTGTACTCGTAAAGGCCATAACGAGTAGCAAAGGCAGTCTTAGGAATATCCTCGTACTCGATCCCGACTTGATGATAGCCCAATCTCAAGTCAATCTTGAGAAAACTCGTGTTCGGCCAACCGATCAAGAGATCATCAATCCGGGCAAAGGATACTTGTTCTTTACCGCCACCTCATTGCTTGACAGAATCAACACACATGCGCAAGGTCTTGTCCTTCTTCTTCACAAAGATAATCGACAACCCCAAGGAGATGAGCTAGGACGGATAAAACCCTTCTCTTGCAGCTCACCCGCTGCTTCTTCACCTCCTCCAACTCATTAGAGGCATGCGTCGGCCTCTTAGAAATAGGGCGGTATTGGCAAAGAACTCGATTACAAACTGCAGATCTCGAACAGTGGCATGCGTGCAAGTCTTCGGAAAGACGTCCGCTGTCACACACCGTGGGGACGTCGTGAATCTCCAATGCCGACTTCGCTTCAAGGACATAAAGATGGGGCTCTCGCAATCGTGGCGAAACCCAACCTGCTCACCAAGGATCGTGAGGTAGACAACCTTCCGGCACAATCGATTTGCCCCAAGTGTTGGGACAACCAATCCATGCCAAGAATCACATCCAAGCGCGCCGAGTCGAGTAGGATAAGATTCGCAAGAATCCCACTCCTTCGATGTGGATAGGAACATCCCTAAGATACTTGGTCACTCTCATTTCCAACCCGAGAGCTAATCAGAAGTGGAATCCCAGAGGAACACAAAGAAGCCCACAATCAACAAAGAAAAGACCTCGAAATAAAAGAATGCGAGGCCCCAGAGTCAAATAAAATCGTAGCAGGACGCAAATTAACAAGGAGCGCATCCAACACCACGCGGTGCCTCCCAGGCCTCCTCACCAGATATGGTTGACTCCGCCGCTCCCAAGCCCGGGTCTTCGGTCGGTGGGTGACCACTCCTTGCCCGCGCCCTCCACAGGACGAGGCCGCTCAGCTTCTTAGGACAACTACTCGCGTAGTGGCCCTTGTTGTGGCGAGAAACAGTGACGCCGGCCGCGGTTGCGGGAACACCCCGCTGGTCGCAGCGCGACGTGGATCGAGGTCACAACCTGCGAGGACGTGGAGTCGGTGCCAAGGCCTCGGCGGTGGTGAAGCCAAAGAACGGGCCACCGGTGCAGTCCAACACGGGACGAACGAGGCCACGCGCTGCATCGGGCCTCCCACTTGCGCTATGGACTCGCCGCTCTCGCTTGTGCTCGGCGATGATGGCCTTGTCCACCAAGGTCCGAAGTCGGGAAGTCCACATAGAGAGCTTGTCCCAAGCTCCTGACAAACCCTCCATGAACTTCTCCCGCTGGCCTCATCGGTGGCCACTCAACAGAGCGCACCTCGCGAGATGGTTGAACTCGTGGAGGTACTCACACGATCCGCGCTCGCTTGAGCGCAAGGAACTCCTTCTTTTCGACTTCATCAGCCAGGCGGGGACATGGGCCGACGGAAAGTGCCGGAACTCCTCCCACGAGACCACGTGTCCGCGGTGCATGGCGAGGAAGTTCTCCCACCATGAGAGTGCCGCACCCTCCACCGACGGGATGCGAAAAGCCCGCCTCTGCTCGCGGCGAGCAACGTTGAGCTTCCGCCAGCAGACGCAGCACCGATCGTCGGCCCAAGGATCTCTGACCGGGAGAAGGTAGGAGGTGCAGACGAGGAACTCCGCAAGCCCCCACGTCACCGTGCCCACCTCCGGATCCAGAGGCACCGAGGGAGTGGAGGTGTTCTGGCGATAACCTCCAACACCTGCGGTCCTCCGAACGATTGCGCTCGATTTGCATGAGGACTTCGCCATGGTCTGAGGAGGGGAAGCTCCTCATCGGGACTACCCGGCTGATTCCGGCCGCACGTGTCCCACCACCATCCCGATTTACTAAGACAAGTTAGATACGTTCAAGACCCAAGAGCACGAGAAATCCAAACTTAGTTAAAGCGACCAACGAACGTACCACAAAAGAACATGAGATCACAAGTCACCGAATCCACTTCCCAAACGACTAACCCGTATGGAAGAGCAGTAATCGTTTGAGAAGACCCAAATTTCAGCACTAATTTCCAGCTCAACCACCCAAAATTCAAGGTATACCCACCTAATAGAGTATAGACATTAGCTAATCTCATATCACTTCTTACCCTTTTATTCCACAAGTTTTAGTTGTATTTACCTCTCATTTCCTACCCTAATTACTCACCACTAGCTAGCTGTCCTATTTTCTTTCTCCAAGCCCTCTCATGGTTCTCCCAAAACCAATTTAATCGATAGAGGCTAATTTTTGAAAGGAGAGAGGAACAACTTTTGAACTTAAGTGAGAGTAAGGTGAGATGAGCAAGCTAAGATGTAAGGAATAAAATTAGAGAACTTACTTAAGTTTTCATAAACTATTTGAAAGTAAGTTTTCAAAATATCCTAAAGCGACCAAGCTAGGGTTTCTCACGGTCGATGATGGCTCGATACCAACTTTGTGAGGACTCGAATATTTAACTAGTAACACTTAACCTCCAAATGGTTCTAGTGTTACTAATTAAACATTCTAAGCCTCGATGGACATATGCTTCCCAATTGCAGCATCGTACATCATCACAAAATACACATCAATTCCATACACAAACATCACTAAGTTCAACAACGACATACATAAAGTAAAGTTATTACAAAGAGAGCCGACCAGGCCAAATAGAACAATATACAAGAATGACAATGAAGCAAAAGCGCCATAAGATGGCTAGAACAAAAGTCGATCGGTTAGCCACACACCCACAAGGCAGCCATCAAGGCCGCCATGAGCTAGTCGCCCAAGCTACCACAACCTGACTCACAAAAGTGAGGCCCTCAGCTCACCTTCTTCCTCTGCAACAAAACAATTAAGCATAGCATCCGAGTACAAAGATTGTCTTTGTACCGCAAGATGCGTGTGGAATATGGACCTATTCATAAACTACATGCAAGCTTATTTAGGTGGAGGTCATATGTCTCATTTTGCATGAAGCCAACTTTATTTGCAATAATGTAGTACCTTTTAAAAGCAAGTTTGCAAATTTATTTTGTTATCAAAGTAATGATAAGTAAAGATACATACAAGTAACCACCGGAAGTGACTAACCCAATAGTCACCACAACGTAACTAATCCCGATTCTGTACTCACCCATCAAGTTTTAATTTAAAGGTTGTAGTCTAACTCTTGAAAGACCTTGCCAGCGTGTCCATAACCTAGACGAGGCTATTCGAATAGTTTTAACCTGCGGGGGTGTACCAATGTACCCACACTTGCATCGCCTTTAAGCCAAAAGCACACTTCCGTAGGTATGCCGGCACGGCTAAGTCCTACGAGGCGCTTCCAATATTGTGTATTAACTACGAGCCGCTCGTATGGGTAGAAACACCATCACGCTTACATTGCAAGCCGAAGACAACAAATCCCATCGGGTGAAGTCTTTCGGACACTGTCTCCCAACACCATCCCTCTGCGACTCCTGCGACTGGGAGCCAATACACGCCAAAGTACTAAGTCAGAGGTCCCATACCCTCTAATGTGGTTAGCACGCTAAAATGCTTGGTTTAGTGTAACAAGATGTTGGTCCTTGTTGACCCTGCACCATTCGATCACACCCCACAATCACACCATCTTACCATTGTGCCCAAGTCTAAATCATTTTTGTTTTTAGTTTTAGTTTTCATAAGTAGACATGGCACAAGATGGAAATCATAATACATAATAAGTTTGTGTGATCAAGGTTATCGACAAGTCGATAACCGCCCATTTCTACGAAGCTAAGCATGGCTAAGCAATTAATTCGCAACTACTAAGTGACAAGAGCCCATCCACGAACTCTAAATCACAGCAAGTAACCTAGGCTCATGGTAGTAGAGGATAATCATTTGCTAAGGAAATGCATCTACTAGGCCAACTATTAAAACAAAGTAGCAATGCGTACATAGAATTTGTAATCAACATAAATACTTAAAATACTGGGATTAACATGATCAAACTGCTTGCACGCTTGCTGTTGCTCAATTTGTTGCGGAGGGTCGCTCTGGGTTACCGCAAATGTCGAATCCTAAGCGAAAGGCAAAAGAACCAAGAACAACCAATAAGACGAGCAAAACTTAAACAAAAGAGCAAGCAAAAATTATCCAAATACGACGAAATTTATACACAGGGTAGAATACAAATATACCTAGACATAGAAACTGGAAAAACCTAATTTGGATTTGTGGTGCAAAAGATATTACTTAAAAACTCATTTTCGGCCATAATTAGCACTGTAGCAAAAATATTTTCTAGAAAGGTTTTGAAGCTGAAATTTTTATGGTAGCTACCTACTGGTATAGTGGTAACCCATATAAAATTTTAGGTCATTTGGAGTTAAGATGATTTAGTTATGATTTTTCTAAGTTCTACAACTAGCATATATCATTTCGGGAACATGAATAAAGACAAAGCCTAGATCAAATCAAAGCATGTCTAGGCCAAATTTACGAGTTGAGTTTGCTTAGTTTGCAACTACAGAGAGGAAGTTATGTATTTTACAAATTTTCCATGAATTCTAGACATCATTTTTCATTAAACAAGATCATGTTGTTTAAATCATTTTTACGCTACAAAAGCAGGGCCTAATTTCATTCTCAGATTAAAGTTCATACTATAACAAAGCTACGACCAATGGAATCATTCAAAAGGAGTTAAAATGACAAAGTTATGCACTTTTGAAATTTGAAACAAAGAAAAGACTTAGGAACTTTGAGCTCGGGAGGTCCAAACGAATGGAAGACAAGGAGAGGTGGGCCGTTAGATCAAGGTCGACGGCCACGAGCCTCGGCCTTACGCACAAGACCTCTTCCGCTGCGGGAGGTGCGGATCGTTGAGATCTGATCCAACGATCACGACCAGCTCGTGCCGCCGCCACGCAAGGAGGTCTATGCGCCTAACAGAGGTCGTGACCGTCGGATCGAATCTGGCGGTCCGAGCACTAGGGGAGATCCTAAGGCTTTAAATCCAAGGAAAGAGGTGGGTCGGTCGATTCTCACGAGAGGAGGTCCAACGGTCTAGATCTCCTGAGAGGTCCTACTCCTACTGGCTAAATCCACGGAAGGAGGTCTAACCGTTAGATCTAAATCTAACGGTTTAGACCCAGGAGGAGGTCCTAACGCTACTCGATCCAAAGGAGGAGGTCCTAGGCGGTCAAGATCTTCAGAGGAGGTCTTGATCGGTTGAGATTGACACTGAGGAGGTCTTGGATGACCAAGATCTTCTGGAGGTCCTAAGCGATAGCGATTAACGAGGGAGATCTCGGGCGGTTCAGATTAGACCTAGGGAGGTCTTGAGCGGTCCCGAGAACAGCGGAAGGAGGTCCCGAGACTAAAGATTTACAAATAAAACCTAACGCTCGGATCTAAAGCTGGGAGGTCATGGGCGGCTAGGATGGAGCTAAAGAGTCCGAGCGGGGTTTTCCTTGTAAAAGGCCGGGGTGGCTTTTGACAAAGAGGACCCCGATGGTAGCCTAGGGTGGTTTTGCGAAATGACCAAGGGAGGTCTTTTGCAAAGAGGACCTCGGTGGAGAGTCAGAAGGTGGCTTTACAAAAATGACCTCGAGGAGGTCTTTTTGCTTGCGAGAGTGGTCCTATCGGCTCGGATGGAGTTCCACGAGGTCTTAAGCGGTTAGGATCTAACCGGGGAGGTCCTAGTGCGTGAGATTTTTACGAGCGAGATCTAACGGCTAGAGCTAATCCCGGAGGTCTTTAAAGGCCGAGGTGGAACTAGGAGGTCACGGGACTTAGAAATTTCGCGGAAACCCATCTCTGATGCAGATCCCACCGAGGGTGGTCTTGCGGCGAGATTTAGCGAGGGGAGGTCTTACACTACGGGTTTTCACGGGAAGATCCAAGGTCCAGATCTAAGCGTGGGGAGGTCTTAAGCAGTTCTGAAGAGCTCTAGGAGGTCGGGGACTTAGTGGTACGCACGCGTTTGCGGCAAGACAACCTTAAGAGCAATCTCGGACAGCATTAAACAATGCCAATCATTAGATCACAACTCTGTCCGAGAGTGCGACACGGCAAAACGCCCGAGCACCCAAGCGAGCTCACCGCGGCGGCGTAGGCCACGCCGGCGGGAACCAAGCTGCAGCTAAGCTCACAATAGCGCAGCGGACCTAACTGAGACACTCGGCGGTGGCGACCTTGAGCGTCGTGGCCCGGAGAGGAGCGTGAGCAAGCCTTTGACAAAACCGAAAATAGGAAAAGGCCCGCTATGACCTAACCTAACAGCGCTCGAGCTCTAGGAGGCTAAAATAAACTCACCCGAGTGTAGGGAAGGTCAGGAGGAAGACGGAGGACTTGGGAAGGTCGGCGAAGTCCGCGATGAAGAGCTTGCGGAGAGGAAGAAGAAGATGGCCTCGACCCGCAGCGCTTCTCCCCAACTCGCACTTTGCAATGAGAACCAAGCCAAGTTAGAGCGGGCTCGAGTTGAGGAGATCAAGATGATAGTGAACAAGGCCGAGGAAGTTGCGGGACCACTGGAGCTGGAGGTCTTGAGGAGAGCTCCAAAAGTGACAATGGAGGCAGGGAGGTGGTGGTGTTAGTGGGGTTGAGTTTGAGGACCAACTCAAGCCGAGGGAGCTCAAGCACGACTAAGAACGAAGAAAGGATAGGAGAGGAAGGTCTCGGGCTATGTATAGCCGGGGAGCTTGGCAAGGGCTAGGCAACCCATCGTGAGCAAGAACCATGCCACTCGCAAAATCACGCTCGCAGGACAAGTGACAGAGCAGTGGAGACTTTGGAGGTTAAGGCGACTAGCAATAAATGCATGTCGTGAAGAGTCGTTGACAAGGGCAAAGGTGACATCTCACGCCCCAAGCTGCTCGACCACGACACACGCAGTGCAGGTGCGAAATTTCATGGCGAGGCGGACCGTGGGGAGTCGTGAGGAAGAAGCACGGCGCTAAGGAGGTCTGGGCGTCTCGGATCACCCGAGGTAGGAGGTCTTGCGCGGCGAGGAGGTCTGGGAGGTCGTGAGCCACCACGATGATTATCCCACGGCTTGGACCACCCAGGCGGCGAGGCGCTCAAGAGCTCCTCGGATCGGGGAGGTCGTGGCGGTGGATGGAGATCAACGACTCGGTGGCGGCGCAAAGCTTGAGCCCAGTGCGGCGGCGGCGGCGTGGTCAACCAAGTCGGTTGAGTTGGGCTCGGTCGAGCCCGAGTTCGACTCAACCAGCATTTGAATTTCTGGTATTGGAGAAAGGCTGACATTTGGAGAATTGTTTGAGGTAGCAACGAACTCCAAAAATTATGAAATTTTTGCAGGAGGAGCTTGCGCAAACGCAGGATTTAGCATAAAATTTTTAGAGCTTTGTGCTGTGGATTTTCCTCCAAAAATTTAACAAGGCCTGGTCAAGGTTTGACCAGATTTTGAATTGGTTTAGTGACCTCCAAAAATATTCAAACAATTTCTAAAATTGTGAACTTTTGAGAGGGTCACATACCATCAAACACTTAGGAAAAATATTTCGGGAGATGATCAAGAGGTTCGACAAGATTGTTTTGAAAGTTCAAGATTTGGATCAAAAGACTTGTGACTTCGTATTTCCATAACTTCTTGTACAATGCTTGCTTGGTACAATAGGAAATACAGGATGTAAGAAAAAGTTTTAATTTCTACTCATTTTCTTACATTTGAAACACAAGCCTAAAATTGGGATGTTACATGTGTACAATCAAGTTCTACATTCACGTAATACCGATTAATATAATGACTCATTGCTTATGTATAGATACAAGATGAAAAATGCCTGGCAATTGAAAGAACCGGTGGGTTTCCTCGACTCACACGTGGTCTCTGAGCAAACCATGTTGGCAGACGTATCCTATGTCATGAAATACATAATGACAGCATTGCTTGCTCAGGATGACAAGGACTACATAATGGTGCCCTACAATCAGAAGTAAGGAATTTTTGGCCGATACGGCCACTTTTCAACCGGTATTTGCTCTTCTGACCAGGTCGCATCCGTATTTGCAAAAATAACAACACGGCGCGCGGCCGCCGCGCCCGCGTCGACGTCGCGACACGTAGCCGCGCGTCGCGCCCCCCGCGCCCGCCCTGCCTCGCTATGGCCCCACCACGTAACCCAACCCCGCCACCTCACCCCGCCCCTCACCGCTCCGTGCCGCCACGACCACCCGCGCCGCCACCTCGGCGCCCCATCCCCACCACCCGCCATGTCGGCGCGCCCCAGCGCTACCTCACCGCGCCTTGCTCCGTGCGCGACACCACCCGCGCCCACCCTGTTCCCCACCACAACACCCCGTCCCACCCCGTCACATGGCTGCGCCCCCGCCCGCCACCTCCGGCGCCGCACTGCTCCCGTACCGCAGGCCCACCTCGCGCCCACCCGTGTGCCCGCCTGTGGATAATTAGGGTTAGGGTTAGGGTGGATAATTAGGGTTAGGGTTAGGGTTAGGTAGAGTCTGAAGGAATTTTAAAATATGCCAAATGAGTTAAAAAAAGGAGGTGTCTAGGAAGTACTTGAGTGTTTTATTGCTAAATAGTACTCAAATTTTGAACTCTCAGATCTAGATTCAATGGATGAGATCACTTTGCCTCTTTCCTCCTCATCTGAGTACTATTTTATCTGAGAGTACTCTATTTTTTAGACACTGAATTTTTACATAAGTTATATACTAGTTTTACATAAATTAAATTATGTAAAAAATGGTGTGATTTTATGTAAAAAAGAGGAACAAAATAAACTATAAAAAACACAACAAAAACTACAAAAAAACATACATATTCATTTATGTTGCGGAGAGAAATCATCAAGCATAACATGAATAAAAAAACTTGAGTACTCACAAATAAAAAAAACACTCAAAACATGAATAAAAAAACTTGAGTACTCACAAATAAAAAAACACTCGAGTACCATTTAGCAATTCCCTTAAAAAAATTACAAATTTTTTTTGTGTAGCCTCCTGACACCGTGTACTTGCTTGTCTAAATTTTCCTTAATTTTATTCGTTCAGATTTTTTTATCGCTAATTGGTGTGCCTATGTCGTTCGTAATATGTGTTGATTGAGCAAAAAATTGAACCAGGCCCTCCCTCCATTTGAACCATGTGTTAATTGTTCAAAGATGTGAAGGAGGCCCTCCCTGCATTTGCCTAAATTTTCCACTGAAAGCATCGATCCGTCACCTCCCTGTCTCAAATCATTGTGCGCCGACATTTATGGCTCAATTTGCACGCGGGATAAGGATTCTCTTTAAGAGCAGTGGCTATAAATTGGAGAGAGCTAGCGTGATTGCATTTCGTAGTCGCTCGCTCGTTCTTCTAATAGTTCATTTCATATCGCAGTGAGATCGTGGCAGAGAAGGGAGAAGCCAACTAGAGAGAAGTTGAAGTTGGCTCAGTTACGGAAGTTGTGCATCGTCTTGTGAGCACCTAGAAAAGTCTTGTGAGCAATCGGCTATAGTTTTAGCTAGTTTTAGCAATGTGATTAGGATGTAATTATATGAATTGTAGTTTGTTATTGTAGGAATTGAGTAGTTATAGTTGTGTAGTCGGTGTATTTTGACATAGTATTCGAACATAAAATTAGAAGATTTAGTGTGATTAGCACATAATTAGAAGACTTAGTAGTTAGCAATGTGATTAGCCCGTAATTAGTTGACTTAGCAGACTTATTATTGTTAGTGTTGTAAATTTTGACTCGGTGATTTGCATAGTGTGAGGAACCTGACCGTAAAATATGAAAATATTTGGAGGTCGTTAAACGAAATTGAAATAGAATTGGAATAGAGTCGGAATAGAGTCGCTGATGGTCAGGTCCCACTGAGTCCATGCACTATGGCATGGACTGAGTCAATGACAAACGGGCCCCACTCAAATTTTTTTGAAACCAATTGTGTTGGTTTCCTTTTTTATTGTACTTTAGCTTAGAGTAGGTTTGAAACTCGTTACTACCACAGAAAATTTTTGAATTGGAATTAATTTATAATCATTTATGTTCATTAGCCACATTCTCACTAATGTTCTCTATCCATGTGTTGCTAGGCATGTCTCTACCAGAGCTACTGGAACAATTCTACGATGAGGACTACTGGTGCAAGCTGTGGCTCACCACGACGCGGATGGCCCTCTCGCCTCGCGCGCCAGCGAGGAGGATCGTGGACGCTGGACGATCGTTACATCCCGATCCTCCGACAGACGGCTTGTTGCCCTTTGCGAGGATGGTCTCCGTCGGACGCGGGTTCACCCTAGACGGCGACTTCTTTGTCCGCTTTTGTCGGCAGTGGAGGCCCGAGATGCACACCTTCCACTTTCGGTGGGGTGAGATGACGGTCACCCTACAGACATGTCGTTCTTGGTAGTCTCCCGATCCGGGGTGTGCCGCTTGTTCCAGGCCCTCCGAGTGTGAATCGAAGGCGGTGGAGCAGCGCTTTGGCCAATCTCTCCCGGAGGGTGCACGTGGCGTCCCCCGGGCTTGGCCGAGGCGAGCCAGAAATGCCCGAGGGTGCACCTCACGAGGTCGTTAGGGCGTACCTCGTTGCTTACCTTTTACAGCTCTTTGGTTGGGTCATGTTTCCAACCTCAAAGGGGGATGTTTTGAACCCCCAGCTTCATCCGCATCGCCGAGTCTTTGGTTGACGCGGGGGTTGGGCCGATGCCTCACTACGGCTGGGGATTAGCCGTCCTTTGCGCCAAATATCGGGGGTTGTGTGACGCTTCGCGGCACGGTACCACTGCTACCAACCTGGTCGACTGCTACATGCTCCTGCAGCTATGGAGTTGGGAGCACTTCCCTATTGGGCGGCCTACCATCGAGATAGCGGCGCACCCGTACCCTATAGTCGGATCCGCCCCACATGACGCCGTAGACGTGCCCACCATGGGCTTACGGTGGACTGCTGCCCGTCTGCACTGGGCCAGCGCAAGACCGACGAGGTGCTACTCGTTGTACCACAACGAGTTCGAGTCGTTGCACAAGAGCGACATCATCTGGTGTCCATGTTATCCTGATTTCCTGCTCGCGGTAGCGCCGCACGGGCTGTCCGTGCAATGCATCCAGGATGTACTACTATGGAGAACGACCTGCCACCTGGTGTTCTCACATATGGTGGAGCCTCACGCGTCGCAGCGTGTAATGTGACAGTTTGGTCTGTACCAGTCCGTGCCCCCGGACGACAGGCTCCTGGAGCGAGCCGTACACCTGTGAATCAAACTTCATCCGAGTAATGTTTGTAGTCCTTACGTCTTCTTTTCTAACATTAATCTTTCCGGAAATGCAGGCAATCGAGGTGGGGTGGGCAGATTCGGGACTGGCCAATGCAGCAGCAGGAGTAGACTATGACATGGATGAACGCGGCTCACGTGGATGTCTATCATGAGCAGCGTTCATACGATCTTGAGTCGTATGGTGCGTACATGGAGTGGTACGTGCCACGAACGCACGCAAGACTGACCATTCCTCCTCCGAAGCGCCCAAAGGAGGTGACACAGCCGACACACCATGAGGAGAGCCTCCGCCGCATGTACAACCGTCACATCGCTTCCCAACTTGACGATGTCGTACGACACTTACCACCTCTGTTCGCAGTTTCATTGACGACATTCGTACATTTTGTTAATGAACCTGTTATGTATGTCACTGCAGTTGGAGCGGGCGCTGCGCGTCCAGAGCGCATCGGACGATGCCCTCAGCAGCCCAGATAGAACCCCAGCGGGTTATAAAAAAGTTTTGAAGCACATCTCGGTGGAGATGAAGAAAATAGTAAAGAACTTGAGCTGCGGTCGTTCGAGGGATGACGCCCTGCGCTCGGGCATGAAGTGGGGGGGAGGGCGTGCTCACCCACTAGGTCAGCACAACCTAGCGAGTCCAGTAGGCGTCGTAGCATTTCCCGTCGGTCATCCGTGGGACAGGTCGCCGCGTGGGTAAGTCGCTATGTTCAAAATTTATGTTATGTTTTTTGCTTTATGCCTTACGTGCCGCTAACATCATGCCGTTCTCTCACCGTAGGTCCGTCGGGATGAATCACTTCTATTGTCCGGACCCGGTACACACACTGGCGCTGCCCCTCGGTTATCTGCATGCACATCCGGGAGGTACGAGGTTCTTAGTTTACGCCCAGAGTGTTTACTTGTATTAACATCATTCCGTCTTGCAGCCTTCAGTTGCCCATGGGGGTGACGGCCAGTTCACGTCGACTGATGACGAGGATATGGGCCTCCCAGCTCGTGCGAGGGAGTAGTACATGACGCTAGGGCACGATCAATGGCAATCAGGGTTTCTAGCGTACTCAGGGCAGAGCTCCTCCGGGTTCGGTGCCCCACGGTACGTTCCAGGCCAGAGCTCCTCCGGGTACGTGGGAACCCCGTACGTCCAAGGCCTGACTTCATCCGCGCAACTAGAGGTGCAGGCATCACACCCCCATAGTGGTTTAATAGCCTCCGTCGTGGATGAATTCCTCGGAGTTGTCCCCCAGGTTGGCATGGCTGATCACGACGACATGTACGCCTACCAGGCTTTGCTCCAGAGTCAGCCTACTGGTCCACCTCCGCCTCAATGGTCTCCCTACCCCCTCTGCACCGACACGCGCTCTCCGGACCGGTGGACGTATTCCACGGGTCATGCTCGGCGCAAAACAAGGGGATGCAGCCGCAGCAGGCAGAGAGTAGTGGCTCAGACGAGTGAGCCATAAAGTATCACGTGTTATGCGATTTTATTTTACTATATTTGTACATGTATTTTGGTTGTTATGTGTGTACTTGCTTGTGTAAATTTTCAATAATTTTATTCGTTCATAATTTTTATCGCTATTTCGTATAATTGTCTTATTCATATTAATCACTAAACGTAGAAACTTTTTGTTTTAAAGGATCCTCACCCAGTGGACTTGATTATGTATTGATTCCACTCCATTCTTCAGAACCTAACGTAAGAACGCGAAAATCCAATAAAAGCGACGAACATCGAAAAAGGCCCAAAAACCAAAGTCATCCAAAATTCATGAAATTTACACAGCAGGAAGATCATGATTTTAAATTAATTAAGCAACAAGAATCAATCAATTTGGACTAAGCATGCATAAGTTATAGCCTAAACAATTTCAATCTATTGGAAAATTCAAATTAAATTGCTTCATATTACTGTTCATCACACAATTTTCCAGAATGTTTTTGAACATAAAATTTTTATGGTAGGCAGAGCAAGGCATCCTAAGAACAACAAAATTAGGTTTACTTCATTTGGAGTAAAAATGAATTTCTTATGATTTTCTAAGTTATGAAACTAGTGCACAACATTTTTCAAAGACAAGGACCTAAATAAAACCTATTCTATACTAAAACATATTAACAGAGGAGAGTTAGGTTTTTTATTTCCCACAATTCTTTTACAAGAATTACAGAAAAATTCAAAAATAACAAGATGCAAGAAAAGTTTTAACTTCTTCTCATTTTCTTATATTTGAAACACAGACCCATACTTGGGATGTTACAGAGCTGTCACGTCCTGCTTTGGAGAGTCTTGTCTTTTCTGTCTGAAAAGCTGAGGAGGCAGAGTGTTGTCACGTCTTACTTTGCAGGGAGTTGTCATGTCCTGCTTTGCAGAGTCTTGTCTTTTCGATCTGAAAAGCTGAGGAGGCAGAGTGTTATCACGTCTTACTTTGCAGGGAGTTGTCACGTCTGGTCTCGTCATCTGCAAGCTAACGTATTACCCACTTTATAAGCCTCCCCCCGCGGGCTATAAAATGCACGCCCCACGTGACGAAAGTAGGACCACTCGACCCTCTAAACCGTAGGAAGAAAAATCTTCTTCGTCTTACAGTAACATACCATGGTAGACGAAGCAATGGGACCATTCCAACCGGGGACGCCGAAGCAAGACCTTCCCCTTGAAAGGAGGGAGGACTTCGGGCCTAACTACCGGTTGATGTCGAACAAGCGTGCTCAACCGGTATGGCCGAAATGCGGACACAGGGAGGACGCTGTCGTGCAGGTCTTGGACGGCCCTTTCGATGGCGGATGATGTTTCTTCCGATGCCCACACTCTAGGGTACAATTAGTAAGTTGTTTCCTTTATGTTACTGCTAATAGAGCCTCCTTGTTAACCCTCCTTTCCAGCAGATGGTGAAATGCGACTTTGTCCGCTGGATCGATCCTCCCTATGAACGACATGTTGCGATGTACCTGGGTAGATTGTGGAACCGAATTTTTGAGTTGGAGGTGTGGATTGACGATCTCAACGAGGAAAATGATGACCTCCGCCAACAGATGCAGCGCGAGAGGAGCAACGAGGAGGTCGTCAACATAGGAAGTTCCTATGATCCCACATGTTGCTGCGAACCCTAGCTGCATATGTGCGTGCCACTACAACGACGGCAAGCCACGTCCTAGGCGCCCCCCTGAACAATACTCTATGTGGGTAGCGCGAGGCACCTTCTACCATTAGGCACGACTAGAGAAGCTTGTACCTCCGTACTTGTCCCCTTATTTACGCAATTATGTTCAATCTCGTGAACTATGTAACTTAATGGTCGATGCGTCATTGCGGTTGCCTTTTATTGAGTGGACTGCTTCATGTCATTGCGGTTGCCTTTTATCGAGTGGATTGCTTCATGGATGCGTCGCGTGCATTGCATATCGACATCTCCAATGGACTTGCAATTTAGCTTTTTATACATTCCAAGTAAGGGAAAATATAACATATTTAGAATATCCCACAACCTTCTCTAGACCGCAAATATACCTTGCTGTCGAGACATTTATCACTAAAATGTAACCAGACAAATCTCAAATACATTCCAAGTCACATGAAATCATGAAACCCTAATTTCCCAAACCTAAAATCCAAATTCTCGCGACCTAAATACTAAAGAGAATACCAGAACACATATAAAATTACCGAAATATTACACAATCAAGTCCATTGCAGCACAGTCATACCAATTAGCGATAAAAAATCTGAACGAATAAAATTATGGAAAATTTAGACAAGCAAGTACATGGTGGGTGTCAGGAGGCTACACAAAAAAATCGTAATTTTTTGAACTCATTTGCTATATTTTAAAATTATCCCTAACCCTAATTTCAATTTGAGACTTGCTAATTATCCCTAACCCTAACCTAGCTACAGGGGTGGGCGCGGGCTGGCCGTGCGGCACAGGAGTAGTGCGGTCGGGGATGAGGTGGCGGGCGGGGGTCGCGCCGACATGGCGGGGTGGGGGGACGGGGCGCCAAGGTGGTGGGTGCGGGGTGGCCGTGCGGCGTGGGAGCAGTGCGGGGCGGGGTGAGGTGGCGGGGCCTGGCGGGGAACAAGGGCGGGCACGGGGTGGGCGGGCGCCCGTGGGCTACGTGTCGTGATGGCAACGCGGGTGCGCGGTGGCCGCGCGCCCGCGTTGCCATTTTTGCAAATACGGATGCGATCTGGTTAGAAGTGCAAATACCGGTTGAGAAGTGGCCGTATCGGCCAAAAATTTGTACTTTATACGCAGCACGAACATAGGTTTAATGACTATAGCGACATACATGAGTAGGAACCACTGGATCCTTTTAGTCATTATACCAAGGAGGAATAAGGTAATATACCTTGATTCCCTACTCAAGGTAACCCACGACTTCACCCTTGTGCAAGAAATACTC
The DNA here is from genome assembly GCA_036346255.1 of Ampelocalamus luodianensis. Classification (NCBI taxonomy): domain Eukaryota; kingdom Viridiplantae; phylum Streptophyta; class Magnoliopsida; order Poales; family Poaceae; genus Ampelocalamus; species Ampelocalamus luodianensis. Next base: position 2,366,650 of record CM070627.1, read on the forward strand.
GACAGGTATGCTCATTTCCTCCATACATAACTCTATTGTAGTCTTCCTTCGTTTGAAATAGCTAAGGTTAACTTTTTGAAAACATGTAGGTTGTTCATCGTCTATGTTGCTGAGGGAAGGGCATACAGGGGATCGAGCGCCACACTGCAACACAGGACGCGATTTCCGGTATGCGCTACAACACAATAATCCTATATCATACTTCGTAATAATACGTCTCGAACTGACTATACCTATATATGTAATTCTATTTTTGCAGTGCCGCCAGCAAAAACAAGAAGATTGTGCATTCTATGTTTGCCATCATATGCAGCAACTCATGAGTGTTAAGTTGAAGGATCCCGAGGTTGGTCAATTTCTCAATAATTATTTTCTAATTATAAATTTTGAATATATGCTTACTACTTTACTCTTGCTAGCGACATGACTTGAATACATTTAGATGCACTCGTTATGAGAGAGATCTTGGAGGTTCGAGGGAGGCTCTGCGGCTTCATCAAGACGGAGATCATTAACGCCAATGGAGAGTTTCACTACTCCGTCGACACCACTGAATGACTCTAGCATACTTGATACATATTGTAAATGATCATTTTGAGTTGTCAACGATTGATTCATCTGCGATGTATATTTTCTGTCTGCTTGTTTTCAGAGGGCATGGCTAGCAATTCCTGAGGCTAGCCGAAAAGCAACAAAATTTAGTTAGGTATAAAGAACTATCACAGACGGTTCTATTTGCTAACCATCTGTGATATGACGTATATCACAGACGGTTCTATTAACTAACCGTCTAGGATATTACGTATATCACAGACGGTTCTATTAACTAATCGTCTGTGATATGTCGTATATCACAGACAGTTATTTTAACTAAACGTCTATGATATGTAGGCTATCCCAGACGGTTGGTAAATAGAACCGTCTGTGATATGTCGGATATCCCAGATGATTTTATTTACCAACCGTTTGGGATATTCCGGATAACACAGACGGTTCTATTTACTAACCGTCTGTGATATATCGGATATCCCAGACGGTTGGTATATAGAACCGTCTGTGATAGCAGACGTATCACAGACGGCTCGATGGATTGTAAATAGAACCGTCTGTGATAGCAAACGTATCACAGACGGCTTTTGAGCCGTCTGTGATACATTTGCTATCACAAACATACAAATACAGACGGTTCAAAAATCGTCTGTGATGACGGTTCTGAACCGTCTGGGATGAGGTTTTCTGTAGTAGTGTAGGCGGTGGTGTCAGCATTGGACGGTTCCTGAGCGAACAAAGCCGAAATGCGTCCACCCGTTGACGCGCCCGTTCGAGTGTCTCCCGAAGACCTTCGGACTGTTGAATCAAGAAGAATTGAGCCCATAGGCGCTCTTCCTTTGCTTGAGGGGTCTCGACATGGTCGACTTGGTCGCCTGCCGCCTCGATTAAGCAGTCCAAGTGACGGTGAGCTTCCTAGAGACGTGCAACGTCGTTGCGGAGGACCACGTCAATGACGCGATAAACTCGCCGGAAGTGGGAGATCACTCGGAAGACGCGGCGGAAGGTGGCCGCCACCTGCTCCAGCAAATCCTTGGACAGAGGAGTGAGGACACTGTTGATCAAACAGTGTCTTTCCGTCGCATCCGCCAACGTACGACCAGAGAGGTGCTCGTACAGTATGGCCAGGTAGGTGATCAATGCCGGCGACAAGGAAACAGAAGAGGGGAGAAATTTCTGCTAGCTTTAGAAGAGTAGAGTTTATATGTGGGGGATGATGATCGATCATCTTCGATGACCGGCGGATGATCCTTTTTATAAAACAAGGAATAAAATTGGCGCGTGAGATGAAGAGATGTATCAGGGAGCCAAAGCGGCATTGATGCGACGAAGAGACGCATCGGCGACGACGGCGCTGACGAATTAAGAAACTCATCGGGATGCTGAAGGCCGTAATTAATAATCGTCTGGAAAGTATCACAGACGGTTGTTTATTGAAAACCATATGTGATATTTCTAAATATCACATACGGTTATTTTTAAGAACCATCTGTTATACTTCACAGACGGTTGTCATAATGAACCGTCTGTGATATTATCTCTTCATAGACGGTTTTTAGCGCAGCCAGTAACACAGACGGTCTCTAAACCAAAATCATCTGGGGTGGGGCGTCTAGTATTAGCCTTTTTGTAGTAGTGATTCCTCTGTTTTAAACAGACCTTAGATGGGCAGGCAGGTGTGTGAATTTTTAGGTATGTTTGGCTAGTGGCGGGCCTAGGACTAAAATTAGGGGGTTCTAATGAGATGCTGTCGTTTACCTGGACTATCACATACCTACGCGGCCTCACGGTACCTGCCTGCTCAATTGCTGGCACTGTCTACCTGCCCTGCACATAGATTTGTGCCACACAGCACTGCCCGGTTGCTACCGCACCTCATTCCTGCGTGAGCAACCCACGCCCGCACGCCGGCCGCGGTGCTAGTCGCTATGGTTTGCCATGATGGGGATTTGTGAATTGGTTAGAAATTGGAGTGGGACTCGATGCTTGGTGGGAAGAAAGAGTAGAGTCAGAGTGAGACAGATGAGTTTGATAGGCTTTGCCAGTTAGCCGAAGACAACAATGACCAGCAGTTGGCTTGGCGCAGCCCATACAACGGAATTCTGTCCTAAATTATTTCCTTATTCTTTTTGTATTTCCGTAGCAACTAAACTTCGAGCCATGACGTGTGATAGATAGAGGTGCTAAGAGTACCCATGGTACGACCGTCCGTACGAGATACTCCCCCAGTCCTCTGGAAATTTTTGCATATTTGGCCTGTAGCAATTTTGAATTTCAAAATAGCCCTTCTTCAGCGAAAATTTCAAAATGGCCAGACAGGTGCTGCGTGCTGCGGTGCAGAGGGCGACCACTGCCCACCGCCCGGGCGCGAGCCAGTGCCCTCGGTGCGCAGAGCGGCAATGCCCCTTTTCGTAATTTTTTAAAAGGAAGAACATCTAAAAAATATTCATTTTTTTAAAAAAATAAAATTTGGAAAAAATTAGAATTTTTTTAAAAATTATTAAAAATTATTAAAAAAAATTTAAAAAATAATTTTGAAATGAGTCTAAGCGCGCTACGCTCATGCGCCGCGTGTTGCGAGTACCGAGTGACGCGTGGCGAGCCCCCTAATTCGCGGTGGTTGCATGCAGCGAGCGGTGTTTAGCTCGCGTATCGCGCTTTCACGAAAGCAAAAAGCGTTTTTGTTTTTCTCTTTAAATCACATCAAGTCACATCGCTTCACATCAGGTCATTATTATCTGTTTTTGCGTTGCGTATATGAGCGAACGCATGCAGCGCGATCGTTGAGGCGCGTAGCGTTCGGCGCTGTGATTAGATTAGGTAATGGCGTATTTAAAATTTTCTCTTATTGCTATTTGTAGCGTTAAATGCGTGCTTAGATTTCACTAAGCGTTAGTTGTTCTCTATTTGTAGCAATGGCACATACTCTACCACCCCTACTCGAGGAGGCATGGGGCGCCAAAGCATTTATCACGCTTGGATCGGTGGCAATGGACCGCCAACTCGGTGACACGGGACCGAGGGAGACTTGGCCGTTGGACGGCGGTGCGTTCGAGACCGTCAATCGGGTGATTGCGTTCGCTCGGATCTTGAACATGGGGCAAAACCTCACGATTGATGCACGCCTTCTTTCCGCCTGGTTGATCGTTGGCGGTAGGAGACCCACACGTTCCACTTCGGTGGGAGATGACCGTGACAACGCAAGGCGTCGGCTTCATTACACGACTACCGTTGCGAGGCCGTGCGGTTGTTCCCCTCGAGGTCGGTGGTTTGGAAGGCGCGTCTCCATCATCGCCGGGCATCCTATCCCGAGAGGTCTAAGGGGCGTTCACTTGCGGTGTTGCGTCAATTCATGCATTGCCCGAATGGCGCAACGGAGGAGGTGGTTCGATGCCACCTAATTGCATATTTGTTGTTTATTTTGGGTGGGTCATGTTCTTGTTACGCGTAGGAGACATGGTGTACCCGAGTTATATTCACCTTGTGGAGTCCATCGTGGACGCCGACGATGAGGATGTGCCGCGAAGCGATTGGTGTTGGTATCTCGTGTTGTATGCGTCTGCGTGGCTTTGTGCGGCGCTTCGCGCTGCGCCGCGACAGAACTGAGCCCGTCTTTGTCGGGCAGCCACACGCTATTACAGCTATGGTCGTGGGAGCACTTCGCGGTCGGACGACCGTACTTCCGCCGTGCAGTCCACCCTTACCCGCGTACACAACATTTCTATGGTTGGGCGGACGACAAGGATCCTGTGGAAGGCCCAATCATGGGATCCCGATGGACTGTGGCAGCACTGGGGTGGTCTAGGGATAGGGCGCGTCGCATATACCTCGAGTTCCACAACGAATTCGAGGTCCTGCACGAGGACGATGTAATATGGGCTCCTTGGACGGATGCCTTCGTGTAGGGCATAGCGCCCGACGGGTTGAGCTTGCTATGCCACCAGGATGCGGCGTACTGGAGGACAACTTGTCATCTGGTCTTCTCCCACATGGTTGAGGCCTACAACCCACAGCAGGTGATGAGCGATTCGAGCCGCACAGGGAGATCCCCTCTGCTCTAGGCGACCGCTTGCGGCGCGATCACTATAAGTACATTGTATTGCTTAATAATATTGTAGATCATTTAGTCATATGTTATGCCGGTACCATAATTTGTTGTGTTTATTCCACTGCAGTGAGCGAAGAAGGGCCGCAAGAGCGATGATCGGCCGAGACGCAGCGGTAGTGGGTAGATGCATGGCAAGCGGCCGCGATTCCATTTTGGAGGAGCGCGGCCTACGATGAAGGACTTACGGTACATACCTGGAGTGGTACGTACGTCACACGCGAACGAGAATGACAGGTGCCCCTCGGCCCGACATGAAGATCCTACCCACACCGAACAGTTGGGCTTGGGCTTGGACCCGCACCGTGCAGCACAGCGTGACGATTCCGTACGTTCAGCATGTAGTATATTAACCACCCTCCGCAATAGGGTTAAGTAACCAAATTTCGTTTGTTTGGTAACGATCTAGGTGGACCGGTTGGAGAGCGTTCTAGAGCGCGCCGGCCGAGAACTCGAGCGGGGCACGAACAACACAGTTGAGCGTCTTTTTTCTGTGATGAAGACACTTATTGACGATGTTAAGCAAATCGTTCATATCATGAGCTGTGGAAGGCCCACCGATGTCGACCTGAGGTATCGGAGGGAGCATCGTCGTGTACCCTCACCCCCTCCATCTTCCCGTCCGAGCGAGTAGACCCAACGGTGCAGTAGCATAGGCGGCAGATCATCTTCGCAGTTGCCACGCAGGGACCGTACGCTGATTGTAACATCCCAAAAATTTGGTCTGTTTTGAAGTTTTAAAAGAAAATTAACCATTTGGATTTTTCTGCTAAAGTTAAAAGCTTAATATGAATTTTCAGAGTTCAAAAACAATTTAATGTGATTAATGTCAACATCAACTATATTCAAAATTATTTTATTTGGGTTCTATGTGCTTGGATATATTTTCTAGAATTTTCTAGAATTTTTTCGAGTGCATTTGCTATTTTCTATTTGCTATTTGGATTTTCAGCTATTTTCTAAAAAGAAAAACCTATTAAAAATCTCAGAATCTTCCTCGGGCCGAATCTCCCGATCCGGCCCAACTCTCCCCGCTCCCGGCCCATCTTTCCTTCGCTCCCTCCGGCCCAGCCCGCTTGGCCTTTCCTCCCGTTCGCGCAGCCCAGCCGCTTCCCTCTCTGGTTTCCTTCGCCGCGTGGGCCGCGGCCAGTGCCACCTCACGTCGTCTTCCTCAGGGACTCCTGGAGTCCGTGGTCTTCACGCGAGCAGCGCCGCCGGCTCCCTGTCGGACTCCTTCCCCCTCGGCACTACTTAAAGCCTCCCCACCGCGTCAATCTCTTCGCCTCGTCGACCTCTTCCAAAACCCTAACTTGCCCTTGAAGATTGCGCCGCCTCCTCGTCGAATCGTACCCTAGAAGATTCCGGCCGCCGCAGCCTTCTCCGCCGTCTTGATCCACCATCGGACCTTCTCAACCTGCGCCGTCACTGGAGTTGGGATCGCCTCGTCGCAAGTTTCTCCGTGCTTCCACCATCTTCGGTCGGGAGTCGTCACCGCGCTGTTTTCGTCTTCGTCCGACAAACTGACCGCCGGCCATCTCATCGATCTACTCTCCGGTAAGCTTCTTCGTTTATCTTTGCGCGTCACCTTGTGCTCCAGGCTATTCTCATCTAATCTACACCTTTCATTTGATCTCTTTGCCGCCAAATCGCCGCCGCCGTGGTTCTTCCCCGTCTCCGGTCACCATCGTCGCAGGCGCCTTGATCCTCCTCCGGTCATCCCGAGGTGTCCCTGGTGTTCCTCGTCACCTTGCCGTCCCGGTGCTCGCCTTCGTTTGCTTCGGGCATCATCTCATCGCCAAAGCCGCCACACCCGTGAGCTTCACCGCCACCAAAGTCGCCGCCGCCGCCGAGCCTTTGTCTCCCTTGCCGCAGAACCTCCTCCCACAACATCGTCATCTTCTCAGCTTTCCGTTTTGGTACTTCGCCGGAGCTACCTCGCCGCCGTTCGCCGTCGACGTCAAGCCCAAGCCGCCGGCCATGGCTTTCCTCCGGAGCTTCCTCCCTCTTGTTTGCTTTGGTGCCACCGTGGCCTCCAACTCACCCTTCCACCTCAGCACCCATCTCACCTCTCTGGTCCATGTGGCATCCAGTCAGCTCCTGGTCAGCGCCGTGTGGCACGCCAAAATTTCCACCCGAGCCTAAACCTGGTCCATGGTGCACCCATCCATCATCGATGGGGCCCAGCCGTCAGAGGGTTTTCATCTAGTCCGAATGTTCCCTGCTGACGTCAGCTGACGTCATAATTATCTTTTCCTTCAGAAAGATAATCCCAGTAAATCCATAAATCTGATTTTCAGTATTTTATGTGATTTCAATCTTCGAGAGCCCATATCTTTTGCATCCGAACTCCGATTGAGTCCATTCAAATTCCTAAATTTATCTAAATTCGAGATCTATTTATCTGAGATTTTTATTTAATTTTTGGAGTTTGTTTTCTCTGTGTTATTTATTTATTTGTGTATTTGCTTGTTTTGCGAATAGACGTCGATACTTCGGGAAGCTTCGAGCAAGGAGTAGCATACCAAGATCAAGATCAATCTCTGGATTTATTCCAAGGCAAGTCGTGGTCCTTTGATCATATTGAACCCATGATTTCAAACGTATCTTGTTTTATACAACTGCATGCTATCTTTATATAAATTGTTCGGGGATTAGTTATTACCTGTCGTCATTATGCCTCCATTGATTATTTGAATGCCATGAATCCTTTGTCACCTTAGCATGGGTAATTTTAGTTGGACATATTTGTATTGCGAACATGGGTATCGTACATATGCTTAGTCTTGCTTAGTTACGATGGGTTTGTCATCACATGTGTCATAATGATCAATTTTGACTTAATGATTTATGGAATCGTGGTGGTGAGCCATTCTTGTTAAAATTTGTGTACCATGACGGGGTTAGTCATGGGTGTTGGTTAAACAAAATGGTTTTCGCTCGAGCGAGTGGTTGGTGGATAGTGGGGATGTGGCTTGAACATGTTGTGGGTTTGTGGTAGTCTCGCCTGAGTAACTTGTCAAGGACTTAATCTTGTGCGCCATTGAACTGGGCCTTAACCGTACAACCACATGTCTGGTATGGGACGGACCTGGCTGAATAATTAGCAATGTCTTAATTTCGGTTCTGTCGTGTGAAGCGTGGTTACGGGAAACGTATTCTCACGGTGGCGCAAGAGGGGCCCCGTGCAGCCGGAAAGACATTCGGTGTTGAAACCTTAGCGCGTAAGCGGTTAAGAAGGAGCTTTGTAAAAGCCTTGTGATGATCACTTAGTCGCACACCTAAGTGTGTTAAGCGGACATTATAAGTTGATCTATCTCTTGTGGGTCAATTTGCACAACCTCTGCGAGTGTAAAACTATTCGAATAGCCGTGTCGCGGTTATGGACGTGCTCGGGATTTCACACGGAGATAGTGTTTCTTCAAAATGTGTCGAATGTGGATGGGAAGTTCACTTGATGAATATAATGTTCGTTTGGTGAATAGGCCATTCACTTGGTGGTTTGTGTCGGTTGGTGAATGGGGAATTCACTTATCCTTGGTTTGGTTGGAAAGTGAATGAGAAGTTCACTGGTTGTTTCAAAGAAAGTGTTTAATTACTTATTATTGTTTTCAATTACGCATTTCAATCTATTTATTGTATTTATCGTAAATGTTGTTTTCTGCAAAAGAGTCATACAGCTAATCTTTGTTCAAGCCCTGCATGAATACTATTTGCATACATTTCCCCACGACTTCTCGAGTACATTCAAAGTACTCATGGCTTTGCTACTGTATTGCTCGGCTTGAAGAATATCCTGCTTTGCTCAAGAGTTCTTCGTCGGGAGGACCATGAAGGTTTTTGGATTAGGATCGTTTCTCCACTCGACACTGTGGGCATGTTGATTGGCCATTTGAAGAGTTTCGTTCTCACGCAAGAGTTTATTTGTTTCTTTAGCCTGCGTGGCAAGTTAATAAACGTTGACCATAAGGTCCAGTTATTATTATTATTTGTTACTTTGAGATCTTTTAGTTAAATTGAATAAATGGATGGTATTTCATCATCGTTTTCTGTGTGAGCTAGCTACGATCCGGGACTAGTTCGAGAATACGAGGGTTCCCGAGATGCATTTTGGTCCCGACACCGATGCCGCGTCGTCGTCGCGAGATGGACCCTACGCTGATCCGTCCTCGTCGCGGAGGGGCCCTCACGCGATGCCGTCGTCATCACCGCGGGCGGGAAGACGACATTAGAAACGAGCGTGTAACGCGAACCCTGCCACCGAGGTTATCCTGCATTCTCCCTCCCACCCTTCAGCGTCGGGCAATTTCCAATGGGGATCTGGCGCCATGGTATCGATCGGCTACACACCGTACCTGCGCGATTCACCCCGCAAGGTGAACTGCACTGCGAGCGATTCCCAGTTCACCTCGCAGTCGAGCCGAGTTGGTGCCCTTCCGTGGATCCGCTGCGGATCTAATGCTTGATCACCGAGCCGTTGTCAACGCCGATCCCGCGGTGATGCCCCGTGCCGCGACGCGACGCGGTTGTCGAAGAGCCCCGCTATGACTTGCGGCATAACCCACGGTCACTGATAGGCTAACGTTTTCCGGGCGATTCGCGAGACCTCTGGCGGCAACACGGCGCGGAAGGCGGTGTAGAGTCCTATGCCGCGATGCGAGGAGCAAACGCGAGGAGTAGTAACATTAGAAGTCTATTATATGTTGTAACTTGTAATCCAGTTGCTTATTTGAATTGTAATTGCACTTATTTAGTTCATTGTCTATGTAAGCAGAACAATTTTATTCTCATTCATGAAGGCCCACGACGTATGGATGAAGAGTGCGAGTACACACCCAAGTAGAACTGACGCTCTACTTCGCAAGAACTACATACAATAAAAGAAACACCGCGAAACTAACTAAGTTTACTAATTTGTGAAGCATCTTCTCAACTCTTACCATAGTGATCCCTGCAACGAGGGCAAACCAGGTGCTGCCGTAGTGATTGTAACTCTCTGCTCACTCGAAAGTTAGATGAGGCTGAAGACATCTTGTTTCGTGCTGGAAGAAATGAGAACACTAAGAGATGAGCGAGGTGAATCGCAGTGAAAGCATCCTTATATAGCGCCCGATCGGGAAGGGCCACACTGTGGAAAGTGCGATTTATCGCCCACCGATTAAGTTTGTTTATATTTCAGTAAGTATTTAGTTATCAACTGAAAATTGTATAAAAACTTTAGAAATTCATATCTAATTCATTTTATTAGAAAATTGTTTATTACCACAAGGTTTGAAATACCAGATGCAAGAAAAGTTTTAAATTTCCACACATGTTCTTACATTTCAGACAAAAGTCTAATACTTGGGATGTTTCACATAGAAAGTAGTACATGTTACAACGCAAATAACTACAACATTGGAATCACTACGACCAACATGATTTAATACACCGGATAGCTTACGGATACACAGTGGCGTCGGAGGAAGAAGGTCTATTCGGGCAGTTCCTAAATGAGTGCCCATGAGTCTTGCATAGCCTACACCTTTTTGGTCTTGGTTGATCTCCACGTTGGCTCGCGTCCATGTCGTTGTGGATGTGCCTTGATTGACGCCTCCCACGGCCTGGATGTCGCAGTGCTTCATTCGGCGACCACTTAACTACTCCCTGCCATATGTCCCTGTAGTAGCCTTCGACGCCGTAGGAGTTGAACTCTCCGTTCCAAGTATCATACAAGTGTCGTATGCCATAGTACTCCGACGTATACATGCTACAAGATTGGTGAAATACAGCACATGCAGCATATACGTGCGAGCAAGGCTTGCGCAGGAGTTGAGGCTTATTGCAGGTGCAAACTGCCACATCGCCTATGGTGCAAACATGCTTCTGGTCACCTCTCATGTGGCCACGAACGTACTTGTCCCGCAGGCTGACCTCGAACTTCCTCCTCACGCCATCCATTGTGATAGCTACATGAGATCGGGCCTTGGTAATCTTCTTGTCCATGTAGGCGAGGGTAACCTCCGAGTATTGCTTCCCTTCGTCCAAATGCTTCTTCGCCATTGTTGCCCGATTGACGAAGTAACCGACCGTGCGGTTCCATGTCTCCTCAACAACGATTGTGATGGGCGGGCACGAACCCTTTCAACACATCGTTGTAGACTTGGACATGTTGGTTGTCATGATGCCGCATCGAGCACCATAGGTGTCGTGAAGAAGGAGCATTTCTCATAGTCGGGGCATGCAAGCGTATCCACTCGGCGAACTCACTTTGCGGTGCGCCCGGTGCGAACCTCCACTAGAACGCTCGGTTTCGACCTCGAGCTCCCGCCACACGACATCGAACTTGCGCTTCTGGTTCTGCAGGCAAAGCTTCTTGAACTTCTTCATGAGGTCTTTGCTCTTGAAGCGCGTGTGGAAGTTGGCGGCTAGATGCCGCATGCACCAACGTGTGCGCATGTCGTTCCATTGGAACGGCGGGCTCGTACCGTGCTGCATGGTGAGCAGCGCGGACAACAACCCAGCATGACGGTCGGTTATGACGCACACATTCGGTCGGTCCCTTACAACATGTTGCTTTATGTTCGCTAGGAACCACAACCAACTGTTAGTGCTCTCGTTCTCTACAATGGCAAAGGCAACTGGGAGCAACTGGTCGTTGCCATCAGCGGCAATAGCGGTGAGAATGGTGCCCTTGTACTTCCCGCAAAGGAAAGTACCGTCCATAGTCAGGACGGGACGGCAGTGGGAGAAGCCCTGGACTGCCGGGCCAAATGCCCAAAAGACTCGATCAAGGATAAGGGAATGTGGGTTGTTCGACCGGTCGGGCCTGTCCTCCCTATTGACACATGTCCCCGGATTGGCATCCGCAATTTGCTTAAGCATTCTGGGGACTAGATCGTACGCCTCCTTGTAGGTACCGTACAACCCTTCGAGGACATTCCGCTTCGCCCGCCATACCTTACTGTACCTAACGGCATACCCTAATGTATTCGCTACGTGAGCCATGAGGACCTTGGGCGAAACGGTCAAATCGACGACAACTACATGGCTTACGATGCTCGCGATGTACGCAGAGGTTACATTCGGATGCATTTGCAATGACTCTTGAAGCTCACACGTGTGACCTGTAACGACTGTAATGCGGAAGGCCGTTCCCGCCCCAGGGAATCTCTGCGCACGAACTTTGCCAGGGCAAGAGCTATGCACGCACTTAACTATGTACGTGTCAGGATTAGACCTGCAGGTAATGGAAACCATATAATAGTTAGTGCGACTTACCGTACATAGTTCAAAGCAACAACAAACAATGTCCGAACTCACCTGTAAACTCGGTAAGTCCGACTAGTCTTCACCGCGAAACTCACGATAGCTTGCATGGCGGCAGCCTTGTGTGGGAACTGTTGGCCCACAAGTAGGGTGTCCGCATCGAAGGCCCACGAAGACTCGTGCTCGTGGGACAGAACAAGGGAAGAGGCCGCTTGGCAATCCAACCGACTTGGAACATAGTCCGTGTCGGTCGAAACAATGCCACCGACGATCCCACCCGCTTCGTCGCCTTCATCCTCGCTGGATTGCGAGTCAAAATTCGCCTCATCTTCGGTGGCAGTGCCATCGGACATGCCATCAATAATCTCGTGACAATCAACACGAGCACCGCTCCATTTGTCGACACCTTCATTCGGTTCGAAACTACCCGAATCTCCATCTACTGGAGCACTCGACATCTCTCCCGTCGTCAACAAACCGAAGAGGGGGAGAAGAGCGTCGCTGCCTCCTTCAACGGCGCCCCCACCAAAGGATTGACCTGGATAAACAAAATGGACATACACCATGGGTCGTCGATAGATCGGAGCGTGAGGATTGCTAACAATCTCCATGTGATGTGCCCACATGGCACTGCTAGTCACCTTCGCCAAGCCCCACACCATGTGCCCGTGTGGAACGACTGTGTTCGCGGTGATCGCCTCTATTACTATCTTATTCCTAGCGACGTGCCTATTGAACAATCTGCGAATGCGCGTCGTAGCTCGAGCAAATCGGCGTGTGCGGGTTGGGAATGTTAAGCAAGGCACGTTGGCGTGGACAAATCCACTCGTCGATGGAATGCACATTTCCGTGGAACACGTACAGCGTCTCCATTTTTGACGAAAATAAGACAATATTTCATCAAAAACACACCATAAAAACCGTACACGTGTTGCTGAAATAAGCTTACCGTTACGACGACTTTCGCAAATGGTGCGAACAACGGACAAATAAAAATTTGACCACACGGGACAGGGAGGCACCTCAGAAAGAGGGGAATGATCGACCGAGTGTGTGTCCATGCGTTTATATAGCCGAGCGCGGGAGACGCAACGATAAGACCACACGGGGCAGCTTTGCGCAGCGACAAGACCACACGGGGCAGCTTTGCACAGCGACAAGACCACACGGGGCAGCTTTGCGCAGCGACAAGACCATACAAGCCAGCTTTGCGCAGCGATAAGACCACACGGGGCAGCTTTTGCGCGGCGGCTTTGCGCAGCGACAAGACCACACGTGCCAGCTTTGCGCGCTTTGCGCAGCGATAAGACCACACGGGGCAGCTTTGCGCAGCGACAAGACCACACAGGCCAGCTTTGCACAGCTTTGCGCAGCGATAAGACCACACGGGGCAGCATAGGACTTCGTCGCAAACGCGACGTTGTTTGATCAGAGCGCCGACTACGACTCGCCGCAGCGCCAGGACGACGGGTTGGGATCATTGTGTATTGTGTGCAGCATGTCATGTTATGTGATTTACATTATGATTTATATGTGGATAGTCCCGCGGCAAGGGCAAGGGAAAGGATCAGCTACGCCATTTTGAATGTAATAAACCTCGTCGGGTGCTTAAAACGGATAGTGCTTAAGCGGTTCAGCTTTTGCGCAATGCGACGTGACCCGATGAGTCAGCTTTGGGCAGCGACGTGACCCGACGAGTCGGCAACTTTTCAGAAATACAAGACAACACTCTGCCTCACCAGAAACTTTTTAGAAAGACAAGATAATACTCTGCATCGCCACAAACTATTCAGAAAGACAAGACAATACTCTGCCTCGCCAAAAAACTTTTCAGAAAGACAAGACAATACTCTGCGTCGCCAGAAACTTATCAGAAATACAAGACAACACTCTGCCTCGCCAGAAACTTTTCAGAAAGACAAGACATCACTCGCCTGCGTAAACTTTTCGTAAAGATAAGACAACACTCTACCTCGTAGGCTACTCACGAACTTAACCATACCGTGACCACCCCGGGCTTATAAAGGGGTGACACGCTGCGGGAGAGAACACTACACAACCAAACCCAACACTACACAAGAGCTTCCTTCACCACGTCGGGATGGACAAGAGACATAAGAAGCAATGGGACAAGATGACAAAGCAATGGGATAAGATCCGCGAACTAGCAAGGGCTGCTGGGGAGCGGGACGACCAAGCAAGGGCTGCTGCGGCACGGGTCCAGCAAGAGGCGCTTGCTAGGATGGCGCTCCGTAGTGAGGCCCCGTGAGCAAACAACCCCATCCCGAACGTTCCAACCGGCGTTATTTGCGGCAGACCGCCGGAGGGGAGACGCCGCCCCTCTGCTGGTGCATGGACCCATGCAAGTTCTTCAAGTCTAAGCACCGGCCAAGCCTGGGCATGCGTTACTAGGGTTGTGCGAACTACTCTGTGACTATCCCAACCGCCGTTGGGACACACGCAGCTATCGACAGTCGGTAAGGTCCAGTTACAGTATGTTCTTATACCCTTTCTCTTTCAAAGTATGCACTAACAACCTCTCCCATCTACACGTAGTCCTCGGATCCGCTATGTGGCTACCGCAAGTGGATCGACCACGAGATCCACCCACATGACCAGTGGACTCTCGACTTTGAGGAGTGGGATGTCAAAAGGGCCCGCGAGATCCGGGAGGACGAGCGCCGCAACGATGAGCAAAACGAGCGTATACGTCGGGAGACAAAAGCTCATCTCGAGGCGTGCAATCGCAGGCAGCGCGAGGCTCGCGAGAGGAGCGAGAAAAGAGGGAAATAGCAGCCAAGGCCAAAGAGGCCAGCGAGGAGTTCAACGCCGAGCTCACAAGGAAGGGAAAATGGCCCCGATCCTCACAGTAGGTCGGGCCATTCCGTAGTAGTCCTTCGTCCTACCCGCTATGTTTTTTACTATCCCCTAAAGGCATGTATACTTACATAGTCCGGATGCTTGTGTCGCACTATACCGTAGTAGTAGCAAGGATGACTCAAGCAATTAGCCTAACTAGCATGCCATGTGACCACGTGTAATGTGCCTCTGTCTTCGGATTCTAATGTAGTTCTGGTTCCGTGCAAGCCTATCTTCCTCTTCTCCTTGAACCCAATTGCAATTTAGGCACAAGCTACATATGGATGGTTTGGCTGCCATTCAACTCACTCTTCACTTCCTCTTCTCCTTTCTTCCAACTCATATCTTTGCGCAGCGATGTGATCCGACGAGTCAGCTTTTGCGCAGTGATGTGACCCGACGAGTCAGCTTTTGCGCAGTCATGTGACCCGATGAGTCAGCTTTTGTACAGTGATGTGACCCGACGAGTCAGGACAAAATCTAAAAGACATCACGCAACACTGCCAAATGATTCCTCCTCAGGCCAGCTACCTCGCAGACGCGAATATCCTTGAATCCAATTGCAATTTAGCCACGTGCTATATATGAATGCTTTGGCAGCCATTCACCTCACTCTTCACTTCCTCTTCTCCTTTCGTCCGTTCTATAACAACATGTCTTCGGCCTCATCTAACTTTCGAGTGAGCAGACAATTAGAATCGAGGTGTGCCCTCGTTGCAGGGATCCGCAAATGTGTTCACCTCGCATACGCCAACGAATCCATCCCGAGTGTTCATGAAGTGTTCAAATCTTACGGTAAGTAGTGCCTAATCATCCTAAATGAATTCCATTCGAAATAGTACGTTCTTTTTTTCACTTGAAGCTGCAATTCCTTTTCAGAACACAACATGCTGGTTTTGGCAGTGGGCTGATGAAGCCGCCTGATAGTTCGAGATATTGCAATGCAAATTGCTGCCTTACAAGAAGACACCCGTGGTGTTGCTGCATTTCGTCCAGTGGCTCGACCCTTCGATCAACCAATGCAAAATGAAGCTAACAGACTTAAAAGATTGGATGAAAGGATGGAAAGGGTTGAGAAAATGCTTCAGAAATTACTTCACATAGTTAGTTTTGCGGTATTTCTTCTATTATTTCTTGTTCTTGCCAAGTAAAAGTCCAGTTGTAATAAGATTGTAATGTTCACTCTTTATCTATGTATCGTAGTCCTTCATGAATAGATCAATTGTCGTGTATCCCTGCATTACATGACGTATGCCTTTGCGACATTGTTGTACTTTGGCGATACGGCGTTCACAAAATATTATTCGAGTCTAACAGATAGTTTTCCGTAATACGGAAAGTATAGCATATTTGGAATATCCACAACCTCCTCTAGACCGCAAATATACCTTGCTATCAAGACTGGAAACCCTACTTTTTTTTCATTTCTGCAAACCCTAATCGAAATGACTGAAGAAAATTGTGCAAATGCATATAGAGTATGGAACCACAATATTTACGCCCCAACATTTCAATGTCTTGTTTTAGGCCATCTTCATAATCACAACGAGTTCTCACCCTTTAATTGTATTTTGTAGAAGCTCCATAAAGTAATATGCTTTAACTTGTCATTTTTAACAAGCGCATCGTAATATCACTTACCTTCCTCCTTACGACTCATTACTATCTTAATCGTCCTCGTAAAATTTCTCAGAAATTTAGCGCACTACAACAATATATGACGATCACAAAATGTTATTGCGAGTCTGACAAATTTTGTGCCCTTCATATTCTACGAAAATAACAAACAAACCAACCAACGTTGTCACCACACTTTTATTTTCAAAAAAATAATAACATCATACAATAGATTATTTTAACAAAATTCGAGAAGTAATGTGATCAACAACCGCAGAATCAAGATATTATTTCTCTTGCTTTTCTCTTTTTCCGAGTCTTTTGAAAGCTTCAAAAAATTAAAATAAACCATTTCTATTTTAGTGTATCAATTAGAGCTTAATTGAAAATTTTAGAAAATTAAAAATAATTTAAATGAGTAAAATACACTTCTATTAAATTCAATCTTTTTTAACAAATTTTGTTTTCTGTTTACTCCTCTATTTTTCCTTTATTTTCCTTTTTTCCCAACCTTCTTCTTCCTCTCTCCTTCGCGCCACGTGGCGTGGGGCAAGTGTGCCAAACCCCTGCGAAGACCTTGCTCACAGTCCCACACTAAGAAGAACTTGGCGCGCCAACCACGCGGCTACTTTAATTTTTTTTAATAATATTTAATATTTTCAAAAAAAAATCTAATTTTTTTTTCCAAATTTTAACAGGGGCCTGCTTGCGTCTCTCGGTGCAACAGCTTGGAAGCTGAGGCGACTGCAAAGACTGTTTCAAAATTATTTTTAATTTTTTAATAATATTTAATATTTTTTAAAAATTCTATTTTTTTCAAATTTTATTTAATTTTATTTAAAAATTTAACAATTTTTAGATGTTCTTCCTTTTAAAAAATTACGAAAGGGGCTGCTGCCGCCGTGCCTGTGGCAACTGGTGGCACGCGCACAGGGTAGGGTGGTCGCCCTCTGTACTGATGCGTGCCTTTGTGCAGAGACCATTTTTGAAATTTTCGCTTGAAATTGACTATTTTTGAAATTCAAAATTACTACAGGGCCAAATATACAAAAATTCAGTCCTCTGCTGGGTCCACCACTGTTGTTTGGCACATCATTTGTGTAGCTAGAATTAGATGGGAGGAAAGTAGAAATGGTAGGCAGGGGTGGGTAGGTGAAGCTAGCAATTCTTGTGGGCAGAGGTCCACCATAACTCCCCCAATTAAAAGCTCCTCCCTCCCTCTTCCCTTCCCCACGCACACAGGCACAGTTTGGACAGCTCTCCCTCGGAACCAGCCGTGGCCTTCCCTTATCAGTTGTGGTGTGCGTTTGTGTGCCCATTCAACTCACTCATCCCTACCGGCTTCTCTCTTCTTTGTACTCCTCCATATATACCCTTCTCTCCTCTCCTCCCACCTTCGATCCGCGCATGCTCCAAAAGGCCAGAAAAAGTTAGAGAAAAGAAAGAAAGAGGAGGCGAGAGAGGCAAGTAGTATATCATGCAAGAAGCTGAAAGATCAAGGAAAAGTTGGCTACAGAAAAGAGGGGGCTTTTTCATTTTGAGGGGAATGTTGTCTGGCTCGGGGCTCTCTCTCTCTCTCTCCCTTCCTCCTCAATCTCTCTCTCTCTCTATTAAAGATCAAGAAAAGATCAAGAAAGAGTGAGGGTGGGGATGAGAGTAGATGGTTGTAGATCTCGGACCAGGCTTCATTCCCCCCAAATAAAAGGGCTCCCATGATCTCTACCTCCGTCAGCTCACCTAGCAGGCTAGCACATGCTTTCCTCTTCCAAATCTGAACTGGGTAAGCTAATTTCTGCTACATATTCATCAGCTTATCTTCCTTCTTCTTTTTCTGTTTGTTTGGGTGTATGGATAGATCTTGTTGGGTGGCATAAACTGCATGAGATGCAGATTGGTGTAATGATGGGGGGCATGACCGCATGACTGTACAGTTGCACACATACCATAGCTCATGGGGATCTCTTCTCCCTCTCTTTCCTTTGCAATAATTAGCCTCTGATGAGAGGGGGGTGAGGAAAAAGTAGTTGTCATCATCATCACCTTATTAAAGGCCTTGTTGTTCTTCCCTCCCATGCATGCAGATCCTTCTTATGATCGATGGCTGGTGGTGTATTCAGGTCGAAATCCTTTGCTTCATTTCTTTCGTCTCTCTTTGTTTACATGTTCCAACTTTTGTCCTCCCTCTGTATTCATTATACCATGTTTGTATATATATATGTGCCTTTGATGATCAAGTTTTCATTTTTCTCCCCGTTCCTAAGATGAATAATTTGGAATACAAGGTACTCTTAATCTCTTAGTCTGCTAGTTATAGCTGTCAAGCATACTACACACATGTATGCACTCTCTCTATTTGGCCATGACTTTTCCATTAGCAAACAACCGGACCAATCACCATACAAGAAACGAATATGGGTATATTTGTTGCTACATGGGGTAGATCTAGAACAGCCTCCGGTTGCACTGTGCATGGATTCTGCACCTTTTCTTCTTCCTCTCTCCAAATGTTGCATTGGTATTAGATTCCAATTAATGGGAGTGGTAAATTACTATACTTTCATGGGTTTAACTATTTTCCTGCCTCATTTTGGAAAACTGGTGCAAGTCAAGGAAAAAAGTATTCAATAAAGGGTTATACTTCATTACAATCAAGATAAGGGTTTGATATCAGAGCAGTTTTATTTCTAGCTAGAGCGCCTATCAGAGAAGTTTTAGACATATAATTTTCATCTCATTGGTCATGAGTCATAACTGCTGCGCAAAGTTTGTGGTGTTTACTTCTAGATTTTCATAGGCATATTTTGAAAAGCACGATAACACAAGAGCTTGTCACACGTAGTTCTTTATCTCCCTCTAATTAATGATCTTATGAAACAATGGCTAGTTCATGAGATATGCAATAATATTCTTGATGAGCTACCGGAGATGCTGCTGATCGAGATTTGGTCCAATTATTGGAACATGAAAATTCTTGATGAGCTACCAGAGATGCTGCTGATCGAGATTTGGTCCAATTATTGGAACATGAAAAGTACTAGTACAATGGTGTCTGATTTAATTTCTTTGAGAACTATTAATTGGAGCATATGTATGCATATATGTCAGAACCCAGAAGAGTGGAATAGTTAAGTTGTCCAAGTGTTGACACAAATGCATTGGTGTTGGTGTAACCTTGTTGTTATGTAATCAACTCTGAGGTGTTTCCTGTTTGAAGTCTTGAACTCTAGCTTCCCCATACAGTACTATGCCTATTATTTTTTGTGTCGAGATGCTCATACCTTAGGTTATATAGTGCTTGCTAGCTACACAGAATGGCGTTTCCAATGACTCGAAATCCCTAAAGATTCTCTTGTTATGTTGCACATTGTCTTACTCTTACCCCTTTCTTCCTGATCCTCTCTCGATGCGAGTATATTCAGAGTACAGGAGGAGTAAAAGTTCATATCGTGCCAATTCACCTCTTTTTGCAGTGTATGAGGTTCTTCCGGGAAAAAAGGACCCCTTTTGGTTCTTGGAAGACAATCTGAATCTAGACTAATGTTTTGGCTACATACATCATGCAATTTGATATATACTAGTGCATAGTAATGCTCGCACCAAAATGCAAAAGAAATGAAATAAGGTCACAACTATTCAGTCCATGGAACTGTGTATCTCTCACAACAATCTGAAAGAATATGCAGCACTGTAGGAGATCTACATCCAGTTTGATTAGAGAGGAGATAAGTTTACAAGCACTGGTCCAGTACTATATATGGACAAAAACTCCACTAATTAGCAGTACTTCATACTGGACTATCAGAAAATTAATAAAATGGATCATACATCCACATCTATCCAATCAGCGAGTCGATGCTAATTAGCAATGTACAGGAACTGGCTATCATGCGCGACAGAGAAAGAATTCGTTTCTAGAGAAGGACTCTCTTTTTTTTTTGGCGAGTTTTTCTAGAGAAAGACTCGTGGACTGGTCAAATTAACATGTTAATTAGGGCACGCGTGTGAAGGTGGCCCATAGAGAGAAATGGGAGTGCCAGAGTTAACCTTTTATTTTCTATTCTGAAAAAAGTACAGGTACACGTAGACGTACAGCATGCAGTGGTACATGAGCAACAAGGCTAGCTAGTGCTTTTTTCTGGCTGCTTTGCTTTGTTTGGTCAGATCGAAAGCTTAACAGAAGAGAAGGCATGCACAGATACCAAACGCATGGCCTGCTCCTCCTCACCTCACAAGCGTAGTACTACTCTGCAGTCTGAAGCTGGGTGCCAATGCACAGCAAATATACGTCAGGCTTAGTCCACGGAGTAGTTTCCACACGCATCTGTCAACTACGTGCGTCTGCGTACATGCATGATGCATGCACATTGCTACAACCCAATGAGCCATGACCAATTGTGATATGGAAATTCCCCATCTTTCATTTCCTACCATCATCTCTTGACATGAGGGTTCATGCAGGAGCATTCATGCATGTCAGAAGCCAAGGCAGGCAGCTTCCATATCCACGCACACATCTCATCTGGCTTTTCATGTCACTGAACGGTAGTACTAGTTACTCTTCCATCCATCCATGCATCTGCTTTTCTTTAATCTTTCGTGTGCGCCTGGCTTTAAGAGATGCGCAGGACACCGAATTCAGTATTATTTTATCTTATCAAAACACACCTACGTATATAGGTTACACATTGTAGTTTTTGTTTATTCACTTTATGTACATGTGAGTGAGGGTATATATAGTGATATTAGATTGATTTTGTTCTGGATCCGTCGCTGAGCAGCAATGCATGCAGAAACAATGATGCCGAGATGCAAGTGTGCTTGCAGAGATCGATCGAGTTGATAAGGACAAAAAAAAAACCCTGTAAAATTAATTCCATGCTCAACTAACTACAGAAACATCAAATGTACGCACTGGATTGGTTGATAATTAAATTAAATTGCCTAATCACAGAGATTATTTTTTTAGACGATCACAGATATTAATTGAATTACAGGAATCATTGAGTTAGTAAAGGAAGGCAGCTCTTTGGTGAGCCAGCGCAATGGTGCATCAGTCATTAATTGTTGCGTTACGATAGACTGGCGAGGGGGCCCATTTCGGATTTCAGGCCCAAAAGCCAAGCCTGTGGTGCGAACGGGTAATAACGAATAAGGCAAGGGCCCTTCGTGAGAAAGTGCGTCCACTCTGTTTACCAACTCAATCCGTGCCGCAAAGATTCGATCGGACGTTTCGCAGAGAGTAGGAGCGGGACGGAATACCGAGCAACGTCCGGGGCGATCCAAGTCTGGTAGGCTGCAAACGGATAATACAGAATAACGTAAGGGCTCCTCGTGAAAAAGTGCGTCGACTCTGTTCCTGAACTCAATCTGTGCCGCACAGATTTGACCGGGCGTCTCACAGATAACAGGATCGGGACGGAATACCGACCGACGTCCATAGCGATGGGTTCGCTGACATGTGGGCTGCAGTCCGCATGGGGGCCAGTCGTCAGCGCAAGGCGACGACACAACGCCCCCGCTGCCGCTCCTCCGCCGCCTGCCGACCAGCACGCCCTGGATGCCTCGCGTCTGATCTTCCGGTTGCCGACCGTAACATCCCAAATTTTGAAATGTTTTTTTAAGTTTTTAAAAATAATTATTTAAATTTTTTTGTTTAAGTTAAACCTTAATGTGAATTATAATAAATTAAAACAATTTAATATGAATAATCTAAACTTCAATTAAATTAAAAAAAGATATTTTATTTGGGTTACTTGGGTTCCAGAGAATTTTCTGAAATTTTCTAAGAATTTTTGAAGTTTATTTGTTATTTCTTTAAACTCAATTCTCTTTAATCTATTTTTTGAAATTCAAAAATCTTTTAACTTTCAGATTTTCCTTTTGGGCTGAAATCCTTTCGCTCGACCCTGTCCTTTGTAACGTCCCGTTTGTCTTAGAGTTCTTGCTAGATTACAAAACCAAAAAGGAATCATTCGGTTTATTTGTTTGCACAAGCTTAACGTGGAACTTTGGCAATATTGGAGATTTAACTTGAACTAACTCAACTTCAACTAAGTCAAAGCAGCTCTTTGTTCACTGTTGGAGTTCTCTGGTGTTCTTAGGTCCTTAGTTTCCCTTCTTTGTTTGCTTTGTGTGTGTGTCCTCAACCTAAATTTTCCTCTTTTGGACCTCCCCTAAGTCCAGATCTCCCTCTCGGTTAGGACCTCTCTTAAGGTTCAGACCCCCTCTGTGTTACCTCTCTGGTTTAGACCTCCTTTGTGTTTGGACCTCTTCTTTATCAAGACCTCCCCTGGGTTCCGACCTCCCTTTAGGTCGCAATCACCCTCGAGCTATTCTAAGCTCGGGTTTGTGTTTCAAACCCTTTTGATTTCTGAAATTTGATTTTGAATTGAGTTTCCCCTACCTGGACCTCGCCATTTCTCAACGAAGGCAAGTCACGAACCTTTGATCATTCTGAACCTGGTTTCCCAAAAGTATATTGTTTTACTTTATCATACATGGCTAATTGTGGGTAAAGTTGTACACCTCTGCAGAGTGTAAAAATCTATTCGAATAGCCAAGTCCTTAGTCATGGACATTGTCTGGTGATTTTGCGCAAGGGGTAGCTTTTCAAAACAGGTCTTGTGCGCCTTAGGGTGATCTTGGGTGCTCCGGAGTTGGTACTTCAGGGTGGTCGTGGGGGGTGGTCCTGGACATGGGTGCGGCCAAGACCTCCCATGAGTAGTCTTGGGAGTGAGTTGGTGCTCACGACTTCTTTTTAAAACAAATGTACTTTTGTGTTTTTGTCTTGTTTTGGTTTTAAACTCACGCTTGCAATCTATCTATGCTATTTCCTGTCAAATATTACTTTCTGCAACTAACCCTACAACTCTCTTTGTCAAAGCTAATGCATGAATATTAATTGCATACTTGTTCCATGTGATTTGCTGAGTACATTCAACGTACTCATGGCTTTAAGCCCCCTGTTTGAGCAGTGGCCAAAGATGATCCAGGTCAAGGTGGGTCAGACCTCTTCGAGGAGGAGTTCTTTGATGACCTGACCTTCTAGGAGACGTCCTCCACTCGACAGCCTGTGGGCTTACCGGATGGCTTCACGTGCTTTTGGTGGTTTCGCTGTAAGGTGTTGTTGTCGGTTTTTGTAAGTCCTCACTGGCAACCTGTGTAAACAATCTTGGCCATAAGGCCCTTGTTTAATGTAGTTTATTTTATCTACTGTTCCTGTTGTGTGACCTTGTGGTTGTGATTTCACCTATGTGGTTCTATGCGAGCTAGCTGTTGATCCTCGGGACTAGCTCAGTGCGCAGAGGTTAGGACCCCCAGGAGGTCTGGTCCTGGAGGGCCTCCTCTCGGGTAGTCCTTGGAGGACCTCCAAGACCTCCGGGTGGTCCTGTCTAGTGGTCCTTCCCTTGTCTTGATCTGTTTTGTTCTTATCTTGTTCAACTCTTTTTCTCATCTTACTCCATTCTTTTCTTTTCTCCTTTCCCTAGAACTTTGTTTTTCAAACTTTAACTTGACCTCCTTATCCCTATAACCTCTATAAGGCCATTTTCCTAAATTTAGGCTGGTAGTGGTCCTTTCTAGTTCTGTGCCGTTTAGTGGGTCAGTAGGACCTCTTGCTTGAGTTTTATTACCTCCTTTTAGCCTTCTGGCTTTTTCTTCTTGGGTTTAACCGTCTTACCCCCAATAGGTTGATCTATCTCCTTTTCTCCCTTGCTCTAGCTCATCTTTGTGCTATTCCCTCTTATCTATTATGCTTTCTTTCTTGTCTATTAAACTTGAGAGTTCTATGCAGATGGTCTAAACTCGTCAATCAGCAAGTCCAGGATGAGCTAGCGGAGTAGTTGCCTCCACCACCACCTCCTCCAGCAGTAGTGACAGATCAAGGGTTGGGGCAGTTCATGGAATCATGGCAGTACATGCACATATAATGAGTTCAATGATGCAAAATATGAACCAGATGATGGCCCAGCAAAGCCAGACCACCACTGCTCTTCTAGCCCATGATGAGCCAGAACAGCCAAGCAGTAGCTGTGCCACCTCCTGCTCACCCCCAGTCAAGGTTGTCTGAGTTTATAAAGACGCGCCCAACCACTTTCTCCAGCTCCCCTAAGCCTCTGGATGCAGACAATTGGTTGAGATCAACAGAGAAGAAAATTGAAATTGCCCGTTGTGAAGACCGTGAGAAGGTATTGTTTGCCTCACACCAGTTGGGAGGCGCTGCCGCGGAATGGTAGGACACCTTTTGTCCCGCTCATGTTGACCCTCAGAGGATCACATGTGCTGAATTCTCAGCAGCTTTTCGCCACTCCCATGTCCCTAATGGGAAGGTTGAGATGAAGAAGAATGAATTTCGAGACCTCAAACAAGGGAACATGTATGTGAGTGAGTATCTGTGAAGACCTCTCTCGAGTAAACAGGGAAAATGCTCCCAGGGGAGCACTTAAAGTCCGGGAGGACCAAATTCTTTTTTTTACAGCCGGTACTACCACAAGGGTGCCCGGTAGTACCGCACAGCCTACCCCAGAGGAGGTCCGCCAGGAGCTCCCAGGAAATATCCCAAGGACCACCTAGAGCTCCTGCCTCCGTTCACCGAGCTAGTCCCAGGATACCAGAAGCTAGCTCTCACAGAAACACTTAGGTATAATCACAACCACAAGGTCAAACAATAGATGAAGCAGTCAAATTAAACTTTATATTAGACAAGACCTTATGGTCAAAGCTTGATTACAGGATTTTTGCCAACCTAGGCTTACAAAACCGGCAACAACACTTAACAGCGGAACACAAAATACATGCAAGCCATCCGGCAAGCCCATAGGCTATCGAGTGGAGGATGTTCTAGGCAGCTGGATCAACAAAGAACTCCTCTTCAAAGAGGTCTGAGCCACCCTACACCCGATCATCTTCATACACTGCTTTGACACAGGGCTTAAAGCCATGAGTACTTTGAATGTACTCAGCAAATCGCAGGGAACAATTGTGCAAATAATATTCATGCAATGGCTTACCAAGTGAGAGCTGTATGAGTAGTTTGCACAAAGCTATATTTGACAATAATTAACATAAATAGATTGGAATGTAGCAAGTTAAAACAATAATACATAACTACTTTTGATTTTGCAAAGAGTGAGTGAGCACCAACTCACATCCAAACCACTTGGGGGGAGGTCTGGTTGCACCCACAACTAGAACCTCACCCAAAACCATTGTAGAGCACCCACTCCAGAGCAGCAAAACCACCCTAAGGCTCCAAGAACTCCCTCTGAGCTCCAACTCAGGAGCACCTTGAGCCACCCTAGGGTTCACAAAACCTCCACAGCTAACCATGAGCATCATGAGCACTCAGATCCACCCAGAATACTCGTCGATATCCACATTCAACCCTAGACCATATTTTTTTTTTGTAAAAACTACCCCTTGCACTGTTTTCACCAAGCATTGTCCATGACCAAGGACTTGGCTATTCGAATAGATTGTTACTCTGCAAAGGTGTACAACTTTACCCATAATTCACGACCTCTCTAGCGGGTCGGGTTCCCGTCGGAACCCTTGCTCACTTCCGAAGGTGAGCAGTCTAGAGAGCGCGACAAAGCCTTTACAAAGCTTTGTCATGACCTGACCTGCCCGCTAAGGTTTCGCCGTCCTGAAAAGGAACCTGGCCCCCTCTTGCGTCATGCGAATCAGCACGCACCACCACAACAGAAACAGGTCACAACATTGCTAATTATTCAGCCCATACCACCCCCATAAAGTGATCTTGTGGTTGCACTCAAAGGCCCAGTTCAACAGAAGACAAAGTTAAGTCCTTAATGCTGCTCAGGAAAGACTTCCATTGCCCAAAGTGCAAAGCACTCACTACTCACTTCCTGTCTTCTTGCCCAAGCATAAAACCATTTTGGGTTATTAACCCTGCCAAAAGACCACCCAGCCTTGGCACAACAAAATCAACAAAAGTGGCCTCGCACCATAATCAACACAACAATGGCATCACACCAAAGTTGCTTAACAGTGGCACCAACCACAGGTTCTATAGTTCAATTAGTCAAGATTATTAATTGAATGAAGCATGATTCACAACACCCATGGTTATAGAGCAAAGCTAAATATAAACCAACGAACCCAAGTTGGCAATAACAAGCAGTACCAACTAAAATACCCAAACTAAGGTTTCCAAGGTGATCATGATAACATGTTTAGTACAAGTCACAAAGAAAGCATAATGTCAAGCGGGAAGAATAGCTACTGCCCAAACATTTCTTATAAAACTAGCCATGCATGATAAGTTAAAACCAAAATACATTTGAAAAGATAGGTTCAACATGATCAAAGGGGTCTACGACTTGCCTTCGTCAAGCAGTGGTGAGCCTTCGGTTGAGATTGTCGGATCCAAAAACTCCTCCTCAAGCTCGGGATCTATACGTTCGCAAAAACCTAATAAGCAAACCAGCTAAACAAAAGAACTACAAAGGAGACTAAAAAGGACCCAAGTAAAACTTCAACCAAGAACCAAATAAACCGAAAGCACAACACAGCCTCGGAGAGCTTTTGGGAAGGTCTTGAGCACGGAGAAAACCAGGTGAAGAGGTAAGGAAGATAGAAATGAGCAAAACAGTGACAAAGGGAGGCATCCCAGGCTATTTATAGTCGGAGCTGGCGGAGTTAGCACTGAGGGGCCAAAGCAATGTGTCAAAGATCGGTGGTAGTTAGGACAAGGATTTGACAAGGCATTACTATAAAAAGGAGGAAACAAGGTACCTCAGAAGTGACCACATTTAATGTGATGAACCACACATTAAATGTGCACAGACTTTTGAGGCGGAGGAACTGAGGAAAAAGAGCTGGGGCTGCCAAGTGGGGTTAGTCAAACTCGGGTGAACAGATAAGTCAGAAGGGGGGTGGTCTCACCCGCAAATGTGGTCTTTGCAAAAAGACCACGGGCCAAGACCACAATGTGGCCTCAACCCGCAAAGGTGGTCTTTGCAAAAAGACCACGGGGGGGTCTCAACGGTCAAGATCTACAAGGGGAGGTCCTGACAGGTAAGATCTCCAAAGGGGAGGTCATAATGGTCAAGATCTACAAGGGGAGGTCATGACGGGTAAGATCTCCAAAGGGGAGGTCCTAACGGTCAAGATCTACAAGGGGAAGTCCTGGCGGATAAGATCTCCAAAGGGGAGGTTTGGACCGCCGAACGCACCAAACAGGATTGGGTCGTCCAGCACGAATCGGATGATCCTTAAGCGATGAAGGCAAAAACTCGAGCGGTACGATCGCAAGAAGGACAACAGTAGAGTCACGTGCTAGGGAGGTCTGGACCTAAGGAGGTCCGAACCCTCGGATCAATCAAAGGAGGGGTCTGGACCATCGGAAGGCTCTAAGGGACGCGAGGGAGGTTCAAATAAGCTAAGGGAGGTCCTAAAGGGCACGAGATCACCCGAATTTGAATTTCAAGGCTCAAGGGCACTTGAAGCACAAATCCGAGCTGAGAGCCACGGGGTGGTTGTGACCCAAAAGAAAAGAGGTTAGAACCAAAGATAAATTCAAACAGGGGGAGGTCTAAATCTTAAAGAGATTCAAACCAACAAAGAAAGTCTAGCTTAAAGGAGAGGGAGAGATCCAAGTTCGGAAGAGGTCCAAAGAACTCTAAGGAGGCCCTAAAGAACATAGAGGAGGTCCAAAGGAAAACAACTAAACAGAAAGGCACACAAAGGGAACAAAGGACAAGAAATAAAGTCAGAGAGCACCAGAGAACTCCAAAAGGACAAAGAACAGAAACCAAAAGGACTTAGTTGAGGTTTTGGTTTATTCATTTAAAGTTCTTCTAAAATCTCAAGTTAAGCTTTGAATTCTCAATAAAATCAAATGGTTCCTTTTTATGTTTTGAAAACAGCAAGAGCTCTAGGACAAAGGGGACGTTACAGTATCTTACCAAGTTTACTTAGCTATCCCGTTATGCCAGAGAGGATGTTGCCACTGATGATGCATGCCAGAAGCGTTTCAAGCGAGGTCTCCACCATAGCTTGAAAGTCCAAGTTATTGGCAATGACTACCCTGATTTTCAGCACATGGTGAACAAGGCTATGCTCATTTAGGAATCTCGCAAAGAGCTCTCCGAGACGTATAAAAGGAAGATGCCACCCTCCAGTGCTCAACAAGGACCTCCTCAGCATGCCAGGACTTTTGTGCAGCACCAACGTCGGCGCCAAGCACCCCCTAGCTCTTCCCGGACCCCTACCAAGACCTCTCGCTCCACTACCCAAGGTCATCGCCGCAACTTCAGCAGCAGCAGCCAGCCACCCCAAACCTCCCCCGCAGCAGGAGTCACTTGTTTTAGGTGCCATCAAGTGGGGCACTTTGCTAGCCAGTGCCCACAGAGGACAGAACAAGTCGTGAGGACCTCCCCTTCAGGACCACCCTCAGCCCGGACCTCCCAGCAAGCCGCAGGACCTCCTTAACCCAGGACGTCCCATCCTTATGTGAGAGGTCGTGTGAACCATGTTGCAGTGGAGGAAGCCCAGACCTCCTCGGATGTTGTACTAGGTATGTTCCTAGTAAATTCAGTGCCAACTGCTATTTTGTTTGATTCTGGGGCTTCCCATTCGTTTATCTCTCGGAGTTTTGTTGCAAAGCACCAGTTTGAAGTTGCAACTCTTAAAGCTACCTTGTTGGTCCAATCCCCCGGTTCGGAGTTAAGCACGAACCAGGGTTGTCCACAAGTTAAGTTGGTAATAGAAGGGGTATAATTTCTAGCCAACCTCATTCTCCTAGACACCAAGTCCCTAGATGTGATTTTGGGTATGGATTGGCTTGCAGACCACCATGCAATGTTGGATTGTAGTGGCCGAAGTATTTCTTTGACCAACCCTAGTGGATTCATAGTGAAATTTGAAGCCTTCCCCGAAAAGCTTGATGGAGCTCTAGCTTGTAATGCCCAAGTGGTTTCTTTGGAAGATGTCATAGTGGTCCGAGATTTCCCAGATGTGTTTCCTGATGAACTCCCAGGAATGCCACCAGATAGAGATCTTGAGTTTGTTATAAACCTTGTCCCAGGGACCTCCCCCATTTCCAAAAGACCTTACAGGTTGCATGTTGATGATCAACTAGAGCTGAAGCAGCAAATTGAAGACATATTGAGCAAAGGTTTCATTAGATCTAGCTCCTCACCTTGGGGAGCTTCAGTTATTTTTGTTGCCAAGAAGGATGGTACACAGAGAATGTGTGTGGACTATCGTGCTCTAAATGAGGTCACCATCAAAAACAAGTATCCTTTACCAAGGATTGATGATCTGTCTGGCCAATTGAAAGGAGCAGGGGTGTTTTCAAAGATAGATTTAAGATCAGGGTACTATCAACTCAAGATCTACAAAGAAGATATCCCTAAGACAACTTCTTCAATTAGATATGGGTTGTTTGAGTTCACTGTCATGTCTTTTGGGTTAACCAACGCCCCGCCTACTTTATGAACTTGATGAATAGAGTGTTCATGGAGTACCTTGATAAGTTTGTCATTGTTTTCATAGATGACATCCTTGTATACTCCAAAAGTGAAGAAGAGCATGCAGAGCATCTCAATTTGGTTCTGAAAAAGCTTAGAGTCCACCAACTCTTTGCTAAGTTTAGTAAGTGTGAGTTCTGGTTGAATGAAGTGGTCTTCTTAGGACATGTCTTGTCCGAAAAAGGAGTTTCTGTCAACCCCAGTAAGGTCCAAGACGTGCTCAATTGGGAATCACCTAAATCTGTACCCTAAACTCGAAGCTTTCTTGGCATGGCAGGGTATTACAGAAGGTTTATTGAAGATTTTTCTCAAATAGCAAGACCCCTCACACAATTATTGAAGAAATAAAAGAAGTTCTCCTAGACCCCTGAGTGTGAGCAAAGTTTC
The DNA here is from genome assembly GCA_036346255.1 of Ampelocalamus luodianensis. NCBI lineage: Eukaryota > Viridiplantae > Streptophyta > Magnoliopsida > Poales > Poaceae > Ampelocalamus > Ampelocalamus luodianensis. The sequence continues at coordinate 2,396,905 of CM070627.1, forward strand.
CAAGAGCTCAAGAAACGACTGACCTTTGCCCCAGTTCTGATTTTGCCAGATGTCCGAAAGGACTTTGAGGTTTATTGTGATGCATCACGACAAGACCTTGGTTGTGTCTTGATGCAAGAAAGGAGAGTGGTAGCCTGTGCCTCTCGGTAGTTAAAACCTCATGAAGCCAATTACCCTACTCATGACCTGGAACTAGCTACCATAGTGTATGCTCTGAAGATTTGACGACATTACCTTATTGGTAACCGCTGTGAGGTCTACACAGATCACAAGAGCTTAAAATATATTTTTACACAAGCTAATTTGAACATGAGGCAAAGAAGGTGGCTAGAGCTAATCAAAGACTACAATGTGGGAATTTATTATCACCCCGGCAAAGCCAACATAGTAGCTGATGCTTTGAGCAGAAAAGTCTATAGCAGCACCTTGATGATCAAAGAGAGCCAACCAACTTTACACGAAGAATTCCAAAAGCTTAGGCTGGAGCTAGTTGAGGAAGGATTTTTGGCAGCTCTGGAGGTGCAACCTACCTTGCAAGGTCAGATCAGAGTAGCTCAGGTTAATGATTCTGACATCCAAGAGATCAAAAGCAACATGAGAAAAGGGAGGTCTTTAAGGTTTTCAAAAGATGAATGGGGGACTATCTGGTTTGACAAACGGCTGTGTGTACCAAACAACACAGAGCTCAAGAGTGTGCTTCTCAGGGAAGCCCATGAAGCCTTATATTCCATTCATCCTGGAGCTGCAAAGATGTATCAAGACATCAAGGAGATGTACTGGTGGTCTAGCATGAAGTGCGAAATTGCGGAGTATGTGGCCAACTGTGATACTTGTCAAAAGATTAAGGCCGTACACCAAAGACCTGGAGGTCTTTTGGTGCCCTTGCCCATACCCGAGTGAAAATAGGAAGAGATCGGAATGGACTTCATAACTGGTCTACCTAGGACACAAGTTGGTTTTGACTCCATTTGGGTGGTCGTGGATTGCTTGACAAAAGTGACACATTTTATCCCTGTCAAGACCACCTATTCTGGAGACAAGTTAGCAGAGCTCTACATGGCGAAGATTGTGTGCCTACATGGGGTGCCTAAAAAGATCATGTCAGACAGAGGATCTCAGTTCACCTCCAAATTTTGGCAAAAGTTGCATGAGGTCCTAGGCACGGACCTCAATTTTAGCACATCTTATCACCCGCAGACCGATGGCCAAACAAAAGAGTTAATCAAATTCTTGAGGATATGCTAAGAGCTTGTACTCTGGAAAGATAAACTAGTTGGGATCGGATGCTACCCAACGCTGAGTTCTCCTACAACAACAACTACCAAGCAAGTCTCCAGATGTCTCCTTTTGAAGCTCTTTATGGGAAGAAGTGTAGGACACCATTGTACTGGGCAGAAACAGGTGAAGGACAAGTTCTTGGACCAGACCTCTTAAAAGAAGCAGAAGACCAAGTGAAATCAATAAGAGAGAAACTGAAAACTGCTCAAACTAGACAGAAAAGCTATGCAGACAATAGAAGTCGAGATCTGGCCTTTGCTCCTGGAGATCAAGTGTACCTTAAAGTATCACTTCTCAAAGGAATGCACCATTTCAAAGTTAGTGGAAAGCTTGCACCAAGGTTCATTAGACCTTTTCCAATCATTGCTTGAAGGGGAAAAGTGGCCTACAAGATAGACCTCCCTCCTCAACTGGCTGAAGTGCATAATGTCTTCCATGTGTCGCAATTAAAGAAGTGCTTGCGGGTGCTAGGAGAATAGATGCCTTTAGAAGCCCTGGACCTCCAAGAGGACCTCACCTACCAAGAGCAGCCTATCAAGATCTTGGGCGTGTCTGAACGAGTCATGAGGACCAAGACTGTCCGTCTTTGCAGAGTGCAATGGAGCAATCACACCGAGGCAGAAGCAACTTGGGAGCGTAAAGAGGACCTCAAGAAGGAGTTCCCGCACCTATTCTCTAGCTAGCCCCAATCTTGGGGTCGATATTCCCTTTAAGGGGTGAAGGTTTGTAACTTCTCGTTTGTCTTAGAGTTCTTGTCAGATTTCAAAACCAAAAAGGAACCATTCGGTTTATTTGCTTGCCCAAGCTTAACGTGGAACTTTGGCAATATTGGAGGTTTAACTTGAACCAAGTTAACTTCAACTAAGTCAAAACGACTCTTTGTTCGCTGTTGGAGTTCTCTGGTGTTTTGGGGCCCTTAGTTTCCCATCTTTGTTTTCTTTGTGTGTGTCCCTTAACATAGTTTTTCCTCTTTTGGACCTCCCCTAAGTCCAGATCTCCCCCTTAGTTAGGACCTCTCTTAAGGTTCAGACCCCCTCTGTGTTACCTCTCTTGTTTAGATCTCCTTTGTGTTTAGACCTTTTCTTTGTCAAGACCTCCCCTGGGTTCCGACCTCCCTTTAGGTCGCAATCGCCCTCGAGCTATTCTAAGCTTGGGATTTTGTTTCAAACCCTTTTGATTCCTGAAATTTGATTTTGAATTGAGTTTCCCCTTCCTGGACCTCCCTCTCGTTTGACCTCCTCTCCTTCTACTTCTTTCAGGACCTCCCATTGTTAGATCTTGACCGTCAGGACCTCCCCTGGTTAGATCTTGACTGTCAGGACCTCTCCTTATTAGATCTTGACCTTTAGGACCTCCCTTGTTAGATCTTAACCGTTAGGACCTTCCATTGGTTCCATCCTGACTGTTGGGACCTTTTTGGACCTCTTTCTTTGGATCTCCTCTGTTGGATCCATTTCCCTTGTGAATCTTCCCCGTTGAAAACTCATCCTTGCCTGGACCTCCCTTAGGTCCAGATCTTGTACGCGCCTTCCCCTCGTTAGGACTGTTAGACCTTGTTTGGGCGGCCCGATGTGAGTACACGTTTGCGTGCTCTGAACATTCCTTCCCCCCTTGGACCACCAGATCAAGATCGTGTGGCCCTAGTTCGTTGCGCCTTTTCCTTTGTCCTTAGGACCTCCCCTCTAGTCTTTTTGCAAAGATCACCCTCTTTTGTCATGACCATCCTATGTAGTCATGACCTCTGATCTTTTTGCAAAGACCACCCTGGTGGAACAGGATCTCCCTTGCCTTCTGTGGAACCTTCTCAGGACCTCCTCCGCAGGACCCCCCCTCCTAGGACCACCCCATAGTTGGACCTCCCTTTTGGTCACAACTTTCTCTTGTTGGTTTGATCAACCTCTTTGTTTGAGCCAGCCCTGTCCACTTTCCCCTTTCTACATGCTTGCAGCAGAAAGTCTCTGAAAATTTAATATTGCTATGGCACATTAAATGTGGTCACATCTAAGGTACTTTTTTTCTCCTTTTGATGGCAAGCCTTCTCATATCCTTGTCCTGTTTTTCACCTACCCTTGACACGTGCTCTGAGTCACTCAGGGTTTCCTCGCCAGCTCTAGCTATTTGTAACCCGAGTGTGCCTCCCTTCATCACCTTTTTCCTTATTCCTAACATCCTTGCTCTCGCCTAGCTCTCTCCGTGCTTGAAATCTGGAGTTTCACTCTCCTTTGGATTGGACCTCCCCTCTCGCCAAGACCTCCTGCTCTTCTGGTTTTGAGTTGAATTTGTTTAAGTTCTTTTGAGTGTTTTAAATTTTTTGCCCGAGTTTGTTTTGTTTATTTGGTTCTTTGTGAACGTATAGGTCCCGAGTTCGAAGAAGAGTTCTTGGACCCAGCAGTTTCTGCCAAAGCCTCGCCATTTCTCAACGAAGGCAAGTCGCGGACCTTTGATCATTTTGGACCTGGTTTCCCAAAAGTATATTGTTTTACTTTATCATGCATGGCTACTTTTATAGCAAAGGGGTTGGGCAGTAGTTAAATCCACTTTTGACATTATGCCTCATTTCTTGAACAGCTGTACCCAACATGTTGCTATGTCCCCCCCCCCTCCTTGGACACATTAGAATGGGTAGGTTTTAGTTGGCATTCTTTGGTATTGCCAACATGGGTTCGTAGTTATGTTTAGCCTGAGCTTTAGGACCGCTGGTCTTGAGAAACTTGTTTTCTTCTTTATTAATCTTGACTAATGAACATAGAACCGTGGTGAGATACCGTTGGTTAGCAACCGTGGTGAGATACCACCGTTGTGTCAATTGTGGTGTGATGTCACTTTTGTTAAAACTTGTGGTGCTAGGATCAGGGTGGTCTTTTGGCCAGGTTGAACCCAAAACTGTTTTCTCACCCGGGGAAGTGATCGTGCAATAAACAAAGTAGTTAGGATCACGATTCTACTCTTATAGTCTTATGATTCTACGAACCCACGACAGCCTGTCGATCTAAATCGCATTGTCGATCCTACTCGTAGAGGCTTAGGGCAAAAAAATTTGTAATTTTTTTAGAGGTCAAGCTTTGCTGATATTTTGTTTTAGAGCAAAATTTGTTGATATTAAGTTCTGAGAATGAAACTATAAATAAACATGGAGCATGCAAAATATTGTATCAGTGTGGTAATGCTAGTACAAATATCTATATTATGGTATGAGCAATCTTGAGCTTGATAATGATAAGCTATTTTTATTCCTGAAGTATGTTTAGCTACTTTTAAGGAACATGCAAGTGGTAAACCATATAAGAATCATACAAACTTATAGTATAGATGTTAAATATGTGTATTTTTACAATTCCGTAGAATCACCAATTCTACGATTCGATACTGCGATTTCGATCCTACCGAAGGCAAATCGATCCAACTTAGGATCTCGACTCTAACTACCTTGGCAGTAAAGGGGTGGTGCTATACGCATTGTGGGATGAGGTTGTCTTCCCTGGGTGGCTCAAGGACTTAACCTTGTGTTCTTTTGATCCGGGTTTTATCATGTAACCACAAGACCATATTATGGGGGTGGTCTGGGCCAAATAATTAGCGATGAGCTGGCTTGGTTCTGTTGTGGTGGAGTGTGCTGATTCGCTGGCGCAAGAGGGGGAACGAATCTGATGGGTGTGAGGCCCATTAGAAGCGAAACCTTAGCAGGTGGCTCTGAGTCAGTTCAAAGCTTTGTAAAGGCATTGTTGCGCTCTCTAGACTGCTCATCTTTGGAAATGAGCAAGGGTTTCGATAGGAACCCACCCCGCTAGAGAGGTTGTGAATTGTGGGTAAAGTTGTACACCTCTGCAGAGTGTAAAAATCTACTCGAATAGCCAAGTCCTTGGTCATGGACACTTGTGTGGTGATTTTGCGCAAGGGGTAGCTTTTCAAAAGAGGTCTTGTGCGCCTTAGGGTGGTCTTGGGTGCTTTGGAGTTGGTGCTTCAGGGTGGTCGTGGGGGTGGTCCTGGACGTGAGTGCGGCCAAGACCTTCCACGAGTGGTCTTGGGAGTGAGTTGGTGCTCACGACCTCCTTTTAAAACAAATGTACTTTTGTGTTTTTGTCTTGTTTTGGTTTTAAACTCACGCTTGCAATCTATCTATGCTATTTCATGTCAAATATTGCTTTCTGCAACTAACTCTGCAGTTCTCTATTGTCAAATCCAATGTATGAATATTAATTGCATACTTGTTCCCTGTGATTTGCTGAGTACATTCAACGTACTTATGGCTTTAAGCCTTATGTTTGAGCAGTGGTCAAAGATGATCTAGGTGAGGTGGTTCAGACCTCTTCGAGGAGGAGTTCTTGATGACCCGACCTTCTAGGAGACGTCCTCCACTCGATAGTTTGTGGGCTTGCCGGATGGCTTCACGCGCTTTTGGTGGTTTCACTGTAAGGTGTTTTTGTCAGTTTTTGTAAGCCCTCGTTGGCAACCTGTGTAAACAACCTTGGGCATAAGGCCCTAGTTTAATGTAGTTTATTTTATCTGTTGTTCCTGTTGTGTGACCTTGTGGTTGTGATTTCACCTATGTGATTCTGTGCGAGCTAGCTATTGATCCTCGGGACTAGCTTAGTGCGTAGAGGCTAGGACCTCTTGGAGGTCTTTCAGATCTCCTGGGTGGTCCTGGAGGACATCCTCTCGGGTAGTCCTTGGAGGACCTCCCAGACCTCCGGGTGGTCCTGTCGGACCTCCCTAAGAGGTCCTGATAGGCTTTTCCCTATGCTCCTCGAGGTGGTCCTGACATCCTTCCTTTTTCCCCATCGGCCAATTTCATTTTCCTCCTTTTCTTTCCTGGGCCTTTCTCTTTTCGCTCCCGCTTTGGCCCAACCTACCGCACACCACCTCCTTTTCGCCAAGCCAGCCCCCTTGCTCCTTCCACTACCCGGTGGGTCCACCATGTTAGCGAGCCACACCGCTAGTGTCTTCTTCCTCCCTGACCCGGACTCAGAGTCCAGCTCCCGCACGCCAACGCCGTCGTGATCTTTCAAAATACTCCCGTCCTGACACTATAAAGGTGCGCCTCCTGTGTCAATTTTCGCGCATCGATCTCCTCCTCATCTCGTCTCGTCGCAATCCGCCGAGGAGCCACCGTTGCCGCAAGCTCCACCGCTACCCGTTCTGTCGTCGGTGTTGCTCCTTCGCCTGCACTGTCACCTCCGTTGGACTCGCCTCGACACGTTCTCCATCGTGCTCTCATCGTCATCCCCAAAGGATCGCTGGACAATCGCCGACCCCGTCTTCCCCCAACATCCGACCGCCGCTCTCCACCCCTATCTCCTCACTAGGGAGCTTCTTTCCCCTCTCGTGCACGTCACCTCGCGTTCCAACTCTTCCTCCTTCTACTCCCCACCTCAACTCCGCCTTCGCACCATCACAGCAAGCCACCACCGCTGTCTTTCTTCTCCGTCCCCGACCACCTTCGTTCTACTGCCTCGGCCACGTTCTTGCTTCCCCGAGTGCCCCGATGGATTCCTCATGTCATTACCATGCCGGTGCTCGCACTCCCTTCCATCGGGTGCAACCAAGTCGTTGTTTCTGCCAACACCCGTGAGCTCCCTCCACCACCGTCGCCATTGCCGCCGCCACGTTGCTTCTCCGGCCATGTCACCACCACCCGAAGAACCACCTCAACACTAGGGTTCCATTTTGCCCTCGACGGCCATCATCTCTCCACTGGTCACCATCGCCACCGCTTGTAGTGTCGCCGGCCATCTTTCTCCTCTACTCTATGTTCTTTCTCTCTCTGCCACATCACTCTCCACATCAGCAGCCACATCATCTCCTTGCGCATGTGGCGTCCTTGTCAGTAGCACCTGTGGCAAGCCTGAGCCAAAAACCCGTAGACTGAGCCCACCATAAACCCAGTCACTTACAAGTGGGTCCTACATGTCAGTTTCAATTTCTTTTTCTTTTAAATCTGAATAGGATATTCTCCGTAATATTCTTTTCTCTCTCTTTTTCCTTTTTCCGGCAAATCTTCCGAGAGTCCATTCTCCTTCATTTGAACTCCGATTCAATCCATTCAAATTTCTAAATTTATCTAAAATTGAGCTCTTTCTTTTAGACTTAGTTTTACTATTTTTGGATTTTATTTGAATTTATTTGTGCTTCGCATGTTGTTTTCTCTCTCGTTAGACGATCTGTTTCATGGAGCAAGAGCAGAAGCAAACTTTGAAGATTCAAAGCCAAGGCAAGTTGTAGTCTTTTGATCATAATGAACCTGTAACGTCCCAAATTTCCAGAGTTTTGGAAGATTTTCAAAATAAAAATAACCCTTCGGTTTTGTTAATTGCTTAAGCTTAAATTGGAGATTTTTGGAAAATTCAGAGTTTTACTATGAATAAATACAACTTCAACTAATCAGGTTGGTTTTCAGTTTGTTGGGGTTCTTTGGTTTGGTTTTCCTTTTCTCCCGCTCAACCTACACGTCCGAGCTTTCCTCCCTTTGTAAACTGTTCGATCTGAATCGAACGGCCCAGCCTCCTTTGCACGTTCGGCGGTCCAAACGTTCTTTTATTTGTGAACCCTCTGATCGCGTCTGAACGGCTCAATCGTATTTTCCTGTTCGGCGGTCTGAACATCCTAACCTTTGTGGATCGTCCGATCTGAATCGGACGGCTCCCTCCGCTTCGCCTCTCTGAAGTCTTTTGGCCTCGACCAGTCTAACTTTGGCCACCTCTTTGTCGTTCAGGACCTCCCCCTGAACATCTTAACCGTCCATCCTTTGGACCTCCTCGTCCTCAGAACCTCCTCCATCCTTTGGACCTCTTTGTCCTCAGGACCTCCTCCATCCTTTTGACCTCATTGTCCTCAGGACCTCCTTCTCCTATTTTTGCAAAGACCACCATCCGGTCAAGACCACCCTTCCCTTGGGTCACGACCACCCCTGGTCTTCTTGCAAAGACCACCCTCCAGTTAAGACCACCCTTCCCTTGGGTCACGACCACCCCTTAGTCTTTTTGCAAAGACCATCCTCTCAGTCTTTTTGCAAAGACCACCCTTTTGGTGTAGCCACTCCTTTGGTTGGACCACCCTCTTGAGTTTTGGCTAGCACCACCTAGCAGGCCCTGCTCACTTTCTTCTTCCTCCCGTTCTGTCTCTACAGCAGTGAAAGTCTTCGCGTATTAAATGCTGTTGCGTTGCATTAAATGCTGTCATTTATGCAGTACTCATTTCCCTCTTTGGTCTCCTCCTTATGTATTAGCCTTTCAACTTGTGTCTTGCAATCTATTTAATGTATTTTCGATCAATATTGCTTTTCCGTAAGCTAACCCTACAGCCATCCTTTGCCAAGCTTTGCATGAATATTATTGCATATATTTCCCTATGACTTGCGAGTACATTCAAAAGTACTCACAGCTTGCGCCCTCTGGTTGATCAGTCACCGAAGACCTCCCTGGGAGCTTCGAGTTCGTTGAAGAGGAGTTCTTTGAAGACTATACGTGCTAGGGGACGTTCCTCCACTGGATAGCCTATGGGCATATCGAATGGTCTCCACGATGTCTTTTGTTATCCGCTGCAAGTGTTATTTTGTTGTAAGCCTTGCGTGGTAACTTTGTAACAATCTTGACCATAAGATCTTTTGTTAATAATATTAATTTGTCTACTTCATCTTTGAGTTTGTTGTATGGTTATGATCACACCAATCTAGCATCTGATCTTGGGACTAGCTCAGTATGCACAGAGGGTCCCGAGGTGGTTCTACTCAGGGATCCGACAAGCGGTGGTATCAGAGCCATGTCGTCTATAAGACGTACCTTCAGTTAGCATGATCGTCTAGACAAAGTCTCAAAACTTTTTTTCTAAATCAAACCAACAGATTAACTTGAGTAGCTATTCTTCTCACATCTTATTCTATTCTATTCTGTTCTCATCTTATCTTTTTCCTTCTCTGACCTTATCTCAATCTTTTCTCATCAAGATATGTTCTTCTCTCGTCTCTCTCTCAGGTTCTGGTTTCTTATCTCCTTTGGAACCTTGTTTTCGAACTCAAATTGACCTTCTTATCTTAGCAATCTCTATAGGATCGAGCCTTGTTTTAAGTCGACCTCCTCCCCCCTAAGTTAAGTAAGAGGTGCTTCAGTTGAGTGGTCCTCCTCAGTTTCGTGTCGTTAGTTCATGCAATAAGACTCCCGTAGGAGGTCCTATTGCCTCTTTTGGCCTCTCGGCTAATTGCTCTTTTGGGTTTAACCTACCTTTCCTCAATTAGGTCGTTCCATCTTTCTCCCTCGTTCTTTCTCGTCTATTGTGCTTTTTCCTCTCATCTATTAGGCTTGAGAAGTTCATACAGATGGTTCATACCCGCCACTCAGCAAGTCAGGATGAGCCAGTGGAGCCTTTCACGCCACCACCCCCACCTCCTCCGAGGCAGCCCCGATAGATCAGAATTTGGGTCAGTTTATGGAAGTCCAGACTCAGCTAATGAATGCAATAATACAGAATATAAACGAGATGATGGCTCAGCAGAACTCAGACAGCTACCGCTCTGCTCACGGTGTTGAACCAAAACAGCCAAGCAGCTGCCCTGCCACTGCCTCCACCACCAGTTTTTCCTCGATCAAGGTTGGCCGAGTTCATGAGGACCCGTCCACCCACGTTCTCCAGCTCCTCTAAGTCGTTGGATGCGGATGACTGGCTGCGCTCAATCGAGAAGAAGCTTGTCATTGTCCGGTGCGACGATCGTGAAAAAGTCTTGTATGCTTCACATCAACTCGAAGGTATCGCCGTAGAGTGGTGGTAAAACTATTGTGCTGCCCATGCAGACCACCAGAACATCACCTAGGCTGAATTTTTAGCAGCTTTTCGCCGTTTCAATTTACCTAATGGGAAGGTGAAAATAAAGAAGAATGAGTTTAGAGACCTGAAGTAAGGAAGCATAACAATGAGTGAATACCTTAACAAATTCACCCAACTCTTTCGGTATGCTCCAGAAGACATTGCCACCGATGATGCTTGACAGAAGAGGTTCAAGCGAGGACTCAACCTAAGCTTGAAGGTCAAGTTATTGGCAACGATTACATAGACTTCCAGCACCTTGTGGACAAGGCAATGCTCATAGAAGAGTCCCATCGTGAGCTCGTGGAGTCTTATAAAAAGAAGGCAACGCAGCATGGTGCCCATCAACGTCCTTCACAGAGAGCCAGGATGAGTGTCCCGCACTCTTCTCGTTCCTCCTCCAAAGGACCTCCTAGGACCTCTGCCTGGCAACTCGCCAGACCACCCCAGGTTCCCGTGGCCCCAGTAATGCAAGTAATCAGCAGACCAGAAGCAGCAATCTAGCAGCAGGGATCACTGTTTCAATTGCCATCAGCTAGGACATTATGCCAGCAATTGTCCCTTGAAGCAAGGCTCAGCACAAGTCAGATCCAACTTGGGAGCTACTCCCTCCAGGACCTCCTTGCCAGGAGCAGGTCGTGGAGCTCCTCAGGTTCCAACCACATCAGCCAAGGCCCTTCGTCGTTGGGAAGAGGCCATGTGAACCACGTCATAGTGGAGGAAGCCCAGACAGCTAAGGACATCGTGCTGGGTAAGTTTCTTGTCATTTCAGCACCTTCTACGGTTTTGTTTGATTCTGGAGCTTCGCATTTGTTTATTTCTCGGGTTTTCGCTACAAAGCATCAGTTGAAGGTTTTAGCTCTTAAGACCTCCTTGTTGGTCCAATCCCTTGGTTCGGAGCTTAGTACGAATCAGGGTTGCCCACAAGTTAAGGTGGTCATAGAAGGGATAGAGTTTCTAGCCAACCTGATCATCATCGACACCAAGTCTTTAGATGTGATCTTGGGTATGGATTGGCTCGTTAGTCACCAAGCTGTTCTGGATTGTGGCGGTAGAAGCATCACCTTGGTCAGCCCTGAGGGAACCACAGTAAAGTTTGAAGCCTCCGTAGAAAAGCAAGAAGGAGCAATGGTCTGTAGTGTCCAAGCCGTATCTTTAGAAGATGTGCCAGTGGTCTGTGAGTTCCCTGGCGTTTTTCCTGATGAGTTGCATGGTATGCCACCCAACAGAGACCTAGAGTTTGTCATCAACTTAGTGCCTGGAACTGCGTCGATTTCCAAGAGGCCCTACCGGTTGGCGGTGGATGACCTAATCGAACTGAAGAAACAGATTGAGGAGATGCAAGCCAAAGGTTTTGTCAGACCGAGTTCCTCACCTTGGGGAGCTCCAGTGATCTTTGTTTCGAAGAAGGATGGCACCCAGCAGATGTGTGTGGACTATCGAGCACTCAATGAAGTCATCATCAAGAATAAGTACCCTCTGCCTAGGATCGATGATTTGTTCGACCAGTTAAAGGGAGCCGGAGTGTTCTCCAAGATATACTTGAGGTCATGATATCATCAGCTGAAGATTTGTCAATATGACATCCCCAAGACATCTTTCTCAACCCGTTATGGGCTGTTTGAGTACACGATCATATCCTTTGGATTGACCAATGCCCCTGCTTACTTTATGAACTTGATGAATAAAGTATTCATGGAGTATCTAGATAAGTTTGTCATTGCCTTTATTGACAATATTCTAGTATACTCTAAGAGCGAAGAAGAGCATGAAGAGCACCTTCGCATGGCCCTAAATAAGCTTAGAGACCATCAGTTCTATGCTAAGTTCAACAAGTGTGAGTTTTGGATGCCGGAAGTCACCTTTTTAGGTCACATCATGTCTACCAAAGGAGTTGCCGTCAACCCCAGCAAGGTTAAGGATGTGCTCAATTGGGAGTCACCCAAGTCAGTACCTCAGATCAGGAGCTTCTTTGGTATGGCAGGATACTATCGCCGATTCATAGAAGGTTTCTACAAGATAGCAAGACCTCTGACCCAGCTGCTAAAAAAGGAGAAGAAGTTTGCTTGGATGACTGATTGTGAATAGAGCTTTCAAGAGTTGAAGAAATGTTTGACCTCGGCCCTAGTATTGATCCTATCGGACATCCGAAAAGACTTTGAGATATTCTGTGATGCGTCATGGTAAGGTCTCGGTTGTGTCTTGATGCAAGAGAGGAAGGTGGTAGCTTATGCTTCCCGCCAGTTAAGACCTCATGAAGTCAATTACCCCACCCATGACCTAGAGTTAGCTGTCGTGGTGCATGCTTTGAAGATTTGGCACCATTACCTCATTGGTAATCGCTGTGAAGTATACACTGACCATAAGAGCTTGAAGTACATTTTCACTCAAGCCGATCTCAATTTGAGGCAAAGGAGATGGTTAGACTTGATCAAATATTACAACGTGGGAATCCATTATCACCCTGGAAAAGCTAATGTTGTAGCCGATGCATTGAGTAGAAAGGTCTACTGCAATACTTTGATGATCAAGGAGAATCAACCAATGCTACATGAAGAATTTCAGAAGCTTGAGCTTGAGTTGGTAGAAGAAGGTTTCTTAGCTGTTCTAGAGGTCCAACCCACCCTACAAGATCAGATTAGAAAAGCTCAAACTGAATATGCAAATATCCAAGTGATCAAGAGCAACATGAAGAAAGGAAAATCCCTAAGGTTTTCGGAAGATGGTTAAGGGATCGTTTGGTTCGACAAACGTATTTGTATACCAAAAAGAAGGAGCTCAAGCAGTCGAGACTCAAGGAAGCCCATGAAACCCTGTACTCCATCCACCGGAAGTGTGAAGATGTATCAAGACCTCATGATGTTTTGTTGGTGGCCTAACATGAAGCGTGAGATTGTAGAGTTTATAGCTTAGTGTGATGTTTGTCGTCGAGTCAAAGTCGAGCATCAGAGACCACCTGGGCTCTTGCAACCTCTGAGCATACCAGGGTGGAAGTGGGAAGAGATTGGCATATACATCATCACCGGCCTGCCAAGAACAAGAGCTGGATTTGATTCCATCTGGGTGGTCGTGGATCGCCAGACAAAGGTGGCTCACTTCATCCCAGTCAAGACTACCTACTCAGGAGACAGACTTGCAGAGCTGTACATGGCCAAGATAGTGTGCCAACATGGAGTGCTCAAGAAGATTGTGTTGGATCGAGAATCTCAGTTCACCTCAAGGTTTTGGCGAAGTTGCACATCGTCCTGGGCACTAATCTGAATTTCAGCACCACCTAGACAGATGGCCAAACAGAGAGAGTGAACCAAATCTTAGAAGATATGCTAAGAGCCTGTGCTCTAGAGAACCAGACCTGCTGGGATCAGATGTTGCCTTATGCTGAGTTTTCATACAACAACGGTCACCAGGAAAGTTTGCAGATGTCCCCCTTAGAAGCCCTCTATGAAAGAAAATGCAGGACACCTTTGTATTGGACTGAAACTGGAGAAGGACAAGTCCTTGGACCTGATATTTTGAAGGAAGCCGAAGATCAAGTCAAGTCAATCTGAGAAAAGCTGAAGACAGCTCAAGCTAGGCAGAAAAGCTATGTTGATAACTGTCGCCGGGAGTTAGCCTTTGCCCCTGGAGACCATATGTACCTTAAGGTGTCACCTCTCAAAGGATTGTGCTGTTTTAGAATCAACGGGAAGCTTGCACCTCGGTACAATGGGCCTTTTCCAGTACTGGCTAGGAGAGGAGAAGTTGCTTACAAGTTGGACCTCCCACCTCAGTTGTCCGGTGTGCATGACGTCTTCCATGTGTCCCAGTTGAAGAAATGCCTGCGGGTGCCTGAAGAGAAAATGCCTCTGGAAGCTGTCGATCTGCAGGAAGACCTCTCCTACAAAGAGCAGCCCCTCAAGATCTTGTAAGTGGCAGAGCGAGTGACAAGAAGCAAGATCATTCATTTTTGCAAGGTCCAGTGGAGCCACCACACAGAAGAGGAAGCAACTTGGGAGCGTGAAGAGGACTTGAAGATCGAGTTCCCACGCCTATTCTCTAGTTAGCCCAAATCTCGAGGTCGAGATACCCTTTAAGAGGTGTTGGTTTGTAACGTCCCAAATTTTCAGAGTTTTTGAAGATTTTCAATATAAAAATAACCCTTTGGTTTTGTTAATTGCTTAAGCTTAATTTGGAGATTTTTGGAAAATTTAGAGTTTTACTATGAATAAATCCAACTTCAACTAATCGGGTTGGTTTTGAGTTTGTTGGAGTTCTTTGGTTTGGTTTTCCTTTTTCTCCCGCTCAACCCGCACGTCGAGCGTTCCTCCCTTTATAAGCCGTTCGATCTGAATCGAACGGCCCAGCCTCCTTTGTACGTTCGGCAGTCCGAACGTTCTTTTCTTTGTGAACCCTCTGATCGCGTCTGAATGGCTCGATTGTGTTTTCGCGTTCAGCGGTCCGAACATCCTAACCTTTGTGGATCGTCCGATCTGAATTGGACGGCTCCCTCCACTTTGCCTCTCTGAAGTCTTTTGGCCTCGACCAGTCTAACTTTGACCACCTCTTTGCCGTTCAGGAGCTCCCCCTGAACATCTTAACCGTTCAGGACCTCCTCCATCTTTTGGACCTCCTCCTTCCTTTGGACCTCCTTGTCCTCAGGACCTTCTCCTCCTCTTTTTGCAAAGACCACCCTCTGGTCAAGACCACCCTTCCCTTGGGTCACGACCACCCCTGGTCTTCTTGCAAAGATCATCCTTTCGGTCTTTTTGCAAAGACCACCCTCCGATCAATACCACCCTTCCCTTGGGTCACGACCACCCCTTGGTCTTTTTACAAAGACCACCCTTTTAGTGCAGCCAATCCTTTTTGGACCACCCTCCTGAGTTTTGGCTAGCCTCACCTGGTAGGCCCTGCTCACTTTCTTCTTCCTCCCATTGTGTCTCCACTGCAGCAAAAATCTTCACGCATTAAATGCTGTTGTGTCGCATTAAATGTTGTCATTTCTGCAGTACTCGGTTCCCTCTTTGGTCTCCTCCTTTACATGTCCCAATCCTCTCCCTTACTTGCCCCTGTCGCGTGCATTGAATGTGGCGTCCTCCATTGCTTGCCACCCGCTCCTTCCTCATGAGCTCCTCGCGCCTATATATAGCACCAGGGAGCTCTCCTACCTCTCTTGTTGTCCCTGTGCTTTATACCTCCCTCTTTGAGCTCATCCTTCTTTGTTCAAGCTCTTTCTTGAGTGGTTCAAACTCCTTTCTCCGTTTGTTCTCTGTAACCTTTCTTTTAGTTCTAGTTTGGTAAGTTCTTTGGTCTTTATTTGGTGTTACTTTATTTATTCAGTTCTTCTCGTACGTTTAGATTCCGACTACTCTGAAGAGTTTGTGGATCCAACGACCTCCATCGAAGACTCGCAACTCTACAGCGAAGGTAAGTCATAGACCATTGATCATGTTGAACCCATGTTGCAAAAAGTATATTGTTTTATCATAAACATGCATGGCTAGTTGTATAAAAGTGGTTTCTGGGAGTAGTTAAACAACCTCTTGACAGTATGACTCCTTGGAAAAGTTGAGAACCGCATGTGGACATGTATCGTTGGACATCCTTAGGATGGGTTATTTAGTTGAACATTGTTGAATACCAACTTGGGCACATATTATGCTTAGTCCTGCTTTAGTTTGCGTTGGTCTCGTTTTCTCATGACTCAATAATGTTAAACTTGACTAAATGAGCTATGAAACTGTGGCAACATCACTACTGTTAAAAGTTGTTGTGCCACGACTAGGGTGGTCTTTTGGCCGGGTTGAACCCAAAATATTTTATGCTCGGGCGAGTGACAGGAAGTGAGTGTGGGTGTGTAAGCACATTGGGATGTGGATAGTCTCGCCTGAGCAGCCAACTAAGGACCTAACCTTGCACCATTGATCTGGGTCATTGTCGTGCAACCACATGTCCAGGATGGGGTGGAGCTAGCCAACTAATTAGCGATGTTCTGGTTTCGGTTCTGTCTAGTTGGTCGATACGGCGCAAGAGGGGGCCCAGAATGGCGAAACCTTAGCAGGGCAAAACCGAGTCAGGACAGACCTTTGTAAAGGCCTTGGCATGTGCTCTAGACCGCTTACCTAAGGTAGTGAGCAGGGGTATCGACGGGTGCCCGACCAGCTAGAGAAAATTCATGTCATGTGGGTAAAGCTGTACACCTCTGCAGAGTGTAAAATATATTCGAATAGCCGCGTACTCAGTTATGGATATGGCTGGAGATTTCATTCAAAGGGTAGACTTTTCTCAAAAAGAGTGGTCTGGTCATGATCAGGGTGATCGCGAGTGGTCCCAGTAGTGCTCGTGGGTGCTCACGAGTAGTCGTGGGTGTCCACAAGTGGTCTGGGAAGTGGACAGGGTGTCCACGAGCTGTTTTTAAGAACTTGTTTACTTATGTATTAGCCTTTCAACTTGTGCCTTGCAATCTATTTAATGTATTTTCGGTCAATATTGCTTTTATGCAAGATAACCCTACAGCCATCCTTTGCCAAGATTTGCATGAATATTATTACATACATTTTTCTATGACTTGCGAATACATTCAAAAATACTCACAGCTTGCATCCTCTGGTTGATCAGTCGCCGAAGACCTCCTTAGAAGCTCCGAGTTCATTGAAGAGGAGTTCTTGAAGACCATGCGTGCTAGGGGACGTTCCTTCACTCGATAGCCTGTGGGAATGTCGAATGGTCTCCACGATGTCTTTTGTTATCCGCTGCAAGTGTTCTTTTGATGTAAGCCCTGCGTGGTAACTTTGTAACAACCTTGACCGTAAGGTTTTTTTATTAATAATATTAATTTGTCTGCTTCATCTTTGAGTTTGTTGTATGGTTATGATCACACCAATATTGATCTGTGCGAGCTAGCATCTGATCTTGGGACTAGCTCGGTATGCACAGAGGGTCCCAGGGTGGTTCTACTCGGGGATCCGACAGAACCTATGATTTTAAAAGTATACTATTTTATATCAAATTGCATGTTATCTTTCTATCAACTGCTTTTGGGAATAGTTAATCACCTATTTGTTATTATATCTCGATTGAACTTTTGAATACCATGAATCACTTGTCACCATAGAATGGCTATTATATTAGTTAGACATAATTGTATCACCAACATAGGTATCGTAGAGATGCTTAGTCCTGCTTAGTTACGATGGGCTCATGATCACATGTACAATAATGTTAAATTTGACTTAATAAGATATGAAATTGTGGCGGGTAGCCACTGTTGTTAAAATTTGTATACCATGAAAGGGTATGTATTTGGTCTTGGTTGAACAAAATGATTTCTGCTCGGGCGAGCGATCGTGAAGTAAAGGGGGTGCGGTTAACACATTGTGGGATGTGGTAGACTAGCTTGAGTAACTTGTCAAGGACTTAATCTTGTTCGCCATTGAACTAGGTCTTATCGTACTACCACATGTCTAGTATGGGATGGACCTAGCTAACTAATTAGCAATGTCTCAATTTTGGTTCTGTCTTGAAAGCGTGAGTCGCGGGATAGACGTATACTCACAATGGCGCAAGAAGAGAGCCCTGTCTGGTCGAAAAGATATTCAGTGTTGAAACCTTAGTGGGCAGAATTGGATTAAGAAGAAGCTTTGTAAAAGCCTTGTAATGATCACTTAGTTGCACACCTACGAAGTGTGGTCAGACACTTTGAGTTGATTTATCTCTTGTGGGTAAAGTTGTACAACCTCTGCAGAGTTAAAACTATTTAAACAGTCGTGTCTACGGTCATGGATATGTCCGGGGATTTCACACGAGAGGTAGAGTTTCTTTATAACATATGTCAGAGTGTGAATAGGATGTTCATTTGATGAATATAATGTTCGTTTAATGAATAAGAAATTCACTTGGTGGTTTAGTTGGAAAGTGAATAGGAAGTTCACTGATTGATTTCAAAGAAACTGTTTACTTTATTTATTTATTGTCTTTTAATTTACGTATTTCAATCTATTTACTGTATTTATCGTCAATATTGCTTTCTGCAAAAGAACTATGCAGCTAATCCTTTGTTTGAGCTTTGCATAAATATTAATTGCATACTGTTTCCCTATGACTTGTTGAGTATTTATGTGCTCACGGCTTCAAATTTTGCTGCTCAGTTAAAGAATATCAAACTATTCAAGAGTTCTACGGATAGGAGTTTTATGAACACTTTGCGAATTATGATGTGTTCTCTGCTCGATTGTTTATGGGCATGTTGATTGACCTTTTCATGTTTATTCGTTCCGCTGTAAGAGTTTATTTATTTCTTTAGTACTGCGTGACAAGTTAAGTAAACATTGATCATAAGGTCAAATTATTATTACTATTTGCTATTTTAAGATCTTTTTAGCTAAATCGATAAGTGGATGGTATTTCATCAATGTTTCTTATATGAGCTAATTACTGATTTGGGACTAGTTCAGAATACACAGAGGATTTCAGATGTGTGAATCTGGGTCCCAACACCTACCTGCACGGCGAGATCGATCAAGGCGTGGATCCATCGATCTTTGTTTTGGTTTCAAGGAGATATTCAGGCTACTACTCCCAATCAATCTTCAGTTTGATGGTGTTCTCATTTCTGCTTCAATATTCCTGGAGATCTTTAGAAAATCTGCTTTCTTAATCGAGGTATGTATTCTGGAATGTCGCAAAATGACCACGCGATTTGTGAAGCTTGCAGTTCAAAATGACCACTCTGGCGTCTGTCTGCTCATTATATGGTGTATACAGGTTCAGAATTCTCTTCTGCACTCATACTTGATTCACTACACATTTCAGCTGCTCCTCTCTGAATCACAATTCATAAAGATAGAATCACACGCTTAATTACGGCATCTTCATGTATTAATAATCCAATTTGTACTCTCGATCTCCCAACAGGAAAATTATAATTTCCTATAGTTTATTTGTCCATCCATTTTAAACGACAAGAATGCATGCATGAGCATATATATATTGGCCCTGCAAAATCTATCACCCAATTATTCGCTTTCAGTCAACAAAAGATCTCCCCCAAATAAACCGAATCGAGGACTGAAGAGGGAAAAAGGCGTAAGCTCGATCGACACAGCTGCTGCACTTTTTCGCAAATGCATACGCGCGTCAAGATACAATCCATTGGAGGAGATAGCAATATATAGATTATGGGCTAAGGATCAATCGAGTAAAGAATTGTCGTTGTTGAGAGCTAGCTTGGGCAGCCAGCCATGATGCAGATGCAGTAGCATTGTCTACTACTGCTAGTACTAGCTAGTTGGCAAATGGATGGCTGGGAGCTTTTGCTTTCCCGACCATTATTTGCAAGTGCAAACTAAAGGCTAAGACCCACACCACCTATGGTGACCATGGCCAGGTCTCATTCCATGCTTAGTCTTTCTCATTATTAGACTGATCTTCCTTTTTGTTATCTGATCACACAGGCATGTCCTTTCTGCAATCTTTCAAATTAAGACCAAGGATTTCCCCTATTTCTGGAGGATATAGCTGTATATAGCTGTAAACATAGCAGTACCCCAAAATTACACTGAGTTCAGCAGATTTTTATCTTTAACAAGAGTATCTTACACAGAAATGTATCTATGAAATTGCTCAACAATAATTATTTGAACAAAATCACACAACAGTATGTTATTGAAAGAGAGGTTGACGAGGATCTTTAAGTAGGTCAACATTTTCAATCAAGAGAAGTCAAACCCACCATGATTTCTACATCTTAGCCAAACCTGTTGGGACCGAGGCAGCAGAGATGCCGCCAACGCCCTCGAGCAACTCCTGAACCTGTCTCAACTGGAGAGGCAGGTGACAACCCTTCCGGTACCGTGGCGTTGACTAGTGATATCGCTAATGGTGTCCATGATAAAATTATGGCAGAGCCATCCGCAGAACATCCACTTTGGAATCTTGAGTACTACCCATCCTCCGACGAGGACAGAACATTCTCACCCTCCATCTACTCGGAGATTCGTGAATGTGCAGCCATCAGTGTAGGCAAGACCCCAGAACAGCAGGTAGAACGTGAACATCGTGAGGCCCAGGAACAAGCAACACGTGTGGAGTAGGAGCGGTGCAAACCAGTGGTAAAAGGACCTGATCGATCATGGAGCCTAGTCCTGCGAGGGTAATCCTCCTCGTGTCCCATCTGCTGATGCAGATTTCTACGAGGAAGTCATGGTTGCCCACTCCTCTGAGGAGCTTGTCAACCACCGGTCGTGGGATGTATACGTTGGTCCGTCCTTCGCCTACCATCGTGGTCGAGACATCGACCAGGGGATGGGTTAGTGTTGGAAATATGCCCTAGAGGCAATTATAGAGATGATTATATTTCAATATATTCATAACATTGGATAATATGTTATCTTATTCCTAGAATAATATCGTTAATATTTATCATCAAGTATGTGACTTGATTGTGAAACTCTGTATTTTTGCAATGATTGTTCTTAATCGTTCCCTAGTCAAAAACATATGATGATACATATGAATAGACTAGCATATGTATTGGTTGATGACTATATTTCACAGGTCATAGATATGGAGATATCAAACCAATAATATAGACACATGTTAGAGAACATGGTGTTAGTTTGACCCACTTTGAGATACTATTGAGATTGTTATGTTTCTATATGTTATTAGTTGGTCTCAAGCAATGATGATGTATAATTCTTAGACCTGAGATCAGCATGATTTTCTACATGTGTAATAGCACTCTTAGGGGTTGCCAAACGCTACTCGTAACTAGGTAGTTATAAAGGTAGCTTTCGGGTATGCTATGAAACATGGGGAGGAATATGACTGGTCAGATATGAGATTTGCCCCTCCTAACATAACAGGAGAGATGTCTCTGGGCCCCTCGTTGTGATCGGATAAAGAAAGTGCATGGCCATGTCATTAGTGGTCGAAGTGTTGACCACATGAAGTTATTCGACACTCGATCGAGAAAGTATTGAACAATCCATAGATGACAAATTATCTTACCTGGAGTTCAACCATATGTCATGAGGCAAAGGGAGAATACACAAACAGGTCGTTCAGTTCGACCAGATACAAACAGATACGAAAGCGGTCGTATGGAAATACGAGTTGGTCATAGATCGATCTACGAGCCGGTCGTGATCGAAGCTGGTCATACACAGTTACAAGCTGATCGTATGGAGATACGAGCTGGTCGTAGACTGACCGTACACAGTTACGAGCTGATCGTAGACTGGTCGAAACTGGTCATACATAGTTACGACCTGGTCGTATGCAATTACGAACTGGTCGTATGGAGATACAAATTGGTCGTAAGGTGTTACAAACTGGTCATAAGGAGTTGCAAACTGGTTGTAAGGAGTTACAGACTGGTCGTAACTACACTTGGACTGGTCATGACTGAATTCGAGCTTGTCGTAAATGATAAAGATCTAGTCATGGATCATATTGCATTAAGGTTCGTCCGATATATTCTATGTGTGTTCGGGAATCGTTATGTGCTGCTAGGTACCGCTGACGACTCGTAGTCGAAAAAGAGTTTCCGAGTCACAACTAATCACACATGAACCTATAAGGTCACACACTTAAAGGGCTAGGATTTGATTTAGATGGTGATCCGAATTCTTGTAGGCATTAATTAAGTTCCTAATGGGCCTCAAGTTGGAGACCGTTATGGATGCCTATAAATAGAAGGGGACGGTGGCATGGGGTTTAGTAATCTTTGAAGAATTTTTGAAACCGTAATAGCCACGCCCTCCTCAACCACGCCACCGGTGCTAACACTCCTACACGTGGTGTCCCTGCCTCGTACATATGGATACCTTTGTAGGATCGTAATAGCAATCAGAAGGGGGGGTTGAATGATTGCAGTGAATTGACCCCTGAATTCCAACTTCTCCTTGTGTGCAAAAACTTCATAGCAAAGACACCCTCAAGCGCACAGCAAGAACACCAAATCAAGAATCAAAGTTGAACGAATCTGAACTTTATATATCAAACTTGATTTGTGTCTACAAAGCGCTCAGCAAGCACCCCTCAAAGCCTCCAATCGAAGGACCTCTCAAATTTCGCTCAATCTACGTAACACAAAAGCTACGAGTTCTCAGCTCATCTGATAACTCACGCAAGTCCCCCGAAAAGCTCACGGGTTAGCTCCTAACCCGCCTCTATTTATATAATAGGGTCCTCTCCGTGTTTCACACGACATGCACACGGATTCTATCTCTAAACACGTCCAGATATAGACCTCCTTTCATATCTCTAAAACCTTCCATAACATCCACGTCGTATGCCTCCAGGAATCCATCCTGTAGCCTCCAGCGTGCACACCTTTGATCTCCACGTGCTCCAGCGTGATCCAAACCACCTCATGACATCCACAACTTCCAAGACCTCAGATCTCCCCATCCTAGTCCGAGTCAACTTCATCACCGATTGTGATTTTACTTCCACGCTCAACCTGCACATGCAAAAACCAAAACCATGGTACAAGTTCTCCAACTTGACCATCCATTAGCTCACACACACCCATAAACACTATCATGCATCATGCAACACATTAAAGCTTATGAATTTAACTTAACCTAAGTCAAATCCCCAAAACGACAGAAAGACAGAGCATAATCGGAACTACCGTCGTTAAACATCCGGTACTACCGCACAACGCGGTACTACCGCTCAAAGCACTGCGGTACTACCGTTCCTCGAGAAAACTCGAAAACTTCTGAAAACATGCTCTCTAGAAAATCCATACCGCAACCTTGCGGTCATACCTTTGTGTGGTACTACCGCCGTTCAAACTGCGGTATTACCGTCCGGCGGTCGTACCGTTCCTCAACAACGGTACTACCGTTTTTCACTTAACAGTGCTTGTCAGAAACAAACAGTGCTTGTCAGAAACACTCTCTCTCTCTAAAAAACCAAGTGCGGTACTACCGCCAGCAAACCAACGGACTACCGGACAACGTGGTACTACCGCCTTCACAAGCGTTCGGTAGTTCCGCAAATATAAAGTCGGAACTACCGTTCTCAAGAAATTCAAAATCAAAACACAAGAGCTGGTACTACCGCCAACAATTGTGCGGTTGTTCCTCTTAGCGGTAGTTCCGCGGACACAGAGCCAGTACTACCGCAAAACTCACCAAACGCTGATTTTCGTCAGAACTCAACAGAACTCAAAAACACAGGTCAGCAACTAAGAGCACAATCATGTTCCAGAGACAATGTAATCAACATTTAAACACCAGAACTAAGTCTTCCTTATTGTCAATGTGTTCATCATCAAATAACATGACCAAACACCTCCTAGTATTACAATCTCCCCCTTGATGAATACATTGACAATACCTTCAGAACAAGAAATGAAAGAGTGTGACAGAAAGTGTCAAAGTTTTAAAAACTGCCAAGCTAAAGAAAATTTCAAAAACAGCAGCTGAAAAACTTCCTTTAACACTGAAAAAGCAAATTCTCGCAGATTTTCTCTTATTTTTCTCCCCCTTTGGCAATGTGATCATCAAGAGCTTCAAACTTCGAAAATAGAGGAGTAAGAATCCAGAAGCTTTGGAGATTATGCAAGTCAATTTAACGGATGAACCAAGCCATTTGGTTGAGTAGAGCTAACAAGATAATATAAATGCATATACCACAGAGCTATATTCAGACAAGTATTTCAAAGTGACGAGATAATTTAGATTCATGACAGGCATATCACACAATGACTAAAAAGATTATAAGACCACAATTAGAAGTTACAAAAAAGTGAAAGCTACATAGTGAGACAAATTTTAAATCTGGATGAGCTAATTAGTCTCAAGTACCATCCTCTTGCTTCACTCTCAATTTTTATTTGCATGTGGCATGCTTGTAGCATACTTCTTTTCAAGGGTGGCATGATTGAAGCATACTTTTTTTTGATTTAAGCATCTTTTTGTGTTTTTTTTTACCAGAAAATACATAGTTGTGTATGACATGCTTGAAACACACTTCTTATCATATAAATACTTATGTGCATATTTTCTTTGTGAATATACACAACAATGTATGGCATGCTTGAAGCACACATCTTTTCATATTCCTTTTGTAAACCCTTTATTTTTATAACATGTCTAATTGAGTGAGCAACACAGGATTGAAATGAGAGACATTTTTTGCTTCAAATCCAAGACTTAAAATAGGACTCACAAACAAGCTTATCATTTTCAGTAGGCATCACTAAGTGATACTACTAATCAATATAGTCAAAGGTTTCAGTCAAGTCATGCTTTAGTTCTTTATGTAGCAAGATTATTAAAATCAGTCAAGATCAAAGCTACATAGCACATGAATAAATATGATAGAGAAAGCTCTACTACTCTTTTTATTGTAATGGCTTGGACTTAGTGAAAAATTAAAGCTTCTGAAATTTTGATCAAAACAACTCCCTCTCAAAATAAGCCCATAGGATGAACAACACCCAGTTCACTCCGCAAACGAACAAAACGAGAGGTATCAAATGGCTTAGTGAAAATATCAGCAAACTGAAAATCAGTTTCAACAAAGTGAAGAAATTCAAAATCAAAACACAAGAGCTGGTACTACCGCCAACAATTGTGCGGTTGTTACTCTTAGCGGTAGTTCCGCGGACACAGAGCCAGTAGTACCGCAAAACTCGCCAAATGCTGATTTTCGTCAGAACTCAAAAACACAGGTCAGCAACTAAGAGCACAAGCATGTTCCAGAGACAATGTAATCAACATTTAAACACCAGAACTAAGTCTTCCTTATTTTCAATGTGTTCATCATCAAATAACATGACCAAACACCTCCTAGTATTACAATCTCCCCCTTGATGAATACATTGACAATACCTTCAGAACAAGAAATGAAAGAGTGTGACAGAAAGTGTCAAAGTTTTAAAAACTGCCAAGCTAAAGAAAATTTCAAAAACAGCAGCTGAAAAACTTCCTTTAACACTGAAAAAGCAAATTCTCGCAGATTTTCTCTTATTTTTCTCCCCCTTTGGCAATGTGATCATCAAGAGCTTCAAACTTCGAAAATAGAGGAGTAAGAATCCAGAAGCTTTGGAGATTATGCAAGTCAATTTAACGGATGAACCAAGCCATTTGGTTGAGTAGAGCTAACAAGATAATATAAATGCATATACCACGAGCTATATTCGCACAAGTATTTCAAAGTGACGAGATAATTTAGATTCATGACAGGCATATCACACAATGACTAAAAAGATTATAAGACCACAATTAGAAGTTACAAAAAAGTGAAAGCTACACAGTGAGACAAATTTTAAATCTGGATGAGCTAATTAGTCTCAAGTACCATCCTCTTGCTTCACTCTCAATTTTTATTTGCATGTGGCATGCTTGTAGCATACTTCTTTTCAAGGGTGGCATGCTTGAAGCATACTTTTTTTTGATTTAAGCATCTTTTTGTGTTTTTTTTTACCAGAAAATACATAGTTGTGTATGACATGCTTGAAGCACACTTCTTATCATATAAATACTTATGTGCATATTTTCTTTGTGAATATACACAACAATGTATGGCATGCTTGAAGCACACATCTTTTCATATTCCTTTTGTAAACCCTTTATTTTTATAACATGTCTAATTGAGTGAGCAACACAGGATTGAAATGAGAGACATTTTTTGCTTCAAATCCAAGACTTAAAATAGGACTCACAAACAAGCTTATCATTTTCAGTAGGCATCACTAAGTGATACTACTAATCAATATAGTCAAAGATTTCAGTCAAGTCATGCTTTAGTTCTTTATGTAGCAAGATTATTAAAATCAGTCAAGATCAAAGCTACATAGCATATGAATAAATATGATAGAGAAAGCTCTACTACTCTTTTTATTGTAATGGCTTGGACTTAGTGAAAAATTAAAGCTTCTGAAATTTTGATCAAAACAACTCCCTCTCAAAATAAGCCCATAGGATGAACAACACCCAGTTCACTCCGCAAACGAACAAAACGAGAGGTATCAAATGGCTTAGTGAAAATATCAGCAAACTGAAAATCAGTTTCAACAAAGTGAAGAAATTCAAAATCAAAACACAAGAGCTGGTACTACCGCCAACAATTGTGCGGTTGTTACTCTTAGCGGTAGTTCCGCGGACACAGAGCCAGTAGTACCGCAAAACTCGCCAAATGCTGATTTTCGCGAACTCAAAACACAGTCAAGAACTAAGAGCACAAGCATGTTCCAGAGACAATGTAATCAACATTTAAACACCAGAACTAAGTCTTCCTTATTTTCAATGTGTTCATCATCAAATAACATGACCAAACACCTCCTGGTCTTACAACCTTGGAGGTGTTGTTGCGAAGTATCAATACTAGGACGACCCGTAACTCGTGACAATATCAGGAGCAAGAGGAGAAGACGCACGGTGAGCATGACTACTACTACATCAACTCGCTTCATTGACTCAACTTCCGCTACGAGTTGGCGCGTCTAGTGGTAATCTCGTGATCTATTACTAGCGGAGGTCCTTCGTTGCGGGGAAAATTTTTGTTTTGTTCTTTCGCAGCCTAGCCCACGACCCTTCAGTTAGGCCCAGGGAGGTCTTGTTGTCCCCTACGCTAAGAATTGTCCGATCAGCTGGCGATTGACGAGGTCGTCCCAGTGTGATCTCAAGAACACTACTATTGGTACCACTCGACCCTAGCCATTGTATCATGAAGTCGTTGGGTGATCTCTTGGGCAAAGGCATCGTAGCCAGGTGCTCATCCAAATTCTTGGCTTGGATTTTCTATGAGATCGTTGATACATTGAAGTTCTCGAGCATTTTTCGGCTGGTATTGGACTCGACCAGGTAACCTATCCTAGGCCACAATCCTTCTTCTCCTGGCAGTCTCGGGATCATCTATGTCTGAGTTTGTAGGGGTATCTCTCGGCGGAGTGCGATCACCTCTAGCACGTCGCTTACGCTCATGAATGTTGAGATATCCCTCGGAGGGGTTCTCGCCATTCAAATGAATGCTGAAACGGCTTGTACGGCGGGCAACATCTTCAGACCCGTCGAGTGGAGAGCAATTAGGATCTACAGGAAGGCAAAGACCTCCTAGGTGCTACTAGCGCAGCCAGTGGTCAATCCCTCCTGGCTCGATGTGTAGTTGAAAGACGATGCCTCATGACTCTGAGTAATCCCTACCAAAACGGGGAATTCTTGGTTGTAATCGTCTTCGGTTGAAGGTGTACTCTTCAGGTGTGTGGTCGGACTCGCAACTGTAGAGTGTTCGACCGCACCCCGGGCAATGGTAACCGCACAATGACGGTTAGCAGATAGCGTCTGAGCCCTAGAATTGCATGTTCTAGGACTTTTTGAAGGCACCTGGCCGTCCTCGGATGGGCTTGAGCATTCGTAGGTGGGGGCCTCACCATGTTCGGAGCCCGTCACCAGCCAACGTTGGTCATGATCGCTTGGACCCTTGCCATACGAGGATTCTGACTCCCCATCTGGGCGCAGTGGTGTTGTTGAGAGCGTCAACGATAGCACGCCCTCCTGCAGCGTGTATGTGGCACGGTCTCCTAGGCCTGGTGATGGGTCCCTGGAATAGGTGTTTCTCGGACGAGTATATGCTCGGCTCGTAGTCGTAGCAGACATTCATGTCGAGTCTTGCGTAATCTATGAGATCGAACTAATAATCATGTATGCCATCGGCGAAGGTGTCGCGTCTGATCGGAGCGTGGAAGGTGTGGAAGACCGTGTTCGGCGACAGATCGGAGTAAATCAGCACTTCCACCCTCCAGAGACATCGTTCTCCCACCTTGGACCGATAGCCCTGGAATGTTGGCCTCTTCTTGTAGTCCAAATGTTGCATCATCTCCCAGAGAAGCTCGGCCCAGTGTCCAGCAAGAACTCCGTGAGAGATAGCGTCCGGTACCTCGACCATCTACAATTTTGAGAAAGAGATGACTCAGTAACCATTTTTAAAAAGAAGGGTTGAGAGATGACTCTAGATAGACTCAAAATAGTTTTAGTTTTTGAAAATAAGTCCGTAGGGAAATTGTGGGGCCACGACCTACAGTCGATATGGCTCTGATACCACTTTTGTCGAACCCGGGAGCGAAGGATCCCGAATTCTCTGTGTTTATACACTAGTTCGGGATTTCTAGTGTACACAGTCAAACAAAAGGGATAGCAAAATCATATCACGCACTTTATTATAACAATTTCTGAGTTTATTACAAAAAGGGGCCTGAGGCCAAATAGAACAGAAAATAACACAGCGGAAGCAAAGTAGTAGTAGACCACACGACTTGCCACAGGCAATCGTCTGGGGGCGTAGCCTATTCGTCAAGATCCTCACCGTCCTGATAGAGGTCTTCTCCTGAATAAAGATTATTCAGCAAGAGTAAGCACAACTTCCGTGCTTGCAAGTTACACCCAATATTAAAAGATAATGCATGCATAAGGTAAACAAAGGATAATGGCAGGGTTGTTTTGCATAAGCAGCATTTACAGGTTAAATAACAATAATAATTTTCTAAGGCCAGTTTTAATATTATAACTGAAATCATTGTTTAAAATGATAATTAATAGTGGATAACCTCCATTGATTGAATGGTGAAGGATATCCTCCTAACACTTGGCTAACCGCCCAATTTTACCATAGGATTATCCATCCTAAAATCATCTGTGGAAATCATTTTATAAACCAAAAATAAGTCTAACTTAGAGTGGCTTTGCTAGCATGTCCATGACTGCGAACGCGGCTATTCGAATAGTTTCTACTCTGTAAAGTTTGTACAGCTTTACCCACACGAGATAATATGCTTTTAATGTCGGCCAAAGCACGCTTCCGAAGGCGTGTGACTAAGCAGTTATCATGAGCCCGTTACAATGCAGTGTCTTAATGTATTTATGCCCTCTAAGGTTTCGCTACCATTGGACTAACCATCCTCTGGGAGCCCCCTCTTGCGCCAGGTGGGACTAAAGTCTAGCCAACACCCACACATACAACATAGCACAAATAACATTAAGACGCCACAAATTATTTAGCCAAATCCTGCCCATACAAGACATGTGGTGGTACGGTAAGGCGTAGCAAAAAGCGGCTCAAAGGCCGGTCCTTAACTGACTCGGGCGACTTCCAATTAAAACCCTAGGCCCTAATCCTAACCAGATTAAGCCCGTGCATAAACCTGCACACACCATGCACCCATCTCGCCCAAGTCCAAACCCATTTTATTTTTTTCTAGAGTAAAAACCTCTTTATCAGCCTTTCGTGGTAAAACAATACCACATAAATAAATTTAAATTAAGTTGCAAAGATTTGGCTAAATTCTCCCAAATTTATAAATATGAACTAAGCATGGCTAAGCATATGACAAATTTTACCTAAGGGTGACAAGGCATTCATATTCAATAATCAAATTTGGCCATACAATGGAAGTTGGAAGAACAGGACATTCAATCATTTATAAAAACATATGCATGCAATAGTAATTTGAAAACATGAATTAAATACTTTAAAATACTAGGAACAATATGATCAATAGTGTAACTTGCCTTCGTTGAAGTCTTGAAGCTCTAAATCGTCAAAGGATCTAACTCTCCGGAGTCGTCGAAGTCTATACGCGAAAATACGACAAATTCAAATTCAAATAAATTCAAAAAGACAACTCAAATGAACTCCAAACTGAAATATTTTGGTTTAGATAGCTAGGTTATAATTTTATACAAATTTTGCAACTTGAACCACCCAATTTGGAGTTCATATGCAAAAGATATGAATTTTAGAAGTTTTAAACCTAAATCTGGAATTTAAATGAATTTCTTGAATTATTTTTCTAAAGGAAAATCTATTACTGCGCAATGCTGACATCATCGGCTGGGAAAATTAGATTTCGGCCGATTTATTTTCCTACAGAAAAATAATAGTGACTGACATGTGGGCCTGCAGTCAATGGACTGGGTCCACGAGACGGTCAACGCCCACCGTAGACGCGGTGTATGGAACAGTATGCGCGGGGAGGTGGGGGTGTCGTGCAGGTGATGTGGCGCCATGTAGGCGTTGACCCAACCGACACGAGGACGACACGAGGGCGCCTAGTCTGACGTGGCAGCAGAGCTGGAGATGACGGGGCTGACGGGGATGAGGGCGGCGCTCGGGTCCGTCCGACAACGGCGAACGACGGCGGCTCGCCGGCGGTGAGCGGTATGGGTGTAACGAGAAGGCTAATGCGAATCTATTGACATACCTCCGGGTGGTCGGGGTGGATTGGGTGATCGGCGGCGAGCCTTTTTGCGGCGGAGTACTTCGGGTGATGCCGGCAACGGCGTTCCGGCGGTCCCTGGCTCCGACGAGTGCAGGCACCGGGTGGGCGACGATGTGACGATGCCGAAACCGGGGTCGGTGACGGCAATGCGGCTTGGATGGTGCCGGTGTCGAGGAGCTCCGAGCTTCGGAGGTGCGGAGAAGAGCTCGGATTGCCGGCGTTAGGGGGTGGGAGAGGGTAGATGTAACAGCCCTAACTTAGGGTTTGTATTTCAAATGTAAAATTTTGAGGAGAAATAAAAACTTTTGTTGTCTCATCAAATCATTTGGAAGTTTTCCAAATTTTCCCTAGCAATTTCCATTTTCTAGAATTAAATTCTTGTGAATGGAAATTGTTGTCAGCAAATTCTTAGCTTTCAAACTTGTGATCATCCTCTGAAATTATTTTTCCTATCATCTTGATCATCCTATCTACCTCCCTGAATTATTTCACAATTTTTAGATTTTAGTTGCTATTTCAAATGCCCAAGTCAAACCAGTTTAGAAATCTGGTCAAACCCTTAGGCAGCAGCTTGTGAATTTTCTTGGGAGAAATATAATGCATGAGAACTCCTGGAAAAATTACACAAGGGAGTCCTCTGTTCCAGTTAGCTACCATAAAAATTTCAGAATTTTTGGAGCTCAGGAGCTACGTCTAAAAATTCCTCAAACCTTATCGCCTTTTGAAATCAAACACGGAAACACTGCTCCTCGCTCGGACCTAACTTAGACTCGAGTCCGACCGCACTAATGGACTCGGCCGCACCGCCTATTGCACCGCGTGAGCCCGATGGTTGTCACCGTCCGATGGAGATCGAACGGTTCACGTTGCTTGTCTCGTCGACCTGTCCGAATGCATACATCAATCTCGACCGTCCATCTTAGACCCAACGGTCGAAACATTCTTGATCGAGTCTAACCACCGTTCACACCGCTTTGTTTCTTTCACGACAAGTGGACCCCACCGCCGATGTCGCCTCGTCTTCTCCGCGACTCACCGGAGCTCGTGGCGCGCTCGCATGCTTGCCACGCCGCCGCCGCCGCCACGTCGGGGACGCGTGTCCTCTCAAGCATCGCGAGCTTTATAACCTCACCGCACTCATCCATTCTTCGTTTCTTCGCTCTCGCTTCTCCGCCCGCTTCTGCTTTCGCCGAGAAGAGAACGGCGTAGCGCCGCCAAATTAGCGCCGCCCTTGAGCCAGCGATCGCACCACCGTGATCCACGCTCGACGCCGCCTCCATTTTGCCCAACCCGGGTCCTTGGCGTCCAGTGAATCACCAGGGGCAGTATCGTCGTCTCCGCCTCCGGCGATCTCGGTCCCGTGAGCTCGTTTGCGATCTGGTGAGTCTCTAGCCTCGTCACTTGGTCCCTTAGGATCGCACTGATGCACTGAGTCTAACGGCGGGATTGTTTCTGCCTTTTGTGCATCGTTGTGGGCATGCGACCAATTCTTCTCAGCTCGGTTTCGCCGCGTGGAAATTCCGGCCGTTTCGGGCCTTCTTCGTCGGCGTTATCGTGTGCTTCTTGCTCCTGGTGTTGAGGCGAAGCTTAAGCACACCTTCCGGGGTCTTCTCGAAGCTCGCAGCGTCTTCTCCGCGAGCACCGTGTCTTCTTCTCCGCCTCCGTTCGCCGCCGGCATCCCCGTGGGTCCGCGTCACCGCCATCGTGTTCGCGAGATCTTCGCGAACCGAAGGTATCACTCACTCGCCGAAACCCATCGGTTAGCTAGATCACTGCGCGCGCGCGCGTCCCGTCGCGGCGCGCGGTGAGCGCCGGTGATGATTAGTTTAACTCTAATCATGTCTAGTTTGAGTCTCGTCTTATGGGCCCTATTGGCTAATCACGTTTAGAAAATCTTTAATCCAGCCCGTTATTTGTTCTCTGAGTCGCTGCCATGTGGGTCCGTGCTGTCAGTTAGGGTTGTGTAGCTCTGGTAATGCGTTTTCTCTGTCGGTAAGCGTATTTCTCTGTGAGAGTATGTTAGGTTTGCACTTTAGTAAGCCGAAGACGTATTCTCAGAATACGCCTTCGACGTCACCTTCGCGCACCGTCTCCGCCGCACTTTCATTGGGCCCGCTGCCGCTGTCGGGGCTAGATAGCGTGGGTAGAAAAGGTATAAATGCTTTAGTATTTCTGAAATGCTTTTCTGTTGCACTGTTAATTCAATTAAAACTTAGAAAATGCATAACTAATTCAATTTTTATCCTAATTGCGTGAAACCAGTGCTGTTAATTTTCATTTTAAATGTTCTATTTGCTAAAATTAGTGTCAACCTTGTCCCTGTATCAAAAATCTGTTAATTAATTTAATGTTGTAGAATGTAATCTCCAAATTAGAAAATGTATATCTCTTTCAATAATTGTCCAAACTCAATGAACCCAATTCTGTAAAATTTCATTTTTAGTATACTAATTATCAGGATAGGTCTTAGATACTGTTCCTGTTCATGAAAATTTGTTAAGCAATTAACTAGTGTTTTGATGTGTTTTTAGCTTAGAAAATTCATGGAAAATTCTTAATAACCTAAAATGATTTGTTCTCTGTTTCTAAAATTTTGTTATATCATGCTTAGGTTGCTGTGTGAGTTTGGTTTGTTTTGATGTTGTTGTATGGTTGAGTTTTGTGGTGTTTTTCGCTCTTATTCATTGTTATTTGTTCTTTCGTTAGGATTCGATATTTGCGCAACCCCGAGAACGACCCTCCGCAACAAATTGAGCAACAAAGCATCCGAACAAGCGGTTTGATCATGTTTATCCCAGTATTTTAAAGTCTAATATTTTGTTTCAACCGTATGTATGCATCGCTTAATTTGTGTTAAATTGGTTAGTTAATCCTTTAGATGCATAATCTGTAGACAAATGATATTCCTCTACTACCGAGCCTAGGTTATTTGCTGTGATTAGAGATCATTGGATGATTTCTTGTCACTTAGTAGATTCGATTTCATTTGCTAGACATGCTTAGTATCGGTAGAAATGGGCGGTTATCGACTTAGTCGGTAACCTTGATCACACAAAATTTACTACAACTTTTGTTTCAGCATTTTGCTATGTTTAATTGCAAAACTAAAACTAAAAACAAAAATGATTTAGACTTGGGCACAATGGTAAGACTGGTGTGATCTGTTGGTGTGTTGGAAAGGTGCCCAGCCGATTAAGGACCGAGTTACTTGCGCCACCGCATCGAGCATTTTGCGTGCTAACCACACTAGAGTATATGGGACCTCTCTTGACCTAGTACTTTGGCGTGTATTGGCTCCGGTCGCAGGAGGTCGCAGAAGGGATGGAGGTGGGAGCATGGTAGTTGTCCAAAAGCTTTATCTCGAGTGGGTAGTTGTCTTTTCGGCTTTACCATGTAAGCGTATGGATTTCTATCCATACGAGCGGCTCGTAGTTAATACACAATATTGGAAAAAGTCTCGTAGGACTTAGCTGTGCCAGCATACCTTCGGAAGTGTGCTTTGGCTTAAAGGCGGTCTGAAGTGTGGGTACATTGGTACACCCCTGCAGGGTTAAAACTATTCGAATAGCCTCGTCCTAGGTTATGGACACGCTCGGATACGCCCCCCAAGAACTAGACTACAACATTTAAATTAAAACTTGATGGGTGGTACGAATCTGGGGATTCGTGCTATGTTGTGGTGACTATTGGGATAGTCACTTCTAGGTGGTTACTTGTATCTATCTTTATTTCATGATTATTTCAACAAGAAAATGAATTGCAAACCTGCCTTCAAACCGTATTATATTATTGCAAATGAAAATTGGCTTTATGCAAATGAAACATATGGCCTCCACTAAACAAGCTCGCATGTAGCATATGAATAGGTGCGCTAGTTCACACGTCAGTCTTGCGGGTACAAAGACAATCTTTGTACTCAGGTGCTTTGCTTAATATTTTTGTTGCAGAGGAAGAAGGTGAGCCCCAAGGGCCTCACTTCTGTGAGCTGTGTTGCCGTTTCGTGGGCGACTAGACTTGGCGGTCCCGCCGATGCCTTGTGGGTTGGAGGCACGCGATTGGCTTTGTTTATAGCCATCTTATGGCACTTTTGCTTCCGCTGTCGTTCTTGTTTATTTTTGTATCTTGTGGCCTGTCGGCCTTTGTCTGTAATAACTCTACTATTTGTTTATCTTCCGTTTGGTAGTGTAGTGTTTGGACTCTATGTTTGGAATGGAGTTGATGTCTAATTTTGTAACGGTGTGTATATCGTCAGGAAGTATACATATCTCGAGGATCAATTTATTTGATTTGTGATGCTAGGACCAGGTGGTTGGTTAAGCATTACAAGCCGAATAAATTGGGGTCCTCACAGTAGAGGGCTTGGACGCTGGATTGAGGTGGAGGAGGCACTCCCGCAACCCTTATTTATAGGGCGCGGGCATGGCCGCAGTGGCGTATCGCTCAAGAAGGCCGGGCGGTGATGCCGGCGGCGATTGGGAGTTTTAGGCGAAGAAAGGAAAGGTAGAGACCGGAACGGGCGCGAGATTGAATCCTGATTTGATTGCGCACAAGATAATAGCGATCGGGACGGGGATTTGTCGGGTCCAGAAGCTTCCCGAGCCGTGTCCATGGTGGGGTATGCGGCGAGAAAGGAAAGGGGAAGCGGAGAAGAAAGGAAGAAGGAAGAAGACGGGGTGAGGCGGGCCCACCTGTCGGCGGCAGGGGAAAAAGGAAAGAGGCGGGCGCTGCTGAGCCGTTGGATTAAATCCAACGATGGATGGAGGGCGAGGGCGCGTGGGGGTAGTTGGGCCAGCTGGGCCGTGTGGGCGCAGAAGGAAAGCGGGCCGAAGGTGGTTTCGGCCCAAAGACTGTTTAGGTTTTTATTTTGGTTTTCTAATTAATTTAATTCTCGTAATTCAATTAGGTTTTAGAATATAGCAAATTAAGTCCAAAATTTTTGAGAAAATTTACAGAAATTCTCTGCAGTATTTGGTATTTAAATAAAATATTTCCAACTATTATTTGGTAATAGATTTTGCAAATAAATTTGTTTAGCTTTAATTTGGTTAAGTAAAACCTTTTAAAAATTCCACAAAAAATCTACAAAAACAATTAAAATTTATTTTCAACTGAAATTTAAAATTTGGGCTGTTACATTAATATATCTCAAGCTATAACATTTGTATTTAAACAATTGAAGAAGGTATGTACAAATATACGGGCTCAAAGATTCATGAAGTATGCAGACTATAATTTTTGTAATAAGATAATCCAAATACCATTAACATATGGAGAAGATAGACCTAAGAATAGAAAATATCATAAACCTCACAATAAAGGATATAATAAATTCAAGATATAATAAAAAAATCAGATAATAAAATTCCATATTTACATAAAAGAAAAAGAAGACGCTATAATCCTAGAAAGAATTATGATAAAATATGTAGATATTTTATATGTAATTCACCCGATCATGTAAGTAGGACTTGTCCTAATAAGGATCAAAAGAGATATTTCAGTAAGTATGAGGAGCAAGGAAGGGTTCTAATAATAGATAGTGTAAATAAAAATTTATTAGTATGTGATGATTAAATAAAGGATGATGAGTCAATATATTCAATAATAGAAAGAGAAAAAATTGAGAATAATGAAGAGAAATATGAGTCAAGTAATGATGAAATGGACTTAATAGATGAGTTAGCTGGTTTAAAAATTGAAATGATGGATCAAGTAAAATGTGAACATGATTGGATCAAAGGAAAAAGAGATTATAATCTAAAATGTGTTTTCTGTATATATTATCCAAGCCGAGAAAATAGAGCTACTTATAGCAAAAGGTCTAAAACAGGTATGCTCTCAATGTTTAAAAGCAAAAGGTCAAAGATGGAGAACGGAAATAGAATTAGAACCAGACGAAAGAATATTGTCTAGTAGAGTTAAAACATTAGAAAATAGGATAAATAAATTAGAAGTAGAGATGGAGGAATTAAAAAATCATATAAACACTAAAAATCTAAAAGAAGATAAAATTATAGAAAATACTGAGTTTAAAGAACATATAATAATATTAAAAGAAATCAAAGGGGCTAAGATGATTCAGTTAAAAGATGCTATAACTAATTTCAGAAATAAATATATAGTTAACTTACCTTTTAAAGAAATATTGGGAATAAGAATCCCAATAAAGGTAAAGCTAAAATCAAACATTACCTATAAAATAGTAGCTTTAGTAGATACTGGATGCACAAAAAATATTATTCATGATAAATACTTTATAAATGTCTCGAAATTGTTCATACAATAGACGATAATAAAGCAAAAATATCCATAGATATGTCGGGAATAAAAAAGATCCATAACCAATCAGGCTATAATGTGTAAGATCGAGTAGGCCGACTAGGGGGGGTGAATAGGCGTTTTAACTTTTTATGCGCTAAAACCGATTTCTAATGCGGAAGATAATACAAATACGGTTTTGCACGATTAAGACCTAAATCCACTAGTCTCAACTAAGTGCACCAACAATACAAGTCTAATGATAATAATCAATCAAGCAAGGACTTGTAAGCAATTCAATTTAAGCAATGTAGATAGCACATAGCATGGCAAGTATTCATACACAATAAATGAGCAACTTAATTATATGAATGTAAATTGCAATATGGTAGAGCTCAAGAATGCAAACCACAATATGACACGGCGATATTTTACTGTGGTGCTCGGAGACTTGCCGGTCTCCCCTAATCCACGTTAAGGGAAACCCAAACCAATTGGGCCGGCTCCACGAATTGAGCCTTCCTCCGAGGTATCAACCACCTCGCTCCACTAGGGTTGCTCTTACTCCACTCCGGAGATGGCGAGTACCAAGCCACTCACAAACGCCCGGGTCTTCTCACAAGCTTCACTTGAGAAGATCACCGACGCACGACGCCTCCACGCCGTCTAGGTGTCGGCAAACACCAAGAGTAACAAGTCTCCAACTTTCACTTGAACCAATCAAGTGTCAAAGCTCTCGTGGATACTAGGTCCACCACCTAATGCAACACATGCAATAGGATTTACCTCTCAAACCTCACTAAGTGCAACACATGCACAAATGGGAGTAGAGGGCTTGCTCTTAGCTCAAAGGAACTCAATGGGGCACCAGCAACTTCTCCTCACACAGCCAAGGTGTGTATTTATAGCCCACTCATAAAAACTAGCCGTTGGGAGAAGATTCCAGAGAATTTGGACGAAACCGGTCTGACCACTAACTAATGGCCGGTCGAACCGCCCAAGTGCCAACGGCTATAAAACTAGCCGTTGGACTCACAAACGGTCTGACCGCCAACCAATGGCCGGTCGGACCGCTCAGACCGGTCAGACCACTCAGACCGGTCAGACCGCTCGACTGAGCAACCGATCAAACCAGAAAACATCTCTTCTGGAAAACACGTACCGCCATACAAATTTCGGTACTACCGCACTCCGGTAGTACCGTTTCAAGCGCTCGGTACTACCGCACTCCGGTAGTACCTTTTCTAAGGGCCGGTACTACCGCAGGTCGGTTAGACCGCTCGAACCATGGCGGTCAGACCGCTACCACCGGTCAGACCGCTACCAGAGGCGGTCAGACCGCCAACAGTCACCAAGACTGAGAACAGACTTTGTACATTTGCTTCAAATCAATTTGCAAAACATATTTGCCAATTGATACAACATGTACACAAGAGATGAAAGCTAGATTCTCAACAAGTCACAAAAGCACATTTTGCCGACTTTTAGAATCAAGCCACAAGGAATAAGGTACATGGACTTAAACCGTTTGCAAAACACATTCGCAAACAAAAGTCACATGCTACAAGGAATAACCATGAGCCACAACTATTTGCAAAACGCATTCGCAAATATAGGCAACATGTTAAGTTGAGCTAAAGCAAACATAATGAGCTATCAACACATGACTAATTCAAGTTACTGATTAAGACCCCTCTTAATAGTACGGCAACCTATTCTAGCAATCCGGTCTCCCAACCAAGCACCGAGACCGGTAAAAGACTAGGAACAAATCCTTAGCCCTAGCTAGTCATACCTTTTCCTTGCGCAACCACTTGAAGCTTGATGACGCACATCCTTGCTTTAAGTCCGGGTTATTGACTCAATGTCCATCAACATATGATGACATCTTTCATTTCAAGTCTTGACATGCATCAACTCATGATGCACTCTTCACTTGACCTCCATCAACACATGATGGATTCTTCTTGACTTGATGATCAACTCATGATCATCTTCTCTTCTCGAACTTGATATGCATCAACTCATGATGCATTCTTTACTCAAAGCTCTTCACTTTGGGATCTCGACTCGAACATCATCAACGCATGATGATTTTCATTTCCCCGATCCTTGACTTGATGACAATCAACATATGATGTCATCCAAAGTCTTCAACATCATGGAACATAACCTATTTCACCAACTTATAGAAAACGTTAGTTCCACAATATGATTATCATAAATTACCACATCAAACCATTAACTGATAATGGTGGGACAAGATACCGTAATCTTTCCCTCTTTAGTAATTGATGACAACCAACACAATTACAGATAATTGAATGTAATTGGTATGAGTATATATAAACTATAACGGTTATGTATACTCAAAAGATATATGAGCATATGTGAACTACGCAAGCCTTATATGCCCATATGAATATATACGAACTACACAAGTTGTATATATTCAAGGATATGAGTATATATAAACTTACACAAGTTACATATACTCATATGAATATATTAACTACACAAGTTAAATATATTCAAGGATATATTTCAAAGTAAAGATCCTAAATATATGTGGACAAAAGAATATGGATCAATACTAATGAAATCACAAAATATGGAGTGAACTCCCCCTAAATGTGTGCATACACGAATGTGTAATAAAGACATATGCACATATTCAAGTTAACCTTTTGGTGAAGTTCAACCTATATTTTGAGTCCGAGGAATGCAACAATGTATAATAAAATGATGTCGAGTGCATACCTCTTTGATCTTTAAATCCAACTGAGACTAAACAATTTGTATGACAATAGAAGTGTTAGTCTTATAAAGATTTGTCATTTGGAAAGCATACCTTATTTGGTTTTTACCTCTTTATCCACTTGAGACTAAATAGTAGGTATAGCAAAAAGAGTGTTAGTCTCATAAATAGATTTGTCATTAATAACCAAAACTCCATTAACATATAATGGCGGGTCTAGATTCTTCATAATGTTGAGATATACATAAATAGCACAAAATATATAATAGATGAAATTACAATAAGAGATTTATCTATGATAAATGACGAAATGATAATTGATCTTGGATTTTTACAACAATCACTGCAGACCACAATTATACGTGAACAAAGAATCACTTTTATTCCATATCAAGATAATGTTCCATACATCTCAGAAGTGCGAAAGCGTGGTGAGACACCTCTAGATCAGCAGCGCTTAGAAATTTCTAATTTAGATCTTCAAAGTACCAATAAAATCAACACGCTCCCTGAAATAAAAATAGAAGATGAGCTTAGTGCAAATATAGAAGGATATTATATGACAAATTCTTGTGTAGACTGCATTGGGTTACAATCATTTGCACCTAACTGGTATAGAGATATAAAGTCTAAAAATGATATAGAAAAGATTGTTCAAAGATTAGAAGATATCCAAATAATTGGAGAAATACCTATGAAGCATTGGGATAAAAATTCTATCATATGTAAAATAAACATAATAAATCCAGAATATATAATTAAGACATGTCCAATAGAAGCTACTCCAAAAGATATAGAAAAATTTAAAATGTACATAGAAGAGCTATTAAAGTTAGGAGCAATAAGAGAAAGCAGAAGTCCGCATAGGTCGACCGCTTTTATAGTCAAATCATTTTGAAATCGCTAGAGGCAAGTCAAGAATGATTATTAATTATAAAAGGCTAAATGACAATACCATAGATGATGCTTATAATATTCCAAATAAGCAAGAATGGATTAATAGAATACAAGGTAACAAGTATTTTTCTAAATTTAACCTAAAAGCTGGATTTTGGCAAGTAAAGATGGCAAAAGAATCTATAGAATGGACAACATTCACATGTCCTCAAGGACACTTTGAATGGCTTGTAATGCCCTTAGGATTGAAAAATGCACCTGCATTATTTCAAAGAAAAATGCAAAATATATTTAATGAAAACCAAGATTTCACATTACTATATATAGATGATTTGCTAATATTTTTGAAATCTTATAAAGAACACATTGCTCATCTTGAGATATTTTTTAGAAAAGTAGAACAAAATGGGTTAATTTTATCTAAAAAGAAGATGAAAATTTGAAAAGAAAATAAATTAATTTCCTTGGTCATGAAATAGGAGAACGCAAAATATATTTACAAGAGCATATTGAAAAAAAATTATAGTTCCCTGATACTATGAATGACAAAAAAAGTATTATAGCAATTTCTAGGAATCGTAAACTATGCTAGAAATTACATAGGTAATTTAGCGAAATTAGCTGGGTCAATATATGCAAAGTTAAGAAAGAACGGTCAGAACTATTTTAATTCTGAAGATATTAAATTAGTAAGGATAATAAAAGATAAGGATATAGATTTGAAACCTCTAGAATTACCATTGGATAATAATTATTTTATTATTGAAACAGATGCTTCTCAATTAGGATGGGGTGCCATATTAAAGCAAAGGCCTAATAAATATTCATCAAAGACAGAGGAAACCATAAATAATACTGATAGAGAAATATTAGCAATAATCAATGCAATAAATTCTTTTAGACTATATTTAGGCTTTAAAGAATTTACGGTAAGAACAGATTGTGAAGCTATATGTAGGTATTACAATAAGATTAATAGTAAGAAAAGTTCTACTAGAAGATAGGTTTTATTTGAAGATATTATTACAGGAAATAGTTATAAATTTATATTTGAACATATAAAAGGAAAAGATAATAAATTGCCTGACTTATTATCTCATTCATCCATTTTGTAGGTATGAAGAGAACAATGAATTATAATGGGATTGAATCCTTCAGCTTTGGAGTTGATAATAAGCTTAAAATATTTCCACCAAATTCATACAAATTTAAGTCAAAGGACTATATAATTATCAATGAAATACAATAATGTATATTGGATAATTTTTGTATCAATATAACAATAAGCATGAAGAAAAGGGATATATGTTATCAATACTAAATAGCCTTGCTGAATACTTTCATATGTCAAATGAGTTAGTGCCTAATTTGGAAAATCCTAAATTTATAGAGCCAAAGCCTTTATATGTGGTATTTGAAGGTAGAATACCAGGCATATATATATCATTTGAAGAAATAGTGGCTCAAAAAATAGATTCAAAGTTAGCAGGAGGAATATCTTAGAAGAAATATACAAATATTGATGAAACATTAACTCAAGCTAGAAAAATATTGGGAATAAATTATCACATGGAACTAGCTGCCAAAGATTATATTTAGAAATATAAAAGAGCAAGAAATAAGAAACCTTCAGGGTCTTTACTCTTGGTAAATACAATGGAAGAAGAGACATCAAAAGGGCGTACATATAAAGAGTGTTTAGTAAAAGGGGTGGATCACTTAGATGGATCATATATAGACTGGGAGGTAAATGAAAAATTTGAGACCATATCTCCACAATGGAAAAAAGAGATAAAGGAATTAAGAATGGAAATGGAAGATAAGTTTGAAGTCATAAAAAAAGCATTTAATGAAAATTTTGAAATATCATTATCAGATGAAGACATTATGGATATCGCTGGGCATGGGCAAAATACAAAATAAAGAATATACTAAAATAAGAGCCTACAAATAGGGAGAATTTTAAAAAGATAGGCTACATGAAGTAGAATAATTAAAGGTAACCCTATAAAGGAATGCTAATATTGATAGGGTACTATCAATTATTCGGTCCGAAAGGCTATCGGCAAAAGGACATGCATGCACCAGAAGAATATTCATCATGATATAAAAGAAAGAAGGATTCTATCCTATCCTTAGGACAATGAAGCCTACGCCATCGGACAATTGAAGTCATATCATGAATAAAGAAGGATTCTATCCTATCCTTAGGCCAATGAAGCCTACGCCATCTAGGCCAAATTAAATAAAGAAGAAGAAAGCTCCTTCTGCAACTATAAAAGGGGATGCCAGCCAGCAGAGGAAGGCATCAGAACATCGAGGAAGCGAGTACGAGAGCATTTTGCCTTCCACTAGTATAAGCATTCTCTCTTTAATCCTTAGGAGAAGAGTACCACTGTAAGATATTCATCCGGAAGGAAAGTGTGTAATATTTTCGGTGTAAGGTACCTTTCTGTCTTTGTGTTGATTGTCGAGGTTCCCAAAAGGAAAAACCATATGTAAGATATTTTATGAAAATGAAGTAGTTCTCCTTTGAAAATCCCTTAGTCTTTTTAGTCTGATCATATGAGACAAGGTTTTATGCTAGGGACCCTGTAGGAAAAAACTCTTCGGCGATTCTCCGATGAGCTTTGATTTTGCACGGCCATTATAGGGTAGGGAGAATGTTGTGGCCATAGAGAAGTGTTCCCTTCGGGTGGAACTGCCTGGGGTGATGAAAAAAATTATCCCATATGATTATGACTAGGAACGTCTAGGGAAAGCTTAGCTACTTCTGAAATAAATAAGCAAGAAATATGGTGAGTACCGAGTAGGATTTCACAACCGCTATTGCACAACTGGCTGTCTTATTGGTTTCGCTAACCTGCAAGATCCTGATAAAAGTTGCTATTCAAATTTGATTAAAAGAATACTATTTACTATTTACGAATACTATTTACTAAATAGTAACCAGAATATTTGAATTCTGATGGCAAACACATTATAGGAAAGGAAACCAAAAGGTTTCACAATGTCCTCTCCAAATGGAAAAAAAGGAATAAAGTTACAAAGTTAAACTAGCTAGAAACTATCTGTGCCTCCAAGCTTCTGAAGAACTCATCGGCTTCTTGGATTGGTTCAACATTGCTTCTCTCTGTACCTCACCGGCATATCACAGGCTGTTCTTGCATGTCATCCAAGTTCAGCTCAAGCTCGTTGGCAAGGATAGACGACCGAAAACCTCCGGCGGCGCTCCGGCATTAGGTACAAATAAAATAAGAATCATCAAACAACCAACAAATTATGTATGTTTTGGGGATATACACATACCTTCCGCAGTCTACCTCCTGCGGCAGACATGGAGCACCTACCCGTCCCTCCTCCTCATCGTCGGCTACGTCTCCTCGCCAAACCGCACCGAGGAATCGAGGGCGGTCGTCGGAGCTCGGCGTGGGGAGGGGAGAGGGAGACTGATGGAAGACAAAGCGGGGGTGGGTATAATATATAAGGACATCGCCAAAACATTTCACCTCCCGCGCAAGTGTTCAAAAATTTCCATGAATCACAGACGGTTTCAAATAAAAACTATCTATGATAAGCTAGTATCACAGATGGTTCAGATTAAAAATCGTCTGTGACTTAGAATTTTCCTCACTCTGTGATTTTACCAAGGTAAAATCACAGAGTAAGTGATTTCAAGTCATGGTGAAATCACAGAGTTAGGAAATTTCAAGCCATGATAAAATCAGAGAGTTGGAAAATTTCAAGCCATGGGAAAATCACAGAGTTAGAAAATTTCTAAGTCAAACCATTTGTGTTATTACACTTATCACAGACGGTTCGTACTAAGAACCGTCTGTGAAGTATCACAGACGATTCGTATCATGAACCGAATGTGAAGTCTACAATTATCACAGACGATTTGTGTTAAGAACCGTATGTGATACTTCACAGACGGTTTTCAATATGAATCGTCTGTGATATTACCTCTTCACAGACGGTTTTTTGCGCAGCTAGTAACAGAGACGGTCTCTAAACCAAAACCGTCTTTGATTGCATGTAATACAGACGGTTTTGGTCAACCGTTTGTGATGAGACGTCTAGTATTAGCCTTTTTGTAGTAGTGGATGCTTATGTATATGCTACACGACGAATAACCAAAGAGCTGAGTTTCACTTTCACCAATTCATCAATATATATAAGTTACCGCGCGAACACTCTATTTTAGCTAGGATCCGTGCAATTTACCTTATATTAAACAAAACGCAAAGCACTGGTCGACCTCTCTTCTCTTGTGCAAGGTGCGGCATATATAGTTGCCCGTAAACCACACTGTACTTTCTGTACTTGGGAAATTTCGCAAACGAATGAGGTGCGCATTGACAAACCTTTATAGTAACATGCAGCTCCAAAGTCCCCATCCGGAAGGGAATAAATTTTTGTCGCTGACCTTTTTTTTTTCCGGGGCCGATCAATCCGATGCTTCA
Organism: Ampelocalamus luodianensis; assembly: GCA_036346255.1. Classification (NCBI taxonomy): domain Eukaryota; kingdom Viridiplantae; phylum Streptophyta; class Magnoliopsida; order Poales; family Poaceae; genus Ampelocalamus; species Ampelocalamus luodianensis. The sequence goes on from CM070627.1 coordinate 2,441,570, forward strand.
TAATAATGGAGGTGCATGAGGAGGGGTTCGATGTTTGACTACCACCCACCAACGAAAACCCTTCCCTGCTTTCTTTGTTTCTGCAGCTAACTTTGGCTGAATTATTAGAACCAAAGCGAAGCATAGCAAAGCAAAGTGATTGTGACGAGTGACCCCAGACCATAATTGATGGTCTTTGGTTTGCTGCTGCCCTGCAGTACGATCCAGGATTCCTTTTGTCCTTCATGGTACTTTTGCACCTGTTTCACAGTTTCAGACTTTCAGTGAGGCCAGGCCGGGATATATAAATTTCGATCTAGCCAATCTAAATGATACTACGGAGATTTTGTTTGGGTAGAGTGGTGTAGATTTATTTTAGCCAATCTAAATGATACTACGGAGATTCAATCCTAGCGCACGTAGTTTGAGGTAATTCATAGTTCACTACTCCCTCCGAGGGTTAAAGTGGTGTCTTATTGACTTTGAAAAGCCAATAGTCACAAATTTATGATCAGCCAAGACAGTAACATGTTTCATATTTCTGCTGGCACACAGATTTTCATGCATTGCTGTATGCATCCATGCATGCTAGCCTTGAGTCCTTGATATTGTACAGCAATTTATTGGCAAAAGGAAACATACGAAGCTCATAAGAACTAGAAGCACTGTGGTGCTGTAGCCTCTGCTACCAAAGCTAGCTATGGAATTTTTAGCCATGGAGGTGGTTCACAGGTCGTTGGAGGACGCAGTCCAAAAAAGAGACGAACGGTGCTAAAATATTATTGTCTTGCGCTGTGTCGGCACACAACAAGCCTGTCGTGTCCTTCCTTGCCGTCCTTTCTTCCTCGTGAGAATCCCCAGCTTCAGCTTCGGCTTCGGCTTCGGTCTCCTAGCTGCCCCCACTAAACGTACTGCCATTAAAAAGGACTCTCTAATCAACTAGCCAAATCTTTATGATTCCAATAAATAAAACTGGCTATAGTTTTATATCTTATCACTGTTGCTAATACCATAGGCCATACGTGGATAGTACCTTGCCTTGCGTATAAGCTAGCAATTCAGCTTGATTGTGCTAATACGACATGTCGCAGCCAGATTACGGAGTTTTCAGCAGGAGGTCAAGTGAGAGAATATATATATGGCCGTGCAGTACATACATGTGTACGGAGTTGATCCACTTTACGAAAACTTTTTTTTATACGTCCACTCTGTGTAGCTAACAGCAGGGGCGAAACAGGGACAGCCCAAATCTCGGGTTTGACCGGTTGTTTTTTTTTTTTGGTAGGATCTGTATTTTTTGGTTAAGAAAAAAGCAACGGGCTTTTGATTCTAGGTCTTAAACTATTGCCCCAGTAGCTCGAAGCTTCTCCACCCTGACACGCTTTACGGAAACTTCTTTCTATTATCATCCACACTATAACAGCCCTAGCTAGTGGGGAGTACAAAAAATGTTGAAAACACTTACCGATTAAACATTGTATTCTTTCTTCACAATAGTTTTAATCTGATGTGGATGGAAGAGAATAAATAGAGAGAAATATGTTGTCTACAATCATGTAGCCGACTATATCACCAAAATTAAAGAGAAAATGTAGGTCCATGAAAGCATTAAAATATTGAGTCATCTATAAAAATAACTCATTGTATGAGCTGTCTATAGTGTTGTCTATATATGATATAAAAAGTTGTTATAGACAGCAGTTGTCTGAACCATTATACATGCCCTTACAAATTGTTAACGTGGCATCGCCGTGTACATGCATGAAGCAAATCGGCAGTTCGGCACAACGTGTAAGCGCCGTCGTTTGCGAGAGACCACAGGCATGCGTCTCATACTGAATACTGCTGCACACGGCATGCAAAGGAACATACAATGGATCCCCGATCTCGTGCATGTTGACTGCTAGGCGCAGCATGTCACGACATTATACATTGCATCCATATCCATGGGAGAACCCTCCATAGGTCAAGGGTGTTCAGTTAAACACCCATTTTCTTTTACAAAATATCTGGTATATAATATGTATATTAGATGTATATGTTAATAGTTAGGCTAAAATTACATATTTGTATCCGTAAATGAATTCAACTCGTACTCTCCACACCTCGTGCGAGACCTATGTAACACATCAGACCTATTTTTCTTCCTACTCCAACCTACCAAACCCTAACCTTTATTCTCTCTCTCATCCCATTGTTGTTTGTGTGTGTTGGGGGCTCCGACCTCCAAGTGACGAACGGTGGAGGAGTGCAGACTCTGGCGAGCAACGGTTGGTAGACACGGCGCTATCTTGCGACGGCAAGAAGGCGTGAGACGGCGTAGGGTGAGCGTGCGACAACGCACCTGCACGGGTGAACAGAGATGCGACGCGAGCAAGCGGGTGGTAGCGCGACAAACAGGAAGGAAGGGAGCAAGCGGCACCAAGGGAGCAATGCAGTGGCCGGGAGGGAGCGTGGCGGCGGAAAGGGAGCAGCATATCCAGCTCACCGTCATCATTCTCTCTCCAAATCTAGGTGTGTTCTGCGCGCACCACTTTTTCTCCCTGACTCTGCTCCAGCTCCGGTTCTTTCTAGAGTCTAGCCCATTCCTCTGCTTTCTTAATTCTTTTCAATGGATGTTGTACAAAAATATAATATTTGTCTTGGACAATGAACAAATAGCTGGGCCCTTGTTACATATGTTTACATGCTAATTTTTTCTCTATGGAAGAAATATTCTTAGATGTGGTTCTTGCTGACGGGAAAAGAGCAGGATCAGTAAGGTATGCAATTGTTTTTTTTTTTTGAAAAGAAAGCGAGAGCTCTATGGATCACTATTAGAGAAATAAAATAAGTTTTAGCAGTCTAGCTGTTACAACCCAAAACAAAAAAAAAATGATAAAACAACAACGACCAAGCACTAAGCACATTTTTTTTTTGAAAAAAGAAGACATGAACTCTACCAACCACTATTAGAGAAAGAAAATAAGTTTTAGCGGTATAGCTGCTACAACCCATAATAGAAAAAATAGAGAAAACAATAACGGCTAAGCATCATACACAAGTCTTGGCCGCACCCCTTCAAAAACAATATAAATCAGCAAAATATGAAGCTTAGAGCTAAAATAGCTCTATTCCTAGTTTCCACCTCAACTGTCATTGATATCTATAATTTGCTATTTAATTCATGCCATTATAATTTCCTTATATTGTTCATTTCCTCGTATGAAATCATTAATTTATATATTTTTTATATTATATTATATTATATTATATATATATATATATATATATATATATATATATATATATATATATGTGTGTGTGTGTGTGAACGTATTGATATTGGTATATCTGGACAACCTAACTTCAAAGTCCGAACATCTATCCTAAAAATCCTGGATCCGCCACTGTCCATATCCTACGTTGTTTGTAAGAGGCCGCATTGTCTCATGTTGACTGCTGGATGCAACATGTGTGACGATAACATACATCGGATCCGTATCATTTGTTGTCGTTTGTAGGAGGCTGCATGTATCTTATGTTGACCGATGGGCGCAACATATGGCAGTAGCATACATTGAATCTCTATCCTCCCATTGTCGTATGTAGAAGACCACAAGCGTTTCGTATGAACCGCCGACATTTATCTGAGAAAAGAACCGTTGAGACCGAGTGTAAATGGGTACAATAAATAAGAGAACTGCTATACATCTTGCGATTTTAGCACTCTGTGATTGGTGAGAGAGAGGGAGAGAGGGTGGGAAGTGAGATTGGGTTAGGGATATAGGGGTGGGGTGATATCTGGGGCATTAGATCTCCATCTGATGGTTCAAAAAGTGACTGATTTCCAAGAAAAAATCAGTCGCATGTTGTATAGACACACCCATAAATAATTCATATGCAACCAAAGAAATCATCTGTTGCGCGAAATGAAAATAATAATCCGTTGCATGAAATGAAAATTGTAATTTCTTTCAAATAATATTCCAGCCCATTACCTAATTATATATACATACACGTACTCCATTCGTTCTCAAATACTTGGTCCCTTTCACACACCCCGAGCTATGCAACCCACGGCATATATGTGTCTCTCTCTCTCGCACGCGCGCACACGACTGTCTATTCATAAGTTGCTTAAAATTTTCTTAAGTTTAAGTCACTTATTGTGATCATTGGATCAATATTCAATCATATGACATCCATTGGATCAATATCCAATCATATAACAATCATATGACACACCAATCTATACACAAATTCAACAATCACAACAAGTAATTTAAACTTAAAAAAATTTCAGATAACTTAAAACTAGCAAAATCGGAAGAAAAAAAAGATGCATCCCACGGCGTACCAGCTGCTACGGGGATCAGATGAGATGCTCTCTCTCTCTCTACACCGAAAAGCGCAGATACAGAGAGCTCCAGTGCGCTAGCTACTCTCTCTCTCTCAGAGCTAAAGATGTAGATAATTAACAGCACGGACAAAATAGAACAAATGGGGAAAGTTCTTTTAGAAAAACAAAAAAAAATCAACATAAACAGGAAATTAACAAATACTCGTAAATAAATAAACTAATTAATTACGAGATTCTTTCCTGGTGACATTCATTTATGATGAAAGATTTAGTAGATACAGAAAAATATGGAAAAGGAAGGGGGGGAAATCGCAGATACAACAAATGCAGCAGTCCTCCTCCTCTCCACCTCATATACACACGCCTCCTCCTCCGATCCTCACAAACGGGCAAGGCAAGGCAAGGCAAGCGAGGCAAGAAGCCAGACAAGCCAAGAAGCACACCCCACCACACCACACCAACCCTAACCAGACCATCCATCTCCTAGCTCCTCGCCATGCAGCACCCACCGTGCCGCAGCTCGACCTCGGCGCCGTCGCTCTGACGCCGCCGTCGTCTCGTAGTCCGTCGGTCCGTGTCGTTGGAGCTAGCTAGCTAGCGTTTCTTGGGCTGGACAGGATGGGCGTGCACCTGCTGAAGAAGCAGCACTCGTCGGCGTCGGTGGCCGGAGGGGGGTCGAGCCGCGGCGGCTGCGCGCCGTCGATGCCGCCCAAGGGGTGCATGGCGGTGCGGGTGGTGGGGCCGGGCGGCGGCGCGGAGGAGGAGAGGTTCGTGGTGCCGGTGGGGTACCTGAAGCACCCGCTCTTCGTGGGGCTGCTCAAGGAGGCGGAGGAGGAGTACGGCTTCCAGCAGAAGGGCGCCATCACCATCCCCTGCGGCGTCGACAACTTCCGCCGCGTCCAGGGGATCATCCACCACCAGAAGCACCACTCCCACGGCAGCGGCCTCCTCTCCGGCGGCGGCCACCACGGGTCGGGGCACAACCACTTCCACATCGCCGCCTGCTTCAGGGCGTGATGGATACGGATGGATCTTGCTCCAGCTGCTTAGCTTGTCGCTCCCGTCTTGATCGATCAATTAATAATACTTTAGGGTTTTCTTGATTAGAGTTTAGATGGTGATGATCGAAGGATCATGCATGCTTGAGTAGTCCGTGGATCTGCAGGTTGGGATTAATGGATCATTAGGATTTTGTTCCAGGTTGTGATGATGATGATGATGAGAGTGAAGATCAAAAGGATCATGTTTCAGTGCTTAAACCAGATGCTCTCTTCCTTTTCTTTGCAGATTGTGTGGTTGGTAGTATTCTCTTTCAAGAAGAATCTTTTTTTGTTTTTTTGGTTGCTCATCAAGATTCATACACAAGGGTGAAGGATTAATTAAGAATGAAATTAAAAGAGATTAACTCTCTTCCAAGCAAAAGTTAAGAAACAACAGGAAAAAGAACCCATCGACAAGGGAAAAGGAGGGAACTAGCTAGCTAGAAAAAAAGTTCCTTTTCTTTTCGGGTTCTATCTTTCTTTTATCCCATGTCCTATCCTATCTGCTCTGATCTCTTCCCCCAATCGAGCAGAGGATTAGTGCTAGCTGTTGAGTGCTATACTCATTATTATTCTCTAGAACTTGTAGTACTCCACTAATAATCAACAAGCATACTTCACCATATACACATGCTGTCCAAGAGCTAGCAACAACCCCACACACCTATTCCTTTTTTAAAGGAAGAACAATACATATGTGGAATTAATTAAGTTAAAGCTCGACTTCATTTTGGGAATGAGAGACCCTGGTACGTACTGCAAAGTGAGTGAGAGAGAGAAAGGAGAATGAGAGAGAGAGGAATCTATCTTGGGGCTGGCAGGTAGGGCGGCGCCGAAGCAGGGAAGAAGGGTGGATGGAGTGAGTGAGACAACTTCTTTGGCCAAACGGCCCCGCTAAACGACGTACGTACGTTTGGTCGTACGACCCTCGTACGATAGCTCCTCCGGCCCACGCTTTTACTGGGTCCCACAGACTCCTCACTCAAGTGCTTCCGAGGATCGTAAGACTATCGTACATCAAAAGTTCGTATGCAGAGCTATTTCCTGGGCCAAAAGGAGGCAGTACGAGAATGCAGGGGGCACGCATGCACGCATGCAGATAGAGTAGACTTGTTTATTCAATTTCTTCTCGGTAAATTTTCTTCGATCTTGTCCTTAATTTTTTAAATTACACACCGAACGCACACACGAATCCGCACACCACACCCCACACGCACACACATACTCACGCACATACACCATATGCATACCCACACACATATGTCATATGTGGATGTATTCATAACACACACCTAATCTAGAGAGTGGGAGCTCAGACCCCACGAAACACGAGCACGCATATTGACCACTAAATACACACGTATGTGTACTATTCAAAAACCACATAAATGGCTCTGAAGCCACCGAAATGGTGAGACTACCCGGGTTCGAGTCTAGGTAGACTGCATGCTTGACAGCTACACAAGCCAACCAAGCAAAGCTCGGTCCTCGATCTCGTCCTTAGTTGTGCACGTAGTGGAGTAGTTTCCTTGGTGAAACAGTGAAACCCTCTCTTGTTATAATCCCCTGAATGGATGAAAATGATGCATGTCCCCTAATCGAACATGACAACAAGCTGAGAATTTTTTTTTTTTTGTAAATCCCGACATGTTTACTACTTTGAGAGACATGCATGAGTAAAAAAAATTTGCAACGTGCACGTGGAGAAAAAGACAGTGGCGTAATCGAGACATGTATCACATTCCAAAAGGGCAAGAGAGAAAGAACATTCTAGTACCTCTGGCAGTACTTAACTTCCTCAATTATTCACCGTGTTGATTTTTTTGGTTCCATCACTGAAGATCTTCCCTGCCAACTTTCCATCACTTTTGGCAATTAATACGAAGGATATATACCATACGCACGCATGTGTAGGTGAAAACTCCATGTAACTTGGAAAGGATATATACGTGTGTGAGCGCATATAGAGAGACAGAGAGAGATGCGCGATTCTTCAAGCTACGCACGCTAGCGTACGTGAGAAATTAAGCTACTACTAGTAGATTAATTACATCCCGAGTGAGTCTTCTGCTGGTAAACTAGACAAATTTCCTTTCTTTTCTTTCTTTGAGCAAATAGAATAGACAAAGTTGGGAACCACCTCTTGATGCGGTGGTAGAGTCGTGAGTGTACGACTTCACCCACCAGTGTTTAAATCCTAGCGCCCACCTTTACGCACATACGAGGATGCTTTAGTCGGAATTTTACGAGCTATCCCCAACCTCCGTCTCTCTAAGCGTGTGCTAAGGGGGGTACACTCTGAAGGTATACGGGTAGGCTACACTAGTTTACAATTTAAAAATTATACCACGTAAACCAGGAAGTCATGCGAGTAATAGATCATAAATCGTTTCCACTATACGCGCGGTGCAACGGAAGAATAGTTGGAGCAGCCTAGTCCAACGTCGAGCACGTCAATGTAGTGGTCGTAGTCGATCATCCAAGATCCTCGGTCGTCAATCGTCTCCTCCAGTAGCTTCTCGAGCTCCCTATGAACTTTGTGGATTGTCCTCGATCAGCACAAAGCAATCACAGCAGCGTACGCCGGTATGCTAGCACCAACGCGCACGACAAAGGCCTTCAGGAGGTGATAGCTAGGGTTGACATAATTGCCTCTTAGACCATATCACCAACACACTCATCTGGATGCGTGGTGTCTTCCGTGATAAAAAGAAAGAAAAAAAAGAAAATATACAAGATTGACACCATGACGTAAAAAAAAAAATCAAAATTTTCTTCTTTAGCCAGTGACACGCAGCCCTCCTGAAACGTTCTGCAGAACAACATGAGACCGACCCGTGTGGTCCATTCTGTGAGCCGCTAAACCATCGCAGCTCTTGTGTACGGCACGGGCAAATTAAGCATGCAAAGTGGACAAAGCGGAGGCCACAATTTTCGGACGAGCGAAGCGATGCACACGTTCAAGTGACCGATCCGTTGTTGCTATACTAGCTATCACTGCAAAAGTTCATCATAAACGGTTCGGAATTATCATCACAGACGATTTTTGAACCGTCTGTGAAAAAGCTATCACAGACGATTCTAAACAATAACTATGTGTGAAAAAAGTTATTACAAACGGTTCTTAATTCAGAACCGTCTGTGAAAACACATACGGTTATTGTTTAAAATCGCCTATGATAGTCTTTTCTATTGAAAAAAAATCAATCCTTACACTGTTTTGAAACTTCGGGGGCTGTTTTGAGACTCTAAACGATATTTTTTTAGGGTTTTCACTTTGTCTAGAGGCTCGCGAATAAATCTAATATGGATTTATGGATTTTCGGAACCGTATGTGATGAGACGTATGGTATAACGTGTTTTGTAATAATGTATATCCCTCTTCCTCTAGGCAACAAGACAGAGGCACAGTGTCGTATTGCCATGTACTACTGTGGCTCTTGTATTCTTGCGTCGATTCGCTGGACTCTTCTATTCCCTCGCAGTCTCTGCCGAATGTCGTGGCATGCAGTGCCGCAGAGGCAAAGCCTCTCTGCCTCACCTTTCTCCTCTAGCTAGACGATGTTGACACGCATGAATTAAGCGATCTCTCTCCATGCATCTCTGCTCTGTGGACATGCATGCCTGCAATGGAGAAACTGAAGAGCTTGAGGGTGAGAGTGAGTCCAAGATGCATCCTTGTGTGTGTGTGTGTGTTATTTTGCAATTTGCAAGGCCCTGTGTTCATGATGCGATTAGGGAATGCGTCTGCTGGAAAGAGGAAAAGAAATGGACCGACGAACCCCCCCTGTCCACGTTGCCACGTCGGCCTGATTACGATGGGCTTTTGTTGATAGGTTTATCTCCTGTTAGTTGCATTCCCATCTAATTCGATCGCGTCTGCACCAAACAATTTTCTTTTGCAAGTTTATGCATCCGTCCCTCGTCAGAGCATAGCAACCAGACGGCCAGAAGCGATTTTTGCGAACTCTCTGTGTCCTTGCGTCGATGCCCACTTGAAAGACAATCCAATCGCATCGACTCATAGGTCAATCCTTATTTTAAAATAGAGGAAATACATTATTTGCCGCTGAATAAGTTATAGTTCTACGATATGCTGCTGAATAAGTGTTTATTTCTTCTATACCATCCGTTTTCAAAATTTATCTACTCACTGCTACAAAAGAGGCTACGTTGCACGTCTCATCACAAACGGTTCCCAGAAACCGTCAATGTTGTAATTATTACAGACGGTTTTATAATCGCGACTGTCTATATTACTAGCGATGGGTAGAACCGTCTGTGATACGTAATTATCACAGCCGGTTTTTAATAAGAACCGTCTATGATAATTTCCAGACGGTTCTTAATAAGAACCGTATGTGATTATTGCAGACATAAGAACCATCTGTGATTATTGCAGACGTCACGGATGGTTTTTAAATAATTGTCTATGATAATTAACAGAACAAGAACCGTCTTTGATAATTTGGTATCACATACAGTTTATGATTAGAAGTGTCTGTGATATGTTTAATGCTGTTTCGGCTCCCACGTGATGCGTCTCTTCATCTCGCGCATGACGTTACGATGCTGTCATATCTAGTAGTAATTAAGCAAGTTCTTGCTGCAGAAGAGTAGCAATTAATACATGCACGCACGGTATTGAATACGTACACAGCTAACTAGTACCGTCACGTGCCATGGTGAGCACGCGGAGCATGACGGCGAGGACCAAGGCGAGGAAGTTGGCGATCGCCGTCGCTCTTCCTCACGATGTCGTCATAGACATCGTCGCCTCGTGGTCGCGAGCTCTCCTCAGCCTATGGTTGACCTCTCGATCGATATACTAGTCGTATTGATGCATTTTCACCCCGCATTTACAAGAATGCTCGTCTTCTTTTTTGCAAAAATGACCCTCCCCGTCCACCACGTCGCGCCTACCGCACGGCCACCATGCGGTGGCCCTCCCACGCTCGCTGCGAGCCCTCCCCTCCGCTCCCCTACCGCACGGCCCTCCCTCCCCCTCTCGCCACGGGGAAAGTAGACCGGTCTGGTTCTCTGAAGAAACAAATAACCGGAAAAAAAAACGCCGGCTGTCGTTGGGAGATGCTCCGAACCCTAGGCCCCACCCCCTAATTCCACAGGTAGGCATCTTCTATCACATCCATTGCTTTCATCGCTTTATTCCCCGACGTTGTCACTTCACATCGTTGTCTGATGCATGCATGCGAAATTTAATTAGCACACGCGGGGGAAGGATTCCCTCCCGTAGCGGCTATAAATTAGAGAGCGAGTGAGCACGATTTCATTTCACAGTCGCTCGCTCGCTCTCTTGCACTGTCGATTATATTTTTGGGGATATTTCAGCGTCATTAGCTGCCGTCATTCGCAGGTAATTTGTATCACCGTTGATTTTTCGTCATTTATAAATTCTTTATTAACTGCGTACTTGAATAGTTGTAATTTTCTAGGCGCACCTATTATAGGCATTCTGACATTTTCATAGGAATTTTGTAGTGGATGCGTACTTAAGTAGTTGTAATTTTGCAGACATTTACTTAGTTTGACGTTGTTAGTCCCATGTAATTAGCGTTTTGAGATTTTCGTAGGAAAATCATTTTGACTTTAGGAGTCCCATGTAATTAGCGTTTTGAAAATCATTCTAATTAAAATTGAAATTGAAATATACTTTAGGTATGGATTAGTAAATTATTACATAGTCTAGTATTTTAATGGTGGCACGCACTTCAGACTTTGATTAGTACGAACCCTTGGATGAGGCTGGTATAATGTAGAAGTGACAACTAGGACTAGAATATAAGATTGTAGGGTTTAAGTATTGCAGAATCTTAATTAGTCCAACTTTAGGTGCAAACATTTCTTCCTGTCATATCTTCATCATCAACTGGATAAGCCGACAGGACGAGTCTTTGGTTGACGCGGAGACTGGGCCGATGCCTCAATATAGCTGGGGATCAGCCGTCCTTTGCGTCACATACTGGGGGTTGTGTGACGCTTCGCGGCGCGGCACCGGTGGTACCCCAACCTGGCCGTCTGCTACGTGTTCTTGCAGCTATGGAGTTGGGAGCACTTCCCTGTTGGGCGGCCGTCCATCGAGAGAGCGGTGCACCCGTACGCCAAGTTGGACGACCCGATAGACAGGCCCACCATGGGTTTACGGTGGACTGCTGCCTGTCTATGCTGGGCCAAGGATAGACCAGCTAGGTGCTACTCGTTGTTGCACAATGAGTTTGAGTCGTTGCACGACAGCGAGATCACATGGACTACGTGGTATCCAGAGTTCGTGCATATGGTAGCGCCGCATGGACTGTCTGTGCAATGCATCTAGGACGCAAGACTGTGGATGACGACCTGTCACCTGGTGTTCGCACATATGGTAGAGCCTTATGCACCGCAGCATGTAATGCGATAGTTTGGTGTGCACCAGGTCGTGCCCCCCCGGACGGCAGGCTCCTGCCGCGAGCTGTACACCTATGAGTCAAACTTCATCCGAGTAATGTTTAGACTTCTTACGTCTTCTTTTATAACATCAATCCTTCCGGAAATGCAAGTAATCGAGGGTGGGTGGGCATATTCAGGGCTGTCACCCAGTCCTGCACGAGAGGACTACGGCATGGACAGAGAGGGCGCACTTGGAGGTCTTGCATGGGCAGTGTCCGTACAACGTTCAGACATACAGTGAGTACATGGAGTGGTACGTGCCACGGTTGCGCGCAAGACTCACCCTTCCTCCACCGAAGCGCCCAGAGCAGGTGACGCACCAGCAGAGCCTCCGCCACTCGTTCAATTGTCACAATGCTATGCGGTGTGACGATACTGTAAGACACTAACAACCTCTGGTCATTTTATTGATGATATTTGTACTATTCGTTAATGAACCTGATAGGTATGTCACTACAGTTGGAGCAAGCGCATCGCAAGCGCATCGGAGTCCGCCATCCGCAACCCAAACACAACACTGACGAGGATGATGAAAACTTTGGAGTACATCTTCACGGAGTCGAAGAAGATAATAAAGAACTTGAGCTACGGTCGTTCGACGGACGACGTCCTGCGCATCGGGCACCAAGTGGGGGGGGTGGACTCACCCGCTAGGTCACCACAACCTAGCGAGTCCAGCCGGCATCATAGTGTTCCCCGCCGGTCATCCGTGGGCCAGATCGGCAAGGAGGTAAGTTATGTACAAATCTACGTTCTGTTTTTGGTTATGCCTTACGTTCTGCTAACATCATGTCGTTCTCTCGCCGTAGGTCCGTCAGGATGAAACACTTCTACCGTCCGCGTTCGGTACACAGAATAGCGCTCCCCCTTGGTCATTTGCACTGCACATCCAAGAGGTACGAGATTCTCAGTTTACATCCAGAGTGTTTATTTGTACTAACATCGTTCCACTTGCAGCCTTCAGTTAACCGTGGGGGTGACGGCCAGTTCACGTTGACTGATGATGACAATACGGACCTCTCAGCTCCTACCAGGGAGCAGTACACGCCGTCAAGGTTTGGAGCATGGAAACTAGGGTATGCAGGGTAGAGCTCCTATGGGTTGGCTGACACACCGTACGTCTAAGGCCAGAGCTCATTCGCACAACCGGAGTTGCAGGCATCGTACCTTGGGGCGGACAACCCAGGAGTGCACTTATGGAGTCCGTCGTTCATGTTTTCTTCGGAGGTGGCCCCCCAAGTCGGCATGCCTCATCAGGATGACATGTATGCTTACTAGACTCTGCTGGGCCAGAGTCAGCCTACTGGTGCACCCCCAGCCCACTCAACAGTCTCCAAACCCCCTCAGATCCGACACGCGCTCTCCGGATCAGCTCACGTATCCCACGGGACATGCTCGATGCAAAACTTCCAAGCGCACGCAGAAGCAGCCACAACAAGTAGAGAGTAGTGGCTTAGACGAGTGAGTCATATTGTATCCCGTGTTATGCGATTATGCTTTGGTATATTTGTATTCATATTTTGTTTTGCTATATTTGTACACGTATTTTGGTTGTTATGTGTGCACTACTGCGCCATATTGTATATTGACATCTCCAATGGAATTGCAATGCAGCTTTTTTCCTTACATTCCAAGTCACATGAAATCATGAAACCCTAATTTTCGAAACCTAAAATCCAAATTTTCAAGATCTAAATCCTTAATTTTTGAGATAATTCTAGAACACATATAAATTTTTCAAACATTACACAATCAAGTCCATTGCGTGAGGAGCCTTCAAAATATAATTCATAATTTTCGAATCTCATTTTCTACATTTACAATTTCGTACAAACAGTACAATTATATGAAATTGCAAGAAAATTTTGGAACGAATAAAATTATGAAAATTTTACCCAAGCAATTACACTATGTCGGCAGGCTCCACATAAAATTTTAGAATTTTCTGAACTCATTTGATATATTTTAATATTCCTACAAACAACGTGAAACCGCGATGAAACCCTAATTTCCTCATGATGAAACCCTAACTTCTGAGAGGAGAGAGAAGAAGAGGCGCCACTGCATGGTGGCCGCACGGCAGGAGGGCAAGTGGCGGGCAGGGAGGGCCTGCCGCACGGTGGCCGTGTGGTAGGAGGTCCTTTTTGCAAAAAAAAAAAAAAAAACTGAAGACGGTCATTCTTGTAAATATGAGCCAAAAATGCATCAATACGGCCAAAAATTCTAACCTCTGCAGCCTACGAGCCACGTACATATTTATATACCTACAAGAATTTGTGCTACTATTTGTGACGGCAACCAATCCATGCATGCATACATGTTACTTGACGAGGATTAAAACCTCTATGTATTATTTTTAATACATAAAGACTATACGTCTTCATGGTCGTAACCCCTGAGGTTCACGACCTCATTGGTCGTAAGAATTCCAGAGGTTACACAATGGGTACCCCGGTAGGACAAGGTCCCGTGCCTAACCTCCGACCAGTGAACTGCTTGTAAAAGGTATGAACTGATATTTGGAACTGATTCCAGGTATATTCTCTACCGTGTGATGAATGGAACACATGCGTATATCCCATACCACACGACGTTTCTTATCTTGAAACACTGATGAACAACCACCATACGGTTAAGTATCTCACAAGCATACAACCGCTGAACGGTTGATACTCCATCAACCGTCATCTCGCTCTGACCAGTCGTGACACTTCACAACAGACGTCTTCTCCAGAAGTAACTGCCACATCTTCAAGAGCTATTTAAAGATGGAGCATAGACGGAGCAAGGGATCAAGCTTCATCGGACTAAAGCATAGGCATTAGATTTGTGTTTTAAGTCTGACATTGTAGCATAGCAAGCATTGTTCTCAGTGTAAACAGGATTAGTCCACCACCTAGTCATAAGGCATCCTCTGTAAAATCCAGTTCATATTAATAAAAGAGCAGTCCCATTCTCTCCCCAGAAATTTCGTGTTATTCTCTCCTATTTATTTCGTAAGATCGACGTCTTGATCGTCGACAGTTGGCGCCCACCGTGGGGCGCAAGGCGTGGAGTTTTGGAAGAAGTTCTTTGCTCATCAAATCCTTGTCCATTTCGCATTTGTAATCGCTCATGCGGTTATGGCAAGAAGTTGGGACGAGAAAAACTGGTTCGATCTGGCGGACTACTCCAACCTCGACATGGACGCATGCATCCGCGCCATGCAGGAAAACGGAGTCTCATCATCAAAAATTAAGAGCCAAGCGAGTCGCAACAAACTTTCATCCAAGTGGGAAGGTCCGTACACTGTGGTTGAAGTCACCCGACCAGGTTCGGTACGATTAGCTATGTCGGACGGGCAAATCTTATCTAATTCTTGGAATATTAATCAATTGCGTAAGTTTTTTGTATAATTTCTTCTATTCCTTTCATTTCATATTTCAATAAAGATGCATTTTCTTTTCAAGATAATTATGATTGTTTACAATTATTGTTCGTTACTAATGGTCACATATCATTATTGTTAACGTTGGTCGAAGAAGACACTCATTCTCTCCAAAATCCCTTTAAAAACAAACCGAGAGGGATCTCTATTACTCATTGGTTATGACTTAATTGTCAAGCGCCAAACCGGTCTTAGTCGTGATCATTGCTTCAATGATTCCCACGCACGACCACATACTCTTTCCTCAAAGAAACATACGAGTAAACAGAGCACAACACATATAATTTATGTGGTTTTGTTATTCCTCGAGAATTCGAAGATTAACTTTCTATATTTCAATATTCTGTTCTACTCTTGTTTGGCTACTGGTCAGGACACGGAAAGCCTCCTAGTCGAAGTCTCTCCTCTCTACATGTAGTCATGCCCACTAGAAGGAGCTTCCTAGCGACGGTCCTTTTCCTACGATCCTCACTGCCAGTCGGACTTGAGCATGAGCACGTTTCGCGAAATATTTTACAAATCTTCAATTCTTGGAATTCATTACGACCAGTTTCAGATAATTTATATAAGCAAAGATACTTATCATTTCCTTTTTCTTTGCATACATTTTTTGCATACTTTCTTATCATCAAAGCAAATCTTGTTATATCTTCAGACTATATGTGGTATCTCACAGTGATATGATAATGGACAAGAAATAAACTAGTCGAAATCATAAACTGGTTCCGACCACATGATTTCCTAGTGTTTACTAGATCATTTTTTACAAACATTATCAGCACATATACCATGGTCGTAGTTATTACTCAGTTTCTTGGTCTACTGCTTCTTTAGTAAAGTTCATCTACTAATATAAGCAGTCGGGGGCTAGAAAATATATGAGTATTTAATAACATTGATAAGACAAAATAAGAACTTTGTTGATGATAAAAGGTAAGTTTTATTTACAAAATCTAAATATTACATTCATCTACTTGTTAGAACCACCAGACTGGTCGCTGCGTGATGGAGATCCGACTTCCATTTCCTCCGCAACTTTCTCTCCGAAAGGCTTTACTTCCTCGAGAAATTTGGTTGCTTCATCTTCGGAGCAGTCGAAGTCTTCTTCAACGGCTTCAAGACGGACAGAGGGGTCGGAAGCCTTTAGTTTCGCCAAGGCAACACTAACTCCATTCGCAATAGCTTCCTTCATCGTCCTGGCATGGTTCTCTCGAAAGATTGTTATCACTTTCTTGAGGTCTTCGAGTTGATGGCCAAGAAAATTGATTCAGGCTGCAGAGTCTCTCAAAATGGGCAGTTGCGTTCCCGACCCTAGGTCGAAGAGCATCTTGTTCAGAGCCTTGATTTTGTCTTCAAGACTCCGATCGAATTCAACCCCTTGGCCACGCTCAAACTCAAGAGCTTTTTCTGCTCTTTCAAGTGCTTGAGTTTTCTCTGCACGAGTGGATAAAAAGAAGTTAACATACACTTTAAATTGGAGACATGGAATACTAGTCAAGTCTACGACTAGTTACCTTTGATTTTCTTCTCGCAAGAGTCGAAAACCTCCTTTTGCCTGGTCATCGCATGCACAATCGACCGGTCTTTATTTTGATTTTCTTCTTTAAGTCTTATTATTGTGGCTTCTTTAGCCACAACACCTTCTTTAATTTTCTCCAAATCTATCAAATACGATGAAGAGAGAAGATTAAGTTACAAAGGAGGAACAGGATGATAAAGAGAGAAGTTCTTACTTCTCAATTCAGAGTGTTTATGCTCCAGAGCTTTTATTCGTTGGGTCAGCCCTCCGACCACAGCATAATTTTCGACCATATGCTACAAAAGTAAGTCCCTTTCTTTATTAAGTTTTCAAAGAAACTTTAGAGAAAGAGTTATGAAGATGGTCGTAAAATACTCACTCGAATTGCCATGTCATTGTATTCGGCAAAAATCGTATCTGGACCCATTTCAATTTGATGGTCCGATATTTTCCCCAGGCCTCGTCAAGTTCCTTATCATCAATGAATCGGGGGGAAAAGGGGAACTTGTTAGCCTGTGAAGTATTTCCAAGGAGAGGTGGAACCTGTTGGGTATCTCTGGGAATGACTATCTCCGGAGACGGAGTGATAATCACTAGTGGATCCTGAGCAGATGTCGGCACTGATACCTGCTCAGGGGCTTCCTCAACCACTTCACCCTCTGCAATCTTAGCTTGAGGAACGTCCTGGTCAGGAACCTCCACGACCACCTCGTCCCCAGGAACTTTTTCCTGAGGAGTGTTCTGGTCGGAGACGACTGGAACACCAGAAGATCTACAAAAGAAGAAAGTATGGAAGATCAAGGTTCCAACATATCAAAAATATTCAAAGTATATATTTACATGACTTCTTCGTTTGCATATACCTGATCGATTTTTTGATTTTAACCTTGTAACGCATTGGAGTGAAATCCGTTGCGCTAACTTTCCTCTTCTTCTCAACCAATTTCACCGGTAGGGTTGATTAGATCACTCACATCCACTGATTGAAAATCAAAAGCAATATCCTCAACCAGTTGGTCAAGGATAATATTCCTGGTCGCCAGGTCAGTGGGTGTAGACTTGTCGACCTCCAAAACAGTAGCGACTGGCAGATCCTTGGCAACCTTCCTGGAGTGCACGACAAACGCCTAAACAAACCATCAAAGTTAGTTACGCGAAGAAAATCATTCATCAGAAACATACATTTATGTTCGGTTACCTACCTCTGGAAGGATGACATCATGTATGGTCGTAGGGATGGTCGGATCATCAATTGGCTCACAACTTTCAGTGGCATCATTGATCCTCAACCCAACCGACGACACATCAAAAAGGATTTATGGTATATCAATCAGAAAATGTATCTATAGCAAAAGAAAAAGCATAGTTGATAGTCTTACTTTAAGTCTCTCAGCCTTCTCTTTGGCGGAAACGACCGCTAAGATCCGAGGGAAACTAGTCTTCTCGCCAGGCTCTTCGACACAGATCATTTTGATCCAACTTCTAATCTCATCAGAAGATAAAGCTGTAAAGGTGAACAAGAGACTTAAAAATACGGAAGTAATCTACTAATGTAGGCAAACTGGTCGGAATCACTCAGAGCTTACCCTTTTTGGAATCTTTTGTCGCATCATCACGACCAATATACCAGAGCATCGGGTATGCTTGGGCCTTCAAAGGACTAATCCGGTGCATGAAAAAATCCTTCACTACGTGCCAGGATGTTAGACCCTTGACACTAAGGAGCATGATGGCTTTGGCCCATCTTTATATTCTTCCCTCCTTCTCCACGGAGGAGCGCCATCTCGGATTCTCGACCGCCTTTTTACCATAATAATAAAGGCTATCTTTCTTCGTGACCGTCATATAGAACCAACTTTTTTTCCATGACGACCACGAAGATTTTGAGTACATGAGGATGTACTCATCAGCTTTTCCGTCATGGAGGCGCAAGGTGCACTCTCCAGGCGTCCCGATCGTCTTCCCAGACTTCGTCATCCTATAGTAGTATTTGAACAGATCCAGATCTGCAGGAATTCCCAAGTATGCTTCGCAGAGATAGATGAAGATGCTGAGATTGGCAATAGCATTGGGAGCAAGATTTACCAATTCAACTCCATAATACTCCAAAACTGTAGGAAGGAAGGGGTGAATTGGCAATCTGAATCCGCATTCAATATATGCGAGGAAAATAGGAATTTCCCCATCTTCATTGCTCGGAGAATGTTCTCCGGCCGCTGACCACTAAGAAATCAAACTCTTGTCGGAAAGCATCCCGATCTTCTCCAAGCTCTCAAGCTTCTTCTCGCTTAAATCAGAAGCCGACCAGTTAGAAATTTGGTCCGACATGGTCAGGCTTTTGGATGAGGAAAGAGGAGGGTTGAAGAATAAGGGGTCGGAGGCAGTTTTTTCCGCTCAGGAGATGAAGAGGAAAAAAAACAGGAAGTGTAAAAACTCGAGGCCTACAAAGGGTTTTTATAGCTTCAGAATTTTTAACTGCAATCGGGAGTTAGTTATCTAAAAAAGTCCAACGGACAAAATCTTTTCTCCAACGGACACAAAACTCTTCGATTCCTAAGGCAAGTTCTCAACTTTAAAGTGAATATAAACCGCTTCAAATGTCACGACATTTAATAAGCATTTTCCAGACGCAACTTCGTCGGAAGAAAGGTGTTCACACGACCAATTCATTTAAAGTTCAGGGGCTAGCTGACGAGAATTAAAACCTCTATGTATTATTTTTAATACATAAAGGTCATACGTCTTCATGGTCGTAACCCCTGAGGTTCACGACCTCACTGGTCGTAAGGATTCCAGAGGTTACACAATGGGTACCCCGGTCGGACAAGGTCCTGTGCCTAACCTCCGGCCAGTGAACTGCTTGTAAAAGGTATGAACTTATATTTGGAACTGATTCCAGGTATATTCTCTACCGTGTGATGAATGGAACACATAAGTATATCCCATACCACACGATGTTTCTTATCCTGAGACATTGATGAACAACCACCATACGGTTAAGTATCTCACAAGCATACAACCGCTAAACGGTTGATACTCCATCAACCATCATCTCGCTCTGACCAGTCGCGATACTTCACAATAGACGTCTTCTCTAGAAGTAACTGTCACCTCTTCAAGAGCTATTTAAAGATGGAGCATGGACGGAGCAAGGGATCAAGCTTCATCAGACTAAAGCATAGGCATCAGATTTGTGTTTTAAGCCTGACATTGTAGCATAGCAAGCATTGTTCTCAGTGTAAACAGGATTAGTCCATCACCTAGTCATAAGGCATCCTCTGTAAAATCCAGTTCATATTAATAAAAGAGCAGTCCCATTCTTTCCCCAGAAATTCCACATTATTCTCTCCTATTCATTTCGTAAGATCGATGTCATGATCGTCGACATTACTGGTTTTTATATTATGTTTTAGATAAACATGTCACTAATCTGACTAGCAATAACACCCTTAATTTGGTCTTTTAATTTTCTCTTATGGAGTAATCCGTGTATTAAGATTCTGACGTCTTGAATTGTATACGTATATTAGAGTTGCAAGGCCGTGTACAAGGCATTCAAGGAGCACACCATGGGGAGGCGCGTGACATTGGAGCGGGAAAAGGCGATGAAGCGGCTGGACAACGAGTGCTACCTCGTCGTTGTCAACCACCTGGGCGCCGCCGGCAACCGGAGGCTTGCTTCATCGTCACCCTCATGATCATCTTCGTGCACCAGGACATGCAGCACGGCCTCGTGTGCCTCGACCGGGCAACCGTCGTCGGCTATAAGGCCGCGGCTTACGTGCTCGGCCTCCTCGTCTACACGGTCGGCGAGGCGCACAATGTTGGGAAGCACTACATCAGCCAGGTCGAGGGCAAACCGGCCAGCGGCGGGTGCGAGACGGCCAAGAGGACCAATCGGGAGTGCAAGTGGTGTCGGAGGCTCCTGCGGACACGGTCTAGGAGGCGACGTGGAAGGAGATGGCTAGGCCACAGGGTCGGGTGTTGGTGCTACCGAAGGATGGCCACCGGTGCACAGCACCAGCTGCGGTGTGATGGGAGGATAGGGCGACTACATCGTCTTCTGCAGCGATGGCTGTAGGATTATGCATGAGTACACCAAGTTCTTTGCACAGGTGTTGAACTACTTGTCCTTAAATTAGCAGTTTTAGCAAATATTTAGATATAATTTCAGTAGTAATAATCATAGTTAAAGAAAATTATCATAAAATTACCTTCCGGCAAACAGGATAAAAGCTACCGAGTAGAATCGGGCAAGGCACGCGAAATGTGCAGTCTCATAAAACCAATCACTCCGCTATGCCGCGAATGCCAGACGAGGTTGACATATCTTAAAATATAATCGTCTGTGATATGGTCACATACCACAGACGGTTCTATTATGGGATCGTCTATGATACTTAACACAGACTATTTTTAAAATAGAACCGTATGTGATATGAGACCATATCACGGACACTTGTTGACATATTTTAAAATGTAATCATCCGCGATATGGTCTCATAACACATACGGTTCTATTTTAAAAACAGTATGTGATAAGTATCACAGACGGTTCTATAATAGAACCGTACGTAATATCCCTTTATTAGTAGGGCCCCGCTAGGGTTTCTGCCCTTACTCCTCACTCGCCACCCTCGACCTTACTCCTCCCCACCTGAGCACCCCTGACCTCGATGCCACCGCCCCTGACGTCCTTCCTCTGCCAGTCTCCTTCCCACGTTGTCCTCTTCCCCGCGCCGGCGTCCTCCCTCTGTCGACCTCCTTCCCGTGACGTCCTCTTCCCCGCGCCGTCCTCCTCCCAGCGTCGGCATCCTCCCTCTACTGACCTCCTTCCCGCGATGTCCTCTTCCCCACGCCGTCCTCCTCCCCGCGTCGGCCTCCTCCCCTACGTTGACCTCCTTCCCGTGCCCCCTGCTCCGTCCACTATGAACATAATAACCTATCCTCTACTCTCTCGACTTTGAATGTGTGATTGTATCCTTAGAGCAATAGCTATGTGTATGTATATATATTTGCTTAAATATCGGTTGATGTTTGTGTGTGAGATTATGTATATATATTTGCTTAAATATCGGTTGATGTTTGTGTGTGAGATTTTTATCGGCTTGGCTTCAGATGTTTTGTGACCGCGGAACCATATTTATTTGTATGTATATGTGCTCAAATATTGGTTGTCTGGTTGTTTCCTTAGTCGAGTATAATGATTTTAGGTGTTGATTTTATTCTCCTTCGTTGTGCCCTAATGCAGTTCCAATCTAATTGTGATGCGTTGTACTAGTCGAAATCTAAAATTGTGATTAATTGGTATGATACTAGTACTGGGAGATATTGCTTAGTGATACTGTGGGCTCGGTTTAAATGCTCGATGAGGATAATCATCATATACTAAAATTGGAATGATAGCTAGTTCAGATTTGAGCTCTAACTGTGATTCTTACTGCTATCATTTCATCTCTAGTAATTCTGTTACTTTCGATGGTGCCTAACTAAAATTGATCATCTTGTATTGTGATCCTGCTTGTTCTTCTATTAGCCGAAAGGCTTTTGAGCAGAACCTTGTGATCTCCTTTCACTGTAAGTTTATTAGTGTTTTGTTGGCTTATAGATTGAAGTGTTGAATTATATGATCATTTTGCATTGATGATCTTCTATCGGCCGAAAGCATAAGTTGATGTCTTTTGTTTATGAGATGATTTTTTACATATTAGTAAAGCATTCTTTAGAGCTCAAAGTCTTATTTTTTGTTATCGTATCTAATATGTAAAGAGTATAGACAACAATGGCGAGGAGGTCAAGATTTTATCTTGTACAGCTCGACATCTGAGCAATAAACAATCAAATTAAATCTTAGTATTATGCCTATATATATATATATATATATATATATATGTGTGTGTGTGTGTGTGTGTGTGCGCCGCTTACGACTTTACTCTGCCTAGTGACAGGGCATCAACATTGGTTCAAGTACAGTCAAAATGAATGAACTCTCCAAAATTCGAGGATAGCTCGCCACCTTCTTAAAGACGGTGGTCATTTACCCAAAAGGAGAGTTTCACTCGGGAAGGACTGAATAAAATTTTTAGTGCCAAACAATATTTTCTTATTGTATTTGTAAACATGTTGTAAAAATATTATGATAATTCATCTATAATCAATCTGTAAATTTATTTATCCGTGATATATATGTGTATCTGTGTATTTGCTTGTATCTATTATCTGCATATTGTTTTCAGAGAGCATAGCTAGCATTCCCTGAGGCTAGTCGAAAAACAAAAAAAAATACATAGGGAACTATTACAGACGATTTTTTTTGTATAAACTGTCTGTAAAGGTCTACTATCATAGATAGCTACCACCAACAACCATCTGTGATATGTCGGATATCAAAGACGATTCATTTTACTAACTGTTTGTGATATGTCTTCAATCAAGGATGGTTGGTACATATAACCGTATGTGATGGCCGACGTATCACGGACGGTTTTTGGTCGTAGCCGTCTATGATAGTATGCCTTCACAGATGATTTATACTACAAAAATGTCTGTGTTGTGACTTATCACAGATGGCTCACAAACTATATGTGATAACCGTCTGTTATCACAGACACATAAATTCAGACGGTTCAGAAACCGTCTGTGATGATGATTTAGAATCGTGTGTGATGACCTTTTCTATAGTAGTGACTCCATGCCATCGCCGTCATCCACCCTGTCAGATGCCTCCTGGTAAGGGTGTACAAATATCATTTTGCCCTCATGAACATGTCATTCTCATGTCTAGCTCTATCTCTGCCCATGGGACCCGCATGTAAGAACCATGTTCTACCTTGGTGTTGCTTTACCCTCTCTCTTCTTACTCGTCTCTCTCTCTCCCCAAATGCTCTCTCTCTCACACACACACACACTATCACGCGCACCTCTGTCATCCTCCGACCTGCAGCGACCAGCGACGGACAGCGAGAAATGACACAACAAACAGATCTAGTCTCCCCATCCCCTTAACCTACCGGTGGTAGCACAGATCAGCGACGGGAGGGTATCGCATGCCCCTATCTCTCTCCCTCACCGCAACTGGGAGGCGGCGATAGCGCAACTTTTTTGTACATCAACCGTAGCACAAATTCAAAAAGAAAACAAAGAGGGCTTTCAATTTGGGACATAAAACTCAATTCATCTCAAGCAAAACTAAGAAGCACGCCATGAACGTCATGTAGGGCAACGGGTAGGCTACACTAGCGCAAAATAAAAAATTCTACCCGTAAACCAAGATCACTGCAGTTATAGATCACGGTCTTACCACTAGACGCGCAGGTGCGGAAGTTGATGCAGCGCGTCGGGGCAGTGTAGTCGTACCAAGTTGATGCAGTACGTCGGGGCAGAGTAGTCGTACTACTTCCTCATCCTCGTCGTGGCATCCCACGTACAGCTCCTTTCTTGCGGTTCGTCCCAACACCACAGATGCAGCGCCTTCAAAGGTATCCACACGTACAGGAGGAAGCGACGCACGCCGGACTACTAGATCGCGCGGCGACTAGGGCGTGGGAGGGTGGCGGCGTGGTTTGGGGATGTCACGAAAAACTCATCCTTCAACCGTGCGCCCTGCCTCCTTTTATAAGCGTCCTTATAATGGGCTTCTACGAATAGAGGCCCATTAGGACTCAATGCCCGATCTAATTCGGATCCAATCCGAATTAGGCTTCACCTAAGTGTGTGACCCTATGGTTTACGTATGTTTAGACATGACGCGAGTACACATACTTGGTCAATAGTTGGTAGCGCCTCTAGCAAGGCGTGCCAACTCCTAAACATACACAAAGATCATATCGGACGAACCATCACAACGTTATGTACATGCCAATCTCTTTGCCTCACGATATTCGGTCGAGCTCCAAGCTGACCACTCTTTCTCGATCCGTGATCCGGAATCCCTTACTAGGTTAACTCTTAACCTTAAGTAGCATGGCCATGCATTTCGGATCCGATCACTCGAGGCCCGAGAGATATCTCTCGGTAGAGAGGGCAAATCCATCTCGATGACCATGCCTCGCGACATGCTTCATGACAAACCCGAAGCTACCTTTATAACTACCCGCCACGGAGTAGCGTTTGATAGCCCCTAAGTAGGTCGATTCACATCTCAAGTACATGCGACAATCTCGTGTCTAAGGACAAGGCGTACACATTGTGTAGAGAGAACCATAAGAATAATTACTATGTCTCATGTTGGGTCGGTCCAACCCCATGTTCTAAACATGTGTCCACATTATTGGTTTGACATATCCATGTCTATGACCTGTGAAACATGGTCATCAACCGATACATGTGCTAATCCATCATTCACGTGTGTCCTCACATGAACTTCGACTAGGGACAACTTTAGAATAACCATACAAGTAAAGAGTTTCACAAACAAGTCACATACTTGTTAATCAACACAAAGGTAATATTCAAGGAACATTTATTAAATCATGGATACAACGAAATATCATCATCAATATGATTGCCTCTAGGGCATATCTCCAATAGTCTCCCACTTGCACTAGAGTCAATCTAGAAGATATCTAATACCCATAGCTCTTGTGTGCGCCTCACGCTTAGGCTGTGGGAGAGGCTTCGTCAAAGGATCTGAAATATTCAAATCCGTGTGTATTTTGCATATCTTTAAATCTCCTCGATTAAGGATCTCGAATGAGATGAAACCGCCATGATATGTGTTTGTTCTTTTGGTGATTCCTCGGCTCCTTGGCTTGCGCAATGGCCCCACTTGTTATCACAAGAAAGATCCAGAGGATCGCACGCACTAGGAACCACACCTAGTTCGATTATGAACTTCCTTATCCAAACACCTTCCTTTCTTTGCTTGAAGCGCAATGTACTCGGCCTCCGTTGTAGAGTCGACAACGATCTCTGCTTGGAACTCTTCCAACTTACCGCACCACCGTTCAAAGGAACACAAAACCCGATTGCGATTTGTAATCATCTTTGTCGGTTTGGAAGCTTGCATCGGTGTAACCATTTACAACGAGCTCTTCCTCACCTCCGTAGACTAGGAACACATCCTTAGTTCTTCTCAAATACTTGAGGATGTTTTTAACCGCTGTCGATGACTCTCACGGATCACCAGTATCTGCTCGTAACACTTAGAGCATAGGAAACATCTGGCGAGTACACATCATAGCATACATGATAGATCCAATGGCGAAGCATATGGAATCTTACTCATGCGATCTCGCTCATCAGTTGTCGAAGGACACTGAGTCTTGCCAAGATTTATGCCATGAGACATGGGCAAGAACCCTTTCTTTGCCTCCTCCATGTTGAACCGTTTCAACACTTTGTCAATGTAAGTACTCTGGCTTAATCCTATTAGCCTTTTGATCTATCTCTATAGATCTTAATACCCAAAATATATGCCGCTTCCCTAAGTCCTTCATTGAGAAACTATTTTTGGTGAGGTCTTAACGGACTCGAGCATAGGAATATCATTTCCAATCGGTAATATGTCATCTACATATAAGATTAGAAATACGAGTGAGCTCCCACTTGTCTTCTTGTAAACACAAGATTCTTCTTCGTTTTGATGAAGTCAAACCCTTTGACCACTTCATCAAAACGAGATGTTCCAACTCGAGATGCTTGCTTCAATCCATAAATGGATTTTTGAAGTTTGCATACTTTTCTAGCATTGTTTGGATCGACAAAACCCTCGGGCTGTATCATATACACGTCCTCGGTTAAATTTCCATTAAGGAAAGCCGTTTTGACATCCATCTGTCATATCTCATAGTCGAAATATGCAGCAATAGCTAGAATGATCCGTATTGATTTAAGCATCGCTCTGGTGAGAAAGTCTCATCGTAGTCAACTCCTTGAACTTGCCGAAAACCTTTTGCGACAAGTCGAGCTTTATGGATATGAACATTTCCATCCATATCAATCTTCCTTTTATAGATCCATTTGCACTCTATGGTTTTAACACCATCAGGCGGGTCAACCAAATTCCAAACTTGATTGTCTCCCATGGATGCTATCTCGGATCTCATGGCACTATGTCATTTCTCGAGTGCTGGTCCATCATTGCTTCCGCATAGGTCGTAGGCTCATCATTGTCTAACAATAATATATCTCGCGCATTGCGGAGCCTTCCGACCAACCGTGGTGGTGGTGCTTCTTTTGCCATGGGTTCCTCAACTTGTTCTGCCACATGGGCATCATTCGTCGAGTCTTCCCCAATTGGTTCATCTTGAACCTCTTCAAGCTGCACCGTTCTTCCACTTGTCTCCCGGTTGAGAAACTCTTTCTCTAGGAAAACACCACTTCGAGCGACAAACACTTTGCCCTCTAGTCGGTTGTAGAAGTAATATCCAAAGGTTTCCTTCGGATATCCACGAAAATGCATTTATCGACTTGGGTGTGAGCTTGTCCGATCAGAGTCGCTGACAAACGCTCACATCCCCAAATCTTTAGAAAAGACAAGCTGTGACTCTTCCCAATCCATATCTCATATGGTGTCTTAACTCTGATTTAGGCGGTACCTATTAAGTGTGAAAGCTGCCGTTTCTAGGCGTAACCCCAAAAGGATAATGGTAAATGATTGGCTCATCATCGATCGAACCATGTCCAACAAGGTCCTATTACGCGCTCGGATACCCCGTTTCTTTGAGGCGTTAGGCGGTGTTAGTTGTGGAACAATTCCGCAACTCTTGAGATGATTGCTAAATTCATGACTCAAATACTCGCCACCACGATCGGATCGCGAGCCTTAATTTTCTTGGCACGTTGATTTTCAACCTCATTCGGAACTCTTTGAACTTTTCAAAAGTTTGGACTTATGCTTCATTAAGTAGACATAACCATATCTACTAAAATCATTAGTGAAAGTTATGAAGTAATGAAATCCACCTCTAGCGATCGTGCTCATTGGTCCACATACATCGGTATGTATGATTTCCAACAAGTCGACGCCTCTCAAAAGAACCTTTGAAAGGTGATTTGGTCATCTTACCAAGCAAACAAGCTTCACATGTCTCGTATGATTCAAAATCAAACGAAGTTAGAAGACCATCGACATGGAGCTTCTTCATGCGCTTTTCACTTATGTGACCCAAACGACAATGCCAAACATAGGTGGGATTCAAATCATTAGGTCAAGTCTTTTAGCATTTATGTTAAAGATAGGCGCATCATCAAGATTTAAAATAAATAACCCATTCACAATGGCGCAAAAGCCATAAACATTCCATTTTAGAGATCAAACAACCATTGTCTTTACTTGCAAATGAATAACCATCTCTCATCAAACATGAGGGGATAAAATGTTTCGACTCATACTAGGAACATAATAACAATTATTCAATTCCATAATAAATCTTGAAGGAAGCTGAAGTTGCATGGTGCCGACGGTCAACGCAGCAACCCTTGCTTTATTTCCACGCGAAAATCAACTTCACCTCTTGCGACTCCTCTACTTCTTATTAGCCCGCATCGAGTTGCAAATGTGAGCAAGCGATCCGGTATCAAATACCCAAGAGTTAATAGGAGAATCAGCAAGAAAAATGTCTAAAACATTTATGACAAGTGTACCATGGGTGGAAGTCTTACTTCGACCTTCTTCTTCATTCATCGGAATCCATGTACTTCTTGCGTTTCTCTTCCGGTGGTCGGTTTCTTTACAATAGAAGCATCTTGTCTCGGCTCGAGTCCACATTAGGCTTAGGCGTTGGCTTGAGATCATATCTTTAACCTTGCCCTTATTCTTTGGCCATGGCTTCTTACCCTTTTCTTGAAGCTAGACTTGTTACGCACACCATCACATAGCTAGGCCCGCACACTTCTTAATGTCACTCTCTGCTGTTTTGAGCATCCCACAAAGCTCATTAAGGCCCTTATCCGCCCCATGCATATGGTAGTTCAAATGAAATGCCCATAGCTAGGTGGAAGAGACGCTAAAATGAAATCGATTGCCAACTCTTGGCCAATTGGAAAACCAAGTTTATCCAAAGTCCGATTGTAACCAACCATTTTGATCACATGTGGGCCTACGGTGCACCTTCGTTAACTTGCATTCCGAAAAGCCTTAGAGACATTGAACCGTTCGGTCACGGCACGTATGCGGAACATGTCCTTAAGCGCTATGATCATATCATACGCTTCTTGATCCTCAAAGCGCTTTTGAAGGTCGGGTTCCATGCATGCAAGCATAAGACAACTAATCTCAAGAGAGTCATCACATGCTTTCTTGTAGGCATTTTTAATGCAGCAGATGCATTGTTTGCGAGTTCTTACGGGATTGGGGTGTCGAGCGTTTTCCTTTTTATCCGCCACGAGAACAATTCTCGAGTTACGGACCAGATCGAATAGTTTGTTCCATTTAATTTCTCTTTCTCAAGAATCGATCGCAAAGCAAAAGGGTGTGCGTGGTTGCTAGATGCCATTGATCTACAATAGGAAATGCAAAATACTAAGACAAATAAAACCATGATAGAGTAAACTGTATTAAACAAATTTAATAGAATGTACTCCCACTAAAATCAACATCCTCTATTGATTCTTAGCGATTCAAGATCCGCAATTAACGAGTCTACTAGTGAGCTTTTGCATCACCGCTAGGAGACAAGGTAATTGATAAGCAACACCTTACTAATCATATCTCTATATGACTCTTGTTGTTGGGTGACATCTCTATGCCCGGCGCCCAACCTTTATGCCCCAAGGCCCATAACCTTTATGATAACCTTGTTAAGTTCACCAATCCTTATGCATGTAAGTATCCGATACAAAACCCATCTAGTCAAGGAAAGTTGATGGTGCCTAATTTTATAGACCCACCATCAATTTACAAGACATGGGATGGTGCAAAGTTTAATTGGGAGGGCATATGTTTAACTTAATATTTTGTGAGGATCGCTATACTTCTACCATTCAAACATGCATAGGAGTAAAACAATAGGAATAGCATTCACACAGTTGTGACTCAGTATGGCCCATTTTCTCATGGTGATCTCCATCGCCATAGAATCTGTCCACCATGATGATCTCCATCTCCATGGTTCATGTGTGCCATCCCTCCAAGTGATGTGTCATCCGAGTACTACTATAAGCTATTACTCATAACACTAGTAATAAAATACATGGATACTAGGAATCATCACAAGTCGGCACGCAGCCGTTAATACAATACTTTGACAACACAATGGCTCCGGTAGTGTTGCCGTACCACGACACGCAGTCATGCAAATATTACAAACATGCATCACATACACATTAGGCCATACTGGTCACATACATCCTGCAAAAACAAGTTTATGCATAGAATCGCAATCTACCGGATAGGGGGTCGAGGGGGTTTCCCCCCGCGGGGTTCGAAGGGTAAAAAATAAGAGATCCAATCTATGCAATTTTTACATAGGATTTTGATCGGCAAATCATATTTACCACAAATCGACTACTGTTCCGATTTGACCAATTATATTGATCTTCGCATGCCGCAACCGGTTTTACGTGTCACTGTCTACCCCGATGGCGAATCCGACCGGTAGGGGTATGTTGTTTCACGACCTTAGCAGCATGATCACGGTACATCGATTATTAATCTAGGTTCCGATTCGATCAATCATATTGATCTTCGCATGCCGCAATCGGTTTTACGTGTCACTGTCTACCCCGATGGCGAATCCGATTGGTAGGGTATGTTGTTTCACGACCTTAGCAACATGATCACGAAACCGGACCAATCCATTACGAACTATACAATCGATCACATCGATCATACCGATTACATATCGCCATATGCAAATCACGAACCTATAACATGACAAAGAAGCGCTCGATACCATTGTAGGGCAACGGGTAGGCTACACTAGCGCAAATTAAAAATTCTACCGTAAACCAAGATCACTGCGATTATAGATCACGGTCTTACCACTAGACGCGCAGGTGCGGAAGTTGATGCAGCGCGTCGGGGCAGTGTAGTCGTACCAAGTTGATGCAGTACGTCGGGGCAGAGTAGTCGTACTACTTCCTCATCCTCGTCGTGGCATCCCACGTACAACTCCTTTCTTGCGGTTCGTCCCAACGCCACAGATGCAGCGCCTTCAAAGGTATCCACACGTACGGGAGGAAGCGACGCACGCCGGACTACTAGATCCGCGCGAGAGACTAGGGCGTGGGAGGGGTGGCGGCCAGGGTTTGGGGATGTCACGAAAAACTCATCCTTCAACCAGTGCGCCCCTGCCCTCCTTTTATAGACGTCCTTATAATGGGCTTCTACGAATAGAGGCCCATTAGGACTCAATGCCCGATCTAGTCGGATCCAATCCGAATTAGGCTTCACCCTTAAGTGTGTGACCCTATGGTTTACGTATGTTTAGACATGGCAGTACACATACTTGGTCAATAGTTGGTAGCGGCCTCTAGCAAGACGTGCCAACTCCTAAACATACACAAAGATCATATCGGACGAACCATCACAACGTTATGTACATGCCAATCCCTTTGCCTCACGATATTCGGTCGAGCTCCAAGCTGACCACTCTTTCTCGATCCTGTGATCCGGAATCCCTTACTTGTAATACTCCGGAAGTGTGAGAAGTCAAGAATCGGGTTAATTAAATTTAATCGGTAGAGAATTATTTAATCGGGGAAGAGTTTAATTTCAGAATTCAGCAAAGACAAGAAAAGAGGGGTTTTTCTGTGTTTTCTCACCTACTTGGGCTGGGCCTTGGCCCATCTGGCCTGTAGTGGCCGGCCAAAGGGGAGGAGCCACCTCCCAAACCCTAGCCGCCCCTCCCTTTCTCTCCTCCCACTTGCAGCCGCCTTTCTCCTCACCCTTGGCGAATCCTCCCCTCTCCCTTGCGCCTCCCCTGCCCTGGTGCTGCTCCTCGCGATTCCCTTCGTCTCAGGCTGCTGCCCCTTGCGCAAGAAGGAGAAAGAGAGGAAGAGAAGAAGAGAAGAAGAGAAGAAGGAGAAGAAGTCTTGTGTGGGGATTGGTTCAGCGAGTTCTAGAGGTTCTACAAGGGTAACGAGATGCCTTCCCGCTGTTTGATCCTTAGTAGATGCGAAACCGATTAGAATTGTTGTTTAATTGTTGGGCTGCAGAAGATTCAATTCTGTCCAGAACATTGCGTGGCTATTTTCGTGTATTTAGAGGCTGAATTTTAAGATTCCATCTCCTAGAGATATGTGGGTTATGTCGTTATCTTTCATTAGCCGCGAAGATCACTCGATTCCGAGGTCTGAGTCAAAAGTTATGGTCGATTTAGTATCTGCTGCCAGAAATCTGACGAGAATAATCTGTCTGGTTATTTCCTAAATTATGAAAGGGAATTTGGTAGAATCTGAAAGTTCACCCAACTAGGTTATTGTAGGTAATTCGATAACCTTTTCAGATTGATAAAGAACGATCAATTCGGAGTTACCTATTAAAAGTTATGGTCATTTTAGTTTTGCTGTTCGTTTGTGTAGGCAGTTTCTGTACTGAAAGTTCAAACAATGGTTAGCCTAATATTTTGGCCGAATTGGTTTATCGTGTCAACTAGAGTATTGTAGATTATTCAGTTAAGAATCTACAGAAATTGGGTTTACCTCTTTTTGACTTCCAGTTCATGAGTTATGTCATTTACCGTGCTGCTGTCCAGAATCAGTATATGGCAGGAAGCGTTGTTTTCGGTTTCAGCTTTGTAAACTCGTTTTGAGTCGTCAAGTAAGCGTTGTAGAATGCCGATTAGTAGCGCTGGGTATATTATGTCCTTATTGGTATTATTTTACTTGTTTAGGAGGTGAAGCCTCAGGTTTAGGAGTATCAGCTTTGCCGGCTAGCGCGTCGCATCGTGGAAGGCAAGTAAATGTAGCGGTTGTGCTACGGTTTAACCCGTTTTTCTTACTACTTGCACCATGCATGATTGACGTAATGTTAAATGATATGCCATGGTTACATGTTTTCTAAGTAAGAATGTGGTAGCAAGATATTAATCAATTGCTATGTTTGGATGAGTTTAGGTAGTATTGTGGTAATTCGCCTAATGAGCCAAATGCGGAATATGAAAAATAAACTCAAGGTGGACATGTTGATAATTCCTTGTGGTTATTTTCATGATGATCATGTGGTGGTCTATGTGATAGAGTTCCATCTAGATCGATTGATTTTGATCTTGGTGAATCGGGTGTGTGTTATGTGGTAATGGTCTTATGACACGTTGGTATTATGCTTAATGAGACACATGTGGATTATGAGAAAATATTCATGATGAGTATGTTGTTGATCTTCGTGGTTAAATTCTTGTGGTTTATGATTTTCATATCATTCATGACATATCATGACATTTGCATTGTGGATGTCGCCGCTTATAGCCGCGACCGTACCGGTACAACATCGTGCATTGCCGTATACGATGCATACCTTTACCTTGTTGGGTAAAGGTGCAGTGGAGCATAGCATACATATGCATTGCATTGTGGAAAGATCATTTGCATACTTGTGCAAGATATTGAGGTGAAGTTATTTTTGCAAACAAACGCAACTTCATAGTTGCAATGTGAAATTGACTCATGAGAGTCTCTTGTGGTATGAGTATTGTGGTTGTGGTTGTGGAGTGGGGTTCATCCCTTGTGGTATGGTAGAGGTTGTGATTGTGGCATGAGATTCTTCTTTCTTGTGGTAATTGTGGATAGCGATTGTGAATCGAGAAATAGTAAAGTTATGAGGTAAAACATGTTAATACTTTATTGTCATTGGTAGTGGTAGTGGTGATTAACATGAAGCAGTTGATCAAGATTTAATTGTTAATATTTTACTATCATTGGTAGTAAATATGGTTGAGGCTATAATTGTGATCATTATGGGGATTGGATTTTGATGCTTAATATCATTGTAGTTTAATTGGCTTGTAAATGAATGTGGATTCACATTATGGATGTGGACATTTGGATACTTTAATGATGTTGTATGTTTGTTTGTAGTCTGAATAGCCGGTTAAACAATTTGCTTGTTGAGATTTTTATCTCACCCTTGTTTTCTCCCCCCTACAGGTGTTTGTTGAACATTCATGGGATGGGTAGAGCGGCACCACAATAATGCACATGGTTCATCAACTCATGTTGTAATAAAGTCGATGAAATTCTAGCCAAATGCTTAACTATTTGTGGAGGTTTATGTTATTTAATAAGGATGGACTTGTGAACCATTCTTTGATTAATCTGCTAGAGGTTGTTTAATTATTGAACTTGTTACCGTTATCTTTATTCCCTTAGTTGTTTATGCTTCCGCAATGCTTCTTGTCTAGAGATGTTGCGAATTAATTTATCTTGAAATTATTGGCTAGTCAGAGTGGTTTAGTAGCATTCGAGGGTAATGTGGGTCTGAGGTGTTACGGTTGGTATCGAGCGGGCTTTAGGTCCGTGGTAATTAAAAATATTAAATTGACACCTTTGGTGCATGTAGGATGGGATGGGTCAAGCATTGCATTCGTGCTTTGACATGTTATATTGATTATTCATGCTATGAGATAATCTTGTATGTTTATGTGTTGTTTCTATGATTGCTATGAGTGAGGATAGTCAATGATAAGAGGTAGGCTTTGCGTTGTTGCCTTGGGTATTGCAGTTTATACCCGTTAGTGAGTACGGGATATTGATGTAGTTACCTCGGGTAACTTAGTTGCGGATGTCATGGGTAAGTTTCTTAGAAAAGTGTTATCCTCCTTGAATTGATGTTGGCGATTCTTGGCCTATTGCGATTAATGTTTTTTCTCTCGGGTTATTGTTTATTGCGAGTTGTTGGTTGTCATTAGGCCTCTAATTGTTCTTGAGGCCAAGTATTGTTTCTTTCGGATTGATGGGTTGTTTGATTGCTCGTGGCAGTGCTTTTGGAGAGATGGTATTTTCCGTGTTGTTCCATCTTTCTTCTTTGGAAAACATGACTCTTGTATTTCGTTTGATTTTTTTTTAGAGAGAATCAAAGCTTTATGTAGGAAGTTCATTAACTTGTGGAAGCATTGGCTCTATGCATTTCTTCTGAGTTATTTCGACTTTTGAAGTTTGATTTCTCTCTAGAAAGGAGTGTTAAAACCCCTTTGTGATGTTTTGTTGTGTTTAAGTAGTAGGTGGAAATTATGTAAATAATTGATAGATTGTGAATTATCAAGTTGAAAAGTTAGTGTGGTACATCATTAAGTTCTACTAACATCTTTAGAAGTGAAGTCGATTAATATGAGGTTGTCCTGTTGTAGTTTCTTGAAGATCTGTGGCTAAGAAATTTAGCGATACATGTGTAGAACTCATGCATTTATCAAGGAATATGAAAAACAATTGTTTTGATTATTGTAGTTGTTTAATTTTCCCAACTTGTTGGATAGATTGGATTGATTGATCTTAAGTAATTAATCTGACCATTCGGGATGGTCAAGTAAGGAGGTGTTGGAATATTGCCTTAATAAGATTAACCTTTTATATGTCCTCTCTTTACATACTTGATGAGCATGTACAACTGTTAAATTTATGTAACTTTTACCATGCTAAATTGTTGAAATATGTATAAAGAAATGGATGCAGGCTGATGTATTGACTTGTGGAATCTTGTCTCATAAAGCTGGTATTATTGATGTTTAAAGTTATTTTATTTTTAATATCTTAACATAAGGTGGAGTATCGAATCTGTGCTCT
Source organism: Ampelocalamus luodianensis (assembly GCA_036346255.1). NCBI lineage: Eukaryota > Viridiplantae > Streptophyta > Magnoliopsida > Poales > Poaceae > Ampelocalamus > Ampelocalamus luodianensis. Next base: position 2,476,981 of record CM070627.1, read on the forward strand.
TTATTGTCTTTGGGATTGCAAAATTAGAGATAGGATCATTAATGCTATGCTGATGAAAAATTAATAATCAATTATTGACAGCAATGGCTAGAGTGTAATTACCTTTTTGCTAAACTAGAGTTGAGCATCGATGATTGAGATAAATGTATGGAATCTAATAAGAGATTCATACTAGCATGTTTTGTGAAGTTGTTATGTTCTAATATCATCTTGTTAAAGAGTTTGTTTTAATATGATGGCTTATGCACTAGGTTTAACTAGATCTAGTAGTTGGAATCTTATTTGGATAATAAGAACATGATGAAGTGATTTATGATGTTCCTTTTGGAAAAGTATGAAGGAGTGGGATGATATGTTGATTTTTGCAAAGAATGTTTTATCTTGTTGTGAATTCAATCGATAGCATGTAGTTGTGATTATTGTGTTGAATGTTTTAAAAAATATATATATAAAGGAATTTGTTAATTCCATAATACTAATTGCATTGAAGGGTGTGAGATTTACGGTTGGAATCTTTTTGGACCGTATGACTTGTGTCATAGTCGAGGTTGCCACGAGTAAGCGGCGTGTTGATTGATCTTATTGGTTTTATTTGAATCTTGTGTTGTGGTCTTCAAGCATCCTTTGTTAGAAATGGCGGGATGTTGTAATCAAAGAAAATTGCTTATTATTGAAAGGAAAAGTTGTACTAGAAGTATTTGAGTGCAGATGATCTTATCTTGTGTTTTCCAACCTCATTGCTATTTGTTATTCTTTTGGCTATTGTGATGATAACCATTTTACGTATGCTGAAATTTATTTCCTCTTACCTCTTCTTCTAAGAACATGGTAATTGTTGTGGGTTCTGAAGCCTTTTGTTGCGTGATGACGACTTAATAGTGGTAGTCTAGTGTTGTTTTGTGGGGCCAGTAGAGTCTATCTACAATGGTGTAGATGATGTGATCAATTGAGCTAATTGTTGAGTTGGCCAACTTGAGATAAATGAGTTGGTGTGTTGGGCAATGATTTGAAAATCCTTGGTTCAAGGAAGTTAAATTGTTAAAAGAAATGAATCGGTAAATTATGGTTATGTCAAGTAGTGCGATGCTCTCTTGATTCTTGTTTTTGCTGGGTGTTTTTGTTGAGGCGTAGTCTTTTCCAGTTAGGAAAAGAAATTGATTGTTTTAGTGCATGTCGAGTGATTTTCACTCTTAGCTTAGGTGGTGTGGTTTCTCCAATTGTCTACTTGGAGAGTGGAAGATGTTTTGTGGTAAATCCTTTGTTTTGGATCGTGGTCCTTTGAAGGAAAACTAGTTGCTAGTGTGATGCTTGATAATCCTTTTCTCTTACATTATTGGGTTATATTTGTAAATTATATCGTTGTGCTTCTAGTAGAATTATGTGAGTGAAATTGGTGATCAAATTCTTGAAATTGGGTATATTGTGTTATCCTGAGTATATTTAATAAGAGGAAAGTGTTTTAAGAAAGAGGATGGTTTTAGAAAGTGGTCTTAATAGTTTTTGCGGGAAATTTTGCCAAAATGGCAGGACCTGTTGGCTGCTCAGGGCCGACAAAAGAGTTATGCGGTTGTTCGGCGCGAGAGTTGGATTTTGCGGTGGAAGCCTTGTGCTCCTTGGTGTCTCCGACTAAGGGTATTGTTCGTTTTGGTACCACCGGGAAGCTTAGCCCGCGGTACATCGGTTTTTTTTTTCAGTGGTTGCTCGGGTGGGTAGTTTGGCTTATCGTTTGGAGTTGCCAAACTCATTGAGTGGTGTGCACAATGTTTTCCTTGTGTCTATCTTTGAGAAATACTTGCGGGTCCAGAACACAAGATTGACTGGAGCAGTCACGGTGGAGCAGATCTCTTGTGGAGAGTCGGCCGATTCGTATCTTGGATCGTCGGAGCGGGACTTGAGGAATAAGACCATCAAGTATGTGAAGGTCCTTTGGGCGAATCGATCGAGAGAGAAGCTATGTGGGAGTTGGAGGATCTTTTGCGAAAGAAGTACCACGAGCTCTTCGAGGCTGGTGAGTACTCCTAGTTTGGGTTGCTTTTTGCTTGTTGTTCTTCTCTTTGTGGTCTGTAGAGTAGGATTCGAGGGCGAATCCTTTTAAGGTGGGAAGAGTGTAATACTCCGGAAGTGTGAGAAGTCAATAATCGGGTTAATTAAATTTAATCGGTAGAGAATTATTTAATCGGGGAAGAGTTTAATTTCAGAATTCAGCAAAGACAAGAAAAGAGAGGGGTTTTTCTGTGTTTTCTCACCTACTTGGGCCTGGGCCTTGGCCCATCTGGCCTGAGTGGCCGGCCAAAGGGGGGGAGGAGCCACCTCCCCAAACCCTAGCCGCCCCTCCCCTTTTCTCTCCTCCCACTTGCAGCCGCCCTTTCTCCTCACCCTTGGCCGAATCCTCCCCTCTCCCTTGCGCCTCCCCCCTGCCCTGGTGCTGCTCCCTCGCGATTCCCCTTCGTCTAGGCTGCTGCCCCTTGCGCAAGAAGGAGAAAGAGAGGAAGAGAAGAAGGAGAAGAAGGAGAAGAAGTCTTGTGTGGGGATTGGTTCAGCGAGTTCTAGAGGTTCTACAAGGGTAACGAGATGCCTTCCCCGCTGTTTGATCCTTAGTAGATGCGAAACCGATTAGAATTGTTGGTTAATTGTTGGGCTGCAGAAGATTCAATTCTGTCCAGAACATTGCGTGGCTATTTTCATGTATTTAGAGGCTGAATTTTAAGATTCCATCTCCTAGAGATATGTGGGTTATGTCGTTATCTTTCATTAGCCGCGAAGATCACTCGATTCCGAGGTCTGAGTCAAAAGTTATGGTCGATTTAGTATCTGCTGCCAGAAATCTGACGAGAATAATCTGTCTGGTTATTTCCTAAATTATGAAAGGGAATTTGGTAGAATCTGAAAGTTCACCCAACTAGGTTATTGTAGGTAATTCGATAACCTTTTCAGATTGATAAAGAACGATCAATTCGGAGTTACCTATTAAAAGTTATGGTCATTTTAGTTTTGCTGTTCGTTTGTGTAGGCAGTTTCTGTACTGAAAGTTCAAACAATGGTTAGCCTAATATTTTGGCCGAATTGGTTTATCGTGTCAACTAGAGTATTGTAGATTATTCAGTTAAGAATCTACAGAAATTGGGTTTACCTCTTTTTGACTTCCAGTTCATGAGTTATGTCATTTACCGTGCTGCTGTCCAGAATCAGTATATGGCAGGAAAGCGTTGTTTTCGGTTTCAGCTTTGTAAACTCGTTTTGAGTCGTCAAGTAAGCGTTGTAGAATGCCGATTAGTAGCGCTGGGTATATTATGTCCTTATTGGTATTATTTTACTTGTTTAGGAGGTGAAGCCTCAGGTTTAGGAGTATCAGCTTTGCCGCTAGCGCGTCGCATCGTGGAAGGCAAGTAAATGTAGCGGTTGTGCTACGGTTTAACCCGTTTTCTTACTACTTGCACCATGCATGATTGACGTAATGTTAAATGATATGCCATGGTTACATGTTTTCTAAGTAAGAATGTGGTAGCAAGATATTAATCAATTGCTATGTTTGGATGAGTTTGGGTAGTATTGTGGTAATTCGCCTAATGAGCCAAATGCGGAATATGAAAAAATAAACTCAAGGTGGACATGTTGATAATTCCTTGTGGTTATTTTCATGATGATCATGTGGTGGTCTATGTGATAGAGTTCCATCTAGATCGATTGATTTTGATCTTGGTGAATCGGGTGTGTGTTATGTGGTAATGGTCTTATGACACGTTGGTATTATGCTTAATGAGACACATGTGGATTATGAGAAAATATTCATGATGAGTATGTTGTTGATCTTCGTGGTTAAATTCTTGTGGTTTATGATTTTCATATCATTCATGACATATCATGACATTTGCATTGTGGATGTCGCCGCTTATAGCGCGATCAGATGCGGTACAACATCGTGCATTGCAGAAGACGATGCATACCTTTACCTTGTTGGGTAAAGGTGCAGTGGAGCATAGCATACATATGCATTGCATTGTGGAAAGATCATTTGCATACTTGTGCAAGATATTGAGGTGAAGTTATTTTTGCAAACAAGCGCAACTTCATAGTTGCAATGTGGAAATTGACTCATGAGAGTCTCTTGTGGTATGAGTATTGTGGTTGTGGTTGTGGAGTGGGGGTTCATCCCTTGTGGTATGGTAGAGGTTGTGATTGTGGCATGAGATTCTTCTTTCTTGTGGTAATTGTGGATAGCAGATTGTGAATGCGAGAAATAGTAAAGTTATGAGGTAAAACATGTTAATACTTTATTGTCATTGGTAGTGGTAGTGGTGATTAACATGAAGCAGTTGATCAAGATTTAATTGTTAATATTTTACTATCATTGGTAGTAAATATGGTTGAGGCTATAATTGTGATCATTATGGGGATTGGATTTTGATGCTTAATATCATTGTAGTTTAATTGGCTTGTAAATGAATGTGGATTCACATTATGGATGTGGACATTTGGATACTTTAATGATGTTGTATGTTTGTTTGTAGTCTGAATAGCCGGTTAAACAGTTTGCTTGTTGAGATTTTTATCTCACCCTTGTTTTCTCCCCCCCTACAGGTGTTTGTTGAACATTCATGGGATGGGTAGAGCGGCACCACAATAATGCACATGGTTCATCAACTCATGTTGTAATAAAGTCGATGAAATTCTAGCCAAATGCTTAACTATTTGTGGAGGTTTATGTTATTTAATAAGGATGGACTTGTGAACCATTCTTTGATTAATCTGCTAGAGGTTGTTTAATTATTGAACTTGTTATCGTTATCTTTATTCCCTTAGTTGTTTATGCTTCCGCTTAATGCTTCTTGTCTAGAGATGTTGCCGAATTAATTTATCTTGAAATTATTGGCTAGCTGTAGAGTGGTTTAGTAGCATTCCAGGGTAATGTGGGTCTGGGTGTTACTGATTGGTATCGAGCGGGCTTTAGGTGCGTGGTAATTAAAAATATTAAATTGACACCTTGGTGCAGTAGGATGGGATGGGTCAAGCATTGCATTCGTGCTTTGACATGTTATATTGATTATTCATGCTATGAGATAATCTTGTATGTTTATGTGTTGTTTCTATGACTGCTATGAGTGAGGATAGTCAATGATAAGAGGTAGGCTTTGCGGCTGTTGCCTTGGGTATTTGCCAGTTTATACCCCGTTAGTGGTGCGGGGATATTGATGTAGTTACCTCGGGTAACTTAGTTGCGGATGTCATGGGTAAGTTTCTTAGAAAAGTGTTATCCTCCTTGAATTGATGTTGGCCGATTCTTGGCCTATTGCAGTTAATGTTTTTTTCTCTCGGGTTAGCTGTTTATTGCAGTTGTTGGTTGTCATTAGGCCTCTAATTGTTCTTGAGGCCAAGTATTGTTTCTTTCGGATTGATGGGTTGTTTGTTGCTCGTGGCGGTGCTTTTGAGAGACGGTATTTTCCGTGTTGTTCCATCTTTCTTCTTTGGAAAACATGACTCTTGTATTTCGTTTGATTTTTTTAGAGAGAATCAAAGCTTTATGTAGGAAGTTCATTAACTTGTGGAAGCATTGGCTCTATGCATTTCTTACGAGTTATTTCGACTTTTGAAGTTTGATTTCTCTCTAGAAAGGAGTGTTAAAACCCCTTTGTGATGTTTTGTTGTGTTTAAGTAGTAGGTGGAAATTATGTAAATAATTGATAGATTGTGAATTATCAAGTTGAAAAGTTAGTGTGGTACATCATTAAGTTCTACTAACATCTTTAGAAGTGAAGTCGATTAATATGAGGTTGTCCTGTTGTAGTTTCTTGAAGATCTGTGGCTAAGAAATTTAGCGATACATGTGTAGAACTCATGCATTTATCAAGGAATATGAAAAACAATTGTTTTGATTATTGTAGTTGTTTAATTTTCCCAACTTGTTGGATAGATTGGATTGATTGATCTTAAGTAATTAATCTGACCATTCGGGATGGTCAAGTAAGGAGGTGTTGGAATATTGCCTTAATAAGATTAACCTTTTATATGTCCTCTCTTTACATACTTGATGAGCATGTACAATCTGTTAAATTTATGTAACTTTTACCATGCTAAATTGTTGAAATATGTATAAAGAAATGGATGCAGTGATGTATTGACTTGTGGAATCTTGTCTCATAAAGTGGTATTATTGATGTTTAAAGTTATTTTATTTTTAATATCTTAACATAAGGTGGAGTATCGAATCTGTGCTCTTTATTGTCTTTGGGATTGCAAAATTAGAGATAGGATCATTAATGCTATCTTGATGAAAAATTAATAATCAATTATTGACAAGAATGGCTAGAGTGTAATTACCTTTTGCTAAACTAGAGTTGAGCATCGATCTGAGATAAATGTATGGAATCTAATAAGAGATTCATACTAGCATGTTTTGTGAAGTTGTTATGTTCTAATATCATCTTGTTAAAGAGTTTGTTTTAATATGATGGCTTATGCACTAGGTTTAACTAGATCTAGTAGTTGGAATCTTATTTGGATAATAAGAACATGATGAAGTGATTTATGATGTTCCTTTTGGAAAAGTATGAAGGAGTGGGATGATATGTTGATTTTTGCAAAGAATGTTTTATCTTGTTGTGAATTCAATCGATAGCATGTAGTTGTGATTATTGTGTTGAATGTTTTAAAAAATATATATATAAAGGAATTTGTTAATTCCATAATACTAATTGCATTGAAGGGTGTGAGATTTACGGTTGGAATCTTTTTGGACCGTATGACTTGTGTCATAGTCGAGGTTGCCCTGAGTAAAGCGACGTGTTGATTGATCTTATTGGTTTTATTTGAATCTTGTGTTGTGGTCTTCAAGCATCCTTTGTTAGAAATGGCGGGATGTTGTAATCAAAGAAAATTGCTTATTATTGAAAGGAAAAGTTGTACTAGAAGTATTTGAGGTACAGATGATCTTATCTTGTGTTTTTCCAACCTCATTGCTATTTGTTATTCTTTTGGCTATTGTGATGATAACCATTTTCTGTATGCTGAAATTTATTTCCTCTTACCTCTTCTTCTAAGAACATGGTAATTGTTGTGGGTTGCGAAGCCTTTTGTTGCGTGATGACGACTTAATAGTGGTAGTCTAGTGTTGTTTTGTGGGGCCAGTAGAGTCTATCTACAATGGTGTAGATGATGTGATCAATTGAGCTAATTGTTGAGTTGGCCAACTTGAGATAAATGAGTTGGTGTGTTGGGCAATGATTTGAAAATCCTTGGTTCAAGGAAGTTAAATTGTTAAAAGAAATGAATCGGTAAATTATGGTTATGTCAAGTAGTGCGATGCTCTCTTGATTCTTGTTTTTGCTGGGTGTTTTTGTTGAGGCGTAGTCTTTTCCAGTTAGGAAAAGAAATTGATTGTTTTGGTCTGTCGAGTGATTTTCACTCTTAGCTTAGGTGGTGTGGTTTCTCCAATTGTCTACTTGGAGAGTGGAAGATGTTTTGTGGTAAATCCTTTGTTTTGGATCGTGGTCCTTTGAAGGAAAACTAGTTGCTAGTGTGATGCTTGATAATCCTTTTCTCTTACATTTATTGGGTTATATTTGTAAATTATATCGTTGTGCTTCTAGTAGAATTATGTGAGTGAAATTGGTGATCAAATTCTTGAAATTGGGTATATTGTGTTATCTGAGTATATTTAATAAGAGGAAAGTGTTTTAAGAAAGAGGATGGTTTTAGAAAGTGGTCTTAATAGTTTTTTGGAAATTTTGCCAAAATGGCAGGACCTGTTGGCTGCTCAGGGCCGACAAAAGAGTTATGCGGTTGTTCGTGCGAGAGTTGGATTTTGCGGTGGAAGCCTTGTGCTCCTTCGGTGTCTCCGACTAAGGGTATTGTTCGTTTGGTACCACCGAAGCTTAGCCCATGGTACATCGGTTTTTAGTGGTTGCTCGGGTGGGTAGTTTGGCTTATCGTTTGGAGTTGCCAAACTCATTGAGTGGTGTGCACAATGTTTTCCTTGTGTCTATCTTTGAGAAATACTTGCGGGTCCAGAACACAAGATTGACACAGAGCAGTCACGGTGGAGCAGATCTCACCGTGGAGAGTCGGCCAGTTCGTATCTTGGATACGTCGGAGCGGGTCTTGAGGAATAAGACCATCAAGTATGTGAAGGTCCTTTGGACGAATCAGTCTGAGAGAGAAGCTATGTGGGAGTTGGAGGATCTTTTGCGAAAGAAGTACCCCGAGCTCTTCGAGGCTGGTGAGTACTCCTAGTTTGGGTTGCTTTTTGCTTGTTGTTCTTCTCTTTGTGGTCTGTAGAGTAGGATTCGAGGGCGAATCCTTTTAAGGTGGGAAGAGTGTAATACTCCGGAAGTGTGAGAAGTCAATAATCGGGTTAATTAAATTTAATCGGTAGAGAATTATTTAATCGGGAAGAGTTTAATTTGAATTCAGCAAAGACAAGAAAAGAGGGGTTTTTCTGTGTTTTCTCACCTACTTGGGCACAGGCCTTGGCCCATCTGGCCTGTGAGTGGCCGACCAAAGGGGAGGAGCCACCTCCCAAACCCTAGCCGCCTCCCTTTCTCTCCTCCCACTTGCAGCCGCCTTTCTCCTCACCCTTGGCCGAATCCTCCCCTCTCCCTTGCGCCTCCCCTGCCTCGGTGCTGCTCCTCGCGATTCCCCTTCGTCTAGGCTGCCCCTTGCGCAAGAAGGAGAAAGAGAGGAAGAGAAGAAGGAGAAGAAGGAGAAGAAGTCTTGTGTGGGGATTGGTTCAGCGAGTTCTAGAGGTTCTACAAGGGTAACGAGATGCCTTCCCCGCTGTTTGATCCTTAGTAGATGCGAAACCGATTAGAATTGTTGGTTAATTGTTGGGCTGCAGAAGATTCAATTCTGTCCAGAACATTGCGTGGCTATTTTCATGTATTTAGAGGCTGAATTTTAAGATTCCATCTCCTAGAGATATGTGGGTTATGTCGTTATCTTTCATTAGCCGCGAAGATCACTCGATTCCGAGGTCTGAGTCAAAAGTTATGGTCGATTTAGTATCTGCTGCCAGAAATCTGACGAGAATAATCTGTCTGGTTATTTCCTAAATTATGAAAGGGAATTTGGTAGAATCTGAAAGTTCACCCAACTAGGTTATTGTAGGTAATTCGATAACCTTTTCAGATTGATAAAGAACGATCAATTCGGAGCTACCTATTAAAAGTTATGGTCATTTTAGTTTTGCTGTTCGTTTGTGTAGGCAGTTTCTGTACTGAAAGTTCAAACAATGGTTAGCCTAATATTTTGGCCGAATTGGTTTATCGTGTCAACTAGAGTATTGTAGATTATTCAGTTAAGAATCTACAGAAATTGGGTTTACCTCTTTTTGACTTCCAGTTCATGAGTTATGTCATTTACCGTGCTGCTGTCCAGAATCAGTATATGGCAGGAAAGCGTTGTTTTCGGTTTCAGCTTTGTAAACTCGTTTTGAGTCGTCAAGTAAGCGTTGTAGAATGCCGATTAGTAGCGCTGGGTATATTATGTCCTTATTGGTATTATTTTACTTGTTTAGGAGGTGAAGCCTCAGGTTTAGGAGTATCAGCTTTGCCGCTAGCGCGTCGCATCGTGGAAGGCAAGTAAATGTAGCGGTTGTGCTACGGTTTAACCCGTTTTCTTACTACTTGCACCATGCATGATTGACGTAATGTTAAATGATATGTCATGGTTACATGTTTTCTAAGTAAGAATGTGGTAGCAAGATATTAATCAATTTCTATGTTTGGATGAGTTTGGGTAGTATTGTGGTAATTCGCCTAATGAGCCAAATGCGGAATATGAAAAAATAAACTCAAGGTGGACATGTTGATAATTCCTTGTGGTTATTTTCATGATGATCATGTGGTGGTCTATGTGATAGAGTTCCATCTAGATCGATTGATTTTGATCTTGGTGAATCGGTGTGTGTTATGTGGTAATGGTCTTATGACACGTTGGTATTATGCTTAATGAGACACATGTGGATTATGAGAAAATATTCATGATGAGTATGTTGTTGATCTTCGTGGTTAAATTCTTGTGGTTTATGATTTTCATATCATTCATGACATATCATGACATTTGCATTGTGGATGTCGCCGCTTATAGCGCGATCAGTGCAGTACAACATCGTGCATTGCAGTAGACGATGCATACCTTTACCTTGTTGGGTAAAGGTGCAGTGGAGCATAGCATACATATGCATTGCATTGTGGAAAGATCATTTGCATACTTGTGCAAGATATTGAGGTGAAGTTATTTTTGCAAACAAACGCAACTTCATAGTTGCAATGTGAAATTGACTCATGAGAGTCTCTTGTGGTATGAGTATTGTGGTTGTGGTTGTGGAGTGGGGGTTCATCCCTTGTGGTATGGTAGAGGTTGTGATTGTGGCATGAGATTCTTCTTTCTTGTGGTAATTGTGGATAGCAGTTGTGAATGCGAGAAATAGTAAAGTTATGAGGTAAAACATGTTAATACTTTATTGTCATTGGTAGTGGTAGTGGTGATTAACATGAAGCAGTTGATCAAGATTTAATTGTTAATATTTTACTATCATTGGTAGTAAATATGGTTGAGGCTATAATTGTGATCATTATGGGGATTGGATTTTGATGCTTAATATCATTGTAGTTTAATTGGCTTGTAAATGAATGTGGATTCACATTATGGATGTGGACATTTGGATACTTTAATGATGTTGTATGTTTGTTTGTAGTCTGAATAGCCGGTTAAACAGTTTGCTTGTTGAGATTTTTATCTCACCCTTGTTTTCTCCCCCCCTACAGGTGTTTGTTGAACATTCATGGGATGGGTAGAGCGGCACCACAATAATGCACATGGTTCATCAACTCATGTTGTAATAAAGTCGATGAAATTCTAGCCAAATGCTTAACTATTTGTGGAGGTTTATGTTATTTAATAAGGATGGACTTGTGAACCATTCTTTGATTAATCTGCTAGAGGTTGTTTAATTATTGAACTTGTTACCGTTATCTTTATTCCCTTAGTTGTTTATGCTTCCGCTTAATGCTTCTTGTCTAGAGATGTTGCCGAATTAATTTATCTTGAAATTATTGGCTAGCTGTAGAGTGGTTTAGTAGCATTCCAGGGTAATGTGGGTCCTGGGGTGTTATCCGGAATCCCTTACTAGGTTAACTCTTAACCTTAAGTAGCATGGCCATGCATTTCTGGATCCGATCACTCGAGGGGCCCAGAGATATCTCTCTCAGGTAGAGAGGGGCAAATCCCATCTCGTGACCATGCCTCGCAAACATGCTTTTGACAAACCCAAAGCTACCTTTATAACTACCCGATTCACGGAGTAGCGTTTGATAGCCCCTAAGTAGGTCGATTCACATCTCAAGTACATGCGACAATCTCGAGTCTAAGGACAAGGCGTACACATTGTGTAGAGAGAACCATAAGAATAATTACTATGTCTCATGTTGGGTCGGTCCAACCCCATGTTCTAAACATGTGTCCACATTATTGGTTTGACATCTCCATGTCTATGACCTGTGAAACATGGTCATCAACCGATACATGTGCTAATCCATCATTCACGTGTGTCCTCACATGAACTTCGACTAGGGACAACTTTAGAATAACCATACAAGTAAAGAGTTTCACAAACAAGTCACATACTTGTTAATCAACACAAAGGTAATATTCAAGGAACATTTATTAAATCATGGATACAACGAAATATCATCATCAATATGATTGCCTCTAGGGCATATCTCCAACACGTCAACCACCACCACACCACCTCAACTCAAATCACCACACCATGCCATTGTTCACTGTCCATCAAAATAAGGAAGATCAATGCTACCACAACTCAAATCTCACCACCCTTGACGCAACCAGGGCTGCTGGTTCAGATCTATAGCAGGCGTGGCCACTAGAACGGTCGTCACCGGAGGAGCGGCGGCGGCAGCCTGGATAGAGAGAGAGGAAGAGAGAAGGACTCGCCTTGCACATGGACCATAGACTCAGAGTTGACATACGCTCTGTGAGGGTAGTGTTGTGTTTTCTTCTAAAACTAGGTAGTGTTGTGTTTTTTCTAACACAAGATTGATTTTGTGGAGGCTATTCGGTCTACTCTCTATTCCTCTGTCTTTTCTGTGGTGCCGCTCACAATTGTATTATGAGGCTAGAAGGTAGGGACCTATTTATAGACTCTACTTTCAGGTGTTACAAAGTGACTCACCTATTTCTGGTACACCGTGAGACTCCTGAACCATGTCACTAACCACGATCAGACATGCCAGTTTTATGAGCCTAAAATATATTAGTCCCTAGCACATATGTGTAAGTCATGTGTCATGATCAGATTGTTTACGAGATTAATTCTAATCTGATCATGTGGGTCAACAACCTGTAGAGCTGATTCTGTAAAACAAACCCAGCTATTCCACCTTGTGTTGTATCTGGATTAAATATATGCATGCAAATTAAATTCCAGTAGACTCGATCTCAATAAATATGTCTACCATATTCTAACACAATCGTCCTCAGCACCTCGAGTATTAATTCCTCGAGTTAAATTCTACATCAAAACATTCTCCATCACATACATCAATAATATGAACAATTCCACATTGAGTTAAACACACAATAACCGCAATAAATATTGAAAGTCACATAAAATCCAACATCTCCCACTTGGCTGAAACATTTCAATCAATAAACTGAAGTCCCATGTCTTTAACATGCTTAGAAAATAATTCCTGACATATTGTCTTAGTCAGTGGATCTGCAGCCATATCAATGCTAGGCAAATAAACTAAACAAACAGACCTGAGTCTATTTATTACATCACAAATATAGTGATACCTTCCTTCAATGTGTTTACATTTACTATGAAATTTAGGATCCTTTGAGACCTTGATCGCTGCTTGATTATCACAGAAAATAATGACAGGTTGTGATGCACTTTCCACGAACTTAAGTGATGCAAGAAATTCCCTCAGCCATACACCTTCCTTTGATACTTCATATACAACAATGTATTCAGCTTCTATAGAGGAAATAGCAACTGAATCATTGCTACACCAAGAAATAACACCTCCTGCCAAAGTAAATAGATAACCAGAAGTTGATTTTCGGTCATCCAAATCCCCTTGCCAATCAGTACCAGTATAACCCTGCAGCTGAATATTATGACCATTAAAACATAATGAATAAACCATAGTTCCTTTGACATAACGCAGTACATATTTGATTTGTTTTCAGTGCTCTTCCCTAGGATTCTTTTGATATCTACTAAGAATTCCAATAGCATGGCTAAGATCATGTCGTGTAAATAACATAGTATACATAAGACATCCAAAAGCTGAAGAATAAGGAATACCATTCATTGTTGCCTTTTCCTTATGAGTTTGTAGACATAATTCCTCACTGAGTTTAGTTTTCTTCATAATAGGTACATTAACAGATTTGTTGTTTTCCATAGAAAATCGTTTTAAAACGCTTCGAATGCATGCCTTTTGGGACAACCCAATAATTATTTTATTCCGATCTTTATGTATTACAACTCCTAAAATATAGGAAGATTCTCTCATATCTTTCATATCAAATTTAGAAGACAACCAAGCTTTCACTTACATCAATGTATTTTTATCATTAGAAGCTATAAGAATATCATCAACGTATAAAGACAGTAAGACAAAACAATTATCCATAACTTTTGTATATATGCAATGATTACCTTCCATCATTGAAAAACCAAATGACGTGGTAGCATTATCAAAAAGAATATAACATTGACGTGAAGCTTGTTTAAGACCATAAATTGATCTATTCAACTTGCAAAGTTTATTTTCATTTTTTTCCTCCAAAACATTTCGGGTATTTCATATATATTTCCTCCTCCAAAAGACCACTAAGAAAAGCGATTTTAACATCCATTTGGTCGAGTTCAAGATCATAATAAGCCGTCAAAGCACTAATAATATGAATTGAAGTAAATTTTGCAACATGAGAAAAAGTTTCCACAAAGTCAATACCTTACCTTTGTGTAAAGCCTTTTACAACAAGTCTAGCCTTATATTTTTTTCACTAAACCTGGTGCATTCTATTTCCTTTTAAAAATCCATTTACAACCTATGGGTTTACGATTGTATGGCAGATCAACAAGTTCCCAAACTTTATTCCTTTTCATCGAGTTTAATTCTTCCTGCATTGCTTCCATCCATAGTTTTGATTTTGAGCAGCTTATTGCTTCTTTGTAAGTCTTTGGTTCTTCCTCTAAATCTGAAATTTTAGAGTGAACTTTCCCCCAAGAACAAGTAATAATCATCTAGATATTGGCGTGTACAAAAATTCCTCCCACTTCTCCTAAGCATGTTAGTGTTGGGAGTTTGATTTGTATTTTCTTCAGGAGATGAACCTCCTTCAGTATGAGAATTAATACCAGATGTATCCATCTATGTTTCTGGTAGAGTTTCCAATAATTCCACTGAAGAATCTAGATCCGCCATTATGTATTAATTAAGTATTTTAGTAATTAATGACAATCATCATGTGGACTAACATTCTCCATGAGTTGGTAAAATAGGTTGAATCCCATAATAAGGGAGACTTTTGTGGCATTGTGAGTTGATTATGATCAAGTCAAGACTTAGGATGATGGATCTCATCATGTGTCGATGAACATCAAGACAAGATCCCGAAGAAAGGAAGATCATCATGTGTTGATAATTGACAAGTCAAGAACCCGGACTTGGAGTGGAGATGTTCATCATCAAGTAATCATTCCAAGATTGATACTCAAGGCAAAGGTAAGACTAGCGTAGGCTAAGGATGTGTTCCTAGTCTTTTACCGGTCTCGGTGTTTGGTGTAGAAACCAATTTGCTAGTATAGGTTGTCATACTATTAAGAGGGGTCTTGACTAGTAGCTTGACTGTGTCATATGTTGATAGCTCTCTATTTTTGCTCAAGCTCTTCTAGTCATGATGCTATTGTTTGCGAATGTGTTTTGCAAATAGTTGAAGCTCATGTGGAATCCTTGTAGCATGTGATTTTAGTTTGTGAATATGTTTCACAAACAGTTTTAAGTCCATGTACCAATTTTTTTGTGGCATGATTCTAAAAGTCAGTAAATATGTTTTGTAACTTGTTGAAAATCTTGCCTTCATTCTTTGTTTGCATCACATCAATTACCATTTGTGTCTTGCTAAATTGAGTTGAAGTGTTTTGCAATATAAGCTTTTGTCATGTTGTCCGGACTCACCGCTGTTGGTAGCCCGGACTGACCGGAACCCCGATTTGAGTCAGACAGTCATGTTTTTCCAGAGAGCAATTTTTCTCTCCTGTGACTATCTGGACTAACCGCGGGTTGAGGATCGGACTAACCGTACCTCTGAGTCGATTGACCCTTTTAGCTTTTTCCAGGTAGGGTCATTTTTGTGACTTGCTTCTAAATTCTCTTTACCAGACTAACCGCAATGTGTTCACTGGTCAGCTTTTTTTGGTAGTTTGTTTTCCCTATTTGGAAGATCTTTGAACCCGGTCTGACCGGATCTTAAGTGGGTGGACTGACTGGATCTAGCATAACGGATATATTTTGTAGCATTGATTATTGCAGAAGTTACCGTTAGACAGTAGTTCGGTCTGACCGACCCCATACCTGCGGTCTGACCGACTGAAGAATCTAGACCCACCATTATGAGTTAATGGGGTATTTTAGTGATTAATGATAAATCAATTTATGAAACTAACACTTCTGTTGTTATACCTATTGTTTAGTCTCAGTTGGATATAAAGGTGAAAATCAAAGAGGTATGCATTCGACATCATATTCCTATATCTTGTTGCATTCCTCGGATCCAAAATATAGGTTGAACTCCACCTAAAGGTTAACTTGGATATGTGCATATGTTTCTTTTACATATTCGTGTATGCGCACATTTAAGGGGAGTTTACTCTATGTTTTATGGTTTCATTGGTATTGATCCATATTCTTTTTTTCACATAAATTAAGGATCTTTACTTTGAAACATATCAAATGAGTATATAAGACTTGTGTAGTTCGTATATACTCATATAACCTTACATTCAATTATTTGTAATTGTAATGGTTGTCATAAATTACCAAAGAGGGAAAGATTAAAATATCTTGTCTCACCATTGTGAGTTAATACTATGTTGTGGTAATTAATGATAATCATATTGTGGGACTAACATTGTCCATGAGTTAGATGAATAGGTTATGTTCCAAGGTAATGAAGACCTTGGATGACATCATGAGTTGATCATCATCAAGTCAAGAGCTTGGAGTAAAGGATGCATCATATGTTGATGCACGTCAAGATCTCAAAGAAAAAGAAATTATCGTGTGTTTGATGATGTTCGAGAAGAGGAGATGATCATGAGTTGATCATCAAGTCAAGAGAAGATCCATCATGTGTTGATGGAGGGCAAATGAAACATGCCATCATGTGTTGATGATATTCAAGTCAAGAACCCGGACTTGAAGTGAAGATGTGTGTCATCAAGCTTCAAGAAGATGCTCAAGGCAAAGGTATGACTAGCTAGGGCTAAGAATGTGTTTCTCGTCTTTTATCGGTCTCGGTGTTTGGTTGAAAGACCGATTGCTAGTATAGGTTGGCGTACTATTAAGAAGGGTCTTGACTAGTAGCTTCAGTTGATCTTGTATTGATAGCTCGTTGTGCTTGCTCTAGCTCTCGTTAGCATGTTGCCTATATTTACGAATGTGTTTTGCAAATAGTTGAGGTTCATGCATAATCCTTGTAGCATGTGACTTTAGTTTGCGAATGTGTTTTGCAAATTGTTTGAGTCCATGTACCTTATCCCTTGTGGCATTGATTTTAAAAGTTGGCAAACGTGTTTTGTAACTTATTGAGAATCTTGTCTTTAACCTTTGTTTGCATCGCGCATCAATTGGCAAGTATGTTGTAAATTGAGTTGAAGCGGAGTGCAATCTGTGCCTTTCTCAAATAAGGCGGGAGTACCAACGTATACTGGGCGGTACTACCAAACTGCGGTAGTACCTGAGTTCTTTGAGAGGAACTACTATAACTGGTCGTTGACCTGTTCATAGACAGTGGTCGTAGACACTGGTCGTAGAACAGTGGTTGTAGACCTGTTCATAGACAGTGGTCGTAGACACTGGTCGTAGGACAGTGGTCGTAGACACTAGTCGTAGGACAGTGGTCGTAGACCTGCGTGGTCGTAGACACGAGTCGAAGAACAATTCTTTGTGACTGCGTGGTCGTGAGACACCGTCGTGAGAACGATGATCGTGAGACTGTTCATAAACGAGTGGTCGAGACTGCGTGGTCGTGACACCGGTCGAAGAACGATGGTATGAGACCTGTTCGTGAACAGTGATCATAGACGACTTGCGTGGTCGTAGACTTGTATGGTCGAGGACCAATCGGTATGACCACATTCCTTGAGCGGAACTACCACGCACCAGAAGTTCCAAACCTTTGTTGGCGGTACGTATTTTCCAAAGATACACCTTTTGAGCATGTTTTTGCTCTCGTGGAAAGCGGTAGTACCGGGTTCTTTGAGCGGAACTACCGCATGTTCCTTGGCGGTAGTACCACACCGCCTTTTGCAACAGCTAGTTCAGAGCACTTTTGCTACTGATTCCAACCGTTGAGCTGGGTGTGGTAGTACTGGCCCATGAACGGCAGTACAACCACCTGTGCTGTTTTTCTTCAAAACTTTCCCCCAACGGCTATTTTTTGTGTATGGGCTATAAATACCCACCTTGGCCGGTTGTGAGAGAGGTTGTTGTTGTTTTTGAGCCCCCATTCTATTCTCTTGAGCTAAGAGCAAGCCCTCTCCTCTCTTTTGTGTATGCGTTGCACTTAGTGAGCTTTGAGAGAAAAATCCTAAGTGCATGTGTTGCATTAGATAGTGGATTGTGTATCCATTGAGCTTAGACACTTGCTTAGTTCAAGTGAGAGTCTTTGGCTTACTACTCTTGGTGTTTGCTGACATCTAGACGGCGTGAAGGCGTCGTGGTCCGGTGAACTTCTCAAAGAAGCTTGTGAAAAGACCCGGCGGTTGTGAGTGGCTTGGTGCTCGCCATCTCCGGAGTGGAGGAAGAGCAACCTCGAGTGAACCGAGGTATTGGTTCATTTTGGAACCGATCCAAGTGGTTGGACTTACCTCGGAGGTGTTGGCTTAATTTGTGGAGCCGGTCCAATTGGTTTGGGCTTACCTCAACGTGGATTAGGGGAGATCGGAAAATCTCCGAACACCACGGTAAAACATCCTTGTGTCATTGTGATTTGTTCTCTTGTGCTTTACTTTATGCAATTTATATTCCTCGTATCAAATTGCTTATATATCTTTGTATGATTGATATCATTGTCAGTAGGCTTATCTCTGTTGGTGCACTTAGTAAAGATTAGTTGATTTAGGCTTTAATTGTGCAAAACCGAATTGTTATTAGCTTCCGCAATTGAAATTGGTTTTAGCCAAAGAAGTTTTTAAAATCGTATATTCACCCCCCTCTAGTCGGCCTCCTCGATCTTACACCGACCTCCCTGGTTTCTGCACTATTTCTCCTCCAACGGCTAGTTTTTGTTTGTGGGTGTATAAATACCCCTTGTGGCCGGTTGTGGAGAGTGAGCTAGTGCTATTTTTCTTTCCTTGAGCAAAGAGCAAGATCTCTCCACTCTTTTCTGCATGTTTCACACTTAGTGAGCTTAGAGAGCCAAAATCCTAGTGCACATGTTGCATTATGTGTTGGATTGAGTATCTATTGTGTTTAGACACTTGTGTAAGATCGACGAGGCCGACAGAGGGGGTGAATAGGCGGTTTTTAAAAACTTATTTGGCTAAAACCGAGTTTTAATACGGAAGCTAATAACAACACGGTTTTGCACAATTAAAGCCTAAATCAACTAGTTTCACTAAGTGCACCAACAATGTAAGACTATTGAATGAAAGCAACTATACAAACACAAGTAAGCAATTTAATCCTATGAATGTAAATTTCACAAAGTAAGTTGTGATTGAGTAAAGCACAAGAATGCAAACCACAATGACACGACAATGTTTTTACCGTGGTGTTCGAAGACTTGCCGGTATCTCCTAATCCACGTTGAGATAAGTCCAAACTAATTGGACCGGCTCCAAGAATTAAGCCAAACACCTTCAATCCACTAGTGGTAACTCTTTCCCGCTCTGGGTAGGTGAGCTCCAACCTTCACAACACGTCAGGCCTCTTCACAATCTTCTTTGAAGAGATCACCGAACACAATACCTCCAACGCCGTCTAGGTGTCGACAAACACCAAGAGTAATAAGTCAAGCCCCTTGTTTGACTCTCACCATATGCAACGAATGCACAAGCTCAAATGGATACGAAATCCAACTCTAGATGCAACACATGCAACTAAAGACCTCTCTCCTTGCTCACAAGGTGCAACACATGCACAATTAAGAGGAGAGGCTCACACTGGCTCAAGAGAGTGAAAATGGAGTGCCAAAAGGGTGCCTCTCAACCGGTCAAGGGGGCATTTATAGCCTCCACAATAAACACTAGCCATTTGGAGCCGTTACAGTCCAAAAACTAGCCGTTACAGTATTGGTGCGGTACTACCGTAGTGCAAACCGCGGTACTACCTTTTATCGGTAGTACCTCTCTTATAAGGGCGGTAGTTCCGCAGCCCATTTTTTAGCACAGACGACATTCCGTAAAAAGGTCATAACTTTTGACTCCGATGTCAGAATTGAGTGATCTTGGACTCTATTGAAAGCTTATTCAGAAGGCTACACAACCCACCCGATTGCATGATCTCAAACACAATAGATCGATGCAGAAAGCATAACAACTTCAGAGAGTCACAACCGTGGTCTAAGTCTTAAGGAAAAAGCAACAATTAATCTTAGACCATGTCAAGGGAACATGCATGAATCCCAACAATTTGCAAAACATATTTGCAAACTTAGATCATGCCACAAGGTCTAGGAACATGGACTTCAACCATTTACAAAACACAGTTGCAAAGTATAGTCACATGCTACAAGGATTAGACACATGAGCCTCAACTATTTGCAAAACATATTCGCAAATAATAGCATCATGTCACGGTGAGCTAGACTAAGTGACATTGAGCTATCAACACATGATGAGACCCAAGCTACTAGGCAAGACCCCTTTTAATAGTATGGCAACCTATACTAGCAATCCGGTCTTCCAACCAAATACCAAGACTGGTAAAAGACTAGAAACATATCCTTAGCCCTAACTAGTCATACCTTTGCCTTCAGCATCTACTTGAAGCTTGATGACGCACATTCTCGCTTCAACTTCGGGTTCTTGACTTGAAAGCTCATCAACACATGATGACTTTCTTCACTTCGGGATCTTTGACTTGATGCCCATCAACACATGATGACATCCTTCGTCCCGAGTCCTGATATGCGTCAACACATGATGCAATCTTGACCTCCATCAATACATGATGAATCTTCTCTTGACTTGATGATCAACTCATGATCATCTCTTCTTCGAGATCTTGACATGCATCAACACATGATGCATCCTTTACTCCGAGCTCTTTTCTTCAATATCATCAGCACATGGTGATCTTCCTCTTCTTGAACATCATCAACACATGATGATTTCCTTCATCCCACTTGATGACCATCAACTAATGATAAAATCCAAAGTCTTCAACCACTATGTAACAACCTATTCATCCAACTCATGAAAAATGTTAGTTTCACAATGTCACTAACATTGATCACCAAGATATACCTGCATTAAATGCTTCTAAACAAGCCATTACTTTTAGGTGCGGTACTACCGCCATTGATCATGCGGTAGTTTTGTTCTCCTGTAGTTCCGCACAACAGCATCGGCACTACCGTTCCACAAAAGAGCAAACCAATCCAGAGAAACACTGTAACACCCCAGCTCAACATGAGCCCGGAATGCTACCAAAATGACAACCTAACCAAATTAAACTAATGCTTTTCTCTAAAATTCAGCAGAACCTCCTTTGTATAGAGGGCTATACCGGAGATTCAACAGTTTCATATAGCACCCATCAACAATCAAATCCTCCAATATGAACGAGTCATCAAAGGACATCCAAAATACGCTAATCAACAAATACGTCAATGATCAGCATAACAACGAGGGTTAAAAGAACTCAATCAACGAACGAATGAGAATATAAAGGGATCATCCATAATCACGAACAAAACATCCACCACGAAGGGTGGTCACAGGTTCGAAACTAAGGTAATTGTAACATCCCAATTTTCAGAGCTTAAAAATCTTTTAAATAGTTAGAAGGAGAAAATTCACCATTTGAATTTTATTTGATTTTAATTTCAAAAGCTTAATTTTGGACTTTACAATCAAAAACATTTAATGTGAATAATCCCAACATGAACATTAGCCTAAACTATTTTATTTGGGTTCTATGTGCTCAGATATATTTTCTAGATTTTTCTAGAATTTTTCTGAGTTCATTTGCTATTTTCTACTGCTCATTTGATTTTCTGGTATTTTCTAAATTAGAAAACCTATTTAAAATCTCAGAAATAGTCTCGGGCCTAATCTCCTCGGCCCACTCCTATTCCCGCGCCACATGACCACTTCATTCATGCGCGTGCGTGAGCCGCCTCCCACCGACAGTGGACCCGCTGTCGGCCCTCCTCAATCTGCACGCGCACAGCCGTTCGGTCCCACCAGTCAGCCGCACCAGCTCCGTTTCCCACGCGATCACGCCCGAGCCGCAGCCGCTGACAAGCGGGTCCCACCGAGGCACTGTTCATCGTCTCCGAGTCGGGGACGACTGGGACTCCGCCGTCGCCCCGCTTTTCTCGCCGTCCGTGCCCTAGACCTCCTCGAGCCGCCCCTATATAAAGGGAGCTAGCCCTCGGTCTCCGCACTCCAACCCGCGCAGCCGCCGCTCAAAACCCTAACCCTAGCCGTCGCAAAAGCTCGGAGAAGCAATCTGCGCCGCCGCAACTTCGACGAGCTTGTTCTCCGCCGTCGGTGCCGCCCGCGCCTCTTCGTCTGCACCGTCGGCATCGCACGGAGCTCCTCTACCTCCTGGTGGCCTTGGTTTCGCCGGAAGACCACCGGAGCCCCGATCCCGACGAGCCCGAGACTTCGCCGCCGCTTCTACCTCACCGCCGGCCACCCTGGTTATCCCCGTGCACCAGTGAGCACACCGCGTGATCCTCGTGTCACCTCTACCTCCGGTGCCATCGCCGCCGCCGGCGAGCCGCCGTCGCGGATCCACAGGTCCCCGGCGCGCCGCCGTTCATCTGACGTGTCCGCGTGCGTGGCCAGCCACCTCAGCCGCCACTCCCCTTTGCGCTCGCGTGTCGCCCAGTCACTAGCCTCGTCAGCAGCCCGCGTGCCACCTCGCCACCCTAACCCTAGATCCATCTAGCGTGGACTTGGTCCACGGTGCACCAAGTCACTGACAGGTGGGACCCACCTGTCAGGCCTTTTGTCACCCCGTCCAAACATCTCCGTTGACGTCAGCGTTGCGCAATATTCCGATTTTTCTTCAGAGAAATAATTCGGGAAAATCCAGAAAATCCAAATTAGGGTTTCTTTTAGATTTCCAATCTTCCAAAGCTCATAACTTTTGTATCCTAACTCCGATTGAGCCCATTCAAATTTCTAAATTTGTCTAAATTCAAGCTCTATTTATCTAAGATTTTTATTTAATTTTTGGAGTTTGTTTTGCCTCTGTTATTTATTTGTTTTGTTTGTTTTTGTTTCGTTTGCGAGTAGACGTCGATTCGTCGGGGAATTTTGTGGAAGGAGCACCCCAAGATCAAGACCAGTACATAGACCTTTTCCAAGGCAAGTCATACCTTTGATCATCTTGAACCCAGTTTTCAAATTACTTTGTGTTAAATTAATGCATTCTACTTTAATTATTTATTTAAATGCTTTGGGCATAGTTATTATCCAAATTGTTATCACACCTTGGCCTTGTATGTCATAATTCCTTGTCACCCTAGATTGGTTATTAGTTGGTAATATTATAGCACCAACGTGGGTTGGTTAGATGCGAGTACAATTGCTTAGCCATGCTACGAGTCTCACATCTCATGTAAGTTGCAAATATTAATTATGACTAAGTGACTATGGAACTTTGTGTAAAACTATGTGCTATGTGTTATTACTTTGTGATGGCATGTGTTGCACTAAAACCAACTGGGTGGTAAAGGATTTAGACTGAGGCAAGTGGTGGAGACTGTGTGACATGGTGGTCTATGTGATGGGAATGATGATCTTTGTGACTTAGTTAGAACATGGAAGTCTTGCCTTGGTCAATTAAGGACTTAACTTTGTGCGTCATTGAACTGAGCCTTACTGTACGACCACATGCCTGGTATGGGACGGGCCTAACTTAGTAAGTTATGGATTCTCGGCATTGATGTTCAGGTGGATAGGTTAGGCTGTGTGACAGGGTGGAGGTGTGACTACTTAGTGGTTGCATCGCGGGACGATTCGTCTTCCCTGTCCAGCGGTGTGTGTTATACCAATTCTATGTGAGCTGGTATAGCGGTTTGTAAGCACACTGGGAACGTCAATGTTTGAGATGAAGTTTCCGAACTGTTTTGTTACGATTGGTGCTTGCTACACTAGTTGTATCTTGTGGGTAAAGTGTACAACCTCTGCAGAGTGTTAATCAATCTATTCGAATAGCCGCGTCCGCGGTCCTGGACATGCTCGGGGATTTCACACGAGGGGTAGTTTTCATAAAATGTGGGAATGGGAGCTGTGTGACCTTAATCATATGGCTATGTGAAATAATCTGTTTAGCTGTGTGTCTTTGTGGAAACAACTGTTAAATTAATATTGTTTATTTGTTTTGAATTATGTTTTCAATCTATTATTCGTATTCAATTGCAAATATTGCTTTTATGCAAAAGAACCACAGAAGCATTTTCTTTGGAATAAGCCTGCATCTATACATTGCATTCTGTGGTATAATTTCTGAGTACAGTTGTGTACTCACGCTTGTTGTAAAACTTGCGCACAAACCTACAGAAGAGGAGGAGTCTACGCCTGCTTCCGAGGAGGAGTTCGCTGAAGGCTGATCGTTCGTTAAGGTCTGGATCCCAGTCGGTTGCCTATGGTGAATTGGTGGGATCTACGCTGGAGTTATTTCCGTTCCGCTGCTATTTATTTCTCTGTTAACCCTAGTTGGCTTAATAAGTGTAAACTCGACCATAAGGTCAAAACCCTTATTTGTTATTCAAATTAATCGTTTACTTTATTTATCGCTTGTGTGGATCGATATTTACCTATGTTAACCCTGTGTGCACTAGCGTGATCCTGGACTAGTGCAGTATACACAGAGGGTTCCAGAATCGTAATTCTGGGTCCCGACAGAGGTGGTATCAGAGCCATACTGACTGTAGGTCTTGACCTTAGTTAGATTGGCCGTCTTTAGAGTGTCCAAATTATTTTCTAAAAGAAAAATAACTTGCAAGGTTAATTGATTGCTTAACTCTTCTCATATGTCTCTCGCCTCAACTATTGCTATAATCCTTTCTCTCCCCGCTGTTTTAAAGTTGCTCTTACCCTGTTCGTCTGTCTTGACAGATGCCTCGTCTTCAGAGCTATGGTGAGCGCACTGGAGGGTATGCCGCCGAGCTTTGGAAGTTGCTTCAGGTTCTTGGAGGTTTTGACCGTCCACTGTACGTCGGCAACAACTGGACAGTGAATGGACAAAACCGTGGAGTGATTTGTCGCCTGACGATCTACGCCAGGAGGAACGACAAGGCGAGCCAACCTTCGCACGTCTCTGTGAGGAAGATCACTTGGCTGGAAGGTATCCAGGAGTCGTCGCGCTTGGCCATGCTGCGTATCTGCAACATCTACGCACGGGAGCTTCAAGACACCGTCTTCGTTACCACCCAGAGCTGCGGCCGTGGACTTGCCAAAGACGCTACCCGTCCACGAAGGAGAGAGCAACGCTACTGATCGTGCACCTCGCACGATTTGTGGCCGCCAGAGGAAGCCTTGAGAGAACCATCACGGAGTGGATCATGTCTATGAAGCCTGCAGAGTGAAGAGAAGGTCGCCACTCTGCAAGAGATCCTCTACGACCAAGTTCCTGAAGAAGAGGAAGACCCCGAGGAGGATTCTGAAGAAGATCCGGAGGAAGGCCCAGTTGAGCCAGAGGAGGATGCAGAGCCAGAGGAGCCGGTGAGCGAGTTGCAGGAACGCCCGTTCTCGCTGCACGATTCGAGGCATCGAGATCGGTTGCCAAGATGTCGGCTCACTTCCGAGTCTACAGCCGTCAGGAGCGTCGCCGCGGTTGTGGAGGCTTTCTCGAGTAGTGTCTAAGTTTCAGTTTTTTTTTCAGGCTTAGCCAGTTTCAGTTTAGTGATCAGTCGCCCTTTAGGCGGTAGTTTTGTGTGCTTAGGTCGTTGTTTCTTTTGTGTGCGAGTATGAGCTGCAAAGGCCCTTAGGCATTTGTTGGAGCCATGCTAAGACCCCAATTAATAAAGGTATTTCATTGGAGTTTCTTGACCTGTGTTCTGTTGGGTTTAACCTGCCCCTCTGCTTAGTTCTAAACTTATCTTGTGCTTGCTACCTTATCTAACCTTTGGAGCTTCGCCAGATGGTGCAAACCCGTCGATCGCCGCAAGTGGTTCCTGTACCCCAAAGACCGAGAAGCAATGAGCAACCACCAGGAGCGGTTCCGCCACAAGCACCCCAATTGACTTGCGAACTTTGGAGCTTTCATGGCGGCCTGCAGACTCGGTGATGAATACTATGATGACTCGGATGCAAGCTATGAACAACGGGCCAACAACAATAACAACAATCAACGATATAGAGCCCGGTGCTCATGGTCACCATGGACCATCCAAACTTGTAGAATTTATGAGGACTCGCCCACCAACATTTTCGGACACGTCTCCGGTGGAAGCAGATGATTGGCTCAGAGTTATCGAAAGGAAGCTGCTGATCACCCAGTGCAGCGATCATGAAAAGGTTCTGTATGCCACTCACCAGATGGAAGGCACCGCTGCTGAATGGTGGGAGAACGTCTGTGCCGCCCATGAGACGCCACAGGATATCACATGGGAGGAATTTTCTGCGGCATTCCGCCAGTATCACGTACCAGAAGGCATTATCGATCTGAAGAAGGATGAGTTCCGTGCTCTCAAGTAAGGAGCTATGTCAGTGTCTGACTATCTCAACAAGTTTTCTCACTAGCTCGCTCACGCGAGAAGATGTAGCCACGGACAAGGCTCGCCAAAGTCGCTTTTTGAAGGGACTAAACACTGGACTACAAGTCAGTTTGATCATCCATACTTTTCCTGATTTACAAGAGCTGGTCAACAAAGCCTTTGTTTTGGAGAACAAACGCAAGGAACTGGAGGATAACCGTAAACGCCGGATGGCTCAGCAAGGAACCATCAATCACAGCGAGAGGGCAAAGCGGTGCGGCCGCAGTTCAACAGGTTTCCACCTCAGACTTCGTTTAGAGCACCTGCACCAACTTCAGGCACCCGCCTAGTCGCCGTAACTTCCGCAACCCCGCACCCGTCAACCCCAATCCAGAAGCAACCAGCGTAACGCGCTAAAGGTGCATTACGCTGTCGTCGGCCGGACATTTTGCCAACCGATGTCCGCAAAGGGAACAATCACTCCGGTATGCTTCAACCTTGGAGCTACTCCATCCAAGACGCCAGCACGTGCATCAACCAAGGAGCTGCAAGTTGCGGTCAAGCGGGAGGAGCACCACGATCCGTGATCGAGGCCGTGTCAACCACGTCCACTGGAAGGAGCCGAGAATCACCGGACGTCGTCTTGGGTAAGTTTTCGTTAACTCGATACGCATCGCTTTGTTTGATTCTGGAGCTTCGCATTCGTTTGTTTCTGGAATGTTTGCAACCAAGAATAATTTGGAGGTTATGCAACTTAAGCATACTCTGTTAGTCCAGTTGCCTGGAGCAGAGCTAAGTACTAGAGTGGGATGTTTAGGAGCTAAGTTACTCATAGCTGGAGTTGAGTTTCTAGCCAACCTAATTGTCCTAGATACCCAAACCCTAGATGTCATTCTTGGCATGGATTGGTTATCCAAGCACAAAGCCGTGCTAGATTGTGGCCGAAGGGCCGTAACAGTCGAGGATGCCAAAGGAAACAAGGTAGAGTTCCTAGCTACCTCAGTTCGTGATGGACATTTGCTAGTAAACAGTTTGAAGACCCTTTCCTTAGAAGAAGTACCAGTGGTCAGTGAATATCCAGATGTGTTTCCGGAAGAATTACCAGGAATGCCACCGGATCGTGACATTGAGTTTGTCATCGACCTAGTGCCAGGGACAGCACCAATTTCGAAGAGACCTTATCGGATGTCAGCCGATGAATTGGTAGAGATGAAGAAGCAGATAGAAGAACTTCTTGAGAAAGGTTTCGTAAGACCTAGTTCGTCGTCATGGGGAGCACCAGTGTTGTTTGTCAAGAAGAAGGACGGAAGTATGAGGATGTGTATTGATTACCGTTCCCTCAACGAAGTTACTATCAAGAACAAATACCCACTACCCCGGATTGATGATCTGTTTGATCAGATGAAAGGAGCCGGATTATTCTCGAAGATCGACCTGCGATCAGGTTACCACCAACGAAAGATTTGTCCTAAGGATATACCAAAGACCGCTTTCTCAACGCGGTATGGACATTATGAATTCTTAGTCATGTCCTTTGGTCTGACTAATGCCCCTGCCTATTTCATGAACATGATGAATAAAGTATTCATGGAATATTTGGACAAGTTCGTAGTTGTGTTCATTGATGATATTCTGGTGTACTCCAAGTCGGAGAAAGAACACGCCGAGCATTTAAGGATAATATTGGAAAAACTCCGAGAGCATCAGTTATATGCCAAGTTCAGTAAGTGTGATTTTTGGAAGAAACAAGTTGATTTCCTTGGTCATATGATGACAGCCGAGGGAGTAGCAGTTGACCCCGGTAAAGTTAAAGCAGTGCTACATTGGGAGCAGCCCAAGACCGTGACTCAGATTCACAGTTTCTTGGGAATGGCAGGTTACTACCGCCGTTTCATCGAAGGATTCTCATCGATTGCTAAGCCTCTTACGCAATTGTTGAAGAAGGAGAAAAAGTTCACTTGGACTCCAGCCTGTGAAGAAAGTTTTCAAGAACTGAAGAAGCGTTTGACTTCATTGATCTTGATTTTGCGGATATTCGCAAGGATTTCGATATCTATTGTGATGCTTCGCGTCAAGGATTAGGATGCGTCCTGATGCAAGAAGGAAGAGCTGTCGCTTATGCGTCAAGGCAGTTGAGACCTCACGAAGAGAATTACCCTACTCATGATCTGAAATTAGCTGCCGTAGTGCATGCTTTAAAAATTTGGCGTCACTACCTTATCGGTAATCGCTGTGAAGTCTACACAGATCATAAGAGTCTAAAGTACATCTTCACCCAGTCAGATTTGAATATGAGACAGAGAAGATGGTTAGAATTGATCAAGGATTATAACCTTGGAATCAACTACCATCCGGGAAAAGCCAATGTAGTTGCAGATGCTCTAAGTCGTAAGAGTTATTGCAATGCTTTGGAAGTAAAGGAGAGTTGCCCAGAACTGTACGAAGAATTCCAGCAACTAAGGCTAGAAGTTGTGTCCGAAGGATTTGTAGCCAATTTGGAGGTACAGTCTACCCTAGAAAAGCAGATTCGCGAAGCACAACCAAAGGATTCCGTGTTGTCAGAAATCAAGATCAAAATGGCAGAAGGGAAATTCAAGGATTTTACCAAGGATGATCAAGACATACTCTGGATTAATGGTTGTATCTGTGTACCAGATATCGATGGTCTGAGGCAGTTAATCTTAAAGGAATCCCATGACTCAAAGTATTCGATCCACCCTGGAAGTACCAAGATGTACCAGGATGTTAAGAATAAATTTTGGTGGCCAAATTTGAAACGAGAAGTTGCAGAGTTCGTTGCCTTGTGCGACACCTGTCAGAAAGTAAAGGCAGAACACCAGAGGCCAGCAGGTTTGCTGCAACCGCTGAAGATTCCAGAATGGAAGTGGGAAGAGATCGGTATGGATTTCATTACCGGTTTACCCAAGACTCAATCGGGTTACGATTCGATCTGGGTAATAGTTGATCGTTTGACCAAGGTCGGCCATTTTCTGTCGGTCAAAACCACGTACTCAGGAGACCGCCTTGCGGAGTTGTACATGGCCAGAATTGTCAGTTTGCACGGTGTGCCCAAGAAGATAGTGTCAGATCGAGGATCCCAGTTCACCTCTCGTTTTTGGCGAGCTTGCATGAAGCATTGGTACCCATCCGAATTTCGATCGCGTATCATCCACGCATGATGGATGATCGAAAGAGTTAATCAGATATTGGAGGATATGTTGAGAGCTTGTGCTCTAGCTAATGCTGCCCGATGGGATAAGAGTTTACCCTATGCAGAATTTTCGTACAACAATAGTTACCAGGCTAGTCTGCAAATGTCACCATTTGAAGCCTTGTATGGCCGTGCCTGCCGAACTCTGTTGAATTGGTCAGAAATAGTTGAACGATCAGTTTTCGGTCCAGACATTATTCAGGAAGCAGAAGAGCAAGTGGCCATGATCAGAGAAAGATTGAAGATAGCTCAGTCCAGGCAGAAGAGCTATGCTGATAATCGTCGTCGTGATCTCAGTTTTGAACCCGAGGATTTTGTTTATCTTCGAGTGACTGTTACAACATTGCTATTTTGTTTAACTTCTATGTATGCATTGCTATTTTGTTGTTAAATTGATTAGTTAATCCTCTAGTTGCATAATCTGTAGGTAAATAATTATCCTTTACTACCTGAGCCTAGGTTATTTGTTGTGATTAGAGTTCGTTGGATGAGCTCTTGTCACTTAGTAGATTTTGAATAAATATTGCTTAGCCATGCCTAGTTATCGGTAGTATTGGGCGATCATCGACTTAGTCGATGATCTCGATCACACAAATACTTATATTATTCCATTATGTCCAATCCTTGTGTTTTCCTAATTTGCAAATCAAAAACTGAAAATAAAAACTATATCTTGACTTGGGCACAATGGTATGTTGGTGTGATCTGTTGGGTGTGAATGGAATGGTGCCTAAGTCCCTAAGGACCGAGTTACTTGTGCCATTGATCCAAGAAAATGTTGCGTGCTAACCATACGAGAGGGATATGGAACCTCTCTTGACTAAGTACTTTGGGAGGTGTTAATTATGAGCTGGTCGGTGGGTGTGTTGAAACTGTGTGTGTGTGTGTGTGTGTGTGTGTGGTGTTGGAGGGGAGCATTAGCAGACCGGCTAGGCTGTCTAATGTGTCCTTCTCCCGTGGGTTGCGGCTCTTAATTAGCATCGTCCATTGGAAAGTGTCTTGTTAGACTTAGCCGTGCCTGCATACCAAAGGAAGTATGCTAACCGTGGCTGGTGGAAAGGCGGTCTATCGTGTGGGTACATTGGTACACCCCGCAGGTTAAAACTATTCGAATGACCTCGCCCTAGGTTATGGACACGCTTGGTTATTTCCCACAAGAACTAGACTACAACCTTTTAAAAACTTAAACTTGACATGGGTGGTATGAAGGGGTACTTCATGCTATTGTTGTGGTGGCTATTGGGTTAGTCACTTCCAGGATGTTGTCATCTACCTATTGTTATAGTTGTTCCTCGCTTATTTGAACAATAAGAATTAATTGCAAACTTGCTTTTAAATGTACTACCTTATTGCAAATAAAACTTGCTTTATGCTGAAAATAAGTCCAGAGCCTCATCCACTTAAATAAAGCTTGCATGTAGCTAATTATAGTTCTGTTATCTCACACGTCAGTCTTACGAGTACAAAAATAATTTTTGTACTCAGATGCTATGCTTAATTGTTTTGTTGCAGAGGAAGAAGGTGAGCCCCAAGGGCCTTACTTTTGCGAGATGTGCGGGTTCTGGGACGACTAGCTTGGCGGTCCGGTTGGTTGCCTTGTGGGTAAAGGCACACTGATTGGCTTTTGTTTATTGCCATCTTATGGCACTTTTGCTTCCGCTGTGTACTTATCTAGTTGTATGTCTTTTGGCCGGTCGACCTCTCTTTTGTAATAACTCTTTATATTAAGTATGTCTTTCAGCTCGTTGCTTGTTCGATTCTATGTGAATGAATGGAATTGATGCATGATTTTGTAACGGGGTGTGTATACTGCAATTCTGGGAAGTATACATATCTCGAGGCTTGGTTTATCTGATTTGAGATGCTAGGACCAATGGATGGTTAAGCATTACAAGCCAAATAAACCGGGGTCCTCACACACAGCGAGGTGTGTTTTGATCTAAAAATACTGCATCCTTGCTTTCCACCAGTTTATCATTTTCTGATCATAAAACCGGTACACTTTTGATTCCAACGAATAACCAATAAAAATTCCTGACATACTTTTAGAGGCTACAATTTTGTACGGTTTTTTATTTGGCACTCTAATTCGTGCATTACAACCCCGAGACAGCTAAATGGCGAAGTGAGGGTTTTCTTCAGGTCCACAACTCATAAGGAGTGACTGTTACAACATTAGATGACGAATGATTTAATAAATAAACAGCAGTACGTAAAGCTTCACCCCAAAAATCCAGAGAAAGATCTGAATAAGCCATCATAGACCTAACAATACTCATAAGTGTTCTATTCCTCCGCTCAGCAACACCATTTTGTCACGGAGTGTAAGGTATGGTATAATGATGAATAATTCCATGCTCTTTACAAAAATTATTTAATATTCCTGAAGTGTATTCTCCTCCACAATCAGTTCTCAAAACTTTGATCTTTCTATTCAATTGATTTTCTACTTCAGTTTTAAATGCCTTTAATACATCAAAACCTTCTGACTTATGTTTAAGAAGATACACACAACCAAATATAGAATAATCATCAATGATTGTGATAAAATAAATCTTTTGACCTCTAGTGGGAGTAGACATCTCACCACAAATATCAAAATGAATAATGGCAAGAGGCACATTTGATCTTTCTGCCTTTGGAAAAGGTGCACGGGTCATCTTACCCATTATATATGTCTCACAAATACCAAAATCCTCCCACTTAAAGTGTGAAATTAATAAGCCTCTTAATTCTATTTTAGATATATGACCAAGTCATAAATGTCATAAATAAGATTCTGAGCATGTGCTCCTATCATTAATATTCCTCATTGTGGAGTTATTTTCACCAACTAACCAATCAATATTGTCATCATTTGATAGTTTATCAAGAAAATAAAGACCTTCTTGACAAGTTCCAGTATGCACTAATTTCTCATTGAGCAATATTCTAACTCTTTCTTTTTCCAAACAGTATATCATAACCAATAGATTCTAACTAAGCAACGGGGATTAAATTCCTTCTCATGCTAGGTGAATATAAAGTATATTGTAATAATAATTTTCCTCTATTGGAGAGTTCTAGAACATAATTTCTAATTCCAAGTACATCAACTTTGGCATTAGTGCCCAAAAAGACATATCTATTTCCCCTTGGAATTGTTCGCATAGAAGTAAATGCTCTGTTATCTTTAGTAATATGAGATGTAGTACCAGAATCGGCAACCCAACTATTTGGAAAATTAGTAGTAAATAAAGATTCAGTGCATACAAAAATATTAGACATACCGTTAGGCGATGAATCGTCTTTACGCTCAACTGGTTGATTGTTTTGATTCTTTTGCTCATTCTACTTCTTTTTCTTACAATCAGCTCTGAAATGCCCATACTGACACTAGTCGTGGCACTTGAAATTCTTATGCTTATCATTTCTCTGAACTGTGTTGTAATTTCCACGATCATCCCAGTCACATTTCTTGTTAAGCTTTTCTCTCAAATCACCATTAGGCTTCCTCTTTGCCAATTCCTTTTATTAATACCTTTTTCCTCTCCAAGGACTAAGGGAAACTAGTAAGTTTTCGATTACCACGGGAAAAAGTTCAAGTGTTCTTGTTGTTTGCTTTCTTGAGCTTTACTTTCTTGCAGTTTATATTTAAAGAATTGAATTGCTTGCTTATCTCTTTAAGATTGCATTCTTTGTATTAGTCCTATCTTGTTGGTGCACTTAGTTAAAACTAGTTGATTTATATTTTAATCGAGCAAAACCGAATTGATTTACTATTCCACACAAAACTCAGTTTTAGCCAACAAAATTTTTTAAATCGCCTATTCACCCCCCCCCCCTCTAGTCGGCCTCCTCGATCTTACATCCACCCTTGCTCGCTTAACACGGCGAGGTGTGTTTCGATTTAAAAATATTGCATCCCTACTTTCCACTAGTTTATCCTTTTTCTGATCATAAAACCTGTACCATTTTGATTCCAAAGAATAACCAATAAAAATTTCTAGCGTGCTTTTAGGTTGCAATTTTATACGGTTTTGATTTGGCACTCTAATTTGTGCATTACAACCCCCAAACAGCTAAGTGACGAAGTGAGGGTTTTCTTCCGGCCCATAACTCATAAGGAGTGACTGTTACAGCTTTAGATGGCGAATGATTTAATAAATAAATAGTAGTATGTAAAGCTTCACCCCAAAAATCAAGAGAAAAATCTGAATAGGCCATCATAGATCTAACCATATCCATAAGTGTTCTATTCCTCCGCTCAGCAACACTATTTTGTTGCGGAGTGTAAGGTATGGTATAATGATGAATAATTCCATGCTCTTTATAAAAAAATCATTTAATATTCCTGAAATGTATTCTCCTCCACGATTAGTTCTCAAAACTTTGATCTTTCTATTCAGTTGATTTTTCACTTCAATTTTAAATGTCTTGACAAAACCTTCCGACATATGTTTAAGAAGATACACATAACCAAATCTAGAATAATCATCAATGAATGTGATAAAATAAATCTTTTGACCTCTAGTGGGAGTAGACATCTGACTACAAATATCAAAATGAATAATGGCAAGATGCCCATTTGATCTTTCTGCCTTTGGAAAAGGTGCACGGGTCATCTTACCCATTATACATGCCTCACAAATACCAAAATCCTCCCACTTAAAGTGCGGAATTAATAAGCTTATTAATTCTATTTTAGATATATGGCCAAGTCGTAAATATCATAAATAAGATTCTGAGCATGTGCTCCTATCATTAGTATTCCTCATGTGGAGTTATTTTCACTAACTAAGCAATAAATATCATCATCATTTGATAGTTCATTAAGAAAATAAAGACCTTGACGAGTTCGAGTATGCACTAATTTCTCATTGAGCAATATTTTAACTCTTCCTTTTTCCAAACAGTATATCATAACCAATAGATTCTAACTAAGTAATAGAGATTAAATTCCTTCTCATGCTAAGTGAATATAAAGTGTCATGTAATAATAATTTTCCTATATTGGGGAGTGTAGGACATAATTTCCAATTCCAAGTACATCAGATTTGGCATTAGTGTCCAAAAAGACATATCTATTTCCCCTTGGAATTGTTCGTATAGAAGTAAATGCTCTGTTATCTTTAGTAATATGAGATGTAGTACCAGAATCGACAACCCAACTATTTGGAAAATTAGTAGTAAATAAAGATTCAGTGCATACAAAAATATTAGACATACTGTTAGGCGATGAATCGTCTTTACGCTCAACTGGTTGATTGTTTTGATTCTTTTGCTCATTCTGCTTCTTTTTCTTCGAGTCAGCTCTGAAATGCCCATACTGACCGTAGTTGTGGCACTTCAAATTCTTGTACTTATCATTTCTCTGAACTGTGTTATAATTTTCACGATCATCCCGGTCGCGTTTCTTGTTAAGTTTTTTTCTCAAATCACCATTAGGCTTCCTCTTTTGTCAATTTCTTTTATTAATACATTTTTTCTCTCCAAGGTGTAACTCAGAATTGTGAGTATTTCTTTCTTTTCCCTGAGAGGGTTTTTTTATCTTCTTCCATAAGCAAATGATGTCTCAAAGTGTATTGAGTATCCTCTCATAATGACATAAAGATATATTAAAATGTTCTATTAATTTGGCAAAGAGTTTAGAACAATCATGGCCTGCACTTCTTCAGAAAAAGGATAACCAATATTTTTTAATTCATCTGCTAAAACACAGAGTTTATTGATATGCTCATTAATTGAAGTACCATCATATATCTTGATGGGGAGAAAATGATTAACAAGATTAAGCACTTAATAAGAGATACTTCACCAACTTGTTCCAGATTACGCATTGTCTTCTACGCATTATGTTCACCCTCATACTCAGCAGCTAAAGAATCAGTCATTGATCCCAACAAAAAAATGCGAGCTCTTTTATTATCCCTTATCCAATTTTCATATTCTTCCGCATAATTTTATTTTTTTCTCAACAATGGTATTTTTTCTGGCTCTTCTGGTTCATTTTTGTCTATTACATAATCAATGTTTTCAGCAGAAAGCAAAAAACGTGATTTTTCTTTTCCAAACCGTGAAGTTTGAGCCATCCAATTTGCAAGATCTAAGCAATTCAGAAAAACGCTGTTGGTTGCCATTGGAAGATACCTGAATCTATAGTGCTTCAGATCGGAGAAACAGGAAAATCAATGTCTTCTTTCCGCGTTGCGTACAACAACGCCCGTTGTTTCCACGTTGCGTACAACAACGCCGCGTTGCGTACAGGAGGCTATGCTGGACGCGCGCTGATTGAGGACGAAGAAACGATTGAACGCGAGCCTCCTGTGCTATGCTGAATGAAAAACGATTTTATTTGCTGCTCCTTCATGGCGTGTGGAACGTGTTGGACGCAAGTCGACTGAGGGTGAAGGGAGACGCGTGCTGATCGAGGACTTCACAGAAAGCGGGATGCGCTGATTGGGACGTACGTGAGCCGAGGACGAAGGGATGCAAGGCGCGCGCCTCCTGTGCAGCAGATCCAGGACGAAGGAATCATGCGCAGCGGACACACGCGGTAGGGGAGGCGGGACACAAGCGCCTTTGCTAGAAGCACGCCAACCAAGGACATGCAGCGGGCGCACGCAAAATTCCTTCACGACGTGCAGATCCGGAACGAAGAAAACGTTGGCTGCGTTTCGGACGCGGACGTGATGCTGTGCGTGTAGCCTCCGGCTCTGATACCAATATTGTGTTTTCTTCCAACCCTAGATTGATTTTGTGGAGCTATTCGGTCTACCCTCTATTCCTTTGCTTTTTCTGTGGTGCCGCTCACAATTGCATTATGAGACTAGAGAATAGTGACCTATTCTATAGACTCCACTTCCAAGTGTTACAAAGTGACCCACCTATTTCTGGCACACCATGAGACTCCTGAACCATGTCACCAACCACGATCAGACACGCCTATTTTATGAGTCTAAAATATATTAGTCCCTAGCACACATGTACGAGTCATGTGCCATGATAAGACTGTTTACAAGATCAATTCCAATCTAATCATGTGGGTCAACAGCTTGCAAAGCCGATCCTGCAAAACAAACCCAGCTATTCCGCTTGGTGTTGTATCTAGATGAAATATATGCATGCAAATTAAATTCCAGTAGATTCGATCTCAACAAATATGTCTACCATATTCCAGCAAAACCGTCATCAGCACCTCGAGTATTAATTCCTCGAGTTAAATTCCGCATCAAAATATTCCCCATCGCATACATCAATAGTATGAATAATTCCACGTTGAGTTAAATAGACAATAACCACAATAAATATTGAAAATCACATAAAAATCCAACAGGTAGGGGCCTTTTGGCCATTTCTAGAAATTTGACATACTTAACGGAATGGCTCGAACAGGGAGATAACGGCGATGGCATGGAGTATTGGAGCAGACAAATTTCAAAAATGGATCATGCGGTGGTATATCGTAGAACTGTGACTTATTCGATGGCAAATAATAGATTTTCTCTTTAAAATAAGGGCCGGAGTTGTGCCTCATTTCATTAATACGTGGATACAAACACCAGCCTAAAATGAGGGAGACGCCTAACTGATAGGACAATCCTCGTGTAATTGCAGATGGTGTGACCTAGCTAGTATGCATGAACTCTTCTTCTTTTTATTTGCCCTCTCCAATGCACAGGCAGCCATGAATTAATTGAAGGCATTGCATATTTGCATTTGCAATCGATATAACCGATGCTAGCTAGCTCTTGCAGAACCTGGCCTACCAATTAAGCAGTACAAGCTAGGTTGAGTTAACACTTCAGACACATACGACATTGGGCTGATATATATAGGGTTCAGTAGCTAGAGAACAGAGTTGAAATTGGAGAAAGCTAGACATCTTGACATTATTAGACTGCAATGCAGGCTCTGTCTTTGTCTGGGCTACCACGCGTTTCAACTTTCAACGATTGCTGCGTCCACGCAACCGATGTCCTCGTCTACGGACGGGGATCCTATGGTTGGTTGCTGCTCGTGATTCAGAGAGGTGCTGCAGCATACGAGAATTACGAGCCGTTTCGATGGGTCGATCGAAAGGCAAACGCTGATAGCAGTTGCTACGGTAAAATCGCTGCAGCATTTCTCAGCTGTTGCTACAGGGCAGCCGTCCGTATGTATCGTGATTCACTGTTCACGCGGTGCATTTACTGGATCCTCGTCTACCTACTGCAAATTAATCAATAGGGCCGGTCAGGGTATTTATATGCAGACTACAGTGCACTCGATGCGTACCAGACTACTGTGCTAGTTAGCCAGGGTCGCCGTTTGGCAATTGGCACGCATGACCAACATAATCATAATCATCAATCAAACAAATTGCTCTTTGTGTTTTTGGTTGGAAAAAAACATATATATACTGATTCAATCTCTCTAGAACGGATTTTGCCTGATAATTTTTCGCTCTCAAATTTGACCTTAGATGAGGATCGAGCGAAAGCTCAGTTGGTATGAGTGGCCGTTGAACCCGTATTCAACTCCATTCGATACGCTCACTTCTTCTATAAGGCAGCCAGCGATCCTGACCATGGAAAAAATTGACCCTAGATTCACTTCACCGCATGTATGCATGCGGCATGCCGTTTTGCCGACTTGCTGTGCTACTCTCGGAGAAAGACTACACATGCATTCTCCTTTTCTCAATGGAAAAAGGATTTTTTTTTAATGGCCCCAGTATGTGCCTAAGACTTTCTTTTAGTTTGGGTCCATGAAAACAAAGTATGTACTGATGATTATTCTTTTAGATTATCATCATCAACTAATCGTCTTCCTTCCTTCCTTACATCCTTGCATGCATGGCGGCTTGATAACAAGGACTGATACTGTCATCCTTGTCAGGCCAAGGGTACATACTACTACGACATGGTATTATCCTGTGGCGTAGCCAGAAATGTAACTCCGTAGAGTCAAATACATGATTATCTAGCTACATGTGGGGTCAATTTTTGTAAAAATTTTATTGTTTTTTAGATTTTTAGGGAAAAAAATCACTTGTATTGAACGATTTGCAAAAAAAAGGCTCCGCCACTGGTATTATCCTTTCAAGATGCTATGGTCACTTTGGACGCAAAAGCGAACGCCTCAATGATGCCATGTTTGATCTGTAGATCATTGTAGGAATCTTTATCTTTATGTATGTGTGTATACGTACGTATGTACATGTGTAGCCGTGTAGGTGTTGCCAGATGGAGGAGGAGAGCGATGGAGCAACTTGCATCTTCTTAGTTTGTCTCGTCCTAAATGCCATATCCTTTTCATGACAAGGAAACCAAGGGCTGAAACAGCCACTAAAATTAAGGAGGCACGGTTCATGGTTTTTTTAGTTTTTTATGGTACACTCAATTTAATACGGGTTGTCTATTTTGCAGGATCAAATGATTCAGATTAGTTAGGATTTAGTTATACTACACCTTGTAGTATGAACAGTAGAACCCCGATACGGTAGAACTGTAATTGCCCTGTGTGGGAATCACATGACACAAGAGTAATATTTTCAACTCTAGCTAGAAAAAAAACGTCTATTATACTCTTAACAAAAAAAAATATTACTATTATACTCTTAACAAATCAATGATCAGATTTAATTTATACTACCACTACATACTACTAGTAGAATGTTTCATAAAATTTCTCCCTTTTTTCCCTCTATCACAATGATGCCATTAACGAGACGGAACTGAGGTCCTCCATGAGCAGCAGCAGCGAGAAGTAGCCTGAGACGGCCGGGTACCGATCATCCAGCTGGAAACTACAGGATTGTGTTAATTCAGATCGGTTCGTGGAACCCATGAATGAGCGAAAATAGCCAACGGTTCCAGCAAGAACAGCGCCTAGATCATGATAATATTAATTGATACCGCGAAAGCTGTTTCTCCTGATCTTCTCCCAGGGAGCTGCAGCACGATGGCGAGAGCAGCGCAGAAATTCCGGTTCCAATTGCAATTGCAGTTTGCAAGAACGTACTGCAGATTGGAATGACTGGTGCTGTGCAGTAGACGTTGGTGCACTATTGGGAATGAGAATGGCATCTAAAACAGGGAAGCGTCATTAGCACGAATGACGGGCTCTGTATGCTAACGCAGAGGAGCGCAGTGACACGTATTAGCTCCTTTTCTTCGCAGTCCGATCTAAAATCAATGGATCAGAGCAAGTGCTATAGCATCCGAGGAATATAGTAAAATTGCTACAGTGATTCTCTGATCCGGATCCCTAAAAGCCAAAAAAAATTTGTTTTCTGGTTAATGATCATTCTTCTTATTCTCTTGTTTTCTGGTTAATGATCATACTAGTATCCGTAACATACAGCCTTCGTATGTGAGGAAAACACCCCACAATATAAGCCAAAAAGAAATTTTTCAGGCTACTGGGGTTGCAGGAAGCATTGACAGCCCAAACAGAAGCCATAAGAAACCAAGCCCTTCGACCAATGGGGTGAAGACTTGTCAGGACAAATTGTGTTCTTTGCTCTCAAATAATTGTTGTGGCCGGCTTTCTATGATGCTTGCAGTTCAAGGATTACCAGAGCCTAACAAAAAAGGTCCAGCTCACATTCTTCTCAGGGTGCTGTACAGTTGGGGATTACATGTACTTAAAATGTTATTAAGCTGAGTAATACGATCAACTTCAACTCTGCACTGATCGCCGAATGGTTATGGATGGGGGTTCGAAAGCGTTGAGTAAAAAGAACAACATGACACTATATTTCTTGAACAAACCATATGACCGCCTTCATTACAAAAGATCTTTACATGTATTCTCTCTACAAAAACTATGACAACAACAACTGACAACAACACAAATAAGAAGAATGATCATTAACCAGAAAACAGGAGAAGCAGGGACAACAATCAGGGCCATATAATGAGCGGCTTTAAAATTAGAACCAAATACATTTTTTGCGGTCACTTAATGTCGTCTTGTGTTTGAGCCCCGAATTGTGACACCATGTAAAAATTTGGTAAACCCAAGAAAGTTTAGCTTGCCATCTGATTTTCTGATCCAGTCTTGCACGATGGAATAATGAGTTGAAGCAAGATTTAGTTCCTATATACGAAAAGGAATGTCAGGGTAGCCATACTATTATAGTATAGGAGCACCAAAAAGAATATGACTTTCCCTATGGAGCCCAATTCACGATGTTGAAATTGCAATGATCATATGGATACACAAAGATTACCCCCTCCCAACTAAGCCACTTGTTCTGTCAAATTACTGTCATCCTACATACCTGTGCCAACTCCTCAACTGATATAACTCGGTTGCCCTCTTGTTCAAAGTTCTGAAAAGCTGTTCCAGCAATCTCCTCCCACCTGTCCAGAGCCTCAAGCTGGTAAGGGCTGATCGCTGCAGCACAGAACTCTTCAAAGTCCATCCTTCTGTACGCAAGTGATTCCAACTGAGATAGAGACAAGAATGAGATCAGCAACTTCAACCACCAATTACACAAATGTTAAACAGATGGAAACTCAAACCATAAAATGCAAAAGATGTTCTAAAATAAACAAACAAAGTAACAACAAACATCAAGCATCAGAATAGTAGCTTTTATCCCTATTATTCAGCATATGGCTTTCACCATGACAGTTACAAATGGAATCTGTCCAGTACTATCAATATTCCAACAGATATGATAACCGGGAGATTCTATAATTCTTTCTGCCCAGCAGAAATTAATCAAATTATGGTTAGAATTATAATTAATAGTAATAAATAAAGTCAAACTGAGTCTACATGTAACATATCAATAAAAATCCACAACCATAGCATGTCAAATGAAATGCCATCAATTGAACTAATGAGGACAGGATAATTAATAACTACCCTTGCTGTAAAGCTCCGTGATACAGACACCATATATCATAAGATAAGAAGAATATGAATCTCAAACACCATAAAAACCAAACTCATTGTCTCTATAGAAGCAGAGGTTAGCCTGGCAAGTATGTTCTGCAATAACTTTGCACGTCTTCTACTTTAAACACAGGGCAACACGTTATCAACATTTTAGTAGCACCACCAGAGCAACCAAAGGGGAGAGAGAGAGAGAGAGCTCATCCATTGCTTACAGTCAGTGATGAAATATCCTTACCGCATGCAAAAACTCAAGAATCCTTGATTCCTTCATTGCGTCAGTTAAATATCGTGTTAGAGCCTGGATACGACCATGAAACATTAAGATTAAAAGGTTGGAACTATAATATAAGGAGATCATTTATCATGACATTTCGTAGGAAGACAAGAACAAGTGTTCCGCATGTACTGTAATCAGCAAGAGCATAATAAACTCACCGTCCGAAAGTTATCAAGTGATACGAATCCATCTCTAGGTTCAAGCAGCTTAAACTGCAGCCTAAGATACAAGAGTTCTTCCTCCCTTAAAGCCTTAGATAGTGCCTGTGATAAAGATCTAACTATTAGAACCTTTAGATTTTCAGTAAGAGCGAAGCTCTGTTTATGGTCAAGTTGCACCACAATTTGCTGGTACGACCAAATTCATAGCAAGAACTTCTGTGGTCGGAACAGTTTCTAAGCAATACCATGACCAATAAATAAAAGTATCATCTGATGTAACCCCTATAAGAATACATTAAGAAGTATGGGATCATCAAGTAAAATATACAATTCATTGTATTGGTAAAAAAACTTAGACAAAGTATATATGTTAACAGGAAAGAGATTCCCGCTCCCACACCCACGCGCACATATGCACACGTCTTCTTCAAGTTTTACAGTTGGGTAGTGTTAACATGTCCTACATGTTGTATTTTTTCCCCCTTTTCTTTTTGGCAGTAGTACAACAAACATTTTGGCCACAGAATGTTTAGCGTCTTTAGCCAGCCCATGCACATTTATCAATTGTGTACCACTATATCAGTAAGATCAATGAAAGTATGAAAACATCAAAAGAACATTTACAAATGCAGAGAAGGTCATGGAAGTCTATAACGTACCTTTAACGCCAAATGTTTAAGAGGTGTAGCACGAAGGTATTGCTTAATTAATCTGTAGATAAGTATGTCCAACGGAATCTGCCTTTGTTCATCTCGCAACCAAGGGTGGGCTGCCAGAAAAAGCAAGTATCTTTTGTATTTAGGGTCTCAAACTCTCGTATATGATGTATATAATTATTTTTTTCATAAAATAAATTATATGAAAAAAATGCTTAACAAAGAAAAATACAAATGAGTACTGTGACACCACCCAAAAATACAAAATAATCATTGCTGGTGACTTACTCAATGCCTGAACAGCAGTCATTCTTTTGCGGTAATCCTTGTTTAGAAATCTTTTCACAAAATCCTTAGCTTCAGCTGACACTGAAGGCCATGGTGAATCATCGAAGTTGGGATCAGCTCTCAACACAGATCGGAAGATTCCTGATTCTGTCCGTGCCCAAAATGGCCGACTGCCACAGAGCAGAATGTATGTTATGACACCTATACTCCAAACGTCTGCTTCCATACTGTATGATCTATGTAGAACCTCGGGGGCAACATAATATGCACTTCCAACAATATCATTAAGCCTTTCATCTGCATTATATAGCACAAGAAACAGTATCTGGTAAGCTAATGAAATATGAAGCAACAGTGAGTGGGAAAACAATTAGCCAACAGTGAGCGGGAAAACAATTAGCACAAAGTTCATTCCAAGCACCAGGAACATGCCAACAGTAACTGTCAGATATGAATGCATTCACTATTGATCTGGAATATAGACAGTTCTGCCAAACTAAAAACATTAGGAGAATTATATCATGCAGACAGAAGGTAAACAATTACAATACATGACCAACAAGCAAAGGTTTTCTATATAAACCAAAACATGCACAAGTCGCTTAATTAAATTTTGAGAGATCTATGTGAACAGATTGTACAATCTGATCACAGAAACAGGTTCACCATGATAAAAGAGTGGAGAATTTTAAAATGGTCTGTCAAGAGGGTAGATCTTGGCATTTTGAGAGAAGATCCAATTGAACCTCATGATTTGACTAAGACCTTACACCAGAACCTTTAACATACTAAGCACACCGTAGAATATAGTTCCACATACAAAAGGAAGAGATGTCAACATATTGAGATGAGAATCTTGTTTATCCAACAACACGTGAAAAGCTGACACAAAAATGTATGCTGAAGAATGCATCCTCTCCATCTATGATGTCTAAAAGCACCAGGCACCATGCTTTCCCTCAAAAGATTTTTGTAATTGTTTCAACTTAAGCATATTATGTTATGCTGTCTGGCTGGTACACGAAAATCAGGCTAACGTGACTGCAACATGAAACGTTTTACAATGTGACTAGCAAAGAAATAAATGGGACCAAAAAATATGGTTTCGGCCAAACAGTGTTTCAGTTCCTGGAGAGTTCATCTTAACATAATACTGTCTAGTATGTTACATTTTTTTTAATCATATAGGCTAGTCAGGCACTGATAGGCACTACTAAAACTACAGCAGTACAAACCATGGCATGTAAATCCAAAACAATCACAAAATTAAACTGAAGATCCATCTATCCCAGAAAGCAACATATTCGACATTTATGCTAATGTCAGCACGGGCAGATATGTGACTTTGCGATGTGGTGAATACCAGTTCTGATCAAAACATTTTACAAGGATGTGATTTAACCTTGATGGATAAAGTTTAACTGTAAGGGCTACTCATAATGAGAGTTTGAGAACATGACATATAGCAAGTTGGTTGGCAAGTGTTGTTGCATGGGAATCTTGGCTTCTTCAAGTGACCAGGTCACAGTTACGGATATACTACGAGATGTACTATTTGGTTACCATGACAGACATCAAATCATGCAAGGAAAATGGCCAGCGTAGCACAACAAACTGCATCCAATGTCTCTTTGGTTAGTTACATCCTGTGCACTTTCCTTTAGCAACAAGCAGGAAAGGGAGATATCCAATAAACAGGAAAGAAAGATAATTTTTGAAAATGAGACTGAATGCTTGACCATGCTGATGATCCCTTAGACAATAGAAAAACAGATCAATAATAACTAGTAAGCTCGTATGGCATGTTATTACGTATGCAGATGAAGATCAGTCTACTGTACCTGGTCTAATGAAATCGGAGAGACCAAAATCAATCAACTTCATAGGAGCACTTTCATCTCTTGTTGTGAAAAGGAAATTCTGTCCAAATGAACATAACTATGTCATAAAAGGTAGTCTAGTATTCTACAAGACTTGAAGACTACTAATACAATAGATGTCACTTAGAAGAAAGAACAGTACACTATACATATATAAGAAGGCGGAGAAGGAACCCAGTCAAACACCACTATGATTATATATATATATATATATATAGGAAAATATATATATATATATAGGAATATATATATATATACAAAAAGTAGTTTAAGACTTCAAAGTATACCTCTGGCTTCAAATCACGATGCACTACTCCCTGAAGATGACAGAAGGCCACTA
Source organism: Ampelocalamus luodianensis (assembly GCA_036346255.1). Taxonomy (NCBI): domain Eukaryota; kingdom Viridiplantae; phylum Streptophyta; class Magnoliopsida; order Poales; family Poaceae; genus Ampelocalamus; species Ampelocalamus luodianensis. The sequence goes on from CM070627.1 coordinate 2,521,804, forward strand.
CGCTCAAAATCTGTACAACAATTGCTTTAGCATCTTCTTCTGTGTATCTCCCACCTCTTCAATAGTTCAAGTTTGCATCCTTGGTAAGCATTAACAAAAGATACTGCTAGTTTGCTACTAGGAAAGAAGAAATTGTAGAAAGTACCTGGCTAATATTCTGTCCAGCAACTCTCCACCCTCACATAATCTGTTAAAGGGAAACAAGATGAGAAAAATAATGCTGGAGCATGTTACATAAAATGTGACAATTAACGGTTATGTGCAATCGTAGATACTACAAACGTCGAAAGATTGATAAAATAAGCAACAAGTGATTAAGTAAATGCATAACTGATAGAGAAGCTGTTTTTCAGGCATATCAGACGCAATTTGAAATCAAATGTCATCTCTAGAGAAGGCTTAACTGTAAGCGGTTAAAATCACATATAAAAGGTCATATAAAAACATACTCCATGACAATGTAGACATTGAGGGCATCCTCACATGCATCATAGAATTTGACAAGATTATTGTGCCCTGATAGAGCTTTCAAAATCTTCACTTCCCTACGAACATCTTCAATGGATATGGCCGTTGTCATCTGTGAAACACAAGAGCGAATTGCTAAAAGAGCTTACTAAGAATTTTGTTTCAGTTAAAAGCAGTAGCGCTATTTAAATCATCCATGCAAAGAGCAAATTTAAGTAATCCACGTGGCAAAATCTTAAAAGAGATGAGAGCATCACAAAGCAAATCCAAATGAGGAATGCTGTCCCAGAAAATAATTATTCTGTTGAGTAAATGGCTTGTACTAGTAAGGATATATGGGGTTATTTTCCAGAAGTGATAGTGACTATATTAGATTACAGGTGGCATTCTGGAAAGGCTACGTGCATCATTGCAGTTTATCCCCGTAAAACGAGAGGGAATAAATCAAAGAATAAGTTCATTGAGATTCATTTAGAAAAAGAGAGGGGATAAATCAAATAATAAGTTCATTGGAAACTAATAAGGTTACTAGCAGGAGCTGGAGGAAGGATGTTTTGGGCAAGTCAGAGCTCTGTGCCTCTGTTACATATGGGTCACCAACTTAATGGCAGGATTAATAGTAGGAGCCCCCACTATTGCCTCTGGACCTGCTACTAAGTCCTCTTAAGTTAGTCTAACAATCGCCTGCTATTAACCAGATGCCAGCTATTGGAAAGTATAACGCGGTCTGCCAGCGAGACTATGTCCAACACATTTAAGTGTTTAGACAACCGTCCAGAATGTATTAAAATTACGAGAGAAAAAATTCCAAACTATGAATGCATCACCTAAAAGGCTAAAAGTAAAGCAGCCCACCAATGCAGAACATTACATTTTGATTCCACGAGCGAACCAATTAACACCACCAAACCCTCGGCTATCCACATCTCTGATATTCTAAGAAGCTATGTAAACCATCTGTTATTTTTCTAGCCAATCAGTCCAATCCAGGATTTAGATCATGAATAATATCAAATTATGTAATGACTGCTCTATGTAGCCCCTCACAACTAATGCCACCTAAAAGACAATGTAGATCATTCTTTGCCGTATCCCTCAATTAAGCAATGCCACTCTCTGGTCTTTTCTCCTAATCAACTATAGGCTCTGTAGCCTCCTTAGATCTTTGTTCACTTCAAACCTCTTCCATACATACCCATCCCAGTATCCCACTGGTTGTGGCTGGCAAATTGCAATACCTCATACCCCCCTTTTCTATGCTGCGATTAAAGCTAATATTACCTACAGGGCTGCAAATATAAGCTCATGTATACTCCAGATAACTGATTACTGGGACCAGTATAACCATATCAGCTTTCCCCAAAAGGTGCCGCATAATCCACCTTGAAATATACAGGCCTTAATTAACTAAACAAAAAGGAGAGATGAAAAGGTAGGTTAGGACATGTACTGCTGATTGGTTAGAATATCATTTATCATTTGCAAGGATTGGGTAGGTCACCAAGAATTTAAACCACTGTACTAGCCTACATCCTAAGTTACTACATGCATTGCCATTAAACGCCAATTAAGACGGGTAATTTCCAGCAAGAATTGAAACCACCTTGAACAGTCAAAAATCTTTATTCATACCATGAAGAGCAAGTTAAAAATAACCATTCTCGAACCATTTATTCCCTCCCCAAACTAACTATCTACACGAGAAGAATACTGCAGAAATTTTAGTAAGACTTAACAATGGAACAGTAGAATATTAAACTTCCCTGGTTCAATATTACATTCTTAAAGGTCAAATCCTCAAACCAGGAAAAAATAATGAAATAATATTACTCTAGAAATTGCACAAGAGCATCACCGAGAACTACCACGTCAGATCCTGAAATTTCAGATCTTCCCTTATGTGACAACATCCTCAGTGAAAAATCTAAGAGCGAAATCCCAAAATTTGAAGAAAAAAAAGGTTTCCCATAGTACTCCTATCCTCCAATCTCGAATATTTGGATCATCAAACTACCCTAGATTTTCGTTACTAGCTCAGAAATGGCGCGGAACGTAGCGGTTACTGAGATAGCAACAACATTTGAAATTTAAAAATTTCCGAAATTAAAGCTTGAAATCAGCGTACCACCCCCACCACCACCGAGCCCTCACCTTAGCTTTCGAGATGATCTTGACGGCGACGGTCTGCCCCTTGTACTCGCCCTTCTTCACGCCGGCCGAGCAGGTGTGCCCGAAGTGCCCCCTCCCCACCTCCTTCCCGAGCTCGTACTTGGCCCCGAAATTTTTCCCGAACCCAAACGTCTTGTCCAATGGCCTCTCCGCCTCCACCCCATCCCCACCCCCTCCGCAGCCGCCGCCCACTCCGCCCTCCTCCGGAATCGTCCCCTCCTTGGGCTTCCCCACGCCCAGCCTCTTCGCAAGCGTGGCCTTTATGTGCTTGGCCGGCGACGGCGGCGGGAAGGGCCGCTTGAAGAACCTCCTGGGCGTCGACCTCCCCGGCGACGGCGACACCCCCGCCGGCAGCGGGCTGGCTCCCCCGGCGGGGTACGGGCTCGGCCACGCGACCCCGGGCGTCTGGTGCACCGGCGTGGTCGGTCCGGACGTGCGCCGCCTCGGTGTCCGAGACGCGGCCGCCGGCGCGGGCTGCCGCGGCGGCGTCTGCGGCACGCCGTTTACCGGGGGCGGGGAGTGCGTCTCCGGCACAACCCCGAGGTCGTCCTCCACGGCGCGCGACGACGCGCCCTTGCCGTAGCACTGCCCCATGGCCGGCCCCCCGCCTCGGCCTGCCCTACGCGGACGGAGGTGGAACCCGAATTAGGGTTAGGGTTTGGAGCCGCCCGGAGGCGCGGCCGCGAGCGCGAGAGAGACGAGTCGTTGCCTCGTCGACAAGGGAAGGCGAAGGCGAAGGCGAAGAGGAGGAGGAGGAGGAGGTAGAGAGAGAAATGTTGTTCTGTTCGTTAATATTTCTCTCTCCTCCCCTCGGGTTACAGCCGGGAGGAGTAGGGGCGCAAACGGTACGGGTACGGTTGGTATCGAATCCGAGAAGGAAATTCAGTACGGGGCCCGATTCTACGGGTGCAAACAGATCGAAAATTTTCAACCGGTTCATCGAAGGCTCGTTGAACGAATAAGGTATCTATATTTGACTCTAATTTCGAAAATAAATATGGAATATGAAACAAGATGAGTGATATTTATCTGTATGTGTCCGTATATTAGATAGTATGATTAAAGCATGATGTGACATCACTTAGAACCAAAATAATAGATAGGTGGGTTGTTATATCTAAGTAGACTGGGGATACTGAGTGTTTTTTCTTCGATATCTCAGCGATTAATATCTCCGTATTAGCTCTAATTGCACTCCTACTTTCCAATGTCATGTGTAGGGGGGTGCAAAAGAATCGGATAATTTTTGTCCGATCGGCCGTCTGAAGGCTCGCGGAATGAATACGAGATGGAGAAATAGGTATCTAATACTATTTGTATCCGACCCCGAGAAAAAAAATACGGAATAAGATACAGAATGAGCATCCATATTCGCTCAGATTGCACCCCTACGATTGTACTGGATAGTTAGTCACGGATTCAATAGTGAATCGGGAGAGCTAATATCTGAACGAATAGCATTAGTAAATGGATAACCTGGATATTATCCAACCAGATATCCAAAATCATACCTGAGCCTCCTACCGCCCCCTCTCATTGCCGGCAGCCTGCCCCTGTCACCACCTCCGCCGGCCATCAAGAACCACCGCGGCCTATTGTTGCCTCCAGGAGCCACGACCTCCACCCTATGGATGGTAATCAGGCGCAGCAGACACAGGTAGGCGCCACCCACACCCATGCTTGTGAGAATTTTCATGGCCGTGCCTACTACCCGCGACGGGCACACTTCTTTGCCCATGCCCGTGGGCTGCGGGCATGCCCATATGCTCGCCAAGAAGAGCACAACAGCAACACAAGCAGATAGGGAGCTCTTCAGATCTGGCAGTGTCCTCTTCTAGCTCTCGGGAGCTACCATGGGAGCCCTTCAAAGCGCAGCGGGGAGCTCTTCCAGCGATAGCTGGCAACAAGACCCCTATTGGGCATGGCTTTTCGAGCAGGGGGTGAGAGAGGATGCCGGTGGCAGAGAAAGGTAAAGGCAAGTGCTAGTGAGGGGAAGAGGATGTAGCTGCTGGTAAGTGACCAGGTGGGGGAGCTGAGGAGGCATGAAGACGGAGCGGGAGAGTGGATTGGGGATTTAGGCATCGCGAGCGGCTAGAGGTAGCGCTCGATGGATTCTCGCTCACTAGATATTTTCTTTGTTTGGACCAAGATAAAGTCTGTTGGGCCAATAATGCAGCCACACAAGACAGGAACATCTGTTGGGCCCTGATGATGCATTGGCTGATACTATGTTATGTGTTAGTACGATAAATATGTATGCACTCATGTTGAATAGTTGAAGTGATAGTGGTACGGTTCAACGTATATTCCTTTATATGTGTGCGTACTATCCATCTATATTATTCGTTTTTGATCCGAATCTGTGATTTATCCATTCGGACGCTACCCATGTTTGAAACTCCGAATTCGTATTCGTATATGGCTCCAAATCAAAGAAAAAAATATGGATTATGATATGGTGCAAACAATATCCATCCGAATTGAACAATATCCATCCAAATTGACTCAATTGCACCCTAGGGAGGAGGGAGGCGACTGTGAATTCGCCGACTCGCGAGGGGCCGGAGCGTAAAAAGGGCGCGAGAGAAAGAGGAAGGGATCATCTCTCTGCCTGCGTAGGGGGAAAGTAAAATAATACTGTTAGCGCAACGCCATTCCGATCGCTGGTCCCCACGTGGGATCGGACCCACGTGTCATTGAGAAGGGCGACGCGTACGGCAGCCGCGCGTGGAAGCTGGAAAGGGTGAGGTCAGAAAGGGAAAACCAAAAGGAGGAGGTGGTAATGGCAAGTAATGAATACGAGCGCATGACAGGTGGGGTCCGGGGGTGACGTGGAGGGACGTGAGTGGACAGGGTCGCGTGTTTGGTGTGCGGCGACCTCGTCCTCGTCCACTTGTACCCGTTTTATTACAGCAAAAACTGCCTGTGTTTTTAAGTGACAGGAGTAGTTGGTTTTGATAGGCTGGCTTTTTAATGGATTATAATTGTTGTCGTGTTCATAGTTTTAGGATATCCCTTCATGTTGTTTATCTCTCTGTTGGAATATGTTTTTTTTTCTCTCTGTGGTTTCCTGATGTGTAGATCGTTTTACACAATTGTGCCATGTGTTCCTCTTTTACGTCGTGTACTTTGTTGCCGCACGCTTTGCTTGGTGCGTATTTCTAGCCTTTAAAACATTATGTCTGGAAATATCAAAGTCAGTAGTATATGGTTTGCGCGAGAACAAAGTATATAACTAATTTATTTATTTTTATTTTTACTTAGACCTGTTTATAGGTGCCACGGCTCAAAGCCCGGAAAAAGCCTGACAATGAGAATAAAAATAATAAAAAAAGATTTTTTATTCTTGAAATGAATTAAATATTGATTTTTATTCAAAAAAGAATTAAAATAATAGTATTTATAGGAAAACACAATTTTCAGGCTGGGCCAAGCTCGGGCCTGCCCATTTAAGGCTGGGCTTTTCTAGGCCCGACCCAGCCCGAGATCTAAACAGGCTTATTTTTACTTCTTAGTAGGTTCTTACATTGAAATCATCGTTTTTGTGCAATTAATCATGGTTTTTTTAGGGAAACGGATGGTCGTTTATAGATTGCAAATGTTTTTTTTTTCTTCCGAAACGATGGATTGCAAATGGTATTACCCTGCAAATTTGAGTTAGACAGTCAAATGACCAGTGAATTAGGCGATTTATCCATTTCCGAATGGCTAGATTGTTGATCTTTAAAAATGACTAGGTTGTTATTCTGAAAATTACCTTAGAGCTTTGAGTAGTACCACTTCCTTACAAGGTTGGCAGGATCGTAATTCTGAATCGGGTCAGAGATATTTCGGTAGGATCATATTTTAGGATCGAATAGTAGAATATAATATCCTACTAGATTCTACCAAAAAATACATTTTTTCAGTGCGTCGTGTATTCCAAGAGTGATATGAGTGTTCATTTGGTTATTTGACATCTAATTTGAATGATAAATGTCTAAATCACGTTTATATTCCATGGCATTTAGAGCTACAACTATAATATTGATTTTAACATCATTGCCATTACTTGAACGTTTTACATAAAAAGTAAAATAATTAAAATAATTTTTTATTATTCCAAATCTCCAAATCTTAATGTTTAACCTACTAATTACTTAGTACTTATCATACAACTTGAATTGAGAGATAAGACACAGCTAAACACCTAAATCTTTTTATAATTTGAGATGATGCGTGATTCTACACGATTCTATTCTGATTCTACCCGGATCTATGACCAGAAACGCGATTCTACTAGGTATGTGACAAGGTACGATTTGGATCGTATTGGTGTAGTAGGATCGTAGAATCGTACGACTAGAATCGTGATTTTAACGACCTTGCTTCTTTGTAACTTGACAATTTTGTATTCAAAGATGAGAGCAGATTGTTCTTGCAATTTAACTGCACATGTGAGTGCTCCTTTCTGAATCGTTCGTTACCTTTTTGGTTTCGATGTCTCGCAGTTACGTGCCTTGGATGCAACCGTGTAGACATTTCTAGGCTTACTATTAATCAAATGTCATTTTTTCAGTCTTGCGCTTCAAACAGGGCAGGAACATTTTGCTAGATTGGCTAATATGTGATCCGTTGAACAATTTGTCCTTTTAATTTACTCTAGAGTCTTGACAAATAAGTAGGCCTGGCGGCTTAAGACAAGAAGGCCTTGAATTTTGATATGAACAAACTGATTTCCCAAAAGAAAAGTTCAACTGCGCAAATGATGCAGCTGTGTGTGAACATGGTCATGCACCACCTGACTAGTTTTAACGACCATATACAACTTGTTCCAAGAACCATAAGTTTTAGTCTTAGTAAAAAGAAGAAAAAAAACAGCTCTAGGAGGCTTAGAGGCAGATTTACCAATTTAGAATAGATTCACATGTTTGCGAAAAAATATATATATACATATCGTAATTAAATATTAGGTTAGTAAAAAAAAAAAGTGCAGACAAATCTATGCCGGCACACTTGCTAGCAATTCGACAAAACATAACTTTAATCAGATAAACATCATCTGTATTCTGTAGGATGACTGAGATCGATGAGACAATGAATAAGCAAAAACTAGTGCTGATGCATCAGACGCCATCAGATCTCCTATTTTTAGCAGCTCAAACTACTCGCTGTGCGTGGATGCAAATGAATCCGCCATATCTGTTGCGAGATGTATGTCAGATATGATGGCTTGAAACTGAGAGCTGGGAAATTTTCCATGGCTGGACACACTCGGTCACTTTCACAGTGATACAAAGGTGACCAAGGTGATCCAAGCTTCTAAGAGCAGGTATCTTTTTGCTGTCCATTTGTGAAAGGGAAGAGTGATGGGCCTCTTCAAAAGGGGTTTTACGTTTTTCTAGATAAAAGGAAACAGAGAGATGATGGGTCCTTTCAGAAGAAAAAAAAATTCGTTGGTCTTAGTTGTTGGATATATACTACTACAAGAGATGATTGAAGTGAAAGAAATTAATAAAACAGAATGGGCAAAAGGTTTATCTGAAATTTGTGGAGAAATTTTATATTCTCCTTATTTTTTCACACAGTGCCATGGACGTATATAGCTTGTCTATCCTTCTCCAAAAGACATGCTTATCATACCATAGTAGTGTCAGCAATGCTCCTTTCATTACCAGACGAAAAACTTCAACACAATCTAGATGGGAAAGCAGAGCAATTTTTTCGTTGTTATCCAGAACATTAATTAGTCTGATAGTCCATAGGACAGAGATCTTTGATTTACATGCTGGGATTTCTCCTTCTCAGAACTTACAAAGGTCTCGGGCAGGATGATCCTCTTTCACATCTGTTGTTTGACCTAGTGGAGGATATCTTAGCTCTCTTAGTCAAGAAAGCTCAAAATTTGGGGTTGATTAAAGGTCTGAATTCCCATTTAGTTGATGGAGGTCTGGCGACACTGCAATATGCGGATGACACTATCTTTTTTGTTTAGGATGATGTAGAGAGTGCAAAAAAAATTGAAGTTTATTCTATATCTATTTGAACATGTCTCAGGACTGAAAATTAACTTTCATAAGAGTGAAATTTTCTGTATTGGGTCAGTAGGAATGAGGCAGAATATTTATGAGGAAATCTTCACATCTAAGGTGGGAGATTTACCTCTGAAGTACATGGGAATTCCTGTGGATAGGAAGAAAGTTAAAAATCTGGATTGGAGAAGGATCGATGACAAATTTGAACACAAACTGAGCTGCTAGTAGGGGAAATTTTTATCTATAGGGGGAAGGTTGGTGTTAGTAAATTCTTCTCTTAGCAGTTTACATCTGTACATGATATCCATGTACAAGCTTCCAGTAGGGGTTAGAAAAAGAATGGATCTCTTTAGATCCAGGTTTTTATGGAATTCAGCGGGAGATAGAAAGAAATATTATTTGGTTTGTTGGCCAATGGTATGTCTACCTAAAGATCAGGGTAGTTTGGGTATCTTAGATCTGGAAGCCATGAATGCAGCTTTACTAGGTAAATGACTTTGGAGGTTGAAGAATGAGGATGGCCAATGGCAGGAGATCCTCAGGAGGAAATATCTCAGCAAAAACACCTTGGCTCAGGTGGTGCCTGAGGTGGGGGACTCATGGTTTTGAAAAGGTGTTCTAGAGATAAGAGATATTTTCTTATCTTGCTGCAAAAGAAAACTGGGAGATGGAGTTAGAAGCAGATTTGGAGAGGATCTGTGGTTGGGTGATGTACTGTTCTCAATAAAGTATGTAAGACTCTATAATGTTACCTTTTCCAAACACATTACTGTGGCTAAGGCTTTTGAACAGGAATTTAGAAACATCAGATTTAGAAGGACGCTATGTCCTGTGTGGAGAAGGACTTATTCTGTGGAATAAGCTCCTAGCAGATTGCAAGGGAGTGGTCTTGAAGAAGGAATGTGATACGTTGCAGTGGTTGTGGTCATCTTCGGGGGCCTTTTCTGTTAAATCATTCTATAATGTTCTAAGGATGCAAAGCATTGCTTTCCCACATAACTTCATTTGGGGGATTAAACTACCCCTAAAGCTTAAAGTCTTTCTCTAGCTAGTGCTGAAACAAAGCATCCTGACCAAAGATAACCTTATTCGTCGGGGTTTGGGTAGGTAACAAAGATGTATGTTTTGTGGGGCTGAAGAAAGTATTGACCATTTGTTTTTGCTGTGCCCTCTATCGAAAAGATACATTTGGAATATCATGAGTTGTACTTTTAGCTTGCCTAATCCTCCAGCAGATATTGCCCGGCTGTTCACTACCTGGGTAGGGAAGTTTGCCAGGAAATCTAGGAAGTTGGTGCTGGTTGGTGTAACAGCCATTTTGTGAAGTATTTAGAAAGTACACAATATGGCATGTTTCCCGAATAAGTGGCCTGCGGAACCTATTTCAGTGATACATACCATCTGTCATTGGATTGAATTTTGGTCTAATTTGCAGAAGGTGGAAGAACGGGAGTCGCTTCTCAAGGGCGCTAGCGCAATTGAGAAGATTGCCTTTGAAGTTTTTGGAGCTAGAAGCAGATGGGCACCGTAGACTAGCAAATTAGCTGATGGAAGCTATTGAATGTAATGCAGTTCAGGCCCTCTGAACTTTTGTCAAACCATGTTAGTTTGGTCTTAGCTTCGTTGTTGCTTGATTACAAACCTTCTGTGTAATCTTGTTGTCAGCTGAATTATGTAATTTGTTTTCTTTAATGAAAATGAGGTGCAAGCCTTTTATATAAAAAAAAAGCAGTATATACATGAAGCTTTTCCTGAAGACATCGCTAGCCACTTGATGTATGTATATACCGTGACTTCATTTTGACCCAGAAACTTTTTTATGACTAACCTTGATCCAGAAAACGTTGCAATGGATGAACGAATCCAGACCATTACAACGTCTATTAAGGCATACTTAATACTTTCAGGCAATGGCTACTTGCTAACATGTGTGAATCCTGCGAATCCGTTGATCACTGATGGTGACACTTTAGCACTTGTACAATATAATTTTTGCATGTAATGTCATCCATGATGCAATTGACATGATCCCAGAATCCTGCGAATCTGGAGGAATGTATTCCAGATTAATCAAATTTGTCGAGCGATACTTTTTGATTCAATGACGATTGAGAGAGTAATTGCACGGCACAATTAATTATCGTATAATGTCAGAGGATCCTGATCCGTGATACACGCATGGTTAAGTTCCATCAGCGATTAACTAGGTTACTTGTACACGATGTAAGGTTGGGATTGTCTTTTCACAAGGAAAATTACATGTCACCTGCACCTTTGCTTGATAAAGCACGCTGTATATTCTGAAAAGTCGCCTCATGTCCTAATTTTGAGGAATTATGATCCACAGTTGTCCAATCTAACAGCCACAACTTATTTCTGAGTAGTTGAATTACTGATACAGCACGAAACTGGACTTTTTTTGCAGCAAAACAAGCTGAGTATCTTAATCAATGCCTGCTCACTTCACTCGCCGAAAGGAAAACTTGTGATAACCGCGCCGTCATTCTTTAACAACTCAACAACTCCATTACTCCCACCTGTAAATTACGAATAAGATTTGAGAACCTCACATAACAGTACAACAGTCTTCTTCAAATCAATCTTAGGCCCCGTTTGGAGGATAGCATTCTGGGGGAAAAGTGGATGTTCCTTTCCTCCAAAATTCCTAAGAAAATATTTCTGGTGTTCCAAATGCGGCCTTGGTCCATTAATTTGCTGCATCAAGCTAAGCCAGTACCCGCATCTCATTGTGTTGGTCAGCTAGGATTATTATTATTCCGCGATTGCCAACTAACCTACAGGATCCTGATCGAGTTGTCATTTTCAGTGCATACAGTTATCAATAGCTAAACCAGAGTGCAGCGACATTTGGAAAATTTTCAGATGAACTGATGATAAAGGAATCAAGATTCAGCAGTCAACACCGTTAGTTGGAACTCTTGAATCCAGTCCAGTCTGATGATGAACTGTGAAGCAAGTACAATTGTACCCACAAACTCCAGCAGGAAATGGCGTACCACGAGCAGACACTTCACTCGAGTAAAGAACGAAAGAAACCACAGGTAGGCACAAGGAAGCAGGTACAGTACCACAGAAGCATCTCCTCCTCTTCCTTGGCATAAACAAACACTCCTCCTACCACTGTACCACATCGCGACATAATTATTATACTCCATTGGATGCAGTAAAATACTATTACTACTCGTAGTTAGCACTAATTAGTAGCAGTTGCAGAGACTGACACACGAAGGTTCCAAGCCATTAAAGAAAACCCAACCCGCATCTGCATGCATTTGCAAGCTTCAGAAAAGGTACATGTGTTCTTGTTTATTCAGACTTTCAGAGCAGAGCAGAGAGAGAGAAGGGTGAGGACGTGAGGTCAGATCGCCGTCAGTGAAAGCTAGGGCCGGAACGCAAGGGCTATTAAATCTCTCGCACCCAACTTGCCTCCTCTCGTGCACAGAGTAAATGCATATGGCCAGTGGCTGGATGCCAATGGCCTCCTCCTCTTCCTCCTGCTGCTGCTTCTTTTGTTTGGTCCATTTCTGTCTGTTTTTGGGCTCCCGGACAAAGCTTGACACTTACTCCAAATTCCTTGGATGCTCACACGCGTACAGGACTTAGATCTCATGTATAGTAAGCAGCAGTACTAGCAACAAGAGTAAATTGTTTGCTTCTTCTTTATCAAAAAATATACTGGATCAGAGAAGAAAAAGGCACTGCTAGCCAGGGGTGGAGCTAGGGGTGATGCCCGGTACACCCACAAAATTCAAAAACATACAGAAAGTATATATATATATATTAGGGCTAAATTGTTTATTCCATCGAAAATAGATGAGAATTATTGTATAATATTTTAGACTTGTGTAAAGCGTACATCTCCTTCGAAATTTTTCTAGCTTCGCCGCTACTGCTAGCTATTTAGGGTACTGTACTGCTACTATCATGAGTTAGATTGCAAGTGTCCGTACGCGTTCTGGCATGCATTAGTATTGCAGATGGGCAAACTACCTGCATCTTGTACGTAGAGTAGTAGTACTAGTTTTCTTTAGAAATGGTAGCATCGTAGTATTCTATCAATAAATACTACCGCCAAGTACGTACCTCAGTGCCTACTCTCAACAACTTCTGGTATAGCCGTGCATACAGTGATAGATCTTAATGAAAAAAACAAACAAACAAGAAATCTCCCAGCCGTTTAATTGGAGGAATTAAAGGGTGATAAGAACTGAAAAGTGATGGCTCTGCATAGTACGAATACACTACTTACATCGAAAATTGTCTTGTAAAACCTCCAAACAATATAGTTTTGGCTCAGTTTGAAATGTCATATGCATAGCAGTTGCACTTGATCTCGATCCACTTTATAGATACTTGCTCCTTTTCATAAAGCATAAATGATTTATAAGAGAACGTATACATATATTCTCCAAAGTCCTGTGTTAATTTATATAGTGATTTATTATTGGCGTATAGTCAACCGGAGCTAGTATTAGGCCATCTGTGCTAATTAGCATGATATATATTATTCTAGATACAGCTGCTAGAAGTACTCAGTCTCAATTTGACTATAAGTTGAGAAATTTGAAGTTTCAATCGGCTAGCCTATCATCAACGTTTCAATATCCATTTGCAATAATATATATAGGGCTATCGATATCTAACAAACACTGGTAGTACGAAAAATAGCAAACTAAGACGAAGCCCTTGATGTATCAAGGTCAGCTTGACTAGAGCTGAAATATTTGACTTACATAGTTTAGCTTTTTGCGGAAAAAATAGCAAACTAAGAAGAAGCTCTTGATGTATCACGGTCAGCTTGACTAGAGCTGAAATATTTGAATTCTATACTTTAGCTTTTTTCCAGCTATTGGTGTCAATCAATTTAATTTCAGGTGGAAAACTCTCTCACCGTCGATTCCTCCCAAAAAGAAATACTATTGGTGTCAATTTGCAATTCGGCGTTATTTATATGGATTTTTTGGCCATATACTACACGTTAGAAGCTTATATACGTTTTTTTAAGGCGCCTTAAGTAGTTCAAATTGGGGCGCATGTATTGTCGTAACCCTCGTAGTTAAGGACCCGAGAATCTTAGGGATTGTTCTACGAGTACACTGGTCAGAGAGACACTGTACCTTTTGTCCGACCAGAAAACTACTCGAAGAATCTTTGGACTGGTATTTGGACCCGATTCCAAGTATATTCCTTCGGTGCGATGAATGAGATATGTGCTTTATTTGCTCCAAACCACATGATGCTTTTCAGCCCTAAGTCATTAACAATAACTACTACACAGTTTTTGCCTATGTTCGTCTCCCACTGTCACCAACCGGCGATTAGTTGTTCTTCCAACTGACAACAACTGCCTCTCCGATCATATGCGTCATTTCCATAAGGTATCTTCTTCAGGAATAACTGACGCCTCTTCGTTAGTATTTAAAGGTGGACGACGAACGGCATAAAGAGAGAACTGAAGCAAAACAAACAAGACGAAGGAGAGGACAAGTTATTCAAAATCACTATAGACAACTCAATTTCTCCAAGCAATATACTTAGTATAATTAGGGCTAGTATGTCGTCTTGCTAAAGGCACCCTGTAAAAATTAGTTCATTGCAATAAAGAGCAACCATATTCTCCTCCGAGAATTCTTAACGATTTTCTTTATTTTATTTTATAAGATGGGCAACTTGATCTGCGACAATATAGTACAATAAAAATTGGTGGTCAAAGTTATGCTTTAGAGACTACATCCGTGCTCAAAACGCCACATATTGAGGCAAAGAGCTAATTTCTGGTAGGACGATTCATCTAATACCTCATCGGTCAACTAATTAACTCGACATTTCAAAGCAATTAGCAAACTATTTTACCTGCAGACAACGAGTGACGCATAAGCTACCATAATAAAATCGAACCAAACCAAATCAAATCAGCTTCAGCTAGCAGCTGACTTGGGAGGCCGCACTCGATCCTCGTGTTGCTTACCAGTTACCACTGCCATTTTCTCTCCTGACGTTGTTGCTGTTGCAGGCTCTAATTAATTGCGCCTTAATTAGGGTTTGACTAATCTGGAAAGATTCTCTGAAATTACCGGCGATCCATCATGTCAGGGGAGGCGCACCTGTAGCCAAGTCTAGTTTCAAGTCTTTAGATGGGTTTCATACTTCTGACAACTTAATAGCTGAAGCTCGTTACCTGAATCCGAGTGTTGTCTGGATAGCGAACTAAGAAGCTTCAGTAGAAAATATTGGAGTGTTTGGTTGATGCTGAAATAACAGGTTTTCTTGGCATTTTTATTGGGAGGATGCAAACCAAAAGGCGTCTTCTACTATCCTATGTTTGATGCTGTACAGAACTTTCGGGAAAAGAAACTAATCCTATATTCAGTGGCATGTGCTTCCATGTCGCCTGATTTTTCAATTATGAAGCATTTGGCTGAGTGATCCTGCTCACATCGGCCTCAGTGCTTAGGTAGTTTGGTTATCGAGAATCCAAATAATAACCTACGGTTTTGGACTTGAACTATACAAGCCCCGTTTTGAGGGTGGGGAGAGTCCATTTCATTCTTTTTGAAAATAGACCCCATTTTCATTTTATTCAACGCAACAACTTACAAAGGTTAGACAATCTATTTTTAAGGGTGTCAACAGACCAAATACGAATCGAATAGTCGGAATGCTAATGCCAGATGAAACGGATAATCAAGATCTGATTGATACTCTTTGAGTCTTAAGATATCCAATACGAATCAAATACTCCAGATACGGACGGATCGCCGGACAAAACGGATAATGGTATTTTTCAGATGAGCCGAACAGTATTAGGAGCAGTAGTACTCGTCTTAGGCGGAGCACAAATCCATTAAAAATGAGGCCCAACTAATATCTTCTCTACTAATCGAGCCCATTTAACTAGGCCCGGCCTAACGAAGCCCATAGAGGCTTGGGCCACCCGCAGATCGGGTCTCCAGTCTCCTCCGCTCCGGCGCTCCCAATCCGAATCTCACCACAGTACCACACCAACGCAGAGAGGAGAGAAGGTTCGAGAAGAAGAAGAAGCGGCTGCGGCGGCGAGGTCGATGGCGACGACGGCGGGGTACCTGGCGCGGCGGGCGGCGCAGAAGGAGCGGGTGCGGCTGCTCTACCGCCGCGCGCTCAAGGACACCCTCAACTGGGCCGTCCACCGCCACCTCTTCTACCAGGACGTGAGCGCCCGTCTCTCCCCCATTTCCTCCCCACCCCCCCCCCCTCTCGATCCCCCTTCTCCCTGGCGGATCTGACCTCGTGTTCTTCTCCCGTGCAGGCGTCGGATCTCAGGGTCAGGTTCGAGGCCAATAGACATGTGGTAACGCCTCCTTTTCGCTGACGCATCCCTCTCTCTCTATCTCCCTCCGTTTGTTGTGGCGACGAGTGAAACCACGAGTTGCATCTGATGATGATTTCTGTGTGTTGTTCATTTCGTGTGTGGGGGTGGTGCAGGAGGATCTGGACGTCATCGATAGGCTTATCGACGACGCTGAGGGCCAGTACAGGAATTTCCAGCACCCCGATCCCTACATTGGTAAGCTTTGAAATGATTGCGCCTTTCTGTTCCTGCTGATGCTGGTATGCTGCCTCGGTTTGTTGACCAGTATTGCGCAGTAAATCATCTAGGATGATAGCATCTGTATGGTTAGGAAATTGAACATTCAGTAACTGACCGTTTAGCTGACAGCTTCAGAACTCTTAAAATAGCGTGTATGCCAGTGGGTATGGGTTACAAAAGTTGCGAGCTGAAGAGTGCTGTGTTTTACAGATACTTTCTTTCAAATGGCAATGCTACATCCTACATATCATCATTCAGTTCATATCTATTTGTGCCTTTCTCTGTCTGAGCTGTGTTGCTGGTCAGTATTCACAACTCACAACGAACCAAAGTGATCAGTTGATGAGATGATCTTCACAATGACTCGGCGTTCACCTTTAGTCCTTTACTGTAAACATTAATGCCTCAAACCAGAAGAAATATTGAAAGTATGTACATGATCATCTTACATTTCTTAGCTTTAGCTGGCCATCTTGTTCTGGTTCAGGTCAATTTCTATTTACCATCAATTAACTACTGAAAAAAAGGCTGCTTCACAATATAATATGCATCCTGATATGCAAAATGACATTTTCTAAATTTTGTTGTAGACATTTTCACTTAATTATCTATGAAGCAATTTGCTTAGATTAAAGTGAAACAATAACACTTTCTGAAATGTTATTGTCAATACTATATCATCTCTCAAGATCATACAATGGTACAACCTATAACGAACTACTCATGTGCATCATAGCTCTACTTTCCTTTGATGTGATCACCCTTTACTGTATGATACTGATTGAACAAGTGTGATTTGTGTTTTTGGGAGCTGTGATTCTCCTGAGCAATGAAGTTTTGTATATGGGATGCTAAAGCCTTAACCAATGTATCTTATATGCTTGTTCGAATCTCTGCAGTTCCATGGGCTCCTGGTGGCTCTAAATTCACAAGGAACCCTCCTCCACCTGAAGGGGTAAGAACATATATTCAATCTGTTTAACATATCAGACCTGACTTTAACATGTGCTCTGTCTAATGTACTTGTTATCAGTTGTCATGTCTTAGTGGGAATTGTTATGATGCTCGCTGTTTATACTTTATAATGTTGTCCTTGGGCTTTTCTACTGTAGATGTTTAACAAATCACACAATGCAGATTTTAGTTCCACTTGAATAAAAAAAAAGTTTACTTTGGAGTGGCGTTGTCTGTTAAAATGCACAATGTCTTTGCACTGCACCTTCCTGTGTTCTATTAGAGAGGTGATCTTTGAGCTTACCAATGGATGGATTAGCAACCTTGTTTAAGATATGTGATTTATTGCTTCTCAATGAATTAATTAGTTGAAGTGCTTAGACCAACTCTTATATTTCCTTTTGCGAAATCATCTGTAGAACTGATAAATTTTGCTGATGGACATGCTAATGCTGCCTGGGAAGATATGTAGTTTTTTCATAGCAACATAGCGAAGTCTCATGCATGCTGCTCTCGAAGAGGGAAATTTTGTGATGTTTGCTATGTATTGTGGGAGTAAGGGTTAGGCTAGCTGCCAGCCTGCCACTAACTGCATTTTCTGTGATGAAGTTACTTGTTCCGGTTTTAGTGCTGCTACATTGTATTCCCTTTGATTGTGGATTTTGTGTATAAAATTGTTGCACTAATGTTAAATTGGTAATATGCCCCTTGCAGATTGAGATAATCTACAACTATGGCAAAGAAGATTCATAAACAAGAGTGCAAAGAACTTACTTTCCCCTTTTCCAGATGATAACATGCAATCGAGATGTTGTATGATTAATAAGAATGAAATTACTCGTCTCCTTCCGTGTGTTTCTTTTGTCAAGGATACTTTGTATTAAGAACTCTTCCGTGCTCTTCAGCTAGTGGATCGTTACAGTTACACTATGCTTTCTTTGTCAATCAGTTAAGCTTGAACTTTTGGAACGCATGAGCATTGATATGTGTTCGTCTGGCTGTTAGTATCTTCGAATTTTGCTGGTTTCTTTATCAGCCCTGGATGTTGTTTCAAGTAGTTCTTGCAAATTGTGCAAATGCTTGTTGCCATGTGAATTGAGCTGCTTTCAGCCCTGTTTGGACCGCAGGAATTTCACATGAAACGGTTCAGTTCCTATTAGAAAATTTCCATGTTCCAAACGGGGCATCAGATTTCCTAAGATTTGGATCCCTGCTTCTCGTAGTTGCTTTGCCGTTCCATCTCAAACCAAACGTTTGGACGAGGGGTTCTGTGAGATTTTTTAGAGCTTGGAACGTTGGAATCGTGATGCTTTGCTTTCCCCGTTTCCTCAGCCGTTCAAACTCGCGGACCCAAATCGAGTTCATTTCGACTCCTCGACTCTGAGTTGACCCCGAACACTAAAATTCACAGGCAAACATGAGCAGAAGTCGGGGTGAAATAGGGTGGATAATTTCTCGTTCGATCCGACACCGTATCTAGAAAAAAAATCCTCCTAAGGTACTATTTTTTAAAATCTCTATCTGCATCCGATATTATCTAGATCCGGAATTCTCATGGTACATGAGTTATGATATGTGAAGAATAATATCTAATTTGTATTTTATAGAATATCCGATAAATATCGATATTCTTTAATATCCTCTATAGTTTTCTAGTCATTGACTAATATATAACATAAATTTGTATTTAATTATGTTTATGTTGTTAAGTATGATAAATAATTCTCTAGTAGGTAGTATAATCTGACACTTTTGTTAGCAAAATTATATCTTTTCTCTATGTGTACACTATCCGCCAATTTATTCGTGACCGATTTGAATCCGGTCCGCACTCATCCCGTGCTCGTATTCTAAAAAATTTATATTCATATCCGTATCCGATTCCGAATCTAAAGATAAAAATATAAGTAAAGATATATATAAAAAAACAATATCCAGTCATACACGAGTATACGACCCGTTTTCGCTCTTAGAAACGACCTATCTGCTCGGTGATCGAAGCGAACAGCAGACTCCTCCACTCCAGGACCGCCACGTGCAAGGCTGGACCACCTACCTTCCTTCACCTTGGTGGCGCGCGACGCTCCTCCTCCTCCTCCTCACGAAACCCGACGCGACGCAACATCGCGGGCGGCCAACCTCACCGACACCTGGGGTCAACTCAATACCACTGACAAGGCGGGCCCGCGTGGGTTCCTCGTTAAACTAAACTACTTCCTCCGCGAGAGGAAGGGAACTGGAGTTGGACGCAAGCCACCGCGCGAATCGAATCGAATCGAGCCCAACACGAGAGGTGAGAGGAGGAAGGAGGCGAGGAGGAGGAGGAGGAGGAGGTGGGCCCCGCGATGCAGGCGCAGAGATCCCCGGCGATGGTGGGTGGCGGCGCGGCGGCGGTCGGGTTGCCGTCCCCGGCGACGGTGCCGGTGAGGCGGCGCTGCGAGGGCATGGCCATGGGGGCCATCACCCTCGACCTCCGCCCCGGACTCGGCGTCGGCCCCTTCACCCTCGGTGAGCCCACCAACCCTAACTAGCCCACCCACCCGCCGCCCCCGTTCTGATCGGAGATCGTCGGTTGCTTGCTTACTCTCGCTTCGCACGGGAGAGGGGGGAAAACTTGTCTCTTAAGCAATCACCTAGCTGAAAGTTTCAATTTTGGGGTGAGTTCTGACGTGAGAGCTCGCGATTGGTGCAGGGATGCCGATTTCCGATGCGTTCGCGCAGATAGAGCACCAGCCCAACATTTACGATGTCGTCCACGTGAAGCACTTCGATGAGGTTTGTGATGCGCGGCTCTGTTTGATGCTACCTGAGCCGCCGAGATAAGCTTAACCGATCGGTGTTGTGTGTTCTGTGGCTTCAGGAGCCTCTAAAGTTGGATTTCGTCATAAGCTTTCCGGACCACGGTTTTCACCTACGCTTCGATCCTTGGTCGCAGGTACGTTTGTATTGGTACAAACATTAAAACATATGCTTGGATTTTCCTCCATACTTTGGTTGCATCTTAGGCATCATTGAACTCTCTTGTACCGAATGCATGGCTACGGCATTTGTTTGTAAAGATTGAATACTGTACTGAACGGCTTATATAATCAAATTTGAGTGGCTTATGTGTTATAAAAACTAGAAAGTGTAGTGCAGATCCTTGTAATAGGGAAATGTCATAGTTATTTGAATTATGCAACAAAAATTACTTAAAGAATACGTGTTGTATTATATAAAAATACATGCTTTACATGTGAGGTTGGTGATATTTGTTCATCATCATTCAGCAAATGCTAAATTTCATTTCTTTTTTCTTGTAGAGGCTCCGTCTCATAGAGATTTACGATGTTAAGAGACTGCAATTGCGATACACAACGTCTATAATTGGGTGAGGAGCTTGTAGGCATTACTTTTCGTTGTTTTTAGTCTGTATTGAAGCACCCTTGGGCAGTGCAGAGGTGATATGTTGCATGGTCATTCATTTCACCTTAACCACTCAGCACAAGGTTCTGTGCTGTGTTATTGATCATTCTCTTCTCTCTTTTCCTCTTTCAGTGGTCCGTCGACATTAGCCACTTTTGTGGCTGTTTATGCATTATTTGGACCTACTTTCCCTGGTATATATGACGAAGAGAGAGGCATTTATACCCTCTTCTATCCAGTATGTCATGACAAATAGCTCTGGCTTGTTTTTTTTTTCCATTCACAATTTTGTCTCGTGTTCTTTTTCTTGGTCTGTGGGGGTTTGTCTTACAAGCTTTTGTAGGGTTTATCCTTTGCATTCCCTATCCCCAGCCAATATACAAATTTCTTCACCAATGGGGAAGGTATGCTGCTAAATAATCACATCCAAGTCTGAATGTTCTGTTGTGTCGCATACCTATTTTTCTTAGCATCTCATCTCACTCCCTAATTGTAATGGCAGTGGCAGATTTGCCTCTGGAATTTCCTGATGGAACAACCCCTGTTACTTGCCGGGTTTCTATATATGATAGCTCAACAGATAGCAAGGTTGGGGTTGGGTCATTGATGGATAAAGCGGCTGTTCCTGCGTTACCCGCTGGCAGCCTGTATATGGAGGAAGTGCATGCGAAGGTACATTGCCTAGTTTTATTGATAATATTTTTCAGCCTACTAACTTTGTGGAAACTGCAGAGATTTTTATGTTTCGTAATTCAGTAATCTATACTATCCAGTTTTTCTTATAACGGTCTTGTTTTCAGCTTGGTGAAGAGCTTTGGTTCACAATAGGAGGGCAACATATTCCTTTTGGTGCATCACCACAGGTAGAACATTGCACCATCTCGTTCTCTTTTGTGAAGTGTACATTGAGGCAGTGAGTGCTTTCTCTCTTGACTTGGTATTCTTTTGCAGGATGTCTGGACTGAGTTTGGCCGTCCATGTGGTATCCACCAGAAGCAGGTCAGTTTTTAATTTAGATTACTGAAGCACTGCAATAGGGATTTTAATAGATGTTGTGGCATGTAAATATTTCGATTTCTGTTTGTTCAATTATCACACAAATGAAATGTGCTAAATTGAGTTGGTCTGCATATGAAGTTTCTGTTTTAGTGTAATCATTGGAAGCATGTATATGAACTTCCATATTTTATCCTATTCTGAGCTGGCGAGATGGACACCAAATCAGGCTCTCATCTCTTGTTAACATCTGAGCATGCTAGAGCAATATACCATGCATGATCCCATGCACACATGCAATTCGATATATGGGCCAAAACATCTCAGGGCATCTCAGTCTCATACTGTATAGTTGTTAGGTGATGTGGTAACATGGCATTGCTAGGAGAAAATAATGTGTGGAATTTTGATCTAACAATGCAAAAAATCTGCTCCACTGAAACATGTCAAATGTCATGGTGGGACAAGATTTTTTTTTCCCCAGGCACTTTCAGATTCTTTTGGGAGGTTTGAATTTTACTTCTAGGAAAACCATGTAGCGCCTTATGCAGTTTAAGATTAAGCAGCTGAAGAGCTGTTGACCTTTCATTTGCTGGTTTATAGCTGCATTGTTTGGATCCGTTTTTAATATGGAAAAACTTTTTTTCTCTCTTTAGACAGTGCAAAACTTTTTTCGGTATATGCTCAGTATTCTTTTTTTCAAAGATCAATATAAAGGAAAACCATGCTCTTGAGAAGTCAATACTGCATTACCGTCTGGAATGCTTACCATACTGTGCTCTCTCATCTTGTCAGGTTGACCAAATGGTAATACACTCTGCATCGGACCCCCGCCCTCGGACAACTCTCTGTGGGGATTACTTCTACAACTACTTCTCTCGTGGTATCGATATCCTATTTGATGGACAGGTATGGATTACTTCTCCTCTTTTTTTAGGGGAGAGCGTGTTGTTTTTTGAGAGGTTCAAAGAGCATGTTGACCTGTAGATTTTTTTGTTTCCTTGCAGACACACAGGATAAAGAAGTTTGTTTTACATACGAACTTCCCTGGTCATTCGGATTTCAATTCCTATATGAAATGCAACTTTGTTATCTACGATGCAGAAGGTTGGAACTACTTGCTGTAGGATTAGTTTGTTGTGATGGAATCAATACTATCCAAATAACAATCTAAAGAAACTAACCAGTTAACTATTTGTTTTGTTTCAGCTGAAGGGACACATCAGCCTGGTAGTATTTCCAAAAATTGCATAACACCTCGTACAAAATGGGAACAAGTCAAGGTATGATGTTTAGCATGACTTTACACTGCCAGGATACTACTAGAAGTCGTCAGTGTCTTGTTTTTGCTTCAGAGTGCTCTTGATGTTTGTCATGTGGCTCTAAAGTGATCAACTTTGCTTTCAGTTACCATTTCCTTACAACTTTTTGTGCACCCCCTTTTGCAACTTGTTTCCTTAACTTCCTAGATTATTTTAGCAAACATCTTGTTCTTTTTGAATGGTGAATGGCAAATTTATTCAACTTCGTACTAATAAATGATTTAGTGATACTTCTTTGACATTATTGGGCTGTTATTGTAAAGGTATAATCATTTCATGGCTATTGCTTCCATGCTATGAATGTCAGCTCTGCTTTTACTTGTTCAAGAGCAGCTCAAAATGCTTGCATTAGATTTTTTTATCTTAGTTAATGTAAAAATGCTTTGAGTGGCAACGCTGTATGGTCATATATTCGATTTTTTTTTTAATTTTATTTCCATGCTTCTTTGTTAATAGACCCCTCTGTGTTGGTTGTACTGTATTAGGAGATTCTTGGTGATTGTGGTCGAGCAGCAATACAGACACAAGGCTCCATGAATAATCCATTCGGATCAACTTTTGTCTATGGATACCAGAATATTGCTTTTGAGGTGGTTATTTATTAATCAATTTCGAAGTCTATTTTCTTTTCCTGTGGAAACTGTACCGTCATAACTCGGATGTGACATTGTGTTTCTTCTGTCTTCGTTGATTAATAGGTGATGAAAAATGGATATATTGCAACTGTTACCCTCTTCCAATCATAAGGTATGTATTTGTACTTTTTACAAATAGTATGTGAGATCTGTCGAGCATACCTATGCTGTATTTGGGCATCTGGGAACACGGACTGACACTGAAACGGAACAAAATTTCTGACAGTGCTAACTGCTGAGTGATGCGATTCCTGGCTGCATTAATGGTCAGACCATGCTAGTAAACCTTTGACTTCACCAAAATGAAACCTTCAGAAATAAGGTATGTAGTCGCTCATGCTTCATTCGCAACATCATTTTGTTGTCACTTTGAGGCTAATTCTTTGGAACTTCTGGACAGTTTTTGGTTTTGGACATGCAATGCAGCCGCGCATTCAGTACGGATAAGCATCACTACTTGTAATTATTCAGTAGATTCCACTCATTGTACAGGAACGAACTGTGTTCTGCGATGTTACGTTCTGTACATATGATATTTATTTGTTGGAGCAGGGAAATGTAAATTACAGCAGCTGTACTGCCTTTTTAACTCGTGTAGTCATGGACGTGGTTTGTTTCTGATTCATCTCATCATATGTTCCAGTCACCCAAGTGCTTTCACCAAATTGAGTAAATTGCGTACAAGGGAAGGTTTTGCATACTTACACAAATGCTGATCCACATGCTCTGCAGATATACCAGTTCTTTACCTGCATCGCAACTATTTTATGTACCAGATTCTCAAGTAGATCTAACGTGGGTAGCCTGGGACCGGTAAGGCGGTAACCAGTCACCTGCGGTAACAGAAGACAAACGGAAAGGCGTTGCTATACATATATGCCACTGTTTGGAACGCCGGGAGTTTTTCTAATTCTCGCCAGAAATGGACTGTTTCTTGTGAATTTTTCGCGAAATTTCTGTGTTCCAAATACGCCTTTACACTGCTTGCAGAATTCCTGTGTTTCGAACTATATTGCTCACTGTAGAATTCATGTGTTTCGAGGCAACATTTTTCCCCTTGCACGGTGAAGTGGCATAATTCATCTATCTAATTATGCCGTTTTTCATCACGAATACAGCTCAAAATACAGATATACAGCACCATAAACTACATGTTACTACTATATCATCAAGGAGATGGGGTATATTATATATATACACGCCGGTTTTTGGATAGTGTCTGAAACGAAATGTAAATCAATCACATGAAGAAGCAGTGGTAAATAGGAAACCACAGGTTTTGAGTCATTATTAACACAATTTTGGGGCAAAATGTACAAAAAAAAAAAAAAACCCACCATGTAGACCATCCGGTGTAAGATCGAGGAGGCCGACTAGGGAGGAGGTTGAATAAACGTTTTAAAACTTCTATGCACTAAAACCGATTTCTAATGCGGAAGCTTATAACAATACGATTTTGCACGATTAAAACCTAAATCAACTAGATTCAACTAAGTGCACCAACAATACAAGTCAATTAATAAAGATAACAATTAAGCAAAGATTTGATCAATTCAGTTCGAGCAATATAAATGGCACCAAGCATGGCAAGCATTCATACACAATGAATAAGCAATTTAATACAAGATATATAAATTGCAATAGTAAAGCAATAGAATGCAAACCACAAGATGATACGACAATGTTTTACCGTAGTGTTTGGAAACTTGTCGGTCTCCCCTAGTCCACGTTGAGGGAAACCCAAACCAATTGGACCGGCTCCACAAATTAAGCCTTCCTCTGAGGTATCAACACATCGCTCCACTAGGGTTGCTCTTACTCCACTCCGGAGATGGCGAGCACCAAGCTACTTACAAACACCGGACCACGACGCCTCCACGCCGTCTAGGTGTCTGCAAACAACAAGAGTAACAAGACTCAACTTTCACTTGAACCGATCAAGTGCCAAAGCTCAATGGATATGCAATCCACTACCTAATGCAATACATGCAATAAGATTTGCCTCTCAAACCTCACTAAGTGCAACACATGCACAAATGGGAGTAGATGGCTTGCTCTTAGCTCAATAGAATAGGAAGTGGCAGCAACAACATTCTCACAACCAGCCAAGGTAGGTATTTATAGCCCCCACATACAAACTAGCCGTTGGAAGCAAATGATCAGCACAGCCGGCTACAAAACTAGCCGTTGAAAAGGGGTACGGTACTACCGCCAACTAATACGTGGTAGTTCTGATAATCGGTAGTTCCGCACAACACATTGTGGTACTACCGCAATACCGAGAGAGCAACACATACTCAAAATTGCGGCTAAGGACCAAAATGCATACGTTCTGGAATTTACGTACCGCCAGCATATGAACGGTAGTTCCGTGAGCCGGTCATACCGCGCACAAAGCGCCGGTACTACCGCGCCACCTCAAAGCAAACCAAGTCCAAAATGCAACGCTACTAGAATTTTCATACTGCATAGAAATCGGTAAATCCGAGGTGAGGTACTACCCGCACACAGAGTTGGTACTACCGTGCTTCCAAGAGAGCAACAAATGCCTCTCTGGAAAACACGTACCGCCATAAAGGCCGGTACATCCAAGGTGCGGTAGTTCCTCCAAAGGAACACTGGTGCTACCGCTATGCGGTAGTTCCGCCACAAAGGCACCAGTACTACCGTAAGCACAAAAGCGACCAGACACAAAGTCCGATCGAACCAAAGAATCAACCAAGTCCTAAACATACTTCGGTAGTTTCGCCAAGGAACTACGGTACTACCGCACAAGCGGTAGTTCGGCCCAAACAACGTCGGTACTACCGATGTTTCTGATAACAAACAGACTTATCAGAAACTCCCACTCAAAGTGCAAAACATATTTGCAGATTGATTCAACCAAGGGTTAAAGGTAAGATTCTCAATAAGTTGCAAAACACATTTGCCAACTCTTAGAATCAATACCACAAGGAATAAGGTATATGGACTTAAACCATTTGCAAAACATATTTGCAAACTAAAGTCACATGCTACAAGGATTAACCATGAGCCTCGATCATTTGTAAAACACATTCGTAAATATAGGCAACATGTTGATGAGAGCTAGAGCAAACACAACGAGCTATCAACACATGACTAACTCAAGCTACTAGTGAAGACCCCTCTTAATAGTACGGCAACCTATACTAGCAATCCGGTCTTCAACCAAACACCGAGACCGGTAAAAGACTAGGAACACATTCTTAGCCCTAGCTAGTCATACCTTTGTCTTGCTCATCTTCTTGAAGCTTGATGATGCACATCTTCACTTCAGGTCCGGATTCTTGACTTGATGATCAACTCATGATCATCTCCTCATCTCGAACATCATCAATTCATGATGATTTTCTTCTTCGAGATCTTGTCATGTATCAACTCATGATACATTCTTCACTTGACCCCCATCAACACATGATGGGTCTTCTCTTGATTTGATAACAATCATTTCATGATGTCATCCAAAGTGTCCAACAATAATGGAACACAACCTATTAATCCAACTCATGAAAAATGTTAGTTTCACAATATGATTGTCATTAATTACCACACATACCATTAACACATAATGGTGGGATAAGATACCACAATCTTTCCCTTTGGTAATTGATGACAACCATCTCAATTTCAGATAATTGAATAGATTGGTATGAGTATATAAGAACTACACAAGTTACATATATACTCAAGAGTTATGTTTCAAAGTAGATCACAAAGATCAATACTAATGAAACCATAAAGACATGAGTATATATTAACTACACAAGTTTCATATACTCATATGAATATATATGAACTACACAAGTTATGTATATTCGAGGGTAAGTTTTAAAGTAGAGATCCCAAATATATACACACAAAGGAATATAGATCAATACTAAAGAAACTACAGGACATAGTTTAAGGTCCCCCTAAATGTGTGCATACACGAATGTGTAGTAGGAACATATGCACATATTCAAGTTAGACTCTTGGTGGAGTTCAACCTATATTTTGGATCCAAGGAATACAACGATATATGAGAATATGATGTTGAATGCATACCTCTTTTGACTTTAAACCCAACTGAGACTAATCATGATATAGTAATAAAGGAGTTAGTCTCACAAATAGATTTATCACTATGAATCATACTGTTTTTCTTTTGTATGCAAGCTGAGACTAAACAAGCTAATCAATAGAGATGTTAGTCTCATAAATTGATGTATCATTTGGGAATGCATACCTGTTTGACTTTCACCTTTATATTCAATTGAGACTAAACAATAGGTATATCAAATAAGAGTGTTAGTCTCACAAATAGGGTTTGTCATTAGTCACTAAAACTCTATTAACATATAATGACAGATCTAGATTCTTCACCTAGGCCATCAAATATGTGGTATTTTCGAGTATATACACACATTGATGGGCCCCATAGTACGTCTGGTCGCATCGCTGTATAACCAGTCGCCGTGTCGCCGCCTCCTCGGTCACCACATTGATGAGGAGAAAGATACCATGTTTTTTTTTATTACATACCGGTTTCCTGCATAAATCTTGGAGAAAAATGAACTGTCAGGTGGTGCACCTGTTTTTTTTTTAGTGAAGCCCGGCGGCGGCGACACATGCGACCGAGAAGGCGGCGGCACAGCGACCGGTTTCACAGTGGCCCGGCCGAGCGTACTGTGGGGTCCATCAATATATGTATATACTCAAAAATACCATGTATTTAATGGCCTATGTGGTGTATATGGTGTTTTTTTTTTTATA
This sequence comes from Ampelocalamus luodianensis, assembly GCA_036346255.1. Taxonomy (NCBI): domain Eukaryota; kingdom Viridiplantae; phylum Streptophyta; class Magnoliopsida; order Poales; family Poaceae; genus Ampelocalamus; species Ampelocalamus luodianensis. Next base: position 2,550,128 of record CM070627.1, read on the forward strand.
CATTTTGCCTCAAAACCTGAGGTTTCTTGAAATAAATTCTAAAACCTGGAGTTTTGTGTTACCTTTACCCTAAAACTTGAGGTTTTCTGAATATTTTTGTCCCAAAACTTGAAGCTTCTTGATTTATTTTTTTAAACCCGAGATTTTATGTTCCTAATGACCCAAAACACGGGGTATTCTGAAAGGAAAATTTGATCATATACCCTCCTCTTAGATGGAAATTCAGGATTTACCCTCCTGGCCCACATGTCATTGACCTATAGTGACCCCATATGTCATTGAGGTGGGAGGGTAAATCCTGAAATCCTAAAATTCAGGGAGGGTATATGATCCAATCCCCCATTCTGAAATGTATTCTCTTTTATAGTAACAAGACGAGATCCAATGCAGCAGCCATTTCACGCCAACCAAAACACCCCTCTCCCTCCCTCGACGCCGCCCCTCCTCGCCGGCGGATATGAAGCGCGTCCCCACGGCAGGGGAGGCCGCGGCGGCGGCGGCAGGAGGAGTGGTGAAGGGGAGGTCCTGCAAGGGCTGCCTCTTCTACTCGTCGGTGCTCAGGTCGCGAGCCCGCGGCCCCTTCTGCGTCGGCGTCACCCGCGCCATACCCCAAGGTCACCTCACACCACCTCCCTCCTCTTCTCGTCTCTTCTTCATTTCGAAGCTTATTGCTTGCTTTAGGATCTCACAAGGGCTAGGGTTCCCCAGCTCCTGGTTCAGCCGCAGCCTCTAAACTCCGTGAGCTTTTGCTGGGCTCTCTGTTTTGCGCCAATTTGGGGAGCAAACAGAGTTTGGTTGCCTAGCTGCGTCATCCTGTGACTGCGAAGCACGTACGCACCAACCATGGGGATTGGGGAACAGAGATTAGGGCTCCTGTAAGCAACTGCATGTTCCCCACAAATGGGGAAGAAGCATGTCCCGGCAGGCCAGCAGTTCCTATGCTTTCAGAATGCGCGACAAACAACCTAGTTGAGTTGGGGCTTGTCTTCCATCGAATTTGCAAAATTGCATTTGCTTCATATCATAGATTCATAGGTTCATTTGTAAAGTATACACTCCTGTATTATGGTGAGTGATTCCAACAACCAAATGAGTAGGTTATCGATAGCGGAAAATTGGGCATTTCTATAACCTAGGATGCACGGACACACGTGTTGGACACGACACGTATCGGACATGGGATTCGTCATTTAAAAAAAAAATGGCGACACGGGGACACGGCTGTATGTATGTGTATTATTGAATGCTTTTCTACATGTTTATCAAACAGAAAGTGTAAAATGTTAGGAATATGTACCTAAATGATAATCCTCGGCTTCTGGTCTTCTCAGTTCTTCAAAAAGCATAAGTTCATAACTTTATATTAATACAAGATATTCAGAATTCCTTTAACCTGTTAATAGAAAAAACTTGATTAGTAAATGTAAGTAACAATGTAACAAATACAATGCTTGCATTTGAATCTCACGTTTCCTCCAACTCCTCCCCTAGTCCTCTCTAGGCACTCGACATGATTCCACAACGGAGTCTTCACATTCTGCTGCTCAGCACTTGAACCAGTCCGTTCCATCTCCTAAGTCCTAATCATGTTCAAGCAAAAGTAGTTACAATAGCACAAGCAGTGGCTTTACACTTCAATAATAGTAGTGTATCCTCAACTAGTTACAATAGCAGCGGCATGACATACGGATGAAGGTGAAATACTGATGCTGTGATGCATGACATACTCAATACTCTGCACAAGCAGCAGCATCCGGCATGACATCAACAATAGAACAGACAACTCACTGACGGGGAGAAGGCCGAACGGGAATCGGGGAGTGGCAAGTGGCGACGTAGCAGGGGCGTCGGCGACTGGGGGCGGCCGCCGGCCAGAGCTGGCGACGAAGCAGGGCAGGGAGGCGTCGACGTCGGGGCTGCAAGCGGCGTCGAAGGGAGCACAGAAGGGGCGGCGTCGGGAGGGAGAGGCTCGCCGCTGGATCTGGCGACGGGGCGGGCGGGTGCTGTCGGAGGCGTCGAAGGGGAAGGGGCTACAACAGCGTCTGCGGGGAAGGGGGCCTGCAGAGTGCAGCTCGGGGCTAGGTTAACCCCCCGGAATGGGAATGGGCTAGCAACTGTTTTGGGCCGAATTAAATGGGCCCAAGTGTCCGATACGTGTCCTATATGTGTTCGATACGTGTCCGATTTTAATTTTATTTTTTTTCACGGCTGTAATTTCCGACACGCCTCGAATACGTGTCGGAGCCGTGTCTGTGTCCGTGTCCAACACGGACTCGGCGCCTTGCGGATGTGTCGGTGCTTCCAAGTCTATAACTGAGCGCATACAGATCCCATGAAGCTTTCCACAAAAGTTATTTTAAGTATCATTTAATGTTGATCCCTGTGGGAACGATAAGCGCTTGGGTTTGTTTGTTGACTTGCCAGAGCAGTACAAGAAATCATTGCGTTTATTTCATGACGTGCATAATTTGGAGCTTCTGTTGGATTCTTTCTGCTATGCGAAAAAAGGAGAGTTTTTGTTTACCACTACCAGCCACACCCTGCAATGTACGCCCGGACAACTGGGCATATGAGATTACAGTCCTCCCATATGCACATCCCCAAAAATGGCAGCAAACAGAAGCTTGCCCAGGTAGTTGTAGGGTTTTGGATTGTCTGAGCAAACAATGTTAGACTAGGGCATGTCTTCCATTGAATTCCAAAATATCGTTGATCCACTTAGATTCATCTATAAACTCCTGTATCGCGTTAATGATAATTGATGCTAGGTTAGATATAAGAGAAAAGCTAATCCGCTCTAGAATACTAGAACTGTGTGCTTATGGCTCTCCGGACACTCTGCAAAAGTGTTATTTCGTATAACAAAATATTTATCTCTGTCTGTAGCATGTATGCTGGATTTATTGTCTCACCAGAGCAGTAGAAATCGTTGACTTAATTTCATGACTTGTCTATTTGTTTGACCCGGTTTTTGTACTTCAGAAATGTTTAGTTGACTGTTTTCTCCTTTATTTTAAACTTGGTACCAGTTCCTGACCGCATGGTCGGAGAAATTGAGTTGGAAGCTATCCAAGAAGGCCGCAACCTTTCCGACTTCAAATATGCATGTGTTGGCTATTCCATATACCTAGACGACAAGGAGAATTCTACGGGGAAAGGAGATAAGCAGGCGCAGTTGCCTATTTGTGTTGGAGTTGAGGTAATTTCCGCTTAATCATGCTATTACTCTGAAATTATGTGTAAATTGTCAGTTCACAAGTGAGGAGCATGTCAGTGTGACATAGTGTGCACAGGACGCAGTTAGAGATAGTGGTGCCTGTTGATGGTGTAAACTGTACAAGTTCTAGTATAGCTGACGTACCATAGAGAATATTGTGGCTTGTGACGATTTAGAACGTGATGGGAAAGTAATTCAGCATACAAGCCTAGTTCTATTGTATGTCGAAATGGTTAGAAGAGCATCCATGGCAATTTGCACTCCTTTTGGTTTGGTTACAATAATGACACATGCCTTTTTTTTTTTTTTGTCAACCACAGTAGAGATGAATTCTAGCCATGCATGCCATTCTGCTCTGAAATCTATTCCTGATTTTTTTACCCTAATCTGTTTTGTGTTGAAACTGCTTAGACAGTATCTCGATGTTAATGTATGCCTTATGATAAATTATGTGTGCCTGTTGCTAAGAATGAAAAGTGAATTATTCCCTTTCGCAGCTATTGGCAGATAGAAGAGCCTCAACTAAACAAGCACCAGCTCACCTTAAAAAAGAAGGTAAGGAAAATATTTCCTTTTATTTCTTGACTAGTTTGTTTAACAGCAACTCCACAGCTACTGCAATATGTTAGATCACTAACAGAGGTGTTTAGCTGCCTGTGGCTTCTGTGCTACAGATCCAGTGTAGCAAAGTATATTTCTCTGTAGAATATAACTAATGTTTTCCATGCAATGACCTGCCTTGCCTGTTGTGACATGTCAATGCCTAGTTGGGTGAGCTATCAGATCTGTCATGCTTATGCCTAAAATCCACTTCAAATTGTCATTAGTAGTTAGTTGGAACACAGAATTAAGCGCTGAATGAAGAAATGAGTGGTTTTGCAGATGCTTCCTCCTTGATTATGCCTATTCTTTTCACCTTAGTAGTCAAATGATACCCTAAAACACAACTGAAATGGTAGTGTAATTAACTATTACCGAGCAACTTTCACTTAAGGTAACACGCTGTATTCTTTCTCATAGAAGTGTATAACTGTTTCCTCTGAACTACATATGTGTTGCTGATTTCTCTTGGAAACTCATATAAGTACAGCCTGACTTTTGTGGTGAAACAATCTGATCACTTGTGAACCTGTGTCTTTCTCTCCAGTGTGTCTGAAACTGGACTTCTCTGCATATTGATTAATAAAATTTGGTGTGCATGGATAGCTTGTGTTGAACATGCTTCTTTCATTGAGTTTGTTGTAAGTAGGTGACTTGAGAATTTCAATATTTTGTTCTTGAAAGTTTTACTCATCTTGATAACTTTGCAGCTCCTCAACCACCTCGATACAAACCTGGACATGGAGGAGAGGATTTCTTAACCAAGTGAGTTGCTCTTTTGGTTTAAATTTTGTTTACATCCCTTAAATTTGCATCAAAATTCAATTAACTACAATTTTTCCGATGAACCTGCAGATTTCAGAGGAATGCTGGGCTTGTGGCCAATGGAGTGGCTAGGAACCTGAATAAAGTTGGGACCTACATAAAAGACACTGTGGGTGATATCATGTTCCCTTACCGCAAGCCTCCCAAGTAAAACCTACCATTGGTTCTCTTTAAATCATGGAGTGGTGTAGACGAACGGGGCCTGAAACACCTGGCATAGAAGCAGCCCTTTCTTGGTTTCTGAGGCTCTGGATGAGATTTCAGTGAGATTTCGTTGTTTGTCAGCTTATGCCTAACGGTAATAGGCAAATACATAGAGGCCAAGTTGTCCCTTGGGACATGATACTATTTCAGTAGCTGTTCAATGCCTTCATATCATATTTTTCCTAGTCCCGCTCCCCCGCTCGCAATGCAATCTTCATCTTGTTGGGTTCCTTCAGCAATGTATAGTATGTAGTGTAATAAAACAATAAAACAGCTCCTATATGCCTAGTTGAGGCTATGCCTTCGAGAATAATAATAGGTCGCGACTGCGACTTCCATTGATGGATTTGCTGAGTGTCCTTCGAGAATAATAATAGGTCACGACTGCGACTTCCATTGATGGATTTGCTGAGTGTTGGTAGTATCTGAGGATATTGAACTGACACATCTTATTTTTGAAAGTCAGAAAAACTTCTTAGATAATATCATGAACCTGAGGTTTGTCATTTCTTACATCCTGGCATGCCGGCATGTGCAAATTATTTTTTTAGAACCATATGTAAATCACCACTTTGCATCTTGATATGTTTACAGCATACTCTAAGCATGTGCAATAACCAATAAGGAAAGATGCTGAAATTCTTGGTTTTATCCTGAAACTTTTGCGCAATCTTTGTGCAGTTGTGTCCTGCATATGTTCCTGTGATTCGACTTCGTGGTGACACATAATAGGAATTGAACCTCTTGTTCCTTTTCTTTTTCTGACAATTAAAACATATGTAGAAACTTTTATTGCGTACACTTCATCGAAACATGCAAATGGCGTAATTGCCTATTATCCTCACTCACGTACGGAGAAGAAGTGCTAGCTTATTTAGTACCGTGTGAGTAATTCACAGAATTCAGCTTGGGTACAATTATACATAGTTAAATCGTACTTAATCATATCTGCGTTTTTTTGTTGTTGAGGAAATCGTACTTTAATCGTATCTGCGTGTATGGCAGAAATAAACCATGAAGTACTAGTAGTTGAAAGGCGTCATGCTCGAATGATGCAGTTGAGGCTTCAGCTCCGGTCGAGGGTTGCTGCTGCGCCCTTCTCCCAGACGGCGTAGTCCTTGCCGTGGGCGGCCAGCTCGAACCCCGCCGGGATCAGGTGCCCGACGTCGTACCTGGACCCGATCTTCACCATCACCTTGCAGTCCATCTCTGCGACGTAGGCGTCGGCGTCGTGCATGAGGATCTTGAGCGAGCTCGTCGGCGTGATGCCGTTGCGCTTCCTCACCGCCACCAGCGCCGCGATCTCGTCCTTGTGGCCCCAGTCGAAGAAATGGTCGTAGAACTAGGATCGAAACGACGGTTAAGTTGCGGCCTGATTATGATTATGAGCACTGCTATGTAAGAGCGAGCGAGGTGGTTGCTTACGATGCATGGGTTGCCGGGGTGCGTGAGGATGTATGCGTAGCCCTGCATGACCTTGTCGGAGGGGAATGGCCACATGCGCTGCGTGGAGCCGGTGTCGTGGTTGTCGACGAAGGTGACGGCCTTGGCCGGCCACCACCCGATCACGCCGGGTGCCTTCCCCTGCGGGTCGATCAGCCGCCACAGCTCGCCCTCCACGGCGGCGTTGAGGATGCCCTTGGTCGTGAAGTCGAACACCGTGCCTGGCGAGGCCGCGCCGCCCACCCTGTCCACCCAGTTCACCAGCGCCTGCCGGTGCGCGTCCTGGTTGTACTGGGGCTCGCCGCCGTCGTAGGCCATGTCGTTCCATATCTCGGCGACGGCGAAGCTCGGGGACGTCCCGTCGATGTAGACCTTGGCGACCTCCGGGGAGTAGCCCTTGGCGAAGTCGAGGCGCCAGGCGTCGAAGCCGAGGTCGGTCTTGAGCCAGAGCAGCCACTCGGTGAGCTCGCGCTGGACGCGGTCGTTGAGGTGGTCGATGTCGGGCGCGGGGGGGAAGTCGGCGCCGGTGTCGAGGTTGCCGGTGCCGTCCGAGTACTGTGTGTCGTCGCGGCAGATCATGTGGGGGCCCCAGTCGAGGCGGCTGTCCGGCGTGCCGCCCTCGAAGATGCAGTAGATGCCGCGGCTGTCCTTGTAGTCGGCGCACCGGTGGTTGATGACGATGTCGGCGATCACCTGCACGCCCTTGCCGTGGAACGCGCCGATCAGCGACTTGAGCTCCGCCGTCGTCCCGTACTTGGACGCGTCCAGGTCGTACAGCCGCCCAGGCATGTAACCTACACCAACCACCAAGGACATTTGATTTGCTTTCTATAAAAGCAGAGTTTATCCTCTCTAAAAAAACCATCAAGAACATGCATACACGTATGCCAAGTCACTCTGTTTGTATGTACGTACGAGCTACATACACACTCTATACTCATTAGTATTTATACCTTTTGTTTATATAAGATTAGACTGTTTTCTCAGTCTAAAACGATCATATCTTAGTTCATTTACAACTTCACAATACATAAATTACAGTAAATCTGAGGAGGGGGGCTTGGGGGTTGTGAATTGAACCACTGCCTATTTCCACATCGATGCTAATGAGAGGAGGAAGAATTACATCTTTAATTTGGATTATGATGGGGATAATATAAACGACAAAGCTGAGATCAGAGTCCATATCTATAGTTTTTACAAAAATCTTTTTGGCTCTGGTTTTACTAAGGGGTGAGCTTAACTAATGCTAGGAGTGTTAATCATAGAGTATAGAAGATAATGCCTTTCTGGTTCAAGATGTTTCTGAGGAGGAAATTTAGAAAGTCATAAAAGAACTTCCATCTAATTCTGCCCCTGGCCTGATGGTTTTCCTAATATGTTTTGTAAAGAATTTTGGGGGGTGATTAAGTTTCAATTTCTGGCTCTGGTTAAAGATTTTTTTAATGGTGAGTTGGATTTGAAAAGACTGAACTATAGGGTTATTACTTTAATCCCCAAGCCTAAAGATGCTAATAATGTTAAGCAGTATAGGCCCATTTGTTTGTTGAATGTTAGCTTTAAAATTCTGACTAAGATTTTAGCTAATAGACTGGGAGGGGGCATTGCTGATAAAATCATCAATGAGTGTCAATCTGCCTTTATTAAGGGTAGAAATATTTTAGATGGGATGGTTGCTTTGCATGAGATTGTCCATGAGTTTAGACAGTCAAAGAAAAAAAGGTGATACTGAAACTTTATTTTGAGAAAGCTTATGACAAGATTCATTGGAACTTCTTGGAGGAAGTGATGGTGAAGAAGGGTTTTTCTGATAAGTAGATTCAAATGGTTATGAGATCAGTTAGGGGTGGTAAGGTCAGCATCAATATTAATGGAGAGGCTGATCCCTATTTTCAAACTTACAGAGGTCTTAAATAGGGGGACCCCCTTTCTCCCCTTCTGTTCAATTTGGTTGCAGATGCTTTAGCTACTATTATAGATTCAGCGCAGAGAAATGGCTTGATCAGGGGTGTTATTTCTCATTTGATTCCAGAGGGGGGTTCCTATTTTCTTCAATATGCTGACAACACAGTAATCATGATTGACTGTAAAGAGGAATACCTTCTTAATATGAAGTTTTTGCTATATTATTTTGAGTGGATGTCTGGATTGAAAATCAATTATCATAAAAGTGAAGGTTTTTTTTAGGGGAGGGGGGTGAGTTCTGCAGAGGCTTCTAAAATGGTAGACATCTTAAATTGTAGATTAGCTCAGTTGCCTCTTACTTAGGTATTTTGGTTGGAGATAAACATGTTGGAGAGAGGACAGTTGTTAAGGTGATTTCCAAATTAAGAAAAAGGTTGGATAACTGGAAAAGTAACCTTCTATCTTCTGGGGGAAGGCTTGCCTTGGTGAATAGTGGTTTGAGTAGTCTCCCTACTTACACTATGGGTTTCTATAGACTTAATGAGGAGGCTCACAAAAAAATGGATATTATTAGGTCCAGATTTTTCTGGAGGGGTTCTAGTAACAGATTTAGATATCACATGGTGAAATGGGGGACTATGTGCAGGCCCAAATAATTTGGGGGTTTAGGGGTTATTAACACAAGATTTATGAATGATTTTTTAATAGATAAGTGGATCTGGAAAATTTATTCAGTTTCTAATGAACTTTGGTTTAGAATCCTTAAAGCTAAATATTTTCTTGAGTTTTTTTTTCAGAGATACTAATCCTTTGAAAGGATCTCAATTTTGGAAAAGTTTACATAGAGTGAACGCTTTGTTTAAAATGGGTGCCAGATTTCAGATTGGTAACGGTTGTAATATCTCTCTCTGGGGTAATGTGTGGATTGGTAATTGCCCTCTGAAGGTTCTTTTTGACAAACTCTTTAAGATCTGTCATTCTCCTGACAACAGTGTGGCTGCTTGTTATACTGAGAATGTCTGGAAGATTAAGTTCATTAGAAATTTTGGGGAAGAGGAAGTTTTACAATGGAATCTTTTGAAAAACCTGATTATGGACATTGAGTTGAAGGGGATGGGGATAAAGTTATCTGGTGTTTTGAGAAATCTGGCATTTTTTCTGTCAAATCTTTGTACAAGCAGCTGATGTTTTTGTGTGTGGGTGGGTGGGGGGGGGGGTTGTCAACAGGAAGTTGCAGAAGTTATGGAAGTGTAAGTAAGATTCCTTTAAAAGTCAATTTTTTTGTGTGGCTTTGCTCCCTTAATAGAGTTCAAACTGCTGACCAACTTAGATCTAAACGTTGGAAGGGGGAAGAGAGTTGTATTCTTTGTGGCAGTAAAGAAAGTATTGACCATGTCTTGTTCTCTTGTGTTTTGGCAGAATTTGCTTGGTTTTGTGTGAAGGAGGTATTAAGTTGGGAGCGTATTCCAAATTCTCTAGATGATTTCCAACTGAATTGGTTGGAGAGGACGGGGGCTAATAACTATAATATTGCTTTGTTTAGTTTTGCAACTCTTGCCTGGAGCCTGTGGAAAGTTAGAAACAAAATGATGATTGAGAAGCATTTTTCTAAACAACTTATGGATGTGATTTTCAAATTTATATCTTGTTTGCAGTACTGGTGAGTTCTCATCAAAGGGGTTGATTGAAACGATCTGGATTCCTTCCCGGCGTCTTTTGAAGCTTTAGCTCTTCAGACTCTGTTTGATTCTCGTTTTTTTTTTGTCTTGGGATACTTTGTATTTGTGTCTGCATTCGGACTTGCAAGCTGGTAATCCCAGCCTTTTGAATGTTTTTGTAAGAACTTTATTTGCTTTCTATAAAAGCAGTGTTTATCCTTTTCAAAAAAATAAATAATAAATTATAGTAAATTATTTATGTAATTTTTGTTCTTAGTCACTGTAATTATTCTCGAAAATCTTAATAACTCATATTTTCATTACATAATTCAAAATCTAATATATACTTTGAGAGATTGAGCAAAAACAAAAACAAAAAACAAAAATAAAGATAAAAAAATAAAATTCTATACCAACAAAATACGGTAATGTGGTGAATCCTTTATGTTATATTGAAAAAATCATAATAAATTCGGACCCAATTCATCAGATAAGACGAAGTGCAAATCTCAAAGCATATCGGACGGATAAAAATTCGACTATTTTGAAGAAAAAAAATAGTCAAATGTTGTTTAGCATAAACTGTTATACCTTCTATTACATCAGATTAAAAAACGTATACTTCATTCTTGAATTACTAGGATAATTTCATCGCAAAAAAATACCCAAAAAAACTACTCCTAGCTGCCGAAAAATCGTACTGAACAAAATAAAGACCAAAGTAAAAAAAAAAAAAACTTGTATACGTCGCAATCAAACTAGCGTGTTGTCCACTCCACGCTTTTATGATTCTTTTTTCTTTTTCGAACACTTTAGGATTCTTAATGTTGCTTCTGGATGTTCAGACACGAAGGGATTCAGGAAAGGAGGACTGACCCTGGGTGGAGACGGAGTGCGACGGCGGGGGCAGCCAGACGTGCGTGACTCCGGCGGCGGCGATGTCGTCGACCTTCCCCATCAGCAGGTTGTACCAGCCGCCTCCCTGCTTCCACGACTCCCAGTTGAACCCCTGGACGCCATGAACAACAGTTACACAAGTTCTTGAGCTCAATTCTCTTCTTCAGAGAAACAAATAATCAAAACATATCGAATATACTTCTTCAGAAGATGACCAAGGAATCAACCATGCATGCATACCTGAAACAGAACCTGCCCGGATGCCAATCCGAGAAGAACAAGGAGCACGGAGAAGCAGCACAAGTGTCTGTTCCCCATTGCACGGCTCTGTCCCTGTGATCGGTTGATGCTTACAAGTGTACTATTTGGGAAGTGGACGAGATGTCAGATGAGTGCAGGTCGCAGCTGCTGCGTGTTGGGTATTTATTGGCGGCCGATGCCACGGCAGTATTTAATAGCAGCTGCTGTTGTATGACATGCCGGCGTTGCTTGGAGGCAATGGATGGGTACCGAACTCTGTTATGGAAGGGGTGGGGTGAACTCAAGTGACGATGATGATGAGGGTCAAGTCAATGGGGATGGCACAAACTCCGTGGGGATAAAGTCGTTGGAATTAAAACGCAGCATGGCCTTTTTTGGGTTTCCGATTTTCTGACCGGAAAATAAGCATGAATGAATTGGTGCAAAAGAGGTATACAACGAGTTTAAGCCTAAATAGCGCTGTTTGGTGACATTTTTACTGAACTAGCGGCCCTTACATCTTTTTTTTAATACAAAAATGGTGTCAATTTCCGTGCACCCATAGTCCAGACGTGTAGGCGGTCACCAAATATCAAATCTGGGCCTTGTCGGCGCACTTGCTATCACTTGCTCTACACGTTGGTGTCTCGTCATGTCACCTGGCCCTCGTCTGTGCACCCCTGCCCTGGAGCCACGCTATCCGCGCGCCCGTTGTCTGGACGCGGCGCAACCACACGTCCCTGGCTCGGACAAGCCATAGCACACGTGTGTCGCGCGCTGCTGCCGCATCGCCCACACCCCCTGCCCCGAATCCTGCCTGCCTAACACGTGGCGGCCGTGTTTCTGAGTTTCTTGCGCCCGGTCCATGCCCCTAGCAGCTTTCGGCGCCGAAAGCCTACTATCTGCCCTCATCTTTCCCCTGTCACATCTGTCTTTCCCCATCACGCCGTTGCCTCCATCCACATGCATCATTAATCTCGCTGCCCTGTCTGCGCGAAGCGCCTTCACGCGCCTATAAAAACCAGCGTTGCGCTCTCTCTCATTCTCATTCTCGTTCTCGTTGTCTGGACTTCATTCTCGTTCATGAGCTCGTCACTGAGAATAAAGAGAATTGAATGAAAACTTTATTCTAATTACGCTGTGAAGTGATTAGTGTTTAGAGCAGTGGTTACGACCATACAAGTACCGTGATGTCGACATCAAGGCAAGGTAAAATTATTTTGTATGCTTTAGTTATAATTATTTCAGTCGTAGTTAATTAGCGGTAATTTTTTAGTCGTAGTTAGTTAGTGGCAATTAACCCGTAGTTTGTAGGTGCTAATTAAATTAGTGGTTATTAAGCAGTCATAAGTAAATACTCGTAGTTAATTAGTCATAATTAATTAGTAAAAATGAAGTATTAATTAATTAATTAGTCATAATTAAATTATGTGTAGTTTTTAGTGCCAATGACATTAGTGCAAAATAAGTTGTCGAATTTAGGTAACCATAGTTAATTTATTGGTAAATAATGACCCGTAGTTCATCAGTGGTGATAAAATAATTGTAAGCAATTACGAATAATTATGTTGTTGCAATTACGAATAATTATGTTGTTGGTAAGTAAGGACTTGTACGTAATTGGCGGTAACTAATTAATCGTAATTAATTCAGTGGGAATTACATGGACATAATTAATTACTCGTTAGTAATTTATTGTTAAGTAACCAAATTGTCGCTAATTAATTATTTATTCGTATTAACTTACTCGCATTTATTTGCTTATTTAATTGTAATATGTCATAATTATATGTGTGTTGGGTAATTAGTGGCATAAAAATTATGAGCAACTAATTAGTACCTTTTTGTTTGGACCTATTAAATTAGTGGTAATTGGAGAAATAATCTCATGTAAATAGTTGTGCACAATTAATTAATCAGAACCAATTACATACCATGTTTGTTATATTGCATACCCTCCTTAGGTATTTTCGAACATGCAAGACTTGGTAGTCTTTTATGGTGACGATCTCGTACGGGCTGGCCCCGATGGGTTGGACTTATCGAGATGCCAACATAAGGTGGTTACAAGGTGGTCCGAGCGAAGGGGCTCGATAGGATGAATATTCACGAGTTTAGAAGCTGCATTCGGAGGGAATTCGACTCGAAGGCAACGACAAAAAAACTTGTTATCGAGACGATCACGTGCACACATAGGGTGTGGGAGCTAGTCAAGATGAACGGATGTGTTGCATGGAGCCAGTACATGCAGATTGCTTCCCAGCCTGAGGCTGCGATATATGGGAGACTGATGGTGTACGTGAATTTTATGTGAATTTTGTACGCAGGCCGCCGGGAAACGTTGATGATGCTGGTGCCTCGGGAGGCTAGCAACCGCATGCCGAGCTTGAAGTCGGTAACACGGAATGTGATGTTTTGGAGGAAGTCCACAAGAGAGGAGTTTCACATAATTTTATGCAAAATGAGGGGGTGGGACTGTGGGCCCGCATTGACTGACATGAGTATCTACCGGACCAACTTATCGGGTTGGAGTCCGACGAGGAAGTTGACCCAGGCTCGAATGGCAACGAGGAGGACGCACCCCACGGTGCTGGTCCTACCGGCAGAATTATGTCTTCGGAGGTGACATATGTGGCATCTAGACTTGATGATATCTCAGTGCAATCACTCGTACTGCCACAAGAAGAAGGGTCCTAGTGGGGGTTTGATGCTGACACCCTCTTAATTGGGAAGCATTTCCCTGGTAAGGTGGTCGTGCAGCAAGCTATAGCACAGTATGCCTTGTTCATCAGCCATGTGTACTGGGTCCACCGGTCTAACCCAGAACATTACGCAGTGAAGTGCGTAGTGAACGACTGCTCTAGCAAGGTCAACGCTCATCATGCAAAGTTCTTCAGTTCAGTCTTCACGGTCAAGGCGGTGACCGACCACAGTTTCGAGCTCAGCGAGCCACTGCGGTAGCATCGGAACGTGACTTTCGCATATGTGGCTAGTCTCATCAGCCACCTAGTTGCGGAGGACGTGTCCGTATCCCCCAAGATGGTGATGTTGAAAGTCACCAATCTGGTTGGTTATCCAGTCAGCTACAGCAAGGTCTGACGAGCTAAGCAGAAGGTTATCGAGTCCATGTACGGAATACGAAGAGGTATACAACCTTGTGTCGAGAATGCTTCACCAGATTGCCGAAGCAAACCCCGACACGTACATAAACAAGCTTGAAAGTGAAGATGCCGATGGAGGCCCCAACTGCTTCATACTGGACCGCGTGTTCTGGGCTTTTGCTTAGACCATAGAGGGGTTCAGGTTATGTCATCTTGTGCCCACGATGGATGGCACTTTTCTCATGGGAAGGTATAAGGGCACCATTATCACCGCAGTGACGGCCGACACTAATGATCAGCTTCTCCCGGTTGCTTTCGCCATTGTGGAGAATGAGAACACATCCAGTTGGTTGTGGTTTCTAGCGAATGTGAAGTGGGCGGTTGTGAGAGACCGTCCCAACGTATGTCGTATCACAGACCGCAATGCTGGGTTGTTGTCGGCCTTGAACACCATGATGATAGGGATGGAACCCCCTCACCAGTGGAACGACGTCGAAACCCAGTGGTGCATGAGGCATCTTGCATCAAACTTCTTCGCATAGTTCTGCAGTTAGGAACTAATGAAGACGTTCAAGGTGTTGTGCCTGCAGAACCAGAGGTAGAAGTTTGAATCCATCTGGACAGATCTTGAACAACGGACCATGAGGCATACAAGGGAGTCCCCTTCGGAGGCACAGGAGGGGCATGTAACATCCCAATTTTTTTGGACATTTTTAAAAAAATTTCAGTTTAAAATTAACCATTTGGTTTTGTTAATTGCTCAAGCTTAACCTGGAGATTTTAGAAATTTGGAGATTTAATATGAATTAATCGAACTTCAATCACTTTGAATTGGTTTATCCTGCGTTGATGGAGTTCGCTAATTTTCAAGTTTGCCTTTTCTCTATTTGCTCCTTGTCCTCAGGACCTCCTCCTCGTCCTCAGGATCTCCTTGTCCTCAGGACCTCCTCCTCCTCAGGACCTCCCCCTTCTTAGGATCTCCTCCTCCTTAGGACCTCCTTGTCATCAGGATCCTCTTGGTCTTTTTGTAAAGACCACCCTCTCAGTCTCTTTGCAAAGACCCCTCTTGGCCAAGACCTCTCTTTGGGTCAGGACCACCCTCTTGGTCTTTTTGCAAAGACCACCCTCTTGGCCAAGACCTCCCTTTGGGTCACGACCTCCCTTTTTGTAAAGATCACCCCATTGGTTGGACCACCCTCCTAAGTTTTGGCTAGCCCCACCTGGCAGGCCCTGCTCCCCTTCTTCTTCCTCCCGTTGCGTCACTGCTACCACGGAAGTCTTCGTGCATTAAATGCTGTTGCGTTGCATTAAATGCTGTTGCTTCTGCAGTACTTGTTTCCCCCTCTAGTCCGCTCCCTTACTTGCCTCCATTCCCTCCTTCACCTGCCCCCGTCATGTGCATTAAATGCGGCGTCCTCTGTTGCACCTATTGCACGCCTACATCGTCCTCCCTCCTTGGACCAACCCTCGCCTATATAAGGCCCCTGGGAACCCCTTTCGTTCTCCCTTCTTGTTTCCCCCTCATCACTCTCTCCTTCCCTTCCTCAACCTCATCTGTTCAAGCTCCGGCTTAAGTGGTTCAAGCTCCTATCTTCTTCTAAACTCTGTACCTTTTCTTTTAGCTCTGGTTTTGGTAGGGTTTTTTTTTTATCTTTATTTGGAGTTTCTCTAGTTGCTTATTTGGATTTGTTCGCACGTGTAGATTCCGGCGTTGCGAAAGACTTCTTGGACCCAACAGCCTCTACCGAAGCAGCTCAATTCTTCAACAAAGGCAATTCATAGACCTTTGATCATGTTGAACCTATTTTCATAAAGAGTACATTGTCTTGATATAAACATGCATGTCTAGTTGTATAAAAATGGTTTTAGGAGTAGTTGAACACCCACTTGACATTATGGCTCCTTGAATAATTGTGAACAACATGTTGATATGTACCCTTGGACATCTGTAGGATGGGTTATCCTAGTTGGACATCATTGATATACCAACCTTAGGTGTGTATTATGCTTAGTCATGCTTTAGATATGCGATGGTCTCAATCTCATGTTTCATTGATGATAAACTTGACCAATGAGCTATAGAACTGTGGCAACGCCACTATTGATAAAAGTTGTTGTGCTAGGACTAGAGTAGTCCTTTGGTCGGTTGAACAAAAAAATGTTTGCATACTCGAGCGAGTGATTGTGCAGTAAAGGGGGTACTATACACACATTGGGATGAGGATGTTTCGCCTGAGTAGCCACTAAGGACTTAAATTTGTGTGCCATTGATCTGGGCTTACCGTGCAAACCACAAGTTCATTTATGGGGTGGATTGGACCAACTAATTAGTGAAGTTCTGGTGCGGTTTTGTTGTGGTGGTTGATTTGGCACAAGAGGGGGTCCAGAATGGTGAATCCTTAGCGGGGCAAAACTGAGCCAGGGTAGACCTTTGTAAAGGCCTTGACACGATCTCTAAGCTGCTTACCAAAGGTAGTGGGCAGCAGCATCGACAGGTGCCAGACCACCTAGAGAGGTCGTGTATTGTGGGTAAAGTTGTACAACCTCTGCAGAATGCAAATCTATTCGAACAACCGTGTCCCCAGTTATGGACAATACCTGGTGATATCCTGCAAGGGGTAGTTTTTCTTAAAAGTAAGTGGTCGTGGTCGGACCAAGGTGGTCTGGGCAGTGGTCAGGGTGATCACGAGAGATCTGTGAAGTGGACAGGGTGTCCACGAGCTATTTCAAAGAAAATGTTTACTTATGTATTATCTTTCAACTTGAGCTTTGCAATCTACTTACTGTATTTTTCGTAAATGTCACTTTCTGCAAACTTACCATACAACGATCCTTGTCAAGCCTTGCATGAATACTATTTGCATACATTTTTCCTATGACTTGCTGAGTACATTTAAAGTACTCATGGCTTTATGCCCTCTAGTTGATCAGCCGCCGAAGAGGACCCAAGGTGCTCCAAGCTCTATGGAGAGGAGTTCATGGAAGACTTTGCCGATTAGGGGACGTCCTCCACTCGATAGCCTATGGGCTTGTTGACTAGCTCCCGCATTTTGTAAAGTTCCGCTGTAAGTTTTATTTTGCTATAAGCCTGTGCGGTAACCCTTGTAAAAAGCTTGACCGTAAGGTCTTTTGGTTAATTTATTGTGTCTGCTTCTTCTTTAGCTTATTGTATGGATATGATTACACCAATGTTTTATCTGTGCGAGCTAGCTACTGATCTTGGGACTAGTTCAGTGTGCACAGAGGGTCCTCAAGGTCTCCGTGCTATGAGGGTTCCCGACAGTGGTGGTATCAGAGCCATATCGACTATAGGACGTAACCTTAGGTAGCATGGTCGTGTTAGTCAAGAGTCTCAAAAGTTATTTTCTAAATCAAATCAACTGATTAACTTGAGTAGATATTCTTCTCTCATCTTAGTCTATTATGTTCTCACCCCGTTCTATTCTTCTCTAACCTTATCCCAATCTTTTCTCATCTAGTTCTGTTCCTCTCTCGTCTCATTCTCAGGTTCTGGCTTCTTGTTGCTTCTGGCACCTTGTTTTCAAATTTAAATTGACCTCCTTACCTCCGTAATCTCTTTAGGATCGAACCCTTTGTGATCAAGCGCTGGATGCCCTGGAAGATTCAAGATCTGTCCGTTGTTTTTAGTCGTTCACCTATAGAAGATAAGTTAGAAGTGCTCCCGTAGAGAGGCCCTCCTCAGTTTGGTACCGTTTAGTCCGTGTTATTGGACCCCCTTGTTGGAGTTGTTGCCTCTTAATAGCTCTCCGACTATTGTTCTTTTGGGTTTAACCTACCTTGCTCCAGCTAGATTGCTCTATCTTTCTTCCTCGCTCTCTCTCGTCTTTTGTACTTTCTTCTTCTCGTCTATTAAACCCAAGAAGATTTGTGCAGATGGTCCAGATCCGCAACTCACCCAGTTAAGAGGAGCTAGTGGATCCTGTCACACCGCCACCCCCACCTCCTCCAGCACCCCAGTAGATCAGAATTTGGGTCAGTTTATGGCAGCCCAGATTCAACTAATGAATGCAATAATACAGAACATGAATCAGATGATAGCTCAGCAGAACCAGACTACGCAGCCTTGATTACGGCGTTGAATCAGAGCAGCCAAGCAGCTGCCGTGCCACCGCCGCCACCAGTCTTTCCTCAGTCAAGGTTGGCCGAGTTTATAAGGACCCATCCACCCACTTTCTCTAGCTCCTCTGAGCCATTGGATGCAGATGATTGGCTGCACACAATTGAAAAGAAGCTCACCATCACCCAGTGTGACGATCGCGAGAAGGTCTTGTATGCCACGCATTAGCTTGAAGGTACTACCGCAGAGTGGTGGGAGAACTATTGCGTTGCCCATGCAAACCACCAGGACATCTCTTGGGCTGAATTCTCAGAAGTTTTCTGCCGCTTCCATGTTCCTGATGGGAAGGTGGAAATGAAGAAGAATGAGTTTTGTGAGCTGAAGCAAGGAACATGTCGGTGAGTGAGTACCTCAATAAGTTCACTCAACTCTCGCGGTATGCTCTAGAGGATGTGGATACAGATGATGCACGTCATAAGCGTTTCAAAAGAGGACTCATCCCTAGTTTGAAGGTTCAAGTAGTGGGCAACGACTATGCGGACTTCCTGGGACATGTCTTGTCTGCAGAAGGAGTCGCAGTCAACCCTAGCAAGATCAAGGATGTGCTATTTAGACTAAAAACTCGTGTAAAATGGAGGAAATTAATTAATTGTGTCCAGAACATACTCGCTCAATTCTGGAATAGATGCCATTTTAGGATAAAGCACTTTAACCAAGGAACACCTACAAAAGACCAGGTTAACCTCCTTCAATAGATCACTATTCCTCTTGGATGGTGTGTATAACATCCCAAAATTTGAATGAAGTTTAAAATCTTGAAAAACTAAAAAAATTAAAAACTTTTTAATGCATTTTGTTGATACTCCAATTTCCCTGGATTTTCTTTGAAATGCTTGCCGAATTTTGAATCCTAAAGAAGGAAATTAACAAAAGAAAAAATTAAATTCAAATAGACCAGTTAACAAAATTCAGACCTAATTTCAACCGATGAAATCTAAAACCAATTTGAACCCAAACCTGAATTTAAAGAGAAAAAGGAAAATAAAATAAAACCCTAAAAATCACTTTGGGCCAAAATTCCAGCCGACCCAGCCCAGCCCATTCCTTTTTCCTCTTTTCCTCCGCGTTTTCTTCTCTTTCCCTCCCGGAGCTCAGCCCACCCGGCCTCTGTGCCGCTCGCTGCCTTCACTCGTGAGCACCGAGCCCATGCGGTCGTACCATATTGTATACCATGCGTCACCGCCGTCCTCACCCAACTGCCATCCCGACGGCTTGCTCGCTACCGTATCTTGTCACCTCACCTCGCCCATGCTCCGCACTGCCGCGGCGTCACCGGGCACAACAGCGTCTCTCACGCGCCATTCGTGTCATCTCGCCGCCGAGCTCACGACTTCTCACGCCTGTCTCGGTCCTATCCGAGTAGTAGCCAAGGAGAGCGCCGAATTCACCACCTCTCCTCTTGATTCCACCTCTCTTATCCATTTTTTGCTGAATTGTCGGCTCTACCTAATTCGCTGAGCTGAAACTGACAAGAAAATTTCAATTGGTACGGATTTGCCCTTTGCTGCATCTGTCCATACGCAAGACTACGTACGAGGACACCCTAAAAATACTGTAGAATGCTGAATCAAATCGCATAGTGGCAGCAAACAAGTAATCACGATTTGTCACGAAAGATTTTCAAGGCAGGGAACTAGAGCAAAATCTAGTAGAAAACTTCTCTTACGGACAAAACAAATACACGCTTCCGCAATTGGTATTGAAGTAACCGATATTCTGAATTATACTGTGTAGCAGCCCAAATTTGGCTCCAATGTAATGTAATAGAACGTACATCAACCTCACCGCCACATCCAATCTCTCTTTCCTCTCTATTCCCCGGTGAGACATTGTGTTCCCTCGTGCCCCTTTTAATGCCAAACTTAGCAGGCTAGTCACTTGGGGGCAGAGTCAACCATAGCTACGCCACCTCGTTGGATTCCGTCATGCTGCCATGAGCTAGCGTGGAGAGACCAACACACAACATGAGCTCAAGCATCGTCGGCACCAATGGGATCGCTCGGTCGTAGAATTGCTTAAGCCCCATCTGATTTTGAAGATGCTGTAGAGTTTTGTAGTCGTCGTCGTTCATAGTGTCGTCATCGCTGCCGCCTCAGCCGTCTCCCGCCGCACCGTTAGGATCGCCTCGGTACCCGCATTCCATTTTTCTAGTCATGGGTGGTCGTCGTGGATCTCCTCGCTGGCCCTAAGTTGGCCATGTCTTCCATGCTCGCTCCTTTGTCTTGATGACGACGACGACGACTGTAGAGATGCCAACATGTGGACCCACTTGGAAGATTAGGGTTAAGATTAACTAATGTTATTTAGTGATAATGTTAGTATGGCATGTGGGCCTGACATAATTAGAAAATCTAATTAAAGGGTAGATTAAAGTCTGTTAGTATGACATGCGGGCCCTACGACTTGAAGCACTCGGTATAGACCTAGTCCGTAGACCGAAGCCACTGACGTGTGGGCCCCTTGGTTGTGTGAACCATCGGGTGGACCGTGACCAAGTACCTTGCTTAGTTTCCAGCATGACTCCAGAGCGTAGTAGTAGATTAGATTTCTATACGATTTCTAGCGTTTTGAATTTCTAATGTGATTTCTATCGTCAAGAAGGGCGGCAGACTCCCTTACAATGGAGGGTCTCTCATTGAAATTGCATCTCGTAACGGAGCATTCTGGGTGTGCCCTGTAATGGTCATGGTCCCAGTGTTGAGGGGTTCCCCATCTATAAGATCGAGAAGGCCGATTAGAGGGGGGGTGTGAATAGTCAATTTTAAAAATTCTTTTAGCTAAAACCAAGTTTTATGCAAAATTGTAAATCAATTTAGTTTTGCTCAATTAAAAACTAAATCAACTAGACTTGACTAAGTACACCAACAGGCTAAGACTAAGACAAATATAGCAATGGGGCACCAGCAACTCCTTTCTCACACAGCCAAGGTGGGTATTTATAGCCCACACACAAAAACTAACCGTTGAGAAAAGATTCCAGAGAATCTGGACAAAACCGGTCAGACCGCCAACTAATGGCCGTCGGATCGCTAAGCGCCAACGGCTATAAAACTAGCCGTTGGACTCACAATCGGTCCGATCGCCAACCAATGGTCGGTCGGATCGCCACGCCGGCCGATCGCAGAGGGGCGGCCGACCGCTCGATCGAAAGACCGAGCAAAACCAGAAAACAACTCTTCTGGAAAACACGAACCGCCATACAAGATTCGGTACTACCGCTCTCCGGTAGTACCGTTTCAAACTCCCGGTACTACCGCACATCGGTAGTACCTTTTCCAAGGGCCAGATTACCGCAGTCGATCGATCGCCCAACCACGTCGGTCGGACCGCCGGTCGTGACCAAGAAAGTCACTCTCTGGAAAAAGCTGACCGCGACGTTTAACCGCGATCCCGGTCAGACCGCTCACAAGCTGCCGGTCAGACCGCAAACACGGCCGATCATACCACAGCGGTCGACCGCCAACAATACTAAGATCGAGAAGACTTTGCACATTTGCTTCAACTCAATTTGCAAAACATATTTGCCAAATTGATGCAACATGTACACAAGAGATGAAAGCTAGATTCTCAACAAGTCACAAAAACACATTTTGCCGACTTTTAGAATCATCGCCACAAGGAATAAGGTACATGAACTTAAACCATTTGCAAAACACATTCGCAAACTAAAGTCACATGCTACAAGGAATAACCATGAGCCACAACTATTTGCAAAACGCATTCGCAAATATAGGCAACATGTTAAGTTGAGCTAGAGCAAACACAATGAGCTATCAACACATGACTAACTCAAGTTACTAATTAAGACCCCTCTTAATAGTACGGCAACCTATACTAGCAATCCGGTCTCCAACCAAACACCGAGACCGGTAAAAGACTAGGAACAAATCCTTAGCCCTAGCTAGTCATACCTTTTCCTTGCGCAACCACTTGAAGCTTGATGACGCATATCCTTGCTTCAAGTCTTGACATACATCAACTCATGATGCATTCTACACTTGACTTCCATCAACACATGATGGATTCTTCTTGTCTTGATGATCAACACATGATCATCTCCTTTACTCCAAGCTCTTCACTTCAATATCATCAACCCATGATGATGTTCTTCTCTTGATATCATCAACACATGACGATATTCTTTTTCTTCATAAACTTGACTTGATGACGATCAACTCATGACGTCATCCGAAGTCTTCAATCACACGGAACATAACCTATTTATCCATCTCAAGGAGAAACGTTAGTTCCACAATATGATTATCATTAATTACCACATCATACCATTAACTCATAATGGTTGGGACAAGATACCACAATCTTTCCTCTTTGGTAATTTATGATAACCACTTCAATAGCAAGTAATTGAATGTAATTGGTATGAGTATATATAAACTACATAAGTTATGTATACTCAAAAGATACATGAGCATATATGAACTCCATAAGTCTCAAATGCCCATATGAATATATACTGAACTACACAAGTTGCATATATTCAAGGATATGAGTATATGAACTACGCAAGTCTCATATGCCCATACGAATATATACTAACTACACAAGTTGCATATATTCAAGGATATATTTCACGGTAAAGATCCTTAATATATGTGGACAAAGGAATATGGATCAATACTAATGAAACCACAAGATATAGATTGAACTCCCCCTAAATGTGTGCATACACGAGTGTGTAATTAAGACATATGCACATATACAAGTTTTCCTTTTTGGTGAAGTTCAACCTATATAATGGATCCGAGGAATGCAAAGAAGATATAATAAGATGTTGTCGAATGCATACCTCTTTGATCTTTAAATCCAGTTGAGACTAAACAATTTGTATGACAATAGAAGTGTTAGTCTTATAAAGATTTGTCATTTGGAAAGCATACCTTATTTGATTCTTACCTCTTTATCCATTTGAGACTAAACAATAGATGTATCAAAAGGAGTGTTAGTCTTATAAATAGATTTGTCATTAATAACCAAAACCCCATTAACGCATAATGGCGGGTCTAGATTCTTCAATCTCCCCCTTTTTGGTAATTGATGACAAATCATTTATCAATAGCAACATTTGGATATTATCAACATATATTGAGTAATTAAGCTATTGAAATGTAAATCATGCATATAATGTATTCTTAAAGCATCCGAAGGAGACATGTAAAATATTTGATATACAACCAAATGTGGAAAGATATTGATCCATCATTCTCCCCCTTTTGGCATTAATCACCAAAAACTTAAATCAACCTTAAGCCAATTGAAAGATTTTGCATAAACAAGAGCTTGGCAAGAGAAGACATTTTATTTAGATCAAATAAACATTCTTCCCTTTTAAAGACAGGTTGGGTTCTTAAGAGAATTTTGAAAGTTTCTGCAACCAAGAACCAAACAGAGATAAAAACTCCCCCTAAACATGTGCATTTAAGATCTGAAAGGAATACATGCACAAGAAGATTTTATAAAATTTTGACGGAGTTTTCTCTAACCAATGAATCCAAGGAAGCATGACAATTTATAACCGAGATAAGAATACTCATGCAACAACAATAAGGATTCAATAACAACATAGCTTAGACAAGGATAAGAAACAATAATCCATAACATTAACATTCACATATCCAAGAGTCTGATAGCAATTAACGATTATCACATGGTACAATAAGCTCATAACAAATAACAAAAGATAACAATAAAGAGTTTATCCCACAAAACAAGGTCTATTGACCTACATATGAAAAGATAGAACAACTAAGATGGAGGACCCTCTGTCGAAGATGGGGCAGCAGCTGATGTGGATGGAAGATCGTCCTACTGAACGCCTGAAGATGTATGACGACGACTCCCAAACCTCTGATAAAGCCAATGTGACTCTAGAGCACCACCCTAGAGCACCCACTACTCACTCTCGACCTTCTTGCTCGAGCATAAAGCCGTTTTAGGGTTCACCCAAGCCAAAGGACCACTAAGTCCTGGCACAAGTTTTAACAAAGGTGGCATCACACCACAATCGACATGCTGTGGCCTCACACCACAAGTGCACAAAAGTGGTCTCACACCACAGGTTCCATAGATCATTAGTCAAGATTATTAAAGAAAGCAAAACAAGGTTCTCCTAATCACGGGATCCTAAGCTAAGCTAAGCAAACTACGATCCCAAGTTGGCAAAACAAAGAGCGCCAACCAAACCTGCCCAACTAAGGTGTTCTGAGGGAAAATCACGTCAATATGATGAGTACAACATCCAAGGAGGGATAGTGTCAAGTAGAAAAAGTTATTGCCCAAAACCTTGCTTACAAAAGTAGCCATGCAAGATAGAGTAAAACAACATATATTTAAAATACTAGGTTCAACAATGATCAAAGGTCTGTGACGTGCCTTCGTTGATAAATAGCGAGGCTTCTGTAGGGGCTACTGGATCCAAGAGCTCCTCTTCAAACTCGGGACCTACACGTTCGCAAAAGAACAAATAAATAAGGCGAGCTCGAGCAAAAGAACTTAGAGGAAAACAAGAGAACTTAAGCAAATTCAACTTAAAATAAAAAACACAGGAGGTCCTACCTAGTGGCGGATCTAGGATTTGATCACGCCTCGGGCTAAATTCTAATAGGCTAACATCTTAAAACTAATGCTAATTTCTACTCACATTAAGACATAACAAAAAAATAAGCTGCTTCATTGATATGAAACTTTACAAAAAATGCTTCAACATAAAATATAATAAGAAAAACATGGCAAAACTTAAAGAATATAGCATCTTAGCGTCAAAAAAATTATGCAAATTTTCAGCTTGTTCCTACCAGTTTTAAGCTTTTCTCGTTCTGAACCACCAGCCAAACTAACTTGAATACCTGATAACTAGCAGACAGTTAGATCACTCAAAACAAGCAATCAAGAACGCAACACACTCATCATTTCTAACATTGTGCAATAATCCAACAATGTGCATCCCACAGTTATAATCGAACATTTAGCTAGATAAATCATAAATGTATGTTGATTCGGAATATACAAATAGGATCCTAACCATGCTATAAGCACAAGTCAGAATATACAAATGAGCCATGATGTTTCAATATAAGGTCCAATACTCCAATTAAATAATGCCAAAATACAAGTCAAAAGCATATATGCTTCCAAAAGGGGTATCCTAAGCATGCTATAAACACAAGTCTTTGATTACTTTCTTATCCCTTCTTCTGTAACCTCATAGATTTAGATTCCTCCTAATTACAATGCACAAGTTTAGAAGATTTCTCTCTCATTTGCATGAGTTAAACAAAGTGCATAAGCACACCATTGTTGTCACAGGGAACTAACAAAAAAAATTCAGAATCGCAGAAGCTATGATAAATTATGAGCAACGGAATCAAGACAAATATTTGGAATCAAGATAAAATAGCGATCTTGAAATCGTAGTTGCCTTCAGAACTGGGGAAGGTTGAGTCAAAGAATGGCTAAAGGTCCTCCCCAGTCGCCCTTGTTTCTGCAGCGCCACCTCCAGCAAGATACGCCTCCGATCTGCTTCTCTCCGAGCGCCACAACCACTACCTCCCCTTTGCCAGGCCGCCACCCCTCTGCCAGGCCGCCGTGACCACCACGCCACCATTGTCCTCTTTGGGGGTGAACAAAATGAGATAGAAGTCCTAAGGCAAAAAAAACACTGAAATTAGAAGAAACCAGGACTCAAAAATCAAAGAGAAATTAGGGATTATGGAGTAACCTTGATGGCAAGTTCAATCACTGGAGAAAGGGCGGGCTTGAACCAGATCCAATCACTAGTGGGAAATCAGTGTAACTTTGATGGCTGGAGTGGGAAATGTCCGTATCAGGCTTGACTGCGTTGGGGACGGACCGACGGAGCCACGGAGGGCGCGCAGGCTATATGGCTGCTCCCATTTCTTTCGGCCCATATGTAAAAAAAATTTACACTGCTATTTTTTCTGGGCCTCAGGCTATAGCCCACCCTGCCCGAGGCCCAGATCCGCCCCTGGTCCTACCCGGAGAGGGGAGGTCCAACTCAAAGAAGAACTCCAGGAACAAGCTCGGAGAGGTCTTGGCGAGAGCAAGGAAGCTAGAAAATGAGGCCAAAGGTGGTGAAAAAAGGCTCTCCCAACTACAAATAGCTGGAGCTGGCGAGGGGGCTCTGAGGGCCTCAGGGCAACGTGTCAAGGGTAGGTGAGGAAAAGGTACAAGGATAAGATAAGACAGACCATCAAAAGGAGGGACAAAGTACCTCAGATGTGACTACATTCAATGTGCCGCAACAACATTAAATGCTCAGAGATTTTCTGTTGCAAGGCGTGCAGAAAGGGAAAAGGGGACAGGACTGGCTCAAACAAAGAGGTTGATCAAAACAACAGGAAAAAGTCCAACTACGGGGTGGTCCTAGGAGGAGGTCCTGCGAAGGAGAATGTGAGGACCCCGATTTATTTGGCTTGTAATGCTTAGTCTTCCATTGACCCTAGCATTACAAATCAAATAAACTAAGCCTCGAGATATGTATACTTCCCAGAAATACAGTATACACACCCCGTTACAAAATCATGCATCAAATCCATACATCACAATATAACAAGTCTAGCAAAGGACATACATAATATAAAGTTATTACAAAAGCTGGGTCGACCGGCCAAATGACATTAGAGTGACAAGAGACAGCGGAAGCAAAAGTGTCATAAGATGGCTATAAATAAAAGCCAATTAGTATGTCTTAACCCACAAGGCAACCAACCGGACCTCCAAGCTAGTCGTCCCAAAAGCCACGCATCTCACAAAAGTAATGCCCTTGGGGCTCACCTTCTTTCTCTGCACACAACAAGCAATGCAGATGAGTACAAAAATGTACTCGCAAGACTTACGAGTAACAAGCCTATACATAGCTACATGTGAGCTGAATTCAAAGGAAATAGTTATATGGTTAATTGGACGCATAAAGTAATTTTCATTTGCAATAAGGTAGTAGATTGAAGGCAATTTACAAAATCTATTTTTCAGCATTGAAATAACAGCGAGGTAACCATAATAAGCATAAGTAACAACCTAGAGGTGACTAACCCAATAGCCACCACAACATAGCACGAATCCCCGATTCGTACCACCCATCCAGTTTTAATTTAAAATGTTGTAGTCTAATGCTTGCGGAAAATAACCAAGCGTGTCCATAACCAAGGACGAGGCTATTCGAATAGATTTAACCCTGCAGGGGTGTACCAATGTACCCACATTTCAGACCACCTTTAAGCCACATGATTAAGCACACTTCCGAAGGTATGCCGGCACGGCTAAGTCCTGCGAGACGTTTCCAATATTGTGAATTAACTACGAGCCGCTCGTATGGACCACAGCCCATACGCTTACATTGTAAAGCCGAAAAGACAACTACCCCTCGGGGTAAAGCTTTTCGGACAACTACAATGCTCCCACACATAACCATCTCATTTTACCACAACACAACACACACACGCCCTCCTGCGACTCATAGCCAGCACACGCCAAAGTACTAAGTCAAGAGAGGTCTCATTTCCCTCTAGTGTGGTTAGAACACACAAATTGCTTGGATCAATGGCGCAAGTATTCGGTCCTTGTTGACTCGGGCACCATTCCAGTCACACCCAAAAGCACACCAACATACCGTTGTGCCCAAGTCCAAATCATTTTATTTTCAGTTTTTAGTTTTTACAAGAAAACATAGCACAAGGCTGAAACATAACGATCATAATAAGTTTGTGTGATCAAAGTTACCGACAAGTCGATAACCGCGCATTTCTACGGTAGCTAAGCATGGCTAAGCAACATACTCGAAAACTACTAAGTGACAAGGGCTCATCCATCGAACCCAAAATCACAGCAAATATTCCTAGGCTCAGTAGTAGAGGGTAAACATTGGCCTACAGATTATGCATCTAATAGGTCAACTGATCGACAATAGTTTAAAACAAGATAGCAATGCATACATAGAATTTGTAAACAATATATTACAATTTGAACATAGTAGGAGCA
Source organism: Ampelocalamus luodianensis (assembly GCA_036346255.1). Lineage (NCBI taxonomy): Eukaryota > Viridiplantae > Streptophyta > Magnoliopsida > Poales > Poaceae > Ampelocalamus > Ampelocalamus luodianensis. The sequence goes on from CM070627.1 coordinate 2,578,370, forward strand.
ACATGATCAAATGAATGATACATCTGCTTGCCTTGCTGGAGGGCAGGGTCTTGCTACTGTAGCTCAGATTCAAGATCAATATTATCTTCGGAACCTAACGAGAAAATGCGATAAAACCAATAAGAACGAAGAATACCAAATAAAATTCAACAGCAAAGTTACCCAAAACTTATGAAATTTATACAGCAGTAAAGGTATGATTTTAGATAATTTTAGGAATAAGAATTAAGTCATTTGGATTAAGTATAAAAAAGTTATAGATGAAACAATTTCTCTCAGCATGTTAAATTACTAAATTAATTATTGGTACTGTTCATGGCACAAATTTTCAGAATGATCTAGAGTCTGAAATTTTTATGATAGGTAGTTTATGACATTCTAAGAATAACAAAGTTGAGTTTACTCAATTTGGAGTTATAATGATTTCCTTATGATTTTTCTAAGTTGTAAACCTAGCACAAGTTACTTTACAAAAATAAAATCATGATCAAAACCTATTTCATATTAAAATATGTTGGCAGAGGAATTTAAAAAGGTTGAGTTTGCATATTTTGGAGTTATACAAAAAAAGATATGCATTTCACAAGTTTCAAAGCATTTTCTGGAATATTCTAAAATGGCTAAAATTAAGTTAATAATGTTTACAAAGTTTTTTGTTACAGAAACATGCCTAAATACATTTTTAGATTAAACTTTGGTGAAACATGAATTTAATACGGTTGGAATCACATAAAAAGGAATTAAGATGAATTAGTTATGAGTTTTTACAGTTTTAATACCATTTTCAGTTGGCAAAATAAAGGCTTACCGGAATAAAACAATACTTATCAGAATAAAACGACGTGGACGAACATGGACCCTTGATTCAGAATCCAACGGCCCACGCGCATGGAGAATAGCGCACGCGCACGACCCTAAAGAAACTCACCGTTGGATCAAGATCCAACAGGCCACGAAGATTGAGACGTTCGGGGACCCGAACGGTGCACTCATCTCAACCGTAGATCGCAAGATGGAGGGCCCAGAGCGCGGAGCTCTTCAGGTGACCCGAACTGCCCACGCATCTCAGCCGCAGATCGCGAGATGGACGACCCACAGCGATGGGGAGCTCGGCGGTCCGAACGACCACTCGATCTGAGCCGCAGATCAAGAGACGGACGACCCAGAGTGATTTGGAACTTTCGGGGACCCAAAAGTCTCCGAAGATCTGGACCATTGATCCCCAGATCGACGGTCCACGATACGCGCTTAATACACATGTGGGTTTTAAGTGCGCTGGGCGGTTTTAAATGTGCGGGCCCATATGTAAGCGATACAGAGGGCTATTTAGGACAGCAATTAATTACAAATCCAATGATTAATGATGATTAGCAATTAATGTGTCCTAAAGATTTCGCACAGAGGGGGGTTTAAGTGGCTGAGGGCCCACCTGGCAGTGGCACAAAAGCCCATTTCGGACAGCCATTAATTGCTAACAATAATTAGCATTTAATGAACTCAAATTTAGTCCTAAAGACCCTGGGACTGCGGTTTAAGGCCTACGGGCCCACATGACAGTGACTCATGGAGGCATTTTCGACAGCCGATTAATGCTAAGCACTAATTAACAATGATTGATTATTAATGATGTCTTAACAACTTAGCAGAGTGCCAGCGGGGAATTTTTAAGTGGCTGGGCCCATCGGTCAGTGAGACAGTGGACCAGCTTAAGACATATTAATTACCACCAATGATTAACAATGATTAAGCAATGATTAGCAATTAATGATGTTTTAACGACAATGGCTCAGAGAGACTCCCGTCCGGCTAAAACCGAGCGGCAAAGAACGGCTTGTCGTCGGCGGCTCCGGCCACGGCAGCGCGACCTAAAGGCTAAAATGGGTTCGCAATAATCTTGCGGTCCCGATAGTGATGACCTCGCCGGCGGCGATGGTCCACAACGTCGGCTAGCCGGAAAAGAAGGCACGGTGACACTAAGGCCGAAAACGAAAAATGATCAAAAGCTCCGCAACAGTCCAAAGAAGCGTGTGCCTCAGCATCTAAGGACTAACAAGAAGCTACCTTAGCCAAGAAGAGCTTCAAAGATGGCCGGAGAAGCTTTGACCACGGGGAAGCTCGCCGAGCCGAGGAAGAAGATGTGAAAATGATGGCCTGAGCAAAAATGAACACCACTGGTGGTCAAAATAGTTGCATTAAGGCCCAAAGAAGGTCCATGAGCAATTAATTGCCAAAAGAACCACTTACCGGAGCTGAGGAAGAAAAGGGGCGATTTCGGCCGAATTTGAACAAACCCCAAATTTGACAATTCCTGAGAATGTCAAACCAAATTAAGTTAGGGGAAATACATAGGAGGTTAAGGAGCTCAAAAGGGTACAAGAAGAATTGAAGGTGAACCACTGGAGCACTAAAGTCCACAATGGAGCTTCACGGCCTCTAATGACGATTTGAAGATTTCAGTGGTTTTGAGCTCCAAAAACAGAGAAAGAGCTAGGGTGGTGTAAAGGAACACCAGGAGAAACTAAGGGGGCTATTTATAGGTGAGAAACTAGGGTTTGGCAAAAATGAAAGTCCTAAGGTGAGCTCAGTTCATGGCGCTGCCATGGACCGAAGAAATGATGGGGGCAAGTGAGAATGGCAACGTTGGAGCCGAAAGCCTAGGGCGCATTTAATGCCCCGCAGAGAGACGTTAACGAGGACGAGCTTGAAGTGACAAGGCGCGACTGCTCTCTCTGCCATGGCTCGCACGCGCGTACGAGAGCCAGAGGAAGAAGAAGAACAGAGAAAGGAGGTCATGACCGTCGGATTTGAGATGGACGGTTGAGATTGAAAGAGGCAACCGGGTGACCCGATCGGCACAACCAATATGGACGGCTGGATCTTGATCCAACGGTCCCAATTAGTTGGTGCGTCCGCGAGGTCCGAACGTTCTCACGAATGTGGATCGTGCGATCGCGATCCAACGGCTCGCAACGCACGTGCCAACAGAGCGAGCCCGGGTGCGTTTAGTTGGTTTGACCCAACCCTGAGGCTTGAGCAAGAGTCTGAGTCTAACCCAACCAGTTTTGACTTAGGGTTTTGAATAAGAGCTGAGAACTTAAAGGATTTTTAGAGGTAGCAAACTAACTCCAAAAATTCTAAAATTTTTACAGGAGTTTGCTAACTTAGATATTAACCTTGTATAAAATTTTCAGAGGTTTTCATGAAGTGATTTTTTTCTCCAAAAATTCTGTAAGGTTCTGAGTTAGGGTTTGACCAACAGTCAAACAGGTTTGACTGCCTTCTAAAAATATTCAAACAATTTCTAAAAATTGTGAAATTTTTCAGAGGGGTCACACACCATCCCTAGAATTTAGGAAAAATATTTTCAAAGGATGATCACAAGATTTGACAAGAATTTTTTTGAAAGCCAAGAGTTGGATCAAATGACTTGTGACTTTGCATTTCCATAATTCTTGTACAAGAATTGTTTAGAACATACAGGAAATACAAGATGTAAGAAAGGTTTTAACTTGTACTCATTTTCTTACATTTGAAACACGAGTCCAAACTTGAGATGTTATAGAGGAGGTCCTCGTAGAGATCAAAGGTGGCCCTGTTCCACCAGGGCGATCTTTGTAAAAAAGACCAGAGGTCATGACCACATAGGGTGGTCGTGACGCAAGAGGGTGGTCTTTGCAAAAAGACCAGAAGTCATGATCATATAGGGTGGTCGTGACACGGGAGGATGGTCTTTGTAAAAAAAACCAGGGGTCATGACCACATAGGGTGGTTGTGACACGGGAGGGTGGTCTTTGCAAAAAGACCAGAGGTCATGACCACATAGGGTGGTCGTGACACAGGAGGATGATCTTTGCAAAAAGATCACGGGGAGGTCCTGAGGACAAGGAAGTCCAGATGATAAGGGAAAACCCAAGGGATAAGGAAAAAGACGCACAAACCAGGGCCACACGATCTTGATTGGGCGATCCGAGGAGATGAGGACGTTCGGACCTTCCAAACACCTCTTCTTAATCGGGCCATCCAAGTAGAATCTAACGGTCCTAGAGAGGGGAGAGCGCGTAACAGATCTGAACTTAAAGGTGGTCCAGTACAAAGGGGTTTCAAAGGATGAGATTTAGAGGGGTAGAGGATCTAACGGTGGAGATCCAGGAAAGAGGCCCAAGGCTAAGAGTTCCAAGGGGAAAAGGGGTACAAGAGAGGTTCTGGCGGTCAAGATCGACAAAAAGAGAGGTCCTGACGGTCAAGATCTACAAAGAGGATGTCCTGACGGTCAAGATCTACAATGGGGAGGTCCTGAAAAGGAAGGTTAAGAGGCACACAAGGCGAACAACGAAAGAGAGCCAAAAGCCAAAGAGCACCAGAGAACTCCAGCCACAAACAGAGAGCTAAAAGGTTTTAGTTGAAGTTAAGTTAATTCAAGTTAAACCTTCGATTTTTCCAAAATTTTAGGTTAAGCTTGAGCGAGCCAATAAATCAAATGGTTTTATTTTTTAGGTTTTGAAATCCGGCAAAGACTCTAAGACAAACGAGACGTTACAATAGGTGAATGGAACCTCATGAGTAGTAATAGGAGGATGGAACCTTGCTAGATGATGAAACTTGCTTACAAATAGACTTGTTCATGGGTGGCCTAGCCCGAGCCCGGGTCGGTCCGGGCTCGTGACTTAATTTTCGGTCCGAAAACCTGAAAAGGCCGCTAAATGTAATAATAATAATAAAACAACTAAAAAATGAATTAAAATAATATTTTTTTTATTTGAAAAAATGAGAGCCCGGCCCGATGTTTGATCATGTCTACTTACAAACGACACTTTGGTTTTAAGTCGAAATGGCTAGGCCATAGGTTTGAAAAATAATTCTAGTATTTGAGAAAAAACTTGTTTTTGTGCTAGAGTAACCATACGACCTCTCCTTTGGAAAGCCAATCATCTATATAATTGTATTTGGTGCAAGGACTTGTTGAGTACTTTGTACTCATGATTGCTCATGTATTCACATTCAGTGCCCGAAGGTACCAACCAGTGAACAATTACCCTTACCCATTGGGAGTTGAAGATGACACCAAGTACTAGGTTGGTTATCCCAGTCGATTGCCTGTAGGCATGCCTGAGGGTCATTATGGTTATTTATCCTTTCCGCTGGAAGACTTCATCTATATTTGGTCTTCCCTGCCTATGATGTAAGACTTCGACCATGTGATCTATTTACACTTATTTATTGTCTTTTTATTTGCATGTATAGATGTGATATTAATCGATATTGTACTATGTGAGCTATCTATTGATTATGAGACTAGCTCGATATACACAGAGGGTTTGCAGGCAAATCCGACCCGATATACTACTTGAGACTAGTCTTAACTTGGTAGGGTTAGCCATGGAGGGATCAGCTCACACGAAACTGTAAGTAGCTAGCCTGACGATGAGTTATACTGTTGAAGATGATGCGCATCTCAGAAGGCTGGAGAAGTGTACAGATGTCTGGACACTATTGGCCTCCTACACCATCCAAATTCCTAAACTAGCCCCTTCACTCGCGAAATTCCGAATTTAGCCCCTCGATCACTGCATTGTCGGGTACAACAAAGAACAAAGTTGTTGCCATCCCACCGCAAAGACCGAGGTGCTTGCCTTCCCCACGGCAGCACCAAGGTGCTGCCCTCCCCTACAGCATGAGGTACAAGGAGAGAGAAAGAAAGAGAGAGAAAGAAAAGAAAAGTGAAAAAAATCGATTTTAAAAAATTCAAAAAAATTCAAAAAAAAACTTGAAAATAATTTATTTAAATACTATAATATTTATCATGAATAAATATAAATTTTTTCAAATTTTTAGAGCTTAATGCAACCTTGTAAAAATTCAAACCAAGTTGTAAAACCCTTGCTGTTAATGAATTAAAGTAAGAAGAATAAATCTTAAAAAGCAATGTTAGAAATTTTATCTAGGTACTAGATCATCCCAGAAACACCTCTAAAAATTTATATAATTTTAGGAATTTATTTGCTATTGTTTAGCTCGGTCAAACTTAGGGGGTTTGAAGTTAAAATAGTTATCCTAGTAACGTTCGGACCGTACGAACAACACTTTTGGAACGTTCGGACTATCGGAACATCTCTTTTGGGCTGATCGGACCATCCGACCAGACCTGGCTCTGATCGGACCGTCCGAACATTAATTATCCACTGAAAATTCATTTAACTTCAAAAATTCATATCTAATTCAACTCAACTCCAAATCAATTGAAACTAATTTTGATATTTTTCATTTTAAATGAAAATTATTTTAAAATAGGTTTAAAACTTGTCTCTAGCCGAGAAAATATAGTTTTTGAAAATTGATGCTTAACTGAATTATTTTCACACTAGAAAAATGCTTTTAACTTTGAAAATCCATAGAAAATGTTTCTAGACTCCAAATGAGTTTAACTAAGTTATTTTGGTCTTATAATTTTATTCTCTATTTATCTATGTAATCCTTTTATCCACTACTATTCTATAAATTTGTAAAATAATTAAAATTTAATGAATAGTAACCAAAACACTGTTTTGAGTATTTTCTAAAAAACTGATTTTCAAATTGTTATAACTCTCACACATTAAATTCAAATGGAATAATTATTTCACATAAATTCATCTAAAATCTTAACCTAGCTACTGTAGAAAACTCATACATTTTTGAGCAATTTGAATTTTATGATATTTTTCGGTATTTATTCGATGTCGTTAATTTTTTAGAGTCCAAAGTGATCGACGTAGAATGAATAAAATAAACTTTAATTAAATTCAAAATTTTCAAAGTGATCAGCAAGTATGATGTGTCGGGAGGCTCCACAAAAAAAATTCATAATTTTTTAAGATTATTTTCTATATTTAGAAATTCTTCCAAAAAGTTAAATGAATAAAATAAACTTCAATTAAATTCAAATTTTTTATTAAATATTTTCATGTTCCTAGTATTTTTTTTGAATTTTTTGAATTTTTTTTTGAATTTTTTTGGATTTTTTCACTTTTCTTTTCTTTCTCTCTCCTTTCTCTCTCCTTGTACCTCATGCTGTAGGGGAGGGCAGCACCTTGGTGCTGCCGTGGGGTAGGGCAGCACCTCGGTGCTGCGGTGCGGGATGGCAGCAGGTGGCCAGAGGGGGCTAAATCTGGAATTTTGTGGGTGAGAGGGCTAGTTTAGGAATTTGGGCGGCGTAGCGGGGCCAAAAATGTCCAGAATTCGAAGTGTACGTGAGGACGCATTGGAGAAATATTTGTCAAATCTTGCGTGACTGCAAAAGCAAATGTGACAGTGACAGACTGACAGCTCCTTGTCAAAGATATATGCTTATCCCCTGAATCCACAAGCAAGCTGTCAGTAACACAAGATGTTTTTACATATCACTCTCATGCTCTCCCAGTACTCGATCTACCATATGTGAAGATGTTACGCACTTATACTAGTTTTTTCTTTCATTCATTCAGACAGGTGATTCATATATACGTTGTTGAATACAGTTAGGGTGAGTCTCTCGAGGTACAAAGACGGCAAGACATTGGGCATGGAACATGCAATCCACCACATGTGGCCCGTCTTTCCAGTTTGGACAGATCGACCTGAGCTGAGCCACTCGGCAAGGGAGTGCAAAAGAGATGGATTGCTCCAAAAGACTCTGATGGTGTGGATAGGCACGGGAAGAAAGAACAAGATTGGATGAGCCCGTCGTATCCATCTTGAATTTGGTTGAGAGTCCAAGGAGAAATAAGGAATGAAGGTTCCTTTTCAACGGTGGCAACCGGAAGAGTACTCTCCTCTGCCGTGCGAGTACCATATTCCAGCCATGCAAAATTATATGTTCAGATGGTCAGGGCCGGCTCTGCCTTATATCTAAGCTTTCAGGAACCGATCGATCATTTTCCGTACTATTCACTATTCACCTCTTGCCATTCTTTTTCTTTTTTTTTCAGAGAGAGAGAGGGGGGAATTCACCTTTTGTCATTCAGTAGTAAAGGGCCGGCTCACCGAAAACAAATTCTATGGGACAGGGTCTTACAGTGAGACTCTTCTCCTCCACTGTTCGATCTCTTTTCTCTCTCTCCTAATAGACGGTAGAAGCATGAGGTCTCCACTAAGGTTTCATCTCATAGAATTTATTTTCCGGCTTACCGGGGCGGGCACGGTGGGCGGGCTGGATTAGCGGAGGCGGCGGCGCGGGCGGGAGACGCGATGTGCAGAGAAACTATTGGGCCGCACCGGAGCCTGTTGTGCAGCCCGTCGCGCGTGATGTGCGTTCGCGGCCGTGCCGGGCGCTCGCTACCCATCTAGTGTCTTTTACACGCAGCGCATGGGCCGCCGCCCATCCGCGCCACGAGTGAGCGGGCGGAGCAGGCAACCGCGCTTCGGCCCGTTTAACGTTGGATGAGGCGCCGTCCGATCCGTTGGTGCTGGCGGTGGGAATGGGCCACGGCTGACGGGGTGAGACGCGGCGAGATGGCTCGGGCAACGCGCGGCGCGAGGCACGAGACGAAAGTGCAGCCGTGCGGACGAGCATCTTTGGCCTCGTTGGAAACGTTTGCCGCGTGGCTGGCTGTCCAACCCGAGCGAATCGACGACTCAAATCACCCTTCACCAACCGCGCGTGCCTGCCTGGGCCGTCGGGGAGAGAATACAGTACACGGTGCATCGCTCGCTGAGGAGCGTTCTTCGGCGCCCCACGTCTGAGTTTCGACTATTTGCGCCGGCTGCTTGTCAATCTGATTGGTCTGGTCCTCTTCCAACGCGGACCAGGCTGGGAGACGTGGGTGGGCGCCTGGGCCAACACACCACACCAAGAATGAACGCCCTCACCAACTTCCTTCTTCCCTTTCTCCGAAAGCCAAGGGATGTTAGTAGATTCTTCTTCTCGTCCCGAAGCAAGAGAAACCTTTCTTCATCGTTCAAAAGTTGACTTCAATTCCCAAACTATTTCTTTTCGTCTACAAATTTCTAATGTCCAGCCTTCCCGTTACGTTGAGATGGAGTTTCCCCCCCCTCAATTTATGCGGAGACTGGGTCTTGTTTCTGGGAATTCCTCTACGTTGTCCTGTCAAAATAACAAAAAAGAAACTTCTGCATTCCACACAAGCCCGTAAGTGCTCTTTGGTTTGCGCTGTTAAACTCGTGACCAAAACCATTTCTTATCTCTTGGGTTTCCGGTGTGTGCTTGTGATTTGCTGCCAATCTTAAACAACGCCAGCACTCTAAAGCGTCTATTATCGCATTCTTAGTTAGGTGTGACCGAAGATAGAAGTCATGATTCTATGCTGACCTTAGCATACCTGTCTTCAATCAACAAAGCTGCATCTTGGTCAAATTTTGAGACTAGCAAAAGAGAATGTATGATCCATAGCATATCTCCCTCGGACCTAAAAAAGAACCGCAATGTATACCTTATTAAATTGTGTTGTAGGTGTATGACTCTGCCTACCCGGGTTCACATTCACATCATTGTCCATCTTTATACACATATGAGTGTGTTTTTAATATAATTTTTTTGATGTAATGGATTTATCTCTGACCTCCGTATTTTTAGACGTGTACTAAAAAAACATATTCACGTGTATGCGTGTGTGCTTGTAATCGGACAAAAACTGCAAGTACTGCTGATCTCCAACCATCATCTGAAAAATCGAAGGCCTTTTCAGAAAAGTGAAGAACGAATGGGAGAAAGACAAAAGAAGAACACAAAGTAATTTCGGTCTCACAAAAAAAAAAGACACAAAATAATTTCCTTTTCTTGGAAAACTCGTCTTCCTTTTCCTCTTTCCCCCCTTCGCTTCTTCTTCCTCCCCAAGCCTTAATAGTCTCCTCCTCCTCTCCGTCTCCTTCACCTTTCCCAAAATTAGCACCACCGCGACGCCCTGAAACGAAGCCAAACCGCCCAAATCAACCACCACCCAACCGCTTATAGCCCAACCCAACCGCCCCCACAGGCTCGCCCCGCTCCCCCCTCCTCCTCCCCAGCGTCCCCGTCGCCTCCGGTCGACCCAGCCCGCCGCCTCGTGTGGGGGAGGAGATGGCCGCAGCGGCCGCCGCGTGCAGGCGCGGCCTGCTCCTGCACCAATACCAGCACCAGCAGTGGCCGCCGCGGTGGGCCGGCCCCGCACGCAGCATCTCGCAGCTCGTCAAGACCAACGGCCGCCGCGCCTTCCTCGTCGACACCCTCGCCCTGGTACCCTACTACCACCGCTACTACTCGTATTTGCCTACCAAATGCCCGCTCTGTCTGGGAGTTTGCGCCCGAGAGGTGTTCGACGAAATGCGTGTGTGGAATGCTGAGATGCGTGCGCATTGGTGATCGCAGGTGAGGAAGCTGGAGTCACAGGGCGTCCCGACGAAGCAGGCGGAGGCGATCACCTCCGCGATCACGGAGGTCCTCAACGACAGCCTCGAGAGCATCTCCGAGTCCTTCGTCTCCAAGGCCGAGATGCAGAAGGTAACGCCCGCCATTGCGTGCCGGCTTCTGACTCAGGGTTTCGTTGGGGTCGGGGACGGCTTGGTTAATTGTTGATTTGGCAGTTTTGCTTTGCCGTGTGCAGAGTGAGATGCTGCAGGACTCCAATATCTCCAAGTTCAAGTCGCAAGTGAAGAGCTCGCAGGTATTGTTTGTTGGAATCAAACTATTAGGTCAATGTGAATTGAACGGTCACTGACGTTGCTAGCAGCTATTGTTCTTAGGGAATTAACTGTTGGTGGCTTTTTGTTGAACTTCATCAGATAGCTAATAGCTTGTACAAGTTCCACTTACCATTGTTTTCTCTCTGGGTTATTCTACATTGCCCCATTTGGGTATTGTAGGTACTAGGTTGGGATATCCCCCATTTGGGCTCATAAGCTATTGCCCATTTCTGTCATGGGGCTGTTGGTTTGTGGAAATATATGGGTTGGAATGGGATGGGGGGGGTTGGGATAACTATTGTCCAACCATTCTTTGCTATTTGATTTTAATAGCGGTGAGTCTATCTTGGAAATCTCTTTAGGTCACTTCTATTGACAATAGTTGGGTTCCTATTGCTATAGAAGTCGCTAATCTAACAATGTTGGCTAGTTTGCTGTCCTTTGAGGATGTGTTTCTTATATCTTGACAATTTTGTTTGAATTGGTTTCATTTGGAGACTACTATAATATGTACTTTCTCTAGCATTTGACCTTGTATTTTTTAGGTGAGATTAGTGGGTTTTTCTAGTGCTTAGCTTGGAGCATCTATGTTCACATTACCAAGTCACCTAGTCTTAGGCGTATTGGATTTATTGCTTCCCTTGCATCAATTACTGCGTCCTTTCTTGAATTTTCTTTCATCCATCTGAAATGTCCGCTTGCAATTCACAATAAGAGCTGGCAGTTCTTCGAGGCTTTTTAGCAGTGTCCGATCTGGACATGTTCAGCAGCAAAGGTTGGGAAGGAACCAGCTAATCTGCATGTCAAAATGATAAGTAAATGGCTCCATTATTAACACTGCAGCTTGGGCGTGCCCACGTGAAACAAGTTGTGGTCAGTTTTAAGTATAGAGTATAGTATCCCACTTTTCACTTTTTCATATTTTCAAATATTAGTTCAAAAATTGCACGTTTGTTGTTTGTTTCACTGATGCTGCCTGTAAGAAGTGCCAATATTTCAGAGTTTTGTATAATGCCATGCCCATACACTGTTTACCTATTGCTGTCACCCAGAAGAGGCAGTTTGGTTCTTATCCATGGTATTGTTTTCTAATAAAGATTTTATTGGGACTTGAAAAATAGCAGTGTGTTCAAGTACCACTTAATCTCCAAACAATCAGTCAACAAAATATAAGGCTTTGTTATATTTAGCCAGAGTTTAGTAACCTGCATTTATGACATTAGTTTTCAAAAGGTACGGTATTTCCCATCAGTAGTGTTTCTTTGAAAGTTTGATTTTGCTTAGAATTGAGACTTGAGAGACAATCAAGACAATGCATGTTTATGTTAATTTTGAATCCCTGGATTGAGTAGCTTCGATGAGGTTTATTTAATCGAGCATTCTAAATTTCAAGATGACTTGTTGATTGTGCATTTGTGCTCATTGGTACTTTCATCCCAATGACATCTCATTCAGCTTATCATCCAGCACTATGGAGGCAGAAATGAGACTGTAGTTTCGCTCTTGAACTTTTGGAAGACTTATGAATAAGGCACTCCTTTATAGTGCTGATTCCATAACTACTTCTATATGGGTTGTTTCATGTTCACTACACAACGTTGGACTTATTGATTAGTAGATTTGAAAAAACTGCTTCTGCATGGTGTAGGAGCCTCCAGCAAATAAACTAGAACGTGATGTGTTGATGATACTGCTGTGTGGATCATTGAGTTTCTGTTTTTTTTTTTCATACAATGTTTGCGAGACAAACGCTCAACATTGTGGAAACATGTTTATATGTCAAGAAGTGATACGGGGTGCCCGATCTTCTCGGCGTAGGATCAAAAATAACTTGTACGCTTGACTTGACCAATCGTAGTTGCTCACCTGATGCCCATGCATGAACTTGCAACTATTTAATTCGTCCAATCTCATGTGTAGTCCATCTGACCACCAAGTGGAGTTTTACCGATCCCTCAATTCCCGGTGGAAAGATAGAACGGTCTTTAGAAGAATAACACACTATCCCCTGTCAAGTCGTTGGCCTTCACCAAACTTCTTGGAAGAATCAAGCGTTGAACGCTATTGATGCAAAAGCAATCAAAATATTTAATCGTGGTCTGAGTTTACAATGAGGGCAATGCCCTAAATATATAGGGGTTCCCCCTCCCCTAGTGGCCGGCCACACCTCCCCTCCTCCCTCTCCACTTCGGACTAGGATGTCCTAATCCAATTCGGATAGGAAGGGGGTAGAGAAGCCTAGTGGATTTCTGCCATAGGTGGGAAAGGGATTAGGCCAAGTGGCCGATTACTTTAGTGCTAAGCTAACTAAATTTTAGAATTTAAACTACAGTAATTTCATAATTAAACATTACTCTAATGCTGGAAATGAAATCCTACTCAACCAATCCGATTTCAAGGTGGATTCCTCCAATCTGAAATCATGTTGGATTCCTCCAATCCGAATTCAATTCGGATTGCTCTTTCCCTCCTCTTGATTTTCGGCTGAAAATTCGTGTTGTGTTCCCACTTGGTTCTTCTTTCCTTTCTCCTTGCTTCCTTCTTTCAGCCAAAGCAATTGCTTGCTTGTCTTTCTTCTTTTTCACTTTTTCATATTTTCAAATATTAGTTCAAAAATTGCACGTTTGTTGTTTGTTTCACAGATGCTGCATGTAAGTAGTGCCAACATTTCAGAGTTTTGTATAATGCCATGCCGATACACTGTTTACCTATTGTTGTCACCCAGAAGAGGCAGTTTGGTTCATTGGGAAATGCCGTATCGTCTTACTGGCGTACCGATATCGCGTACCCATGCATCATAGCTGCTAGGGTTTGGCCGAAATCAATGCATTGTCTCTCTCCTTCTTCATTTGGTTTGTGTCCCTATGCAGCATGGTGTGTGTCTCCTCCTTTGTGTCTCTCAGTGTTCCCCTAGGCCACTTAGGCTCTAGGCACAGCCCTCCCGCCTAGCTGATTTATCCGGCTTAGGCGGTGATTAGGCGCTAGGTGTTGGTCTGCCGTATGACTAGCACCTAGTACCTAGGGGAACACTGGTCTCGCTTCTTGCTCTCTTGGATGTCGGCCGAAAGAGATTCTCCCCTTTCTAGGGTTTGGCCGAAAGGCTTGTGTTTCCATTCTCCTCATTTGTTCTTGGTAGCATTAGGGCTAGGAGTTGTAGTAGTGGTAGGGATGTCCTCATCAAGAAGGCTTGACCAAAAGGCAGTAGCTACTAGCTACAATTACAATACTCTGGTTTACATGCATGATGCTGTGTGGTTGTCTCACTGCAACCCTAAAATTAGATGCACTAGTGTTCTCTACAACAGGAATAGAACATAACGTTTTAGCTGGACTGAGCAGTACATATTTGACTTTATAAGCTGATCATCAACTCATAGTTCTAACTTCTGATGTCAATACAATACATTTTATGTGCACTGTATTAACATGGATTGCAGTTCTTGCATCCTCATCTTATAGCTCCATTTGTTGCTATTTGCAACTTCTGTTTTCTTGAAACCTTTGTCCTGTCCTTATTTTCAAATAGAGTTGTGTTGGAATAAAATGTGTTTATATATACTAGTTACAAGTGCCCATTTCTGTCAGAACTGATGTTAGCTCCTGAATGGACCTTTTCTGTTTGCAGGAAAACCATTTCTCTTTGTTACAGCGGGAGACTGAGAAACTCCGTGGAGATATTGATAAGATGAGGAGTGAACTGAAGTCAGTATTAAGTTTATGAGCTGTTTATGCTAGGAATGTGAACTAGTACACTTGTCTAATGCTTCATTTTGCGTGAAACAGGTATGAGATTGACAAGGTCACTGCAGGGCAGCGGCTGGATCTAAACCTTGAAAGAGGGTAAGATCACATGTCTCTATTTATATGTGCTGTATGCACTGTTGATTGTTTTCCTGATGATTGGTAACAGCTGTGCTGACTATTGAAACATCAGAAAGTATACTTATTGGACTTCTGTAAAGAAAAAAAAAAGAACGATTAATTCTTACTTTGAAGATAAGTGTGGTGACTGCTTGGCCATGGTACTTGTTCATGGGCCTTACCATCTACTTTCGTATCGCCACCATGAGAATTCTGTGTTCACCCTTAGTCCCCTTACATGTGTGGTATATTAAGATATGAATGACACATGTGATTGATCTGTGAAGCATTGATGAGTTATTGGAAAAACTAACTTTTATAGAACATTTCCAAATAGTTGATACCAGCAGCCCTTATCCCCTTTCAACCTTTCGAAAATCAAACTCTCAGTGAGTTACATGGGCTTTAATGCCATGATAATTACAGTGGTCGATCTTTTTTTTTTCACTTTTCTGCCACACTGGATAAAAGCTGTCTTGTGTATCTTATCTGATTAAAACACAATCACTCCAGGCGCATACGTGATGAACTCGCCAAGCAGAATGAAGAATCTACAGAACTCACCACAAAGCTTGACAAGGTGAGCAAAAAGGCCTACATGTGTGGGATTTTATTTAGCATTATCTCTTTGTCAGAGACTAACTGCATTTGTCTGCATTTTCAGGAAATTCATTCACTGAAAGCCCAGCTGGAGGCAGCAAAGTATGATGTCATCAAATACTGCATAGGTTCCATTGTTTCGATATCAGCCGTTGGACTTGCAGTCCTCCGCATCGTGATGTGAAACGAATACGTTCTTTTCCTTACCCATTCATCCATGGAAACCGCGAGAAGAGGATTGGTTCTGCTTCTGTTCCTAGTTTTTTGGAGGGAGCAAAACGTGGTCAGGGGAAGTGTTGTAACACTGTTAGAAAGCTCCTCAAAACTTGTAAGATAGATCGACCCGCAGAAGAAATACAGCCGAAATGATTCTTTACCTGTACTTGAGCTTCTTCGTAATGCGGATTAACTTGCTTCCTTTGTCACTAATTATTGCTTGAAGTAACATGCTTCCTTTGTCACTAATTATTGAGTTGGATGAGCCGGCGGCATCGAGAGCCGTAGGTAGGTTGCACAGCTGGTGAAAAGGTTCGATGAAAACTGATTAAAAGCTTTGCCACTAATTATTGCTTGGTGGCATATATTCTAGTCTTTTTCATTAATAGAATAATATCCAAACCATTTTTGTACTAGACTTGATTCTCTATACTTCTGCCGTTGTTATCTAGATGTTCCAACTCAAAAAGATCATCTTTTTTATGTTTGGTTTCAGAAGCACATTGTTTCTGGAGCTAACATCTTTCCTCCTTTTTCAGAAAGGGGAAAAAACGATACCGTGACATTGCAAAATGTTCTAATGTTTACTGCTAGTTTGCATGCTCTGCCCCGACCACCCCAAGTAAATTATGATACTCTTGGAGCTAA
This sequence comes from Ampelocalamus luodianensis, assembly GCA_036346255.1. Classification (NCBI taxonomy): domain Eukaryota; kingdom Viridiplantae; phylum Streptophyta; class Magnoliopsida; order Poales; family Poaceae; genus Ampelocalamus; species Ampelocalamus luodianensis. The sequence goes on from CM070627.1 coordinate 2,594,327, forward strand.
GCTAGTGCTGCCAATCTTAGAGCCAAGGCCCATACCTTAAAAGAAAAGGAAAATTAAGGTACGGCCTAACATAAGAGCATAATCTTAGAGCCAATGTCCATACCTTAAAAGAAAAGGAAAAAAGAGTACGGGGAGTCGGTACAAGTTGCCATTGCAGGTGGGCAAGTGGGGAATTTTTTGGTTTTAGCCTTTTTTTTTTAAGTAAAATAGTAAAAATAGAGCTCCACAAATGAAATAGAAAAAAATAATACTTCTACTGTAAACGCCGCGGTAGGTCACCGGCCGTGCACTTAGATTGCGACAGGCGGCCCGCCGCGCACGCTCCTATCGACCTGCCGACGCCGGCTGCGACAGCGGCAGGTGTCCTGCCGTGATATTTTTGTATTGTAGGGATACTATTTTTATCATTTCATTCGTAGTGATTATTTTTACTATTTTCGCTTCAAAAACACACTAAATGGGCCAGAAACTCAGCACGTGGGTGCAAATTGCAGGTGAAAGGCACATGGAACCATCGCAGCTGAGCCCTGCTGGTCTGATTCTTCGGTCCAGCCTTGCAAGGCACTCGGAACAGTTTGTCGCCGTTGAAAGCCACCCGAAGCTGACGTTTCTCTAGCTATCTACTATCCTGTTCAGTAAAACATATATTCCATATTTTTTTGGGCGTGCCAAATTCCGTTGCATCTCCAAGATTCTCGAGGAGCCCCCATGACGATAACTGATGGTTATATTTCGCTGGACGAACGGGTACTACCGTCGTCGTCGTTCTGCACAAATGCTCTACGCAGTACACACCAGCAAACCTGGCTAGCAAACAGATGCAGAAAACAGGCGATTGCTGTGCACCCTCCAATCAAAAGTTTATACAGATCCTGTATACTCCAAAGTACTACTAGCATTATTGTTCGGTTTCTGAAGCCATCTCAACTAGTCCAGAAACCAACATGGTATGGATGCCTCGACCTGCATAAAGATCGTTGGTCCATGCCCAAAACGCCCATGCTGTAATGTCTCTCGTCTATGTACGCTGGCCTATAAGCTCCAATCCGATCTTACGCGGAAAGCGACGCCATAAATAATCCGACGCCAACCTTTCCCGACCCCACGCCGCGGCTGGTCAATGCCATGCCACCGGCGACGAGTGTTTAGCTAAATTGGTCACGTTTTTTTAACTGTAATAGCAAAAATTGTTCTCGCTCTCAACTAATTATCGCTACGCGTATCACCGATTTCTTTCCCTTTGTAGACTGAATGTGCGATGAAAACTTTTCGTTATGCTATTTTTGCAAAATAGGGGACAAATCAAGGGGAAAAAAACTCCACCGGCGGGATTCCTTGCGCGTCGGGAGCGGCAGGTGCGGCACGGCAACCGACGGCCCGGGCTCCCTCGCCGAGGCTTGCAAAGTCGCCACCTTCGTACGGTGGCTCCATGTGATTGTTGTACCAGCATTTCATTTTGAGATGATGGGTTTGAGTTGGACTTGGCTCTGGATCTAATGTGAATAATGTGGCCTAGTCTAATATGGAGCTTGATCGATCTCAACGTCAGGGAGTTAATCAGGCGAGGAAAACCCACACACAAGGACGGAACACCATCAAGGGAGAAAGTGCTCGCCGAGAGAGACCACAAACTGTTGAGATTTGTTGAGGAACCGTCGCCAGGCGAGTCCAAGGTCGAAGCGACACTGCATGACAAGCGTAGAATCGTAAGAACAATGCATGAACAACAAGAACAGAATAAGAGATAGAACACGAGATGTAGGGGACTTCTTGCTTCTCTTTATTCCTTCATCCATCGATCAATCTTTTACAATGAATAGCACCTCTATTTATAGGCTACGACCGCTAGGGTTTGGGATGAGAGCCCACCTTGGCGGTGACTCGGCCCCGGCCCGGCTTTCTAACACTCCCCCTTGGGCACTCATCCTTCATGTCCATGTCTCATCAAAACTCCATAAAAACCCAGTGGGAAAAATTTGGAGAAAGAGTACATTAATCATGTTCTGCTATGCTGCACGAATTGCCTCATTAAAAACCTTAGCCGAGAAACTTCAGGAAAACTCGTCAAGGGAAAAAGAGTACAATCCACCCAATTTCATTTAATCTCCGGGATTTACCTTTTGGGTACTCGGTCTTCGTGATCAAGCTTTAGTAATGAGTTCGTGAAGGTTCTCCCCGACTCGCACTTCTAAGTCTCATCATTCCAATTCCACATATGCATCTTTCAAAGCTAGACGCTGGAAGTGACTTAGTGAATAAATCTGCAAGATTCTCACATGACCTAGTATGGAGTACTTTGATTACGTTCATCTTTTGCAATTCATGAGCATAGAAGAACTTGGGGTTGATATGCTTTTGTAAGAGGATTCTTCACAATAACCCATCCGCACTTGTGCAACACAAGCTACATTATCTTCATAGATAATAGTGGGAGTTTGTGCGTATTCAATCCACATAATCTGCTGGATGTAGTGAATCATCCGCCGGCCAAGCACATTCTCGTGAGGCCTCGTGTAGTGCTATTGTTTCCGAGTGGTTCGTCGAAATCGGTACAAGACAATCGCTAGACAATTTTATGGAATTACGGTTCCACCACATAGGAATACATAGCCTGCTTGTTATTTATCGTATGCGGGTCCTACAAGTACCGTTGTCCGCATTGCCATTCATAGTTAAGTCTTTGTCCTTTCAGAGAATGTACCAAGTTCTTTGCTTCCTTAGAGGTATCGGAGATGTCCTTCATTCCCGCCAATGCCTTTGGTAGGTTCAGTACTATACCTTACTAATAGGTTCACGGCAAATGCAATGCCCGGTCTAGTACTGATTTATTCAATACATGAGTGTTTCTATCACACTTAAATATGGGAATTCCGGTCCCGTGACTTCCTCCCCTCTTTTCTAGGTTTGTACGTGTCCTTGTCTTGTCGCAAAGCTCTCCGACTATTGGCACCTTCAAAGGGTATGCCTTTCCAAAGCCGAACCTTTCCAACACCTTCTCGATCGTAGGTTGACCGATGTACTAAAATTCCTTCAGGGCATGCCCAAGTCGCAAGCCTAGACAATATTTGATTTTCACCCAAATCTTTCATTTCGAACTCGACTTGTGTAAAAGCTTACTTTCTTAATACCTTCGTGGTTCCGATGATATTCAGATCATTTTCATACACCGAGATTATACAAAATTCATTATGGAATCATCGTATAAATACACAGGTTTATTCTCATTGTTCGTAGCCTTTCTTGCATAGAAAGTCGCTGCGATTATACCACATTCGCTCGATTGCTTAAGTTCGCATAATGACTTTCTCGAGTTTCACATCGTATATATTTCCATTTGCTCTATCTTGGTTCGGGACATTAATACATTCAGGTATCTTCAATGTCCGAATCCAATATTTCATAAAGGTATGCTGGTACCTCATCCATCAATTTCAATTCTAACTTCAAGTTCACTGCCATTGAGATAAATGTCTAAAGGGGGTTCTGCCCATGATCGGGGAATAGGTTTCTTCACAATCATCTCCTGGATGTTCAATGAAACCTTATGCAACGAGCCTTGCTTCTTTTCATTTTTCTTTCGAACAAATATCCACTTATGCCCTACTGGGTGCACAAGGGGAGGCGTACGGCTTACAGGCCCAAACGCCATTCTTTTATTCAGAGAGAATAATTCAGTTTCTACTGCCTTCTTTCAATCTGATATTTTCTTTCATTCAGCGAGCGATACAGGCTCTGAATCAAGATTGATGATTGTGGCAAGTTTCTTTGCAAAGTATATGTCGACATTGGCTGTTGTCATATTCAAAGATTCTCCCGAGGTCATAAATTTTATAGCTATTTCTTCAAGGGGCGATTCTTTTAATGCTTCTACTTGCTCACCGCTGCTTTCAATTGCGGGGCAAGTCCCTTTAGTTTTTCAGCTCCGATGTGTGCGCACACATCCATGCTGATGCCTCCCTTCATGGGGATGTTCAATTCTGGTATGCCTTTTCTGAAGGTTCCATACCGATGCAGTCTCAACCGCTCCCCTTCCGTTCGGGCACTTCGGTGATCGGCGTGTCAAGTCCTTCTTATCCTTTTCACCAGCGCCCCGGTTACTTCGGATTCGAGGACCGGAGTTCTCGCCCTTTTATTCCGAGGCCTCGACGGGATTAGGATACCTTCAATGGTATTTCAACCCTCTCCGGTGCATTGCTTGCGTGCAAGTGCTACTTATTCACGCTCTTCAAATCACTAAAGTAATCGCGCTTGATTCGCTAATACTTGCGAATCAATTATCTTCTCGACTTCAATTGTCTTCTAGACTTCAATTCAATTATCTTCGGACTTCTATTTGCTTGATGAGCGCGGGTCATATGCATAGATTTCAATTATCTTCGGACTTTAATTGTCTTCTAGACTTCAATTATTTCCGACATTATCATCAAGGGTTGATTTCCTCCCTTAATGACGGAAACTAACCTCATCTAATGTACTATCGTGATCGGGCATTATACAAATCTCCAATCATATGGTCCAAATACTTGATTATGGATGTTGTCTCATAACCAACGATATTCCGGACTTTCTGAGAAGACCCATTTCATTCACTGCGGTGGTGGTATAGGTATATAACCCTTGCAACCAAACTGCGAAGATGAGGAGTTTTAGTAATCGACCTTGCGCTAGTTGCATAGTTGGATGGATGTTATAGGCCGACGGTCTAAAATTAATGAGAGTCGCACGAGCAGATCGCGTGTCCCCAACATATAGTTGGTAAATTACAATTCTTCAAAGTTACGCTAGTCCATTCGGGTGTGGATATGCGATGTAATGCTCAACTTTTAATTCCCATTTTCATGCAATAATCATCAAATGCTTTCAAAGTAAATTCTCCGTTGTCCATTCAGTGGACTTCATATGATGATCGGGAAAATATTTCTAATTTAATTATCTCGAGATTGGCTTTGCAAAAGCATGATTTCTGTAGACAATAAACATAGTGCGACCATTCCGAGGAAGCATCGATGAGCACTATAAAATACCTCAAATTACCCTTACGGGGCTATATAGGACCGCAAAGGTCTCCCGGATACGGTCCAGAATGCGGGGACTTCATCCTTCGCTTTGAGCAAAAGGTCTAGTAATTAATTTCCGTTGGCACACGCGGGCACACAAAATCTTCCCGATTCGAGAAATTCTTAACATTCATATCATGTCCCCGTGAATTGTTAATTATATCTCTCATCATCCTAAGACTTAGACGGCACAATCTATCATGCCGAGATAGAAAAGTTCGAGCTTTTAAATACGGTTTTCAAGGCAAGATAGGTCGCAGTGCCTTAATATTAATGTAGTATAGCCCAATTTCATATGAAGGAAGACATTCTAATGCTATTTTTACTTTCTTCACGCTTTGTAATGAGGTATTCTGCACCATACTCTTCTTCGATCTCTACATGAAAACCGTAGCGCAAATATCCGGAGAGTTCTAGTCGATTCTGGTACAACAAGTCTTCTTCAATGACCAAAGTTGTGCCCGTTGGGAGTATAATTATGGCCCTTCCGAGCCTATTATACAAGTATCGCCGTCTGCGATCGTCGTAAGACTACCAACATTCTTGCCGATCGATCGAAAATTTCTATTTCTCTCGAATGGTATTCGTTGCAGCCGCTACATGCTAAGCACACTTCCTCCATAGGGCGCCACACGCGTTCTAATATAATGTACTTCATTAATATGTAGCGTAAAGCAAGCAACACATAAATAAAATACTTCAGATATCGTAACATAACTTGCTATTATAAAACGGAAAAATAAGTCTTGCAGACTCATAATAAGAATTTAATGCTTTGCTCTCCCGCAGCTTGCAACCATTATTCAATAATTCAAAATTCGCTTCAATTACAAACCGCAAGTTTCTATAAAGGTCCGAGTGCAATGCGTGCATCGGATCTAATAGGCGAAGTATTCAGAACTTCGCCTAAATCGCCCATGCGCGATCTTCTCTCTTGGCGACTACGGTGTGGCCGCTGTGATGTCCAAAGGAGGGATGATGGGGTCTGCATCGGGCTGTTCACATTCATAAGTGCGGTAATGGATGTGAATTCTCCGTGCTCGCAATGGCGAGGTATGCCTTATGCTATCATTTGCCCTTCTTCTTAGACCGAAAACATCAATAATATGCGATTTACGACCTTACCCTTCTTGTTTCTCTCATTCGTGAGAGGCTTCATCACCTTGTAGTCGCTAGCAAGTGGCTTCATGGCCAACATTGCTACTAGGTGGTTGCGAGATGAAGTTCTTTCTTAGAATATCATCTTGAGTTTCTGCAACTTGCATGACGTCAATTAATTCGGCATACTTCATGTAGCCGTCTTGACAATAGTTGCTTGCGGATTGCACCGCGTTCGGGTGAAAGGTAGAGGGTCTTCTCAGTCTTCTACTCATCCGTGATTATATTACCACAGAATTGAAGATCGTTATAAATTCGCACAAATTCGACCATACTAGGTCGGTTCTCGAATTTCGATTCGTGATGCCAATCATCTTCATATTCATGCAAAAGTTCAAAGGATTCTCTGGTAATCTGCATAAAATGGTTGCAAAATTCTCACAATGCTCTTCAACCTGTGTTCGTGTTCCGTATTTTTCTATGCATTTTTCATGATTTATCGCTATTTTCGTGATTAAAAGCAATATAAACAATCACGATAATCAAAACAGAATGCGTAAATAAATCGCATAGAAATAATAATAACAAAGTTAAACATGCTTCAAGTTCAAAAGTATGCAAAAAAATGGATTCCCGGTTCTTTTCTGCTGAAAAATGATTTTTCGCGAAATCGCAATTTTCAGCGGCGCCACGGGCGCGCGCGCGAGCGGCGCTCTGGGCGGCGCGCGGTGAGGTGGGGCCGCTACGAGCGGCGGCGGCATGCGGTGGCCATTGCGGAGCGCGCGGCGGTGCGGTCTTGTCAGGCGCCTTGCGGGGCCGGAGATGTCGCCGCGGCGACGGCGCGGCGGGATCGGCGGCGGCGGCGCAGCCCGGCTTTGAGCGCGCGCGCCGCACGACATGTCGATCGCGGGCGGTAGCGGTTCGACGGTGCGGGTGCGGCGCGGCGCGGCACGGCCATGTGCGGCACGACGGGCCGGGCGCGATTCGACGGTGCCGCAGCCGGAGCCTTCTTCCCTCCTTCCTTTACTTCATGCCATGGCGCAGTGCGGCCGACGCGGTGCAAGGTGGCTACAGGCCATGGACGGCGCACGCAGCAGCGACCAGAGGGCGACGATACCTTTACGGGAGGTGGCCCAGCGGCCGCTCCGGCAGGCGCACGGCTTCGGGCCGACATCACACGGCGCATGCGGGCGCCGCGAGATTTTTTCGACTGTTCATATGTAATCACTGTTCATCCGCGACATCGCTCATCCGCGACATCGTTTCACGCGGCGATCACGCTTCACGCGCGACGATCGCTTATCCGCAAATACCGTTCACGCGAGATTACCGTTCACGCGAGATTACCGCTCATCCGTGCATCGCTCATATGGGATTACCGCTCACGCGAGATTACCGCTCATCCGCGCCATCGCTCATCCGCAAATACCGTTCATGCGAGGTTGCCGCTCACGCGAGATTACCGTTCATCCGCGCATCGCTCATCCGCAAATACCGCTCATGAGGTGCACTGCTCATCCGCACGCATCTTGTTTCATCGCGGCGCATCGCTCATCCCGCGGCATCGTTCATGCGTGCATCGCTCATCCGCGCGGCATCGTTCACCACGGCGTACATCGCTCATCGCCGCGGTGCCGTTATCGCGGGCGCAGCGCCGCCGCCCCGTGCCCCGCGGCGCGTGGCGGTGCCATCTTCGTGGCGGGTGTGACACCAAAATCGGCGACGACGCGGCTCTCTGTGGTGTCGGCCGTCCTTTTTTGTTATCGCTCATGTATGCGATACAATATAATGTATTATGAGATTGCAACAGGCGCGGCTTCATGCCGACATGTGCGTGCTTGCCGCGTGCTAGCGGGTGGTCTCGCCGTTGCCTCCGTGGCGATACGTGATGGCGGACTATGCCGACCGGTAACGTGTCGCGAGGTAGTGATACCGCTTGCGCGCGTGCCGCACATGATGTCTTTCATGCGATCGCATATACAACCTACGGTACAATCATCATCTACTCTTTCATGCAACCCACCGATCGGCTTGGCGGCGACTTCAAGTCGGCTCGCGGTAGATTAGAGCGGATTTGCACCGTAGAAAACCAATCTAGAAAGCCAAATTTGCGTAATTGAAAGCAATCTAGAAAACGATTCAATCTACGAGTGTCGCTCATCGACGGTTACCTTTTCGGCGCGAGGAGAGTCGATCGTGGCGATAACGTGTTGAGGAACCGTCATTGGCGAGTCCAATCCGAGCGATTACCTCTGAGACAAGCGTAGAATCGTAAGAACAATGCATGAACAACAAGAATGAATAAGAGATAGAACACGAGATGTAGGGGACTTCTTGCTTCTCTTTATTCCTTCATCCATCGATCAATCTTTTACAATGAATAGCACCCCCTATTTATAGGCTACGACCCTGCTAGGGTTTGGGATGAGGAGCCCACCTTGGGCCAGGACTCCCGGTCCTGGGCCCGGTTTCCTAACAAGATTAATTCGCTAAGTATAAAGGAACGTCCTTTGCTACAGTGTTTCCCTAGACGCCCGTCCACACTGTCTAGACGCTAGGCGCTATCCGTCCTACGCTGTCTAGGCGCTAAGCGTAGCCCTTCCGTCTAACCTCTCCTACAGGGCGATTCAAGAATTGTAAATCGCAACCATGACCTTAAATTTGAGTTTATTCAACTATCAGCACCAGCCAAAGAATCCTATCTAGCTCTAGCTGTTGCTAACCTTTGTACCTTTCTCCTTAATTTCTTGTAGGGTGGTGATTGATTTGCGAAGGAACCAACCAGTAAGTAGAATATGCACCGATTAATCAAATCCCCCCTTGGACCCAAAAGTTTTGCTTGCTTTGATGGCATCGTTCATATTGATCACCGGTTAATGGGCCGGCCGGCTCCAATCATCTATACATAGTATGCCCTGAAAACGCATGCGCCTGACTTGAATTTCCAGGCAGAAACCAATCGATCTAGCTAGAAACTAAGCTGGTCCCTCCCTGCTTTATGGGAGCAAGGAGAAATTCGTCGCCGTGGCAACTAAATTGCTGTGCTTAGTTGTACTCTTGGTTGACCAGCGATAACGCAAACAGCAAACGGGACCGTCTTTGATGCAGAGATTAATTAGCAGCAGTTCGCTTCAACACACTAACGGACGAGTAATTGAGTACACACCGGCGTGAAACGCAATAGAACAAAAATGATTATTTTTATCGTACAAAATCGCCACAGAATCACTCGTTAAAAAAAAACATTGTGGAACACTATCTGCCCCGAACTCAGATCGTGGCAGATCACCTGCCGCGTATCTAGACCGTGGCGCGCGGCAGCCATCCTGCCACGACGATTTTATACGGCACGCCGGCTTTCATAACGATTTTGCGTGGTAAAAGTGTCATTTTTGCTATTTCGAACACAGGAGGAGATACTAGTTTTGGTATTGTGTTTGAAAAGAGGTCACTACAGCCAAAAGACGGGACCATCCATCGACCGGCCGTAGCTATAAGGCATGTACAGTGGTATAGACAGTGATTGTCTGTAGTACCTTCCATGTCATCTATAGACAAAATTAAACACAATCCATACAATGGGTTGTCTCTATGTTGTATATATATGTCCTCCATAAAATGAGACCATAAAACTTGTGGGTTACAGACGACATAGATACAACAGCAAAACAGTCATCTATAAGGCCCTTATAGACGACTGTTTCGTTGTTGTATCTATGTTGTCCGTACAGTTTGTGAGGTCATATATACATAACTTAAAGATAACCTATTGTATGTGTTGTCTTTAATTTTGTCTATAGATGGCATAGAGAGTGTTACAGATAACAATCGTCTATACCATTGTACATGCTCTAAGGGCATGTACAATAGTACAGACAGCTGCTGTCTATAGCAATTCTCCATGTCACCTACAGACAACACTAAAGACTGCTCATACAATGGTACAGACAGCTGCTGTCTTTTTAGTTGTCTTTATAGAACACATAATTTTTAATATTTTTCTTGTTTCTGGTGCTACAGCCGGCTACAGGATTGTAGACAGCATATTTCTCTCTTCATTCTCTTTCATCCATGTCAGCAAAAATCATACGTGGCAGAGACTATAGACCGCTGACACAAGTCTATTGTACATACTCTAAGGGCATGTATAATAGTACAGACAACTGTTGTCTATAACAACTCTCCATGTCACCTGTAGACAGTACTAAAAACAACTCATACAATAGTTGTGGTGATACAGTCGGCTGCAAGATTGTAGACAACACACAATCTTTTAATGTTTTTATTGTTTCTGATGCTACAGTCGACTACAGGATTGTGACAGCATATTTCTCTCTCTTTATTCTCTTTCATCCACATCAGCAAAAATCCTACGTGATAGAGAGACTATAGACAACATAAGCTCACTGTACATGCTCTAACATGCATGCCTCTGTATATTTTTTTTCTCTCGCATGAATCATACCACATGCAGCACGAGTTCTGAATCGTGCATTGACTTGTTGGGCCTAATTAACACCACGTAGAAAACCAGCACTGCAAACAAGTAAACCCGTTTATGAAGTGTACTTGCTTGGGACCCCCCTCCTGGTCTAACACCACCAGAACCTAGCTCCCATTATTCGTAACTGTCTGCTTCAATTTTTCATAGGAATTCATTATAGGTAGCCAGTTGTTGATACACGGTGCCTGAGTTTTCGTGCGCCAACCAGTTGCTATGAGATCTGAGTTGCTCGGCTAAATTAGACAGCCTGCTCTGTTAATTTAGGCTTTTGTATGTAAGATTGTTGTTTTACATAAACCAAGTAATTATTATAAAAAAACACAAACCAAGTAATTAAGTAGCTGCCTCACAGGTAGTACGGCGATATTTACAGCGGAGCATAAGACTTTTTCCCAATCTTCTTCTAATCACTCGTGCTAATACTGGTTTGCATGGCTAATTATGTTGTATAATCGAGACCGCGTTGTCAATAAACGAATCTCTCAACTCACCAATAATAAACAATAGACAAGAACACAATAGTGTAGTCTCAACTTTATCTTTTTATTGATCTCTTTGCTTGTAGACTACATAACTCGCGTTCGTACTATTGCTCATGTTGCCCCATTAAAAACATTCGAATGAGAAAACAGTAGAATTTCAAAAAATAATTGTGTGTGCCACTTAGGACCCCCACACCCTTTATTTATAATGCTAAATATTACAATCCGGCTTGCGTACAACTTGGACTCTTAGACTCACACGACTTAGACACTTATCTAAACTCTAATATCTCCAACACTCTCCCTTAAGATGGGTATGAGATAACAATTATGCCTATCTTGTTACATATTGCAATACCGTTACTAGAATCTACTAAAACCTACCATCCATCGACTCTATAGCCAATACCATCATAAAGACCAAAAGTTGCTCACCACCAATACTACCAGGGACATCACCAAATCTATCTCCACCATCTACCAGCTGCCTCGACCTCAACCTCATCCTCCTTTACCCACATGCCCCCAGCCACCCCTGGCCTTCGCCACCTCTACCCACACGCCCTAAGTCTCGGCCCCCACCACCTCTACCTCTGTCGCAGACAATTATGCTTGACTCCAGTCTCAATCCTCTTTCGGACCTCTCCAACAAAACTATCTTCGGTACCCATACCAACACTACCACACGACACCAATATCATCACTACTAACGTCGCTCAAAATACCCTCCACTGGAGCTACCATCAGCTCCTGCTTCGTCGTCATCGTTGTCGGGCTCATTGTAGGATCAAGAATAACCGACTAGAAGGGGCGGGGGTGAATTGACGGTTTTTAAAACTTTTGGCTAAAAACATATTTTTAGCCAGTAATGAAATAAAATTCGATTTTACAATTAAAGGCATAAGTAATCTAAGTCTTTCTAAGTGCACCAACCACTCTAGACTAAGCTAAACAACCTGCTCAAAAGAAAAATAATTGCTATATAAGTAATGTAACATCCCAAAGTGCTGTTACCAAAATAAAATAAAATAAAATAAAGTTACCATTTTATTGGATTTTCTGAAATTTGATAGAGTTTCATTGCTTTATTTGAATTTCTAAAGTTTTAAAAAATCAAAATTTAAAATTTATTTGAAGTTCTTGAAGTTTTATTGGATTTAAATTGAAAAATAAAAATTTACTTAATTTCTAGAATTTTCTGAGTTTTTAAAAGTTTTTTCATAAATATTTTAAAGCCAAAACAATTTATTTGCAAAATCTATTGCCAATTATAAGTTGGAACTATTTTATTTAAGTCCAAAATAAATAAGGAAATTTCTGTGAATTTTTCCATAATTTTTGAAAGTATTTTGCCATTTTCTAAAGCCAAAATGATTTAACTGAGTTATTTAAAATGATAAATCATTTAAATATCCACAAAGCCCTTTTGGGCCGAATTCAACTCAGCCCGTCCCCTTTTACGCGCACGTAGCCCACTCCGGCCCGTTTCCCTGCTAGCCCGCTCCCTCACTCTCCGCCCACCGTCCGATTTACATCAGACGGCCCTCACCGCTCCACGTCACCCCGCCTTCTCCGCGCTGTGGGGTGCAAATCCAACGGCCCGTGGCCATCTTCTTCCCCCGCGCCCTTCTTCCTCGCATCCTTCTTCTTCCCCGAGCCGCCGCCATTGCCGCGCCGCGGGAGCTCCGTCAACCGCTCACGCCTCCCGCGCGACGTGCGCACACGACCCGGTGTGCCCAACCGCCGTCGCCCACATCTTCTCCCCCTTCTCCACGCACGATCTCGCCCGCGCGCCCCAACGACCGCCACCATAATCGCGAGCACGATCTCCTCGCCCCGGCCCCCTCCGCCTCTATAAATAGGAGCATGGTGAGCCCCTCTCTGCACGCATCTTCTTCCCCAACTCTTAGCCCCTCTCCTCCTCTTCTCCTACCACGATCAAGGTCTTTCTCCGCCGGCCGCCGCAACTTTGGACCGACGATTTCGCCGCCACCGTCGACGCCCGTGCCTCTCCGACGACACCACCGACATCACCGCCCTTAGAGCTACCTCGTGCGCACGCTAGCTTCGCCGGAACGCCGCCCAAGTCGCCTCGCCGCCACGACCCGAACATCTCCACCGCCTTTCGAGCTCGCCGCCGACCATCTGCTGTGTCGTTCCGCAACTGAGGTGAGCACCAACATCAGTAAAACCCGCTCGTTCTTTTGGTACCAACCACGGCCGCTGGAACGCCGCCAATCTCCGGCGACCCTCGGGCCAGGAGCGCCGCCGGCCCTATGCCTACGTGGCATGCCACCGAGGCGCCACCTCCTCACCATGTCAACCCCCCGTGCTCGCGTGTCCGCCCACGTGGCGCATTGCGTGTCACCGACGTGGCTCGGCCACCCCAAAGCCACCTCACCCATTTTTGTCCACGTGGCCGCCACGTTTTGGCCTCGTCACGCCCGCGTGGACACACGCGTGGCAGCCTCCACTGTCGTGTGCACCGGGACCATGGTAGACCGTTGACCGGTCGTGGGCTTGGTCCATTGACCACGGGCCCACATGTCAGCGACCAACCCCTTTTCCTTTAGAAAAAGAATTCAGCCGAAAATCTAATTTTCTGTGTGCTGACGTCAGCCTTGCGCAATAAAGCCATTTTCCTTTAGAAAAATAATTCCCAAAATTCAGAAAAACTCTAATTTTATCATTTTATGTATTTTCAAACTTCAAGAGCTCATATCTTTTGCATCCGAACTCCGATTGAGCCCATTCAAATTTCTAAAATTATATAAATTCAAGATCTAGCTAACTAAACCAAAAATTATTCAATTTGGAGTTAATGTGAATCTTATTTGAATTGAGTTTGAATTTGGCTTATTTTCGCGTATAGATTTTGACGACTTCAGTGAGTCAGATTTCGACGTCGTTTGAGAGCAACTATTTGAGCAAGGCAAGTTACATTCTTGATCATAGTTGCACCCATTATTTTAAATTATTTAAATTCTATTTTAAATTATTACTGCATGCTTATTTATATTAAATAATTTAAATTCCTGTTTTAAATTTATAATTATGCCTAAAATCCTTTGTATGACCAATTTTGATAATTGAATCAAACATGTTGTCGCCCTAGATAAAAACCTAGTTGATACAATAGTATGAACTAGATCATTTGGAAAATATTGTACTTAGCCATGCTTATAGACCAAATATGTTTCATTTGGGGAATTTCGGCCAAAAATCAACTATTTTTTAAATGGTACCCTTGGCATTGGTGTATCATAGGAGTTTTATAAATGACTTTGAAAAATGAAATAAAATGATGGTTTGGAAAAAGTTGACCTCATCAATGAACCAGAGGTCCGGTCAATTTGGTCGTCCAGCTGCGATCAGTCCAGGTTAACAAATAGAGAAGGGATGAAGCAAAAGAGAGTCTCTCTAGAAAATGCTGACTACCCGACTCGAATCGGGGGTTCGGTCAATCCGGGTTATACCTTGCAGTCAGTCTGGCCAACAAAACTGAGAAAAGGGAGCTCTCTGGAAAAAGCTTACTGCTTCGACGGACCAGGGGTCCAGTCAGTCCGGTCGTCCCACTGTGTTTAGTTCGGCCAAAAATTAGGGGATAGAAATTTCATGGCCGTGAGATCAACTAAGAAATCTAAGATGCATCCAAGTGAGTTTGAGCATTGTGGCACACTTTGCTATCAAGCTACTAGTTGTTGACTCCTCTTCATAGTACGGCTACCTACACTAACAATTCGGTCTTTTTAACTTCAAACCCCTAGACCAGTAAAACTATGAAAAGATCTTATTCAACTAGATACCTTTGCCTTGAGCTAGATGACCTTGATATTCAATCTTTGCATGCCTTTTGTGCTCTTTATCTTTATCTGGGACTAACGCTTTCAATTACTTAAATAAACATGTTAGTTCACATGTAATGGTTGTTGTTAATTATCAAAATACTAAAATGAGCCCTAGATTCTTTACTCATCATTACCATCGAGCACTTACCACCATAAACACATCCCCTATCCGTACCAACACCAAATCCCACGACTAAGAATCTGAGATAATCGAGTAACCCATCGAATTTGACGAAGCCAATCGATGCCAATGCAATGACCTACGATGAACGAACTCGCTAAACCACATGTTTGATGATTCCACTTGGCCACGAACAAGTGAAGATGATCTCCTCGCAATCAACTCAAGAGCAAGTAAGAAAATCACCGAGGGAATCACACAATTCCAAGGGTCAGCAATCAGCTAGCAAGAACCCTAGAACATGCAAAGAGCAATTTGCTTTTTCATGAAATTTCATGGTGAACAAAGCTAGGGCCGGATACCTAGGGTAAGTAGGGGTCTCCCCCCTCTCCCCCACACATGGGCTAAGCCCAGCACATGGTCTTTTCGGCCCAAGTGGCTGAAAGTGCTTTTCAGCCCAAACTGAAAGGTAAATTGTGTTCAAACTTGTAAAAGGGTTCAAAAATAGACATACAGATAAAATATATGCCCTAATATGCATGGCATGTAGACCCATGTGGTTGCTTCTCACAAAATTTAGTGGGCTTGCACTTCGGTCTCCAATCTGAATTTTAGCCCCTCCTGTTCCTTTCAGCCGAACTAGATGAAGTAGGCTTGAGTGGCTTCTATCGGTCGCATGAGCATGACTTGGGTCCTCCTTGGCCGTGATGAAGGCGTGTGGCGATGGCAGCCTCAGTGTGCACAGTGATGGCAATTGCGCATCTTGACGGCAATTGCGCGGGATCTACGGTGATGAACAGTGGAATAAAAATTAATATACTAAAAAGAACATTACTTACCTCTAGAATTGAAAACTTAGATCAAAGCAACATACGAGGAAGCCTTAGCTTAGAGTGTTATCGTGTTGATAACTTGTTGTATAATCAAAGTCGCGTTGCCAACGAACGAAGATCTCAACTCATCAATAGTAAACAATAGACAAGAATACAAAAATGTAGTCCCAACCTTCTCTCTTTATTGTTCTCTTTGCCTGTAGGCCTGTGTGTACAATAAGAGCACCCTACCCCTTTATATAGGAGGATATCTCTCTTCATACATGAATAAGCAATATGTGACTAAACTAACTAATATGCTTTGTGGGCCGACATCCCCTAACAAACTTTTATTTAGACAAAGTGTCCATGCATAATCGGTCCTCAAAAACGGACTTCCATACAATAAATTACATCTCACAATACTATGTATTTTTAGGGTTTGAGCCCCCGTCTTTTGAACAAACAAACCCATGCGGCAACACAAGAAACAAATTAGAGAACCAAACTCACCTGATCACTTCTGTTTCCCAAATAAGATCTCCCATCTCTCTGTCATGGCCCAAAAAATAATAGGAAAACACTTTGGCTCGGGAGTCCGGCGCACCGGACACCAAGCCACACTCCACTCCACTCTAATACCTTCGCTCTTATCCCCTTATCCCCATCGCTCTACTGCTCTCTCCACCACTCGCTCTATTTGTCTCCTCCTCTGCCATCATGCCCTCCTCCCTCCTCTCCCCGAGCTTCCTCCTCCACCACCGCCACCGCCTCTACCTCTGCCTCCCACCCCGTAGCTACTCCACCTCGTCCTCCCCCACCGTCTCCTCCCTCACGTCATCATCCCTGCCTGCCTCTGTGCTGATGCCGAGCGTCGCCTGGCGGCATCATGCTCCGTCGTCCCCGCGCACGAGTGGCACGCGCTGCTCCACTGTCCCTCGACGCCTCGACCGACGCCGACCCTGCCGCTGCCGTCACTGCCTCCTCCCCAAGCGTTGTTCCCTCCTCCCCTCCGGCTGCTCTGCGCATCCACAGTTCGGCGAGGTAAGACTTCACGGCTCCACCTCCCCTCACACAATTTTCAGATCTGAAATTTCATCTTCTGTTTGTTGTTGAATGAATCATATAAGTTGATGTTTGAACGCCCTCCGCACCGGCCTAGCTCCTCCGTGCCGACCTCCTCTCCCATCCCACGTGACTCCCTCCCTCGTGTCTCCTCCCCTTCCTCGTGAGGTGGTCGCGGGAGCAGAGCAAGAGAGCCGGGAGGGAAGAATGTTGCAACCGTGGAAAATTTTATTGCACACGAGGGGAAATTTGTTGCATGCGACGGGAAAAAAATGTTGCATACAAAATTCTGTGATGTTGCATTTTTTTTATATGTTTGGCATCTCCAGACGTGTTTGTGTGGTTGGTTGTCTGATAATAGTTTTGTTGTTTTGATTATGAGATTTTTTGTATGCTTCATCCTGAGATTTTGAGGTAATGTTGCATATGAGTGTTTGATATGTTACAATAAGAGAAAGAATATGTTACACTTCTCTTACTGAGTTGTTGCATCACATCAGATCCGGACCGTACGGTGAGAAGGCTCTCACTGTACATCCAAGCCGTAGTAGAGCCCAAAATAATATCACCATCCTCCTTATCGTCCTCTTCCTGGGTTCTATTAGCTCCTCCTCCTTTCCCTCCACTTCCACTCCCTCCCTCGCATGTCCTCTCTCTCTCTCAGCCTTTGACTTAACCGGTCGCCTCCCTCTCCTCTCCGGGGAAGCCGCGCGAGGCCGATCGCCATGCGGGTGCAGTGCGACGTCTGTGGCCAGGAGCCGGCCGCCGTGTTCTGCTGCGCCGACGAGGCCGCGCTCTGCTCCGCCTGCGACCGCCGCGTCCACCGCGCCAACAGACTCGCCGGAAAGCACCGCCGCCTCCCCCTCCTCCACCCCTCCTTGCCCACCAACGACTCCGATACAGCCGCGCCGCCGCTCTGCGACGTCTGCAAGGTACGTGCCCTGTCTGCCCGCCTGCCCGCCCGATACAGAGCTGAGCTGAGCTGCTGCTGATTGCTCGTGGTGTTGTTGGATTGCAGGATCGGAGGGGGCTCGTGTTCTGCGTCGAGGACCGGGCTATCCTGTGCGCCGACTGCGACGAGCCCATCCACAGCGCCAACGAGCTCACCGCCAAGCACAGCCGCTTCCTCCTCGTCGGGGCCAAGCTCTCCGCAGCCCTCGTCGACCAGGCAATCCCCTCTCCGGACGGAAGCTCCGACGAGCCACACGACCTCGCCACCTGTGCCGCCGAGGACTCCTCCCTGGACGCCAGCCACGGGGGAGGAGAAGGAGGCAGCAGCAGCATCTCGGACTACCTCACCAACATCTGCCCCGGCTGGCGCGTCGAGGACCTCCTTCTCGACGACGACGCCGCCGTCGCCGCCGCGGTATGTATCTTGCTACCTCTTTGCCGTGTTCTCTCCGCAGCTTCATGGACCATAGGAGTGAACACTAAAAGATTGGCGCTTCTTGGAAGCAGAAGGGGCGCGACGAGCAGGTGCCGTTCCTTGACGCGGACCTGTCCGACGTGGTCGCCGGGCGGCCGGAGAAGCGCGGCGCGTGGGCGCCGCACGTGCCGCAGACGCCGGCGTGGGGCCTCGAGAAGGTGCCGGCCGGCGTGGCGGCCCCAGCGGCGGCGAAGGCCAAGCAGGGGCACGTGCGGGAGAGGCACTGGAGCGACAACGACAGCGACGCGTTCGCCGTGCCGGAGATCTCGCCGTCGCCGGGCAAGAGGGCGCGGCCGTCGTCGTTCTGGTGCTTCTGAGCCGCGGCGTAGCAATCCGGCGAGATCGCTTCTGTAATCTTTACTTGTTGTAGCTTGGTGTCACTGTACTAGTACTGTTACTAACTACTACTGGTACTACTAAATTAAACTACTGGTTAATTCTGGTGCAACTATGCTATGCTGTTATTATGTATGAGATCGAGACGAAATTATCGTATTGTAAACTTGTAATGTGTCGTCATCTGCTTCCATTATCGATCGCTGAGGCATAATGGTTTGCTCGATCATCTTAACTATAGTTAGATTGCCCCCAAGTAATAATTGAAAAGGATAACAAGATTACTCTTAGTTACAAATGTTCAAGTCTATCGTTGTCTCAAGTAATAATTATGTAAATAAAACCTGACTTAATCATCCATATGCAAACATGCCTCTCATGTGGGGTAATTAAAAGGGAATGGCTACCCATCATGCGAATGATTTTGATTTCGGGATAAAAAATCATTCGAATTTTTGGCCTGTTAGATGGGCATCCGACGATTGAGCCGACTCCCACCCCACCCCTTTAAATTCTATACCCTCGCCGCCTCCTCCATCCCCCAAGGGCCACCTCCTATCTCCTGCCACCCTTAGCCCTGCCGCTGCACCGCGTGCCGCCGCCACCGGTCAGGCCTATCGTCGACCCCCTCTCCCTTCTGCCACCGCTACTGCCTCCTCCTCCCCTCCCATTGCCGCCATCCGCCACGCCTCCTAATGCTCATCAGTTTTCGCTGCCTCCGACGCCCTCCTTTGACCCGCAGCCGACAGTGTCACCAACGCCTCGCTGCCACCCACCGCTGGTCCTCCCGTCACCCCGGCCTCCCTCTAAGTTTGGGGGCTCCGGTGAACCCTAACCCTAACCTAGCGGCGGGAGGTGACAGCGCCGGAGAGGAAGAGGACGACGAGCTCGCCGGAGAAGATGACTATGCGGGTTGGAGCACGAATCTCTAAGCAAATCGCAAGGTCAAAAATTCGAATTATATATTGTAATTCTGAACTAAAAAAAACCACAAACAAGAATTGGACTGGTTTTTTTCCGTTTAAAAAAGAGAGAGAGAACTGGAATGGATTTGATATCCTGCCTCCTTCCAATACGACTCAGAATCGATGGCTGTAAGACATACTTATTGTTCTATTACAAGCACGTTTTAAAAATAAATTGCACGAACCTTGAAGCATGAATGATTTTAGAGGCAAATGAAGTACATGATTTATGTCTATTCTGATCGGATAGTTGATATCATGAGCTTGCGTTATCCTATTTTGAGAGCGGTTGCCACCTGATAATGGGCAATTGCTTGTTGGAAACGAAAACTCGGATTAATATCTCCAGTGCTTCTACAGTAAGGCTGATATATGCATCTAATTCTAGTATTAGTTAATTAATAGGCCTGTGGGGACTCACTCCCCCATGCCAAAATATGACAGCTGAAGCCAATCAAATGTCTAGGCAGATAACTAGTTAACTCAGCTCATGATCCATGTTCCTGGCTAAAGAAATTAAAGGTAGTAGTGAAAGGGAGAGGAGTGTTCTTGGTGCAGTGCACGCAAGTATAATTTCCTATCCAGTGAGGGTGTACTGTACATGCAGTTAGGAGTGAGCTGCAACCTGAAATGCGCCTCACATGCATGCTCTCGGCGACAATTTTGGAGAGGTGCACTTGGAAGTTTTCTGTGACATGAGAAGAGAATGCGATGCAATGCAATGCATGGCTGTAACACATATATCCATCGCTGAATTGCTGTTGCTGTGATCCCTTCCATCACGTATAGTTCCCAAATGGGGCTCCTTTCCCTCTCGACGCGTTCCAGGCCGCACACGGAGAAGAGCAGCAGGAGACCAGTAGCACGTCGGTGTCGCCGTGTTTCTTCGCTCGATCCCATGACGATCGAAATCCTTGGCTCGGCGTTGCGTTTTCAACCGGTTTTGAGGTAGATAGAGATGTCTCCTTCCTTCCTTCAACAGTTCAACTCCTGCTTAATTTCCTAGCTAGCTTACACATATGCACAGTTGTCACTTTTGTTTCTAAGATATCTGTGCACTTCTTGATGCATAGAGCCTCGCAATGGCCCAAGGCCTTGGATCAAAACCCTATGAAAAATCTCTTGAAAAATCGTCAAAATATGAGTTCGATCCAAAAACAGTTGATCCAATCCGAGGCTTTGGGCCGTGGCCGGCTCTGCTGGTTTGAGACATCATTGTTGCAAGTTGTCAAGCTCACCTGCATGCCGTGTTGTCCAACTGTAGCATATCCCCAATACTCCAAGAGTAGCAAGATAGGTTTTTCTTTCCTGGGTGTAAGGCTCTTCCATTTTGTCTCACTATATACTACTGCAACGGAAAGGGAGTGCGGCTGTTTCTAAGCATGCCATTGCAGCATTGTTCCTTAATTAGAAGCTACCTCAATACAGTTTGTTGTTTGTATACTACTACAGTACAGTACCACTGAAAAATAGGGCTTCCTTTTTCTTTTTCTAGGAGTCCTCTCCAATAAGGAGGAAAAGTCTTTTGATTAAGGTGCAAATTAACAAATTCCAAAGTTACATTGCATACTGCAGTTTTAGAGAAATTTCAGACAATTGATTTTTTTGCCGATATTTTTCGAACTGATCAGACAACTAGGAGTGGAGTTCTACATAATCCCTTTTTTCTATCTTAGACCGTGCGTTCTTCACCTTTTGGAATATCCTCAATAAGGTGCTTCCAAACAGAACAAAAATATATTGATCGGTTTTGCTAGTTTTAAGTTGCCTGAAATTTTCTTAAGTTTAAATCACTTGTTGTGACTATTGAATTTGTGTAGAGATTTGTGTGTCATATGATTGTCATACGATTAGATATTGATCTAATAGATGTCATATAATTAGATATTGATCCAATGGTCACAACAAGTGATTTAAATTTAAGAAAATTTCAAGCAACTTATGAATAGACAGTCCCTATAGATAAGTAGGCTTTCTCAATGCTAAAGTAGGTTTTTTTTAAAAAAAAATCATTGAGTGATCTGTTTTTACGCTGGTTAGTGGGAAGTGCTTCTGATTCCGCTGCACCACTAATTTAGGCAACGCGAAACCGAGCTGAAAGATTCATATTTATCTCAAACAAACAAAAAGAAACCGAGGGTATAATTGAGCGAGTAGTAGTTGTCAATTGTTATAAACCCAGATCAAGGTAACAACTTGGACAGCTCAAATACTTGTTCTACTCGAAATTTTGATGGATCATGCATGCATCATTTCAGTTCGTTCAGAGAGAAAAATGCGTAGGAAAAAAAGAATATTTATTATATGAATTTTCAGGTGTTGCTCTATGCATGTGGACCTGACAAGAGTGACATGTCAATTTGGTAGACAGATATGATCATGGCTCTCTATTAACGCAGCTTGGTAGGGCGTCCTAGTATGATTCTTAGTATAAAATAATCATATTAACCGCCCCATCTAATATGGTAGCCAAAGTAAGGCCCTACCCATTGCATACTGTTGTACTTTTAAAACCTATCTTGAGATTAAAAAAAAACAATCCATTTGTTGTCCCGTCTGAAAAGAACACTTTGTCTTTTTTAAAAGAGAGGATCGAGCTCCACAACCATAGCTTGCTCATCCACCAAAAAGCCATTAGAAAACTCTCACATCATGTTTCCTCGTACTACGATTCAATCGTGAACACCGGTGATGACAAACCCTGTCCACTGAATTTTTGTTTTACAAAATGTGCACAAACTTTCGTTGAATGGGTTTGGCAATTCCCATACCAATATGGACTGCCGGATGCCTCTGGGTAAAAAACGACTCCACAAACAGCCCTGCACGGTAAAATAGACTACAAGCCGATTTGAAACGCATGAATTTCATAGGAATCCTACGAGGACTGCACTATTCTTTACTAATAATAATAAAAACGAAGTTTACCCCCACGCAGCGGGATGATAGTCCGCGGCTCCACACAACTCATCGTGAAAACTGTCGTGACCTCAGCCTTGTCTCGTGAAACCGTCAATGACCTCGTCCCCATGACTCCGCTCTCCCGATTTCCTTGCAACCGCTTCCATAATCTCCACATAGTCACGCACAATCGATCTCCCCTCATGTGGTCACGCCCTCTCCCCCGATGCCCCGTATGCGCCACTCGAGCTCACCCTCTGTGCCCTCACTTGTCGGACCCTTGTCTCCACCGCCGAAGTCGGCGATGCGCTCGCTGCCCTTGCGTCTGTCCTCTCCATAGCACCACCTCGCTCACCATCCTTGCCGCGTGGTTACCCTCTCACATCCGCGCGTCCCTAACGCTGCCGCACTCATGACTAGGGCTAGAAACGAGTCGAGCCAGGCTTGCCCAAGCTCAGTCTTAACTGTGGCTCGACTAGGCTAGGAAATGAGCCAGATACCATGCTCGGCTCGAAAGGTGGCCCTTGCTGGCTCATGACGACTCGCGAGCCTAGCTGTCAAAACTAGTTCCTTACATGCAGAACTAGTTCTCATCTGTTAAACCAAGCTACACCAAGTTGTACTAAACAATAATTAATTTAAAATAAACTACTAAGCAAGAATTACTTGATGCCAGTAGAAATGAGATGCAGATCACAGCAATAACATTATTAGCTACACTAATGGCTGGAGACCATCCATCATGTGAAATAAGTACTCAAATATAGGTAATAGGTGATGACATAAATATGTAATGAAACATGACCAAAATAGTTTAAATAGAGGCCCCGGCGTCTGTGGCAGACTTCTTCCCTCGGCGCGCATGAGACTCCATGCTATGTTCACACTCCATACAGTGGACGACAAGGAGACGACGAGAAATGGCGAGGCGGACGGCGACCGCACAGTGGATATCGAGGAGACCATGCGGCGGACAGTGGGCAGGGCAGCAGAAGAATGCAGTCGGTGGACGACAAGGCGGATGCTGAGGAGACCGCGCGACGAACGGCGAACGGGGCGGCGAAAGAAGGTGGCCGGCAGACGACAAGGTGAATGCCGAGGAGACCGCGTGGTAGACGGCGGACAAGGCGGCGAACGTCGGAAGGTGGATGGGGCGGTGGAAGGCTGACGGCTAGAATACCGCTCAATTCGGTTGCTCTCTGGCGACGTCCCCTCGAGCAATGCCTCCCTGACTCTCTATGGTTCAGTGATGATGGGTTACGCTGGCCTGCTGCCTGAGGCCTCAATTGTTCCTCTGGGCTGGCCGGCTAGGCTTATTTTCATACGATCCTAATGAGCCCACTGAGTAGCTCGCGAGCAGCTCAGGCACGGCTCGTTAAAGTAGTGAGCTGGGGATGAGGTCTGGCTCGGCTTGTGTACACCACGAGCTCGAGTTGAGCCAGCTCGAGCCTGTTTTAAGTCAAGCTGACTCGCGAGTTTTGGGCTTTTTTTCAGCCCCACTCACGACCCTCGCAACCATATCCTCTCCTCGCACCATCGTGCCCCCCCTACGCCGCCCTCTCCTCGCATCCCCGCAAATGGTCGCAAAGATCAATCGCCATTTTCAAAGGGTGCACCACCGCATGGAGGAGGCGACGCCGCTTGCGTCGTCGGTGACAGAGGAGTGACGACTGAGGCTGTCGCCGCCTGTGCAGATGCGGCGGGACTGGGAGCGGTGGTGGGAGCGCAAGCAGCTGTGGTGTGGGGAGGTAGTCGGCGGTATGGCAGCGGAGTGCGCTGTCATCCGCTGCCATCACTTTTGTTGTCCCGTCTGAAAAAGAACACTTCTGTCTTTTTTGAAAGAGAGAAAGAACACTTTATTTTTGAAAAGAGAGAACTGATCGAGTTCCACAGCCATAACTTGCTCATGCACCAAAAAGTCACTGGAAAACTCTCACATCATATTTGTGAATTTTTGTTTTACAAAATGTGCATAAACTTTCGTTTAATGGGTCTGGGAATTTACCAGCATTTCCATACCAATATGAACTGCCGGATGCCTTTGGGTAAAAAACTATTCCAATAAACAGCCCTGCATGGTAAAATAGACTACAAGCCGATTTGAAACACAGCAATTTTATAGGAATCCTACGAGGATGGCACTATTTGATGTAAAATTTCTACCGGATTGCTATGGAATTTATACGTTCCAAGCAGTGCGTGCAGGCTGGTGTTATTATGATGCCACTCTTTGGCTGATGTGGTTGTTGGTCAGTCTATAATGGTGGGCAGATCATTCTGTGGTGGAACTAGCACTGCAAAACGTTCCTGTTCACTAGCAGCAAGGTGAGGCCTTTGTCAATGATCTTGGTTAAGTTTAATGGGAATGTGTCTATTCCGTAATTGGTGATATGATCTGTCATTTGTGATTGGTGCAGGATTTGGTTTTCTTGACACGGTTGAGATATACTTGCCCAATCACTATGCTCATGGATATTATTTGTTCTTCGGATTGGAATTGGATATTTTTTTTCTTTTTTGTTGGCACTTACACTGCAAGTGCTATCCATGTAATGAAGGTCTTAGCTATAGAACATCAAGGCTTTGAAGATATGATTGTTTGGAGTGCAGCAAAATCTTCTGTATAATGATTAGGTTTTTATCCTGATGATGTAAGATTAAGCCCTGCATGCCACATATCATATCAATTGTTTCCTGTGTACTTGCCTATTCTGATGTATGATTGCTCTCACTGGTTATGTTCATTGGGCACTGTCATCTTTGATGTGGACACAATGATATACATATCAATGCAAGAAAAAATTCTTTTTCGAATGTGAGAAGAGCTCTTTGTCATATTGTTTGCTTCCAACGATCTCGAACCTTATTTGACACATGAACCCTTGCAATAAGGAACAATGTATATTTCGATGAAATGATTTGAACATTCTATCATTGCACATTTAAGTGAATAGTATGTTTAAAATACGTTAGTGTGTATTGCATAGAAATTATTGGTGCAAAGTATGAGTTTTTGTTACGATAACTGGTTGGCGTAAAATTTCTACCGGATTGCTATGAAATATATTACGTTCCAAGCAGTGCCACGACCTAGTCAGCCTGGAGTTTTCAAAGGTTGATAAAGCCAGTCTCAGTGTGGGTAGGGTGAGCTGAACGACGTATTCTTAGCCCACGACGATCTCTATCTGGGCCGAAAGAGCCCAGAGCAATTTCCTCCTAGCTTCTCCAACCGACAGGTAGGCCCTACCCTCCAGACCGACCGGACCAGAGCCCAGAAACGAAACCGCGACCCGGCCCACGACTCAGGCGCCGCACCGAACCGCATATGCCACCACGCGGTCCGGGCCCTCCCGAGCGCGGGCCTCCTCTTCCGCGCCCTACACCCTAGCCTCACCATGTCTCCGGCCGCCGCCCACCTCGGCACCGCCTCCGACCCCGACGAGGACCTCTGCGCCAGCGCCGCCGCGGCCGGGGCCGCCGAGGAGATCGCGCCACCCTCTCCCCTCCCTCGGCCGCTGGTGCCCGGGGAGGCGAGGGTGGAGCGCGCGTGGGCGCACTGGAGGCGGCTGGGGTCACCGAGGCTGATGGTGGCGCCGATGGTGGACAACTCGGAGCTTCCCTTTCGCATGCTGTGCCGCCGCTACGGCGCCGACGCGGCGTACACACCCATGCTCCACTCCCGCATCTTCTCCGAGAACGACAAGTACAGGTCCATGGAGTTCACCACATGCAAGGTAACTAGCGCTTGGGAGCATCCAAGTCGTCACTTCACTACGATTCAACTTTAGGTTGCCCCAATTAGAGCATTTGCATGTAGTTCATTGTGCATATAATTTTGATAGTTCTTCACTGTTGGAATGGGGTTTAAGTAAAGTTGGGTGATGAACAATAGTACGCTGAGTTCACCATGGCAAATGAAAATTTGTGGAATAGAATAATAACTTTGATGTAGAATAGATATGGATGTTGGCTATTGGTATTGGGTGGTTCTCGAGGGGTGGATTTCGGCGCAGTACTTTTTATAATGGTTGGCCATCTTTGTGGACAATTTTTTTTTTGAGAATTGCAGTAATTATCCAGAATATTACAGACATTACTGCCATAGGGCTAGACAATGGTTAGACAGTTGTTTTTTCATAATTAGCTGTATTCTGCTGTTACTTTTTCTAATCTACTAATCTCTTTTAGGCTTGGGTATGAAATGCAATAAAAAGTTTCCTTGAGCAGAATGTGACATTGACTACGTTTTATACAGGAGGACCGTCCGCTTTTTGTTCAGTTTTGTGCGAATGATCCTGACATTTTGTTACAAGCTGCAAAGATGGTGGAACCTTATTGTGACTATGTTGATATAAATTTTGGGTAATGTGCAATTCCTTATGCTGTTATACTGAAATTTATCTTTGTCTTTACTCATGTATCTAATCTAGTGTCTTACTGTAATTTACGGTGCTTTTGTAATGGCTCAAGTATTTTAGTTACATAAACAAAAAAGAGAGACTACACAAAAAAATATGCTTCTGGACAATGTTGATGAATTAGCCCTGTGACTAATGCCTCAAGCCAGACTTCCTAAGCTGTTGTGTTATAAAGTTTAGTGGCAGGTTTCTAAGCTCCTAACTGCACCTGTCTGAGATTTCCTTAGTGTACTGATACTGAATATTTTACAAATCTGTATGGGATGCTATCATTTCTGCAAATTTATATCTTCATCGGTTTTGCATATTGAATTTAAAATGTGCATTCCCCACATATATGAGCATCACTTGAAAAATATGGTTCAAACTGGATACTCTTCTAAATGGCAATATTTCTTCTCTGAAAACCTTGCAGATGCCCACAGCGCATTGCTAGACGGGGAAACTATGGGGCGTTTCTCATGGAAAACCTTCCCCTTGTAAAATCCCTTGTGCAGAATCTATCAGGAAACCTTCATGTTCCAGTCTCGTGTAAGATCCGCATATTCCCACAACTGGAGGACACGCTAGCATATGCAAAGATGCTTGAAGAAGCTGGCGCTTCTCTTGTAGCTGTGCATGGCCGGACAAGAGATGAAAAGGATGGAAAGAAATTTCGAGCTGACTGGGATGCCATCAAAGCTGTCAAAGATGCTCTAAGAATACCTGTACTTGCAAATGGAAACATTCGCCATATGGAGGATGTGAAGAACTGCCTGGAACATACTGGTGCTGATGCTGTGCTTTCAGCTGAAACTCTTCTAGAAAATCCAGCATTGTTTGCTGGTTTCCGGACAAAAGAGTGGAAGGGAGAGGTTGATGAAGATGGAGATAGTGCCTTAGACCAGGCTGATCTAGTCATCGAGTATTTGAAGCTGTGCGAGCAATACCCTGTGCCATGGAGAATGGTTCGATCTCATGTCCACAAGATGCTGGGGGACTGGTTTAGGGTGCATCCACAAGTGAGGGAGGAACTCAATGTGCAGTCCAAGCTCACTTTCGAGTGGTTGCATGATATGGTAAAGAGGCTGAAGGAACTTGGTGGAGGAAAACCACTTTACAGAAACAACAGTGCTTCGCAGACCGCAGCGAATGGGCTAGCTGCAAGCAATGCCTGATGATACCCATCAATTTTGCAATCTACAGCCTACCAGTTTATGGAGTAAAGCAAAAGATGAACCACAAAGCACCAGGTCTTAACTTACATTAGTATAGATTGGAGCAGCATTGTTCTAGTGGAACACTCCGTTTGTGGCAAGTACCAGTACCATGACTAGTGGTTCTAAAGAAAAAGAGAGCACGACTAGAACAAAATTTTGATTTTGAGTGAAGCTATTTCAGTGGTTGCTCAATTAATTTGTTTTGAGCATCTGCGGTGGATCACCTCATTGTTGTAACGACTGGTGTATATTTGCAAACATTATTATGGCTTCAGATACGCAGGATTTGCTATTGATGTATCTTTGGACTTAAGTTGCGCTGCTTACTACTTGTATTGGTGTCTCAACTATTCTTGAACGCCCAGCGTTTATACTTCGAAACTGTTCTTTTTTCACGGGCTGCCACCACAAAAATATAGGCTACACAAAGAAGAATATGTGAACTGACTATTACGGTCTCGCGAATGGGCTGCCCGTGCTCTAGCAGTCGGAATGTGCTGGGCCCAAGTCACAAGCAAAGAAGATGGAGATGTATAAGTACACGGTGCTGGCAAAAGAAAGGGGAACGGCTGTTCTTCCTCCAAATTCCACTTCTCTAAATCCAACCCATGCTTCTTCCCAATCCTTGCTTCTATTTCCCCCAATTTGTATCCCCAAGTACCTTGTATTTTGTCTTGGAATTGAGTATATCTCTTGAGCTCGGTGGTGATTGGTGTTCATCTAATGGGATCGTAACACCGACAAACTATCAGCAGCACCTCAGCTACTGCAATCATCTCAACTCTGCAAGTCTCGGTTGCATATATACACTACGACAATGGCAGAACCATGTACTACCATTGCTGATGGGTACATTATTTGTAGTGTAACTACTGCAGAAAACTATATCAACTACTAACCAAAGATTAATTAAAACGAAGAACAAGAAGAAGAGAAAAGCCCTGTCTATCTTGTGTTGGAGAAAACTGCTTGTGATTTTGAACTGTGGTGAGGCAAGGCATAATTTAGGATGGCTCGGCGAGCATCTCCGGCCGCCAATTCGATTTCTCGGCGCACAGTACCCCTTCATTGTTCTTGGAGAAGGTCAGCCGCACATCCCAGTGAAGCGATCTCAAGAGCTTCTCCACCTTGCCGACGGCGCCGGACTCGTCGCGCACAATGATACTGCCTCCCGGCCTCACGATCCTGTCGACCTCGACGACGACGGGCAAAACGGCGCACCTGAAGACGGCGAATTTGTCGTGTTAAAACGGGATTTATACAACACTGAACTGGTCATGGCTGAAGCAGGCAGGGAGTACAATGATGAGCAGTGACTGACCTCTCCTTTATCTTTGAGAAGAGGTGATCAGCGTGCAGGAGGTCGTAGGTCCTCGGGTAGGTGCTGAAGGACTCGCACCAGTCATGGTAGATGCCGAACAGACCGCGCTCGAAGATGATCGGCAGCGTGTCGGGCGCGTCGACGTTGACGACGTTCATGACCCAAATCTTCTGATCTCGAAGCGCAGCGGCAAACCTGACGGAGATCATTTGGTCAGTATGATCAGAGTTCATGACCAATTTACTCAGTGTCCTACATGATTCCCATTAGCAATGGCGATGTTGCAATGGTGAGATATTCTTGTTACCCTCCATAGGCGGCTCTCATGTCCATGACGTTCCTCACCCTGGACCAGTCGATGCCCAGTCCGTTGAGGTACGACTTGTCGATGACGCGTCTCCAGTGCTCGTAGTCCACCGCGAAGTCCTCCGGCGCCGGCTTCCCGTACACCCCGGCCTGCGAGGTGTTGAGCCAGTACGGCGGCGTGCGCACCCGCCGCGGCCACTCCGCCGGCCACCTCGTGCCGCGCTCCGACGGGTCGGTCGGCACACGGTGCATGCACGAGTTGAGACGGATGTACCTGGCACGTTGCAGATGGTGCACATTGGTTAATTTGCTTCTTAAATTCAGAAGGTGAGGAGAGAATATGCGATGCGACGATGTTACTGCCGGTGCAAAGCTCGGCGAGTACCATGCGGCGTTCGCGTCGTCGTCCTCACTGCACATGGGAGGTTGCTGCCGCCGCCTGGTCTCGTAGCACTCGTTGGACGTCGGCTTGCGGTAGAAGGCGGCGCCGATGCCGTTGAGCCGGTCTTTCTTAATGGTGACCAGCTCCCAGCACATGGATTTGGTCAGAGCTGACATCGCTGTACGTGTAGGAGAACACACACAGAGAAGAAACCGATTCATGGCGATGGTGAGAATTCCGATGTGAAATTGATGCTTATGTCTATGTACCTTTCCAGATCTCGACGTCTTCCGTGAGCTTCTGGTACACCGGCGTCGCCGACCAGACGAAGAAGCCGCCGGGCCGCAGGACGCGGTTCAGCTCCAGGAGGAGAGCACCACCTGCAGAGTGCAGACAGAGACCATTGGCGCCATCAATACTGAATCAATTCACAGCTGAAGAGCTGAGGTAGTGGCAAGCGGCGTGTGTACTAACCATCGGCATGCCATGGGACGCGGCAGCGCGCGCAGTGGACGAGGTCGAACGCCTTGCTGGGGAAGGGAAGGCGCTTGGAGCCCATGACGGCGGAGATGGCCGGGATGCCCCGCTCGAGCGCCATCTGCACCTGCGCCTCGTGCTCGTCCTTGGGCGCAAACGACATGGCCACCACGTCGCGCTCGAACAGGTACCCGCCGAAGCTGGCCACGCCGCAGCCAACGTCGAGCACCACCCTCGTGTGCTTCCCCCACGCAATGCCACGGACAGACTGCATCAAAGAACCGACTTTTACTCTCGTTAATCTGCGTGATGAGACCGATGAAGCTGCGGCGATCACAGATCGTCTGATGCTACTGTTCAGAGGGAGGCTACCTGCTGAAGGAAATCGATGTAGTGCAAGGCGCCATGGATGAACTGCGTGCCGCCGCCGGGGAAGGTCAGGTACTGCCCGCTCACCTTCACCCAGTTCTGGTGACCCTTCACCTGAACGAGCTTCGTGTGCGGCACATTGCTGTACCAAATCTGCACAACTCACCGCCGTCGTCACCAACACGAGCATCGCAAGTCAGTAGGCAATCGATGCAAAACGCATGCCAAAAAACACGTTTTTGCGCAACAAGTTCCGTACCCTGTCTCGGCTCTTTGGCCATTCGATGGGCCGGCGGTAGCCGCTTGGGAGCGCGACGAGGCACGTCGGACCCTCGTCGGGGCAGTGCCGCTCCCGGTGCTCGTACCGCCGGTAGTTCTCGGGCCGCAGCTTCTTGATGGCCTTCTCGTTGTCCAGGCACGGGATGTAGTCCCCGCCCGCCTTGACGTTGCACAGCCGCCACTCGTGCTCCTCGCTGGCGCCGCTCGTGTCGTTGGTGCCAGCCTCCTCCTCGCGCCGGTCCTTCTCCCGGTGGGACTGGTCGGCCTGCGTCGCCCACGCATTCTGGTCTCCGGTGTCGGTGGCCGACACCTCGACGCGGTCTTCTTCGCCGGGGAGCGACTCGACAACGTTGCGGTCGTCTAGGCCGGTATTCCCTTCCACGTCGTCCCTGTGCTCTGACACGGCTGGCTTGTCGTCCCCGCCGCTGCCCTCTTCTTGGTTATGGAATGCCTCGCCACCGGCGTCGGACACGGCATCCTCGCTCTGCGATTGGTCGTTGCTACGCTCCTCTGTTCGATGTTGCTCGGGTCTCTCGTCGCCTTCGATGCGGCGCTCCTCTTCCGGTTGCTGCTCTGTTCTCTCGTCTCCTTCACCTCCGTGAGTTTCTTCCTGCGCCTCCCGGCGCAGGCTTCCGCCGCCGACCTGCTCGTCGCGCGCGCTCATCTGCTCCTCCTCGCGCTGCCGCTGCCGAGCATTGCTCTCCTCCTCGATGCCACCGTCCAAGCTCTTCTCCTCCACGGCGCCACCCTGAGTCTCTTCTTGCGGCATCTGCAGATGCGGCTGCTCCTCCTGTTCGAGTGGCACGTGGCTCTCTTCTAGCATGGATTTCTGATCCTTGTCGTTCTCGGGTGCTTCTTGCTCCTTGTCCGCGCTCGTCACTGCCGAGTCCTTCGCCTCCTCCTCATCGGCACTGGCCTCGCCGGCGGCCACGTGGTCAGCCTCCTCGCTCCGCTGGGAGTCCATGGCCGCCGCAGCGCTCTTGGGCTCCCCGTCAGAGACATGCTCATCCAGATCAGGCTTGGCATGCGGATCGTCCAAAGCGGCCGTTGAGGCCGTGCTGTGCTCCTCCTCAGCGCCCTCCTCGTCGGATCCCTTGCCCCGCGCCGCGTCGTCGACCTCGCGCGGCAGCGGCAGCGACGGCACGGCCTTCTTCCTGTCCACCTCGTACACGAACGACGACCGCGTGGTGTGGCGGTACGCCGTGACGGTGTCCTTGTCCCCGTCCGACCCCGCGAGGGACGCGGACGAGGTGGACGTGAGGAAGTACGCCCCCGCGACGCAGAGCGCGACGAGCACCCCCGTCGTGGCGTAGTAGACGCACGCCGAGGCCGAGGCCGACGACGACGACGCGGCCCCGCGCTTGCCGGCGCTGCGCGAACTCCGGCCCACCCCCGCCATGGATCGATCTCACATGCAGATGCCGCGCTTATCTCTAAGCAAAAGTTTCGGTTTGGACGTGGGTTTAGGTTCGTGTTTGTGGCATGCACATAAGTCTGGGAACGTGGGGTGATCCCCACGCGTCGGAGTCGCCGGCTGCGGGGATGACATGTGGGGCCCACCCTCGGCTAGTCGGGGACGCTTACTCCATTGCATGGGAGCTGGAGAATCGGGGCACCGTCTCCTCTTCTCTCGCTCTTGGCCTTCCTCCGATCCTCTTCTCTCATCAGCTCCATCTCCATGCCTTTTTCTTTATCTGTTACTCCAATCAATAGAAGCATTGTTTTTAGAGCTCTTCTGTCTACTGTATGTTTCTCGAATAGATGGAACTTGGAAGCACCCTTTGTGTGTACCAATTTGCAATACTGCATTTTACAACATAAAACTTGTATCGGTTAGGGTTTCGGAATTCAGTTCAGATTTGCCTTGGTCTGGCAAAGATTTTTTATATTCAAAAATCTACTTTACCATCAATAATGGATTTGCTAGTAAATCACAAGTCAACACGGTGGACATCTTTGCATCATTTTCTACGCATAGAGTAAGTGAAACTAGAATTTTTTTTAGGCTCAAAGGTAGATCTTATTTAGTATTAAATACAACATACCTGGTATAATTCAAATGGATTGCATAGCTAATCCCAAAATAATAAAAACCTTTGATAATTAAATTAGCATACAATAATTTAAATCAAAGTAATTTTGTAAAACTAGGTGCAATATGATCAAATCACAACTTGCCTTATAACAAGTGTTTATCTTGGTCTTGAGCTAACCTCACTTCCTCGTATGCTCCCGATGTATCAACGTCTAACGCAAAGAGACAAAAGAAATACAAATAAATACCAAACAAAGCAACAACGAACTCTAAAAATTATAATAAAAATACTGGAAGGTAGGATTCGATTTTAGATGAATTTAGAAACTCTAATAGGCTCAATCGGAGATCGTATGAAGAAGAACGGGCTCAAGAAAGTTGGCTCGGTTGAGAAATTTGGGAAATAAATAAGGGAGAGAGAAAACAGAAGCTGGCAGGTGGGACCAAGAGAATATTCTCAGAATCTTTTTTTTTTGAAATTCAGGAAAAGGCTGAGGGGCTGACAAGTGGGACCAAGGTCTATAGACCGGGTTCATGGGTTTGGATCCATGGGTCTACAGTGAACCGGGTCTACAGAGCAGGGTTGACATGTGGGGTCCACATGTTAGAAGCTCGATGCACTGTGGACTAAGTCCACGCGGTTTAGATCTAGGGTTTGGGTACGGGTGGCGGCTAACACGGTGGTGGGGCTGGCGTGGCACTGAGATGGCATCCACGGCGATGACATGTTGGCAACTGACACGGCAAGATCGACGACGTTGTCGAATCTACGATGATGACGGCTAACAAAGGGCACTGTCGATGATCGAGTCGACGATCTTATGAAAATAAAACAGAGGAAAATAACATAGGATTTCTTGGGTGAGAATGTGACTACTCTTTACTGATATAAACTGGCTATTACAAGGTGTGCCTACGACCAGCGGTGGACTAATCCTAATTACACTAAATGTAATGTTTGTTATGCTAATGCTTCAGATGAAATCTAATCGTCTATTGATCTTTTGAATTCGGATTCTCTCTCCCGTCTTCCGTCCCCCGTCCTCCTTTAAGTAGCTGATGAAGTGGTGGCAGTTACTCCTGGAAGAGACGCCTATTGGAAGCATCGCAACTGGTCAGAGCGAGGTGGCGGATGATGGAGTATCAACCGTCACACGGTTGAATATCCTTGAGTGCTTAACCGTGTGGTAGTTATTGTCAGTATCTTAGGATCATAAGATGTCGCATGGTATGGAGAATACAATATGCATTCCACTCATCACATGGTACAGAATACACCTGGAGTTAGATCCAGATGCTAGTTCATGACTTCTATGAGCAGCTATCTGGTTAGAGACTAGCTAGGTGCAGGACCTTATCCAACCAGGATACCCATTATGTAACCTCCGAATCCTTACGACCAGAGAGGTCGTTAGCCTTAAGGGTTACGACCATGAAGATGTATGGTCTTTTATTTTGAATTAAAAATAACACATAGAGGTTTTAATCCTCGTCAAGCACCCTCAGCATCACTGTGCCTCGGTGAACTCATCTACCAGCTCGGATGGGACGGACACAACCAACAAGGTAGTCGACAACGAGGTTGGCGGTAGTGCTGTCTTGGGTGGACCATGTAACATCCCAAATTTTGGGCTTGTGTTTCAAATGTAAGAAAATGAGTAGAAATTAAAACTTTTTCTTACATCATGTATTTCCTGTTGTGCCAATCAATTCTTGTTCAAGGAATTAAGGAATTACATTGTCACAAGTCTTGTTGATCCAAATCTTGCTATTCCAAAAACAATCTTGTCAAATCTTATGATCATCCTCTGGAAATATTTTTCCTAAGTCTCTGTGATGGTCTGTGACCCCTCTGAAAAATTTCACAATTTTTAGAAATTGTTTGAATATTTTTAGAGGCGATCAAACTGTTTGACTCTTAGTCAAACATTAAAACAGAGCCTTGCAGAATTTTTGGAGATTTATTCACAATATAAAAACCTCTGAAAATTTTACACAAGGTTGATATCTGAGTTAGCAAGCTCCTGTAAAAATTTCATAATTTTTGGAGTTAGTTTGCTACCCCAAATAAATCATCAAAAGTATCAGCATATTTTAAAACCTAAAACCAATTTCACTATTCATTGGGTTCGAGTGGGCTCGAGTCCGAGCCACTTGACTCGGTTGAACCACCTAATTGCACCGAGCCGCGTTTTAAAACGCGCGTGCAATCTCAGCCGTTGGATTCAAATCGCTCGGCCCACGTTCGTGTGAGCATTCGGACCCTCCGGTTGCGTTAATCAATTGGGACCGTTGGATCTCAATCCAACCGTCCAGATCCCTGAGAGCAATCGGACTGTCCGGCGAACTCGTTTAATCGTGACCGTCCATTTTCAATCCAACGGCCACCGTTCTCTTTTCTGTTCTTCTTCCTCCTCTGCTTCTTCGAGCGCGCGGGCGGCAATGGCAGAAAGAGAGAGATTGAGTGGGTGGCTTTGATGTGTCACCTCAAATTTGCTTTCGTCAACGGCTCTCTGTGGAGCATTAAATGCGCTCAGGCTTTCTCCTCCATTGTCCCGAGTCTCACTTGCTCCCATCATTTCTTGGTCCATGACCGGAGCATGAACCGAGCCCACCATGGACTCGGGTTCTTGCTCAAAACCCTAATTCCTTTCCTATAAATTGGCCCTCTAGGTCCTCCTGGTGTCCCTTTACACCACACTTTGCTTTTCTCTGTGTTTGAGCTCAAAACCATCTCACACCTTCAATCCACCATTGTTGACCCGTAGAGCTCCAATGGCGGCCTTGGTGTCCAGTGGTTTATCTTCAACATTTCTTGCACCCTTTTGAACTCCTCAACCTCCTTTATATTTCCCCTAACTTGATTTTGGGTTGCATTCACAGGAATCACTCAATTTTAAGTTTGGAGATTTTCGTTGGTTTCACCCCTTTCTTCTCCACTCAGTAAGTGGTTCTTTTGCAATTATTTGCTTTTGGAGCCTCTTTGAGCTATAATGAAGCTGTGGTGATGATTTGGTTCCACTCATTTTGCTCGAACCTCATCTTCCACTTCATCTTCTTGGCTCGGTGGACTTCATCGTGTTCAAGTCTTCCCGACCATCTTTGGAGCTCCTCTCGGTTAAGGTAGCTCCTATATAGCCCCTAGAAGTCATGGCACTCACTTCCTTGGACCGCGTGAGCATCTTGCTATTTTCGTGTTTTGCCGTGTCGGCCTCTTTCTTTTTTCGGCTCGCGGCGTTCTGAACCTCCACCGCGGCGAGGTCACCACCATTGGGTCCGCAACACTATTGCGAGCCCATTTTGATAGTTTGTGGCGCCGCCATGGCCGAGTCGCGGCGACAAGCCGTGGTAGCCACTCGGGACTTTGCGTACCGTAGCTTCCGTTGTCGTCAAATAATTAGGACACGATTAATACCCAATCATTAGAAGTATTAATGGTGTCTTAATCGCCTAATGTCTCACCGACTTGTGGGCGTAAGCCTAAATCGAAAACCGAAGTCGTTATGGCTGATTTTGGGTTTATTTATTGCTAATCATTGTTAGCAATAATCGTGTCGAAATTACCTTTTGGGTCAGCGGCGTGTGGGCCCTCGTCCTAAATCGCCTCTGTTCAAAATCTTTAGGACACATTATTTGCTAATCATCACTAATCATTGGTCATTAGTAATTAAGTAGCCGTCCTAAAACCTCCTTTAAGTCATCGACAGTGGGACCACGCGCCTTTGCACGTGTGTTAAGACTCGCATGTGTGACTCTCGGCCACCGACATGCGCCCCACGGTCG
This sequence comes from Ampelocalamus luodianensis, assembly GCA_036346255.1. NCBI lineage: Eukaryota > Viridiplantae > Streptophyta > Magnoliopsida > Poales > Poaceae > Ampelocalamus > Ampelocalamus luodianensis. The sequence goes on from CM070627.1 coordinate 2,631,511, forward strand.
GACTCCGGTTGCATTCGATCTTGGACCGTCGTCCATTTTGCGATCTGCGCCCGGATCTTGTATGCATTCGGACCATCGGTTCCCCTTATCATTCTTGGCCGCCCATCGCTTGATCTGCGGCCACGATCATGCGTGCTGTCGGACCTTCCGACGGAAGCGCTCCGTGCCGCTCATCTTGAGATCTACGGCCGTGAGCGGCCAAGGCAACCGCACCGCCCGGTTGCATTCATCTCGTGAGCCGTTGGATCTTGATCCAACGGTGAGCTCTGTTTGAATCGCGGCGCGCGCTGTTCTCGTCGCGTGTGGCTCGTTGGATTTTGCATCAACGGCCCACGGCGCCCACGTCGTTTTCTTTTAATTGGGTGGTTACGTATTTGGTAAGTATTTGTTTAACAATGAAAATGATATAAAAACTTTAGAAACTCATAACTAATTCATTTTAATCGCTTTTAGATAATTCCAACGGTAATAAATTATGTTGTCACTTTAGTTTATTATAAAAATGGATTTAAGCATGTTCAAAGTGTGGAATTGTTTAGTTAAGAATAGCTTGTTTTCTGCTATTTTTATATATTCTAGAATTGTATTAAAACTTGGAAAATGCATATCTTTTCTCAGTATATCTCTAATTGAATGATTTTAACTTTGATAAATTTGTTATTAACTAAACTTTAATCTAAAAATGGTGGTAGGCCTAAATCAGCACCAGAAAAATATGTTAATAGATTTAACCTTATTAGTAGCAATTAAAAATTCATCTAATGTTGTAATAGACACCAGTAATTCCCTGTAAATCCTAAAAATAGAAATTTGATGTTAGGAAATCCCTCTGTTATCGTACTATAATGTGAAATGGGAGTTGCACATGTTATATTTCTGGAAAGTGCATTATGCTAATTTTGCATCTTAGAAAAATCATAACTAAATCATTTTAACTCCAAATGACCTGAAATTTTATATGGGTTACCACTATACCAGTAGGTAGCTACCATAAAAATTTCAGCTTCAAAACCTTTCTAGAAAATATTTTTGCTACAGTGCTAATTATGGCCGAAAATGAGTTTTTAGGTAATATCTTTTGCACCACAGATCCAAATTAGGTTTTTCCAGTTTCTATGTCTAGGTATATTCGTATTTCACCTTGTGTATAAGTTTCGTCGCATTTGGATAATTTTTGCTTGCTCTTTTGTTTTAGTGTTGCTCGTCTTATTGGTTGTTCTTGGTTCTTTTTGCCTTTCGCTTAGGGTTCGACATTTGCGGTAATCCCGAGAGCGACCCTCCACAACAGTTTGAGCAACAGCAAGAAGGCAAGCAGTTTGATCATGTTAATCCCAGTATTTTAAGTATTTATGTTGATTACAAATTCTATGTATGCATTGCTATTTTGTGTTAATAGTTGGCCTAGTAGATGCATTTCCTTAGCAAATGATTATTCTCTACTACCATGAGCCTAGGTTACTTGCTGTGATTTAGAGTTCGTGGATGAGCTCTTGTCACTTAGTAGTTGCGAATCAATTGCTTAGCCATGCTTAGTTTCGGTAGAAATGGGCGGTTATCGACTTGTCGATAACCTTGATCACTAAAACTTATTATGATTATGATTTCCACCTTGTGCCATGTCTATTTATGAAAACTAAAAACTGAAAACAAAATGATTTAGACTTGGGCACAATGGTATGATGGTGTGATTTTGGGTGTGATCGAATGGTGCCCGGTCAACAAGGACCGAACATCTTGTTACACTAAACCAAGCATTTTAGCGTGCTAACCACATTAGAGGGTATGGGACCTCTCTTGACTTAGTACTTTGGCGTGTATTGGCTCCGAGTCGCAGGAGTCGCGGGAGGGATGGTGTTGGGAGCATTGTAGTGTCCGAAAGACTTCACCGTGATGGGATTTGTTGTCTTTCGCTTGCAATGTAAGCATATGGGTTTCTATCCATATGAGCGGCTCGTAGTTAATACACAAGATTGGAAATGTCTCAGAGGACTTAGCGGGCCAGCATACCTTCTAGTGTGCTTGTGGCTTGAAGGCGGTCCAAGTGTGGGTACATTGGTACACCCTGCAGGTTAAAACTATTCGAATAGCCTCGTCCTAGGTTATGGACACGCTTGGCAAGGTCTTTCAAGAGTTAGACTACAACCTTTTAAATTAAAACTTGATGGGTGGTACGAATCGGGGATTCGTGCTATGTTGTGGTGGCTATTGGGATAGTCACTTCCAGGTGGTTACTTGTATGTATCTTTACTTACTGTTATTTTGATAACAAAACAGATTTGCAAACTTGCTTTTAAATTGTATTACATTATTGCAAATAAAGTTGGCTTCATGCAAAATGAGACATACAACCTCCACCTAAATGAGTTTGCATGTAGTTTATGAATAGGTCTGTTATTCCACACGTCAGTCTTGCGGGTACAAAGACAATCTTTGTACTCGGATGCTATGCTTAATTGTTCATTGCGGAGGAAGAAGGTGAGCTCGAGGCCTCACTTTATGAGTGTGTTGTGGTAGCTATGGGCGACTAGCTTAGCGGCCCTCGGTTGCCTTGTGGGTGTATGGCTAACTGGTCGACTTTTGTTCTAGCCATCTTATGGCGCTTTTGCTCATTGTCATTCTTGTATATTGTTCTATTTGGCCGGTCGGCTCTCTTTTGTAATAACTTTACTTTGTGTATGTCGTTGTTGGACTTAGTGATGTATGCTGTATGGAAATGATGTGTAATTTTGTGATGATGTGCATATGTTGTAATTCTGGGAAACATATGTCCATCGAGGCTTAGAATGTTTAATTAGTAATGCTAGAACCAATTGGAGGTTAAGTGTTACTAGTTAAATATTCCGGGTCCTCACAAAGTTGGTATCAGAGCCATACTGACCGTAGAAACCCCTAGCTTGGTCGCCTTTAGGATATTTTGAAAACCTACTTTCAGATAGTTATGAAAACTTAAGTAAGTTCTCTAATTTTTCTCCTTACCTGTCTTAGCTTGCTCATCTCACCTTACTCTCACTTAAGTTTGAAAAAGTTGTTCCTCTCTTCCTTTCAAAAATTAGCCTTTATCGATTAGCTTGGTTTTGGGAGAAACATGAGAACTTGGAGAAAGAAATTTGGACAGCTAGCTAGTGGTTAGTAATTAAGGTAGGAAATGAGAGGTAAATCCAACTAAAACTTGTGGGAATGAAAGGGTAAGAAGTGATATGAGATTAGCTAATGCCTATACTCTATTAGGTGGTTATACCTTGATTTTTGGACTGTTTTGAGCTAGAATTTAGTGCTGAAATTTTTGGTCTTCTCAAACGATTACTCGTTCTTCCATACGGGTTAGTCGTTTCGGGGAGTTGATTTGTTGATTTTTGGTCCTGTGCTCTTTGGTGGTTATTCTTGAGCCTTTTTATTGAGTTCGGGATGCCTTGCTTTTTATCTCGGGCTTGTAGCTAACTTATCTTAGTGAATCAGGATGGCTGGTGGGACACGTAGCGGGCGGAATCAGCCGGGTAGTCCCGATGAGGAGCTTCCCCCTCCTCCGACCATGGCGGAAGTCCTCATGCAGATCGAACGCAATCGTTCGGAGGACCGCAGGGTGTTGGAGGTTATCGCGAGGAACACCTCTACTCCTCTCGTGCCTCGGATCGGAGGTGGTGGACACCGCACTCGTGGGGGCTTGCGGAGTTCCTCCGCACTCAGCCCCTTCCTTCTCCCGCCCGAGGATCCTTGGGACGCAGACGATCGGCGCGTCTCGTTGAGCGAAGCTCAACGCTGCTCGATGCCGAGGAGCGGCACTTTTCGCATCCCATCACCGGAGGGTGCGGCACTCTCATGGTGGGAGAACTTCCTCGCCATGCACCGCGGACACGTGGTCTCGTGGGAGGAGTTCGTCGACTTTTCGTCGGGCCCATGTCCCGCAGTTCGATGAAGTGAAGAAGAAGGAGTTCTTGCGCCAAACAGGTGCAAACTGCGGATCGAGTACCTCCATGAGTTCAACCATTTGGCGAGGTACGCTCTCGCCGAGGTGGCCACCGATGAGGCCAAGCAGAGAAGTTCGTGGAGGGTTTGTCCGAGGAGCTGCAGGACAAGCTCTCTATTGTGGACTTCGACTTCCGCACCTTGGTGGACAAGGCCATCATCGCCGAGCACAAGGCGAGCGCTGGGCGAGTCCGCAAGCGCAAGTGGGAGGCCCATCGGCCCGCACAGCCGGCCTCGTTCGTCCCGTGTTGGACCCGCACCGTGGCCCGTTCTTTGGCTTCACCACCGCCGAGGCCTTCAAGACCAGCCCACGTCCTCCGCAGCCGTGACTCGATCGCGTGCACTGCGACCAGCCAGCAGGTGTTCCCGCAACCCCGCACCGACGCCACCGCTTCATCGCCACAACAAGGGCCACTACGCGAGTAGTTGTCCTAAGAAGATCTGAGCGGCCCTCGTCCTAATGGAGGACGCGGCAGGGGAGTGGTCACCACCCACGTAAGACCCGGGCTTGGGGAGCGGCCGAGTCAACCATATCTACCGAGGAGGCACAGAGGCGCCCGACGTGGTGTTGGGTACGCTCCTTGTTAATTTGCGTCCCGCTACGATTTTATTTGACTCGGGGCCTCGCATTCTTTTATTTCGAGGTCTTTTTGTCGTTGATTGTGGACTTCACCGTGTTCCTCTGGGATTCCACCGCGATTCGCTCTCGGGTTCGAAATGAGAGCCGACCAAGTATGCCGGGATGTTCCTATCCACATCGAGGAGTGGGATTCTTGGCGAATCTTATCCTACTCGACTCGCGCGCTTGGATGTGATTCTTGGCATGGATTGGTTGTCCCAACACTTGGGGCAAATCGATTGTGCAGAAGATTGTCTACCTCACCGATCCTTGGTGAACAGGTTGGGTTTTCACCACGTTGCGAGAACCCCACCTTTTTGCCCTTGAAGCAAAGCCGATTGGAGATTCACGATGTCCCCACGGTGTGTGACTTCGCGGATGTCTTTCCAAGATTTGCGGGATGCCTCCTATTCGAGATCCGAGTTTGTGATCGAGTTGCTGCCTGCATCGCCCCTATTTCTAAGAGGCCGTACGCATGCCTCCTAATGAGTTGGAGGAGTGAAGAAGCAATCGGGTGAGCTACAAGAGAAGGGTTTTATCCGCCCTAGCTCATCTCCTTGGGGTCTGTCCAGTTATCTTTGTGAAGAAGAAGGACAAGACCTTGCGCATGTGTGTTGATTACCGTCCGCTTAATGAGGTGTGGTAAAAACAAGTATCCTTTGCCCGTATTGATGATCTTTTCGATCGCTTGACCGAGCACGTGTCTTCTCAAGGTTGACTTGAGATTGGGCTATCATCAAGTCGATCGTGGCCGAGGATATTCAAGACCGCCTTTGCTACTCGTTATGGTCTTTACGAGTACACCGTCATGTCTTTTGGTTTGACTAATGCTCCTGCTTTGTTCATGAATCTTATGAACTCGGTATTCATGGAGTATTTGGATAGGTTTGTGGTGGTATTCATCGATGATATCCTTATCTACTCCAAGGGTGAAGAAGAGCATGCTGAGCATCTTAAGCTTGTGTTGGGCAAGCTGCGTGAGCACCAGCTGTATGCCAAATTCAGCAAGTGCGAGTTCTGGTTGAAGGAAGTGGCATTCTTGGGCCATGTTCTTTTAGCAGGAGGTGTGGCTGTGGATCCTAGCAAGGTCAGTGATGTGCTATCTTGGGGTCACCAAGTCACCACCGATGTGCGGAGTTTTCTTGGTTTGGTGGCTACTATCGCCGCTTTATCGAGAATTTCTCCAAGATTGCGGCCTATGGTGAACTACTCAAGAAAGACAAGAAGTTTGAATGGTCATTGCTTGTGATGTGAGTTTTCAGAACTCAAGACGCTGTTGACCTCACTTCCAGTGCTTGTTCTCCCTGATATTCACAAGAGTTTTGATATCTATTGTGATGCTTCTCGTGAGGGTCTTGGTTGTGTTCTTATGCAGGAAGGCAAGGTTGTGGCCTATGCATCACGGCAATTGAGGCCTCATGAACTCAACTATCCTACTCATGACTTGGAGTTAGCTGCTGTGGTCCATGCACTCAAGATTTGGCGGCATTATCTGATTGGTAACCGTTGTGAGGTGTATTCTGACCACAAGAGCTTGAAATACTTGTTCACCCAGCCAGATCTGAACCTCAGGCAAAGAAGATGGTTGGAATTGATCAAGGATTATGACATGGGTATTCAGTACCATCCGGGCAAGGCCAATGTCGTTGCTGATGCACTCAGTCGGAAAGTGTATTGCAACATGTTGATGCTCCAAGGGCAGCAGACCTACCCTCATTTCGTAATTCCAGCGCCTTAATTTGGGTTTGACCGAAGCGCGGTTCTCTTGCTACATTGGTTGTGCAACCAACCTTGGTGGACCAAATCAAGGCGCACGTGTTGCATGATGTTGGTGTGAGCCAAATCAAGCGAACATCAAGGATGGGATAGCCAAGTGCTTTTCGGAGGACGAGCATGGCGTTGTGTGGTTTGGGTAGCGTCTTGTGGTTCCTAAAGTCATGGAATTGCGAATTTGATTCTCCGCGAAGCCCATGATTCTCCTTTGTCTATTCATCCCGGGCTACCAAGATGTATCGGGACCTTCGTTAGAGGTTCCGTGGACCCGAATGAAGCGTGAGATTGCCAAGTTCGCGTCGAGTGCGGCGTGTCCGTCGTGTGAAGGCCGAGCATCGGCGTCGGCAGGTCTTCTTCACCTTTGCCGCTGCGAATGGAAGTGGGATTCGTTGGCATGGACTTCATCACCGGATTGCCCGCTCGTCCAAAGGGAATGATGCTATTTGGGTCTTGATCGACAGGTTGACTAAAGTGGCACATTTCCTTCCCGCCAAGACTCGCCGTGTGGGGCCTTTGGCCGAACTTTATGTCTCGAGGATTGTGAGTCTTCACGGTGTCAAGTCGATTATTTCGATCGTGGTGCACTTTTCACCTCGCGGTTTTGGCATAGTCCGCAGAGGCTATGGGGACCCGCTTCATTTCAAAGACCTTTCATCCTCGATCGATGGCCAAACGGAGCGAGTCAACCAAGTGTTGGAAGATATGCTCCGTGCTTGTGTTCTTTCCTATGGGAAGAAGTGGAGAAGTGCCTACCGTTTATGGAGTTCTCCTACAACAATAGCTTTCAGCCGTCTTGGCATGGCACCATTTGAGGCTTTGTATGGGAGGAGATGAGAACCCCATTGAACTGGTCGAGAGGCGGTGAGCGGCGTTTTCGCCCAGTTCGATCAATGAGGCCGAAAGTCAAGTTCGATTGATCCGCGAGCATCCGCGGCCGGCCCGATCTGAACAAAAGAGCTACGCAGACGCCGTCGCCGTGAGTTGAGCTTTGAGCCCAATGACTTTGTGTATCTCAAAGTCTCTCCTTGAAGGGCCATCGCTTTGGCATCAAGGGCAAGTTGGCTCCTCGATATGTTGGGCCTTATCGCATCATCGAGAGAGTTGGGGCAGTTGCATACAGATTGGAGCTACCAGCTGCACTTGAGGGTGTGCATGATGTGTTCCATGTTTCACATCTGAAGAAGTGCCTCCGTGTCCCGACTGAGGAAACTCCGTTGGAAGCTCTCGATGTGCAGGAGGATTTGACCTACCGCGAGCATCCTGCTCGTATTCTTGAGGAATCGAACGGAGAACAAGGAACCGTGTCATCAAGTTCCTTAAGGTTCAGTGGTCAAACCATTCAAGATGAGGCAACTTGGGAGCGAGAAGATCGCCTTCGTGCAGATTTTCCTTCTTTCTTCTCCGAGTAAACTAATCTCGGTCGAGATTCTTGTAAGGGGAGAGTTGTAACATCCCAAATTTTGGGCTTGTGTTTCAAATGTAAGAAAATGAGTAGAAATTAAAACTTTTTCTTACATCATGTATTTCTGTTGTGCCAATCAATTCTTGTTCAAGGAATTAAGGAATTACATTGTCACAAGTCTTGTTGATCCAAATCTTGCTATTCCAAAACAATCTTGTCAAATCTTATGATCATCCTCTGGAAATATTTTTCCTAAGTCTCTGTGATGGTTCAGTGACCCTCTGAAAAATTTCACAATTTTTAGAAATTGTTTGAATATTTTTAGAGCGATCAAACCTGTTTGACTCTTAGTCAAACATTAAAACAGAGCCTTGCAGAATTTTTGGAGATTTATTCACAATATAAAAACCTCTGAAAATTTTACACAAGGTTGATATCTGAGTTAGCAAGCTCCTGTAAAAATTTCATAATTTTTGGAGTTAGTTTGCTACCCCAAATAAATCATCAAAAGTCTCAGCATATTTTAAAACCTAAAACCAATTTCACTATTCATTGGGTTCGAGTCGGGCTCGAGTCCGAGCCACTTGACTCGGTTGAACCACCTAATCGCACCGAGCCGCGTTTTAAAGCGCGCGTGCAATCTCGGCCGCTGATTCAAATCGCCGCCCACGTTCGTGTGAGCATTCGGACCCTCCGGTTGCGTTAATCAATTGGGACCGTTGGATCTCAATCCAACCGTCCAGATCCCTGAGAGCAATCGGACTGTCCGGCGAACTCGTTTAATCGTGACCGTCCATTTTCAATCCAACGGCCACCGTTCTCTTTTCTGTTCTTCTTCCTCCTCTGCTTCTTCGAGCGCGCGGGCGGCAATGGCAGAAAGAGAGAGATTGAGTGGGTGGCTTTGATGTGTCACCTCAAATTTGCTTTCGTCAACGGCTCTCTGTGGAGCATTAAATGCGCTCAGGCTTTCTCCTCCATTGTCCCGAGTCTCACTTGCTCCCATCATTTCTTGGTCCATGACCGGAGCATGAACCGAGCCCACCATGGACTCGGGTTCTTGCTCAAAACCCTAATTCCTTTCCTATAAATTGGCCCTCTAGGTCCTCCTGGTGTCCCTTTACACCACACTTTGCTTTCTCTGTGTTTGAGCTCAAAACCATCTCACACCTTCAATCCACCATTGTTGACCCGTAGAGCTCCAATGGCGGCCTTGGTGTCCAGTGGTTTATCTTCAACATTTCTTGCACCCTTTGAACTCCTCAACCTCCTTTATATTTCCCTAACTTGATTTTGGGTTGCATTCACAGAATCACTCAATTTTAAGTTTGAAGATTTTCGGTTGGTTTCACCCCTTTCTTCTCCACTCAGTAAGTGGATCTTTTGCAATTATTTGCTTTTGGAGCCTCTTTGAGCTATAATGAAGCTGTGGTGATGATTTGGTTCCACTCATTTTGCTCAGAACCTCATCTTCCACTTCATCTTCTTCGGCTCCGGTGGACTTCATCGTGTTCAAGTCTTCCCGACCATCTTTGGAGCTCCTCTCGGTTAAGGTAGCTCCTATATAGCCCCTAGAAGTCATGGCACTCGCTTCCTTGGACCGCAGCGGAGCATCTTGCTATTTTCGTGTTTTGCCGTGTCGGCCTCTTTCTTTGTTTTCCGGCCGTGGCGTGCGAACCTCCGCCGGCGAGGTCACCACCATTGGGTCCGCAACACTATTGCGAGCCCATTTTGATAGTTTGTGGGCGCCGCCGCGACCGGAGTCGCCGGCGACAAGCCGTGGTAGCCACTCGGGACTTTGCCGGCCGTAGCTTCCGTTGTCGTCAAATAATTAGGACACAGTTAATACCCAATCATTAGAAGTATTAATGGTGTCTTAATCGCCTAATGTCTCAGCGACTTGTGGGCGTAAGCCTAAATCGAAAAACCGAAGTCGTTATGGTGATTTTGGGTTTATTTATTGCTAATCATTGTTAGCAATAACTGTGTCCGAAATTACCTTTTTGGGTCACTGACGTGTGGGCCCTCTGTCCCTAAATCGCCTCTGTTCAAAATCTTTAGGACACATTAATTGCTAATCATCACTAATCATTGGTCATTAGTAATTAAGTAGCTGTCCTAAAAACCTCCTTTAAGTCACTGACAGGTGGGACCACGCGCACTGTGCACGTGTGTTAAGACTCGCATGTGTGACTCTCGGTCACTGACATGCGGCCCCACGTGTCAGCACTCCTGGTTGCATTTCGATCTTGGACCGTCGTCCATTTTGCGATCTGCGGCCCAGATCTTGTATGCATTCGGACCATCCGGTTCCCCTTATCATTCTTGGCCGTCCATCGCTTGATCTGCGGCCCTGATCATGCGTGCAATCGGACCTTCCGACGGGAAGCGCTCTCCGTGCCGTTCATCTTGAGATCTACGGCTGTGAGCGGCCAAGGCAACCGCACCGTCCGGTTGCATTCATCCTCGTGAGCCGTTGGATCTTGATCCAACGGTGAGCTCCTGTTTTGAATCGCGCGCGTGCGCTGTTCTCCGTGCGTGTGGCTCGTTGGATTTTGCATCAACGGCCCACGAGCGTCCACGTCGTTTTCTTTTAATTGGGTGGTTCTGTATTTCGGTAAGTATTTGTTTAACAACTGAAAATGATATAAAAACTTTAGAAACTCATAACTAATTCATTTTAACTGCTTTTTAGATAATTCCAACGGTAATAAATTATGTTGTCACTTTAGTTTATTATAAAAATGGATTTAAGCATGTTCCAGTAGCAGGGAATTGTTTAGTTAAGAATAGCTTGTTTTCTGCTATTTTTATATATTCTAGAATTGTATTAAAACTTGGAAAATGCATATCTTTTTCTGTATATCTGCTAATTGAATGATTTTAACTTTGATAAATTTGTTATTAACTAAACTTTAATCTAAAAATGGTGGTAGGCCTAAATCAGCACCAGAAAAATATGTTAATAGATTTAACCTTATTAGTAGCAATTAAAAATTCATCTAATGTTGTAATAGACACCAGTAATTCCCTGTAAATCCTAAAAATAGAAATTTGATGTTAGGAAATCCCTCTGTTATCATACTATAATGTGAAATGGGAGTTGCACATGTTATATTTCTGGAAAGTGCATTATGCTAATTTTGCATCTTAGAAAAATCATAACTAAATCATTTTAACTCCAAATGACCTGAAATTTTATATGGGTTACCACTATACCAGTAGGTAGCTACCATAAAAATTTCAGCTTCAAAACCTTTCTAGAAAATATTTTTGCTACAGTGCTAATTATGGTAGAAAATGAGTTTTTAGGTAATATCTTTTGCACCACAGATCCAAATTAGGTTTTTCCAGTTTCTATGTCTAGGTATATTCGTATTTCACCTTGTGTATAAGTTTAAATCGCATTTGGATAATTTTTGCTTGCTCTTTTGTTTTAGTGTTGCTCGTCTTATTGGTTGTTCTTGGTTCTTTTGCCTTTCGCTTAGGGTTCGACATTTGCGGTAATCCCGAGAGCGACCCTCCTAACAGTTTGAGCAACAGCAAGAAGGCAAGCAGTTTGATCATGTTAATCCCAGATATTTTAAGTATTTATGTTGATTACAAATTCTATGTATGCATTGCTATTTTGTGTTAATAGTTGGCCTAGTAGATGCATTTCCTTAGCAAATGATTATTCTCTACTACCATGAGCCTAGGTTACTTGCTGTGATTTAGAGTTCGTGGATGAGCTCTTGTCACTTAGTAGTTGCGAATCAATTGCTTAGCCATGCTTAGTTTGGTAGAAATGGGCGGTCATCGACTTGTCGATAACCTTGATCACTTAAAACTTATTATGATTATGATTTCCACCTTGTGCCATGTCTATTTATGAAAACTAAAAACTGAAAACAAAATGATTTAGACTTGGGCACAATGGTATGATGGTGTGATTTTGGGTGTGATCGAATGGTGCCGGGTCAACAAGGACCGAACATCTTGTTACACTAAACCAAGCATTTTAGCGTGCTAACCACATTAGAGGTATGGGACCTCTCTTGACTTAGTACTTTGGCGTGTATTGGCTCCCAGTCGCAGGAGTCGCGGGAGGGATGGTGTTGGGAGCATTGTAGTGTCAGAAAGACTTCACCGTGATGGGATTTGTTGTCTTTCGCTTGCAATGTAAGCATATGGGTTTCTATCCATATGAGCGGCTCGTAGTTAATACACAAGATTGGAAATGTCTCGTAGGACTTAGCGGGCGGCATACCTTCTGTAGTGTGCTTGTGGCTTGAAGGCGGTGCCAAGTGTGGGTACATTGGTACACCCTGCAGGTTAAAACTATTCGAATAGCCTCGCCCTAGGTTATGGACACGCTTGGCAAGGTCTTTCAAGAGTTAGACTACAACCTTTTAAATTAAAACTTGATGGGTGGTACGAATCGGGATTCGTGCTATGTTGTGGTGGCTATTGGGATAGTCACTTCCGGTGGTTACTTGTATGTATCTTTACTTATGTTATTTTGATAACAAAACAGATTTGCAAACTTGCTTTTAAAATGTATTACGTTATTGCAAATAAAGTTGGCTTCATGTAAATGAGACATACAACCTCCACCTAAATGAGCTTGCATGTAGTTTATGAATAGGTCTGCTATTCCACACGTCAGTCTTATGGGTACAAAGGCAATCTTTGTACTCGAAGCTATGCTTAATTGTTACATTGCAGAGGAAGAAGGTGAGCACGAGGGCCTCACTTTGCGAGTGTGTTGTGGTAATTTGCGGGCGACTAGCTTGGCGGCCCGGTCGGTTGCCTTGTGGGTGTATGGCTAACCGGTCGACTTTTGTTCTAGCCATCTTATGGCGCTTTTGCTTCCGCTGTCATTCTTGTATATTGTTCTATTTGGCCGGTCGGCTCTCTTTTGTAATAACTTTACTTTGTGTATGTCGTTGTTGGACTTAGTGATGTATGCTGTATGGAAATGATGTGTAATTTTGTGATGATGTGCATATGTTGTAATTCTGGGAAACATATGCCCATCGAGGCTTAGAATGTTTAATTAGTAATGCTAGAACCAATTGGAGGTTAAGTGTTACTAGTTAAATATTCCGGGTCCTCACAGACCACCTCGTGGTCTTGGAGGCATGCAACGAGCTCCTTGGATTCGGGCGATGTGAACGAGTAGCGCAAGGGGACCAATGATCACCGGTGGCGACAAGGCGATGGCGACGACGGTGGAACACAGCGACATCACGGGCTTAATGGCGTGTCGGGACCCAAAATTACGATTCTGGAACCCTCTGTGTATACTGCACTAGTCCAGGATCACGCTAGTGCACACAGTGTCAACATAGGTAAATATCCGTCCATACAAGTGATAAATAAAGTAAACGATTAGTTTGAATAATAAATAAGGGTTTTAACCTTATGGTCGAGTTTACACTTATTACGCCACGCAGGGCTAACAGAGAATAAAATAGCAGCGGAACAGAAATAACTCCAGCGTAGATCCCATCAATTCACCACAGGCAATCGACTGGGATCCAGACCTTAACGATCAGCAACCTTCGGCGAACTCCTCCTCGAAAGCAGGCGTAGACTCCTCCTCTTCTGTAGGTTTGGGCGCAAGTTTTACAACAAACGTGAGTACACAACCGTACTCGCAAATCATATCACAGAATGCAATTTATAGATGCAGGCTTATTCCAAAAGAAAAGGCTTCTGTGGTTCTTTTGCATAAAGGTAACATTTGCAATTGAATATAATAATAGATTGAAATGCAGTTCAAAACAAATAGACAATAATAATTTAACAATTATTTTCCACAAAGACACAAAGCTAAACAGATTATTTCACATAGCCACATGACTTAGACCACATAGCTCACATCCCAAATATTTTATGAAAACTACCCCTCGTGTGAAATCCCTAAGCATATCCATGACCGCGGACGCGGCTATTCGAATAGATTGATTTAACACTCTGGAGAGGTTGTACACTTTACCCACACGATACAACTAGTGTAGCAAGCACTAATCATAACAAAACGGTTCAGAAACTTCATCTTAACATTGGCATTCCCGATGTGCTTACAAACTACTATGCCAACCCAAACGGAGCGCTTTGGCATAACACACACCACTGGACAGGGACACGGCGAACCGCCCTATGATGCGACTACTTTGTAGTACATACCTCCACCCATAGCCTAACCTACCACTTGAGTAATCAATGCCAAGAATCCATAACCTATTAAGTTAGGCCCGTCCCATACCAGGCATGTGGTCGTACAATAAGGCTCAGTTCAATGCTGCACAAAGTTAAATCCTTAATTGACCAAGGCAAGACTTCCATGTTCTAACTAGATCACAAAGATTATCATTCTCATTCACAAAGTCCACCATATCACGAAGTATCTGTAACATCTCAAGTTTTGGCTTGCGTTTCAAATGTAAGAAAATGAGTAGAAATTAAAACTTTTTCTTACATTTTGCAATTCTTGTATGTTCTAAAGAATTCTTGCAAAAGAATTATGGGATTACAAGTCACAAGTCACTCTGATCGAAAACCTGGTCTTCCAAAAACATTCTTGTCCCACCTTGCGATCATCCTCTGGGGATAGTTTTCCGTAGGTCTAGGGTTATTGTGTGACCCCTCTGAAAAGTTTCACAATTTCTAGAAATTGTTTGAACACTTGGGAGGCAGGTCAACCCAATTTAAGTATCGGTCAAACCATGGATCAGCACCTTGTTAAAATTTTAGAGGAAGTTGTGCAGCACCAAAACCTCTAAAAAATTTATGCGAGGTCAATCGTTGAGTCGGCAAGCTCCTGTAAAATTTTCAGAATTTTTGGAGTGATTTTGCTACCTCAAGCAAACACTCAAAGCTCAGCACAAAATACAAATCCAAATTTCAAACCCGGTTTGGGTCGACTCGAGCTCGAGCGGACCTCACCAATCGCTCGGTCTAGCCAGGTCTTAAAGCCGCACCAGGCACGTGCGTGTGGGCTGGATTTGAGCCATTGGATTAAATCCAACGCTCACGACCTCCCCTACTCCCTGAACACTTGGAGCTCTGGGCCAATCTCGATCATTTGGATCAAAATCTAACCGCTCGTAAGCACCCTAGCTCCTCTGGTAGTCTTCTACCTCGCGCCGTGCACTTCAACAGTGGGAGGTATGGCCTGTCACCTCGTGCGCCCGTTAACGTCTCGCTGGTAGGGACAGTAGCGGCGTGGCAGTGCTTTCGGCTCAAAGCCATGTCTCGCGCTGTTCCCGCCATTCCTAGCCCTGTCACGGTCCTGAGTCGTCGTAGCTCGTCGCAGGGCCCCCCTTTTTTCTCTTGTGCCATTGCTCGTTAATTCATAACACCCCCGAGGTCCTCCTCCGACCTTCTCCCACTCACAACCACCCCTAGCTCACACCATCTTTGAGTTAAACCTGAACCACCGTGAACACTCCTTATTCCGCCATTATCGGCCGCGAAAGCTTTTCACGGACGACGGTGTTCCAGTGGACCTCTTGCCCTGTTCCTTACTCCTCTGAGCACCTCTGGTCGTCGTCAAGATGTGACCTAACCCCATTTTCGGTTTGCTTCTACAGGAGCAACTGAATTGGAGTTTTCACGTTTTGCGGCTGTAGGGAGGACTTCGTCGTTTCTAGCTCCGGTGAGTATCCCCCGTCCAATCTCCTGGTTTTGGACCACCTCTAGGCATGTGCGAAGCTACCCTGACCTTTAATTTTGCCTCTAGGCGCTCAGAGCACCTTGTCATCATTATCTTCTCCAGCTCCGGTGAACCGCTCCGCCGCTGGGACTTCTCCGAGCTCTTTCGGTTCCCTTCTGTACTCTGGTAAGTCCACTTTAGCCTTCTAGAGCTCGAACGTTAGTTAGAGTTGGTCGTTATAAACCCATTCGCCGTTTTCGGATTTTGCCGAAAACACTCCTCCGCCTCTCGGCTCGTGGCGTTCTGCTCGCCCGCCACGAGAGTGAGTGCTTCAGGTTCGCAATAGTATTAGCATCATTTTGGTACCTTTGGTAGGCGCCGTCGTGGCCTTGGTCGTCGGCGACGTGCCGGCGAGCAGACCGTGGTGGTCGGTACCTTTGTCGGACTTTCGACAAGCCCTCAGACCTCCTCGGCGTAATCTAAGCCGTTCACGACCTCCCTAAGTTGAGATCTGAGCCTTAGATTTAATGTTGTAAAGCCTTAAGTCTTAAGACCACCCTCCGCTCAATCTCAGCCGTTCAGGACCTCTTCGAGAATAGATCTGGACCGTAGAGTCTTTTCTGGTAAAACGATACGTCACAGGGCCTCCTAGGATTAATCTCGGTCGTTGATGACCTCCTCTGAATAGATTTGAGCCGTAGGATCCTCCTTTGTACAAGTCTTTAGCCACAGGACCACCCTCCACCTTGGGGTCCTCTTTGCAAAAGACCTCCTTGAAGTCATCTTTGTAAAAGACCACTCCCGATCGTTTTTATCAAGACCACCCTCTCGGACCTCCTTGGGGTCCTCTTCGCAAAAAGGCCTCCCTTAGTCGTTTTATAAAAACCACCCCTGAGCCACCCCCGAGGTCCTCTTTGCAAAATACCACCCTGGTCTTTTGTAAAGAAAACCTTGAAACTACCTTTGGGGTCCTCTTTGTAAAGACCACCGGGTCTTTTAAAAGACAACCCGAACCTCCTCCAGTAAGCCAACAGGTCGTTCAAGACCTCCCCCTGGAGATCTTGACCGTCTAAGACCTCCCTCCTTCAGATCTCACCGTTCCGACCTCCTCCGATTAGATCTTTAGCTTGAGGACCTCCCCGTAGCTCTGGACCGTTGGATTTCCATCTAACGGCCTAGACATGCTGGAGATCTTAGCTGTTAAGACCTCCTCGGAAAATCTTAACCGTTAAGGACCTCCCTCGCTTGATCGTGACCGTTAAAGACCTCCCTCTGGAGATCTAGACCGTTGAGGACCTCCTCCGTGAGATCTTAGCCGTCCAGACCTCCCTCCGTAGATTTAGCTTTGGACCTCCTCGCAGTTCCGGACCATTAGATTTAGATCTAATGGCTCAGACCTCCCCTAGTGCTCGGGACCGCTAGATCTTGATCTGACGGCCACGACCTCCGTTAGGCGCGAGTAGTTCCTCCGCGTGCGCTGTGCTACCCCTCGTCTGGACCGTTGGATCGGATCTCAACGGCACAGACCTCCCTTGCGCGCGCCGTGTGGTGCGCTGTGCTTCGAGGTCCGTAGCCGTGCGATGAAGGATCGATGGCCACGACCTCCCCGTTTTCTTTCAGTCCATTTGGACCTCCCGAGAGCTCAAATTTTCTAAGTCTTTTGATGTTTCAAAATTTCAAAAGTGCATAACTTTGTCATTTTAACTCCTTTTTGAATGATTCCAGTTGTTGTAGCTCTGTTAGAGTATGAACTTTAATTTGAAAATGAATTTAGGCGCTGTTATGTAGCAGAAAATGATTTTAACTACATGATCTTGTTTAGTGAAGAATGATGTCTAGAAATTCATTGAAAATTTATAAAATGCATAACTCTTTCTCTGTAATTCCAAACTGAGCAAACTAAGTTTTGTTAAAACCCACTAGGAATGTACTGTAATATAGAATAGGTCTTCATATGATCCTTGCCACCGAAATTAATGATCTACTAGTTTTAGAACTTAGAAAAAATCATAACTATTTCATTTCAACTCCAATTTGTGCAAACTCAGTTTTGCTGTTGTTAGTGTGACCTTATCTACCTACCATAAAAATTTCAGACTCTAGATCATTATAGAAATTTTCGCCATAAACGAGAATCAAATTAATTTAATTAGGATTTTTAGGTTGAGAAAATTTGTTTTAGTCATAACTTTTTCATACCTAATCCAAATGACTTGATTCTTGTTCCTAAATTTGTCTAAAATCGACCTCTAGCTGCTGTATAAATTTCATGGTATTTGGAGAACCTTTGCTGTTGAGTTTTGTTTGGTGTTCCTCGTTCTTATTGGTTTTGTTGCTTTTCACGTTAGGTTCCGGAGAGATTATTGTGGACCCTGAGTATTAATCCTCTGCAGCAAGAGCACTTCCAGCAAGGCAAGCAATATAACATCATTTGATCATATTGCTCCTACTATGTTTAAATTCTAATATCTTGTTTGTAAAAACTAAGTATGCATGCTTCTTGTGTCAAAGTTAATTTTGTCGACTAGAGGTAGTTAAGCCTATTGCATTGTTGCCTTGAAATTGTTCACCCCTGCCACTGCCATAGTTTATTATTCTCACTGGTGAATTAGAGCCCGGTGAATGAATTATGGTCTTTTATTTGTCTTTACGATATGATGCTTAGCAATGCTTAGTTACCGGTAGAATTGGGCGGTTATCGACTTGTCGATAACCTTGATCACACAAACTTATTATGACTTCATGATTTCAGCCTTGGTGCTATGTTTTACTTGTGAAAACCAAAAACTGAAAGCAAAATGGTTTGGACGTGGGCGAAACTTGGTTGTTTCTGGGTGGGTGCACGGGTTCAGCGTGCACGGGGGGCTGTGGTTCATCAGGCTCCCCCGGGTTTGAAGGATGTCGCCCATGTCATGTAAGGACCGAGTTACTTGTGTCGCTAAGCCAAGCGCATTCGCGTGCTAACCACACTGGAGGGTATGGGACCTCTCTTGAATTAGTACTTTGGGATGCATTAATTAATGAGTCGCTGGCTGTAGTTTATAGAGAAAAAGGATCACAAGGGCGTGACCGGGGTGGTTCCTTTCTAGGTCCTCCACCCCGACTGGGGTCTTGTAATGTCCGGCTAGCGTTACCCTAAATGGCTAATGACTCCCGGCTTTGCTTGACTCCACCACAACGTATGGTCCTAATGGTCTATTTCGCCGGCCGACCACTAAGGGTAAACCCCATACGTGCGACTCTTAATTAACGCATTCCATTGGAAACGTCTCGTAGGACTTAGCCGTGCCGGCATACCAAAGGAAGTGTGCTTAATAGCTTGGCGAAAAGGCGGTCTGAAGTGTGGGTACATTGGTACACCCCTGCAGGGTTTTTGATCTATTCGAATAGCCTCTTCCTAGGTTATGGACATGCTTGGTAAGGTCGTGCAAGAACTAGACTACAACCTTTTTAAAATAAAAAACTTGATGTGGGTGGTACGAGTGGGTAACTCGTGCTATTGTTGTGGTGGCCATCGGGTTGGTCATCTCCAGGACATCGTCGTGTCATTACTTTATCTTCCCGCTGTTATTTATGCAAATAAAATTCAGATTGTCAAAATTGCCTTCAACATATTATCTATTGCAAATAAAACTTGTTTTATGCGGAAAATTAACCTTGAGCCTTCTCCTTTGATTAAAGCCTGCATATAGTAGTAACTAGGCTTTGTTACCCGTAAGTCTTGCGAGTACATTTTTGTACTCATTTGCTTTGCTTAATTGTTGCAGAGGAAGAAGGTTAATCCCCAAGGGATTGACTTTGGTGAGTTTTGCTTCGGTGTGGACGACTAGCTTGGCGGTCCGGTCGGTTTGCCTTGTGGGTGTGTGGCAACCGGTTGGCTTTTGTCTTAGCCATCTTATGGCATTTCGCTCATTGTTCTTTTAGTTCTTGGCCGGTTGGCCTCTCTTTTGTAATAATTTTATCTATTGTACGTCTTTTGCTAGACTTGTTATGATGAGTTGTATGGAATTGATGCATGATTTTGTAGCGGGGTGTGTATACTGTATTTCTGGGAAGTATACATATCTCGAGACTTGGTTTATTCGATTTGTGGTGCTAGGGTCAACGGAAGGCTAAGCATTACAAGTTGAATAAATCGGGGTCCTCACAGTATCCACCACTTGCCTCGGTCCAAATCCTTTGCCACCCAGTTAGTTTTAGTGCAACACATGCTATCATGAAGTAAAAACACATAGCACACAGTTTTACACAAAGTTCCATAGTCACTTAGTCATATTTAATATTTGCAACTCAGATGAGATGTGAGACCCGTAGCATGGCTAAGCAATTGTACTCGCATCTAACCAACCCACGTTGGTGCTACAATATTACCAACTAATAAACCAATCTAGGGTGACAAGGTATTATGACATACAAGGCCAAGGTGGTATCAACAAATTGGATGATAACTATGCCCAAAAGTATTTAAATAAATAATTAGAGTAGAATGCAATACTTTGAAACAAAGTAATTTGAAAACTGGGTTCAAGATGATCAAAGGTATGACTTGCCTTGGAAAATGTCTAAGTACTGGTCTTGATCTTGAGGTGCTCCTTCTTCTCCAAAGTTTCCCGACGAATCGACGTCTACTCGCAAACGAGACAAATAAACAAAACAAATAAATAACAGAGGCAAAACAAGCTCCAAAAATTAAATAAAAATCTCAGATAAATAGAGCTCGAATTTAGATAAATTTAGGATTTTTGAAAGGGCTCAATCAGAGTTCGGATGCAAAAGTTATGGGCTCTAGAAGATTGAAAATCTAAAGAAAAACCCTAAATTGGATTTTCCAGAATTTCCGAATTATTTCTTAACAGAAAAATCAGATTATTGCGCAATGCTGACGTCGGCCCTCAGGATTTCGGAAAAGAGATAAATAAAAAGAAAACACTGACATGTGGGACCCACATGTCAGTCTCAAGGCTCACGGTAGACTAGGTTTACCGAGCCTCGGGACTCGGGATCCGGTGGATCGCCGCGCGTGGCGCACTGCGTGTCTGGCGACACGGCGCCACGCTGCGTTGGCCTGAGCTAGAAGTCTTGACACGGCCGGCGATGCGGCGTGCCACGTCGGCTCGGGGCGGCGGCGCTCGGAAACCGACGACAACGGCGAACGGCGAGGCTTCGCCGGCGGTGAGTGGTACTGGGATGTAGCCCAGGTTATTGCGAACCTAATGAACCAACTCCGGGTGGTTAAGGTCAACGAGCGGTGGCGGTGAGGTTTAGGCAGAGAAGGATCTTTGGGCTCGACGGCGACGACGCTGGAGGGGTTCCCCGGCGAAGGCGACGGTGGTTCTGAGATGCTGGCGACGCGATGGTCCCGAAGATGGCCTCCACTGACGACGAGGAGGTCTAGTACGGCGACGATGACGAAGAGGTCCCTCGGCCGGCGCTGAAGACGAAGGCGGTGCCTAGGGTTTCTGGCGGCGCTTCGGTGGCGGCGGCTAGGGTTCGAGGGTGGCGTGTCACAGGGTGCGTCTCACGGGGGTCCTCGGGGCCTTAAATAGCCCCGGGAGGCGTGTCCGCGAGGAACACGGCACGGCGGCGGAGAAATCGGGAAGGAAGGTGGAGTCCGCTTCGGAGACGACGACGATGTGGCGGGGTGGGACCCACACACCAGCGGCAAGGGCTCGGACGCGGGCGTGTGCAAAATAGCGCGGCTGCGAAACAAACTCAAAAGATCTGACCGTCCATCCACGATCGAACGGTCCACAACACGTGTGACATTCGGAACCCTCCGACATCCCAGCTGCATCTTGACCATCCATTCTTGATTGAACAGCTCACAACGTTGATGACTTCGAGTCGCCCGAACGGCCCATCTCCATCGGACCGCTCATGGAAAATCGGACGACTGAGGTTTAACGTGCCCGCGCGAAGAGAGAGGAAAAAGTGCTGACACGCGGGGACCACCTGTCAGAGAGAGGCGGGCTCGCGCTGGTGGCTAAACAGAGTGGTGGAGGAGGGTGCAGGGTGGGTTTCGACCAAGAGCTTTTCTGAGATTTTAATTAGTTTTTCCATTTTGTAAAATACGAGAAATTCAAATAAGCAAAATAAAATAGCAAATAAACTCAGGAAAATTCTAGAAAAATCTAGAAAATATATCTGAGCACATAGAACCCAAATAAAATAGTTTTGGCTATTGTTCATGTTGGGATTATTCATATTAAATGTTTTTGATTGTAAAGTCCAATATTAAGCTTTTGAATTAAATCAAATAAATCCAAATGGTGACTTTTCTCCCTACTAACTATTTAAAAGGTTTTTAAACTCAGCAAAAATTGGGATGTTACATGGCGCTACATGGCTACGGTGCTCCTCTAGTGAAGGCGACGCGCGTACCAGGAAGAACGCTGCGAGGGGGTTCTAGCGGTGGGGTCAATGGCAGTGGAGACTCACCGACGGTAGTGGAATCCGAGGAATAAGACGACGGCGATGCTAGGGCTTTGGCTCCAAATCCGATGAAACCATTGCGGCTTGGAGCTCTTAGTCTTGGGGAATTGGCGGCAGGGTTTGCAGCTAGGGTTTCGACACGAATGTGAGGCTTTAAATAGCCCGAGGTGTGCAGCGCACGAAACGGAGACGACGATGGCGTGGCTCGGAACGGCGGCACACGGGTGCAACCCGAAGCTGGGCTGGGCTGGCGCGTGGGAGAGGCAAGCGGGTCGGGAGAGGGAGAAAGGAGTGGGCCGCGCAAGGAATGCGGCCCACGAAGCCTTTTGGTGATTTTTTAATAGTTTTTTATTTTTAGAAAATACAGGAAAATGGAAATGGCCACGAGTATAGCAAATGAACTTGAAAAATTCCCAACAAAAATATGGAAAATACTTCCAAGCACATGGAACTCAGATAAAATAGTTTTGGAATTAATTGATGTTTAGATTATTCCCATTAAATTATTCTGATTCTTGAAATTTCTAATTAAGCTTATTTAATTCAAATAAATTTGGTAAAATTTTCCAGATGGCTAAATGTAACATCCCAATTTTCAGAGCTTAAAAATCTTTTAAATAGTTAGTAGGAAGAAAATTCACCATTTGGATTTTATTTGAATTTAATTCAAAAGCTTAATATTGGACTTTATAATCAAAAACATTTAATGTGAATAATCCCAACATGAACAATAGCCAAAACTATTTTATTTGGGTTCTATGTGCTCAGATATATTTTCTAGATTTTTCTAGAATTTTTCTGAGTTCATTTGCTATTTTCTATTGCCTATTTGAATTTCTGGTATTTTCTAAAATAGAAAATCTATTAAAATCTCAGAAATCTTCTTGGGCCGAATCTCTCCGGCCCAACTCCTATTTCCGCGCTCGCCAGCCCGCTCAGCCCAGCGCCGCGCGCAGCCGCCTCCCACTGACAGGTGGACCCCGCCTGTCAGCCCTCTCTCTCTCCGCCCCCGTTCACTCTCCGCCGTTGGATCAAGCATGGACGGCTGGATGCGCGTGAGGTAACCAGACGGTCCGAATGTTTCTTTGATTGTGGACCGTTGGATCAAGATCGGGCGCTCAGATCAAATCGGCCGCGCGCGCGCTCCGCCCCACTCGCTGACAGGTGGGCCCGCCGAGGTCGTCGTCTCCGTCTCGGTTTCTTCCTCGCGCACGGCCGCCCGTGTCCGCCATGCTTCCGAGCTCCAAGCTCCGTCCGACAAGACACGTTTCCAAATAAAACCTTTCTAGAAAACACGTAGAATCTTATCTCCTATCTCCCCGCATCTGCTCGGATCAAAATCAGATCTTGTTTTCGTTTCTATCTCCAATTTCTCTCGCAACCGTCTCGGACTCTTTTTAGGGTTCATCGCCGCACGCCGCCCTAGCCCCTCCCGGCCCCTATAAAAGGCACCCCCGGGATCGCATTGACGTCCACACCAGAACCCCTCAATCCATTACACCACTTAAGACCTAGCGCCGCCGCAATCCGAGTTCTAGGGTTTCCGCCGCCGTTCTGTTCTTCGCCTTTTTCGTCGCCGTCGGTGCCGCCGCGTCGTCGCCGAGTGCACCACCGAGATCGACGCGCCGGCTACCTTAGGACCCTTCGCGTCGCCAAAACCTCGCCGGAACTCGATCCGGCAAAGCCGGCCCTCGCCGCTCAACCTCGCCGCCGCCATCTTCGAGTGTCTCCGCCGCTCGTGAGTGCATCATCGTGTTCGCAATAACACGAGCTTCAATCTGGTACCATCGGACCTCGCCGGAGCGCCGCCAGTCGCCGTTGCCGTACGGTCCAGAGCCGCCGCCGTTTTGTCGTCATCCACGTCGGCGCGGCGTCGGCCCGTGCACGCAGCGTGGCGGCCAGTGGCGCCGGTCGGCCCACGTGTGCGCCACGCGGCGATCTCGGACCGAGTCCTGAGGCTCGGTGGACCTAGTCCACCGTGAGCCTAGCCTCTGGCATGTGGGTCCCACATGTCAGAGATTTCTTTTATTATTTCTTTTTCCGAAATTCCTCCGCTGACGTCAGCTTGCGCAATAATCTGATTTTCCTTTAGGAAAATAATTCGGGAAATTCATGAAATACTGATTTTCAGCATTTTATGTATTTTCAATCTCCCAAAGGCCATAACTTTTGCATCCGAACTCCGATTGAGCCCATTCAAATTTCTAAATTTGTCTAAAATCGAGATCTACCTAATTATTATTTTTATTTAATTTTTGGAGTTTGTTTTGCCTCTGTTATTTATTTGTTTTGGTTGTTTTGCTTCATTTGTGCGTAGACGTCGATACCTCGGGGGTTTTCGTCGAAGAAGGCTTCAACCAAGTTCAAGACCAGTACATAGACCTATTCCAAGGCAAGTCATACATTTGATCATATTGAATCCTAGTTTCCCAAATTATATTGTGTGGAAGTATTGCATTTACTTTAATTATGTATTTAACTGCTTTTGGGCTAGTTATTGATCCAATCTGTTATGTTCACCTTGCCTACTTGTATACCTTAATCTTTTGTCGCCCTAGATTGGTTTATTATTTAGTTGGTATTAGCATATTGCCAACACGGTTGGTTAGACCGACTAGAATTGCTTAGCCATGCCACGAGTCATCATCGCATGTGAGTGCAATTATGAAATTTGACTAAGTGATTATGGAACTGTGTGATAAAAATGTGTGTGCTGTGTGCTATTACTCGTGATGGCATGTGTTGCACTAAACCAACTGGGTGGTAAAGGATTTAGACCGAGGCAAGTGGTGGATCTTTGTGTGAACCGGTGGCTTTGTGATTGGGATTTATCTGTGTGGTTTAGTTAGAAAACTGGAAGTCTTGCCTTGGTCAATTAAGGACTTAACTTTGTGCGCCATTGAACTAAGCTTTCAGATGCGACCGCATGTCCGTGACAGCCTAACTTAGTAGGTTACGGAGTTTCAACATTGGGGTTCGTGGATAGGTTAAGCTTTGTGATATGGGATGTGTGAATAAGAACATCAATGTTGAGACGAAGTTGCCGAACTGTTTTGTTACGATTAGTGCTAGCTACACTAGTTGTATCGTGTGGGTAAAGTGTACAAACCTCTGCAGAGTGTTAATTAATCTATTCGAATAGCCGCGTCCTCGGTCATGGACAACGCTCGGGGATTTCACATGAGGGGTAGTGTTCATAAAATGTGGGATTGGGAGCTGTGTGATCTCAATCATATGGCTGTGTGAATCAATCAGTTTAGCTGTGTGTCCTTGTAGAAACAACTGTTAAATTAATATTGCTTATTTGTTTTAAATTATGCTTTCAATCTATTATTTGTATTCAATTGCAAATGTTGTATTTACGCAAAATAACCACGTAAGCCATTCCTTTGGAATAAACTCGCATCTATATATTGCATTCGTGGTATGATTTATAGTGCGGTTGTGTACTCACGCTTGTTGTAAAACTTGCGCCCAAACCTACTGAAGTGGAGGAGTCTTCACTGCTTTTGAGGAGGAGTTTGTGGAAGAAGGTTGATCGCTAGGTCATCGATCCCGATCGGTTGCTGTGGTGTCTTGATTGAGTTTGCGAGTTTATTTCGTTCATTGCAGTATTTCTTTAGTGTTAGCCCTGCGTGGCTTAATAAGTTGTAACCCTGACCTTAAGGTCAAAACTCTAAGTTGTTACTCAAACTATTCGTTTATGTTATATTTCGCATGTGTGGATTGATATTCACCTATGTTACCGCTGTGTGCACTAGCGTGATCCTGGACTAGTGCAGAATACACAGAGGGTCCAGAATTGCATTTTTGGATCCCGACACTAAACTACACAAAAAAAGCTCAAAAAATACGATGTTACGCACAAGGCTCGAGAGCCGCAGCTACAGGCACTCATGTGCCTCTCCTTCACATGGCGACTACAGTGAGAGAGGGCGAACGGGAGAAGAAGAATAGTATCAGCTGACTAGTTGGTTCAGACCCGCATGACAGTGAGCGTGCGCGTGAGAGAGAGCAAGGGAGGGACTGGCTACTGCTGGCTGTCGCTGCGTGTGGGCTCGGCCTGCTCGTGTACACGAGGGAGAGGAAGAGGGAAGCGTCGGCGCGACTGGACGGCTAGGATGGTTGCGTGCAGGGATGGGCCGCGAGGAGAGGGGAGAGGCCGGGCCGGTGGGGAGACGCGACCGAGGGAGAGAGAATGAAAAGAATACGGTTTGATTTTTTGTTTTGTAATTTTAGGATTGGATTTGAATTTGAATTCAATTGCTGAAGGGGTTTTGCACACAATAAACTTGTAGATTTTTGCTAATCCCAAATTTGAGGCAAGGAAATTGCTTTAACTTTTTGAATTGCAAGGCAAGTCTTTTGGGAAATCTTGAAATGCAACAATTTTTTTAAAATTCATGCAAATTTTAAATTGGGCCAAATTTGGGCTGTTACGGTAATAGAAGTAGAACTATAGGAAACATGTCAGGCATGTACTCTTGTACAAACTTCCATCGAAACCTGACTTGTTGCAAGTAACGCGTTGGAACGAAGCATGCTATCACCCATTGCAACCATTGAAGTACCGTTGACCAAAATATATAGCTACAAATTCCCAATAATTCAGGCCGGATGAGAGTCAAAGGTCATGAGCCAACAGCACATTGTCCATTGAGGCAAACCAAAAGTCATTAATAAAAGCAACTTTCTCTTCTTCTCTCCCACTGTAGTAGTTTGTGCAATGACATGTCACATACAAGTTGACACAGATGATACCATGAGCTCATTAACTCATGCCTGGACTAGAAAGTTGCGCGAAGGGTTTCCACTTGTGTCCACAACCGCATGATTGACCGAATTGCATATATAGAACGAATTGAATCCACAGTGTCACAAGCTTGCGCCCATCACGTCCTGTCCTGTCAGATCAAGTTTTACAGCCAGCTAGCTCGCGTAAAGAGAGCTATTGGCTCACTCGGCCTCGTTCTAAAATGGAATAGCAAATCCAGCATCTTCACATTTTTGAAATAACAAAATAATGTTATTTCTATTGCGCTTCCTGCGCAGCACCCTACAGTGATTTTCATGCGCTACAGGTGGCCACCTGTCGCGCTCCCAGTCAACGGCAAAAAGTGCCTGCCTACGGCACCCACGTGTGCACGTCATCTTGCCGCCGACTGGGAGCGCGGCGGCAGGTGGCCTGCTATGTATGGGAATCGTGGTAGGGGGTTGCCGTGCACAGGAGTCGCTGAAGGTGGCTTCAGCGGACTGGGAGCGTGGTAGAGAACACGCATCGCCTGTCTAATCTGTTGTTGTATTATTTTTATCATTTTGGTCGCCGGGAGGAAGGGAAGCGATTTGATATTTTGTTTAAAAAAGAGATTAAATGAGCCAAAAACTTGTAAAAGGCGGGCATGCATTTCTGAACTCGCAACTCTGTCCTAAGTCCTAACCATAGATGTCCGGTAGCAAGTAGTTATCAAAAGACCATGCTTGGACGGTGATATTACCAAAAGCAACTCGATGGACATGACTAGTCATGAGCTATATAATGTTGAGCCATAAGTGGCTATGTAGCTCCTCGTTTTTCTTGTTGGACAATGAGAGTTTCGCATATATTACTTCGATCTTGCTTGAGCACGTAGTAGTAGTAGTGCACCCTTTTGTCACTCACAAGAAGAAAGAACATCAAATAAAGCAAAGTTTTCTAGGACATCGTCGTCCAATGCCAAGCAGAGTTTTAGTCAGGTCAAGCTATAATGCATTAGTCAGGTTCACCTGAAGTGCTTGTCTTAGTCATGTTTACCCTCACAAGGATGAATAACATTTTTTAGTGGCCAGGAATATAGCTAGCTAGCTGAATCAAAGAAGAAGCTACGCGAATGCGCGTGCCGAGCCTAGCACTCGAACAAAGGCGGGCGGGCGGAGGCCCCAAGTCCTCTCATGCCCATTGGGCTAGTACTGCCCAGTTCTCATGAATACATTAATTAAGGCAAGGTTTCCTAGCTAGAACATTGCCTAACGCCAAGCAGAGTGTTAGTCACCTCAAGTTCTAGTTAGTCTTAGTCAGGACAAACAGAAATCTCAATTGAAGCCCTTTCTCATATGGTGCGGAGCATTATTCAGTTGGCTAGCTAGGGTGGGTTGATTAACAAGTTTGTGGGTTTTAGTCAGATGTAGTATGGAGTCAGGATTATTTTTAACAGTATGAGCTATTAGTTGAGTTTACTGTTGTATCACGAGCTGTTCAATCTCAAATCTCAATAGTAGCTAGTACGAATATAGAGCAAAGATGTGAGATTGCTCTGCGCATGCCTTGAGTAGAGACAGCAAGCATAGCAGGTAGGCAAAGAAACGAAAAGAAACAACGATGATCGGGAAGCCAAAAGCGTGCTAACCGTTGGGCGGATCGAGAGCTTCCCTCTCCTACCTCACCGCGGCAGCGAAACGTAGCATGCAAGAGCCCCGAGGTCGCAACTCACAACCCACGCCGCGGCAGCGCGCCACGACACGAGGCTGCGCGTAGGCGACGGCCGGATGCGCGCGGTGGAGTGGAGTGGGGCGGGCACGGCACCACACGCACGTTACGGGCGGGCGCGGCGCCCCACACTTTCACGAATTCGGCAACTGCTTCCGTCTATGGCATCCCCCTCCTTTTGTCCTCGCCACCCCGAAACGCACACGCACACCGCCGCACTGTACCACCAGCTCCTCCCCGCTTATTAAACCGGAAGCTTTTCTCCTCCTCCTTCCCCATCGATCGATTCTTCCCTTCATCGATCTGCGGCTGGCTAGCTCGCCAGCAATTCGGTCTGAAGAAGTGGAGGCGGAGGAGCAGGAGGGTGACCGATCCATGGGGCGCGGCAAGATCGAGATAAAGCGGATCGAGAACGCGACCAACAGGCAGGTCACCTACTCCAAGCGCCGCACGGGGATCATGAAGAAGGCGCGGGAGCTCACCGTGCTTTGCGACGCCCAGGTCTGCATCATCATGTTCTCCAACACCGGCAAGTACCACGAGTTCTGCAGCCCAGGCACAGAGTCAGTCACCAACCTAGCTGCTTAATTCCGTTCTTCTTCGGTTGCTTAATTTTGACTGCATGCGCAATTCTCTTCAATTGTGTATAAATGTGCAATATTCCTTGTGCGGTTGGTGCTCTTGTAGTATCAAGGGGATCTTTGACCGCTACCAGCAGGCCATTGGGACTAGCCTTTGGATCGAGCAGTATGAGGTATCTGATTCTCTCGGTCTTTGCTTCGATCTGTCTTTGGCT
Source organism: Ampelocalamus luodianensis (assembly GCA_036346255.1). NCBI lineage: Eukaryota > Viridiplantae > Streptophyta > Magnoliopsida > Poales > Poaceae > Ampelocalamus > Ampelocalamus luodianensis. Next base: position 2,660,598 of record CM070627.1, read on the forward strand.
GGAAAACACTATCTCCGTTTTCTTTTACTAGCTAATCGATGTTTTCCTTTAGTTTTCATGTTCCCGTGGCATGAGATCTGATCAAGTCTGGACTCTCTTCTTTGTTTCTTTTGGATGATTTTGTTTGCGTAATTTGATCACAGAATATGCAGCGCACGCTGAGCCATCTCAAGGACATCAATCGGAACCTACGCACCGAGATCAGGTGCAAGGAGTTCTTTCCCTCTTTCCTTTTCCTTAAATTTTTCATGGGGGTTTTTGACCAAGACAATTTAACAACTTTTCGAGATCGAATGGATTTCTTTGTGCAGGCAAAGGATGGGTGAAGATCTGGACGGGCTGGAGTTTGACGAGCTGCGCGGTCTTGAGCAAAATGTCGACACCGCTTTGAAGGAGGTTCGCCACAGGAAGGCATGCACGTACAAACCCTAATTTGTGCTTCAGTTCCTACCTAGATCTATGTGTTCTGTACACTGATCTCCCCTTCAGATCCGTGTATATTTCATGTTCCTTGGTAGATCTGTGTTTCTTCAACTTTTTTGTGTGGAACGAGAGGATTTATGACCTCAATTTTGCTCACACTTAAACAACACACTATTGTTTATCTCCTCAAAAAAACATACTATTGTTTACTAGTATAAAGATATCTCTGTCCTCAATATCTTGGAGCAAATTAAAATTTGTGCTTCATTCTTTCAGTTTCAAAGTAAAGAATTGGTTGAGTTTTTTTTGTGTATTATCTCTTCTTTCTTGATTTTGTTGGTTTTGATTTTGCAGTATCATGTGATCACCACGCAGACTGAAACCTACAAGAAGAAGGTGAGAAAACCAAGTCCCGATATTTTTTTATACAGATTTTCGTAGTTCGCCAATTTTAGGAGAGGACCCAATTTGGTATGACTGTTCGGCTGGTGCATATATATCTGCACAACCCTAGATCTTCCATCAAATCATTTTCCGTTCCTCTGTAGCCAGTTCTTACAGTTTCTTAGTTTGGTTAATTATCATGCCACTGTTCAAGATCTACTGTGCCTTCAATCGGTCGCATTTTTCTTTGATATTTTCTCGAGATATAATACACCGTGAGTTAATTAAGCATCAGTGAATTAAAACTCCATAACTCACCATTTCTCTAGCATACCTTGCTACCTAGCTAGCTTAGCCATATATCCAGAATCTTTGTACTTGAATGGTTGAACCTTCAAGTGATGAAAGCAAAAAGATCTGACAGACACCACGGCGCCTCAATTGAAACATGCACGCTAATGTACAGTGTGCATTAGCATGCGTGTCTGTGCATTTCCATACTCAACTTCCCACTACGATAACTTTGAGACTACACATCTAGATCATAGCGTTATAGTAGATCTTGGAGTAGCTAGTATATATGCATGTCATGTGCTTGCATGCGCGCACACGATGCGATTAATAGATGCAGTGCTCCATCTCTTGTAGAAGCTAGATTTGAGAAAGAGCAAAGGACAATAATATTGGAGCGTCCATGCATCTATACATCGATCTCTTGTTAATTAAGCCTCGATCAGTAGCTAGCTGCCTAGAGAGCATGCTTATTTGGTCCCCCGGCTATTTGGGAGTAGCATGTCAAACACGGATTTCTATGAGATTGCACCATAGCATGATACCTTCGGTAGATAAGGTCCAACATTGATCTTCATGGTTTGCGGAAGTTTGGAAATGAAACCACTACAGCCGTTGGCTTTTACAGAGTGGTGTAATTGGGACTGAGGAAAAGTGAAAACATTTGCCTTTTTCCCCCTTCCACTGATCGAGTATTCAGCATTGTCTAGTCGTGTGAGTAATAGTTCATTATGAGAATCATAACCACGAAGCTAAATTGGTTATAACAAAATCACCTAAGTATCTCGCTCCACCAATTTGTTATTTTGTATCAGAGAAAGATGCATGGGTTGATCCTCTTTTTCTTTAAGCCAAGAGTTACATATCATTCTGACCCCTTATTCTATTTATAAATTCAACTTAAACTTTTTAAAGTTAAATGTAAATTGAACATGCATGATTGATCTTCTTATAGTTTCTTCGCAACAATCTCAAAACAGGGAACTAATTAATAGCTAAACAAACAAGCTGGACCAACAAGCCTTTTGATGGAGCATGCGTGAGTAAATAAAGCTATATATTCTTGCTGTGACTTGAGAGTAAAATGCCTTTTAATTTTATGTGATCGCTCAGGGTAATTTTGTTACCCCTCAATGCACATATGCCAATATTTATTTTCTCATGCTTGTAGAATTGAAGCTCATGTATGCTAGCTTTTGGTGTTCTTGAGTAGACAATGCGTTGATCGATGATGATATTGCTTTTCCCTGTTTTGCTATATATATCCTAGTGTGGGACTTTGTCATCAGGGGAAGGATATATAGTGATGTACATGGCACCACCACTACATGCATATATGGAGGAAGCAGAGGGATCAAAATTAAGAGCGCAAATTAAAGAAAATCCTTTGGCCTTGTTTTACAGGTCTCAATTAGTTCTCCTTCATATGAACTGGGTAGATCCTACTCATTCTGATCATTGCATCCAGACAAGAGACAGACACATGGCATTGTCTGTGCCATCTATACATAACCTGTCTATATATTCTGGCTTTAATTTTGCCATTCCATGCCTGGTGTACGATCCATGCATGGATCTGAGTTTCTGATCATCTATTATGCATAACCCAGCTTACAGCGGTGTTAATTGTACGTAATGCGTTTTGTTTCAACTAATGTATATGCAGGTGAAGCACTCGTACGAGGCATACAAGAACCTGCAGCAGGAGCTGGTGAGCGAGCTAGCAAACTCCTCTGATTAATGGTCGATCAGCATCGCTAGCTCCGGCCGGCTGGTCTCGATCAGTATTTGATATATTGCCATTGGATGACTCACAGGGCATGCGCGAGGACCCCGCATTCGGGTTCGTGGACAACACGGCGGCGGCCGGCTGGGACGGCGCGGCGGCGGCGGCGGCCGACATGTACGCCTTCCGCGTGGTGCCGAGCCAGCCCAACCTGCACGGCATGGCCTACGGCGGTTCCCACGACCTGCGCCTCGGTTAATCGGCGATCAAACAGCTGCTTCCATTCCATCCATTCGATCCTTCATAATCCCCGCGGGATGGTCAATAAAATGCGCATGTCCGTGTGTTGTTTTACGTGGAACATGGGCACATCGACGATGAACCAACGCTGCTTGATTAATCGTGTGCCTCGATTCATGTACTTGGTCGTTTAGTTTGTGTGTTGTTTTATGGCATGTTCTACTGTGAATTGTACTGGTCTCACTCACATGTGTGTGTCAAGTGAGAAGCAGGGACAGTGGTGGAATATATATGTAACGTGTACCGTTACTACATATGCGTGTGTATGGATTATGTGGATATCATGGTGATATGCGTACGATCGTAGGATGATGAGACAATTGGCAATGACGTTGAGGGTTTGCGAAAATACGCGTTTTCGGAGAAGTGCTTGTCTTTGTCGGTCTCAAGCGGTCTGACCGGCCTTGGTGGCGGTCGACCGCCATGCTCTCGTGAATTGGGTGGCGGTCGACCGGCGGTAGGCGGTCCGACCGGTTGGGTGGCGGATCGACCGGCGTCGATGGCGATCCGACCGCCATATAAGTGGCATTGGATTTTTGAGCTGTGCCAAAAATAGAGGGTGTAGGCAAGTGAGGAGATTCTACCGCACTTAGTCCCATAATTTTTGGAGCCTCCAGGCAAAAGTTCTATTCGTTTGAAATTTCCAAAGAGGTTGCGGATTTGGTGCTGAAATTTTGGCTAAGTCCACGGGTGACGGTCGGACCGGTATACGTTGGCGGTCGACCGGCCAAGGTGGCGATCGACCGGTTTCACTTAACTTGCCGGCCCGTGTGGCGGCGATGGTTGCTTGTTAGGTCAAGTTCATGGGTTTCATTGCATATGTGTTGCATGATGCATGTTTTGACTAACGTGTGTCAAGTTGTTAAGAACTTGTTCCGGTTTCGATTTGCTTGTCTATTGTTGTGCGAGTTGCTTGGTGGTCAACGACGGTCAACGGCGAGGATGATCGGGACTAGGCTTGAGAGCGAGGTTGTAACGATCGGCGATGCGGGTGAAGTCATTGGACTCAAGTATGGTGCAAGATGGACAAAGGTGACCGAAGGCGATTCGGTCGGCGCGGTTGAATCAAGCGGCGCGGCGGTCGGTGCAAGTGCCATGGTGGTTTCGGTGGGGCGGATGGGAGAACTTGCCGACATGATGAGAGCCGTTGGATCAACCTACACGTGGCGAACAGCGAGTGCCGCGACTGTCTGGACTCGGTCTTCGGAGAAGGACCGAGAAGGGGTATTTTGGTAATTTTACCAAATACCGCCTTGGTTACCTCTTGCCAACCCGCGGCGCAAGACGGTGCGTTGGAGAAGCGGATTAGGTCAAGAAGAGATGAAGACGGTGTTTTAAAATGCGTGCGTGTGTGACCCGTTTGTGTTGGGCCTTAACGGGAGCCCATTATGAAAACTCTTCTAGAAGGTCTAGGCCTCCACTATAAATAGAGGAGGGAGGTGGTTGCACCCCCTCAACCCTTTTATTACTTGAAAACCCTAGTTTTTTGCTTGTGTGCTTAGGGAGTTGATAGTTAGAGGTTAGGGTTCTAGAGAGTTGGATTTGATTTCGTGCTCATGTATTGAGTCTTTGTCCTCCATTGATGGAGTGGCTGTAAACCAATACCACATCAAATCAATCCAAAGAAAGTTTCATAAAAAAATGAGTCTATTTGCTTTCTTCCTCTCTATTTGGTGATTTTGAGTCTTTCTTTGATCCATGAGTTTTGCTTGGTTTCAGTCGTGATCTAGCTTGCTGTGACATGTGGGAATACATCTAGAATCTTCAAGATCATCAATCACCCACGAGCAAGTCTCAAGATCATATTTGCGTTTTGACTCGGTTTTGACCCACCTTCACTCAAGCGGGAAAATGTCTGAACTTTGGCAAGGATCTTCACGATCGTTGCTTGGAATAGGTTCCTGACATCCTTGGGAAGGTGTGTGTCAAGTTTCACGAAGTTTGGACGCACGAATCAAAAGTTAGATCAATTTGCGTTTTGGTTTTGGGCTGATTTCATCGTTCATTGAACTAGAGGTCGACCGCCCGAAGGAGAGGTCCGACCGCTTGGATCGGTCCGACCGCTAGGCCAACCGGTCTGACCGCCCCCGTGAGAGGTCAGACCGCTCGAGAATTGGTGTTTTGGTTTTATGTTGATTTTGCTTTGGTGTTTTGATTGGATTCAATACAAGTCTTCCGCTGTGCATGATTGATTGATCTTCATAGCTTTCATAGCTATTGGAGTGAGATTCGTATTGAATTCGATTTGGGAGAAAAAGAGATCGTGCTCCTATTCACCCCCCTCTAGTCGCCTTTTCGGTCCAACAGATTACGTCGTACGCAGCAGCGGATCTCGAAAATTAGGTTATCGGTGTCACTGCAAGCTAATCTCATTTGAATAATTAGGATCACCTCGTACATATACAGATAATTACCTTTGATTATTCTGAGATCGTTAGGATCACGTGAACCCAATAACTACACTGCATCCGCAACTGGTCTTACGTACTTAACCGTGTCGTACTCGTGACGACTGTGTGAAATTGCTAGTTGCCAGTGATTGCGAGCTATACTTGGTAGTTTGTCGGGACCAAAAAATACATCTCATGAACTCTCTGTGTATTCTGAACTAGTCCCAGATCAGTAGCTAGCTCACACAGGAAAACAGTGATAAAATATCATCCATTTATTCAATTTAATTAAAAAGATCTCAAAGTAACAAATAATAATAATAACTGGACCTTATGGTCGACGTTTACTTAACTTGCCACGCAGGGCTAAAGAAACAAATAACTCTTGCAGCAGAAAGAAACTCGTCAATGGTCAATCAACATGCCCACAGGCAATCGAGTGGAGAAACACATCCTAATCCGCAAAACCTTCATGATCTTCCTGGTAGAACTCGGAGTTCCCTGGTTCTTCTGTGAACATTTAAACAACACAGGGCGCAAAGCCATGAGTACTTTGAATGTACTCAGCAAGCTGTGGGGAAAAGTATGCAAATAATATTCATGCAGAGCTTGAACAAAGATTAGCTGTATGGCTCTTTTGCAGAAAACAACATTTACGATAAATACAATAAATAGATTGAAATGCGTAATTGAAAACAATAATAAGTAGTTAAACAATTCCTTTGAAACAACCAGTGAACTTCCCATTCACTTCCCAACCCAACCAACGATAAGTGAATTCCTCATTCACCAATCGACACAAACCACCAAGTGAATGACCTATTCACCAAACGAACATTATATTCATCAAGTGAACTTCACATCCACACTCCGACACATTTTTGAAGAAACTCTATCTCACGTGTGAAATTCCCGAGCACGTCCATAACCGCGGACACGGCTATTCGAATAGTTTTACACTCTGCAGAGGTTGTACAGCTTGACCCACAAGAGATAGATCAACTTATAATGTCAGGCATTTCACGCTTCCGTAGGCGTGCGACTAAGTGATCATCACAAGACTTTTACAAAGCTCCTTCTTAACCCAGTTCTGCCCGCTAAGGTTTCAACACGAATGTCTTTCCACTGCAGACAGGCCCCCTCTTGCGCCACCGTGAGAATACGTTTCCCACGACTCACACTTCACATGACAGAACCGAAATTAAGACATTGCTAATTAATCAGCTAGGTCCGTCCCATACTAGATATGTGGTTGTACGGTTAAGGCCCAGTTCGATGGCGCACAAGATTAAGTCCTTGACAAGTTACTCAGGCGAGACTACCACAAACCCACAACATGTTCAATCCACATCCCCACTATCCACCAACCACTCGCCCAAGAGGAAACCATTTTGTTTAACCAAAACCCATGACTAACCCCGTCATGGTACACAAATTTTAGCAAGAGTGACTCACCACCACGATTCCATAAATCATTAAGTCAAAATTAATTATTAAGACACAAGTGATGACAAACCCATCGTAACTAAGCAAGACTGAGCATATGTACGATACCCATGTTGGCAATACAAATATGTCCAACTAAAATTACCCGTGCTAAGGTGACAAAGGATTCATAGCATTCAAATATTCAATGGAGGCATAATGACAATTGGTAATAACTATACCCAAAGCAATGTATATAAATATAGCATGCAATTGTATAAAATAATATACTTTTGAATTCATAGGTTCAATATGATCAAAGGACCATGACTTGCTTGGGAATAAATCCTGAGATTGATCTTGATCTTGGTATGCTACTCCTTGCTCAAAGCTTCCCGAAGTATCAACGTCTACTCGCAAAACAAGCAAATAAACCAAATAAATAAATAACAGAGAGAAAACAAACTCCAAAAATTAAATAAAAATCTCAAATAAATAGATCTCGAATTTAGATAAATTTAGGAATTTGAATGGACTCAATCGGAGTTCGGATGCAAAATATATGGGCTCTGGAAGATTGAAATCTAAAAAAACCTAAATTGGATTTTTCAGATTATCCCGAATTATTTTCCTATTGGAAATTCCGGAATATGACGTCGGCTGACATCAGCGGAGGACGTTCGGACGGGACGAAGAATCATCCGACAGGTGGGACCCACTTGACATAGAGATGGACCATGGTGAACTGGTTCCATGGACTTTGGTTTGGGTGAGATTTTGAGTCTGCCACATGACGATGACTTGGCCGCTGACGGGTATGCCACATGGATGACACACACGCACAAAAGATGAGGTGGCTCTCGGTGGAAGGGTGACGTGGCTTGGGGCAAACAAGGAGAAGCAAGTAGGGCAGCCATGGTGGCGGCTCGACGACGGTGACGACGATGAACGGAGGCGAGGGAACTCCGGAGAAGTGGCAAAACGGAATGCTGAGGAGACGGCGATGCTTTGGAAGGTAGTTCTGCGGCAAGGGTGGCAAGGGCTCGCCGGCGGTGGCGACTTGAGCGGCGGTGAACTCCACGGGTGTGACGGCTTTGGTGATTGGATGGTGCCCGAAGAGAGGTAAGGTGAGCACCGGGACGACAAGATGACGAGGACCGAAAGACATAGATAATATAAACAGAGTTATTATAAAAGAGAGGCCGACCGCCAAAAGTCATACAAATAAGTAAATACACAATGAAGCAAATGGCCATAAGATGGCGATAAACAAAAGCCAATCGGTGTGCCTTTACCCACAAGGCAACCAACCGACCGCTAAGCTAATCGCCCAGCACTACACGCAACACAACTCACAAAAGTGAGGCCCTTGGGGCTCACCTTCTTCCTCTGCAACAATTAATATTAAGAAAGCGATGAGTACAAAACTTGTTTTTGTACTGCAAGACTGACGACGTGTGAGATAATGTAACTATAATTAACTACATGCAAGCTTTATTTAAGTGGATGAGGCTCGACTTATTTTCAAAGATAAAGCAAGTTTCCATTTGCAATAAGGTAATAGATTCAAAGCAAGTTTGCAATTAACTTTTATTGTTCAAATAAAAGAGAGACAATTATAACAATAGATAGATGACAACACTAACCTAGAAGTGACTAACCCATAGTCACCACAACAATAGCATGAAGTACCCTTCACACCACCCATGTCAAGTTTAAGTTTTTAAAAGGTTGTAGTCTAGTTCTTGCACGACCTACCAAGCATGTCCATAACCTAGACGAGGCTATTCGAATAGTTTTAACCTGCAGGTGTACCAATGTACCACACGATAGACCGCCTTTCCACCACCACGGTTAGCACACTTCCTTTGGTATGTGCATGGCTAAGTCTAACAAGACGCTTTCCAATGGACGATGCTAATTAAGAGCCGCAACTCCACGGAGAAGGACACATTAGCCACCTAACTGGTCGCTAATGCTCCTCCAAAACACACACACAAGAGCACACCCACCGACCAGCTCATAATTAACACCTTCCAAAGTACTTAGTCAAGAGAGGTTCCATATCCCCTCGTGTGGTTAGCACGCACAAGCGCTGGCTTAGTGACACAAGTAACTCGGTCCTTGGGGACTTAGGCACCATTCCACACACCCAATGTATCACATCAACATACCATTGTGCCCAAGTCAAGATATAGTTTTGTTTCCAGCTTTTGATTTGTAAATCAATAAAACACAAGGGTTGGACATAATGGAGTAGTATAAGTAGTTGTGTGATCAAGATCATCGACTAAGTCGATGATCGCCCAATACTACCGATACTAGGCATGGCTAAGCAATATTCATTCGTAATCTACTAAGTGATAAGAGTTCATCCATCGAACTCTAACCACACAGCAAATAACCTAGGCTCTGTAGTAGAGGATAACCATTTACCTACAGATTATGCAACTAGAGGTCTAACTAATCAATTTAACAACAAAATAGCAATGCATACATAGAAGTTAAACAAAATATTAGACTTTAAAAGTAATGGGATCAATGGGAAATGATCAAACTGCTTGCTGCTTGTTGTGGCTCAAATTGTTATGGAGGGTCGTTCTCGGGTTACCGCAAATATCGAATCCTAAGCTTAAAGAGCTAAAACAACCAATAAGGCGAGCAACACTTAAATGGAAATAGCAAGCAACAATTATCCAAATGCGACATTAAATTTACACACAAGGTAGAATACGAATATACCTAGACATAGAAACTGGAAAACTTAATTTGGATTTGTGGTGCAAAAGATATTCCCTAAAAACCTATTTTCGCCACAATTAGCACTGTAGCAAAAATATTTTCTAGAAAGATTTGGAGCTGAAATTTTATGGTAGCTACCTACTGGTATAGTGGTAACCCATATAAAATTTCAGGTCATTTGGAGTTATATTGAAAGAGTTATAATTTGTTTAAATTGTTTAGGTATTAAACTAAAATATGATCCTTATGATTTTAAAAACAGTAAATTTGTGAAACCAATTTTACTAGCAATTACACTATCAGTGGAAGCTAATCCAATTGGATTCATACAAAAGGATTTATAGATTAAAAGTTATGCATTTTACAAGTTTGCTAAAGCTCAAAAAATGATTATGTTCATGGTTTACTATTTTTGAAAATGGTTTTCCAGGTTTGATTATGGTCTACAATTATTTTTATATTTAAGTTCAAGTTATAAGGAAGCTAAAAAAATTGGAATCATCTAATTCGGAGCTAATATGACAAAGATATGAAAATGACAAGACCCAAATGTGATAATCGATTTTGACTTAGCACTTTCTGACCTTTCCTAACATCCGAGACGTGGACGAACCGCAGCCGTTGATCTCGATCACACGCCCCGGTTGAATCCGAGCGACACAGCGCCGAGCGCCGCAGAGGAGGCGGCGACGTGGAGAGCCGAGGGCAGAGATCTGGATCGGACGACCACCAACGGGCCACGCCGCTCGACTTGGAGCTCCGTCCGACAACAGAGGAGCTCCTGGCCGCGAAGTTTGCTCGTGTCGCCGGCGAGATCGCCATGGCGACGCGCCAAGGGCCAAATGGGATCTCGCACTATTGCGACTGATGGCACCGCGCGGCGAGGCCAATGGTGACCGACGCTGCGCGCGCGCGCGAGGCGAGGGAGTGCACACGAAACGAAACGATGACAAGGCTAAGCTACGCGCAAATGGACGGTGCAAAGCTATGACGGTCCTATGGACTTAACGCGACCAACCGAGCCCAAATCAGAGCGTGGCGGCGAACCAAGGCTAACGGGCGCGGCAGACCGAAATCGGGAACCATGACCACGGTGCAAAGAAAAGCTAAACGGATAGCAAGCTCACTGGGGTTCATCAAGATGATGACGGGGTTGGGGTGGACGGAGGATGATCGAGCAGCCGGCGACGAAGTCCAATGGGCGATGCGAAGAGCTTCACCGTGGAGGGTCAACTGGGCCAAGCTAGCAACACCGGGTGGTACCATGAGCTGCAATACCATAGAGAAGCTCCAGGAGGCGTGGATTGGGAAATGAGGTCTTACCAAGACCGGAGAAGAAAAGGGGGTGGCGATCGCGAGCTCCAAAACTCCACTCTCACGCCTCAAGAGGAAACCCAAAATAGAGTGAGGGTTAAGCACCACAGAGGTAAGAGGATGCAACAGAGCAAGGAGGGAGCAGTGGAACCATCGTGATACCGCCTTCACCGTGAGCTTGAAGCTTCGGCAATGGCGCCAAACGGTTTCGGGTTTTAGAGCTCAAACACACACAGAGTACTAGCTCGAAAGCGCAAAGGTGAAAGGGAGGTCAAGGAGGGAGCAAGGGCTTAAGTAGCCGAGGGGAGCAAGGGCACCGTTGGCGCCTCGGATGCCGCCGCCTCACGGCCGTGGACGAGCGACGGGCAGCGCTTGAGCCATGGACTTGCGAGGCGGCATCGCGCGCGCATTAAATGCACCGCAGAGACCGTTGCGAGGTGACCCGGCCACGCGCTCCAACCCACCGCCATGGCGCTGGCGACGCGAAGCTCGCGCGCTGCGCGCGAGCGAGGAAGGCGACGATACCACCGTCCGATTCGCATCCAAGGGTTAGCGTCGATCGCGTTGAAACGGCATCGGATGAACGACGATCGCCGATTGAAATCCAACGGCTGCGAATCCGGCAACCGAGTTGTCCGAATGCATACACGGACGCAAGCCGTCCGATGGAGATCCAACGGTCCAGACGCGCCAGACAGCTTAGTTGACTCGGGCGGTTGGCTCGAGCCGAGTCCGACTCGAGTCCAATGGCAAACCCATTAGGTTTTGATTTTTGAACTGAAACTTTGAGGATTTAATTGAGGCATCAAATCAACTCCAAACTTTATGAAATTTTAACTGGAGCTTGTTTACCTTGGGGTTAACCTTCCATAAAATTTCCAGAGGAGCATGGAATTTTCTCAAGAAATTCCGTTAAAACAGAGGTTTGACTAAGGTTTGACTTGCCTCTAAAATATTTCAATTAATTTCCCAAAATTATGAAATAATTCAGAGGTGTGCAACCCTAGAACCAGGAAAATTACAAGGGTTTGACAAAAGATTTGACCAAGGAGGTTGTTGACTTGATAAATGAGGCCTTTGATTTTAAATTTTCCAAAATTCTTTTACAAGAATTTGAGAAGAGTTTCAAGAGTAAAAGGATGAAGGAAAAGTTTTAATTTACCCTCAATTTCTTACATTTGAAACACAAGCCAAAATGGGGATGTTACAGAGGATCACCGAGAGCACATCAAGGAGACCGGAGGAGGACCGGGGCGGCTGCGCTACGGTGGTGATCGGCGTTGATCGAGAAGCATCGCGACGGGGTACTCCGGTGACAAAGAAACCAAGAGGAGGCAGGGGATTAGATGAGAATAGCATTGTGCACAAGGTGATGCGCTCAAAAGGGCACAAGGCTCACCCGCGGTGTAGATCGGAGCGGAGGGCCGGCGATTGGTTGTCGGACAAAAACGAAACGACAAAGCGATGACTCTCGGCCGAAGATGGTGGAGGCACGACGAAGCCCGCGGTAATGCAAACCCAGCGGAGGTGGAGTCACGACCGGAGGTTGTCTGACGGCGATGAATTCTGGCGGCGAAGGCTTCGGTGACCGACTCGGTTCTTCGGCGGATTGCGGCGCAAAGAGAACGAGACCGGGGACAAGATGTTAGGGTTTTGGAAGAGGATAGTAGGGCGAAACTTTTGACGCGATGGGGAGGATTTATATAGCACCGGAGGGAGGAGTTCGAGTTGGAGACGACATGGCTGTGCGTGCTGTTCACGGACACCGGGAGGAGCTCGGGTTGAAGACGACGCACAGGTGGCAAAGGCGGGACCCACCCGGCAGAGGGAGAAGGGAGGCGCGCGCGAGCGGAGAGAGAAACGGAGCGGGCTGCGATGGTTTTGGGCCGAAAGCGGAAGAGATGGGCTGGGAAAAGCAAAGGAAAAGGGCTGGGTTTAAAAGATTAGGCCCGAGAGCAATTTCTGAGATTTAAAATTAGTTTTTCTTTTTAGAAAATAGCAGAAAACACAAATAGCAAATAGAAAATAGCAAATGCACTCGGAAAAATTCTAGAAAATTCTAGAAAATATATCCGAGCACATAGAACCCAAATAAAATAATTTTGACAATAGTTGATGTTGACATTATTCATATTAAATTGTTTTTGAACTCTGAAAATTCATATTAAGCTTTTAACTTTAGCAGAAAAATCCAAATGGTTATTTTTCTTTTTAAAACTTCAAAACAGACCAAATTTTTGGGATGTTACATAGTTGCTACTATACATTTACTTGTGATGGTCATTTGATATGTACGTCGACCGAGCTCACGAACTATACGTTGAACCGAGCATCCGTATCATGAAGCTTGCACTGATGCTAATTACACCTGTTAATTAGTTAAACATTGAAATGAGTCGATTTTGAATGAAATTAGATTTCGCTGCTCGTTAGCTCGGTTCTAACAATACTTCCAAAATATAAATAATATTACATTAAGAAAAGCTCGATAAGACGATCACAATGTCCATATCCACCCTAGCATTTTTATTTTTTTTAATTCATATTTTAAAGATAACATCTTCATAACTTTAACCCCTTAGGTCATGCCATGATCTGTAACGTGATCAAACTGTGCTACCATGACTGTGGTATGATCAAACCTGCCATGATAGCCCTCCGAACTAACACACGTCCGTTTTCGGGCTAAGTCCTGTCACGCCAAGAGGAGCGACATGAGAGCACTCGTTTACCACGTCGAGGTCCGTGGCGTGACAACATGCTTTTGCCACGTCACGTGTTGTGGCGTGACCAAAGAGGTTGGAATTGGAAATAAAGTCAGAGAGGTTATCTTTCAAATATATATATTTTAAAATAGATTAAATAATAATTAAAAAAAAAGAGTCGTGGATCGATTTCGTAACCTCGGGCCAGGCCACGGCGCACTCGTCGTGGATCGATTTCTCGAGGCGCGCCACCCGGCCCAGCTTAGCGCACAAGCAGGCCCTCGTGTTCTGGAGGAAGGCGTGGGCTCAGGCTGAGGCCGAGGCCTGGTCATCTAAACAAGCCTCATGAATGGCCCATTTACACGGACAATCTGCAACAACATCCATCCATATCCCTTCCATTTTACGGTATTTTGTTGTACCGTGCGTGCGTGTGTATGCTAACCAGTACTGCAATTTACAAAATAACTTACAGGCCTTAACTGTTGTTTGGGTTTGTTCAGCCTCAACGAACTCGTTTTCTAATTTCTACAGCCTAGCTATGGTCATCTTCTGGGAGGAGGAGTCTCCGCGAGGGCCTCTCGATCCCACCGTCCATCCATAAACAATGCCGAAAGGGTTGGGGAGATCGGACGGCGGTGGGGAGGGGAGAATTCGCTTCCCTTTGTCCTCGGCCTGCTCCGCACTCTCTTACCAATCGTTTCGAAAGGTCGGAACGTGTACTAAATTACCTTTTCGCCGTGTACTTTAGGGTCATGTGCTAAGCAAATGGCGCGGCTAATCATGGGGTCGAATCACGTCGTCGTTCGTCGCCATGATTGCACGACGAAAGGCAGCACAAGCTGAGGTCTGAGGCTGCGCTCTGGGCCCAAACGGACACAGCACGGCGGGCTTTCTGCAGAGAAAAGAAAGGTGCATGGGCCGGCCGGCAGGGATAATAAAAACTAAGGAGGCATCACATGATCCCATCACCAGCAGAAAGTATCCGCCGACGTACGCCTCGCGATCCTTTTCTTGTTCCATTTGCAGTCGCTGCTTTTTGCCAAGAGGGACAGTGGTCGTCGTCTTAGCATATTTTCCAAAACAAATATGGTGGTGTGTTGCCACTATGTCTGATATCTATCTCCAGCGATCTTTATTAGTCACAGCTCACAGCTAGTCAGCGTATGATCATCGGAAGCAACTACGACGTAGGAGCTCTTTTACGGCACACTTGATTTAATACGGGTCGGATCGTCTGTTCTTTTCGATCCAACGGTTCAGATTAGATTAGTTAGGACTTAGTTATACTACGTCTGACGGTATGAAGAGTAGAATCCCAAGAGAAGCAGAATTGTAATTGCTCATGTGGGGATCACGTGACACAAGAGTAATATTTTCAACCTTAGTTGGGAAAAAAAATCCATAATACTCTCGTGAAAAATTATAAATACAAAGAAAAGTCTATTATACTCTTAACAAACCGATGATCATATTTGATCTATACTAACAACATATACTACTGGTAGAATATACAGTAAAATCACTCTAATATAGACCCGGCCTGTGCCGTCAATTCGGAAGGTGTGATGAACTTGCTTTCCACATCATCAAAATTGCCCAGCCGGTCGGAAATTGGACTGTCCAGATGAAGTCGACTGGGGAAAACATCACCGAAATTCAGTTAGATGCGTGTACCTCGTCGAATTAAGCAGCAGATCAATGATAAGCTAGAAATCGCTATCGTAAGAGCTAGGTGCCATGAATGAAATCTTACAACAGTAATTAGAGTCTAGCTACTACTTAGGTTAGGAAGTAGATGGGTTTGATTAGGAAGGCTTAGTGCATGCCTAGCTCGATCGATCGCGATACCTCTCTTGCACTTGTGTAGGTTCAATGCTGCAATTAACGATGAGATCGCGATCGATATTAATTTATGTCTGCATAGATCGAGCTCATTCATTTGAGAGCAATCTATTCTATTCTCATCATATATAATAGGCCATGCACATATATAACAGAGGTCTTGAAGAGACTTAATTCCTTAATTTGTTGTTTTTCCTCTTCAGGTTAGTTCTCAGCATATGTGAACATTAATTGGCATTCACATAAGAATCCAGAGTGTACGCAACGCAATCCCCAAGCATCAAAGGCGCGGCCGTAATTTGCGCTAAAAAGAGAAAGGGACAAGCCGACAAACAGAAAGAAGCATCGCAACACGCTAATTAAATACTTCCTCCGTTACACGGTGTATTATTTGTCCGTGGCTTCGGAAGTATCATCGGTTTCAACATTGAGATGATCTACAGTATAGTTATTGTAGTTTTCTTATTCTCTACTCCTACTTAGTGTATGTACAATGGTACAGACAGTTGCTGTCTATAGCAACTTTTCATGTCACCTATAGACAGCATTAAACACAGCTCATATAATGGTACATACAGCTGCTGTCTTTTTAGTTGTCTTTATATAACACACAATCTTTTAACCATTTTCTTGTTTCTAGTGATACAGTCAGCTACAGAATTGTAGACATCATCTTTCTCTCTCTTCATTCTCTTTCATTCATGTCACTAAAAATCCTACGTGACAGTGACTATAGACGGTTGATATAAACACATTGTACATGCTGTATGCTTTGAAAGATGTAAGTGATTGTGCTACGTTATTTAATAGAGTATGAATAGCCCTTTCTCATTGACTAATTCTTAATCTTAGTGCTTCATTGATCTATGTCGGTGGTGGGATATGGACAAATATTGTGAACCAGAGAGAGGAGTAATTAACTACACTGATGCCATCATCACACGGACGATACAGTGCCATAATTCGGTCAGCAATGAAATCATTTTTCTTCAGGCACATCTCTTCGTTGGGGAGACGATGGTTACAGTGTAGTATATACATATACCTAGCTAGATACATGGGCCTGAAAGGCCCATACATACGTAACGCGAAAATGCTAACTCTGACAAATCCAAACTTTAGCCTTCACCTATGTTGTACAATACTTGTTCTAGCTAAGTCCAATTTGTGGGCTAAAATTTGCTTAACCTCCAAGTGATCAAATGAATCATGCGTAGAATTAATTAAGCATTTAAGCATATGGGACGATCGATTGCGGTGTCTGAATATAATCCTGACCAGGGTTCCAAATTTCGTCGAAATTTGGTGAAATTTTGGACATTTCGCTCGCACTCGAATTTTGGGCCTTTCGATAAAAAAAAATCAACTTCATTTAAATTTGGCCTTTCGTCGCGCCTCTACCACATGTTCGGCCAAATTTTGACCTAATTTCAAATGCTGATTTCGGCTTTTTGAAAAATTGAGAATGGAATATTCGAAATTTCACCAATTTCGGTGGGTCTCGAATTTTTCAACGAAACGAAATACTAAACCCTGATCCTGACACGTACTGTCAGATGGAGGACCATGCATGCACGTAGGTAGCTGCATGTTGGATCGATCGATCGATCGATCGACCGAGTTAATTAGTTTTTTCATATACCAGCTGCAAGAAAGCTGATCGAAGCAGAGACTAACCCGCTGCATACGCCTAGCACCGCTGCAAATGCTGCAGGTAGGAACACTGCAAGCTCCCTAGTGTCTCCATCCACTTAAGCTAGCTAGCCGGCCCATCCATGCAATCCATCGATTCATTTTTCATGCACATATATGTGCACCTGCAGTCCTGCTTGGCTAGCTTAGTCACCTCACTAATTCTAGCTACCTGCTTGCTCCCGGAAATTATGCTGTTTGATCTACAGTATATGTATTGACGAGGATTAAGTGATCCATAATTAACGGCTTATTGTCTGTAGTAGCTGTCGGAACAAGATTTAGTCAAATTGCTCCCACGAGTACCCTCTGGTCGGGGAGAATATGCATAGACCGGACTGGGCATCGACCATCCTCTGGTCGGAGGTGTGTCCACTATCAGACATGTGGGCCTGAACCCTCCGATCGGGTAGCATGTACTGACTTCGTGTGGTAGATCAAGGAAGCGTGTGCCCTTACCTCCTTGACATACACCGCACATCCTCGCTATCTGTCTCTGACGATAACTGCACAATAACCGCTCTACACGCCCTTTGACACTATTTAAAAAGGGCAAGACATCGCACAATGGGGGCCTTAGTGGCGGCACACTGTTCACCCTGAATACTGAGCACCCCACTGTAACACCTGTTCCATACAAAAACACACGAGTGTTATGTTTGTTATTCTCTTTGAAGAATGGCTGGACCTGTCTAAACACTCTGTCTCCCGATCCCCTTAGTCCCGTTTCCGCAACAGGCGCTCATTAACTGTGCTAAGCACTTGCAACAGTACGCTACTGTATATATATAATCTTTGTACTTTCCTGCGGCTCCAAATTAGCAGCACACGAACTCACCACATGCACATACGAGTGGAGGGAAACTGAAACTTGAGAGGCCGTGATGTATCGCTAGATAGGAGAATCTAGATTTCCAAACATGCCCTTCCTGAATCTCGATGCACGCTGGGTCTGATCAGAAAGAAAGAAGGAAAGAAAGAAGGAAGGAAGGAAGGGGCAAAATAAATAACTGAATAAACTTTGACATGTCAGGTCACTGTGCTGCCTCCCATCAGCAAGCACCAGAAGACACAAAGTACTCTTACTCCCCCTCTGATGCATCTCGATTCTGACGAGCCGAGCGCTGAAAGCGTTCGCCGGCCGCGTCCGTCACACTGCCCAAGGCCGGCTCTTTGCGTCGTCCACTTTGGATTTGCAATAAACAATCGGCGTTAATTAGTACGTGTTTGGTGTGGCTGTTTAGCTCGATCGATTAAGCTAAAGCACTGCTCCCTCTGTCACTGGGTGCTGATCCAGTAGCAGTACTAGCGATCTCGCTACACGAGCAATCAATCAAATAAATCCCTTGTTCCCCTTGCTGTAATTAGTGCGCGTCCGTGCCTAGGCTGCGTGGTTAATTAGTAGTACTAGTATATTCACGCGCGCCGCGCGCGCACATGCTAATTACATGCTATGTGACAAGCTCTCGAACGCGTTAATCTGCCGAGATACCGATGCAGTGCGTCGTCTAATTAAAGTATGTATACCACGTACTCCTAGTAGCTGAGTAGCTAGCTAGGTACGCCTCTTTTTCTTCTCCTAACTGATCCTAGCTAGCTACTGCGAAACGGTGACGGATCGACCGAGTGTCATGTACAAACCACCGTATGTATTTGAAGCGAACGAGTATAAAATACGGTGTGCGTGTCTATGCGTATGTATGTTTTGATAAGGTAAAATGGTATTGAATCTGGTGCCATATGCATCCTTAAAGCTTCACTCGGATCCGCCTCTGGTGCGAAAGGTTGGCATCCATCATGCAACACAAAAAAAAGTTCAAACTTGATCGGTGTATATCTAGGGGAATTAATTCATCAGTAACATAACAGATCGATCATGCATGCACCGCTTCGAACTCCTACTTACTAACAGTACATATTATTATTCAGTACAAATATGTTCTATGCATGCGTGCAAGACAAAAGGGCAAGAGTTTTTTTAATACAAAAGTGGGGACTTTATTTTTTGAGGAAAAACAATTTTGTTTTCAGTGGCAGTGTAGGTCAACCAACACTACACGTATGTTGTGATTTTTGGTACTATCAAGCTGTTTAAGCATGTGTGTGATTCTCTCTGCATGCATGACATATCGGGTCTAAAGAAAATGCACCAGTAAACCTCTCCATGATGCTGTCCAACATGAAGAATATTCATGAGACTTAGTTGCCTACTTTCAACGATGATTAATAGATCAAAATTCCACACACAAAAATAATAATATATACACACACCAGAGACTATACATACATGTATGTCCTCAGCTAGAGGCTAGCGCGCTAGCTACAGTATGAGACAGTGCACACCGTTGTTTCTGACCACTTAAACCTTGTGCCTGGTTAAATTTGTGTGAGCCAACAGCGCTTCACAGCGCCTCTCTTTGGGACCATGCATATGCGTTTTTGCTCTAGCTTCCCTCATATTAGCCTCACCCCCACACTAGTGTTAAACCATCCCTGGCTAAGTCGCCGGCCTTAAGCTAAGCTAAGCTATGCTTTAGCTTAGCTGAGCTCTTCTTTTAAGCTTAGCTGAGCTCTTGTTTTATGTTGGGAAATTCTTGCATGTATGCAATGCTTGCAAGCAGAGACAGGCCCACAGGCTCAGTACACAAGGCACTGAGAATAAATGGATCTTTACAATTAGGACCCTAGCTAGAGAGGGAGGCTATGGTTGTACATAGAGATAGGTAGAGGGTGTTAGGTGTGGATGGCTTCTTGGCCCAATAAATTTTTTTTCTTTTCTTGTTAGGTCTGATTCCTTCTTTGTTGCAGCAGTAGAGTAGGATTCTGGTGATGGCAAAGGGGGCCACTAAATACTAGCTATTTCTTATGACAAGGTCAACATTTTGTTGTTGTTAGAGAGGTCGTGTGTATCGAGGGAAACGAAAGCAGTCCACAAAGTCTAACAAGGCCTAACTCATGTCCCTTTCCTCCTCTATATGTATGTGATGGAGAGTGAACTGATATGTATTAGGCTTATGTAATCCGATTTATAGCCGTTTAATTTGATTGCCGTGAGACCCAATGTGCATGCATGTGTAGGTATATATATATCCAATACACAGAATCTAACGAGGCCTAACTCGCGTTAGATTGATTAATTTGGTTAATTAATCCCATGACGCAGCCTAGCCTCGATGGGCCAAACTAGCCCCGGGTATTACATTTGCAACTCGAAATGTCGCTATTTAGTATTGTGTTTAAGAAGTGTAGGTGTAGCTAGGTGGTGATGGTTTCTTCTCTTAATCTACATATATAGGGCATCTCAACTTCCATAGGAAAAAGGAAGAAGAACAACAGAAGTATCAATCAAGATCCTACGTATATTTATACGCCGTTCTAAAAAGTACATACCCTCCATATGTATAATACGAAATATCTCTGGAAATGAACATAAATTCGAATTCTTGCGCGTATAAATGATGGTTATATTTTGAACTAATGGAACATACGCAACAATAAGAGTTTTTTTTTAAAAAAAAAGTGCACACGTATACAAGTCATGCACTCATTCATATCTAGGTTGTTTTTTCGTTAGAATTAAACACGTGTGTTTAGCTAGCTACAAACAATAAACAGATCTTCATTTCCAAATTTTTTGTACTACTATATATACGTATATATATCATACTGAAATACGTACGTCCTTCCACAAAGGTGAGCAAAGATCATGTAAAGATAAAAATTGCTAGGGCAAATTAACAACAATGCAGTTATGGTCGATAGGCTTCCACGTTGAAGTTTTCTTGCAATGTTATTATTAATTTACGACATGTACTTTTTATAGGACATCTGGCAAATATTGCACTAATGATTATCCACTGTTAGGTCAAAGAGTTGCACAACTTGCAGAGAGCGAGAGTATTTAGTATTTACCTTTTCTTTCTTGTTTTCGGATTAGACACAGATTTAATTACTGACAAACTACTGCGTACTGCATGGTGTCATTTCCCAATATTATTTCATTTTTTTAGATTTATCGACTAATACGGCACTCTAAATAAAGCGGTAATTTTTTTTTTACAAGTTCTTTTTCAAACCAATTAGAATCATCCACATGTACATACACGACCCAACCAAGCTAGCTACGTACATATATACCGTCTACTTCCGTTCTATACCAATTACGTACCTAGCTAGTTATTTCTTTGTCGTCATTTGTTCAGCTCGAGATCTGTGCTATAATAAGCTAGCCATACTCACGAGCTAGCACAGCAATATTCCGGAATTATTTTTTTCCTGATTTTGTGACAGTGCAATTAAATCCCACAAAATATCAGGCTAGCTAGCTAGGAGCCGATTCTAAATATTAATCTTCCCATGAATTTGTTTGTACCCTTAATTGAGCTGTCAGTTAATTAGAACCATGATATTAATTGATCTAGAAAAATCTAGAACATGCATGGGAAGTGTGTTTACTTTGCAGTGAGATGATTCTATTTATAACATGCATGGGAAGTGTTTACTTTGCAGTGAGATGATTCTATTTATACTTGGGTAGTTCGGTATCAACATGTAACATTGCATCCATATATATACTTCCGGTTCCATAATCTACACACACACTCAGATACTAGGTCACGTCTAATTAGTTATAAACTTAGCGAGAACCTTAATCCATTCTACCCTATGGTTCCTTTTCTAAATTATCTCAATAAATAGCTAAGGTAGCCAAAAGCAAACATTATTTGTACTTCTGTTCGAAAGTACACAGCATAAAAGCACATTGTTTCTCAATTTTAAGTTATTATATTATGGTTAGAGTTGAGCATTAATTGTACCGCACCAATATTCTCAACTTCAAATTTCCATTCATCTCCATGAAGCCCAATTCAGCACCACTTGATGAAAAACCCACATATATTAACTTCACACTAAGACTTGAACTGCTGAGCAACAAATAGACAAACAACTGACCGGATGCGCAAGAAGAATTACATCAGATGCTCTTTCAGTGAGGGATGTTCGACTCAACACACTATAAATCAAAGATAAATTTTGAAGCATATCTCTGATAGAATATCCATGCATATGTGAGGTTGAGGCTTACCAATCTTAGTTGATCTCTCTTGTGATGATTCAATTAATCATTTCTAATTTATGTAAATAGTACTCTGAATGCTTGAAAGCTCATCTTGTATGTATATGTACCATGCATGTGATGTCTATTTAGTAACATTTATGTAATGTATGTAAAAACAATGTATCAAGGCTTTAAATGCAGATCGATCGATCACACTAAAGTGGGAGGAAGATAGCTAGAGAAGGACAAGTATATTGAAAGCACAATTAAACTTGTAATTAGGTCATTCTCAATACTGATTACACCATATTGATACAACATATATAATCCAGCTCTCAATCCACAAAATATGTTATTTTAATTAGGCCTTTTAATTATTTGCTAACCACTTCATAATGAATATCATATGAACGACACAAGCAATCAAATACACACAATTGTAAAAGGAAGCAGATATATGCATGCCTGAATGATGTTTTGGTTCTAGTGATCATTGGTCAGGCTACAATGCACCCCATATATAAAGTTCAATGATTTCCTTGAAAATAGAAGAAAATAAGTGCACGGGAGGGGGGAGAGAGAAACAAAGTAGAGATGAGGCTACAGCTAGATATAGGATATGGACAGTACTCACTGTACCACTCTACGTATAGGTCGGAAGCTAAGCAAAACTGTAGAGTACTGAAGGAAAAGAGATCACACCAACTGTTATTTTTCATATTTTTTTTTAAAAAAAAACAATATATGCACTTGTGTATGCGAACTTCTATTATTTTAAAAAATATTTTAAAGATAGCATCTTCCTAACTTTATTTTCAATTCTGATCCCTTTGATTATGCCACAATGCGTGGTGTGACAAAATCACGTTGTCATGTCACGGATCTTGGTGTGGCAAACGAGTACTGTCACGCCACTCCTCTTGGCGTGATAGGACTTAGCCTAAAAACGAATGCGTGTTGGATCGGAGGGCTATGGGACAGGTTTGACCACGCCGCGGTCGGTGACGTGACTGCACAGTTTGGTAGAATTATGAATAAAGTTCAGGAGATGTTATCTTAAAAACATTTTAAAAATGAATTAATTTTTAAAAACTCTGTGTACGCACATGCACAATTAGTCCTATGTACCAATTGAAGGACAAAGAAACGAAGATGCATGAAGACAAACTACCGAGCATTAACCCGAGCAATGCTAGCTTCAGACCATGAAACCCAGATGCTAATGCCTAGGCTCAGATCAATTGATGTTTACAGTTTTTAAAAAACAAATCGTACACATTGTTGACATTCCATCATTCCATGTGACTTGTATTGGTTAGTATATGCATTTCTATTTTTTTTAATTTTTAAAGAATTGCAACATTGATCTACGTCACTTCAACAAAGAATATTAAAAATAGTACCCTAAGAAGAGAAGGAACAGTGGTGTGACAAGGTCACTATGTACTCTAGAGAGAGAAAGAGAGCAGTCCAAGATGGCACAAGCTATAGCTAGCATTGTCGAGATTAGCCAAGGAAACTAATCCAAAAGCCACATCGATCAATCTCTGCAAAACGCATAGAATTGCTGTACTTCCTTTGTTCTGGAGCAAGCACAAGCCGATTGCTCATCCATTCCATCCCAAGGCAGAAGAACAGAATGGCTGGCTGCTTAAGAAGAACCAAACTGGCTTAGGAGCAGAAGAACAAAACATGCACAGATCATAGAGCCCAAAAACATGCAACGAATCATGTAAAAAGCATCAAGAAACGCCCAACTTTACCCATGCCAAAGCCAGAGAGAAGCTTCTTCCCCCCATGCATGCACACATACAAAAGCAAATCCCAGCTTGATGCAAGCAAGCAAGCAAAACCCCATGTATACGTACGTACTTACTCAAGATAACTAATCACATGCTGCACGCCAAATGGAGTAAACAATTAAGGAAAATTAAACTCTCATCATTGGAGGAAGCTACACTTATTTTTTTTCCCCTTTGCATTGCAATAAGGTCATTAATTAATTAACTCGAAATTAAGATCGATGGACGAGTACTAGCTCTAGCTAACAACAAGATGCATGCAAGCGCGCACATTAGTGTTCATCAACGATGGACGACTCGAATAACAAATGTCTTCTTCTTCTTCTTACTTTTGTTTGCTCACGTACGACGACGACTTAGAACTCATCATCTTTGAGATCGAGTAAATGAAACTTGCTAGGAATTGAAGCAAAGGAAGCTAGCTAGCTAGGTTCTAGGGTTATGAGGGAAGAACTGGGTGTCTGCGGCGAAGGCGCCGATCGGCGTCGGGTAGGGGTCCATGAGCACCGCCGCGGACGTCGCCGCCCCGTGCCCGCCGACCGCCTCGCTGCTCCCCGCCGGCGACGAGCCCTCCCTGCCGTGCCCCGCCAGCTGGTGGTACTCTGCCGACGACGGCGGCAGCTGCCCAGCCGCGTCGTCCGCCCGCCCGTGGTCCCGCAGGATCCCCTTGAACGTGTGCCCCCCGATGCTCACCGCCGTCTGGTACGCGAACTCCGCGTCCGGCTCGTCCACCGGCCCGATCCGCACGCACCGGAACACCGCCTCCACGCTCAGCTCCGGCGGAAACCTCCCGTCGCCCTCGCCTACAATTAAACAGAGCCTCAGCGCCAGCGTGCGTGCTCCAGCCATTTCGTGTCATGTGCGCGCTCGCGCGCAACAGTGCAGTGACGGTGGTGTAATTGAGTAGCTATTATAAGTACGAGCGCTGCTAGCTGGCTAGTACCTGAGGAGGTGGTGGTGGCGACCATGGCGGTTGTGGCGGACGGCAAGCGACCAAGGGAGCGGACGAGCTCGCGCGGCCGCTTGTTGGCTGCGGCGGCGGCGGCAGCGGCGCTGGCGCTGTTGTTGGCGGCGGCGCCGCGGAAGAGCGCGGCGAGCTGCTGCTGGCGCTCGCGGCGCTTGGCGGCGGGGACCCAGGTGGTCTTCACGTGGGTGGGGCAGCTGAAGCCGCGGCTGCGGCAGCAGGTGCGGCACCGGAGGTGGGCGCAGTCCTTCTTGGCGTTGTTGCCGCAGTCCTGGCAGCTCGTCCCCGCCCTGCCGCCCCCGGCGCCTCCTCCGCCCCCCGCACCACCGATCCCTCCGGCGCCGTCATGAGACGAGAAGCCCAGCACGACGCCGGTGGCCACGCCGGAGGAGAAGAACTGCGACGTGTGCGGCGCGGCCGCCGCCTGCTGGTGCGGGTGCCATAGCTGGAACCCTATCCCCCCTCCCCCGCCGCCGCTGCCCGCCGTGTCGGCAGCCGCGGCGGCCGCGCCGCGAGCGTACAGGAACAGGCTGTCGGCGTCCCCTCCTCCTCCTCCGCCTCCCCTCAGAGAGAACCCCGCCATGCGCGGCAGCAAACACCCATCAAGAAGCCGCGAGTGCAAGGCCAGCTAGCTGCTGCTCCAAGGCTGCTCCTTACTTTTTTTCTCCTTCCCTTTTAGCTCCTAGAACAAAAAAAAATAAGTAGATCTTGGGTGTAAGAAAAAGCTGCAGAAGCAACAGCAACAGAACAAGGCAGCAGGCATGGGATTGTGTGACATATATGTAGGTTAGAATTAGATAAGCTGAATAAGCATAGATGGATGGACATAGCTCACTACTAGATTGATAGATCTGCAGTGAGAGATGCACATAGATATAGAGAGAGAGATGCTTATGAGTGACATACATGTAGTGACTAGCTCCTCATGTATCAGTTCCTTGCTACTACTACAACACTACTCACCTTTCCTTGCTGAATATAGGTAGCTCTTGCCTCTAATTCTTCTCCTCCTCTTGGTTAATTTCTTTCTCCTCTTGGCCTCTTGGGGTCTAAGGCTTTCTTTCTTTCACTAGTAGGAAGAGGAGCGTAGCAGTAGTGGTATAAGTAGAACTGAGGCTGCTTTTTGAGGTGGTGAGGACGGTGAAGTCTGTGGCTAACTGGCTATATAAAGAAGAAGAGGAGGAGGAGGGAGAAGAAGAGAGATGATGGGTGGGAGTGGGTGCGGGTGCGGGGGAGGAATTCTAGAGCGCCTGCAAGCGCCGCCTCCATGGCGGCTCAATCCTTACTCTCTATTTATTGCTCACGAAGCTCAGCTCTCTCTCCTCCTTCCTTATCTCTCTTTGGTTTCCTAGCTTCCTTCTCTGCCTACCCAACCAAATCAAAGAACAAAAGATGCAAGAGAGAGAGGAAAAAGGAGAAGAAAATGGAGAGAGAAAGGAGAGTGTGTGTGTGTGGTTTTCTTTTTGAGATTTTGTTTTTCTTTTGCTTGCTTTTGCATTCTGTGCCTTGCCCTTGTTGCATTATTACCAAAGCCGCACTGCCTTGTCAAAAACAGTATGACTACATGGCGACAAAGGACATGGAGGAATTTTTACTGACAGGAGAATACACCTTTGCAGTGGTCGTCGTCTACCCGGCCGGCCGATCGAGTCCCATGCACTGCACTTGGCAGTTGGTGGACTAGTATAGTATATAGTAATCGGTTTCTCCTTATCTCTCTGTGTAATCTGCAAAGAATTTAATCTCACTGTTTTCTAAGTTATCAGAAAAAATATACACTCGGTGTTTTAAAAAAGATTAGCATACCAATTAGATTAGCTGAAGAGAGCAGAATTAAGCCCATTTTGTTATTATAAATAGCATATATAGAAAGTAATTCTTAAAAAAATGTACTACTTTTGAGTAGACATGTTCAAACGCCAAACCGGGTTGGGCCGGGCTTTAGACTAGGCCGGAAAAGACCAACATCTAACGGATAGGCCGGGCTTGAAAAATCATTTTTCTTATAAAAATAACATTTAATTTATTTTAAAATTATATATATATATATATATTTCAGCTGTCTCTCGGGCCGAAAATGAAGTACTCGAGCCCGACCCGCGCCACCCATAAACACCTCTACTTGTGAGCATGGAATTGTTGGATTTGAGTACCAAAAGTACTAGTACAAGGACAAGTATGGTCAAAAGCAACGTACATGCATGGAGCCTACCTGCAACAATTAGTGCATCAACACTTAAATATTATATATACTTAGAGCATATGCATTATGTACCATATGAATGCATGTACAATTGTCATATTGAATGTGTTAGTCGGAAACAGCAGCTTTACAAAATATCTGCTAGTACAAGAAAACTAATGTAGATGCCACAAAAAAAAATACATGAAATGTTGTTCTTGTTTTACTACTAAACAGCATCACCCTTTTTTTTGTAAAAAAACAACTGTAGCAAAATACACACGTATAAAACAATACACATTTTAATACCACACTATAGCATCTCTCTACCGTGCTATACATGCGCTCGAATTTCTTTTGGAACGAACACGTACACTGCAGAGACCACATTGCAGACAAGAAATGTTGCACGCACTCACCGATCGGAAAAAGAAGAAAAACATAGAACTGTTCAAAAG
This sequence comes from Ampelocalamus luodianensis, assembly GCA_036346255.1. Lineage (NCBI taxonomy): Eukaryota > Viridiplantae > Streptophyta > Magnoliopsida > Poales > Poaceae > Ampelocalamus > Ampelocalamus luodianensis. Next base: position 2,688,300 of record CM070627.1, read on the forward strand.
TTTTTTTGGTACGTCAACATTTCCGTTTGTACCATCACTAGAAAACTGAGCGGAAGACGACCTTCTGCTTCAGCCAGTACGTCGACGGAACGAATACGAATCGAATAGTGGTATGTTCATATTTGTATTTGTATATTTAAAACAAATATGAATACAAATACAAATTTGGATATACTCAAATATGAATACGAATCGAATATATACTCAATTCGATCAGATCAGAATATCCTACAGTGTATCGTAGTTTAACAAAAAGAGTTTGTTGACACCGGTTTTATAGTTATATTTATGTCCATTTTCCTTTGTTTATCACGTATCATTGTGTCATTTGGGGCTGTGGGATGTGCCAAAATGAATGCAGTGAATTCAGTTAAAAAGAGCATGCAAAGAGCTTCATTGGGGGTGTGCCAAAATGAACAACATCAAATGCCAAATTAGAGTCCACCGTGACAACGATCTCGTCAAGACGATTGAAATGCATATATAATATGTTCAATTTGAAGATCGGATGCAAAAGATACATAATCTCTAGTTAGCTGACTCAGTGACGCTGTCCGAATCTAGATATTATCCGTATTCGATTTGACACATATTTGGTATACTGCATTCGTATTTGTATTTGGCAAAAAAATCGAATATTATCTGGATTTGTATTCGTTTTACAGTACAAATACTGTTTTACTTACCACATTGCTACTATCCAAATTCAGATACCGGATAAAATGGATTATCCGTAGGGGTTAAAACAGGGTAGATAATTCCCGCCCGATCCGATGCCGTATGGGGGGGGGACCGTCCAGAGTACATTTTTTAGTCCTGATTCGCATCCGATATTATCCGTATTTCGAAAAATCTATATCTGTATCCGGCTCCGAACCGTAGTAAAAATATAGGTTATGATTGAAAAAAAAGAGAGCAATATCCATCGTTATCCTACCTGTTTTCACCCTAGCCGCGGCTGAGCAGCAGCTAGAAGGAAAACGAAACAAAAAAATAGAGACAGAACGGGACGGGACGGGATCATGGGCTCCTAGGGTGTACATGTAGCTAGGCGAGTTTAAAACCCCGAGGTGGTGCCTAGTGTGGGACCATCCTGGCCGTCTAGGCAGGAGCGGACGGCGCATCTCTCGCCACGCGGCGGGAATCGAGGCCGTGTGCCGGGGCTCCTTTCCGGCCGTGAAAGCCGCTGCCTTCCCGGGCCCACACCGGCCACGTTTTCGAAGGCCATGGGAGGGAGAGGGAGATTCTCGTCAGTAGCCGAGCGAGCGAGCGCGAATACATTATACAGGCACAGTGGTTATAGTGAAAGAAGCTTCATCGCAGCCAGTGGCCATGGCGTTTTCAGTTGGTGTCTTGTTGTCACCATATGCTCCTGGCTTTCTGCTCTGCCGCTGCTCCTGCTGCTGCGTCTGCATGGCATGCCGTCGACACCACTTGGTCTACAACCTGTCAGTGCCTCCCCTCACTTCCCTCCTGCCTTAAAAGGCCTCCTCCACCGAGGGCCAGGATCCTCTGCGTGAACTAGGGAACAAACTCAAATCTGTGTTTGTCGATCCCGTGGTCCGTCCGATCCAAAATGAGCGGCTGACATCTTGGGGTGATCGGCGCCAAATGTTCGATCCAAAATGGGCGGCCGACATCCTGGGGGTGATCACCAAATGTTCGCAATCAATGGTATTAATAGAATACTTTCTTGATCTACACCGTTGATCTTTCGATACAGGGATTGATGTAGATGCAGATATATGCACGGCTTTTTTCTCAAATCGCAAACCGCGCTTCGCTAGCTTTTCTTCTTCTCTCTCTTCTCTCCTTTTTTTTTTTTTTTTTTTGAATAAAACTAAGTCGTGTGGCGAATATTGTGGGTTTGAAGAGGGTTTTATAGGGTTGAGGTACCTGTCGTCAGTTCAACTAGCGACAGTCTGTCGATTGAACTAGCGATAGATAGTGAACGGCGATAAGTCTCGTGCGGTTCAGCTGGCGACACCTTCATGCTTGATTGAATGGCGATATGGAGTTTTTTTGTAATTTTTTGAGACGGTTATTTATTTTTGTAAATATCTTTTAAAAATATATTATTTTAAAAAAAATCCTTACATCACCGCGTGGGCATGGCAGTGGTAGCAAGTTCGATAATCTTTTTCTGAATATGCATACTGACGGAGGCAATTCCCTTTCTAGTTTACTTTTCCCTTAGAACTAGGCCGGAAACCTAACCACAAATAACCAGTACCATAGGTCAATTCCAGTTGAAAACCTGACACCGAAAACGACAATTATATGTGTGTAGTATATTTGTTTATATGGGTTAAGTCATTATCTCTTTCCTCTCTCTCTCTCTATATATACACACACACATCCGTTTCGTATTCCCATTTATAATATATCATTTAAACGAATATATTATACTTCTTTATTACTTTCATTATACTTAAAATACTAATTATAAGATACTCCAATGCGAAGTTATTGAAAAAATTCATTGGAACTCTTTACTTTTGCTATATACCATTTTTATATATGAAACAAATATATGCACAAATTTTGCTATAAAAAGTGAGCTTCGAAGAAATTTTTCATGGACTCACTTTGAGATATCTTATATATATATATATATAGGGGGCGTATCTAGTGCTAATGGGTAATTCAGTGCTAATGTGCTAATGTCAATCTTGACCGTTGAATCTGCATCTTAACCGTTGGATGTGGAGGCATGCAGAGTGTTTAATGAAGGTGCATTAATGCAAACGCATTGGATGTGAGAGCATGCAAGATAATTAAATGGTTTTAAGGTGAGAGACTGCATTAATCTTGGTTGTTCAATTCAAATCCAACGGTTAAGATTGGAATTAGCACCTTAGCACTAAATTATCTATTAGCACTAAATACGTCCCATATATATATATATATATATATATATATATATATATATATATATATATATATATATATATATATATATATATATATATATGTGTGTGTGTGTGTGTGTGAGAGACATGACATGCTAGCCAAACATGGGCCTAGCTCCACTGCACCTCCTATCTCTGATCCTACATGCACCCAAGTGCATCCATGCACGGCCATAGCCACTTTTGCTGGTTAAGCTAGAGGTAGCCTGATTAGCTTAGGTCTCTGGTCTCCTCTACCTAATGGGTCCCTATCATCTATTGGTATCGTAGACATTGTGTCTCATGATGCACCATGGATAGTGATCACCAACTGGACTCAAGTCCTTTCGAGCTATTCCTACTATGTACTACTGCTGGAGGCAACCGGAGACCAAACAAGTGTACATATGTATGTATGTATGTATGTTTGTATTTGTGCTGCTTTGTCTACAAAAGGAGTGGGTGGAAACCACCTCTCGCTAGCTCAACACAGCTGTATAAGTAGGGGTGCGCAAGCGGATAATTTTAAGGTTTACGGGGCAAATACGAAAGGGATAAAAGGGTATCCGGTACTATCCATGTCCGACTCTGACTCGCTAGCTAGCTGAATGTAGCTCGATCGTATAAGCCATGGAGATGGATCGTCGGTTTGGATCCGGTGTTCCTCTGGAACTGGCATGCATTCATGTGGTTACATTGGTCAGTCCTCGGGTTTGACGGCGATCAAAGAGATAGACCAACCAACCGGTTGGTTGTATGGCTAATCGATCTATGTATGTCTCTGTTCAAAAGAGAGGAAGAGATAATGTGCACGCATCGATAACGTCTCTCTCTCTCTTCTAGAGAAGAAAGTCAATCGAAGCACATACTCGATGCAGACATCAGAAAACCACGATGGAATTTGACAACTAGTGTTCAATAAATTAATTCGTCTTGCCGAAACGATGAGACTGGGTGAATTCTAGTTACTCCACCGCAGAGGCTTGTCTGAACCATTTCCTCTCATGTCCAACGCTGGAGCGGTTTGTCTGAACCATGCATGCAGGTACAGAGTATCGGTGAATATATATTCCCTTCCTGCTTTTGAGTGAATTAATCATTACCCCGTTCATCTCTTCATCTGGGCTCAAAAGAAATGAATACTGCATATCATTGCGTTGGTACATGTGGGACCAAACTTGATATGGAATTCTTTAATTTGCATATATAAAATTAGTATGAAACTATCCACATGAATAAACTAGCTGGGTATTTTCTCAAGTAATTTTTAAGAGGTGGTGTTTGGATTGTAGGAGCTAATTACATACCTTTAGAAACCTTCTCTCGAACCCTGTTTCTTGAAAAAAAAAAAAAGGTCCCTCGTTGTGTGTTACCCGTGGTCATTGCACGGTCGCTAGTTGGTAGCGTGCGGGTAAGAGCCAGCTTTCGGAGCCTTTTCTCAACCTTAATGAAATGCCTTCGGGGTGTCTCCTGTCACCATGGTATAAATGACTCGAGTAAGATATATGATCATAGGTATATAGTATGTCCCTTACTGTGCTTGGTAATTAGCTAGGTTTCCATCTACGTGCAATATTTGGACTTGGAATATAAGAGGTTTTTTTTTTTTTGCGAGGGACTTTCTTTTTTGTTTCTTTAGGGCTTGAAATTTAAGGACTAAAAGGTCCAACAAAAAGTTTGATTTCGTCCAACGGAACTCCTATTATAAATGGTTAAGGTGTGGCAATTCAATCTCGTCGTTTTAGATAATTATGCATCTTTTTTTATGGAAATCATAACCGTTTGTCTGCAGATGGGATATATATATATATATATATATATATATATATATATATATATATATATATATATATATATATATATGACGCCCGTTTCGTATTCCCGGGAGTATGTACTCCTACTTCCAATATACCACTTAAACGCACATATTATATTTCTTTATCATTTTCAGTATACTTAAATACCAATTATAAGATACTCCAATGCGATTTGATTGAAAAAATTTCATTGGAGCCCTTTGTTTTTTGCTATATACTCTTTTTCATACATAAAAGAAGTATATACACAAATTTTGCTATAAAAAGTGGAATTTAATAAAATTTTTCATGGAACTCAGTTTGGGGTATCTTATAATCATTATTGGAGTATGCTCAAATAGATAAAGAGGTATCATCATACGATTTAAGTGGTATATATGAAGTGGGAGTATAATATGCCCGTTTCGTACTCCCGGGAGTACATACTCCCACTTCGAATATACCACTTAAACGGACATATTATACTTCTTTATCATTTTTAATATACTTAAATACCAATTATAAGATACTTTAATACGATTTGATTGAAAAATTTTCATCGGAGTCCTTTATTTTTATTATATACCCTTTTTCATATATAAAAGAAATATATATACAAATATATATATATACAAATATATACAAATATATACAAATATATATATATATATATATATATATAAAATATATATATATACTTCTAAGAATACGTATACTCCACTGTTATATACCACTTAAATCGTATAATAATACATCTTTATCTATTTGTGTATACTCTAATAATAATTATAAGATACTCTAATAGTGAGTTTTAATTTGCTCCCCTACAACCACGAAATTTGCAATTAAATCCCTGTACTAGGAGCCGTGACTATGACCCTTGTACTTGAGAGCATATTGAAGTCTTCTGTACTGCATAAAAAGGCACATTCAGTTGAAACACCCTAAGTTGAATCCTCTTAATGCCTGTTTCGATAGATGGGGTTTAGGCAGCCTCATTCCTTCGGATTGACAGGGGATTGAACTAAAATCTTAGCCCATCCGAAGAGACTAGGTCTAATCCCTACCAAGCCCTAAGGGCATGTACAATAGTATAGATAATTATTGTCTATAATACCCCATCTATATTATCTATAGACAGTGTTAAAGACAATCTCTACAATAGATTATCTTTTTACATATCTCTATAGACAGATTCTTTATGTACAATGCGTCTTGTTTCTCGTGCTACAGTCGACTACTGTATGAGAAATGGTCCAATTCTCTATGCTCCCTCTCTCTCATCCGTATCATCTTGCATTGCGTCCTACATAGCAAAGTTTACAAGCAGCTAACATCACACTATTGTACATGACCTATATCGTTAACACGAGAATGAACATCGATTGTTGGGATTTCTTAAAATCCAACATAGGGAAAGTAATAGTTTTTATTTTTCAGATCGATTCGCTTTGTTTGTGGTCAAAAGAATAATTCAGTTTCCCCCACAGCACCAATTAAAGGCCCTTGTGATAAGAAGCTTGCCTAACTTTTCCTTAGTGCACATATGAACAGTGCTCTACATGCAACAAACAGGCACCGTGGGTCATTCAGCCAAGGCCAAAGGAGAAGAGAATGTGTCCACTTTACATTCATTTCATGTGATGAGAATTACATATGCAGTGTATTTGTGATTTCCTCCTCGTGATGAGAGATTTTATGTGCGACATACCAGGGAATTAACTTTTGCTGCCCAGTTAGCTAGTGACTTAGTGTGGGGTACGTAATTGTCTAATTCCCTTTTCTTCTCAATGTTATTCTCCCTCGAAGACTCAAATGTACTTTTCTTTTTTTTGCGTTGAACGTTTCCTTCGACAAAAGTAAACCATTAACTCGATCACTTTCTCCCTTCAAATATTCGTGTTTGAGGAGGAACATAGATTCATTGACCTGTGGCTTAAATTAAATCCCTTTGATGTGGAAGAACAAATGTATATATTCAAAGCCACCTTAGAGCTTGTTTGGACTTTGGATACACTGTGATCCGACTCAACCCTTTCAAATTGATAGAGAATTTGAATTAAAATATCTTTTAATCCAAACAATCCGAAGGGATTATGTCTAATTCTTTCCTATCCAAACAAGCCGGCCCTTAGGTGTTTGATCCAAGCGAAGAGGATTATTTACCACCAGTTCAATTATGGAATGCTTTGAGGAACGTTCACACAAGAGGAGGATAAAAAAAAACCACAAACTTACATTAATACATACATAAGATCTCAGCCAAGAAACAAAGTAGAAGGCTCTTTTATTTATTTATTTTCTCTTATGTTGCTGGGTACAGAAGGGATTAAAAAGGGGCCCTAAAATTTGACATTGACAGTGATGTGGGTGAGGTCCCAATAATTGAGTACTTGTTGTGGCCTTTGCTCTCGAGCCCTGTGCAATACACGAGTTGACTCTTCTTTTACTCCCTTTCACTCATTTCAGTCCCTTTCTGTCCCCATCCAAAACCACATGAATGTGCGCTGTACGTATGTAATGTACGTACGCGTGTGTGTGTACGCACATATGCAAAGCCATGGCATACACACCCAAGGAACTAAGGAGAAAGAAAAGGCATAGAGAGAGAGAGTGTGTGTGTGTGCCATAATGCCCAAATCCCTATGCTTAACTAACTCATTCCCTTTGGAGTTTGGGGGTCACTTGTGAGGAGCATGCAGCCTGATTGAGAGGATGGTGCCTAGAGAGGTGTGCCATTGGGTTCTTGAATGACACACTTTGGCTTCCTGTGGATTGGAGATGCGTGCAGGACTGCAGGGTTCCAAAAATTCAAACAACAATTCTTATCCCTGACCATGCAAATACTTGTTTAAATAAAAATTATCAGGTAAGCTAGCTAGCCAAGCGTCAGGGTTTCGGTAACCGGTTTTTTTTTTACCAGGGTACCGATAGATCCGGTTTGACCGATTTTTGGTTTTTTCGACTGCTTTTGGCCGAAATTTGATTTTTTTAAAAAAATCGATAGAAAATCAGACGAAAGTCGGCCGAAATTTGTTAAAAAAACCGGCCAGATTTTGGCCGAAAATCAGTGAGACAAAATGCAAAGCAGAAATCAAATATAACAGATTATAGAAATCAATGTAAAATAACTAATGATCAGAAACGACAAATGATCTAGCTTTTCATTTTAGTGTGCAAAATGGTCAAGCAGTGAATTAGCACTGATGCAGATCAAATTGAGGCAAAATAAAGGGTATGCTACCATGAGATGCAGCGTTTCAGTGTTAGGGAAACATCTAAGGAAGCACGGAACCATCCTTGCTTCCTCAGTCTGTCAACCACTCCAAATCAAACTAACAAAAAGCCAATATCTTGACGCTCGGAAGTCAGAAGTGCCCAAAATCAAAAGAACATAAATAAACAGTCAAACGATTGAATTAGAGATGGAGTATTAGAGGCAATCCACAATTCTGAATTCCTGGCAGGCAATTTAGTTTTTGGAAGAGCATGGAAGCACTGCATGCTGAAATACATATGGTCCAAATGTGAAGATTGTTTCAACCAACCATGCATTAGAGAGCTAGCTAGACACTGGAATATGATCTAGATTAAAGTTGCATTGTAAGCATTTCAAATGGTCAATTGAATGAATTCCCTCACGTCCATTTACCATAACTAAGTAACAAACTAGGAAGGCGTTCATTGATCTGTGGCAAGTGACTAACCACCGTAAAGCTGCTCATTTGTGCTAAGTAACTAACTAGAAAGCTGCTCTGATCAGAGCTCAGAGGATGGCCCGACATGATGATTTGAATTAAGACCTAACACATCGCATCACGTGCGAATGAAGCTGACAACACCTGTACCAGTGAATCTATATCTGCGGAAGAGAATATTTCAAATATTGCAGAAGAGAGAAGAAAACAAAACAAATTAAACATCCATTTTATATTTGGCATACAATTATAGGCACGCTTATATGCCTGCCTACTTCTCCACGATCATGCATGCAGCATGCAGGCTCAGAAACTAGACAAAATCCCAAGTCAGGTCATGGCCCCCCTTCCCCTGTGCTCTAGCCAGCATGTTCCACAGTAATTGTTACAGAAAAATCCTTAATTATACCAAGCCTAGCAATTAATTGTTCAGGTATTGGATTTTCTCACTAAGACCAGATCAGTTTAATTCCCAGCAGAAAATCATTGGCAAGCTTCAAATTAACACTATCTTGATTTCTGTTTTTTTTTCCCAAGTGGCTACCTCTTGATTTATGTCGAAGTTTGCTATACTATAGGGGTTTAATTTCCCGTCTTGCTCGAACGTTTAAAACAATTTCACAGTAATACTGTAAATGTTCTAGTCAGATGTAACACTGTCCAATTTTCTGTCGATTTAGCATCCCTTACATAACAAAATACCAGCTGCATGAACACAGAGCAGTATATACTGCCTTTTCTTCTCTCATATGTCAGGCCAATGCAACCACAAGGAGGAGAGAGAGAGAGAGAGAGAAGGGAAAGCAAAAAGGCCATGTCTTTTATTTCCAGTGAGGTGAGGTGAGGTGAGGTGAGGCGAGAGGTCTGGCTTGTCCAAGTGAGTGTGGGTGTGGGTGTGGGTTTGGCTATGTATGCACTATAGGCTAATAGTAGCTTTTTTCCAGCTCCAAGCCGATAGCTGGAAACAAATGTTCCGTTTCTACGAGCAAATAGATGCAATAGGGATACCCCTTGTCCCTTGACAAGAAAGCGCAATAGATCGACTTGATAGCTGGGCCAACCATCACATGCCTGCATGCCCCCCTTCTCTCTCTAGTCTCTCCTCACCTCTCAACTCACACCCACATGTACTCTCTCTCTCTCTCTCTCTCTCCTGCTACTCACTCAACTTCGTAAAAACAAATCGTTTTAAATATGTGCAGTAAAACTTTATAAACTTTGATTATCTATATCATTTTTTAATATCTATATTAGATACATAAAAATCGTACGTAGATTCATCTCGAAAAGTAATTTTATAATATTGTAATTTATTAAGTTTTACAAATATATTATAATAGTAATTAGTCATCAAAGTTGTATTTCAAAGACCGTATCGATATACAAAACGACATGTTTTTATGAACTTGAGAGAGTATTTCTCTACACACCAAATTAATTAATGCTCCAATATTCATCATACATCATAGCAAAATTCTCTATAAAAAGAATAAATCAGCATATTTCTATGCGTGCATCAGGGTGTATCCAGTGCATCCCACACGTATATATGAGGATTTTTTTTTGAAATAATATTTTTTTTTTACAAAACTAGGTAGTCACCCTCAAAAATTACAAAAACAGATCTCTGCCGCTAATTCATTTGACGATAGGCTTCGATCGCCAATTGAACTGGAGACAGGGACCTGCACAGTGGGGGTCAACTGGCGACAGGAATCTAGGAATTTTTAAATATAGCAAATGAAGACAAACAATTATGAATTTTTTGTGGAGCCTCCTGACACAGTGTTCTTACTTGCGTAATTTTTCTATAATTTTATCCATTCTTAATTTGTCTTTAAAATTCATTTAAGTATACTGTTTGTAGGAATTTTTAAATATACAAAATGAGGTCAAAAAATTATGAAATTTTTTGTGAACGCTCCTTACATAGTTTAATTGTTTGTGTAATTTTTTGAGAATTTTATATGTTCTAAAATTATCTCAAAAATTCTTTCCGATACAGTGTACTTGATTGTGTAAACCCTTAATTTTCGAGATAATTTTAGAATATATAAATTCTATAAACATTACAAAAACAATTAAACTATGTAAGGAGCGTTCACAAAAAAATTCATAATTTTTTTATCTTATTTGGTATATTTACAAATTCTACAAATAATATACTTAAATAAATTTTAGAGATAAATTCATAATGGATGAAATTATAGAAAAATTACACAAGCAAGAACACTGTATAGGGAGGCTCTATAAAAAAATTATAATTGTTTGAGTTTATTTGCGATATTTAAAAATTCTTAGATTCCTATCGCCAGTGAACTGGCGATAGGAACCTCCCCACTGTTTAGGGTCCATGTCGACCTATTTTTGTAATTTTTTGGTGTGACTACTTAGTTCTGTAATTTTTTTAAAAAATATGATTTCAATATATATATATATAGGAAAAATATTTTCTACTCCCGGGTGTAGTTACTCCCACTTTTGATATACCACCTAAAAGAACTTGACATACTCCTTTATCACTTTAGGTATACTCATATACTAATTATAAGATACTCCAATGTGAACCACACGAAAAATTTGCAAAAGAGTCTATAGTTTTTAGCATATTTTGTAAATAGCTTCATATTCGCACATAAAAAGGAGTATGTTTAAAAATTATACATACCACCTCTAAAAATGTGTAAATACCACATATATGGTCTTATATACTCGTATACTGCACATACATACCCTCGGTTGCGCAAGATACTCCCTATACCACATAAAAGAACTTAACATACTCCATTATCACTTTGGGTATACTCATATACTAATTATAAGATACTCCAATGTGAATCACACGAAAAATTTGCAAGAAAATCCATAGTTTGTAACATATTTTGTAAATACCTTCATATTCGCACATAAAAAGGAGTATGTCTAAAAAATTGTACATACCACCCCTAAAAAGGTGTAAATACCACCTATATGGTCTTATATACTTGTATACTACACATACATACTCTCGGTTGTACAAGATACTCCCTACGTTGTGAGATATGTGAGATACGGAATATGGAGTAACTACTGCCGGGAGTAGAAAAAAGGCTTACTATATATATATATGTGGAACAACTGATTTAAGCCTGCACCTACCAATGAGCAAAAGAAAACAAAAGAAAAGAGGAAGAAAAAAAAAACTCTGATATCTTGTCCAGTTCTGTATCGGCCCCGTTGATTCCATTTGTAGCAACCCCTGCCTCCAATGGGCCAGCAGTTGAACAGGGTAAACTCCGTAGCTTCTTGTGATCACTGAAAGATATGCTCCAAAACGTATAAAATATTTGGCCGTAGGTTGCAGTACATCATCCCCGAGCTATAGTCTTCTCTAGCTAGCTAGGCTGCAAAACTTAACCAAAAAAAAAAATAATTAGTATATTGTGTGTGTGTGTTCGCAACAATTGCGACTTGCAAGTTGCAAGCCGTATTGACCCTTTAATGAAGCATTACTAGCAGCACATGTCTCAAGATCATTAGGTAGTATCTTAAACCAGGCTATCATCTCCTAGTACCACTAGAGACACAAACACCTGCTGTGGTGTGTTGGTCTAAAAAGGATCATTAGGGGTAGGCCCCATCCCCATCCCTTTCCAAATGGTGGTGATCATGTGATGTTTAGTAGTGCTTAGAATATGTCCTAATTGCCTCTCTTGCTGCTCCAAAGAATAACCATATGCCATCATTCTGCCACTCCCTTATTGTGACTGAGTGACCTGTGCATGCATGGATACATGGTGCACTACATATGAGACATTTTTTCATTTGTTTATGTGATGATGATGATCCAAAGCTTCAGGTAGTACAAGAAGATGTTTATGCCCTGTGCAAGACATGTGGCAGCACAAGCATGCATGCATACAGCTGCAGTGGAGTCTCCTCCAGTGCTGGCGTCAAATCATTTGACCATGCATCTACTCCAACAATACAAGCATGCTAATATCACCAGCAAGCTCATAACTAATGTTTTGCCGCACGAACCAAACCTGCTAATTCCAATTTGACACGACACAGCATAATTAGGACACGTATGATTCAGCAAGAGTTAAGTTGTGATGTACTCACTGTAGCGGCCGTGGTTGAGAGATTTTGAAGCATATATCCACACAGATGGAGTGCTGCATTTCCTGATGAACAGTGCGGCGCAAACCGCGCGTTCCATGGAAGCATGTGCAATGTCCGCCCGACTGCATCAATCAAACCATCAATGTTTCGACTCCACAAACACTGAGTCAATCAACAGCTGCGCCAGCATGAATGCGTGATGTAACTCCCAGGGGACAAGTTCGTGCACACGTGCACACGGCGAAAACATCTGTAGCTGCGGCCCCCAGATCGAACGACCATGTCTTGGCATGCATGCGGCCTTCTTCCTTTCCCATGGTTTGAACTTTGAACCATACAGTTCGTAACAGTTCCTGAATTATTTGCAGTGGCAGAGTATATAGCGGGAGTCGTTTTCACCTGCCACGAAGCATGCAGCATCCAACGAGAAAATTGCACATAATGATCGAGATGATGCGTTATCAGAAGAAAGATTTGGAGAACAGAACAGAACATGGGAATGCATGGCTCCATCGATCTGACCATAAAGGAACCTGGTGACCAGCTCATATATACCAGGTCAGTTACTGTTTTGATCTTGTTAAACAACACCGGGACTTAGAGAGTTCCAATTACAGAATCTAGCTGTTGAACCTATCCAAACAAGAACCAGTGAGCATTCAGACACAGTATCGCGAAGCGCGAAAAGATTCAAAAGGAAATGACCAAAGAAACGAGGATAAATGGAATTAGGCATATCTGTGGTACATTGAAAGCGATCCAAGACACTTCCAAAATGTTGTACAAACTGGAAATAGTAAATAGCAGTACTCAGAAAACAGCAATGTCTGGGTTGTTTGGCATCTACTGTACAATGTGCATGACTAAAAGAGAACATTTCTAGTGGAACACAAGATACAGCAACATATATTTGCACTAAGTTTGATGGCAACATCAATCAATAGCATTACCATATGCTCTTATTAAGATGTATTGTGAAAGTCCACGTAGCATACCTTATGGAAGTCTGGCGGCACAAGAACAGCACTGAGTTTACCATATCTAGAGTTTCCATGTCTTGCTCCAGTTCCTGGATGAAAAAGCAGGGTACTGTTCAGTGAACAAGGCAAAAACATCATGGGAATTTGGAAGCAACCAGCAACATCGACATTTTAAGTATTTCATAAAGGAAAAATACTGCAAATATTAAGAGATCTTAACATAGATTTTTTATGAACTACGTAACCTCTCACTGCTAGTATAAGCACTATCTTGACAATGTTCTAAGCTTTTTTTTTTTATGAAAAAAAGGTCAATAGAAGCACCACATCACAATATAGGCATAGTAGTTAATAGTTTCAGGTGGAGGAATGAGACATGCTACAACACTGTAATACAACGCTCAAATTCAACTGGGAAAAAAAAAATCTAGGAATCTATTCCCATCCTGTCTAAAAACCTACATCCAAAAAATTGACAACATGAGCCTTAGTAAAATTATAGCGATTTCCAGGGAAGGCAATATATATACCACATAATGCCAAATAAAAGGTTAAAAAACTATACAAATCTTGAAGGAGGTTGCAAATAGAGTAATAGACAGGTCAATGATGATAACCAAGTGATTGCGCTCTCTCTCTTTTGGCAGTTTCTGATGTTGATTTGCCCATTCCTTACAGGTTAAGCTGCCATATTGTTTGAGGAAAGAGAAATCGTGTTTCTTGGGTTCATAAGGAAACCCAGCTTCTCCCTAGCAAACTTCATGTACAGCTCCATCGCATCATGGATCCAACTATTTATCATTTAGGGCTGCTGTAAATACATCTCTTTCTGGCTATCCTGAATAAATTTTCTTGGGGTTTTGTCCGGTAAAACTCTCGCTTGTTCAACCAAACCATAAGACAAAAGCTTATGATATGATTGCTAATTAACAATGAACAAAATCTAGCGAATAAAATACTTTTTCTCGAACACGCAGGAGAGCTGCGCATCATTATATTAAGAAGAAAAAAAGAAGTGGGTTTAGAAACCCCGTACAACCACACACATACACACACCCTAGTTTGCCTAGCTTGTTGAATTCTGAAGATCAAAGCTATGCAAACAAACTGTTGTGCATGACTAAAAGAGACAACATTTCTAGTGGAACACAAGATATAGCTATTGAGTTGCATGCACCAACCAGTTCATCCAAAAGCTTAAGCTGATGAGGAGACGGATAATTCACTTATACTTCAACACTTCCACTCACGTGTAGTCTCCCTCCAGCCTAAAATGTAGAATAGAAATGGGCTGCAATTATTATTTTTTAATTGCACCAACCAGGTCTTGAACTCAAAACCTCTCGGCTCTGATACCATTCTCGGGAGCAAAGCTTCATGGGCTCTGGTACCATTCTTGGGAATAAAGCTTCATAGGCTCTGATACCATGTTATGAATGATAAGAAAATTATTGTTGCTTGCCCAGCTTACAACCCTGACAAAACATGAACGTGTCAATAGTAACACATCCAAGAACACCTTGACGAGCTAATGAAGAAAGACAAGACCCACACAAGTGATCTAGACGATGATGTCACTGTGCAAAAATTCCAGACGTGGTGGCAGCAGTGGCGGTGGCGGTAGATGTAGAGGTGACAGGAGCAACTTAAGTGAACGGAAGATGGAGGCGGTCAAGGATGTAGAGACCCCGACGATCCCTACAACGCCGACCAATCCCAAGTACCGTCCCTGTCTATCGGTCCTAGACGAAATAGGAGTGAGAGTCAAAACCAACCCTACAACCAAGATCAGTAAGCTGACCCACCGAGAGAAGCTGCATGATAAGCTGGGGAACATGGGAAACAGTTGGAACAGAAAAATCAGTGGACAAAAGAGTGCCCTGACAGCTGACAGACAGAGAAGCACCGTCACATGTCTGAACAGAGATAAGAAAAACAGGAGGTCCTACTGAAGTGAGAGATGTGGAGTCTAGTGTCATGTGGAAAGAGGCACCAGAATCCAAGAAGTACCTGAAGGAGACGTCGGTTCATAAAGGAAAAATACTGGAAATATTGAGAGATCTTAACATAGATTTTTTATGAACTACATAACCACACACTACTAGTATAAACACTATCTTGACAATGTTCTAAACATTTTTTTTATAAAAAAAAAGGTCAATAGAAGCACCACATCACAATATAGGCATAGTAGTTAATAGTTTCAAATGGAGGAATGAGACATGCTACAACCAGGGAAGGACCCAGCTAGGGTCATGGGCTCTGATGCACCGTCTGACTCGGCGGCGTCTGGTATCCCGATATGTATCGGCATGCGTGTCGACCCGATCACGTGTCGAATGCATGTCTGACCCGACACGTGTCGGAAGTATCGGAATTCTTTTCATTTTAAAAAAAGGAAATACATTCTTGATACGGCCCAATATGCCTCGATACCCCGATACAGCCCGAAAAGAAACCCAACCCAAAGCAAAAATCTATTGTTCCTAGCCCAAGGCCCATCGCAGGAGATACCCTTACCTTGCTCCTTGGCTCCTTGCCCGGCTGCGCCTCCCTCCTGTCTCCCGTGCGCAGTCCAGAGACGTGCGAGTGCAACCAGCTGTCGGCGGCCACCTCCTCCGCGCCACCCCCTCTGCAGCCACCTCCTCCGCGCTACCCCCTCTGCAGTCAGCGGCTGGTGGGGTCGATCCTCTCTAGCGGGCAGCGGCGCCTCCAACCAGGTGCGTCCTCCTCTCTCAGATCTGGTGATTGAAGTGGGGGTTAGGATGTTGATGTAGGCTAGTAGGAGTGGCCGCGTGGGCGCGGGTGCGGGCGCGCCGGCGGCCAAGCGTCGGGTCGAATGCCAGTGGCCAGAGGTGGCGCGCCGGGAGGCGCCCGAGAGAGGAGGCGGGCCGAGCAAAGCACCGGCGAGGCGGCGCATACTGGCGCGACCGGCGGAGGAGGCGGCTCGGCAGAGAGGGAGGCCGAGAGCCGGAGGAGCAGGGAGATAGAGAGCAAGAGTGAGAGAGAGCAAGGAGGTGAACTGGTGAAGAGATAAGGGGAGACCGAGGGTTGGTTTTGGCCAGGAGAAAAGAGATAAGGCATGTTGATGCAGTTGCTATTGTTAGCGAGATACACTGGTCAACTAATGTGTGTTCTACTCATTTTCTTTAGATCTTCTTTTGTGTAATATGGCAAATTTACATACATCGGTAAACCCTTGACTCAAACTTATCAAGTATCGTATTTTATATTTTTACTATTTTTAACACACACACACACACACACACACACACACATCCGTATCGCCGTATCGGATTTTTTGGAGAAATAGGGTATCGCCGTATCCGTATCGCTGTACCAGTATCGCGTATCGGTGCATCCTAGGTCATGGGTGTTCAGTTGAACACCGTTTTTTTTTTGTGCAAAATACTCTATATGTTTTAGGCATATTAGACATATATTGACAATTAGGACAAATACTTCACATTTGTATCCACAATAGATTTCAGAACACTCCCACACCTCCCCCCTTTGCAACTCGTCTCAAGTAGTGCGACCTAGCCGGCCAACCCAACAGCCCAACAGCCCAATAGGTTCCAACCCAACACATATATCTCTTGGGTCGTCAGATCGCACTGGCGCACGAATCCACCAAGCAACTAGGCGTTGCATGAGGCGAGCAGGCGAGGTTGGTTTCAGGGCTCTGGCTTGACCTTGGCGGCGGCACGTGACGGGGAAGGTAGCAAGTGCCAAGAAAAGCAGGCAGCGGCGTGAGCCAAGTAGAGCCTGGTCGGGTCACATGAGAGACGCGGTCCTGGGATTTGGGAAGGGACTGCGAGGCGGCAACCGCACCGCCGAGGCCGGTGAGGTAGATCGCACACATTGATAGTAGAACATGCACATTCCCATTCCTGAATTCCTTGATCACAAATCCTAAATTCCTCATTCAATAAAATTTCTTAATTATTTTGTGATTACTCTAAATTATTTGAGATGTTATGTCTAATACGAACAATTTGTACTTTGAATTTTTTTCTATTGTGGACCTTTACTTTTTCCATTGAACAATATTTCGTTAAATCCAAATACCTATCCCAAAAATTCTGGGTCCGCCGCTAATTACAACACTGTGATACAACGATCAAATTCAACTGGGAAAAAAAATCCAGGAATCTATTCCCATCGTGTCTAAAACCTACATCCAAAAAATTAACAACATGAACCATAGTAAAAATATAGCGATTTCCAGGGAAGGCAATATATATACCACATAATGCCAAATAAAAGGTTAAAAAACTATACAAATCTTGAAGGAGGTTGCAAATAGAGTAATAGACAGATCAATGATGATATAACCAAGTGATTGTGCTTTCTCTCTTTTGGCAGTTTCTGATGTTGATTTACCCATTCCTTACAGGTTAAGCTGCTATATTGTTTGAGGAAAGAGAAATCGTGTTTTTTGGATACATAAGGAAACCAAGCTTGTCCCTAGCAAACTTTATGTACAGCTCCATCCAAGGATAAAAAAACTGTTTACGGAGGGAATCCTGGTCGGCCGGCGGTAACGGTAACCGACCGGTTACCGGAATTCCCGGAAAAATTCCGGATGAAATTCGCATGAATTTGCTTAAAAACCAGCCGAATTTCAAAAATTGAAATTTGAATTTGCTAAACTGGAAATAAACCGGCCGGGATTGGTTCTCCCGGTCCCCACCGGTAAGACTGGTTAACCGGCTGGGAATTTTTTCCCTGGCTCCATCACATCATGGATCCAACTATTTATCATTTAGGCCTGCTGTAAATACATCTCTTTCTGGCTATCCTGAATAAATTTTCTTGGGATCTTGTCCAGTAAAATTCTCGCTTGTTCAACCAAACCATCAGACAAAAGCTTATGATATGATCGCTAATTAACAATGAACAAAATCTAGCGAATAAAATACTCGATCAGACGACCACAGTTTGCCTAGCTTGTTGAATTCTGAAGATTAAAGCAATGCAAACAAACAAAAAGAAGAGAGTGGTTTATGTTGTACACTTACACGACATGTACTCTTCTACAGGCATGTTATCAAGGATTAGTAAACAAATGTCTATGACCAGCAACAGGAAAAAAACCAATGATTAACAAACTACTATGCCAATAAGTTGTGATCAACTAAAGAAGTCACCATACTTCTTAAGTCTGGCTGAAATC
This sequence comes from Ampelocalamus luodianensis, assembly GCA_036346255.1. NCBI lineage: Eukaryota > Viridiplantae > Streptophyta > Magnoliopsida > Poales > Poaceae > Ampelocalamus > Ampelocalamus luodianensis. Next base: position 2,706,948 of record CM070627.1, read on the forward strand.
TGGAATGCATGATTATTTGCTAGCCCTGTTGGACATATCTTGATTCTGAAAGCATACCTTTCATTTGCCAGTAAGAATGCTTCTGACCAAGAGGTATTGTTTATGGGTCTGTGACAATGCTTGAAGTCAAACACGAATATCTCAATAATACAAACTGCTAACACATGCTGATCCGATGGTTACCATGTCAAAATCTCGATATGGTTCAATAATCAAATCATATGGACAGATGCAACTCTTGGTGGTAACACGCAATCCTTCATGTCTCTATGTGTTACTACTTCCAACTAATAAATCATCAAGAGAAAGCTGAAAAATAGGTATAGTAAATATAATGGCCACTTCAAAGCTCAAACAGAAGTGTAAAATCTAAAATGAATACTTGAAAATTGCAAAAGGCGTGAAACGATCTTTTGTATATTTGTGCTTATATTGTCTACAAGTATAGTTTTCGAGAAACAGAGACAGCTTCATGGCTGCACACATAACGTGAAAACCACAACTTAACACCGAAGATAGATTTGTCCTATCAGATTTGACATATTAATTCAACTACCTAATAACCTCCCTATTAAGAAAAGAGTCCATAAACAAACACAATGCTACTACTGCAATGTAACATTATTTGGCTAATGCAATGTAAATGTGTTCATATCAGACTCCTCAACATTGGCCAATCCCTCATTTGGTCAATTCTCAGACATAAATCGAAATCAATAATTTCTTACACATGACGGCAAGCACACTCATCGATTCACAGCGTAGCACACGTTATTGAAAAACAACGGAAATTCCTATCCAGACTAGTACCAACAAATGCATTTTCGTACGCAATACTACTGCAATAGTGAGCAGGTCGAGGCAAGGAGTAGACGGAGAGAAGATACCTTAGCTGCTGCGGCGACGGCTGGGGCGCCTTCCCCTCCTCGATGACGATCCACTCGAACTATCCGGTGAGGCGGGGGAGGAAGGCGCGCGACGGCCGGGACCCATGCGGCGGCCCGGCGAGGCCGAGAAGGGAGCGGAGCAGCCGTCCATGCCCACTTGGGTTTTGGAGACGACAAGGCTGGCAAATTGCAAAGAGGCGCCTTCCGTAGCGTGTATTTGCCTTGCGGGGGGCAGCACTTTGTGATAGATCCTGACCGTTCATCTTGGAACGAACGGGTCAGGCCATCCCGATTTCAGGAATCAGTTCAGAGATGGTCGTAGACAATGCTGCAAAACAAGAATCACTTGCACATACAGGCCAAATGACAGCATTACTGACACAAATTCAGACAGACTGCATTTATAAGCTGATGGGAATCACAGGGTTCATCGTTCTTCTTTTCAAGAGAAAAAAAGAAAGAAAGAAGGAGAAAGGATTGAGAAGGAAGCCCACAATGGACTAGTGGAGAAAGCACTACAAATGGACGAGGCAACTACATACACAAGATACCTAACAAATCTAATAACACGAATAAAGAACATGCAGTAGATCGAGTTACTACTATCAAGGGACGAGCTTCTTTCGTAGTCCCAGTTACTCCAACGTCCATCAAAGAAGAATGAATGCTACAGGTAGCGTCTATTGACTGATCTTGCATCCACGAACATAGGAATGCTCATAATTGATGTACTTTGTCCAGTAAGGTCGGTACTTCGTCATTGCAATCTCCAGCCATGGCTTCATGTTCCCGTTGTAGTGGATCACTGCGGCATTATCTATTTCTGAGCGCTCGATGGTTGGGTTGTACCCTAAGCCGAGCACATGCCATGATTTGTCCAGGGGATGTGTCAGCTTGTAGAAAGTTAGCAGACCAGGCGGTAGTGTCCCGAGCTTCCAGAGAAGCCTGTTTTCATTCTGCAAAAAGAGGGGAAACAAAGTGTGAAGTACACTAATGAGATTTGGTAAATGTATTATTATTATTTGTGTCTCACTGACATGTGGTCCAGGACCCGCATGTCAATAAGACATTGAAGGGTAAATCCTTAAATGCACCTACTCATACCGGTAAATCCCCAATAATTCCTATTAAGAAAGATACATTGCAGGAGCTGAAATATGGCATCTTATTGCGAAATAAATTTACCGATGAAGCATTCCACACGCATCATGATATGATCAGAAGTAATTGCAGGTTCAAATGTAATCATACTCATAAATTGAAGACTATACACAATGCAAAAAATCAATTGATGGGAATGTGAAAACCTAAAACGCCAGACACCATGTGAGCAAACCGATTCTATGAGAACACACTATAATCTACAGTAAAGTGGAAACAGTAAACGAATGTAAACCGCATTTCCAACTCACCATGTTCTGCCATTTGTGGTAAATGCCAGTGATATCCTTCTTCTTCCATTCTTCCAGATCAAACATATTCATTCCATAAGCCCAACCACATGCATTAGGATCAAAATTCTGAGCAATATGTGGATTTGAAAAATTGAGGTACTTGTCAAATCGGTGAAAACTCTCCCCGCATGTTTCCACGGCACCATTTACATTCCCATTAAGATCGACTTCCCAGAGTCCTGTCAGATCCTTCTGGACAACTATGTCATCATCCAAGAAAAGGATTTTATTCAATTTAGGATAGACTTGTGGGAGGTAAAATCTTAAATGGTTGAGCATGGACAGATATTTCGGGTTTCGATATTTCAGATTGGAAGAACCAGCAGAGAGAGTTTTTGGACGATCTGCCTTAAAATAGTACTCTTTCATGGCAGCAGACTCAAGCTGCTTCAGAACAGGGCAGTATGAAGAGTTTAACCATTTGAAGTCATCCACATTTTCAACATGAATTGTTGCGTCTCCAGGTGGATTCAATAAAAACCACATGTTCATTGCTCCGAAGTTCAGCTTGTCGGTAACAAGATGGAATACATGTTTCTCAGGCTCCTGCGGTTTTGCAGCAATAAGATGAGCGACTGCTACTGAATTGGCTCCTACAATTATACACTGTAACCAAGAAATTGCATCTCCCATTTGAGGCTCAGATAGCACTCACCTTTGCGTTCATGATGGTTGAGTTGACCACAACTGATGCTGCTAAAACATTGTCCGAAAAAAGGGCATAGTGATAAAGATCAGAATTTTCCAAGTTCTCACCCTTGGGAAACTTTCTTTTCTCTGGAGAGAGAAGGTAATAGTCTATTGTTAAGCGCATGGACAAGCAATGGATGCCATTTGGGATTGTCTTTGCCGCCAACTGGCTCAGAAAAGTGCTCTGCTTCTTTAAACTCCTGACTTGCTCATCAGCTGACTGAAGCATTGCTCTTAATCGCTGAGTAATTGCCTTGCAATCGTACAATTGATATCTTGCTTTTGATAAAACTTGACCCATTGCTTTGACTCTCTCAGAAGCACTTCAAATTAGAGAAAGAAATCAATAGTGCAGAAAATTTTGGCAAAAGAATGGTTCGAACAGACAGTCACCTCTTAGGAAGTTCAGCATCAGCAGTAGCTTCCCCGAGGGAGCGCTGGCTTTCCTTGAGCCTGGCAAGTAGCTCCTGATAAAGATCAAGCTTGTCCCTCGATTTGGCAAGCACAGAATATATTCTGGCCATGATCATTTGATCTCGTATCAGACGAATCTTCGAATCTGCCTTCTCGTTTTCATTTTCACGTCTCCATATACTATATTTTCCCAGCACAGCAGAATCAACAGCTTTTGAACGTTCAATGCCAGCATTCTCAAGCTTAACGAGGGCTTCATCGTCCTGCTGCACCGGTTCCATTTTCTTTTTTACTCCGGTTCTCTCCCTTAATTTCTATAATAAGGAATTTACCAAAGAATGGTCAGAGTTTAACGGTGATAAGATTTCATTTCAAAACAGAGTTGTAATGCATAAAAGTGGCATAAAAAGGATGCTTATACACTGCTAGAAATGATGATATAAGCGCAGCTATGATTATCCCTAGTTAATTTGCAAGGACTAGGTAATGAAGGGAAAAAGTTACCCTGCGAGTCACTTCTTCTGGCCTGCCCAGCAGCTGAAGTCCATCTGCATTAACTCATTAAGAAACAAAGGTTGCTTTGTTAAATGAGTTGTTCTTAGTACATGCACTCATATAGAGCCACTATTTCTTATTAGAACCACTATTTCTTAGTAGATGCACTCATATAGAACCACTATTTCTTATTACAACCACTATTTCTTATTACAACCACTATTTCTTAGTAGATGCACTTATATAGAACCACTATTTCTTATTACAACCCACCTTCTTCAGTCAAGGAGAAATTCTGCAGTTTAAAATTGGGTTGCCTACTCCAGTCTGATACCTACCATCACAGAAGTCCACCAATGTAAGCACATATATTACAATAACACTGAGAAATAAGTAGCAAGGCAGGATAATAGTCTGCAAACCTGTTTGCCGGAATAAAGTGGATCCACTCGAGCTGCACAAAGCAGAAACGCTTACATTAGATTAATAGAATGAGTGAATGACTCAAGGAGATAGGTTATAACATCAACATTTGTTTCCAGAAGATATTTGGACTGTACTTACTGTGTCTTAGGTATAAAATATTTCAGATCACCCATTTCATGTTATTTCTTTTAAATTATGGGTGTGTGTGTGTGTGTGTGAGAGAGAGAGAGAGAGAGCACCAATCAAATACTTAACAGGCCTTCTCAGAAGTCGATGGTTAGTGGTTACTACCAGGCTAAAACGGGCAGTACCAAACTGTAAAGAACAAGATGGTATTGTTTGAAAAAGATAAAGGTTGTTTATCTGTCACTACCAATTCCAAAGTGGGACAAACTTTAAACAGAGGATTGAAGAGGTTAGTGAAGGGATGTTATCTTCTTAACAGGCAAGGATAATATTCCAATCTGAAAGACAATTGACCGTTTCCAACACAAAATGTCACAAGAAGGTGACATATAGAGTCACTGCCTCCATAATTTTTATATGCTTGTCTAAACTGATAGACAATGAGTTTCCTGGTTGGCCACACTCGAGCTAAGTGAACATATAGAAACTCTGAACCTTGTCAGCATATGCCATTGAGATGCAACATGATCACTTGAAAATGAGTGAAAGTGATGCATACACCTCATGACTATAATAAAAAAAATATGCATGAAATGCCAGAAAAATGTTTCTAAGCATCTCCAAAACTGCATCGTAGTTATTTCCCTATACAATTCACACGCTTGTCATAAATGATGGCTACAAATTTGACTGGTGATCTCACTCAAGGAGACACAAACAAATAGAGACCCTAAAACTTGTCAGAACATGCCAATGAAATGCGAACGATTGCTTGAAGGAATGAGCTATGCTACAAATGGCCTTCTAAGAATCTAAGTTGATACTAGCACACTGTTGATGCCAGATTATCCAGGCGGCACTGTTCTAAAAACAGGTCTGCTAGGTCGTACACAAGGAACCGGATGTGGCTCAACGTGTGGTTGATGCGTAATGTGGCTCAATCTTTCACGGTACTTGTATTTCAATCTTAATCGAAGCAAAACCCTAGCTTTCCTCCTTCTTGGTTCCGCAAAAAGGAAGAACAAGTGTATCTCCAAAGCAAATAATGATACTTGTTTGATGTTGAATCAATCTGAAGAAAAACAAAATCAAACCCGAAGAACAACATCAAACTGTGAGCAATTGAGGATGCTACGAATTGGTGAGACGATCCACAAGCAATCACGGATCTTGGAAGAAAAGTCATCCTCCAATACTCACGCAATCACAAAACCTTAGATGGGAATTTCCGAAACACATATATTCATTATGCGCAACATAAACATATGACTTCTATATTTTCTTCAACTCCAACTTGCTTACAATAGGGCTCTACCCCTAAATACATAGGCCCGGTGAACAGTTCACATGACGGACAGTAATCCGAGTCGGTGAACAGCACCACGTGAACATTGTCCGAATCACTTCCTATTGCAAACTCCTACTTTAATTCGAAATTTAAACTACTCTAATTGCTGAAAATAAATTTAACTATCCGATTACAAGCAATTTCAAAATTAATTTCTCTTTTAAAGAAAGATCCGAATAGGAATTGCTCCAATCCAAATCCATTTCGGATTCTTAGGATGAAAATGCATTGATTTCGGAATTGAGTTTGAATTTGGCTCCTTTATCTTTTCTTGGCCGAATTCTCTTGCAAACTTTCCAACATGCAAAACCCTCGGTCCTTATGTCTTCCCATGTGCCGCATGCTTTTCATGTACATGCGTTTGTCAGGGGTTTTCTCGTCCTCGACTAGCTTCTTTTGGACTAGGGCTTCCCTCATGCACCGCATGCCTTTCACCATGACTAGTGCTTGGCTCATGCACCACAAGCTTCTCATGCACGCTCAAGCTCCCCCTTTGTCCTACCTCCCTCTCCTCCCTCTTAGCCGAACCTAGTTCTTGTTTTCTTTACCTTTTGACCCTTTGATGCAAAATAGGCTCAACTTGAGGTTTAGCACAAATTTGCAACTTAAGGATATTTACCACCGTAGTAGATGCACCTAGGGCCTCATCACATCCGGTGTCTGACAATGTATTATAGGCACCATTTGGATAACCAATGTACCAAAGGTCTGCTTGGGATGCGGTCATGAATCATGCAGATGGCCCTCATGTTTATCTAAGGAACTTACCTCAAACTAGCATTGCATATATAAACTACCATAGCTAGTACTATTCATACTGTTTTTACTTGATTTCACAAGATGTCAAATAAAAATAGAAGTAATGTACTAATGTCAGCCGAGCATTTCCCCCCGGCGTGACAGATAAACTGGTAATCGCAATTTGCATGTCGGCAAGAGGTTGCTGTTAAATGTTAATGGTTCCCACTCCCCACTTAAATTTCAAGATGCTTCTCAATCTATAGATTATATTCTTAGATAATAAAATCTACAGTGTTTCAACTGTGAACAGATAAACACAGGCGCATCAAACACGATGCCTGCAGCTGAATCCAACCCAATTACCCTATACTAACAGTTCAAAAGGCAAAAAAAAACGCCGTATTTGATAAGGAAATAAGATAAATGCATTTGAAACAAACCGTATCTAAAGAAACGCCACTGCTTTTTAATATCGAACTGTCATTACATCGCCCCTGTAGATCTTAATCTCATTTTTTAAAATAAAAAAAGCAACGGCTGAGGGAGGACTCCTCACCTCCGGTGGCGGCTGTGGCGGCGAGGATGCAGAGGGCGACCAAAGAGATCGCGCGAGCCCTCGCCATTCCCCGGCCCGATCCGACTCGATCCGCACGAGCAGCCACGCACTGTCCCCCCCAAAAAAAAAAAGGAAATCACGAGATGAAACAAAAAAAAACGGAATTAGCCGGGGAACAAGAGGCGATTCGAGTGGAGCGCTGGCTAATTCTGGGATAAAATCCGCACCTTTTCCCTCTTGGCTTCTAATGTCGGTGGATCATCTCCTCCTCTCCTCCGGTTTTCGGGGTTGGGGAGTGTAGGTGCGACGGCGAAGTGGGAGTGAGGACGATGGATGGCGTTGGTGTGAGCCCGGTGGGAAACGACGGGCCGAATAATGCCGCTGGGCCCGAGCAAAGATAAAGCATGGGCCCACTCCGAGTGGATTGGGCCAGCATTACGGCCTACTAAACGGTCACTGTTCTCGGACTTAGGCCGGTCCAGCAGTGCGCAGGTCCACTTGCTGCAAATCTTTTTTTAAACAAAATTCTTTAGAGTGAGGCAGTTTATCACTACGTAGCAGTACGGCATTACGAATCGTAGAGGTCACATTATACTTCCCCACGACGAGATGAGTTTTTTTTGGGCCGTATTGGCAGGTTTGCCGGAGGAATTAGCGAAAATGGTACTAGCGTGCGGTATTTGTAGAAATATCGTCGAGATCGCACGCCCACTGCGTGGATTCGATGTGGGAGTGACATGTCCGGGCTATTGCACGGGCACCGTGCGGCATCGTCAGGACCGCACGGGCACCGTGAGCGGCGCTCCATTGTGCCATGTAATTAGTATTTCTAATTAATTAGCGAAGAAAGTGTCACATTTAATTAGTATTCTTAATTAGTATTTTTGTAGAAATTTATAAATATATCAAATTAGCTTAAAAAATTATGAATTTTTTTGTGGAGCCTCCCGACATGGTGTAATTGCTTGCATAAAATTTTCATGATTTTATCCATTATAAATTTTTTTTAGAATTTTTTTTATGTATACTATTTATAGGAATTTTTTTAATATATAAAATGAGGTCCAAACATTATGAATTTGTTTTTTTAAGGCTTCTTACACGGTGTACTTGATTGTGTAATTTTTTTTAGAATTTATATGTTCTAAAATTGTCTCAAAATTAAGGGTTTATGTCTCAAAATTAAGAATTTAGGTTTCGAAAATTAGAGTTTCATGATTTCATGTGACTTGGAATATGGGAAGTTTAATTCTATGTGACTATTCTAGGTAAGAGACACTCATTAAGGGAAATACGTGAGATGCAGATTATATAACAATCTATCACACTAGTTTGCGTCCTCCTCCGTCCTCCTTCATCCCGAGTGCTACAACTAAGGAAAATGTGTGGCATGCAAATCATATAACAATCTATCACACTAGTTTGCATCCTCCTTCATCCCAAGTGCTACAAACCCGCGCGTGTATCATGTAATACTTGTAACCGACCTGTGCGCATGTAATACTTGTAAACATTCCAAAATATCGTTAATTTTATCTATAGGGAAAAGCTACATTGTAACTCTATTGAAAATGTCGATATACAATATAGCATAGCAATACAGACATAATATACAAAATATATATACAAATATAGCAAAACAAAATATGAATACAAATATACCAAAACAGAATCGCATAACACGAGATACAATATAGCTCACTCGTCTGAGTCACTACTCTTTGCTCGCTACGTCCACGTGTGCCTGGATGTTTTGCATCGAGCATGTCCCGTGAGCCAGTCCGGAGAGTGCGTGTCGGATTGGAGGGGGTACGAAGACCGTTGAGTATGTTGAGTGGGCGGAGGTGCACTAGTAAGTTGAATCGAAGGAAACTGAGTGTGATAAGCGTCCATATCGTCCTGCTGAGGCATGCCGAACTGGGAGGCCACCTGCAATGAATTCATGAATGACAGACTATATAATTCCACTCCCGAATTGTTGTTCGTACCCAAGGTACGATGTCTGCAACTCCGGTCGTGTGGAGGAGCTTTGGCCTTGGACATCCGGTGTGCCAGCGAACCGGGAGGAGCTCTGGCCTTGAACGTACGATGTGCCAGCGAACCCGGAGGAGCTCTACCCTGCATACGCTCCAAACCCTGGGTACCACTACTACATATCACCTCATCACAGACGGTTCGGAACCGTCATCATAGACGGTTTTTGAACCGTCTGAAAAAATTCGTCTGTGATATGAATATCACAGACGGTTCAGAAGTAGAACCGTCTGTGATTGTAGTTATCACAGACGGTTCTACTTTCGAACCATCTGTGATTGTAGTTATCACAGACGGTTCTACTTTCGAACCGTTTGTGATTGTATATTTTGACAGACGGTTCTGAACAAGAACCGTCTATGATAGTAATTATCACAGACGGTTCTTGTTCAGAACCGTCTGTGATGAGTTTTCTCAGACGGTTCTTATTTAGAACCGTATGTGATAGCCTTTTCTGTTGAAAAAAAATCAAAACGGCTGCTAAAACTTCGGAGGCTATTTCGAGGCCCTAAACGACCTTTTTTGGGGGTTTTCACTTTGTCTGACGTCTCCTGAGCCTCGCGAATGAATTTGATATGGACTTTGGATTTTCAAATTGAACTTTTCGTTAGTTTTCTAGTGAGCCAAAGAACGTCGCAATCCGAGTTCGTATGCAAAAGTTACGGCGGTATTACCGGACAGTGCGCAATCTACCATCTATATTTTTGTCCAAACCAAATAACTCAACATGAACTACACATGCACAGAGAGCCTCCAACAATAAACCACAGCATCACCCACATCACAGTAGCATCAACTCAATCCATTTACAAAGCACTAACACTAGCTCTCAGTAATCCACATCATAGAGCAAAGGGGGAGTAGAGAGAGTGAGGTCGTGGGAGGCTAGGGCGACGAAGTGGAGGAGGCCGAGGGCAACGAGGTTGTGGGAGGCCAGTGATGACGAGGCCAGGGCGAGGTGGAGGAGGCCGGGGCAATGGTTTGGAGGAGGCCGGTGACGATGAGGCCGGGGCAAGTTGGAGGAGGCTGCGGACGACAAGCTCGAGGGAGGCTGGGGCGCAAGGTGTGACGAGGAGAGACGGCAGAGGTGCAAGGTTATATAAAGTGAGTTTCGGCAGCCCGCCCATTATGTCGAAATTTTTGTTTCCCGCCCAACAACCAGAAACGGTTCTTGTTAAGAACCATTTGTGATACGTAACTATCACAGACGGTTCTAATTACAACTCGTCTGTGAATCACAGACGGTTTGTAACTAGAACCGTCTGTGAATGATCACAGACGGTTCTATTAACAAACCGTTTGTGATAGGTGCGTATCACAGACGGTTCATAATCAAAACCGTTTGTGATAGGCTATGCCTGGTCCCGATAGACCCAACACAGACGGTTCCTTTTGAACCGTCTGTGATGAGGCGTCTGCTATTGCATGTTTTGTAGTAGTGTGCTATGTTCCAAACCCTGGCGCCGTGTACTGCTCCCTAGCAGGAGCCAGGAGGCCCGTATCCTCACCAGTGGATGTAAACTAGCCATCACCCCCACGGTAAACTAAAGGTTGCAAAACAGAACGATGTTAGTCAAAATAAATACTCTGGACGTAATATGAGAATCTCATACCTCCCGGATGTGCAGTGCAGATGACGGTACAAGTGATGCATTCCGATGGACCTGCGGTGGGAGAACAATATGATGTTAGTGTAACATAAGGCATAACCAAAAAAACATAGCGTAGATTTGTAAATAACTTACCTTCATGCCATTCTGGCCTGCGGATGACCGACAGGCAGCGCTATGATGTCGTCTGGACTCGCTAGGTCATGATGACCAAGCAGGTGAGCATGGTCACCCCACTTGGTGCCCGATGCGCAGGACGTCGTCCATCGAACGACCGCAGCTTAAGTTCTTTATTATGTTATTCGACTCTGCGAAGATGTACTTAAAAGTTTTCAGCAACCCCGGCGTTGTGTCTGGGCTGCGGATGGTGGTCTCCGATGCGCTTGCGGCGCTGTGCCTGCTCCAACTAAAGTGATATACGTAATAGGTTCAGTAATGAAAAGTACAAATATCATCAATGAAACGACCAGAGCTTGTAAGTGTCTTATGGTGTCGTCGCACCGCGAAGCGCTGTGGCGATCGAATGAGTGGCGGTGGCTCTCGTGGTGTGTCACCTGCTCCGGGCGCTCTGGCGAAGGAAGGGTGAGTCTGGCGCGTGACCGTGGTACGTACCACTCCAGGTACCCACCATACATCCAAACGTCGTACAGACGCTGCTCCAACAAGAATTCCAAGTGCGTCGTCTCCGTCCATGCCGTAATCCACTCATGCTGGATTGCTTGCCAGTCCTCAGCTCCCCGGTCCACCCTCGATTGCCTGTATTTTTGAAAGGATTGATGTTAGAAAAGAGGACATAAGAAGTGTAAATATTACTCAGGTGAAGTTTGACTCACAGGTGTACGACTCACATACCTCATGTGATGCAATGGTTTCTACTACAATCTGATTTTCCCTTTGCTCAATGATACTAGGCATGAAATCATGGTTATTGGACCCTTCCGTCTTTATGAACAAGAAGGTCCTGAATTCTGATTAAGGTGAGGCACGACTTGGTGCAAAGCAAACTGTTTCAAATTCGAAAGGAAGATAGAAGGAAATAGCAAAATAGAACCCAAAACTTGCGACGTGAATTCAGGGCCCAAGATGGCTGATTTTGGGGCACCTGGAGGGCAACATGTGGCTTAGGTAGAAAAGATGCGCCTCGTCATTAGCTTCAAACGAGCACAAGAACGCCCAAAACGGACGCGGTATGCAAAAGTTATGCCCGTTTCATGAAGGTGTCTCGAACGGAATCCTACTCGGACTCAAACCGTCTCGTGTTCAATCTTGAAATGACTATATCTTTTGATTCCATGGGCCAAACTTGCTGAATTTTTTATGGAAGCTGTGGTGTGCGTGAGAATTAGAGCATCTATACGAAATAAGCTTTCAATCAAGTACTGGACCTTAAACGGACACCGTATGAGAAAGTTATGCCTTTTAAGTTGACTCGCTGATTTTGGAGGCCGAACGATTCCAAAACAGTCCAATCGAATCGCTTGCTTCTTGGACCAAAAGTGACATGGTGCTGCACACATATATATTTCATCATTAGGTAGCATCATATAGTTCATATAATATAAAGACGCTCCTAGTTTGTTTCTTAGCTTGTTACTAAGAGGAGAGAGAGTACTATAACACCCTGGCTATGCGGAAGCCAAAATGCAGCCTAAACTACTAACACTAATCAACACTATAAAATTTTCTCAACAAATCAACAACTAATGATAGCTAACTTCACCACAAAACAATTCTGATAATTTAACTAACATAAATTTCAGCAAGGATTTAAGTACTAAATTTCAATTTATAACATTTCATTCAAGAGGAACATTATCATGAATATATTTGTATATTTTAAACCATCAACTAGTATGAATAAACTTTAAGGACGAACAATAGAAGTGCCATGAATCCAATTATTACATTCAATAGTTTCCAAATGAAAGGTAGCAACAGAAATATTATTTAAGTTGTGAAGTATGTGATAAAGTGGATTTCTTTATGTGATTTACTCCCTCCCAAAGCGTGTCGTCCTCAACGATCACCTAAAAACAAAATGGCAAGAGTGAGTCCAAGACTCAGCAAGTACGAATGAACGACATAAGAAACATTGAACATGATACATATCATTCTCAAATTATCACATACATACGAATATACTATGAATGCGATGCAAGATGCATATAACTCCACTTCTCTTCTGCATATACCAGTATAGCCGAGTGTAACATCCGTCGCTGTTCACTCAAGCCTGTATTCTCAAAATGCGGGGATCCATTGCTCGTATGAAGAATCTTTCATACGGAGATCTAATTGCCTATATTAAAAATATGGAGATCTCAATACCCACTCCCGTGGGTTAAGTATGAATGTTTGAAATGAATGTAATGGAATGAAAAGAATACTTGCATACTTTGTAATTTATACCAACAATTAACGAGCGTGTAAATAACGAAAAGTACTCATATATCAGAAAATTAACCACATCATAATCATTTACCCCAATTTGAACAAACAAACATCCAACATGACTATAATTGTACTTGCCTTTCGCGTTGCGACAAGTCGGAACGTAGGGAAGGCGAAACCAAGTTCAAACCACCTACAATAAAAAAAAAATACTCAAAACAAGCTTTGACAAAATAGGACCATGCCTACTAACCACGCTTTTATCCATATAGCAAACTGACAATAACTCGATACTGAATAGTAACATTCTAAAAATCCATAACTCTCAATTTGTTCATCACAAAAATGCAATCTCAAACTCTCTGGAAAGCTTACAAAATTATCTTCAAAAGTCTAGTTGGCTGTATTATCAAATTTTGTATTTAACTAATTTTAACAAACAGAATAAATCAACTGTGAGAACCTGATAGTCATTCTGGATAGTAAGATTGAAATATACAAAACTTTTGTTCTGGAGATCCAAAAATTGTGTTCTTTAACATTCTTAAAAGCTAATTAAATTACCTACAAAAGTCATGTTGGTCAACATCCCTAATTCGTCCGTTATCTATTTCTAATCTATTAATTACTATGACTGCTATAACCTGACAGAGATTTTGGATAGCAACATTGCAAAGACCATAACTCGAAAACTATTCGTCCAAATAATGTGAATGAAGATTCTACTAAAAGCTACTAAAATTTTCCACAAATCTCTAGGAGATGATCAGTCCTAATTTCGTAATTAAAGACTTCAAAACTACAGTACAACTATCAGTAGGAAATACCTGATCTGTTACCCGAAATCAAACATACAGAAATGAATTACTCTAAATCATGGAAAAATGAAAACATCCTTGAATACCTCGCTGAAACCCACTGAACTCCCCGTGAGAACCTCCTCTCCCCTTCCTTCTACCTCTTCCTCTTCCTTTCTCCTTGGCCGACAGCACTCGAAGGGGATTCTCCTCCTCTTCTTCCTTTGGTCGGCAACAATGGAGGGAGTACCACCAAGGGATGGAGGAGGACAGCAATGGAGGTGTACGGGGAGGTGCTGGACAAGGGGCGCAATAGGGGAGGAGGGTGGCAGCCCAATGGGGAGGAGGAGGCGCAAGGAGGGCGGTATGGAAGGGGGTGGCAACAAGAGGGCATGCTACAGTAACAGCAATGCTACAGCACCACGCGCTACAGTACCATGTCTACGGTTTGGTGGTTCCTATAGCGACCCAACTAGGGGTCACCCGAGAGATCCTCCAAGAACTCCCAAAAATTCCATTAGGACCTCCTAGGATGTCTAGCAGGATCACTCGAGAGGACCTCCAGGACCACCCAGGAGGTCCAGCAGGGCCACGTGGAGGTCCGGAGACCTGACCTGAGGAGGTCTTGAGACCCAGGACCTCCCCAAATGCCACAACCCTACTTGAGAGTGGTCAAGAGACCAACCCGAGGAGGTTGTGGGACTTGAAAAGCCATAAATCTACTGTGATCCGAACTAGTCCTAAGGATCAATGGATAGCTCATACAGTAAACACAAGTGATAACATACATCAACGCAAACTTTTATTAATAACAAAACTCTAACCTCGACCGAGCCCATAGGGACTACGACCGAGCCACTCTAGTTGACTTGGCTGGACCTCGTCGTTTAGCCCGAACCCGAGTCTGACTCAAGCCACACAGCTGTGAGACCCCGGGATTAACATCCCAGATCTTCTGTGCATAACTGAACTAGTCCCATGATGATGAGGACATGACCTCTATGGATACAACCATATTTGCTATGTTTAATGTTCTAAGTATAAGAGCTCGTACGCTTCACTTAAATTATAAGGTGAGCTCGTTTTTAGGAGTGTCTTTATATTATATGAACTATATGATGCTACCTAATGATGAAATATATATATATGTGCAGCACCATGTCACTTTTGGTCCAAGAGAAGCAAGCGCTTGAGCTGGACTGTTTTGGAATCCGATTGGCCTCCGAATCAGCCCGACAAAGATCAACTTAAAACAGACATAACTTTCTCATACGGTGTCCGTTTGAGGTCCACAAGTACTTGATTGAAAGCTTATTTCGTCCTCTTTCCAACGGATCCGGCCTCATCTTCAAATTCCTTCTGGACTGATCGCAATCATCAAAAGAAGACGTTATATCAATTGTTTGGGCCAATCTGGGCTTTGTAATCATACTGAACTCGACCCATCTGCCATCGGGCCACTTGGGGCGTAGTTACTGTTCACGTGAACAGTAACCCACGGGTTTAATCCCACCCCGCTAGTTCTATTAATTGTGTGGCTCCTCATCCCCTATTTAAGGAGGCTGCACCCCCTCTAGTTTTCTTGGATTTTGTTTATGTTTAGTTTACCTTCGTTGCAACTTGTATCTTTTGCGTGTGTCGACTAGACCACCCAATTAAGATCCTTATTCAGAATCCCAACTCAATTCAAATATTTCAATTCATATTTGCAATTTTAGATTGCTTATTTATCTTGTTCTTGCGTGCTTCTTCTGTATGCGTGAATCGACCTTCGTGGTCGTCATCCGGTATTCGTGCACGCTGATAACGACTTGTCGAGCGATTCAGCGATTGCGTGGTTTCGAGCCTTGCGTGTTCGTAGCGTGATCGTGAGAGTTGAGCGACGCCACCGAACTTATCGTTCTCATCGAAAGATCGGGCCAACAATTGGACCTTCGTGCATCGGGTGGTATCGAGCTTGATTGATCGGTGAGAATTTTCGTTTTCTAGTAGTAGATTCGTTTTCATACCTAGAGTTCGAAAATTGCCCAAAAATTATTGCATCTATCATCCCCGTCCAACCCCTTTGAGCCATTGCAATTTTTCTTTTCGGTATTTTGCTTGTTGAATCATTGGTTGCATCATCGTGTCTAGTTGCTAATCTTTAGCTCTAGTTATTGTCTAGTTGGTCATGGTATAGATTGCTTTCGTGTTTTCCTTCGCGTTGCTTGATCGCTCGCTTAGGTTCTTAGTTTGTGCATCCAAAGCAGAAAATTCGTGGGTTAGAACTCCTCTAATCTGCACCAAAAATAGAAAATCCGCATTGTTGTTCATCTAAAAAAAGAGGGTTGCTGTGATATTTTTGGAGAATTTATGTTATTTGTGACTTACGGAAAACCTTAGGGCCGACCAAATATTAGAAGGAGAAAGAGGCAACAGATAGAACAAAAGCATGAAAAAAAAAAGAGAGAAAAGAAAGAGAAAAGAAAAGTGCATGAAAATTGGTAGATACCTTCTACATATAACCAAAAGCTTCCACAAAAAATTTCAGCAAGTTTGGCCCACGGGTTTGAAAGATATAGCAGTTTCAAATTTAAACCCGAGACGGATTCGAGTCCGAGTAGAATTCCGTATCCGAGACACTTTCAGTAAAACGGGCATAACTTTTGCATACGGTGTCCGTTTTTGACGTTCTTATTCTCCTATCGAAGCTAATGACGAGACGCATTTTTTCCATATAAGCCACTAGTCGCCCTCCAAGTGCCCCAAAATCGGCCATCTTCGGCCCTGAATTCGCGTCGCAAGTTTTCAGTTTCGATTTTTACCATTTCCTTCGATCTTCCTTTCGAATTTGGAGTTCGCCTCAACCGAAAGTTGTAGATCTCGTCGAAACCTTTTATAAGAGTATATATAAGCCATATAAAACTTTTTGTCATCATTTGAGACTAGCTATTGTTTTGCTCAATCTAGAGGGTTGTTTACGTTGCACGTTATTCTGTTTTTGTGCTCTACATCGCGCAAACAATCTTGTGCCCATAGAAAGAGGTTTGAGTAGTTGGCTAGCGTCTCTCCTAGCACTTGTTGTGAGATTTTCCTTGCTTACATCAAGCCACATTGATCGTTATGTGCGCGCATACACTTCTCTACATCGGGCTTTGATTAGCTAGCTTTGATTAGGCTAGGATCAACAACATTGGCTAGTACTTTGAACAATCTTTCAACTTGCATTAATCGATTTGATTATTGCGATCCTTGCTACTATATTGAAGCCTTCCAAGCTCCACTTCCTACTAACTCAACAGTGTCATTCCTCGCAATCGTTGGACTATTCACAGTGAGAGTATCACGAACCGACCACCGGTTGTACCACTTCCTTGCTACATTGGTAAGAGCTTGTAAGAACTTGGTAAAAGGTTGAGTGGAGGATGTTGAAAACTATAGAACCTAGTAGTTCATAGGGACATATACATTGCGATTTGTTCCCTTGTTTTATACTAACTATGGCGGAGTTCACTGGATGATTACAAGATAGATCCACATCTTCTTCGAGCCATTGAACGGAGCGCAAGAAAGTCCACGAGGAGATGCACGCTGAGACGCGATTATCCACCACGGAGGTACATGAATGTGATAGTACGTCGGTAAAACTAAACTCACTATGCCTTCTTTTCTTGGTAAATTTGATCCCGATGCCTATATTGATGGGAGATAGCTTTAGACAAAGAATTTGAATATTATGATTTGTCCGATAGGCAAAAGATTAAAGTCGCCACTAGTGTTTTTATTGAAGATGCAATAGTTTGGTGGAAGCATCTACGTAGACATGGAAGAGTGCCTCAAACATGGCATGCATTAAAGAAACTTTTGAGAGATGAATTTGTTCCTAAATATCATGCCGATTATTTGTTAGCTAGATTACAACGCTTAAAACAACGTTGTAGAACCGTAAGGGAATACTATCATGAATTGAAAACTCGTTTGTTGCGTTGTGGCTTAGAGGAACATGTGAAGCTACAGAGAATAGATTCTTAAGTGGGCTTAATCAAGAAATTGTGACATTCTTGTTCACAAAGAATATAATTCTCTCCTCATTTGTTTATACTTGCTTGTAAGGTTGAACGCCGATTGAGGAGAAATTGAGAATGCTTGATGATAGGGAACATGAGAACAAACCTATGTTTGTGTCTTTTTCTGTGACTAAATAATTTGCAGGAAGTTGAGAACCATGCCAAAGAGGAGAATGAGTGATTGAACCATCGACTCCATTGGTTGAGAAGGAAGATGAGGAGATGGATGCACCTACATCATCTGAGGAGAGCCAAAAAGGTAAAGATTATGGTGCTATCATCACTCAAGGTGAGTATGCTTGTGAAAAACTACAATTGTCCACTGTTCAGGCTATTTTAGAGCAAAAATTAGTGGAAAACAATTCTGATATGCACATATTTCAAGTAGAGAATACAGACTGCATTGATTTGAGTGCACCATGTGATAAAATTGTTGATTTACCTGCCGACTTGAGTGCACCATGTGATGAAATAATTGAATTGCCTCACTGTTTTGAGTGATTCATGTGATGAGTTAATCACATATAATGATCACGTGGAATTGGTTAGACATAAAGAAGTTTTGACTAGAATTTCTCCTACTGATTCTTTGTATTACATTATGTTGGATTCACCTATGAAATTGTCACATGCTATGGAGAAAGTTTCTGAAATCGCATGTTCAAAATGTTTGTCTAGTGCATACACCCCTGGGTATAAGTTTAATTTGATTGGAGATTATGGTGTAGACAATCAATTTCTTGTTTATCGAATATGCATAACTTGTGATTACATAGATGAATTGAAGCTTGTTGTTTTGAACAACAATTATTATGTGCCGAATCTTGTTCATTATGAGAGAAAATTAAAATTTAGTGAACATTCAATGTCCATGTGTTTATCTCTTATTGCACCATCTAGTGTGGACAATCTGCATCAAGATGTTGAAGTATGGAAGAATTTACACATCCTTTCACCCTTACTAGATGAATTTGCTATTGCTCCTTCGAAATATGATAATATGGATGAACTTTGTTTGATTCCAAAAGTTGTAGATTTGCCCATATGTGCTACCACTGCAAGTTTACAACTTCAGAGACTTGAATTGCATAAATACTTCACTTATATTTGCAAAACTAGTTGCAATAATTGCTATGTGAGAAATTTTGTTTTGCTCATTAACATATATGATTATTCTTGGGGTACTAATACAATGATCTTTTATGATCGCTACTGTCGTCTAACATTAATTGTGCAACAACGAAGAACTGTTAAAACATATGACATATACATATATCATGCATACACTTTGGCTTCTTTGTTACCCTATTTTCAGCTTATCAAAAGCCGAGGACGGCTTTGTTTTCAAGAAAGGGAGGATGATGAGGACATGACCTCTATGGATACAACCATATTTGCTATGTTTAATGTTCTAAGTATAAGAGCTCGTACGCTTCACTTAAATTATAAGGTGAGCTCGTTTTTAGGAGTGTCTTTATATTATATGAACTATATGATGCTACCTAATGATGAAATATATATATGTGCAACACCATGTCACTTTTGGTCCAAGAGAAGCAAGCGTTTGAGTGGACTGCTTTGGAATCCATTCGGCCTCCGAATCAGCCCGACAAAGATCAACTTAAAACAGGCATAACTTTCTCATACGGTGTCTGTTTGAGGTCCACAAGTACTTGATTGAAAACTTATTTCGTCCTCTTTCCAACGGATCCAGCCTCATCTTCAAATTCCTTCTGGACTGATCGCAATCATCAAAAGAAGACGTTATATCAATTGTTTGGGCCAATCTGGGCTTTGTAATCATAGTGAACTCGGCCCATCTGCCATCGGGCCACTTGGGGGCTTGGTTACTGTTCACATGAACAGTAACCCACGAGTTTAATCCCACCCCGCTAGTTCTATTAGTTGTGTGACTCCTCATCCCCTATTTAAGGAGGCCGCACCCCCTCTAGTTTTCTTGGATTTGGTTTATGTTTAGTTTGCCTTCGTTGCAACTTGTATCTTTTGCGTGTGTCGACTAGACCACCCAATTAAGATCCTTATTCAGAATCCCAACTCAATTCAAATATTTCAATTCATATTTGCAATTTTGGATTGCTTATTTATCTTGTTCTTGCGTGCTTCTTCGGTGTATGCAGGAATCGACCTTCGTGGTCAGGTCATCCGGGTATTCGTGCACGGTTGATAACGACTTGTCGAGCAATTCAGCGATTGTGTGGTTTCGAGCCTTGCGTGTTCGTAGCCAGGATCGTGAGAGTTGAGCGACGCATACCGAACTTATCGTTCTCATCGAAAGATCGGGCCAACAATCGGACCTTCGAGTTCATCACATGATCAGTGGCTAGCTCACACAGTAAACAAGTGTGATAACACAACCATAAACGCTAAAATTTATTAATAAACAACAGAGTTGATTACAAGATAGCCTTACAGGGCAACATTAAATAAACACAATGGAAGACGATGAAGAAGTAGTAGGGTCAGCACCGCCACAGCAATCGATCGTAGCGGCCTAGTCATCACGATCCACATCGGTAGCAAAGTCCTTCTCCTCTCAAATTTTGTTTGCATAAAGCAAGATGAGCACAACTTCCGTGCTCGCAAGTTACACCCGTCAAATAACAGAATGACATGCATACATGGATGTAACAAAGTATGGCTTACAGGATTAATTTGCATAAATCAGCATTTGACATTAAATACCATACTATGTTCAAAAGCTCAAGTGTTATAAAATTAAAGATTGATTTTGCATTGATAAAGATAGTGTAGGCACCAACCTAACACCAATATAAACACGGGCACCAACCCGGGGCTTCAACCCATAACTTTTCTTATGGACACCCATCCATGTCAAAACTGTTTTACAAAGATATTTTAAAATCGAAGTCTAACTTTGAGTGGCTTTTGCCAGCATGTCCATGACCGTGGACACGGCTATTCGAATAGTTTGACGCTCTGCAGAGGTTGTACAACTTTACCCACAAGACATGAATTCTCTAATTGTTTGGCATCCGTCGATACCGCCGCTCACTACCTTAGGTAAGCAGTCTAGAGTACGTGTCAAGGCCTTTACAATACGCTATCCCACCATAGTCCTCCCTCGCTAAGGTTTCACCCCCTTTGGACTACCCGTCCGCAGGTTCGTGCCCTCTTGCGCCAAGTGGGACTAACAAAGGTCATGAAAGACCACCCACCGCATCGCAGGAACGACCATGATGGAACTTTGCAAATTAGTCAGCCAGGTCCTGCCCATACAAGACATGTGGTAGTACGATGTGGCTTAGCAAGATGCGGCTCGAAGACCGGTCCTTAATTGACCTAGGCGACAACCAACAGAACCCTGGGCCTCAACCTACCCGGTTGAGCCCGTGCATAAACCTGCACCCACCAGACAACCATTTCGCCCAAGTCCAAACCATCATTTTATTTTAGTTTTCAAGCATTTGTAAAACTCCCATGACACACCAATGCCAAGGGTACAATTTAAACAACATTTGACTTTTGGCTGAAATTCCCAAATGAAACATATGTGATCTATAAGCATGGCTAAGCACAATATTTTTCATATGATCCTAGTCCATACTATTGTATCAACTAGGTTTTTATCTAGGGTGACAATATGTTTGATTCGATATCAAAATTGGCCATACAAAGGATATTAGGCATAACTATAAATTCAAAAACAGGTATTTAAATTACTGAATATAAATAAGCATGCAGTAATAATTTGAAACAGAATTTAAATAATTTTAAATAATAGGTGCAAGTATGATCAAGAATGTAACTTGCCTCGCTTGAGGTGAACAGATCAACTGATACTGAGGTGATGTTGTTTTTCTTAACAGGTCACCTAGTACTCACAAGCACTTTCTCCAGGTAGTATATGTGCACAAGCACGATGATCACACAGTCAAAATCAATCCTCTTATGTGCTCTTCAACGGCGTCGAATCGACTCTCAAGTCGCAAATCTATACTGTGAAAATAAGCCAAATTCAAACCAAATTCAAATAAAATTCAAATTAACTCCAAATTGAATAAATTTGGTTTAGTTGGATATATCTTGAATTTAGATAAATTTAGAAATTTGAATGAGCTCAATCGGAGTTTGGATGCAAAAGATACGAGCTTTCGAAGTTTGAAATTACATGAAATGATAGATTTAGGGTTTAAAGGAATTTGCGGTCAAATGAACTCAAAATTTAAATAATTTTGGTTTAGTTAGCTAGATAATTATTTTATATAAATTTTGCAATTTGAAACACCCAAATTGGAGTTGGGAATCAAAAGATATGAATTTTAGAAGTTTGAATCTATTTAAAACCTAATTTCAGAATTTATTAGATTTTCTTGATTTATTTTTCTAAAGAAAAATCAATTTATTGCGCAAGGTGACGTCATCGGCTGTGAAATCCGAATTTCGGCCGATTTATATTTCTATTTGAAAAGATTAGAGTTCGACAGTGGCTCGCTCGACTTTTGGTGGACTGGGTTTACTGGTTTTGGGTTGGAGGTGGGGTGGACCATGCCACGTTGGTGACACGCGGGCATGCCACACAGGAGAGGGTGTTGAGTTGGCGCCCGCGTGGTCGCGAGGTGGCGTTGCGTGGCGGTGCCACGTGAGCACGGAGCGGCGTCGGCTCTGGGACCAAGGGTTGCCGGCGATTGGCAGCGCTGCGGCGGTCGGTGATGGTACCAAAAGAACGAGTGGACCTCACTGGTCTTGGTGCTTACCTCGGATGCGAGCGGGCATGGCAAATGGTCGGCGGCGAGCTCAAGAGGCGGCGGCGACGTTTGGGTCGAAGGCGGCGCGACGTTCCGGTGGCGCTCCGGCGAAGCGGAGGCGAGCACGGGGTTGGCGGGGCTGCGACGATGCCACTTGTGCAGTCCACGACGCCGATTGGTCCTTGTGGCCGCCGGAATCGAGGAAGAAAGGGCTTGCGGCCAAGGATCTTCAATCGCGAAATACGACCGAACCGAGAGGGGAAAGGAGGAGTGGGTGATGGGGATCAGATGAGGGACTCAAGGGGCACCTCGTGCTCCCTTTTATAGGGGCGGAGGAGACCGGTAGAGGGAGATCGTGCGCGCGGGTCCTTCGGCAGCCATGGTACGATCCGGCGAACGTGTGCGCGAAAAGAGGGAGTAACGACCAGGGTGGACGCGGGATTGGGGGTGGTTTGAACGCGCACCTCCACGCGAAAAATGGGGGCGAAAGTGGCGGTGGTGGATGAGCTCGACGCGGGCATCCATGGCGGCGTCGTGGGAAAGAAGGAAGGAACGGGGAAGAAGGAGATAGGCGGGGGTCCACCTGGAAGTGAGGGGAGGGAGGCTGTCGGGTGGGGCCGGGGAATGAGAGAGAGGGTGAGTGCGTGTGGGTGTGTGTTGGCCGTCGGATTTCAATCCGACGGTCACGACAGATTGGATTGACGCGGCGCGCAGGAGTTGGGTTGAGTGGGCCGAAAGCGGGGGGAGATGGGTTGGGCTGAGGAGTTTCGGCCCAATAGGGTTTTGGGATTTTCAATTTGATTTCTGAATAAAATCATTCTAGTAATTCCTTTAGGCTTTAAAAAATGGCAAAATAAATCCAAAAATTATGGAAAAATTCACATAAATTCCATTATTTATTTTGGACTTAATAAAATTATTTCCAACTTAAAGTTGGCTTTTAATTTTGTAAATAAATTACTTTGGCTTTAAAATATGTAGGAAAAAGCTTTTAAAATCTCAGAAAATTCTAGAAATTAATTAAATTTATTTTTCAGATGAAATCAAATAAAACTTCAAGAACTTCAAACAAATTTTAAATTTGACTTTTAAAACTTCAGAAATTCAAATAAAGCAATGAAACTCTATCAAATTTTACGAAATTCAATAAAATAATTATTTTATTTTCTTTTAATTTTGGTAACATAACCTTGGGATGTTACAACAGCCGCGTCGTTTCCTTCTACTGCTGACGAGCGAGCCCCACATGTTGGAGTCGTCGTTATCCTCGCCGCTCAAGCGAGTGACGTTGGCACCGCACATTCACACCACAACGACACCACTCGTCACTCACCACCTCGTGCTCCTTTGACCGCTCTCGAAGCATCGCGTGGACTTCATCTCCTACCAGAGCTCATCCACTCGCTCCCTCTCGCATTATCTCATCTTCTCTACCCCTTTCTCTCTTTCGACCGGAGAACAAACCGCGGGGAGCACCGCCATTTCACCGCCGCTCAAGCACCCACAACCCCACCACCAAGATCCACATTCAACGCCGTCTCCGTTTTGCCCAACCCGAAGCCTTTTCGTCCAGTGAATTGCTGGGGACGACTTCGTCGTTCTCACAACCGTTAGTCTTGGCCGCATAGCTTGCCGCTACCCTGGTGAGTTGTTCCCCTTCCCGTCTTGTCCATTGTGTTCACATCAACTCACTGCGTCGACTGGAGAAGTTAATTGGCCGTTGGTGCATCCCCGAGGGCGTGCAACACCGTCTTCCTCAACCTCGGTGAACCGCTGCCGCCTCGATTACGGCCACCTCCTTCATCCTTCGGCGACATTATCGTGGGCGCCGTGCTCCAGAAGCCGAAGCGACTTCAACGCACACCTTCCCAAATCTCCTCGACCTCCGCAACACCATCTCCACGTGAGCCACCTTTTCGGCTCTGCCTCCGGTTGCTGCCAGCCTCCTCTAGGACCCGCGTCTCCATCAACGAGTTCGTGAGGTCCTTGCGCACCTGGAGGTGTCATCCACGAGCCAGGAGTTTCAACCATTTGCCAGATCCTCTGCACGGCCATGCCGGCGCGCAAGGGACTTCCGTCAAGCCACCGGTGCGATTAGTGTAAAGCCCACTCATTAGTGTTAATCAACCTGTTATCTGTATCTCTGACTTGTGGACCCCACTGGTTAAACGTGATTAGAAAATCTAACTGAAAACGTTTGAATCCTCCGAGGCAGTTGAAAGCATCTAGGCCCCTAAAAATTGGTTTTGGTAATTAATGATAATATGTGATAATTGGACTTATGTGTTTATTGAGTATTTGCAAGGTTAAGTCCAAATGGTAAGTACGATCGTGAAGCTGCATGCTAAAGGATATCGTGAAGATCAAATTAGATCAAAGTAAAGGTACAAGTAGATTAGGAATCTTTTACCTTATACCGGTCTTAGAAGATATGGTTGGAAGACCGGATTATAGGATAAATGCCATACTATTAAGAGGGATCATGTCCAAGTAACTTGATAGCATATTCATGTGCCTTGAGGATCAATTTAGGATCATGCATGAAATTATTTTTGCTTTGAAAAGCATCTGTTGCACTGTCTAGATAATCGGTAGTACCGGCGTGTTCACGCGGTACTACCGGAAAATGGTACAACCGGGATTGTAGTGCGGTATTACCGCACCCCGGTCGTTCCGCATAAAAGGCGGTATGTTTTTTCCAGAGAACATATTTTTTTGGGTGTCTCGGTGTAAACCCTCTGAACGGTAGTACCGCTATTCAAACGCGGAACTACCGCTCACCCTCGGTAGTACCGATTTTTCGACGGTACGTTTTTTCCAGTAGCAATGCAGTTTGGGATTTCTCGTGGAACGGTAGTACCGCTGCCTTCGGGTGGTATGACCGGGAAAGCGGTAGTACCGCATGTTCGTGGCGGTAGTACCGCTCTGCAAATCTAACGACTATATCAGTGCATTTATTGTCCTCCCTTCTAGCCGTTACTGTGCTGGTAGTAAAGTGCGGTAGTACCGCATTTACTTGGCGGTAGTACCGCATTCGCCGATTCGGGATTTCTCCCAACGGTTATATTTGTTGGTTGGGGGTATTTATACCCCCCCCCCCAACTGCTCAAGGGCTGGGTGCTAGAGTTCATTTAACATCAATAGAGCCTTGAGAGCCTTGAGCATTCACTCAACACCAAAATTTCCTTGTGCTTTCATTGTGAGGTGGTTGAGTTCTTTCAAGTGCATTCATTCATTCATTCATTCTAGATTGATCCCATTGCACTTGTGAGTTGTCAAGCGAAGGTCATCGATTTGTTACTCTTGGAGTTTTGCCGAACTCCTAGACGGCTTGGAGGCGCTTGCACGGTGATCTCTTCAAAAAGATTGTGAAGAGACTCGGTGCCGAGATTGTAAGTGGTTCGGTATTCACCATCTCCGAGCGGAGGAAGAACAACCATAGTGATCGAGGGAAGGCTTAATTCGTGGAGCCAGCTTGAGTGGTCAAGCTTCCTCAACGTGGACTAGTGAAGACCGGCAAGTCTTTGATACCACGGGAAAACATCGTTGTCTCTTTGTGGTTATTTCTAGTCTTTACTTTTCCGTATTTATATTTCTAGCTTGATCTTTGTGCTTGTATTGCTTAGCTAGAAGTATAACTTGTTTAGACTAAGTTGTTAATTGGCTTAACTCGTTAATTTGTGAAAAAGTTTAAAAACCTCCTATTCACCCCCCCTCTAGTCGGTTATCCTTGATCCTACAGCAGTGACATGTGGGGCTACTCAACCGGTTAAGTGTTTGCGCAAAATTGCAAAATACGTTCTCTCTTAACAGAAGCGTATTTCTTATAAGCTTAGAGGAAGTTTACGTTTTTATTAGCCGTAGACGTAATCTTCAAACCCGCCTTCAACGTCACCTTCGGCTGAGGTTGGGTCAAAGCTTGACCCAGTCAACGCCTCCACCGGGTCCCGCTGGTAAGTGACCAGATCTAGGTGGTTGTGCGTGTAAAAAGTATTTAATGCTTTTGGAAATTCAGAAATGAATTAATTTTGCACTAAAAATTCAAATAACTTAGAAAATTCATAACTAATTCAATTTTGCACCAAATGAAGTACAACCAATTTTTATAGTTCTCATTTTTAGTGTACTTTAAATGGAATAAATTTCAAGTGTACTTCTATTCCGAAAAATATTGGTTAGTTAAAAGGAATTGATGTTGTATTAGAAAATAGGTTAAACTTCAAAAATTCATAAGTATTTCATCCTAACTCCAAATCAAGTGAAATTAATTTTGTTAATTCTTATTTTTACTAAACTTTAACTCAGCATAAGTATGATTCTTAGTGTTGTATTAGAAAATGTTGGTAATTAATTTATTTGTGTACTTATGTCTTTAACCTGTTAAAATCCTAGAAAATTTTAATAAATTCCTTTTACACTAAAAATTTCACTTAAAAATCTTTAGAAATCAAACTCTACCTGTTGTGTGTAGTTGAATTTTGATATTTGTAGTGTTATTCGTTCTTATTCGCCTTTTACTCAATCGATATATTACGACAATTCGGGTATTGACGAGAACGATCCTCAGCAGCAAGAAGACTATCTTCAACAAGGCAAGTAGCTCTTCATTTGATGATCCCATTTGACGAGGATCTAATAATTATCATTTTATTAATTACCTGTAATTGAGTATTATGGGAAAATATGACGTCACACAGTTATTAAGTATATCTCTTACAGTGGTAAGGGAGAAGTCAATTAGGTGATTGTAAGTCCTTCTACGACCACCCCCATAGTCGTAAATCTTTCTACGACTACCATGTAATCGTAAGTTCTCCTACGATTACCTTCGATCGTAAGTCTTTCTACGACCAGTATCCAGTCGTAAGCTTTTCTACGACTACCGACCAGTCCTGCCACGACTTCTTCACAAATAAATGGGTCCACTTGCCAGTATACCCTATTAACTGTGAGATCTAAGCAGTCAAGATACGTAGTTATTCTCTGAAATAACTGCAGTTAACCCACCATTATCTCTAATTGATAACCGTCAGGCAACGTGGGGAGGTTACTACTCCGCTAATTACTCTCATTATTACGGAATAATTAGCACCTCCAGACCTGGAACAACCAACCTCCTCACTGTATACTATAAATAGGTTTCTTTCAGAGATGTGGAGAGGAAGAAAGGGAGAAAGGAGACTTTTGAGAGGCAATCAGTAGCGATATTAGTGCAAGTCTTTTCCACTGATTGTAACCAGGATACCCAATACAATACATACAGGAGTAAGAAATTTGCAAACCATCGCTTTGTGAAGTGGAGCTACATAGGAAAGAATCCAGTCTATAATGGATTGTTTCGTCTGTTTAGAGCTTTTAGATTGGAGTCTTTAGTTTCTTTAAAGTGCAACTTTCATGCAAAGGCCATCAGACAGTTTTATGCTACAATATATGTATCTCCTGATCATGACTATCTTGAATGGATGACTGGAAATCAAATGTTAGAAGCTACTAAAGATGATTTCATAAGTGCCCTGAGTTTAGGAGATTCGAGTGGTTTAAAGGTACATCTTCAGGAATCTCTTGACCTCACTCAGGTGGATGAGTTTTATGATCAAGCAAACCAATTTGTGCGTGGGAGAGTAACTGGACTTCTTCCTTTGCCCAGTGTGGTTAACAGAATCATGAGAGCATCATTCTTTCCTAGGAGTGGGAACAATGATGAGATACATGGGCGTGCCTGGAATGTGATCAAATATATTATGGATGGCACAAGGTTTGATGTGATGGACTTGATCATTAGAGAGATTGCCACTTCTAAGGGAGATAAGACTAAAAGCATTTATTTTGCTCTCTACATTATGAGGCTCATTCAGAGCAAGATTGATTTTGACAAGGATTGTGACTTGGAGCATAAAGAGTATAAGCCTAGAGATGCTCCTCCTCCTCAGGTGCCTCCTCCACCTCCTCTTCAGCATCAAGGGCAGGGATCATCTTCTTAGGGACATCCAGGACAGCAGGGTCCTCAGGAGCAGGATGCAGTTTTGACTGCTCTTTTGCGCCTTCAGTCGAGTTTTGATCGCATGGATGCAAAGAATGATCAAATGCATGCAGAGACTAGAGCCAGATTAGATACTTTGGACTTGAGAGCCACTCGTATGGATGAGAGGCTCACTGAGTATCATCAGTAGCATGTACCGGTTGTCTATCAGAGGTTTGGGAATTGTCGACGTACCCCTTCAAGTGTTCAGCAGGGCGATCTTCCATCCACTACAGATGCTGCTCCTTCATCTCAGCCAGAGGCTCCTCCATCTTAAATGTCTTTTCTTTCATATGTAGGTCGATAGACCTTGTATTGTGAGGATAAGCTTATTATCTTTTGTCTTATCTTGTGTGAGCTTATTGAACACTGGATGTCTTTTGTGATCTTAATTGCTATCAGACTGGTTGGATATGTGAATGTTTGTTATGATCTCTGCTTGATTAAATATCCATGTCTGAGTTATGTTATTAATTGATTCTCTATTGATGTTGCATGATTATTCATATCTTGATCACACTGAACCAAGCATTTTGCATGCAACCACATGAGGGCATATGGGAACCCTCTTGACTTAGTACTTTGACGTGTGTTAGCTCTGAGTTTGATTCGCAGGAGGTGAGTGCGTGCGTTGTGTTAAAAAGGAATTATGTTTATATGGGTTGGGTGCACGGGAGTGGAATCCTTTATAGGTTCTCCACACTAAGGGGTATTGTAGTTGTCCGGCTGCTTTACCCTATATGGGTAGTTGACTTTCGGCTTTATAATAACTTCAATGCAACGTATGGGTTTCTATCCATATGGGCGGCTCGTAGTTAATACACAATATTGGAAAACGTCTCGTAGGACTTAGTCGTGCCGGCATACCAAAGGAAGTATGCTTCATAGCTTGGCAAAAAGGTGGTCTGACATGTGGGTAAAGTTGTACACCCCTGCAGGGTTAAATCTATTTGAATAACCAAGTCCTTGGTTATGGACACGCTTGGGGATGTCTTTCGAGAGTTAGACTATAACATTTATGATAAAACTTGAAATGGGTGGTACGAATGGGTAATTCGTGCTATTGTTGTGGTGGCTAGGGTTAGTCACCTCTAGGATGTTAATTATGTTATTATTTGTTGTCTCACTAATATTTGATCAATTAAAACTGTTTACATATATTGCCTTCAATCTATTTAATTATTGCAAATAAAATGCTGCTTCACGCTGAAAATAAGCTCTAAAACCATCTCCACTAAATCAAGCCTGCATGTAGCTACGTACAGGTTAGTTATTCATAAGTCTTGCGAGTAAAATTAGTGTGCTCAGCTGCTTGTCTATTTGCTGCAGAGGAGGTTGACCCCCAAGGGGTTAACGAGGGTGAGGCCGACTTTGCCTCCGACTTCGACGACTAGCTGGACGTTTTCGGTCGGTTGCCTTGTGGGCTAAAGGGCAGCTGGTTGGCTTTTGTTACTGCCATCTTATGGCTTATGTTTTTCCGTTGCAAACTTAACCTTTGTATGAAATTTAGTAGTTGTTGAATATGTTGTGAATTATGAAGAGCTCGGTAATGTAATATCTTGTGTATGAAGTTGATGCTTATTTTTGTACGGTGCATGCGTACTGCAAGTGTGGGAAGTATATATTTACCGAGAGCTGGGAAATTTGGTTTGTGATGCTAGGACCAATGGAAGAAAAGCATTACAAATTAAATCGCCCAATAGCTCTCATAGTTCTGTCTCACCAGGGTGATCTTTGCAAAAAGGCCAGGAAGGTGGTTTTTGCAAAAGACCAGAGGTCATGACCACAAAGAGTGGTCTTGACCAAAGAGAGTGGTCTTTGCAAAAAGACCAGAGGTCATGACCACAAAGGATGGTCTGACCTGCAAAGGTGGTCTTTGCGAAAGACCACAGAGGAAGTCATGTGGACAAGGAGGTCCAAAGGGCTAAGAGATCCAAGGGACGGAGAGGTCCTGGCGGTCAAGATCTAACAAGGGGGGTCCTGACGGTCAAGATCTAGCAAGGGGAGGTCTGAAGCGACAGTGAGAAAGGCACAATAGGGTGGGGCTGTGAAGAATCTAGACCCGCCATTATGTGTTAATGGAGTTTTGGTTATTAATGACAAATCTATTTATGAGACTAACACTCTTATTGATATACCTATTGTTTAGTCTCAAATGGATAGAGAGGTAAAAATCAAATGAGGTATGCATTCCTAATAACAAATCTTTATGAGACTAACACTTCCATTGTTATACAAATTGTTTAGTCTCAACTTGGAGATAAAAAGGGAAAAATCCAAAGAGGTATGTTCATATTGATAAATCTAATTGAGAGACTAACTTCTCTATATTGCTATATCTCATGCTTAGTCTCAGTTGGATTTAAAGATCAAACATGTATGCATTCGACATCATTTTATTATATCTTTTTGCATTCCTCGGATCCAAAATATAGGTTGAACTTCACCAAAAGGTTAACTTGAATATGTGCATATGTCTTTATTACACATTCGTGTATGCACAATTTTAGGGGGAGTTCACTCTATATTTTGTGGTTTCATTAGTATTGATCCATATTATTTTGTCCACATATATTTAAGATCTTTACTTTGAAACATATCCTTGAATATATTTAACTTGTGCAGTTAATATATTCATATGAGTATATGTAACTTGTGTAGCTTATATATACTCATATCCTTGAATATATACAACTTGTGTAGTTCGTATATATTCATATGAGCATATGAGACTTACGTAGTTCATATAAGCTCATATATCCTTTAAGTATATATAACTTACGTAGTTTATATATACTCATACCAATTACATTCAATTATCTGTAATTGTGTTGGTTGTCATCAATTACCAAAGATGGAAAGATTATGGTATCTTGTCCCACCATTATTGGTTAATGGTATGATTGTGGTAATTAATGACAATCACCTTGTGGAACTAACATTTCTCTATGAGTTGGTGAAATATGTTATGTTCCATGTGATTGAAGACT
This sequence comes from Ampelocalamus luodianensis, assembly GCA_036346255.1. Taxonomy (NCBI): domain Eukaryota; kingdom Viridiplantae; phylum Streptophyta; class Magnoliopsida; order Poales; family Poaceae; genus Ampelocalamus; species Ampelocalamus luodianensis. The sequence continues at coordinate 2,738,699 of CM070627.1, forward strand.
TCGGATGACATCATGAGTTGATCGTCATCAAGTCAAGATTCTTGAAGAAGAAGAATATCATCATGTATTGATGATATCAAGAGAAGAATATCATCATGGGTTGATGATATCGAAGTAAAGAGCTTGGAGTAAAGGATATATCACGCATTGATGCATATCAAGTTCAAGAAGTGGAAATGATCATAAGTTGATCGTCAAGTCAAGAAGAATCCATCATGTGTTGATGGAGATCAAGTGAAGAGTGCATCATGAGTTGATGCATGTCAAGACTTGGGATGAAAGATGTCATCATATGTTGATGGGCATTAAGTCAATTAACCCGGACTTGAAGCGAGGATGTGCGTCATCAAGCTTCAGGTGGTTGCGCAAGGCAAATGTATGACTAGCTAGGGCTAAGGATTTGTTCCTAGTCTTTTACCGGTCTCGGTGTTTGGTTGGAGACCGGATTGCTAGAATAGGTTGCCATACTATTAAGAGGGGTCTTGTAACAACCTAAATTTCAAATTTTAGTAAAAATTAAAAGTTTATTTATGTTTGTGGAATTTTCTGAAATTTTAAAAGCTTTTTATAAGAATTTTAAAGTCAAAACAAATTTATTTGTAAAATTAAAAGCCAACATAAAGTTGGAAATAATTTTATTAAGTCCAAAATAAGTATGAGAATTTCTGTGAATTTTCTCATAATTATTGGAATTATTTTACTATTTTCTAAAGCCTAAATGAATTATCAGAATTTAAACAAATAGAAAAGCAAAAGAAAAACCAAAAATGGCTTTGGGCCAAAACCCAACGGCCTCGGCCCAAAACCTCCCGCGTGCGGCCCACTTCAGCCCGCCCGCGTCGCGCCCTCTCTTCCCTCTCTTCCGCCACCCGATCTTCATCGAACGGCCATCAACACCCCACGCCACCCACTCCTCCCGACCGTCGGATCAAGATCCAAAGGCCCACACCTTTCTTCTTCCTCGCGCTCTTCTTCCCCGCGCCGCCGCTCTTCCGCCCTTCTCGCGCGCGCCGAACCGCCGCTCCTTACCTCCGCTTCCCCTGTGCACGTGCGCACACGAACCGGCATGCTCAACCGCCCACGACCCCACCCTCTTCCCCTCTCCTCGCGCCGGTTTCCCGATTCGCCCGCGCGCCCAACCGCCGCCGCGAGCCCGCGTGCACGTTCTCCACCACCCGCCACCCCTTGCCCTATAAAAGGGAGCACCGGTAGGCCTTACCTCTCAACCCATCCCCTCACGCACTCTCCTCTCTCGCCTAGCGCCGCGGTCTGGCTGTCCAAGGCGCGCCGAAGAAGCTCGCCGATTGCACCGCCGTCGCCAACGCTCCTTCCCTGACGTCGCCACCATCGGCATCGTCTCGCCACCGCTGGCCGGTGCGCCCAAGCTCATCGACGGAGGATCGCCGAGCGCCGTTCCACCGCTGCCGAACCACGCCGCCGCTCCTCGCCGCCCGCCATTGCCTCACCCGGCCGTCGCGGTGGTAAGCATCACGATCGCCGCAACCCCCTCTTTCTTCTCGTGACTTCACCGCCCGCCGCCGCGCACTGTAGCGCCGGCGACCATCGGTTCCCGCGCCGACGCCGTTCTCGCCGACGTGGCGCTGCCACATGGCAGCCACCGAGGTGCCACCTAGGCGCCACCTCACCTCCTCTGCTGGCGTGGCGCACGAGTGGTGCCTAGTCACCGCCACGTGCGCGCCCACGTGGGTGATACACCACACCCGGGTCCACTCGGCTCGGTAGACCCAGTCTACCGTGAGCCGAGTCACTGACACGAGGGCCACCTGTCGGAATTTTAGTTTTAATTTCTTTTAATTCCGAAATTCCACGCTGGCGTCAGCATTGCACAATAAATAGATTTTTCAGTAGAAAAATAATTCGGGAAATTCAATTAAATTTCAGAATTAGGTTTAAAACTTCTAAAATTCATAACTTTTGCATATGAACTCCAAATTGAGTGATTCAAATTGCAAAATTTATATAAAATTATAATCTAGCTAACTAAACCAAAATATTTCAATTTAGAGTTATTTTGAACTATGTTTTTGAATTTATTCGAATTTAAATATTGAATTTGTCGTATTTTCGCGTATAGAATTCGACGACTCCGGAGAGTTCGATCAAACTGAAGATTTAGAATTCCAAAACATCGACCAAGGCAAGTTACACCATTGACCATATTGCCCCCAGTATTTTAAGTTATTTTTCAGTTTTTAAATTCTTTATCGCATGCATATGTTGTTATAAATATTTTAATATTCTGTTTTGCATATAGTTAATTCCATGTGTTATTGTATGGCCAATTTGAATGTTGTATCTGACTACCTTGATACCATAGGCAATATATTACCAAAATTAAACATATGCTTAGCCAAGCTTAGTTCACACTTACAGAATTTGGGAGGGTTTACACCAAATTTCTACAAATTTGTTTCAAACTTGATATTGTGGTATTGTCTTACCACATGAGTTTATAAATGGAGTTTATTCAAAATAAAATCAAAAATGGGTTTGGACTTGGGCGAAATGGTCGGAATGGTGGGTGCAGGTTTATGCACGGGATTGATTTGGTTGAGATTAAGGCCCATGGTTTGTAGGAATGACGCTCAAGTCAATTGAGGACCGGTCTTTGAGCCGCTTATTGCTATGCCATATCGTACTACCACATGTCCTGTATGGGTAGGATTTGGCTAATTAATTTGTGACGTTCTAGTATACTTATGTCATGTGATTATGTGGGTGTCGGTTAGACGTTTTATTCCCACTTGGCGCAAGAGGGGGCTTCCGGAGGACGGTTAGTCCAAAGGGGCGAATCCTTAGCGGGCATGAGTATATTAGGACAGAACATTGTAAAGGCCTCATGGTAATTGCTCAGTCACACGCCTACGGAAGCGTGAATTGGCCGACATAACGAGCATGTCACCTCGTGTGGGTAAAGTTGTACCAACTCTGCAGAGTAGAAACTATTCGAATAGCCCCGTTCGCGGTCATGGACATGCTAGCAGGGCCACTTAAAGTTAGAATTGTTTTTGGTTTTTAAATGCTTTATTAAATGTTGAGGACGATAATCCTTATGAAAAATTGGGCGGGAAGCCAAGTGTTAGGAGGGGATTCCTTCACCATTGGAGGTTATCCACATTGCAATATTGTCATTTTAAAATATGATTTTAGTCTTAATATAAAACTGTCTTAGAAATTACTATGATTATTTACACTGAAAATGTTGTTTATGCAAAACAACCCCTGCCATACTCACTTGTTACCTTATGCATACATTTTAATTCAATATTGGGTGTAACTTGTGGGCACGGAAGTTGTGCTCATCCTTGCTGAATAAATCTTATTCAGAGAAGACTTCTTTGACGGTGAGGATCCTGACGAGTAGGCCTTTTGACCCAGACGATTGCCTGTGGCGCATCGTGTGGCTCACCTCTATATTATGTTTCCGCTGTGTTTATCATTTGTTATTTGAATTTGTTGTTCAGACTCATTTGTATTAGATAATTATTTAATTAATGTTATTTACGATTTCGTGATATGAATGTGATATCCATTTTGTGAGATTGTGTACACTGGAAATTCTGGACCGGTGTTTGAACACAGAGAATTCGGGATCCTTCGCTCCCGGGTTCGACAGGTCTTGATTAGTAGCTTGAGTCAGTCATGTGTTGATAGCTCATTGTGTTTGCTCTATAGCTCAACCTAACATGTTGCCTATATTTGCGAATGCGTTTTGTAAATAGTTGAGGCTCATGGTTATTTCTTGTAGCATGTGACTTTTGTTTGCGAATGTGTTTGGCAAACGGTTTAAGTCCATGTACCTTATTCCTTGTGGCGTTGTTTCTAAAAGTTTGCAAATGTGTTTTGCAACTTGTTAAGAATCTAGCTTTCATCTCTTGTGTACATGTTGCATCAATTGGCAAATATGTTTTGCAAATTGAGTTGAAGCAAATGTGCATTGTCTGATCTCAGTCTTGGTGACTGTTGGCGGTCTGACCGCCTCTGGTAGCGGTCTGACCGGTGGTAGCGGTCTGACCGCCATGGGATGTGCGGTCTGACCAACCTACGGTAGTGCCGGCCGTTAGAAACGGTACTACCGGAGTGCGGTAGTACCGAAATTTATTTGGCGGTACGTGTTTTCCAGAAGAGGTGTTTTCTGGATTGCTCGGTTGAGTGGTCTGACCGGCCCCTCTGGCGGTCTGACCGGGTTGAGCGGTCTGACCGGCCTTTGGTTGGCGGTCAGACCGATTGTGAGTCCAACGACTAGTTTTATAGCCATTGGGCGGTCCGACCGGCCATTAGTTGGCGGTCAGACCGATTTCGTCCAGATTCTCTGGAATCTCTCCCCAACAGCTAGTTTTTGTGTATGGGCTATAAATACCCACCTTAGTTTTGTGAGGAGGCGTTGCTTGTGCCATATTGAGTTCCTTTGAGCAAAGAGCAAGCCCTCCACTCCCATTTGTGCATGTGTTGCACTTAGTGTGGTTTGAGAGGCAAATCCTATTGCATGTGTTGCATTAGGTGGTGGATTTAGTATCCACGAGAGCTTTGACACTTGATTGGTTCAAGTGAAAGTTGGAGACTTGTTACTCTTGGTGTTTGCCGACACCTAGACGGCGTGGAGGCGTTGTGCGTCGGTGATCTTCTCAAGTGAAGCTTGTGAGAAGACCCGAGCGTTTGTGTGTGGCTTGGTGCTCGCCATCTCCAGAGTGGAGTAAGAGCAACCCTAGTGGAGTGAGGTGTTTGATACCTCGGAGGAAGGCTTAATTCGTGGAGCCGACCCAATTGGTTTGGGTTTCCCTCAACGTGAATTAGGGGAGACCGGCAAGTCTCCGAACACCACAGTAAAACATTGCCATGTCATCTTGTGGTTTGCATTCGTGAGCTCTACCATATTGCAATTTACATTCATATAATTAAGTTGCTCATTCATTGTGTATAAATGCTTGCCATGCTATGTGCTATTACATTGCTTAAATTGAATTGCTTACAAGTACATGCTTGATTGATTATTATCAATAGACTTGTATTGTTGGTGCACTAAGTTGAACTTACTTGTTTTAGGCTTTAATTGTGCAAAATCGTATCTGTATTAGCTTCCGCATTAGAAATCGGTTTTAGCGCTTAGAAGTTTTTAAAACGCCTATTCACCCCCTCTCTAGTCGGCCTCCTCGATCTTACAGGCTGTCAGATTTCAATCGGACGGTGCAGAACGAAAGGAACGTTCGGACCAGCCGAATGTGCCTACAAGATCGGGTCGTCCAACACAGATCGGACGGTCCACAAGAGAGGAAGGTTTGAATCGATCGGGAGGTCTGATCGGACATGAGGGAAGTTCAAAAAGAACACGGAGAGGTCCAAATGAACACGAGGAGGTCCAATTGAACACGAGAAAGGTTCAAATGAACACGAGGAGGTTCAAATGAACACTGGGAGGTCCAATTGAACACGGGAAAGGTTCAAATGGACAGAGAAAGATGGAAGGTTAAGTAAAAGAGATCCACAGGAGAGGAATTCAACCCGAATTTGAATTTCAGAAATCAAGGACATTTGAAACGCAAGCCCGAGCTTGGAATATCTCGGAGGTGGTTGTGACCCAAAGAGGAGGTCAAAAACGAAGGAGGGTTCAAATAGGAAAGGAGGCCTAGACCAAAAGGAGGTCTAAACCACAGAGAGATTCAAACTAACAAAGAGGTGGCCTGGACTAAAGGAAATTCAGGCAAAAGACACGAGGGGGGAGAAAGATCCAGAGGGTTTAAGACCAAAGGGAGGTCTGGACATAAGGGAATGTCCAAATAAGAGGGAGGTCTAAACTAAAGAGGGAATCTAAACCACAAGGAGGAGTCTGAACCTCAGAGGAGGTCTAAACTACAAAGGGAAGTCTAAACCTTAGAGGAGGTTAAGGGAGGTCCTGACCCAAAGGATGATCTGGACCAGGAGGGTGTTCTTTACAAAAGATCCCAAAGGTGACCAACAAGGTGGTCTGAGCAAAAGGGAGGTTGTGAGCACAAGTGGTGGTCTCGACCAAAAAGGGTGGCCTTCGCAAAAGGCCAAAAGGGGTGGTCTTTGCAAAAGACCACGAGGAGGTCCAAGGGAGGAGGTCGAGAGAGCAAGGATAGGCGCGGCAAAGCGGAGCTGTCCGATACAGATTAGGCGGTACAAAAGAGAGGAGGGCACGGGCAGCGCGAAACGAAAGGGAAGGTTTAGACAGAGAGGAATTCCAAAGGAAAGAAGAGGTCTGAGCGGACAAGAAAAGGAGAACAACACCAGAGGCCAAATAAACTCAAGGGAACCAACTTTTGGATTAGTTGAAGTTCAGTTTAGTCATTTTTAAAGCACTTAAATTTCGAAAATCTCAGGTTAAGCTTTGGAATTCGACAAAACCAAATGGTTCTTTTTATTTTGGAAATTTTCAAAAAAGCTCATAAAACCAGGGTGTTACAGCTAACGTGCGTAAAGGATAAAGTGAGCAGGACTGACATATGTGACCAGTCAAAGCTTAGGTGGGAGGTCCTATGGAGGTCTTGAGGAGATCCCGCAAAGGGCAAGAGAGGTCCTGCCTCACCAGGGTGGTCTTTGCAAAAAAGACCATAGAGGGTGGTCTTTGCAAAAAGACCAAAGGTCGTGACCATAAAGGGTGGTTTTGACCAAAAGGGTGTTCTTTTCAAAAAGACCAGAGGTCATGACCACAAAAGGTGGTAGTGACCAAAAGGGTGGTCTTTGCAAAAAGACTAGAGGACATGACCAAAAGGGTGATCTTTGCAAAAAGACAAAAGGTCGTGACCACAAAGGGTGGTCTTGACCAAAATGGTGGTCTTTGCAAAAAGATGAGAGGTCATGACCACAAAGGGTGGTATTGACTTTGCAAAAAGACCAGAGGTCGTGACCACAAAGGGTGGTCTTTGCAAAAAGACCATGGGGTTGCAAGGAGGAGAAGGTCCAAATGGCAAGGAAAAAGACGCGGTGAAGTAGTGTCGTGTGATTTTGATCGGGTGGTCTAAGGAGATAGGAATGTTCAGATCATGTGAATGCGCACTTACATCAGGTTGCCCAAACTCAATCGGATGCACCATAATGCAAGGGAACGTTCGGACCATCTGAACGCTTCCTCTCAATCGGGCCATCCAAACAAGATCTGATGGTCCTCAAGAGGGGAAAGCGTGCACAGAATCTGGACTTAAAGAAGGTCAAAACAAGGAGGAGTTTTAACGGGTGAGATTTCAAAGGGGAAAGAATCTAACATAGGAGATCCAAGGAAAGAGGTCTAAGGAGGTCCTAACAGTCAGGATGGAACCAAAGGAGGTCCTGACGGTCAGGATGAAACCAGAGGAGGTCTCAACGGTCATGATGAGATTAAAGGAGGTCTCAACGATCACGATGAGATCAAAGGGGGTTTGAAACACAAACCCGAGCTTAGAACAACTCGAGGGTGGTTGTGACCTGAAAGGGAGATCAGAGCCAAGGAGAGGTCTGGACAAGAAGAGGTCCAACACAAGGAAGGTCTAGACCTGAGGAGGTCTAAACCAAAGAGGAACACAGAGGAGGTCTGGACCACAGAGAAGGGTTGGCCGAAGGGAAAATGAAACAAGTACAGACAGGGGAGAGAACACCAGAGCTCCAATACTCCAACAAATCGACAAACCAACCGGAAATTTAGTTGAAGTTCGAGTTAATCAATTGGAAACCATTCCAAAATCTCAAATTAAGCTTTTAGACTTCGATAAAACCAAATGGTTTGTTTTATTTTGAAAATTTTAAAAAGCTCCGAAAACCAGAGTGTCACATTCCTCCCCCCTAGAAGGCAGCCACGGGACTTGGGCCACAATGACCGATTTTTTCCCACTTGCAAATGGATTGGCGGACCATTCCTCTCCAAAAAATTTGAAATTTTCTTTCTAATTATATTTAATTTCAGTACTAAACACTTACTTATTTTATGTTTAAACGGGATATTACAAGTACTCAATCTAATAAAAAGAAACATAACTTTCAATGGATTGTTTCTTGAGCTTGTATTTAAGACTTTAATTACTACACACAACACAAGTTTTTACGTAACAAATAAGTCTTCAATAGATATTTTGTTGTTTATTGTTTCTTGGTATCAATAATTTGCTTGTTTCTTCATCTAGAAACAAGCTCATATTCTCTCCTCACCATCTCTCTTCCACATCACCTAAATGCTGATGTATCCATCTCTTAGTAACAAGTGATATGGACTACTGTAGATGCTCTTACGTGTTGCGCGTGTAAGGCTCCACCATATGTGCGAACATCATATGGCAAGTCGTCGCCCATAACATGGTGTCCTGGGTGCATTGCACGGACAACCCGTGTGGCGCTACCATCTGCACGAAATCTGTAGTCCATGGAGCCCAGATGATGTCGTTGTCGTGCAACAACTCGAACTCATTGTGGAACAACGAGTAGCACCTCGCTCGTCTGTCCTTGGCCCAGCGTAGACGGACAGCAGTCCATTGTAAGCCCATAGTGGACCCGTCTATCGGGTCGTGCAACCCAACTATGGGTGCACCGCTCTCTCGGCCGCCGCCAACAGGGAAGTGCTCCCAACTACACAACTGCAGGAGCACGTAGCAGACGGTCAGGTTGAGGGTAGCACCAGTGCCGTGCCGTGAAGCGTCACACAACCCCCGGTATGTGGTGCAAAGGATAGTTGATCCCTAGCTATACTGAGACATCGGCCTAGCCTCCGCGTCAACCAAAGACTTGGCGACACAGACGAAGCTGGGGTAGCACCAATCACCCTGTGTGGATGAAAAAAGGACCTAACCAAAGAGCTGAAGAAGGTAAGCAACGAGGTGCATCCTAATGACCTCGTTAGGTGCATACTGCGGGCATTGACTGAAATGCCTTAGCCAAGTCCGAGGGATGCCATGTGCACATTTCGAGACAGGTAGGTCAAACTGATGCTCCAGCCTGGCCTTTAGTCCGACGATGGACAACCTGGAACAAGTGCCTCACCCCGGATCGGGAGACCGACCAAGAACAAGACATCCTGTATAGTGATCGTCATCACACCCTGTCGAAAGTGGAAGGTGTGCATCTCGGGCCTCCACCTGTCGACAAGTGCTGACAGCAGACTAGCGTCTAGGGTGAATTGGCATCCGGCAGAGACCAGCCTCGCAAGGGGCAACAAGTCCGTGTCTCGGAGGATTGGGACGTAGCAAGCGTCCAGCTCCCAATAATCCCTCCCTGACCGAAGCAGTAGGGACGGAGGACCATCTGCGTCACCGGTGATCCACAGCTTGCACCGGTGGTCCTCATTGTAGAAGGGTTCCAGAAGCTCCGGTAGAGACATAGCCTGGAACAGATGGAATACATAGAATATTAGTGATAAGGTTGATAATGACGATAGAATAATCCAAATTAAAAATTATGACCAAATTAACACTACAAATTAATGTAGAGTAATTTACTAATAAAAAATTAAATACGACAAATTAAACATGACTAAATTAATTATGGCTAACTGATTACCGTAGATGAACTAATTAATTACGACTAATTATTTGGTAACTAATTAACGACACCTTAAGAATTTAAACTAACAACACAGTTAATTTAGCCATGTTACAAGTTCTTAGAGACCTAGATGGTTCAAGATGAAATAACACGACTAGGGCTACTATCTTTTTTTTTTCAAAATTTGTTTGGAGCGAAGACAGTGCTACGTATTCACCATGTGTGCATCTACTTACATTGAATTCACAATGAAACAAATGTAGTGTAGAGAATATTTGAACCCTCTTCAAATAGGAACCATCAACCATATATATATATATATATATATATATATATATATATATATATATATATATATATATATATATATATATATATATATATATATATATATCTGCATACGTACATGCAGGTAACTAATTAACTACAAGTCATTACGTGCCATCAAATTTATTACGGTAACGTAAATTCAACCACTTATTTTGCCCCGGGTATAACTAGCACTACTCAACTACTAAGTAATTACAACTGCTTAACTAACAGGCACTAACTAATTACAATTGCATAGATCATAACTAATTAAATAGGGAGAATTAATGGAGTTTTTCCCATCGTTGTCTGTCACATGCATAACAATGCAGTTAGTAAAGAATTTACAAACAAGGAAAAATTACTTGCTAATATGGCTTCTAATGACAGTGACTAATAACACTAGAACGTCTCTGAAAATGAAATCCACAGAGAGCTAGAGAGCGATCGAAAGAGAGAGTGAGCAACTGAGTGACGGCGAAACAAAACCGTGAACAATGCGAGAGTGCGACCGAAGAGTGCACGCAACTCGGAATTTATAGCGAGAATGAGAGGAAATCGCGCACTAATGACGCGCCGGTAATGACGGAGGGAATTGGGCGCAACATGCATGCATCATGCAGTAGACAACGATGGGACAAACAACGGGACATGAAAGACGTGTGACATGAGTGATTTGACGTTAAGACTCCCCTTTATTCCCTTCCCTTTCCTCACTTGCGAGAGAGTCTTGATGGGACGTGAAAGACATGTGACGTGAGTGATTTGACGTTAGGACTTCCCTTTATTCCCTTCTCTTTCCTCACTTGCGAGAGAGAGTCGGAGAGAGAGTGAGAATCTTCCTGCTGCTACTACTCTTGGCCTTTTAGGAAGTGGGCAGGAAGAGAGAACATGTCACTGGACAAATGGAGAGAGAGTCGGAGAGAGAGTAGGAGAGGAGAGGAATTAAATGGGCACCGTACTGTCAAGAATATATAAAATTATAGAAAAATTACACAATCAAGTCCACTAAGTAAGAATCATTCAAAAAAAATTCATAATGTTTGGACCTCATTTTATATATTAAAAAATTTCTACAATCAGTATACATAAAATAAAATTTCTAGAAAAATTCATAATGGATGAAATTATGAAAAATTTACACAAGCAATTACACTATGTTGGAAGGCTTTATAAAAAAATTCATATTTTTTGGAGTTTATTTGTTATATTTATAAATTCCTACAAAAATGCTAATTAGGAATGCTAATTAAATGTGGCACTCTCTTCGCTAATTAATTAGGGATGCTAATTACATGGCATAGTGGAGCGCCGCACAGTGGCCGTGTGGTCCTGGTGACACCGCATGGTGGCCGTGCAGTAGCCCTGACGTGTCGCTCCCACATCCAATCCGCGTGGTGAGCGTGCGGTCCAGATGACATTTTTGCAAATACCATACGCCCAGTGCCATTTTTGCTAATTCCTTTGTCACCTGCTAATACGGCCAAAAACTCCGACAAGATGGAGAGATCATACTTGGAAAGATGTGATTACTAGCCGGTATTCATTTTCATTCCAAAGTGTCTGCAGCCAGTGTCGGGCTGGTCACGTGGTTAGGTGTAGAGGTGTCGATCGGATACAAATTACCCATTTTATTTTATTTAACTATCATATTCGATATGATACAAATATAGTTTATATTTTTCCATCTGATTAAATATTTCTCTTCTATTCATATTTGTATTCGTTTATAAAATACGAATATGGAAAGACCACTATTCGATTCGTATTCGATCCATTGCAGGGATAACAATTATGCCTGATTACCCGCGTGCCCGTAGGCAAATGCCCTAATGGAGTCGGGTATGGGGTGTTTTTTTGCCTACGGGCATAGAAATAGGAGCAACCCTCTGCTCATCTGGTAAACGGACATGGGCATGGGTGGGCTCCACTCGTGTCCGTTTTACCCGCTGCCGCATTGACAAGTAGATCCGACTAAAACCCTAATACCCACCCATCAGCCATTTAGCCCATCGAGTTTGCCTCATGTGGTCATCCCAACCGCTACCAAGCAGTCAAGCATCACTCGTCACAGCCAGATCCAGATCCAGTCCTCACTCCTCCCATGGACCCGCCCCGCCCCGCCATTGGCCCCTCCTCACGTCCCCTGCTCAACGCCCCTGTCCTCATGCTCGGCCGTCGCTCCTTCCTCTGGCTCTGATTCCCACCCCTTTCTTCCCCGAGCCGCGCCGCCGACCGAAGGAGAGAGTAGAGGAGAAGCTTCCGAGGGGAGGATGGGTGAGTTTGACGACTACTGGGTGGGCGCTGACTACCGCACTCTGATCCTCAGCACCTTGTCTCCACCTGGACCGGCGCCTTCGCCCTCGGTGCCGCCGCCTGTGTCCACCACCACACCTCCGCCCTCGCCTCCCACCTCAAGTCCCTCCCCCATAGGCATGCCGTTGCCCACCCACTAACTCTCTCGCGCGCTTAAATTTGTATCAATTCACGCGTTCTTGCTTGTGGTTGATATCATCTTTATACCATGGATTGCAATGTACCTAGATACTAGATAGGAGTTTAATTTTGCGAGAATTCTCTTCGTGTGCTTGTTGTTTGGTCTTCGACTCTAACCGCGACGGTGTGTGGTGGGCACATAAGCATTGCCCGCGAGCGACGAGCGTGGACGAGGTTATCTGTCCGTCGCCCTTCGCGGTATACCCGTGTGGGAGTTTTGAGCTGGCGGGTATGAGTATATGCAAGTACTACGTGTGCCCGCCGCGCTCGATTATCATCTATGATCCATTGACACCCTAGTTAGGTGTGGTGCACCGGTGCATTCGAGTACGCAGAAACAACCAAGAATCCAAGACGATGATACGCATCGATCAATTACCATGCTAGTAACGACAACTCAGAGATCATTATTATTACTTCCTACATTGTGATATATAAACGCTTGGAGATTAATGGGCCACGGAGTGGGATTAAGCTTTGCTTACTGTGCACGCGGCTCGAACGGCTGGATCCGACGGCCGAGATGCACGCGCGTATTTTGCTGTACCAACCCTGAGAGCTTCAGTATTTATTATTTGTGCAGGTAAGAGAAACGGGACGCCGCTTGATGACCCGGAAAGGAAACGCGCTAACCCAACACGCAGCGACTCCTCCGAGTCCAAGCAAGCGCGTGCTGTTACTTCCATGCTAAGTTTCGATCACCTATGGAAAAAAAAAAAACGATCCATGTACCCTTCAATTACCCCAATTAGTAGTAGCTTGATTGTTAGTTACAACTTGCATCCATTTTGGTGAAGTGTATACAGAAGAGCATCTACCTACACCCATGGAGTAGTAGTTCTCAGACCTATTGCACCCGCCGCTTGTTTTATAGTCGTTTTGGAATGTGCGCAATCGATCTCTTTAAATTTTGATTACAAATATACACAAAAGTATTTAGATTTGATCAAAAGTAATGGTCAACAGGACGTATCGAAGACTATATATGTATACGCAAAACGACAAGTAAAAAAGAACGGAAGCACATGTCGACTGTAGTTTATCCTAGCTATAGTAATTATCCTAAACTACAGCTCTCAGATCGCAGAATAGGGAGCAAGAATCGCCATTTACCCCAAACTGCGGGGACCAAATCGAAAACAGAAATCTTGTGCAGTTTAGTAGTAATAATAACTTTACTTATACCCCCCTGGCATCGCCTACTCCTCCCACAGGCGCCCACTGTCTCGTATTCTATTCCCCTCCTCTCCCCATTTCGCCCGTCGTCCTCTCTCCTCTAATCCACTCCGCGACACCACCGCACGCACGCCTCCTCCCCTGACGGCGACTCTCGCGGCGACACATAGGGTTAGGGTTCCGGCGACCTAGGGCGGCGATCGCGGGAGAGATCCATGTCCACCGACCCGCCCTCGGCCCCGCTCCCGCCGCCCGGCGCGGCGGATCCCGAGCCCGCGCCGCCGACCGAGCCCCCCGAGGTGATGCACAAGACGAGGGCCGTCGACTTCCTCGGCCGCCGCACCCCCATCGTCTACCAGAACGACAACGGCCCGTGCCCGCTCCTCGCCATCTGTGAGAACCCCCCTCCTCTCGCTTCCCCGAACCCTCTCCCTAGATTCCGCGCGTTGCGTGGTGGTTGCTTAGCTTCGCGATTTCACCTGGGTTTTGGCGGCGCGCGTGTTGCAGGTAACGTGCTGCTGCTGAAGAATGTGATCACCCTGAACCCGGACGCAGGCGAGGTGTCGCAGCAGAAGCTGCTCTCGCTCGTCGCCGAGCGCCTCATTGACTCCAACAGCAGCGTGCAGGTTCGATCAGCTCTCGCCTAATTAGGCTGCGGTTGTTCGTCGTGTTCATTTGTGAACGAGGTTGTTTGGGATGCGCTTTGCAGGGCAAGGACGAGGAGTACGTCCGTAACCGGGAGCAGAACATCTCAGACGCGATCGACCTTCTGCCGCACCTCACCACTGGCGTCGACGTGAATGTGATGTTTAGGAAGTGCGTTTCTGGTTTTCAGTTTGTTGATTGGTGGTTTATGCGTGTGTGTATGTGGTATTCCATTTGTTCTCATGTGTACTGGACTGTGGACACTGCAGGATCTATGACTTTGAGTTCACCCGAGAATGTGCCATATTTGACCTTCTGGATATCCCACTATACCATGGATGGATAGTGGATCCTCAGGTATGCATTTTCCTGGTTTATGCTTCTTTCAACACGGAACAGAATGCTTGTGCTCGGAGATGGCTTCATGCTGCTTAATGATTCGTTGCTTCTGTTTTCTTTAGTCCATAGACTATTAGACTATAAGTTCATGATTTCATCTGTAACGACTGTAAGCAAGGTCCACAAAAAAATAGTATAATAGGCATGTTTGTTGGATGTTTGTGCACAACGTTCTTTTGTCACTTATGTGATCTAACTTGCGCAAATATCAAAACCTGCTTAGAAGTGCTACAAACAACGGTTTCCCACAGTTGCAGGAGGAGTTCCCTTGATTTCTCGTGTGATACCGAGTTGTACATAGTTAAGACTTAGGACTAAATAAAGGTTTGATCATTTAGGTTGCGTTTGATGATTCTGCTTTATGCTTGCTGCTGGCGTAGTGCTATACAAGCTGTTTAGTTTCAAGAGTTACACTGGGCTGGTTATTTAATGACCCATAAGCAAACCTTTGTTTTATTGTTTCAGGAATTATATTGAACTGGTTGCTTTATGGCTGACAATTAAACTTTAATTTTTCTTGGTGCTTAGTGAGATGTGTTAAGGTTGGTTGTCTCACCTAACTGAAATACCACAACTTAAGACAACACCCTATCTTTTTTAGTAAATTGCACCACAGGTCCGTACGGCATGAACAGCCATATAGGTCCATGTAGGCGGTAGGCCCATGAACATGAGAAATCAACATTTAGGTTCCTGAACTTAATTCAAGGCTATCTTGCATATGGTCCTTAAGGTTACTTCGTTCATCCACTTTTATGTTTCGAAGCTGAATAATATGATTTTCGACTGTGTCCATGAATACATCAATGTGGATAAATGATAAATCATATATTACATGGGCGAATGATGTAGAACATCAATATCTGGGAAAAACCAGAGATGTTTTTTTTTCTGGAATGATGTAGAGCATGCAAATGTTTTTTTTTTCTTACAAAGGCATTTCTACGCATTTCCAAGAACAGATCGTCTTGATTTTGTTCAGCTGTGGTCTCTCTGTAAATGCTTGTGTCTGTGAATTGTGAGATATTGGGTTTCAGTGAGTGCCAAGAGTCGATAATATTTTGCTAGGTATTGTTTATGTGACTTTATATTCAGTCTCTGAAGCCAATTTGCTTGCAGGTGCACCCTGTATGGCAGATGAATTGCCCTGCTTTTGCTAGAGTTTGTGAATGTTCATGTGGCAGTGGCCTTTTTGTTTGCCTTTGACGTCTAGTAGATATGGGGATAGAAATTTGGGTGTTCTACTATGTTGTTTATTATTTAAAACCAAAGGCAGTTATTTGAAAACTGATTATCACTCACATAGCAAATGGTGGAGCTCTGTGCTGTCCCTTGGTATTGCTAATCTGCACTGCATTTATTTATGTTAGTCTGCCCCCACCATTGCACTCACTACATTCCAATCTGCAGTCTGAACTATCTGTTGTAGTTATGAGCTATTCTATTGAGATAAAACTGTCAACTGACGCAACTGATCCTTTTACTCCTCTTGCCTATGTTTGTGTTTCAATTCAGGTGTCGCCTGGGTTGCTCCAGAAAAAGCTTACACTTAGACTATGCAGACATGATATGTAAATTCTGTCATAGGTTTGGTAGATTTATTGATTCTGTACTGACCAAAAAATTTTAATCTAGGGTTTATTTATATTGTCCAAGGTAATTTTTTAATCTACCATGCTTAACCAACATATTCTCTAAATGCCTAAGTCTGTAAGTGCTAGACACACTCTTGTTCAACATTGATAGCCGCTTAAATTTGTAATGTCTACAAAATAGATGCAAAATTATCTTAATAGTTATGCCTGTAACACGACCTACTTGCTAATAGTGATCCATACTGATTTTTAGGATACTGACACTGCTACTGCCATTGGATCAAAGTCCTACAACGCTCTTGCTTCTGGGCTTGCTGAATATAAGTCGGGGGAACCAGCAGAAGAGAATAAACATGTGGAGGAGGAAGAAACTGTTGATTTTGCTGCTGCAACAACTGCAGCATTAGGGGTTCCTTCACCTAGTGTTTCTCGAGGGAGATCATTTGATGAAAATACACTCACAGACCCAGTTGAACTGCAAATAAGACGGGGTGACCGTGAGGAAGAAGAGGAACTAGTGAGAGTCCTTAATCTATCCAAAGTTGAAATCGCCAATGCCGTTGATGGATCTGTTTCCTTCGACACTTCACAGTGTCATTCATCCTCCAATATGGAGGAAACAGCGCATAGTGATAGCTTTCAATTAGAGGCACCTGAGATGGTGGGACCAACAAATAAAGAGGAACATGGTAACCATGCTTTGAGTGATGGTTCTATGTTACAGAACACAAATCCTGTTGCTAATGTTACTGAAGTTGTGTCCAAAGAATCCCAACAAGCTTTGACGTCTAAAGAACCAGAGGACAATGGGCAAGGAAATATGTTACCAGAGCACCTTGATATACCTGTTCAATCTTCAGAATCTACTCTTGCTTGTTCCTCTCATAAATCTTTTGCCCCTGATGACCAAGCTGATGTTCCTGCTCCTGATCTTGGTCAAGCTTATAAAGAAATCTGCAGAGAACATTCCGCTGTGCAAATTCATGAGCAGGCTTCTAATACTGAGGTCAGCTGTGACTCAGCAATTGTGAATAGTCAAGCTACTCCAAGTTGTGCTACAACAGATCCGGATGAGAAAAATGATTCTTTAGATACTCCTGAGCTTCTGTCTACAAGCATTCAGGGTAGTGAACCAATATACCAAGGAGAAGAGCACATACTTGGCACCGGAAACATGGTATTTGAAAATCAGGAACCAGTGTATGAGGGTGAGGTGGTTCTTGCCGAGCAGGCTGACAAGACTGGGAAAAGTAGCCATTGCTTGGAAAATGGAGCTGCAGAACATCAATGTGAGAATTTTTGCAGTTATCAATTAGTTGCACATGTGTAAAACTCTTTTGGTCATGAATATTCTATGCACAATATTTAGCTTTACACCCAGTTTATTTATTTGCAGGGGAACTAATTGATAATTTTCTGCGGAACACTGCAAACCAGCTGACTGTCTATGGGTACATATTTATTGTATAGGTTTAAGCACATGTGTTTTTCTCATTTATATTATTAATTAATATGTGGCCAAATTTTCAACGTTGCAGTTTATTTTGTTTACAAGAGGATCTTAATGAAAGAGAGCTTTGTGTCTTCTTCCGTAATAACCACTTCAACACTATGTTCAAGGTATGATAATTAATTAAGTTAGTAGTCACTGACTGCTTTAATTAGATTGCTGCTTTTATTGCTTTCATGTTTTTTGTGCAGTACGATGGGAGCCTATATCTCTTAGCAACTGATCAGGGTTTTTTCAGCCAAACTGATTTGGTATGGCAAAAGTTGGATGAGGTATATCCTAGCCCTTTCCCCCACCATCTTTGTTTGCTTGAAATGAAAGTTGCGGGTATATTTTGTTCTCATTTGACAATCATTAGGTGAATGGAGATGGGGGTTTTCTGACTAGCAACTTCACACCATTTAAGGCTGAAACTCCGAGAAATGATTCATGGAATCAACAGCAGGCTATGACGAGTACTGCTGTATGTGCAACATTAATAGACTGCTGTGATTCTCATTGGTTTCTATAATACTAACTAATTTAACTTGTATTCTGTCCACAGGACTATCTTGCTCAATTTGACAATTCCACTCTACCGCACTCATCTGCAAAGTATACCCTCCCTCCCTGCATTTTTTTTACCAAGTGCTGTATTGGTCAGATAGTAGGTCCTACTCAAATAACTGCTGTACAACATTTTGAGTTTTGACCTTTGCAGCCATGTGAATACTCATACGTTGTTGTGCTGTGCAACAAGTGTTCATCTGTTCAGCTATAAATGTGGTGCCAGTTGAATCCATAGTCTTTTTCCACTCTGTTGTTCTTAGCTATGCTTTTTGTAGCCCTTGGTTGGCTCTGTTCTGCTTGTTTTAGGCTTTAGACATTGGTTTATTGCACATCAGTCTGTTGTGAACCAAGTGCCCCATTATTAGTTCCTTGCCTAGTTGATGGGTTGTCTGGGGATCTTGAAATTTGTACTGGACTATTCATTGAGTGTTTACTTGAGTGACCAATCTCTAGGTATGGTTTATGGAGATCATGTGCCTGCTTAATGTGCTGTATCATTACATGACATGTAGTTAACATGTTCATAAGTTCTTTCTGAGCATTAGGTCAATTAAATACTACCGTCAAGCATATTTTTAGCTAATGCATAATCAGCATGGCAAAGGAAGAGAATTGCACAACGCACGGCTGCAAAGTACAGTAAAAAATATCATGTGATCATTGCACAATTGCACTAGCTATTCTTTGTTTTGTTTATTACCTAATGTCTAACCCGTGCGTTTGGTATTCTTCTATGCTGGCAGCTCTGATCTAGAGCTAGCTATAGCACTTCAACAACAGGAGTTTGAGCGGCAACCTCCACGATACCAGTCTCCACCACAGCAGCCGCCGCCGCGCGCAGCAGACACCCAATCAATCACATGGCACAGGCCGGCCAGGACTTGTTGTTGGTCCAAGGGTATGTTTCCTTTTGCTTTGGAGGATTTTGCTAGTATAGCAAATGCATAAACTAGCAAACACCTGTTATCATGTACTGCCTGTTATGAGCGTTAGATTTGTTGGATTTGATTTGTATGATACCCATCATCCCATAGTCAGGACGCCGTTGGGGGGCTTTCTATTTTATATGGTTAAACTTTTGTGGGACTCGCCAGCCGGTTATAGCATGTTGCAGCAAGTACGTGTATGTTTTTTCAGGATTGCCATTTTATTTTAGAGCCGAATATGACCACAGTCCGTAGTGCTGAAGTCACATTGTTTCTCTGCTTGTGAATCCTGAAAACTAACTACTATGTTCAAATCACTTTTGTTCTCAGTGGTCCTTTAAGGTTAACTTGTGAACACTGCATACTGCTGCTATAATGTCGCAAAGCACCCGTGAACCCAACAAAGTAATCTAATGCACAAAATCAATTATGTAGCTTACATTTGTGGAGCCTAAATAGTGTAACGCGATTTGCGGAGAATAGCATGCAAAGAGCATAGTTACAGTGTGAACTAGTTGCAACAGGCAGGCACAGTTGCTCCTCTGTGTAATGATGCCTCCTCAGTCTTTCTGAAGTGTATAATTCCCGATCGTGTCTTTAAACTATGTTTCCACCATTTGCTTATGGGGTCAGCACAATCATTGAAGCCCAGGCATATCTTTACCTGTTCACTTTCACCTACGTAACACATTTTCTACATCATAGGTAATTCTTATGCTTGATCGGTTCATGCTTCATGGTTGCGTCAGAGATTCAGAACGCATATTTCATATCGACTATTTCTTTCCCGTGGCTCTGAATATTTCGTGGTGATACTCCTGCAGAGATCAAATGTTCCACCGCCGCCAAGAACCGAGTCGAAGAAAGAGAGGTGCATTGTGATGTAAAGATATCTTGGAACAGAAGAAAAGGGAAGGGACAAGAAGCACCATATATACTGTAAAGAAACCTCCTTGTTTTTAGCCGCCCTCCTTCGAGCCGTTCCCTTTCCATTTTGAGCTCTCCCTTCTTTGTTTTCCCTGGTGTATATAATCACCTCACAGGAAGTCATAAGACGGAAAAACAGACGCTGTCAATTGATAACCCTGCCACGTGATTGATGATGATGCATCCTCCTCCACCGTGTTTTATACCGCATGACATGCTGACTCCTCTGCATATGCTTTCCACGTGCATACATGATACATGCACTCCACTCAGATTTAGATTATCTCAATTGTAAACATAAAGAGAGGGCCGTGATACCCGCACGTTCAGTACTTCCATTCTGTAGCCAAAAATTCTGTTACATGACACAAGGTTACAAAATGCTTTCTATGTGCACACCCAATTCGACCGATGCTGGCAGGATCCGGTGTGTATACCTGACTCACAGCACTTTCTATGTGCAAACACCCTCGAAAGGAAAGGAAAAGAAAAGAAACGAAACAGAAGCGTCACGCTAGACCCGTTAGCCGCTTGGAATTGTGCGACGCAGGAATCGGCTCGGTTTGGTCTTTCTTGATAAAGATGGGACGGTGGAGTGGTGGTGGAATCGACCCTCTAAATAAACGGGGGCATTCCCGGCGATCCTACTGCCAGCCTCGGCACGGCAGTACTCCCATCAATCAATCGATCAAACTAACTCGATGTAAACTTCCCCGTTGATCGGGCCGGCGAAGAGGGCGATCATGAACGGGAGCCTCGCAAGGCATGCCGTGAAGTCATCCTTGCTGATTCTGCCGTCGTCGTCAACGTCAAACGTCTTGAATAGCTTCAGCATCTGCATCAGAGCACGGCGAGGGGTGAGCCGACCCAAATCATGTCAAGAGCATCAGGCCGGCGTCAAACTTACCCCGTCATCAGGTAGCAGAAGCATGCTCGGGCGCAGGACATCGGCTAGCTGCGCCCGGGAGATGTCAGACGATTCAGGATCCCTGCACTTCTCAAAGGCAGTTTCGCAGGCACCCTCGAACAACGGCTGCTTCCTGAGGTGCGCGCACCCAATCAAGAACTGCACACACCATACTAGCACGTTAACACATGTGCAGGGCAGCAGCTATCAGATCGGTCGCATTCAAGTTAATACCTGACGGAATGTAATGGACTCCTTATTTTCAAAATCGAAGTAGTGGAATATCTGAAAAGAACGTAGAAACTCAGCAAAGAGCATGGCTTCACTTAACATCGATAGCATTTACAGGGGAAGAATGTCAGTACCTTCTTGCATAGAGGACTGCAATCTAGGCCAAAAGGAGCCCAAAAATCTTGCGCTCTCACATGTCCACTGCCAGGGTTAATTCATGTCATTTATCATGGTTTTATGGAATAATAGAACCGAGTAGACATGTTTGCTTGTAAACAAAAAATGATATGATGCTGCATTCTTATAGCCATCCTTAACGACCGAATTCTGTAAACCTGCCATAGGTAAAGCATGACTGTTGTCTGTTCATGGAAGATGAGGGACTTACTCGCTGTCTGGTTTCATAGCCAAAAAGTATTCCAAGAGTTCCATTGCTTCTGATGTGCTTACACCATACATCTGAAAAGGTGTATACAAAAATTAGATACTACATTGCTGGAAGCAGTATGCACGATGCTTAGAAAAGGACCAACATGCAAAAGAAAATGCCACATAGAGCATGAAAAATAAAATATCACAATCATGAATTATGCTTCATCTAAAGGGATACTCTAAACACATCAGAAATCATGCACTAACCCACTTCGTAACACAACATAATTTCTTAGTCTCATGTTATTTTTTCATGGGCATGCACATGCCAATGGTGCAATTTAGGAAAGACTTACCTCTTTTACCCAAGCCATTTCCACCATGTAATTTGAGCAATTCGCCTGCAAATGGAAAAGTCAGCATATTAGAGATCAAAATCCTATTCGAGGGAGTTAGACACACCCGTATTTTCAGTTAATTGTTAGTGTTTGGAATTTTGGAAGGTTCCAGTTGGAACAAAGGTTAAAGCAATGGTACATGAATTCAGAGTGAAGGTCATGCTATAAATAGCCTTTTTACCATTCCAGCTTCCACTGCTCGTGCCAGAATCATTGAATCGCCATATGAGTAAGAAGTCGGTACAACATTAAGGGCGTGTGCCATAGCATAGCTGGTCTGCAAAATATTAAATAAGTGTAAGAAGTTAATGCTACTATTATATTGGTGAATAATGCACAAGATGTTGAACGTGCAGTTTATTTGAGTTGAGAAAATTACATCCTCTGCAAAGTGAAGGGCATTCTCTTGCTTAATCTCAGGTGGGTAAACAACAGGGAGGTATTCTACCTGTAAATTATGTGAATCACACAAATAAGTTTATCGTTTAAGTAGTTATTGTCAAAAGACATGAAAGATGAGACTCTTGCTAGGCCGAGCTCAGCAAGCAATGCATACCTCCATGAAATTGTGAAACTGCGTGAACATCTTGAACATGAGCTTTCCCAGTGATATATTTCCCCTGAAACACAGCACAAGCATAAATAAAACAGCATTGAGGCAACAAAAGAAGCATGCCTTTCTATAGAGAAAAACTTACCATGATTGATCAAAGTGCACATGTGGATAATGGACAATAACAGGTTGAACGGGGTAGCCAGGTATGAATGCTCCATGTTGGAAAGAAATCAGGAATCTCCCATTTGTTGTGGTGCCTTCAGGGAATAGCAGGACGCGTGGAAAGCTATTGCAAGCTGCCTTTCTCTGAAAGCACATCCTAGAGAGTATGTACCATATGAACAAATAACTAATAGACAATCATGTTGCTTGTATTCTATTCTAGGATGAGTTGCATGCTGCTGATTTTTAGAATCAATTATGATGTACATTATAGATTGCAAGCACTTGCTTGTGTTCTTTTCTTCTCGTTATCGTTTCTATATCACAAGTCAACTGTGTCAAGTAATGATAATTTGACACCCTAACAGCTATAAACAAGAGAAAGCAACAGGATAACCTGCATGTGACAAGTTACCAAATAAAAGCATGCCTAACACCATGACTTTATCGTTTCTTCTTAAAAAAAAAAGAACCATTCGTAGAATTAACTAAAAGAATGCAGAGCAACCATGGGGCTGAGAGGAACCATTCTAACCTTTATTTCATTCACAGCTGCCTTCCTTGAAGCTGGCAAGAATCTATCAACATATATAACCTGGAAGATAGGTAAACATTTGTTGTAAATTTGACACTTGCAGGAAACTTTCAAATTGAGATGCTTTAAGAGGAAAATGGAAAGGCATATACCTGCATTGCTCGAATGATTGTTCCAACAAATGGTATGGCATCATGAGACTCCGAAGAAACAATGGTCGGGAACAATTCGTAGAAGAAGTATATGGGTTCTATGTACGATATATGATTGGAAACGACTATAGGCGCAAGCTCTCTAGGCGCAGGCTTTCCTTTCTTTCTGATCCAATGGTACCTGACATAGAAAACGAGTGGTTAACAAAGATCAGACAGTACACACTATAACAGTATGCAGCCAAAAACTCAAAACCCTGCATAATCAAGCAACAAAAGGGGTTGCCCAAATGATTTTTTTTAAGATTCCATATGCCAGTGAGAAACCAGCACATTTGGAGCATGGTCCAAACCAAAAATTGTAGTATCCACTATCCAAAAGAAAAGTATGACGTAAAATGAAATACTTGTACCAAAAGAAGGCCAGACAATACAAAAACAGGATGATATTAGAACCCGCCTGTGAGCATTCTGCATGCTCTGAAGTCTTAACTAAATGCCTGCAATTCTTGTGTAACTGTGTAAACCAATGCAAAAACGACAATATTCTGACAGTTGGCTTTTCATTTTATTGCAGAGGCAAACTTTTCTGGAATGTCCATAAGCAAGGTATTTGTGTGCTTCCTCACCAGTCAACCCCCTCTTTTCACATCATTTTAAAGGTCTCAATAATTGTATCCAAAATCTCCAATTGAGTAATTCCCAGCAACGTACGGGGTACACCCCACAAGAGAAATCAGGGTTAGGTGAGTTCCTGAACTTCCAGCATGTACAGCATCCTTGTTTGAACTATGTACCACATTATTCCAGAGACCACATACAGTCACACACCACTACGGACCACCTGATTCGTGTCTCAACTTAGTTAGCAGTGTTAAAACAAACAAACTCTAGTATTTTTAATGAAAAATTGTCCTCTTCTAATTCGTCTGAAGCTCTTTCTAACTAGCTTCTCAAACCAGCTCGGCAAGGCATCATCACCCTGCATGTTTTGATCTACAATTCCAGGGGAAGCTAACCGAACGCACAGTACAGACATCAGTTTCTAACCTTCTGTGAACTGTGATACCCATTACCCTTCCTTCCCCTGGCTGTCGGTCTCTTCCCAGCCGCAATAAGTGCAGGCAGGTCCAAAGTCCAAACAAACAACATCTCACACACGGACCTTCACCTTCCATACAGCGTCGCCCTCACCAAACAAATCATTGGCCCGCCCACACGTGCCGCAAATAACCAGCCCCCCAAATTCTGCAAACCAATCACTCGTCTCGCGATCGCGTCATCCATCCACAGCTTCCGTATGCCTCATTTCAGTCATCTCGCCACCCAAATCTAACCTCTAAATTCGAAAGTTAATTAACCAGCAACTAATCGATCGCCAGATGTTCAGATCAGACCAAAGCGAAGCACTTTTCTTATCTCCTACCGATCCAAACTCGATTCGAATAGCTAATCGCGTTTAATGATCTAGGCAGTAATCGGCTACTCACCCGAAGGAGAAGAGGATGCAGCGCGCGGAGATCCGCGTGATCCACATGAGCCGGCGCCGCCACGCCGGCATGGGCCCGGCGCGCCCCCGCGGCCACTCCTGCGCGTCGGCCCACCCGCGCAGCGCCACCCACGTGGCGGCGTAGCCCACCGTGATGGCCAGCCCGAACAGCACCAGCCGCACCGCCGCGACCGGCGCGCACAGCAGCGCCTTGGCCCACCCGTAAGCGTCGCCCCACGCCGGCGTCCCGTTGCGGAACGGGTCGGCCGGGGACGGCCCCTGTGGCCGCGGCGGCCGATCCTCCGAGAGGAACGCGAACGGGTTTCCACCGTCGCATACCGACGCGGCGTCGGGCAGGGGATCGTCGTCGTCGTGGTGGCGGTGCGCGGGGCCGTTGGCGACGCGGGTGGGCGTGGACGTGGGCGTGATGGTGTCGGAGAGGAGGGGCGTGGAGAGGGAGATGGGGCTAGGGTTAGGGTTAGGGTATGGAGAGGCCATGGATGAGACGGCGGCGGCGGCGGGCTGAGGCGCGAGGAGACGGCGGAAGCGGAAGGTTAAAAAGGAGGGAGGGAGCAATGGAGGAGAGGAACTACGGATTATAGCTAAGCCAAGAACGATAAGTATTTATCTGGGAAAATTTGATCATATACCCTCCTCTCAGATGAAAATTTAGGATTTCTCTCACTACGTCATTGACTATGGTGACCCGTATCGTTGAGGTGGGAGGGTAAATCCTGAAATCCTGAAATTCAAAGAGGGTATATGATCCAATCCCCCATTTATCTGTGGTCGCGGTTTCAGTTTTGCGTTCTAGTCCTCGCGTTTCTGCTTTTTTGTGTTGTCCGGGGTAAGAGAATGGTAGGTCGGTGAGAGTCTGGTTTCCTCCTACGGTCCAGCCTTTCCCTCTTCACATGTTTTCTTTCATAATATCCTTATCTCTAGTGCGTAATTGTGGTCCTTATTAAGCTACAATTAGAGATTTAGAAAATTGATTATTTGCCACTCCAAAAGAGTGGATTTGATGATTTGCCACTGCATATGTGGATAATATCTGGGCCCCGGGGCCAGATGTCATCCACACATGAGTGACAAATAATCAATTACCAATCTTTGGTAGTGGCATATGATCAAATCCCCCAGATTAGGTCGACAGCTTCCATGAGAAGATGGATTAGCTTTATTTGTGTGGACACAGATACTTTAGATGCTAAAGTTTTTACATAAAAATGTTTTATTTTCAAAGAGACTAGTTTTTCAGTGTGAAAATGGATGCGGGTAAAAGGCTAGTTGCCTTAGTGTATGTTTGGTTGGTAGGATAGAATTGAATAGGATTAGATGATCTTAGACCATCGTGGTTCCATTGTTTTGGATGAATAAGATTGTCCAACATGTAAATAGAATATTATACAAATTTGTATACTGTCATCTAGGATGTGATGGTTTCATTCAAGCAACTAAATATACAAAAGCCAAACACACTCTTATTCTATCGATGGGGACCTCTCCGCCACTCAGGTTGCAATCCTAGGAATGTCTCGGTGCTCATCTTCTTTTCTAGTGAACACTAGAGCTCGCCGTCAATTTTAGAGAACAAAAAAAGACTACTTGTGACTCATATTACTTATCAGGCTAATGACCTTGGGAGGCTAATATGTATGCTAGAATTGTAATCTTTCCGAGAAATACATGCAATAACCCTCGTGAAAAAAAGGAGGCCCTGTAATGTAGAATTCTATGTTGGTTTCCTATAATGTAAAGTCATAGCTCGTTAGTCGTTACAAATCTTCAACCATATAAGTTAATATGTGCCACGAAAAATATCCACCTTTGGTCTTACCACTTCTTTTAAGCAAGAACGACCTCTTTAAATTATAACACCCTGTAAAAACAAAACATTTGCTTTGCCGTGTTTCACCGCAGCAGTAGACAGGGCTGACTATCCAGCGAAAGCGAGTTTTATCGAGCTTTAGTTCGAAATTGACTTATTTTGATTTATTATCATCTTACCTATAGTTTGGAAGCAATTTTGTTAACAAGCTAACAAATCAAGCCAAACTGAGACCGGGTATAATCATGTTTCACTTAAAATCGGCTCGTTTTATTAGAACAGGTTGTTCGAAGGGGTCTCTTGTTCTTCCATCAAATATTCTGTTTTTTTTCAGTGCTCGGGTTCAGTGGCAGAACTAACGGGGGGCAAGCCGGGGCGACTGCCCTGGGTCTCCCGGGCGGAAGACCCCCTGGCCAGCCCGCCAACGCCCCGAAATAGTCACCATCGCCATCGCCATGACTGATGACTCCATGTCTCCATGAGGCATGAGCTCGCAGCTCTGGTGCGCTGCGTGGGCCGTGGTTGTGGGCCTAGGCCGAGTCGGAGGCAGCCGAGGCGAGCAACAAAGCGGCGTACACCAAACATCAACAGTTAGCAAAGCACAACCCTAATTCCGGAATTCCCCATTGGCCATCGGGCAGCATCGACCATTCCCCATTCCTTTTTGGTTCTTCTTCCTCCCGTTGGGTTGCGGCGGTCGGCGGGTGCTACGGCGCGGCGCGCGGGGGCAGCTGCGCTCGCGGCAAGGTGTGGGACTGGAGCTGTGGGGCACCACCGTCTACCGTCTCAGACAGCAACCGTCCAGGTTTGGGAGAATGATGAAAACCTCAAGAAAATCCGTGAAGGCAGAGGTTACTCTTACATGGTTTGTCCTTAGACTTGCAGTGGTGATTTATTGTCTTATGTTCCAGCCTAGTACTATTTGGTGACAGTAAAATAAAATACAAGAAGTTTAACAGGCATTCATTGCTTTGCTCGTGGCATCCCGTCAATTCACCACAGACAACCGACTGGGATCAACGACCTAACGATTAGCACCTTTAACGAACTCCTCCTCGAAAGCAGGCGATGACTCCTCCTCTTCTGTAGATTTGTTTGCAGAGCAAACATGAGTACAGAACCGTACTTGCAAAACATACTACAGAATGCAATTTATAGATGCAGGCTTATTCCAAAGGAAAATGCTTCTGTGGTTCTTTTGCAGAAATGCAACATTTGCAATTGAATACAATAATAGATTGGAAACATAATTCAAAACAAATAGACAATAATAATTTAATAGTTTGGTTTCACAAAGACACAAAGCTAATCAGTTTAATTCACACAGCCATATGACTTAGATCACATAGCTGTCCCTTTCTAAAGTTTTTTTGAAAATCTACCCCTCGTGTGAAATCCCCGAGCATGTCCATGACCGCGGACGCGGCTATTCGAATAGTTTTACACTTTGCAGAGGTTGTACATTTTACCCAAAAGATGCAATCAACTGGATCAGAGCTGATCACAACAAAACCTTTCAGAAACTTCATCTTAGGCATTGGCACTCCCGATATGTTTTTCCGCCGTACCAACCCTACCACAACGCTTTGGCACGATGCACACCGTTGGACAGGGAAACGGCGAACCGTCCCGCGATGTGACCCTACTATAGCGATACACACCTCCACCCATCACTGAGTTCCTAACCTATAACCTGAGAAATCAATATCAAGAATCAATAACCTACTAAGTTAGGCTCGTCCCATCAGGCATGTGGTTTTACGAAAGGCTCGGTTCAATGGCGCACAAAGTTAAGTCCTTAATTGACCAAGGCAAGACTTCCAATTTCTAACTATACCACAGAGATTATCGTTCACATCCAACATAGATCCACCAACAAAACACAGCGCCACTTGCCCCCGTCTAAATATTTTCCCACCCTGTTGGTTAAGTGCAACATATGCCATCAACGAGTAGTAGCACATAGTACACACAGTTTTATCACATAGTTCCATAATCACTTAGTCAGGTTTATATTTACAACTCACATGAGGTGGTGACTCGTAGCATGGCTAAGCAATCTACTCGTGTCTAACCAACCCACGTTGGTGCTATAGTATAACCAACTAGTAATGAATCAATCTAGGGTGACAAAATATTATGACGTAACAATAGTCTAGGTGGATATAACAAATTGGATTGATAACTACACCCAAAAGTATTTAAATAAATACTTAAAGTAAATGCCATAATTTGAAACAATATAGTTTTGAAAACTGGGATTCAATATGATCAAAGGCATGACTTGCCTTGAAATAAATCCAGGTACTGATCTTGGTCTTGGTCTTGGTAAACTTCTTCTTCTTCAAAGCTTCCCGGAGGATTAACGTCTACTCGCAAACAAAGTAAATAAATAAAATAAATAAATAATAGAGGTAAAACAAACTCTAAAAATTAAATAAAATCTCAGATAGCTATATCTCGAATTTAGATGAATTTAGGAATTTGAATGGGCTCAATCGGAGTTCAGATGCAAAAGATATGGGCTTTGAAAATTTGAATCTAAAGAAAAACCCTAAAAAGGATTTATTGGAATTTCCGAATTAATCTTCAACAGAAAAATCAGATTACTGCGCAAGCATGACATCAACAAAGGAGTTTCTAGTACTTATGCGTAGGCTGTCTCGCCCAGGAGGTCGCAGGATGGATGGAGGCGGAGCATGGTAGTTGTCCAAAGCTTTATCCTCGAGCGGGTAGTTGTCTTTTCGGCTTTACCATGTAAGCGCATGGGAATTAAAAGAAATAATCGACATGGAAACCACATATCGGTGGCTCTGTAGGAGGAGTTTTGAAACTTGTTTCTCTCTTCACCTTTCTACTAATGGTGGAATTATTGGGAGAACAAAGTAAATAAATAAAATAAATAAATAATAGAGGTAAAACAAACTCTAAAAATTAAATAAAATCTTGGAGGTTATTCAGACTCCCGCCGTGGTGGCGCCACCGGGCTCGGTAAACCAAATCTGTAGATTGGAATTTATTGGCTCGGCTCAACAAAGGAGTTTCGGAATTAAAAGAAATAATCGACGGGAAACCCAAACGGTCTCACCGAGCCTTGAGATCTGGGCTGGCTTGGATTGCCACGCGGGCGCGCACGTAGGCGCTAATCTGGCACCACGTAGATGACACAAGGATGCGGAGGCTGAGGTGGCGACACACGTGGACGTCCACGTCAAATCGGCGGCGACAAAGGCTCAGGAACCACAGTTCCGACGAACGACATCAATCCACCGGCGATGAGTGGTACCAGGAGGTAGAGCACACTATTGCGAACCTGATGAGCTAGCTCCGGGTGGTCGAAGTGGATGGTGGTGGCCGGCGGCAAGCTCAAAGCGGCGGAGAAGATTTGATATTGTTGGACGAGGGCCTCAGTGGGGTATTGCCGTCGGGGAAGGGCTCTAGAGGTGGCTCTGATGATGCTGAACACGTCGGTGCAGCTCACGATGATGCGGTGGCAAAGGAGGTGGCGCAATTCGAGGTTTAGCTCTAGTTTCAATAGTTCAGAGGTGTAAAGTGAACGGTTTTGTAGTTGAAGGTGTTTTTTGAACTCGGACCATAGTTCAGGGGTGTAATATGGACTTATTCTTATCTCTATTTTTCAGGAAACTCTTGGCCATATCTAATGGGCTGAATATACTCGTATTATCAACTGATTTTAAAACCAAAATCTCCCGTTCAGCACATTTATATTTTCTTTTACAGCACGAAGTTTATGAAAGTGGTGTAATTCTCTGTCAATTGCCTCTCGTGTAGTCGCATGTGTTTATGAAAGTGGTCATACCGCACCAAGCGGTACAACCGATTTCTAGCAAATGCACATAGAGCTTTCGAGAAAAGGAATTCAAATGCATTCATGATCCTAAATTGATTCATATTGCACAAAACCATGTTATCAAGCTACTAATCATGATCCTTCTTAATAGTACGGCATTTATCCTATAATCCGGTCTTCCAACCATTTCTCCTAAGACCGGTAAAATATAAAAAGAATCCTAGTCTACTTGTACTTGTCTTGAGCCATGTAGATCATCAATGAGTCATTTAGCATGCATCTTTACGCCATCAAAACCACCAATGGATCTTAACCTTGTAGATACTCAATAAACACGTTAATCCATCATTCACATGTAGTCATTAATTACCAAAATATTTTTTAGGAGCCTAGATGCTTTCAGACAAGGATTTGACAAGTCATGCCATCAAAAGGGAGGAACCATGTACCTCAGATGTGACTACATTCAATGCGCTGCAGCAACATTAAATGCTCAGAGACTCGCTGCTACAAAGCGTGCAGAAGAGAAAAAGAAGACAGGGCTGGCTCAAACAAAGAGGTTGGTCAAAGCCACAGGGAAAGTCCAACTAAGGAGGTGGTCTGAGGAGGAGGTCCTCTGAAGGCAAAAAAAGTCCTACTCCATCAGGGTGGTCTTTGCAAAAAGTCCAGAGGTCATGACCGCATGAGGTGGTCGTGACAAAAGATGATGGTCTTTGCAAAAAGACTAGAGATCATGACCTCTTGAGGTGGTCGTGACAAAAGAGGGTGATTTTTGCA
Source organism: Ampelocalamus luodianensis (assembly GCA_036346255.1). Classification (NCBI taxonomy): domain Eukaryota; kingdom Viridiplantae; phylum Streptophyta; class Magnoliopsida; order Poales; family Poaceae; genus Ampelocalamus; species Ampelocalamus luodianensis. Next base: position 2,769,932 of record CM070627.1, read on the forward strand.
AAAAGACCACAGAAATGCTCAAGAGGAGGAGGTCCAAAGGTCTAAGGAAAAAACGCAACGAATCAGGGCCATACGATCTTGATCGGGTGGTTCTGAGAGATAGGAACGTTCGGACCGTGCGAACACATCCTTACATTGTAGCCGCCCAATCTAAATTGGACTATCCACAATGCAAGGGAGTGTTTGGACTATCCGAATGCCTCCTCTTAATCGGGCCATCCAAACAAGATCTAACGGTCCTGAGCAGAGGTAGGCGCGCATAGAGTTTGGATTTAAGGGAGGTGATGGAGGCGGGGTGCCCGATCTTTCGATGAGATTGATAACTATCGATTTTGGGTGGAGGTGACTCTCGCGATCCGACTACAACTGTACGACGACGCTTGTGCCTTAGCAATCGTTGAACCAACTTCGAGACGTTATTGACCGTGCTGGAAGCACGATCAACCTGAACACGAGGTTCAATTCCTACGAGCAATCGAAGAACTAGCAAGAATAAGATGTATGCAATCTGATATTGCGAATAAGATTGTAGTATAGATGGTATTGAAAACAAAAGTGGGATCCCGAAGGCTGTCTTGATAGGTGGTCGTCCGACACAACTGAAGAACATAAGTTTGCACAATGGCTAAACCTAAATTCAACAAAATCCGAGTTCTAGCCAGGGGGATGGCGGCTCCTATATGGGAAGACAACCAGGGGTGGCGGCCAGGGAAGTGGACGCACGCCCCTAGGGTTACAAGGCCCATGGGTCCAAGAGGAGGTGGCGTAGCACCCTTTTTGACTTGGTAAAAAAAATAGATGTGGATTGTTTTGTTTGTTGTGTCCAACTCGGTTGGAATTTGAAGCTGAGGTTAGATCCATGGGAAAGTAGAGTTGATAAGCTTTCAATGAAGTCCAAGAACGTCCCAAACGGAGTCCGTATGAAGAAGTTACGGCCGTTTGAACTTAGTCTTGTCGCGATAGTCGAACTCGAATCCGAACAGGCCCGACTCGAACTCTTGCTTGGCTCGGACCCAAAGTGACGTGATGTCCTCCATTATGCCTCCTATGCTTGTTCATGACTCCACATACCCCTCCTTGGTTCTTTCCCATGTTCCTAAGCACAATTAAATCACTTGCATTAGGTAGCGATCTATTCTCAGGAATATATAACCCTATGAACGAATTCACCTGGTGATTAAGTTGGCGAGCACGAGCTCGAGTAATTGGTCCTTGTAACATTGGTTGTGGATCAGCTGTGTGTGTAGGCGTGGTTGTATCCAAGTTAGGGATGTTCTCATCAGGAGGCCCAAATAAGGAAAGGTTTCAATGGACCATATTCAAAAAGGGAAAAGGTCCAACGGCGGAGATCCAAGGAAAGAGGTCCAAGGAGGTCTTAACTGCCCGGATAGACTAAAAGAGATCTCAACGGTTAAGATCTGCAAGGAGGAGGTGTAACACCTTGGCTATTCGGAAGCCAAGATGTCACCTAAATAAACTAACATAACCATCAAGCGGAAGTATTTAAGCCATAACTCATCTAAGAACATAAAGAGTTCAAACTTTAATAGTACAATGGCAGAAATAAAGACTGAAACCAAATAATCATATCAATGGGGTGATCAAGGACCACAAGCAGTACTTAAGTAACCTTAACATGGAGAGAGTTACCAACCACATCTGACTTATTTATTACAGTATTCTCTTCAGCAGCTCAATGCTACCATGGATGACTTCTACCAGTAGATGTCTGCAGTGTGGCGTCAGCTTGACTCTCTAGGCCGGATGTCTGTCGGACCTGTCCCTGCTGTGTACCTCTCCATGCTCACCAAGAAACTCACAATCTCTACGACTTCTTGACGCGTCTCCGGCCTAAGCTCGAGACTGTGTGTGTTCAGTTCCTGACTCGCCACCCACGCCTAAGCTTGGTGGAGGCCTTCACGAGTGTGCGTGCTGAGGAGACTCATCATTGTGGCTGGCTCAGTTACAGGCTGTCTTGTCTGCCTCAACACCTGCTCCTTCGCTTGTTTCTTTAGCACCAGCTGTGATCCCTCCCCCAGTTCCCAACGCACCAGTGGTTGTTGCCTTCACTGCGGGTCTCCACTACACTTACTGCCAGCGTGATGGCCACAGGTATCAGGACTACAAAGCGGAGGAGGGACAAGGGTTGTCGGGGTGGACGTTCCCCGAAGGGCTCTAGAGGTTCCTCCCACTTAGGAGCTGGCGCCTCTCACTAGGGCTCCTCTAGTGACGTCACACAGCAGCTCCTCTCACTGCTCCAGCACCTCGGTGTCGGCTCGTCCTTAGACTCCTCGAGTTCCGCTCGTCTAGCTCTTGCTTCTCAGTAGTTTTCCTCGCTTCCGTATCCTCCCTCGTAAGATATCTTGTCTTCGTGGATCTTAGACTCGCGTGCTTCCTTTCACATGATACCAAATTCTACCCACCTCACTTCCGTGCGTCCCACAGTTTTTCCTTGTACTATTCAGACTGCAGATAGCACATCTCTTCCTGTTGCAGGCCAATGCACTCTTTCCACTTCTTCTTTTCAAGTTCCTTAGCTTACTATGTATCTTATGTCGACTGATCAGATCACTGATCAAGACTGTCGTGTTGTTCTTGAGTCTGACTCTTGTTGTCTTCAAGATTGCCGCACGGGGACTCTACTTGGTACTGACCCTCGGCGCCGTGATTCGCAATGTCTTTAGAAGCTCGATTGACTTCATCTTAAACATATGTATATAGTCTAAGGTGTCTTTTGTATATTAATAACCCTGCATATGTTATATATTAGTCTTTGGACCTATTGAAATAGACAACAGTTTTAACGTGTTTGACTGACCAAATGCTACTAGTATATGGCCTGTGGTTCCCGGTCCCCAAAGTCCGTGGAATACATGGCCACGAGCTAGGACACGCACGAGGCTTTCGATGCATTTGGGCAACGCTCGCCGAGCGGATGTCCACTGAGATCTGCATGTCTGGTGGCTGCCGCAATGGCAGCAACGGAGGGGAAACGAACGCTGCAACAAAACAGGTCTACCTGTGTTTGGAGAGGGTGGCATCATCAGTCAGGAAGAATCACAGGACACACAGAATTATTAATGCATTACACAGCTGCAAGAATCATACATCAAACTGCTAAATCGTACACATGAGCTACCAAGAACAGAAGCCAAACAAAATCGCAACAGAATGACACCAAGTAGAGTAGATTTTAGCAATCAAACATCACCACACTCTTCCTAGATAATGCTAGTATCCTACTGCGCGCGCGCGCCCTCGCTGCCGGCGGCGGCGGCGGCGGCCTTGTGGTCCTCGTCGTCGTCGAGCCACTTCCAGTAATGCCGCTTCACGGTGATGGCCCCGCCGCCGCCCTCCCCCTCGTCCTCGCCGGTCTCCTCCGTCTCGAACTCGCCGTCCTCCGGCACGCCCTCGACCACCTCAGCGTCCACCGCGTGCAGCACGTACCTGGCGGGGAGGCCGGGGTAGGACGCGGACTCCCGCTCCTCCACGCGCGGCTCCGCCTCCGCCCCTCCCGCGCCGCCCAGGATCCGGACGCGGACGCGCTCGCCGAGCTCCTCGCGGACGGCGCGGGCCGCGGCGGCCTCGGGGGACTCCCCGGGGCGCATCTTCTCGGAGAGCGGGCGCGGGCCCCGGCGGCGGAGCGTGCCGTCGGAGAGCAGCTGCTGGGTCTCGACGAGGCGCGCGCCACGGCGGTTGCGGATGCGGACGGTGGCGACGTGGACAGCGCGGACGACAGTGGCGGTGCTACGCCCGCGGCAGGTCGGCGGCCGGGAGGAGCGCGCAGTCGCCGTGGGAGAGCTCGAGGAAGAGATTGAGGAGGGTCTTGGTGCCCGGCGCGGGGCCCCAGGAGGCGAGCGCGGAGGCCGGCAGGCGCGGGCGGAGGAACGCCGCGAGGGAGTCGATGGTCGGGAAGGCGAGCGAGCGCGGCGGCGACGGCGGCCGCATCGGTGCGCGTCGATTTGGGAGGAGAAGAGGATTTTCACGAGGCAGCGAATGCGATGGAATTCTCGGGAATCGCGTTGCGCTGGCCGCTGGGTTCTTCATTCTCACCACAAGGGAAACGAAGTCCGAAACCGAAAGGTGGATGGGCCAATCGAACGGCCCAATACGGGTTGAATTCAGAAACCGAAGCCCAATACGAATCGGAGGCATCCTGTCCATCCATCCATCATGAGACCGAAAGAATCCCAAGCTCTCTCTCCCCCCAATTGCCATCCAGAATTCTAGACGCGTCAAGCCGCCCTTCTCCGCTGCGTCTGGCTCTCTCCATCGCCGCCGGCAACCGCGTACGCCGCCGCCGTGGTCCGACGGTGTATCGAGGTTAGCTATTGCTTTCTTCGTCCCTTTGCTCTGTACTTAGCAATGGTTCTCCGGTTGCCACGCGCTAATCGACGAATTGATCCCCATTTGGGAATTGGGATATTGTTCAGACTCATAGGTGCGATAGGTACCTGTATTCGCCTGAAATTACTGAAATTTTGCTTCTTTTGTTTCCTCTCCAGTCTCCAGAGCCTTTGAACTCGAGGAGGCACGGATGCTGCGGCTGCAGGCGGGCAAGGAAGGCGTGCAGGCCTATCTGCAGAAACTCATGATTGTGGCTGGTGTGGTGGCGTGGATGCAAGATGGTGCGGACACGGTGGCGGAACTGGAGGCTGGAGCTGGAGTCTAAGATGAAAGGCAGAACTAACCTAACAGTCGCATGGACTCGAGATGCGAGAAACGCAAGAACCACTCAAGAGACCAAAGTTCAGTCTCTGAAATTGAGCAAGGCAGACCTTATGCTACGTCTTCTTTAATGAGGGATTCACATAGCAGTTCTTACTCGGACCGGGAGGATGGCCTAGTTGATGATGAAGTTGAAGAGTTTCTTCGCTCAAGGTCAGTTATGATATCCATCATTTCCTTGATGAAAACATAGATGGATTGATGGAGAAATTAGATAGTTTGATGAAACTCCTACATGGACTGAAAGATGTGATCTTTATATCAGAATGTTTACCTGTTACTACGTTCTCGAAAAAAGGCGTTTACCTGTTACTAATCAGATCATAGGCTGACAATGTTCTCATCTTAATAAGAAATTTGATTAGCCTATGCATCTTCTCCCCCATATGCACGGGTCATCTGCCTGCTCCAAGGTTTTCTAACCATGCAATTTTGCTACTACATTGTTAGGGTGAAGCGGGACGAGGAGCCATTGGTTCTAGGATGGATGAGCCTGGTCCATACCTCACCGTTTCTTCAGGTAGGCTAGACAACTCAGCTAGTCCAGGTGTACGAGTGAAAGAAGAATGGAAACGCCGAGTTCAAGGTCGAGAGAAGCCACCATTTGCTTAAAAGCACGAGTTGGTAGTGGCGGTGATCCGTCTGCCATGTCATCCCACCACCCGACCTGACATGTGGGCCCACCCACCCAATCCCTCTCTGATTCACATCACCCCCCTCTTCCCGCAGACACCCATCTTAGGCCCTCTTTGTTTAGTTTTTTTGGCTTTTTGGTTTTTAGCTTAAAACCAGTTTTTTAGTTTAATCAGCTTTTAAGCCAAATTTTGTTGTTTGGTAGTTAGACTTTTGTAAGATATTGGTTTATTGAGTTGTATGTGAAGGATGAAAGGTCTAAAATATCCTTCCCTCCATCAACCATCATGTCTCTCAGAAGAGAATGAAATGGAAATCTATGCATACACATGATCTAAGATACGTATTTAAGTATGGCACTGATCGACGCAGCCTTTTAATTTGTTGGTTTGTTCATGCTGCTAGCCAGCCTATCTTCTTGATGAAAACCTGCGTGATCGCACCAGCCTTATTTCGTGACGCAAAGTAAGAACAGATTCACCTTATACACATACATGTACAAATGCATATGAAGTAGTGTCAGCCAGCCACACAAGCCAAGATCGGCAGCACAAGTGATAGGAGCAGTGAGGCCAAACGCATACAAACGCATGGATCGGGAGACATGCTGATGGATGGATTCGAAACAATGGAAAAAAAAAAACAAAACGATTTGCAATTATATACCAATGGCATTTTGAGGGTAATTTTAACGAAGTTCGGTGGTAAAGAGATATTCTATTCCGTAAAAGCCAAATAAAGCACCTCTCCCATTGCTTATGACTTTTAGGTTTAAATTGGTTTAAACTTCTTGTAAGCCTGACAAAAAAAGTCACCTCTATGTTTAGGTTTAGACTTTTTTTTTAAGTCAGACAAAAAGCCTAAACAAAGAGGATCTGAAACTCGTACTGACCAAAAACTTCACACCGTGAAATAAATAAAAGGTCCTTTTGTCTCATTTGCGTTCTTGGTTCTAGTTGGTGATTTGCATTTTTTTTTAAGTGTGGTACTTATAGTTAGGATGCGTTCTCGAACAAGGCATGCTCAACAGGCAGTAAGATCCACCGAACAAAATAACAAGAAGAAAGGCATATTTATTGGGATAGTACAAAATTAGACAAACTCCGCTTCAACTGAGAAACTGACTGGCAACGAACAACAATTCACAAAAGAATTTTATGATACCATCCTATGTACTCATATGGTAGCCCAAGGGCCAAGGCGAACATGAAGTAGCCTTGGTAACTATTTCTACGCCACAATCGTCCACCAGATGAAGCCGAAGCCTACCAAGGAAGACGCACCGATCAAGCTCAGGCGACGCGTCGCGCCGCCGCTTGCTGTTGGCTTGGCCACTGCAACAGCACAGAAGGCTCAGTTACAAGTAGTAGAAATTCAGCCAAGTTTGAAATGATTTCAAATAGGGGGGCTTGGGCTCCGATTCTGCTATTGATATACTGTGGAGAAACTGAAACTGATTTGTGTTATACAGTTGTTGTAGTTTCAACCAATCAAAGAAACTCTCTGTCAATTGATCTGTTGCTCTCATGTATGCATGTATTCGCTAGTGTTATTGCTCAAATGGTGGTAAAAGGAAGCACTAGCAGCGGTGAAGTGAGCAAGTGACTGTCTGGCAAGACCAAGTCAGCAATACTATTGTCTGAAGCACAGATATACCTGTGGAAGCAGCGGTGCCCGTGGATGGTGAAGACGCAGCAGTACTACCTGCAGTGGCTGCACCTGCAAGAATAATTCAAATCACCATTGCTCAGCATGCCGTTATATTACGACGTAAATGATCTGACAAGAAGATCGTTGAATGAAGAGATCTAGCGCATGCAGGCGATAATTAAATTAATTATGATTCTGATCCTACAAAAGATTGACGAGATCCAGAATTTCACACTGAGTTCTCTGCACGATGTTAACTACAGTGCACTAGATTGACGGTAAAAGAGATGGGGAAAAAAACAAGAGAAATAGCTAGCTAAATTAGGTCCGTCAAACGACAAACTTTCGAGTAAGGAATAATCGATCTTGATCTGATCCAACTACTACTGTTAGCGCTAGTTTCAGAGTTTGGACGTATGTACGCACGTGCTACACTAGGAAAGCAAACGAACACAGCAATTGGTCCGGTCGGCAGTGAGCAACGAGCTAGCTTACCGGCTCCGGCGGCGGCGGACTTGGCGCAGGCGGACGCGTCGGTGGTGACGCCGCACCGCTTGGCGAGGAGGAGCCCCTGCTCGGGCGCGACGCCGAACGCCTGCAGCGCGGCCTTGTTCACGAGGATGGAGCACATGCACGCCGTCTCGTTGGCCGCCGCCTCCTTGAGCGGCCCGCAGCACGACGCCGGCGGCGTGGTGGTGGTGTTGAGGTAGCCCCCGCACGGCACCAGACTGGACGCGCACGACGGCACGGCGCCCGCGCCACCAGGCGTCCCCTGCGCCCATGACGGCGCGGCCACGCAGGCGAGGACGGCCAGCGCCGTGGCGGCCACCTGAAGATCAGCAAGACGCGCGCGGCCAGCAAGGCTCCACATGTCGTTGTGCTCGCGCGTGCGAGTGTGAGAGACTGGGAGGAGAGTGAGCTAGTGTGAGTGTGTGCTGTGACGTAGAGCCGTGGAGGCGGCGATCGATCGAGGTGGTACTATTTTTAGCGGTTAGGGGATGCGTGGTAGGATAGGATGGGAGTTGGTGCGTGTCTGGGTGCCACTGCCAGGGTGGTTGGTTGGCGGCATGTGCATGCGTACAAGACATAAACAGTTGAGCAATCGATCGATGCAATTTTCTTGTGAATTTTAATTGGTCGGTGAATCTGATAGAATTCGATCGCGCGCGAAGGGATGACGCATGTGGTACGATGCGAAGACATCGAAGGATCGATCTGGATGCTTAGTTAGATGCGATCACCATGAGTAGCAGGAACGGATGTGGGCTATAGCCGAGATCCAGAAAAAATAACAGTGCAATTTTTTTTTACATATTGGCTGAAAAAATGGATGCAGCCTTTTAGCCCGAGGCCCGGCCGTCCGAGCTAGCCCAGCCCACGCGCAGACACGTTGAGGCCTCCTTCCCTGGTTCCCCCACTGACCCACTCCATTCACATCCATACCATCCACAATTCTACGTCTACCCCCACTCCATCGGCGGCTCTAGGGCTTGCTCGTCGCCCTTGCGACCTCGCCCGCCGGCCACCCCTCCCGGCTCCCTCCGCACCCTCCCTCACGCCCGGTGCTGCGCCCGCGTGCCCTCCGTCTGTCCGTCCCCACCAGGCGCAGCGCTCGTGCCATCCTCGACGGCTCGACGCGGCGCCTCGGCCTCGCGACCTCGCTCGCCGGTGCTGTCGCCGCCCTCCTCCACCTCCACCTCCACGCCCGTGGCGGCGCGCGCGCCTCGCCTCGTCTCGTGGCGCCGTGCCTCGTGGCTCTCTCCTCACGCCGGCCGCGCGCGCGCGCTCTCCTCCACCTCCACGCCGGTGTCCGACGCGTGCCCTCGGCTTGCCTTCGTGGCCGTGGCGCGTGTGCCTCCGTGCATGTATAATGCTGTGCTAGTTGTAGTTTGATTCGATTCAAATGTTCAATCATTGATTGCACGATTACTAGTGGCGGTCTTGCAAGCATTAGGAGGAGGAGAAGTCGAGAAGTCAATGGTTCGATTGATTCGGTCAATGCATAGCTTTTTGCAAGTAACGATCGACATTAGGGGAGGAGAAGCCGAGAAGTCAATGGTTGGGTTAAGCAAGATACGTGTTATGATGTTAATTTATGAGGCTTAAGTTTTAACAGTACTCCTCGCCTTCATATGCGTTAAAGTTGCATTTGAAGTGATGATGCCCTCTGAATCTTTTCTTTCGTTGATGATATTGTTAGTTTTGGTATGTAAACTGTTCTATTCCAATTCATTAGCGATAACTAAACTTGACATTAGTAAATATTTTTGGAAGTCGATAAAAGTAGATAGTCATTAGCTTCATATTACAAGGGCACAGGAATGTTGGAACCTAAGCTCCCATGGAAACCTTGAGAAATGCAGGTTAACATTTACTTGGCGGAATTGTTGTTCCTTGAGTGATCAACCTTTTGCCATTTCAGGGTAATATTGAAACTTATAGTGGAATCAGAGTACCAATCAAGGCATCTTTAGGTCCCTTTTTGTGAATCGTAGGCTTTTGGTCATTTGCAATAAGTATAGCTTTGCGATGTGAGGATTCCAAGAACAAGGAAGGGGCAAGGACATGGTGAGGCTTGAGGAGATTGGGACAACCATGATAAGCTGGAGGAGTGCTTTTGGGAGATGCATGTGCGAATGAGAAAAGACGTAGCACACACAGTGGTGACGAGGATTTAGGTACTCAATTTGTATCTTTAAGATGCTATATTATTTATGTTTTATCATGTTTTTCTTAGTATATTTTATGTTGAAGCATTTTTTGCTAAAGTTTCATGTCAACGAATCATTTGTAGCTTATTTTTTTGTTATGTCCTAGTGGGTAGAAATTAGTGTTAGTTTGTTTTAAGATGTTAGTGCATTAGAATTTAACCTGAGACATGATCAAACCCTAGATCCACCACTGATGAGTAGTCTGTCCATGGCCAAACATGTTACTCCGGAAGATCGTATGATCCGAAAGCGATTGGACAGCTGCATGCTGCTCTCTGGGCGAATTAGTGGATCCGAGTGACCGATGGATCGTCAACCTCTCCAATAGGAAGGTTGTTGGGTAGTACGTCGACGGCAGGCCGTGCGTGAGCTCACATGCGTAAGTTACGTAATGCCGCCCGCCCATTATGATTTATGCAAACAATAATTCCTTACGTCCGCGTACGCACGCCACCCATGTATATAGCAAGGACGCGACCAGCGTTTGATCTAGCGGTATGGTGTTCATCCGTCCGATCTCACATGTTGTTTCTTTCATCCTTGAAGCAAGCGAAATAACTTCTATGCAACATCATGCACCCCCAATGGCAAACAAAACTGCTCGGAATTTCACCTCCGCCCAATCTCGCTCGTCGAGCGAGTTCTTCGAACTCGAACAACTAACACAAAAGTTCAAAATAAAATGAACTTGCGATGTTATAACTATTGCAACAATTATGCAACATATGTGGACAATGTGTGCACTAATTTTAATTCATGTGTACAACATTTGAAAATAACGATGGAAATATCCAGAAAATAATCGGTGCAAATATCCAAAAAATCGATGTCACAACATTGCAACATTTGAAAATAACGGTGAAAGCATCCAAAATAATTGTTGCAATATTTTTGCACAGTCGAACAAAAGGTGATAGCACAACCATAACATACGATACATTCATAATAACTTAAGTTCGTTACAAAAGGGGTATAAAGCCAATAAGCAAAATACAACGGAAGCAAAAGTAGTAAGGTAGACCACATGATTCATCATAGGCAATCGTCTGGGGCGTAGCCTAGTCGTCGAGATCCACACCAGTGTGAAGTTCTCCTCCTCTAAAATTTATTTGCATTAAGCAAAGGTGAGCACAAACAAGCATGCTCCACAAGTTACACCCAATAACATATTATAATGCATGCAGGATATATCAAAAAAGGCTTATTAGTTGAATTGGCATAAAGCAATGTTTTCTTTAAATATTTATACTAAGTTTCAAAGCGGTTATTCTATAACTAAAATTCATTTTATAAATTCTCAAATTTTATAGTAGGATAACCTCCATATGAAATATGGTGATGGATACTCTCCCATCACATGGCTAACCACCTAATTTTTCAATTGGATAAACTATCCAAAATTATTTATCAAAATATTTTGAAATCAAAACCAAAATCTAACTTTGAGTGACTTTGCTAGCATGTCCATCACAGTAGGCACGACTATTCGAATAGTTTTACACTCTACAGAGATTGTGCGACTTTACCACACGAGATAGCTTGCTTATTATGTTGGCCAATACACGCTCCCGAAGGTATGCGTCTAAGCAGCTATTACAAGGCCTTTACAATGTACTATCCCACCGTAGTCCCGCCTCGTTGAGGATTCACTTCCTTTGGATTGAACCATCCGTCAGATTTAAGCCCCCTCTTGCGCCATATGGTAATACATAAAAGTAGGTTATAAAGATACCCACGTAACCGGATGGCACAACCACGGTGAGATATTTCAAATTATTTAGCTAGGTCCTGCCTATACAGGACATGTGGTAGTACGATGTGGCTTAGCAAGATGCGGCTCGAAGACCAGCCCTTAATTGATTTAGGCGATTTTCTAAAATAACCCCTGTGGCTTGATCATAAAAATGACTCAATCCAGTGCATTAATATGCACATCCAAACATCCATTACGCCTATGTCCAAACTAATTTTTATTTTATTTACCAAGTCAAATCATTTATAAATTTCTATGGTAAAAACAATACCATAGAATCATTTTCAAATCATAGTTGAACTTTTGGCTAAATTTCCCAAATCAAATATCTCGGGTCTAAGCATCGCTAAGCATGAGTTTCCAATATGTTCTAGTCATACTAATGTACTAACCAGATTTTAGCTACGACATCAAGGAATGGCTACTTCAATAGCAGAATTTGGCTATACAAAGGTATTAGGACTAACTACAATTTAAAACAGGAATTTAAATAACCGAGTATAAATAAGCATGCAGTAAAAATTTAAAACAAAATTTAAATAATTTTAAATAGTAGGCTCAAATATGATCAAAGGATGTAACTTGCCTTGTTCATATGCTTGTGGATCTAACTCTTCAAAAAGATCATTTTCCTTAAAGTCATTAAAAATATATACTGAAACAGAACCAAATTCAAATGATATTCAAATAAATTCAAATGAACTCCAAATTGAATAATTCTAGTGTAGATAGCTAGATATTAATTTTAGATGAATTTAAAAATTTGAATCACTTGAATCGGAGCTCGAACGAAGGAGAACGGGCTCTCGAAAGTTTTGAAATCACATGAAATGATGAAATGGAAATTTCTAGAATTTAGGAATTATTTTTCTGAAGGAAATCAAATTGATGTGTCATGCTGATGTCAGCGAGGGGATTAATTATTTTCGGCTGAATTCTTTTTGTGAAGGAAATGGGTTTGTGCCTCTGACATGTGGGCCCCACGATCATGCATGGACTGGGTCCACGGGAACAACCAAGTTTGCGGTGGATCGGGCGCACGGGAATAGGGCCTTGCCACGTGGGTTTGCCACTCGGGTGTGCCAAGCGTGCAAGGCGGCTGAGCTGGCGCCAATGTGGTGCGGACGTGGCACTAACGTGTGCGTGCCACGTCAGCGCCCGATGCGGCTGTGCTCGAGGCCCATGGTGCCGGCGAACGGCGGCGACCTAGCCACCGACGAGGGTAACAAGAGGACGAGTGCAACACAATGATCCTGCTGCTCACCTTAGCTGCGTGGGAACGCGATGAGATGGCCGACAGCGAAGACGATTAGCGGCGGCAGTGTTAGGGCAAAAGGGCGGAAACGCTCTAGTGACTCTTGGAGGGAGATGGTGCGCGCACGGAGGAGAACACGGCGTCGTGGTGTCGGAGGTGTATACGACGGTGACGGACGACCTTCGGCAGTAGTGAAATCACCGGAGGAAGAAGCTCCGGCTGCAAGGCTTCATCGGCAAATCGGCGAATGTAGAGGAGGAAGAGGAATGGAGAGGCGGAGGATGACACGACTAGTATGGTGAGGGTGTCACCAGTGGGATGGTTCGGCGTTGATGCGGCGTGGCCGTCGCTGAAGAAGAGAGAAAAGCGGGGAAGGAGGGGAGAGGAAAGTAGAAGGGGAGAGGTGGTGGCCGTCTCTTATAGGCGAGGGCGGAGCGGACGAGAGGAGGCGGTGCAGCGACGCGTGGTGCATGCGTAGGGCGAGGTGGCGTGCGTGGAGGTGGAGGCGTGGTGCTCTAACGCGGGCGTTGCGCTCGCGAGAAAGGAGGAGGGATGGAGAGGCTTACAGGTGGGGTCCCACTTGTAAGTGAGAGGGAAGGAGAGAGACGCGGGAGGAAGTGGGGTGGGTGAAATTTGAGGATTGGGCGCGCGCACGGGAAATGGATCGGACCGAGAGAGTTTCTTTCCAAGGAGATTTTTTGGTTTTCTTTTGATTTAACGATTTCAAAATTTGGTTAAATCAATTTTAGTTTTTAGAAAATAGTAAATAAAGTCCAAAATAATGAAAAATTCACGAAGCTATATGACCCTAACTTAGGGTTTGTATTTCAAATGTAAAATTTTGAGGAGAAATAAAAACTTTTGTTGTCTCTTCAAATCATTTGAAAGTTTCTACAATTTTCCTAGCAATTTCAATTTGTAGAATTTAATTCTTGTGATTGGAAATTGTTGTTATCAGATTCTTAGCCTTCAAACTTGTGATCATCCTCTGAAACTATTTTTCCTAGCATCTTGATCATCCTATCTACCTCCCTGAATTATTTCACAATTTTTAGATTTTGTTTGCTATTTCAAATGGCCAAGTCAACTCTGTTTGAAATCTGGTCAAACTCCCTGGACAGCAGCTTGTGAATTCTCTCTAGAACCATGCAGTGCATAAAAAGTTCTGGAAAAATTATACAAGGTTGTCCTCTGTCCCTAGTAGCTACCATAAAAATTTCGAAATTTTTGGAGCTCAGGAGCTACCTCTAAAAATTTCCAAACCTTCTCTGTCTTTTAAATCAAATCCTGAAATCACTGTTCCTCGGGCTCGGGCCCAACCTCTGGCTCGAGTCCGACTCGCACCACTTGGCTCGGTCGCGTCAACTAAGCGTGCGCTCGAGTCCAATCGATCGTGACCGTCCGATGCAAATCGAACGATCCACGTCGCGCGTGCAACCGACCTGTCCGAATGCATACACTAATCTCAGCCGTCCGTTTTAGATCCAACGGTCGGCGCGATATTGATCGAGTCTAACCGCTGGTTCGCACCACTTCGTTTGTCGCTGACATGTGGGTCCCACCTGTCAGCATCAACCTCGTCTTCTCCGCGTCTCACCGGAGCTCACGGCCGCTCGTGCATGTGTGCCACGACGCTCGTCGCTGCCACGTCGTGGACGCGTGTTCCCCTCCGGAGAATCGCCAGGAGTCCATCTACCCCCTGTGGTCATCCATTCTTCCTCGCATTCATTCTCACGACTTCTCCGTCCATCCTTTAGCTTCGGCCGGAGAAAAACCCGAGGGCGGCACCACCACCTCACTGCCGTTCGAGCAACAGCGACCCCGCCGTCGTGTTCCCCTTGCCTCGCCGCCTCCATTTTGCCCATCCTGAGCCCTCGGTGTCCAGTGTATCGCCGGGGGCGTGTTCGTCGTCTCCACCTCCGGTGATCTCGGCCCCGCGAGCTTGCTAGTGCTCTGGTGAGTTTCTAGCTTCGACACTTGGTCCCTTTGGATCGCACCGATGCTGCGAATCTAATGATGGCTTCATTTTCGTCTTTGGTGCATCGGTGAGGCATGCGACCCTTCTTCCCGAGCTCGGTTTCGCCGTAGTAGCAATTCCGGCGCCTCGGTACCTCTTCGTCGGCGTTATCTTGTGCTTATCGTTCTGGTGTCTCCGCGATCCGTGGCGCACCTTCGAAGCTGCTCGAAGTGCGTAGCATCTTCTCTGCGAGCCGCTTTCTTCTCCGCCTCCGCCGTCGTGAGCTCATCTCCGTCGACCATTGGGCTCGCGCCACCGTCACCGGATCGTGAGGTCTTTGCGAACCTTAAGGTACCACTCACTCGTCTTGAAACTCACGGTTTGATAGATCACTGCGCGCGCGCGCTTGCGTCCCGTCGCGTGCGACGAGCAGCCGCGTGCCCGAGTTATCGCTAAACACAGTTCGTTAGGTCAGCGACTTGTGGGCCCTCTGCGTGTTAAGCTTTTTTAGGATTCAAATCTAATCGTTTTAGTTCTCTGAGTCTGTTATGTGGGCGGAATGTCGGTTAGGGATTGTGTAGTTTTGTTAATCGTTTTCTCTTTCATGAAGCGTATTTTCTTTGGGCATATGTGTTAGGATTACGTTACGATAAGCGAAGGCGTATTCTTTGAATACGCCGGCGTCACCTATTATGAGCGATCCGCTCTCGTCGACTTCGCGCGGGCCCGCCGTCGATGTCTGGGGTTAGTTGGCTGTGGGTAGAAAAAGGATTTAATGCTTTAGTATTTACGTAATATGTTTTACATTTGCCTTTGTTAATTCATTTAAACTTAGAAAATGCATAACTAATTCAATTTTTATCCAAATTGCATGAATCCAGTGCTGTTTATTTTCATTTCAAATGTATTATTTACTAAAATTAGTTTCACCCATGTCTCTGTAGCAAAAATCTGTTAATTAATAAAATGATGTTTTATGTATCTCCTAGATTAGAAAATGCATATCTCTTTCAATATTTGTCCAAATCCAGTGAAACCAATTTTGTAAGTTGTCATTTTTAATGTACTAATTAGTAGGATAGGTTTTATACATTGTTTCTGTTCATGAAAATTTGTTAAGTAATTAACTAGTGACTTGTTGTGTTTTTAGCTTAGAAAATTCATAGAAAATTGCTAATAACTTAAAATGATTTGTTCTCTGTTTCTAAAATTTTGTTATATCATGCTTAGGCTGCTGTGTGAGTTTTAGCTTGTTTGATGTTGTTGAATGTTTGAGTTTCGTCGGTGTTATTCGTTCTTATTTGCTGTTATGTTCGATCGTTAGGCTTCGATATTTGCGGCAACCCTGAGGACGATCCTCGCACCATATTGAACAATGCGGCCGAGCAAGCAGATTTGATCATGTTAAATCCCAGTATTTTAAATTCTAATATTTTGTTTCAGCTGTATGTATGCATTGCTTAATTTGTGTTAAATTGATTAGTTAAATCCGTAGCTGCATATCCTGTAGACAAAATATTGACCTCTACTACTTGAGCCTAGGTTATTTGCGGTGATTAGAGGTCGCTGGATGATCTCTTGTCACTTAGTAGATCCGAGTCAAATTGCTTAGACATGCTTAGTATCGGTAGAACTGGGCGGTTATCGACTTTAGTCGGTAACCTTGATCACACAAAATTTACTACAACTTTATGTTTCAGCATTTCTGCTTTGTTTAATTGCAAAACTAAAAATGAAAATAAAAATGATTTGGACGCGGGCACAATGGTAAGATTGGTGTGATCTTTTGGGTGTATTGGAAAGGTGCCGGGTCAATTAAGGACCGAACATCTTGTGAGTGAATTTTTATCAGGGCATTTCGTGCTAACCACACTAGAGTATATGGGACCTCTCTTGACCTAGTACTTTGGCGTGTATTGGCTCGGGTCGCAGGAGGTCGCGGGGAGGGACGGAGGTGGGAGCATGGTAGTTGTCAGAAAAGCTTTATCTGAGTGGGTAGTTGTCTTTTCGGCTTTACCATGTAAGCGTATGGTGTTTCTACCCATACGAGCGGCTCGAGGTTGATACACAATATTGGAAAGCAGTCTCGTAGGACTTAGTGTGCAAGCATACCTTGGAAGTGTGCTTTGGCTTAAAGGCGATGCAAGTGTGGTGCGATGGTACACCTGCAGGTTAAAACTATTCGAATAGCCTCGTCTAGGTGATGGACACGCTTGGGTAAGCTTTTCAAGAGTTAGACTACAACATTTAAATTAAAACTTGATGGGTGGTGCGAATCGGGATTCGTGCTATTGTTAATAGTGACTATTGGGATAGTCACTTCTAGGTTGTTTTATCTTTCGCTTTTGTTATTAATATCCGCATCTTGCTATTTCAATCTTAAAATGAATTACAAACTTGCCTTTAAAATGTATTACATTATTGCAAATAAAGTTGGCTTTATGCAAATGAAACATATGACCTCCACCAAATAAGCTGCATGTAGTCTATGAGCAGTGCGCTAGTTCACACGTCGGTCTTGCGGGTACAAAGAAAATCTTTGTACTCGGGTGCTTTGCTTAATGTTTTTGTTGCAGAGGAAGAAGGTGAGCCTCGGGGCCTCACTTCGTGAGTGGTGTCTTTGTCGCCGTGGGTGACGACTAGTCTTGGCGGTCCGGTCGGATGCCTTGTGGGTTGAAGGCACACCGATTGGCTTTGTTTATAGCCATCTTATGGCACTTTTTGCTTCATTGTCTTTTTTTGTTATTTGTGTATCTTGTGGCGATCGGCCCACGTCTGTAATATCTTTACTATTTGTTTATCTTCCGTTTGTAGTGTAATGTTTGGACTCTATGTTTTGAATGGAGTTGATGTCTAATTTTGTAACGAGGTGTGTATCGCTTTAGGAAGTATCATATCTCGAGATCGATTTATTCGATTTGTGATGTTAGGACCAGGCGGTTGGTTAAGCATTACAAGCCAAATAAGCTGGGTCCTCACAAAGTTGGTATCGAGCCATTCGACCGTAGTAACCCAAGCATAGTCGTCTTTAGGATATTTTGAAAAGCTTAATTTCAAAGTATAAAAGGGTTTACGAAAACCTAAGTGATTCTCAGATTTTATTCCTTACCTATCTTAGCTTTCTACCCTCATCTTACTCTAATTTAAGTTTTGAAACTTGGTTTCTCTCTTCACCTTTCAAAAGATAGTTACTACTAGGTGGAATTAGTTTGGGAGAACCATGAAGTTTAATCCAACTAAAATTTGTGGGGTGTAAGGGTAAGATATATGTGAGTTTGCTAAGTGTCCGATTTTTGTCAATTGGTTTTGTGACTTAAAAGTCTCGTGTTTGTTTTGTCTTTGTTAGTAAATTATTTGCATGAGGTTGTCGACTTCTTGTTTTCCGGCTATTGTTAACTTGTCTTAGTGAAACAGGATGGCCGGAGAGCGCGTGGCGATCGTGCGGAGTGGTCATGATGAGAGCTTCCCCTCCTCCGACCATGGTGAGGTTCTCTCAGATCGAGCGAAACCGCATGGACCGACAGCGCATCTTGGAGGTTATTGCTAGGAATACCTCCACTCTGCCGATGGTGGCGGCCACGGACTCGCGGGGACTTGCGAGTTCCTCCGTACCACGACCGCCGACTTTCTCCGCTCTCGAGGACCTCTCGATGCGGACGATTGGGCTGCGCATGGTTGAGCGAAGCTCAACATAGCTCGATGCGAGCGCAGATAAGGCACTCTTCGCGTCCCACCGGCTCGAGGCGCGGCACTCTCATGGTGGGAGAACTATCTCGCCATGCGCCGCGAGCCATGTGGTCGGCGTGGGAGGAGTTCGATCGACTTTTCGTCGGGCCCACATTCCGGATGGCTGATGAAGGTGAAGAAAAAGAGTTTCGCGCTCAAGCAAGGGCGCAAGTGCGTGTTGAGTACATGCGAGTTCAATCATCCGCTCGTTATGCTCCGGGAGGTGGCCTCGGATGAGGCTAAGCAGAGAAGTTTATGGATGGCTTGTGCGAGGAGCTGCGGGACAAGCTATCTATTGTGGACTTCTCGACTTTCGTGCCTTGGTAGATAAGGCCATTGTTGCCGAGCATAAGGCGAAAGCGCTCGGGCGAGTCCATAGCGCAAATGGGAGCGCGTCAGTCTACTCACACCGGCCTCGCTCGTCCTCGGTGGACCAAAGCACCGATGGCCCGTTCTTTTGCTCCACCGCGCCGAGACCATCTCGCACCGGCTCCTCGCCCACCGCGGGCGTGTTTCGACCACGTGCGCTGCGATCAGCCAACGAGCGGCCTCGCAATCCGGCGGCGAGGTTACTTGTTTTATTTGCCACAACAAGGGCCATTATGCGAATGCTCGCCTCGAGTGTTTGGCGGCCTGCGTCCTAATGGAGGGCGCGGCGGAGTGGTCATCCACCGACGAAGATGATCCGAAGCCCGAGTGCGGCGTGGTCGAGTCAACCACCTTTCGGTGAGGAGGCTCGGGGCGCGGATGTCGTGATGGGTACACTTCTTGTTAATTTCGCCCTGCTGCGGTATTATTTGATTACGGAGCATCGCATTCTTTTATTTCAAGATCATTTCTGCTGCTAGTGGTCTTCACTGTGTTCCTTTGGGAGTTCCTTTGCTCATCCGCTCTCGGGTCGGAAATGAGAGGCGATTCTGATGTCGGGATGTTCCTATCATAGTTGAAGGAGTGGGATTTTTAGCAAATCTTATTCTCGCTCGATTCGTGAGTGCGGATGTGATTCTTGGCATGGATTGGTTGTCCCAACACTTGGGGCAAATCGATTGTGCCGGGAAGGTTGTTTATCTTACCGGCCCTTGAGCGGCGGTCGGATTTCGCGCGCGGTGCGGGCCGCATCTATGTGCATTAGAGACAAAGCCGCCTTGCAGTTCGGGATGTTCCCATAGTATCGACTTTGAGGATGTTTTCACGATGATTTGCAGGATGCCTCGGTTCGAGATCCAGAGTTTGTCATCGAGTTCTTTGCTCGTACCGCTCCGATTTGAAGGCGCCGTGATCGGATGCCTCCCAATGAGCTAGAAGAATTGAAGAAGCAACTTGGGAGCTCCAAGCAAAGGGTTTCATCCGTCGATTCATCTCCTTGGGGTTGTCGGTGATCTTTGTGAAGAAGAAGGACAAGACCTTGCGCATGTGTGTTGATTACCGTCCTCTCAATGAAGTGGCGGTGAAGAACAAATACCCTCGCCCGCATTGATGATCTTTTGATCGGTTATGCGGAGCTCGTGTTCTCCAAGATTGATCCGAGATCGGGCTATCATCAAGTCGGATCGAGTGAGGATATTCAAGCGGCTTTCACTACTCGTTATGGCACATGCACGAGTACACCGTCATGTCTTTCGGTTTGACCAATGCTCCGGCATTGTTCATGAACCTTATGAATTCCGTATTCATGGAGTATTTGGACAAATTTGTGGTGGTTTTATTGATGACATTCTTATCTATTCCAAGGCGAGGTAGAGCATCTTTGAGCATCGAAGATTGTTTTGGGCAAGTTGGGAGCACCAGCTATATGCGAAGTTCAACAAATGTGAGTTCGGTTGAAGGAAGTAGCATTTTTGGGCCATGTTCTTTCAATTTGGAGGCATAGTTGTGGATCCCAAAGCAAAGTCGCGATGTTCTATCTTGGGGCGGCCAAGTCGATCAGCGATGTGCGGAGTTTTCTTGGTTTAGTGGCTACTATCGCGCTTTATCGAGAACTTCTCCAAGATCGCAAAGCCGATGGTGAATTGCTTAAGAAGGACAAGAAGTTTATATGGTCCTCTGTTTGTGATGAGAGCTTTCGGGAGCTCAAACAGCGATTGACTTGACTCAGTCCTTACTCTTCACGATATCCACAAGAGCTTCGATATTTATTGCGATGCCTCTCGTCGGGGACTCGGATGTGTTCTTATGCGGGAAGGCAAGGCGGTTGCCTATGCATCCGAGCAATTGAGGCCTCATGAGCTCAACTATCCCACCCATGATTTAGAGCTTCTGCGATGAGTTCATGCCCTCAAGATTTGGCGGCATTATTTGATCGATAACATTTGTGAGGTGTATTCGATCACAAGAGCTTGAAATACTTGTTCACTCGGCCAGATCCGAACCTCGAGCGAGAGAGATGGCTGGAATTGATCAAGGATTATGACATGGGTATTCGGTATCATCGGGCAAAGCCAATGTGGTTCTTGATGCACTTAGCGAAAAGTGTATTGCAATACTCTGATGATCCAAGAGCAGCAACCGGCACTTCTTGCAGAATTTCAGCGTCTCAACTTGGGTTTGGTTGAGCACGGTTCCCTTACTGCCCTGATTGTGCAACCAACCTTGGTGGATCAAATCAAGGCAGCACAGCAATCAGATGATGGTGTGGGTAAAATCAAGCAGAACATCAGGAATGGATCAGCCAAGTGTTTCACAGAAGATGAGCACGGTGTTGTGTGGTTTGGGCAGCGTCTTGTGGTCCCAAAGGTCCCAGAGTTGCGGGATTTGATTCTTCAGGAGGCCCATGATTCGCCTTTGTCCATCCATCCCGGGGCCACTAAAATGTACCAAGATCTGCGTCAGAGGTTCTGGTGGACTCGCATGAAGCGCGAGATTGCCAGGTTCGTTGCCAGATGTGACACATGTTGTCGTGTCAAGGCCGAGCATCAGCGTCCGCAGTCTCCTCGACCCTTGCCTATACGAGAATGGAAGTGGGATTCAGAGGCATGGATTTTATCAGTCCGCCGTACTTTTTGAGGAAGGATGCTATACGGGTTGTTATCGATCGATTGGCGAAGGTAGCGCACTTCCGCCGATTACCACTCTCGGTGTCGATCGATTGGCGAGATCTCTACATATCCCGCATTGTGAGTTTGCATGGTGTGCCACGAGCGATTGTGTCGGTCGTGGCTCTCTTTTCACTTCTCGGCTATGGCACGATTTACGAGAAGCCATGGGGACCGTCTTTTCGTTATTTCGACCTATCATCCTCGGTGATGGTCGAGGCGAGCGCGTCAACCAAGTTCTTGAAGATATGCTCGTGCTTGTGTTCTTTCCTATGGGAAGAATTGGGAGAAGTGCCTACCACTTGCCGAGTTCTCCTACAACAACGACTTCGAGGCTAGTCTCGGTATGGCACCGTTTGAGGCTTTGTATGGGAGGCGATGCGTAACCCCATTGAACCGGTGGCGGTGAAAGCGGTTCTTTGGCCGATTCGATCAATGAGGTGAAAGTCAAGTGCGATTGATTCGTGAGCACTTGCGCGTGGCTCGATCGAGCGAGAAGAGCTATGCGGTCGGCGTCGCCGTGAGTGAGTTTCGGCTCAATGACTTTGTGTATCTCAAAGTCTCACCTCACGAAGGACATCGTCGTTTGGTTGTCGAGAACAAGCGGCTCCTCGATATGTCGGGCCATATCGCATCATCAAGAAAGTGGGAGCCGTTGCATACCGGTTGGAGTTGCGGCTACACTTGAGGGTGCATGATGTTTTCCATGTGTCACAATTGAAGAAGTGCCTCCGTGTTCGGTTGAGGAAACACCATTGGAAAATATCGATGTGCGGGAAGATCTGTCTTATCGTGGCGTCCGTTCGTATCCTCGAAGAAGTGAGCGTAGAACAAGGAACCGTGTGATCAAGTTCCTTAAAGTTCGGTGGTCGAACCACTCGAGGATGAAGCCACATGGGAGCGGGAAGATCGTCTCGAAGCGATTACAGTCCTTCTTCTCCCGGTGATCGAGAATCTCAAGCGAGATTCTGTAAGAGGGAGATTTGTAATGACCCTAACTTAGGGTTTGTATTTCAAATGTAAAATTTTGAGGAGAAATAAAAACTTTGTTGTCTCTTCAAATCATTTGAAAGTTTCTACAATTTTCCTAGCAATTTCAATTTGTAGAATTTAATTCTTGTGATTGGAAATTGTTGTTATCAGATTCTTAGCCTTCAAACTTGTGATCATCCTCTGAAACTATTTTTCCTAGCATCTTGATCATCCTATCTACCTCCTGAATTATTTCACAATTTTTAGATTTTGTTTGCTATTTCAAATGGCCAAGTCAACTCTGTTTGAAATCTGGTCAAACTCCTGGACAGCAGCTTGTGAATTCTCTCTAGAACCATGCAGTGCATAAAAGTTCTGGAAAAATTATACAAGGTTGTCCTCTGTCCCTAATAGCTACCATAAAAATTTCGAAATTTTTGGAGCTCAGAGCTACCTCTAAAAATTTCCAAACCTTCTCTGTCTTTTAAATCAAATCCACGAAATCAACGTTCCTCGGGCTCGGGCCCAACCTCGCTCGAGTCCGACTACGCACCACTTGGCTCGGTCGCGTCAACTAAACGTACGCTCGAGTCCAATCGATCGTGACCGTCCGATGCCGTCGAGCGATCCACGTCGCGCGTGCAACCGACTGTCAGAATGCATACACTAATCTCGGTAGTCCGTTTTAGATCCAGCGGTCGGCGCGATGATCGAGTCTAACGCTGGTTCGCACCGCCGTTTGTCGCCGACATGTGGTCCCACTGTCGGCATCAACCTCGTCTTCTCGCGTCTCACCGGAGCTCACGGCGCTTCGTGCATGTGTGCCACGGCGCTCGTCGCTGCCACGTCGTGGGCGCGTGTTCCCCTCGGAGAATCGCGAGTCCATCTACCCTGTGGTCATCCATTCTTCCTCGCATTCATTCTCACGACTTCTCCGTCCATCCTTTAGCTTCGTAGGAGAAAAACCGAGGGCGGCACCACCACCTCGCTGCCGTTCGAGCAACAGCGACCCCGCCGTCGTGTTCCCCTTGCCTCGCCGCCTCCATTTTGCCCATCCTGAGCCCTCGGTGTCCAGTGTATCGCCGGGGGCGTGTTCGTCGTCTCCACCTCCGGTGATCTCGGCCCCGAGCTTGCTAGTGCTCGGTGAGTTTCTAGCCCGACACTTGGTCCCTTTGGATCGCGCGATGCCGAATCTAATGATGGCTTCATTTCGTCTTTGGTGCATCGGTGAGGTATGCGACCCCTTCTTCCCGAGCTCGGTTTTTCGCGCCGTAGCAATTCCGGCGCCTCGGTACCTCTTCGTCGGCGTTATCTTGTGCTTATCGTTCCTGGTGTCTCCGCGATCCGTGGCGCACCTTCGAAGCCTCGAAGTGCGTAGCATCTTCTCTGCGAGCCGTGCTTTCTTCTCGCCTCCGGCCGTCGTGAGCTCATCTCCGTCGACCATTGGGCTCGCGTCACCGCCACCGGGATCGTGAGGTCTTTGCGAACCTTAAGGTACCACTCACTCGTCTTGAAACTCACCGGTTTGATAGATCACTGCGCGCCGCGCTTAGTCCGTCGCGTCTTGCGCGAGCGCCGCCGGCGGTGAGTTATCGCTAAACACGGTTCGGTTAGGTCAGCGACTTGTGGGCCCTCTACGTGTTAAGCTGTTTTAGGATTCAAATCTAATCGTTTTAGTTCTACGAGTCTACTGTTATGTGGGCGGAATGTCGGTTAGGGATTGTGTAGTTTTGTTAATCGTTTTCTCTTTCATGAAGCGTATTTTTCTTTGGGCATATGTGTTAGGATTACGTTCGATAAGCGAAGCGTATTCTTTGAATACGCCAGCGTCACCTTATGCGAGCGATCGCTCACGATCAGCTTTCGCGGGCCCATCGGTCGATTTGCAGGGTTAGTTGGCGTGGGTAGAAAAAGGATTTAATGCTTTAGTATTTACGTAATATGTTTTTGTTGCCTTTGTTAATTCATTTAAACTTAGAAAATGCATAACTAATTCAATTTTTATCCAAATTGCATGAATCCAGTCTGTTTATTTTCATTTCAAATGTATTATTTACTAAAATTAGTTTCACCCATGTCTCTGTAGCAAAAATCTGTTAATTAATAAAATGATGTTTTATGTATCTCTAGATTAGAAAATGCATATCTCTTTCAATATTTGTCCAAATCCAATGAAACCAATTTTGTAAGTTGTCATTTTTAATGTACTAATTAGTAGGATAGGTTTTATACATTGTTTCTGTTCATGAAAATTTGTTAAGTAATTAACTAGTGACTTGTTGTGTTTTTAGCTTAGAAAATTCATAGAAAATTGCTAATAACTTAAAATGATTTGTTCTCTGTTTCTAAAATTTTGTTATATCATGCTTAGGCTCTTGTGTGAGTTTTAGCTTGTTTGATGTTGTTGAATGTTTGAGTTTTGTCGGTGTTATTCGTTCTTATTTCTTTGTTATGTTCGATCGTTAGGCTTCGATATTTGCGGCAACCACGAGGACGATCCTCCGCACCATATTGAGCAACAAGCGGCCGAGCAAGCGATTTGATCATGTTAAATCCCAGTATTTTAAATTCTAATATTTTGTTTCAGCTGTATGTATGCATTGCTTAATTTGTGTTAAATTGATTAGTTAAATCAGTATTTGCATATCCTGTAGACAAAATATTGACTCTACTACTTGAGCCTAGGTTATTTGCGGTGATTAGAGGTCATTGGATGATCTCTTGTCACTTAGTAGATCCGAGTCAAATTGCTTAGACATGCTTAGTATCGGTGAGAATGGCGGTTATCGACTTTAGTCGGTAACCTTGATCACCTAAAATTTACTACAACTTTATGTTTGACATTTACACTTTGTTTAATTGCAAAACTAAAAATGAAAATAAAAATGATTTGGGACGGGCACAATGGTAAGATTGGTGTGATCTTTTGGGTGTGTGGAAAGGTGCCGGTCAATTAAGGACCGAACATCTTGTGAGTGAATTTTTATCCGGGCATTTGGCGTGCTAACCACACTAGAGTATATGGGACCTCTCTTGACCTAGTACTTTGGCGTGTATTGGCTCGGTCGCGAGGAGGTGCGCAGCGGGACGGAGGTGGGAGCATGGTAGTTGTCGAAAAGCTTTATCACGAGTGGGTAGTTGTCTTTTCGGCTTTACCATGTAGCGTATGGTGTTTCTACCCATACGAGCGGCTCGGGTTGATACACAATATTGGAAACAGTCTCGTAGGACTTAGTTGTACGGCATACCTTTGAAGTGTGCTTTGGCTTAAAGGCGATGCGAGTGTGGGTGCGATGGTACACCTGCAGGTTAAAACTATTCGAATAGCCTCGTCCTAGGTGATGGACACGCTTGGGTAAGCTTTTCAAGAGTTAGACTACAATATTTAAATTAAAACTTGATGGGTGGTGCGAATGCGGGATTCGTGCTATTGTTAATGGTGACTATTGGGATAGTCACTTCTAGGTTGTTTTATCTTTCGCTTTTGTTATTAATATCCAAATCTTGCTATTTCAATCTTAAAAATGAATTACAAACTTGCCTTTAAAGCGTATTACATTATTGCAAATAAAGTTGGCTTTATGCAAATGAAACATATGACCTCCACCAAATAAGCTGCATGTAGTCTATGAGCAGTGCGCTAGTTCACACGTCAGTCTTGCGGGTACAAAGAAAATCTTTGTACTCGGGTGCTTTGCTTAATGTTTTTGTTGCGAGAGGAAGAAGGTGAGCCTCGGGGCCTCACTTACGTGAGTGTCTTTGTCGCCGTGGGTGACGACTAGTCTTGGCGGTCGGTCGGATGCCTTGTGGGTTGAAGGCACACCGATTGGCTTTGTTTATAGCCATCTTATGGCACTTTTTGCTTCATTGTCTTCTTTTGTTATTTGTGTATCTTGTGGCGATCGGCCTTTATGCATAATATCTTTACTATTTGTTTATCTTCCGTTTGTAGTGTAATGTTTGGACTCTATGTTTTGAATGGAGTTGATGTCTAATTTTGTAACGAGGTGTGTATCTGCTTTAGGGAAGTATACGTATCTCGAGGATCAGTTTATTCGATTTGTGATGTTAGGACCAGGCGGTTGGTTAAGCATTACAAGCCAAATAAACTGGGGTCCTCACAGAAACTCCCTGAGATATTATGGACTTAAATAAAATATTTGCAACTTAACATTGGTATTTAATTTTGTAATTAAATTATTTTGGTTTTAACATAAATAGGGAGAAGCTTTTAAAATTCCAGAAAATTCAGAAAACTCAAGAAAAATAGTTAAATTTTATTTTTAAACAAATTTGGAAATTTGGGATGTTACAATCTCTCCTCCTCCTCCACCGCCCGCCACCATCGATTACCAATCTCGTGCTCTACCAGATCTCAAGAGAGGTAGGGAGGAGAGAGGAGTATAGAGGGTCATGCGAGCTCTAGCTAACCATATAGGGGGTGGGAGAGAGAGAGAGAGTAGCAATGAGTAGTAGGAGGAGAAAGAGAGAGTACTATCTGGTATTGAGGGTGAAGAAGATAGCAGAAGTTGGGGCTGTGATAAAGCAAAAAAACAAAAGACAAAAGTGACCAGCAAAGGTTGCTCGCAAGTAGGTGGAAGAGCATCATATGCTTTTGAGGGTGGATAGGTGGATGTGAATGCAAGTGTACGAAGCGGGACATCTTTGTGATCGGACAATCGAACGTCCTCACCATAGCGTTACCCATATAGCAATGCTAATATCTGCTTTCCTTTCTCCATATTTTTTTAAACCAACTGATCAGTTGTAAATTAATAACGAAAAGCTAATATATTTTGGGTATCAGATTGGGTTTGGTTGCGTTAGGATACCTAGTTTCTTTTGGGCTAGTTAGGAGCAGGACCAGCCTGCAGCTCGATCGGCATAATTCAGAATTTCCCATAGTGAATAGATGGTTTTCAGGATTTGCCCCTCTATATGTCTATGACATGTGGGTCTTGAACCCACATGTCATAGACATATGTGGGCAAATTCTGAAATCCATCTATCTCATAATGACAAATTATGAAATCCCCCTACTATGTGTGCCCAACTGGGCCACCAAGGACGAAACCAGAAAATTTTTATCTAGGAAGTCATATAATAAGAACTAAATATCGAGAGATGTCATTAGACCAGGTATAAATATTTTGCTATAAAAAACTAAAAGTTATATAGAGAATTTCGTCAACAATAGAGACCAGGGCTCGACTAGTCCTTGCGGACCACGGTTACGTACTCGTCGTGCGACCGACGGTTATTTCATTTTGGAAGCGCATGATTGCGGTGCATGGGTACACGTCCGAGGAAAGGCGAACTCTCCAGCGGAATCCAAGGGAGGATGCTACATCACGTAGATAGGGGCCTTGCTAGCCGACGTGCATACGTGTCAAAGAGGAGCCCTGCATGCACGTGAAGTTGTGAACACTTTGGTCCTTGTTTGCTGCCTTTCCAAGCACGTGATGAAGTTTCTGAAACGTTTTGTTATGATTAGTACTAGCTACACTGATTGTATCTTGTGGGTAAAGTGTACAACCTCTGCAGAGTGTTAATCAATCTATTCGAACAGTAGTGTCCGTGGTCATGGACATGCTCGGGGATTTCACACGAGGGGTAGATTTTTATAAAATATTTGGGATGGGAGCTGTGTGACCTAAGTCATATGGCTGTGTGAATTAAACTTCTTAGTTATGTGTCTTTGTGAAAACAATTGTTGAAATTAATATTATTTATTTGTTTTACTTGTTGTTTCAATCTATTATTGTATTCAATTACAAATGTTGTATTTCTGCAAAAGAACCACAGAAGTCATTCCTTTGGAATAAGTCTACATCTATATTTTGCATTATGTGGTATGACTTGCGAGTACGGTTGCAATCACGCTTGTTATAAAACTTGCGCCAAAACCTACAGAAGTGGAGGAGTCTTCGCCTGCTTTCGAGGAGGAGTTCGTTGAAGGTTGCTGGCCGTTAGAGTCTAGATCCCAGTCGGTTGCCTGTGGTGAATTGATGAGATCTCCGCTGAAATTTACTTTGTTTCGCTGCTATTTTATTCTCTGTTAGCCCTGAATGGCTCAATAAGTTGTAAACTCGACCATAAGATTAAAACCCTTATTTGCTATTCAAATTAATCGTCTACTCTATTAATCGCTTGTGTGGATCGATATTCGTCTATGTTGACACAGTGTACACTGGCGTGATCCTGAACTAGTGCATTATACACAGAGGGTCCAGAATTTTATTTTTGGGTTCCGACAGGCTAGTATAACGAGGGCATCACCAGTGGGGTGGTTCGGCGTTGATGTGGCGCGGTCGTCGCCGAAGAAGAAAGAGAAAAGGAGAAGGAGGAGAGAGGAAAGGAGAAGGGGAGAGGTGGTGGCCAGCTCTTATAGGTGAGGGCGGAGTGGACGAGAGGAGGTGGTGCGGCGACGCGTGGCGCATGCGAATGGCGAGGTGGCATGTGTGGAGGTGGAGACGTGGTGCTTCGACACGGGCGTTGCGCTCACGAGGAAGGAGGGAGGGAGAGGCTTACAGGTGGGTCCCACCTGTAAGTGAGAGGGAGGGAGAGAGACATGGGAGGAAGTGGACTGGCGGAGTTGGGCCGCACACGTGGGGAAATGGATTGGGCCGAGAGAGTTTCAGCCCAAGGAGATTTTTCAGTTTTCTTTGATTTAATGATTTCAAAAATTGGTTAAATCAATTTTAGCTTTTAGAAAATAGTAAATAAAGTCCAAAAATAATGAAAAAAATTCATAGAAACTCCCTAAGACATTCTGGTCTTAAATAAAATATTTTCAACTTAACATTGGTATTTTATTTTGCCATTAAATTATTTTGGTTTTAACATAAATAGTGAGAAGCTTTTAAAATTCTAGAAAATTTAGAAAACTCAAGAAAAATTATTATTATTTTTTAAACAAATTTGAAAATTTGGGATGTTACAATCTCTCCTCCTCGTTGTCCTCCACCCGCCACCGTCGATTACAGATCTCGAGAGAGGTAGGGAAGAGAGAGGAGCATGGAGGGTCATGCGAGCTGCAACTAACCATGGCCATATGCGGATAGAGAGAGAGAGAGAGAGAGAGAGAGAGAGAGTAGCAATGAGGAGTAGGAGGAGAAAGAGGGACGCTCTCTGGTATTGAGGGTGAAGAAGATAGCAGAAGCCAAGGATGTGATAAAGCAAAAAACAAAAGTCAAAAGTGACCGGCAAAGGTTGTAAATTAATAACGAAAAGCTAATATATTTTGGGTATAAGACTGGGTTTGGTTGCGTTAGGATACCTAGTTTCTTTTGGGCTAGTTAGGAGCAGGACCAGCCTACAGCTCGATCGGCATAACAAATCTACCTTTGTCACTACAAGCGCCTCCTACAGTTCTGGCTCTCCAATGGATGGTTCCGAAAGGAACTTTTTTAATCATTTTATACAAATAAATTATTATTTTTACAGAAATAACTCTCGATCACGGATCGGTCGGTGGCTAGACCAATAACGTGATGGGCCTACGATGTGAGCCGGTAGGAGCTACCAGGGACGAAACTAGAAATTTTTTATTCAAGAAGCCGTATAATGAGAACTAAAAGTCGAGAGACGTCATTAGACTAAGAATAAATATTTTGCTATTTTACATTAAAAAAAATAAAAACTATATACGTCCCTCTGTCCGGTCACGGTCGCGTGTTATTTCGTTCCGGAAGCGCATGATTGCGGTGCATGGGTACACGTCCGAGGAAAGGCCAACTCTCCGGCGGAATCCAAGGAAGGAAGCGACATCACGTGCATACGTGTCAGTCTACCAATCTTACGTGTTCATGGGGGCAAAAAAGAGGAGCCCTGCATGCACGTGAAGCTAACAATGCGCGCACCTGCCTTTCCAAGCTTGAAACGTCTATCCCAAATCCTGCCACACGTCCAAGCGCTGCTGCGGACGCGCATTATATTTGTATAGCACTAGAAGGTGTCTTGGAGGGGACAGTACGTCGCTGGTGCTGCCTGTCATTCGAAAACGATGGCAGTTTGGGGAGAGTTAGGCGTTCTACTACTCAGTTTCGCCAGTGCCCAGCCGTAGGTAGGTTGATGGATTGCCATAGCCATTACGATCGGTCTCGGGCTTAACTAGTTGGGAGGCGGCCTACCGAGACAGAATTTGGCCAAAAGAGAGCACTCGACTCTGTTTTAGCAATGTGCTAGTGCTAGCTTTTGATGACAAGTTTGGCGGTGGGCAGCACTCGTAGAATTAATGCACTGCCACCGTGGTGCAGCATTACATCCGCTCCTGCTAACAAACATGCAGTAGTATCATACGCCGTCGGAAGGCCACTCTAACGATATAGCCTTCGCTACTGCAGCTGTTCTCCCTCTCCTCCACCACCGTAACATCCCCTGCTCTCCCTTTCCCTCTCCCCCCTCCACTGCTGTAGCTCCACATCCCTCCTCCCTCACCGACGGCCGGCGGTGACCTCGCCACCTCACCACGCCGCTATCTCCCCTCCCCCGCCACCCTCCCCCTGCCCAACCTAACATTCTCCGGTGCCAACGCCTTGCCGTGCCTCCCTTCGCCACCGTCCAACGTCCCTGCGCTGTCTCCACGGCCTCCTCTACAACCGGAGGCGGTGAACCGTTAGGAGCGGCGGAGCCACCGCTCCTCTCACCGGAACTCCGAGAAGACCGGGGACAATGAGAGAGCTAGAACGCTAGAGCGAGGGAAGGAGCGGCGCAGCACTGCAGGAGCGACAAAAGAGACTTGGAGCAGAGTAACTATACCATCAAACGGTTCTGTAGTTTTTCTCGTAACAAAAGTGCATGCTTC
The DNA here is from genome assembly GCA_036346255.1 of Ampelocalamus luodianensis. Classification (NCBI taxonomy): domain Eukaryota; kingdom Viridiplantae; phylum Streptophyta; class Magnoliopsida; order Poales; family Poaceae; genus Ampelocalamus; species Ampelocalamus luodianensis. Next base: position 2,801,155 of record CM070627.1, read on the forward strand.
CATTCCATGCCTCTCTCTTTCTCTGAAAGGCAGAGAGCCGAGTAGCCTCTGCATTTCCACTGTTTCTGCTGCACGCGCGCATAGGACAATCAAACTGGGCACAACTGCAGAAGAACAGGCTCTCCGCCTCGCGTGATTGGCTCCGGCAAGCTCTGAAACGTACACATCCAGCGAGCTAGCTCTTCAGATCCTGTGTAGAAACTAACCTGTACATGGATCGTGCAAGTTTGAAAGCGCGATCGATGCGATGTGTTTGCATGTTCCTGCCATCCTATTTTCAAATACCAAGAGAGAGGGCCCAACACATGCCAAGAGAACATGTACATACAATCGATTTTGATGTACTTTTCTGAAAAATTTAATCTTTGTTAGTTAATGTTCAGGCATGTACAATCGATTTTGATGTACTTTTTCTGAAAATTTTAATCTTTCTTAGCTAATGTTTAGGTAAAGCATCGACAAGTTGGTGTATTGATTCTAGTATAAATTAAACATGGTACCCCAGTGTCTCTCTGAAGGTCAACAAAGGCCAGCGAAGTTGCGAACTTTGTACGGAGTGTTTGACTAATGTACACTACCCACAATTGATAGCATGACAAAACCAGCCTAAAAGGAAGGGTTTTCGTTAGAAAGATGGTTGAAAATCGATCATCATGGGTTCACTGCACTAGATGTAGCCTACCAAACCCAGAATGGCAGGGTGAGTGTGGACCAAACATTAGGCCATATCCAACCATGAATGATTCAAGCTAGTACTACATGAACCACTTCAATTATAATTTGTGCTAAGATTTCAACTAATATTTAAGCTTCATTGTTTTTATGTAGTACAATTATTTTTATTCCTGTTTCTATCAACCCGCTGAGATTCTCACCGTCATCATCGGAAATATCTCATCGTTTTCAAGTAATAATCCAATTAATTCCTGATGCTGTCAGCTTCGCAAGATGATTAGAGCCATTAGTTTCTACCTTGTGAAAGATCACATAGAAAAGATGAATGAAGATAGGGTCCACCAAAGCACGGGTGTAGGCAGGATCCCACCGCGGAGCATCACTCGGTTGGGTTCGCAAGACGAGCGAACGCACGCAGCATCCAATATCTACAGATTTACATAGTTCTTTTCTCTAACCCTTTATAAGGACACACCAGTTGAAGTTGGTCATTACAAAACAATCAATCAATCGACCAACCAAGAGCAAACACACCCACCCCACTGTGTCTCTGTACTCCACACGAGCTAGCTCGCACCACAACCCCAAGAACTCGATTCAATAATGTCTCGCTCCAGTGCTGCTGCTCCCCTCCTCGCCGCGGTGGTCCTCGTCCTCGCGGCCGCGGCTGCCTCGCAGGCGAAATCCTCGCCGGCCGTCACCGACTTCATCCGCAAGTCGTGCCGCGCGACGCAGTACCCGTCGGTGTGCATGCAGAGCCTGTCCTCGTACGGCGCCGGCGGGTCGCCGCCGCGCAGCCCGCAGGAGCTGGCTCGCGCGGCGCTGGCAGTGAGCGCGGACCGCGCGCGGTCGGCGTCGGCGTACGTGGGGCGGCTGTGCGGAAGGCCGGGCAGCGGCGGCGCGGGCCCCGAGCGCGACTGCCTGGAGAACATGGCGGACAGCGTGGGGCACCTCCGCGACGCGGCGCAGGAGCTGGGCGGGAACATGGGCAGCGCCGGGTCGCCGGCGTTCAAGTGGCACCTGAGCAACGTGCAGACCTGGTGCAGCGCCGCACTGACCGACGAGAACACCTGCCTCGACGGGCTCTCCCGCGGCGTCGACGCCGGCACGCGCGCCGCCATCCGGGGCAAGGTCGTCGAAGTCGCCCAGGTCACCAGCAACGCCCTCGCCCTCGTCAACCGGGTCGGGCCCGGCTACTAGCCCAGCCTCCGATGGTTTGCTAGCTACATACGCATATACTTGTACTCCAGTCCACGCGCGCACGTAGTGCTATAAACTTCTAAGGTTGGTCGATCTTGTTCTGGTGATGTGTTCTTGCTATGTCTGAACATATACTAGTTAAGACTTTAAGAGTCAGTGTAATGTCGAGTCTTCACCAAAGGTGGTGAGAAATCAAGGTAGTAATTCGTTCGATCAACAACTCAACAGTGTTAAATACTTTTGAGAGAGCAACTCATGTTTGTTGTTTTCTGCTGCTCCAAACGGTTTATTTGCGACTTCTTTGGACACTCCTTCAAATCTAGCAAATGTTGCTGTACAGTTTCTGTTTAGTAGTCTAAGCCGGTCACATGTCTCTTGCAAGAGCCTGTGGCGAGCTAGTGATTGCAGAGGAACAGGGTAGGGGAAATGTACCAGCAGTACAGGGCAGTGATCCCCTAGGCGGGCGCCTAGGCGCTGGGCGCAAGGGCACCGCCGCGACTTGGCGCCAGTCGGAGCTCTAAGCGGGCCGAGCACCTTGCTAGAGCTGGGCGGATCAGGCGGCTCCAGCGGTCGAGGCGCGAGGTGGGCGGATCTCAGGCGCCCGAGGCGGATCTGGCGCAGGTTGGTGCGGCGGAAGAAAAACGAGCGGGAGCTCGGCGGGAAGAAAACGATAAACTAGAAGAAGAGCGGGAAGAAAAGCATAAAGAGATAAGTTGCTCTCACCTTGATCGAAACCCTCTCGTGCTCGGCTCATTTGCTCCGTCGCGATCCGCGCCGCCACCTCCTCTGCTTCTCGTCGCGCGGCTCCTCCCGGCTCCCCCGTCGCCGTCGCGGCTCCTCCCGGTTCCGTCGCCGTCGCGCCTCCAATCCTCCCCGTCGGCCGTCGCCCCAGTCGGCCGCCGCCTCCTGGCCCTCGCCTCCCCCTGCGCCTCTCGCCTCCCCTTGCGCGTGCGCCTCGCCACGCGCATCGCCTCTTGTGCCGTGCGCTCTGCGGCCGAGTAGTAGTAGTGCCTGTAGTGGCCGGCCGAGTAGTAGACTAGTAGTAGAGTAGTTTAGTAGTAGTGCCTGTAGTGGCTGGCCGAGTAGTAGTAGTGGCCGAGTAGGAGTAGTTTAGTAGTAGTTTAGCACTTTAGCAGTAGTACTTAGTAGTTTAGTAGTAGTGTAGACGTGAGTACTAGTGCAGTGAGTAGTTTAGGGTTTAGCAGTAGTACTAGTACTAAATGTGTGATTTATTAGTAGTTTCATATTTAGTAGTAGTACTGTAATTGTAGTAGTAGTCTGTGTAGTGACACTTCATTAGTCAATTACTCAATTAGCAAGTAGCATTGTAGCTATTACGATTGTAACTTACAATTTATAAGTTTGTAACAATTGTTCATCATGAATTGTAGAATGTCATCCGTTAAATGTCGACCACGGTGGAGGTGACTACGGATACCCTTAAAGGAAATCCGAAGATATAGGGTGGGAGTATGGAGTGTTGATTGATCCAAATAATATGGATAAAGTAAAGTGCAAGTTGTGCAATAAAATTGTTTAGGAGGAGTGTATAGGATAAAGCAACATATTGCTCACATTAGGGGCAATGTTGCTAAATGCCCTTTGTCCACAAAGGAAGATCAAGAGAAGTGCATCAAATCAATTGAGGAGGCACAACTTAAGAGAAAGACTAGGAAAGAAAAAGAACAAGAAGTTAGAAATGAAGTTATCATTGATGAGGATGCCACCGGTGATGGTGATGAAGATCTTGAACTTGCAGATGTAGGATTCTCGGGACGTCGAAAGTTGGGGCCTATGGATAAGTTTGCAATGCCTATTGATCCTAGTACATTGAGCTCCAAAGAACTACGGCAACAAGCAATTAGTGTCGTTATTTGGAAAGAAAGACTCCATAAAGTAAGGCAATATGTTGCTAGGTGGATTTATGAATCGGTATTCACTTGCAACTCTTGTAATGTCTACTAATAATATCGAATGACATCCACGGTGTTGTTTACTAATATAAGTAACATTGTATAATTATTGCATGTTTGGTGTACCTTTCAACTCCATCAACAATGATGCCTTTGCGCAAATGTGTGAAGCCATTGGCCGCTTTGGCCAGCTTTGTCGCCCTTCTCAACACGATGTGCGGGAGAAGTTGTTGTATAAGGAAGTGGATAGAACCAAAGGGTTGTTGAAGGACCATGAAGAAGAGAGGCCAAGGCTGGGTGCTCTATTATGGTGATGCATGGGTGATCGAGAAAGGAGGAGCACCGTGAACATGTGTGTGCATTGTAGCACAGGGTCATGTTTCCTAGAATCAAAGGAGGCATCGAGAGTCACACACCGGAGAGCTCATCTTTCAATATGTGGATTCTTGCATTGAAAAAATAGGTGTTGCCCATATTGTCCAAGTTGTCACCGATAATGCTTCAAACAACATGGGCGAAGGCATTATTGAAGGACAAAAGGCCTAATATATTTTGGAGCTCATGTGCAACCCACACTATCAACTTGATGCTACAAGGAATTGGAAGCATTGCAAGGTTCAAGAAGACACTTGATCAAGCCAAGTCACTAACCATTTTTATCTACTCGCACCATAAGACATTGGCCTTGATGAGAAAATTTACAAAGAAGAGGGATATAATAAAGCCCGGGGTGACTAGGTTTGCTTCCTCATTTCTCACTTTGCAAAGCTTGATTGAGAAGAAACAACAACTAAGGTCGATGGCGCTTAGCCAAGAATGGGAAAATTGCATACATTGTAAAAAAAGGCAAAGACAAGGCATCCACGGCTACATTGGTGAGTAGAGCCTTTTGGAATGGTGTTTCTCTTTGCTTGAAGGTATTTGAGCCATTAGTAAAGGTTCTTCGAATGGTTGATGGGGATGTTAAGCCTTCTATGGCCTTTCTTTATGGAGAAATTCAAAAGGCAAAGAAAGAAATCATGGAAGCCATGAACAATATAGAGAACAACTACAATCTCATCATAGATATTATTGACAAGAAGATGAAGGATAGACTTGATTCTCCATTACACTTGACGGCATACTTCTTGAATCCATATTATAGTTATTGTGATGGCTCCATTTTTTTGGATGATGTTATCATGGATGGGATATTCACTTGTGTGGAGACTTTTTACCATGGTGATGATGACAAGCAAAGTCAATTGCTAAATGTAGAGTTGGGTATATTCAAAGATCAAGAAGATCACTTTGGGAAAGCGGCAGCAAAGGCCGGATGCAAAGACTATGAATTTAATCCAGGTTTAATAATTACCAGTCAATGTAAATACATGCATGATTGAAAATTTGTCATATACTAATTATTTTATTGTTCCTAATTATATGCAGCTAAATGGTGGTCTACTTATGGATGTAAAGTTCCCGTGTTACAAAAAATGGCCATGAGGATCCTCTCATTGACATCTAGTTCATCCGGTTGTGAAAGAAATTGGAGCACTTTTGAAGGGGTTAGTCTCTAAACTTCTCTAAAGAGTGAAGTCTCAATTTTCAATATCTACGTTAGTACATTACATTTAGCTAACTAGTAACTATACATCACTTTGCAATTTGTAGATACATACAAAGAAAAGAAATAAACTAGATGTCCACCGCCTTAACCATCTAGTCTTTGTTCAATACAATGCCAAATTGAGGAACAAAAAAGAGAAAAAAGAAAAGAAGAACATAGATCTCATTATAGGTTCCGAAGCTAATGAAGCTCAAGGGTGGTTAATTGAAGGCGGAGATGATGATCAAGATGTTGAGCCAGCTACGGGGCTTACATGGAAGGTAATTGAAGAAGCATGTGGAGCTAATGAGGTCTTAGAACTTCGTAAGAGCGTAAGAGTGAGACAACTTCATGAAGAAGATTTCAAGTCCGATACCGAAAAAGAGGAGAAGGTCAATGAGGAGGAGGAAATTGAGTATGAGTCCGATCAAGAAGAAGTACTTCCAACCAAAAATTATGAGGAAGAAGATGACTAGTCAATAGTCATTCACTCATTTGATCATCAAATTATCATATGACTCTATTTAATATTTATATTTCGCTTACTTGTTTTATTTGTGAGACCTTAATACCTTATGACTCTATTTATATTTGGCTAGCTTGTTTCATTTGTGATTTGTTTCATTGTTTGAACTATTTGATGTTACTTCTTTGAATTATATTTTTATTGCATCAAGTCATCAACTCATGAAGGTCATTACATCAAGTCTTCAAAATTCAAATATATTTGCATCACCGAGCCACCAAGGTAACATCTCTTCTTACATAATTACACATATACTGATATACATATATACATGTAACATATACATAAACTTGCTATTCTGTGTTCATCTCACTTGTTTGGATTGATGCTAGAGGCGATTATACTTGTAATTCTGTTCGGCCGCCTAGGCCCCGCCTAGGCGCCCTAGGCGCTAGGCGACCACCCACCGCCTGCCTAGCGCCTAACGCCTAGGTGAACACTGGTACAGAGTGATGAATTGATTGGGGCTAGAAGTTTGGAAGACGACGCAGCATCTGTTGTGGATTCAGAGTTTTTGTTTGTGGTTCGATGAATTAAAAAGCATTCAAGCTTTGCCAGGAGCCAGGATTGGATAGACACCTACCTGCCTTGCTGCTCAGTCAGTAAATGAAAGATGTGCCCTGCGACTGCTGCGTACGTGAACGTGTGGTGTCGACCTCATCATCCTGCAATTTTCATCGTCGATAGACTCATTTGATGCATTGCTTCGTGGGACTCTGCTATGGCTCTGTTTCTTGCCTGAACCTGGAAACAAGATCTCCTTAGCGATGCAGTTTGAGGGCTACTAGGTAGTTTTCCTTTTCTGAGAGTTTTTTCTTTTTCTTTTTGTTTTATTGAACTTGTTCTTCCATTCTTAATATATATAGCTCGGGAATCTTCAAACTGGCCCATCGAAAAATAAGTTGCTGGTACTTGTACAAGTTTGATAATCCACGGGCAGAAGTTTGAGGAAAATACACGAGCTAGCGTTGGGACACGGGAATGCTACACTAGTGCGTAATTAAAAAAAAAAATTTACCGTGTAAATCAGAAAGTCATACGAGTAAAAGATCATGGATCATTACCCGGTACAACATCACACGCGTCGATGCAGTGGAAGAAGTCGATCATCCAACGTCCTTGGCCGCCGATCGTCTCCTCCAATAGCCCCTCGAGCTCCGTACGTACGTCGCAAATCATCCTCAATCAGCGTAGTAGCGTTCACAGCAGCGTCTTTACGATATCCACATAAACAAAGATAGAACGCCATGCGCCGGTACGCTACCACATACGCCCGCGGCAGAGCCTTGCACAGGTTTGATAATCCACTGGCAGAAGTTTGAGGAAAATATACAAGCTAGCATAGCAAAAGGTTATCTATCTCTGCTAGCAAAGAACGGTGTCTTTTGAAACATGCGTGTCCAGCTCCTGCAATGGTCTGCTCGTCCGGGCTCCGGCCAATTGTCCATGCAATTATGCAGTGTGTATATTCAGTGCATTGTTTTCGACGGCGACGTCTCCAGACCAGCATTATTTTGCAGATTGTATGGTAGCTGCCGGTTAGTTTCACGTACGTTACGTACGAGACTCTTAATTATTCGTACTCTTCGCAGTACGACTTGTGTCGTCTAATGGGAGGTCTAAGATTAATTAAGCTGGGTTGCATTTGATCTAAGGCTAAGCAAACGTACGAACGTTAGTTATGAGTATCTTGTTGCGGCATGATTTTGAAACAAAACACACGAGGAGCTAGCATTTGGACAGGCAGAGACGTTGATCACTTATTTAAGGCCCCGAGTTGTCAGTCTTAGGTGGCGGCCATGTGATCGTATGGACCCGCATGGGCAATGTCAGTTGAATGCTAGTGCCTGGCCGTTGCGGATATGTTTGTTTGTCTGCATGATGTTGGATGCAATATTTTCTCTCGGGCCAGGTCCGAGGGAAACGCTCAATTCGAGCTTCTCTTCTCAGCCAGGCTGAGCACATACAGGTTGGTCAGTGCTCGTGAGTCCATTTACCTTCTCTTGCACCAGATACAAGTAATCAAACAACATCTTAGTATAGCCTAATCTAACAGAAACAGGCAACCAAACAAGTCATCATTGCATCCACTCAGCCTGATTAGGTTTAGCCTGGATGACACATACCAGCAAAACTGAGGATACGCCGGCAACCGAAACTCTACGTGAAGCCTGTACGACCTCTCCACCTCGCCCTCCCCGTCTTGGGAGCCATACTTTGCTAAGTGAAGCCTTCAGTTTACCTTGCTAGGATAGAAATACAGAATGTTACATCGTTCTTCTTTCAGTGTAAGCCATACTTGGTAGATGTTTTGACTGTCTACATTTACCTGTTGCAGTCTGTAGGGTGCTTTGAGTTGATAATTGTATGGTCCAACCTGTATAACAACCAAATGCTGTTTCTTTTCACCGAAATTCCGTTATTGCGTTTTAATGACATAAAGTAGTTTGCTGCTTGCTTGTGCATAGCTCTCATTTCAACCTTGTCTGTTTTAGATGCAATGCAACAGGTTACATGCCTAGGCAAATGTTGAAGCAGATTTAATAACATCTGAAACAAGAACACCATCAAACTGAAGATTGGAAGGAGCAGTCTGGAAGCTGAATATCTCGTTGAAACCAAAGATGGATTGATCGAACCCATGCTTGAAGCACCTCGCTCCTTCATCGATCTCGTCGTGCGGTCGGCAACCGGAAGAACGGCCGCGAGGCGTCCTGGGCGTGCTGGTCGGGAGGCGGCGGCGGCGGCGGCGGCGGATCGTAGTGTCCTCGCATCACGCTGATGACTGGACCCCGTGCGGACTGCGCCCACATGTCAGCGAACCTTTCGCCATGAACGTTGCTCGGTATTCCGTCCCGCTCCTACTCTCCGTGAAACGTCCGATCGAATCTGTGCGGCGTGGATTGAGTTGGTGAACAGAGTGGATGCACGTTTTCACGAAGGACCCTTTCCTTATTCGGTATTATCCGTTCGCACCTCCCGGATTTGGATCGCGAATAAGCTTCGCGATCGTGGGCCACCCGATCCTCGTTGTGCGGCTAAGATTGAGCAGGAGTCAACCGTTTACCCGTGCGGCCCGCCTAATCACTTGCGGTGCGACTGCAAACTGGGCTTTTGGGCCTGAAAGCCTAAATGGGCCGAGACGGTGATACCGCAGCTTTACTTTTTGGGCCATCTTGATATTTGGGCTAGTTTTATATTCTCGTTAGCTAGGCTATCATAAGGCAACAAGCCGACAACTAATAGTTCATGGCTTTACGAACTCAACGATTCCTTTAATTCAGTTATAATCTCTGTGATTAGGCAATTTAATTTAATTATCAACCAATCCAGTGCGTACAACTGATGTCTCTGTAGTTGATCGTGGAATTTTACAGGGATTCTTTGAAGTGATACGGGTAGGCTACACTAGTTAGCGATTCAAAAATTCTACTACGTAAACTAGGAAGCCATGCAAGTAAGAGATTATAGATCGTTACGACTAGACACGTAATACGACGGAAGAAGAGTTGAAGCAGTCTGATCCAACGTCGAGCGCGTCAATGAAGTGGTCGTAGTCGATCGTTCAACGTCCTCGGCACCGATTGTTTCCTCTAGCAACCTATCAGGTTCCTTGCGTAGGTCGTAGATTGTCCTCGATCAGCGCAGCAACAACCGCAGCAACATCTCTACGGTATCCACACGTCCGAGGTGGAACGCAAATGCGCGGTGTGTTAACACCACGCGCGTCTGATAGAGCATTCAAGAAGATGGCGGCTAGGGTTTTGGTGGAGCAACTCACATACGTCCCAATAGCCCCATGCATCCCCTTATAAAGAGCCCATAACGGATCCTATATAAACTCATTTATTCCAACCCATTAAGTGTGCGACCCTGTAGATTTATGCGTAATCAGTTGTGACTCGGAAACTCCTTTCCGACCACGAATCATTAACGGTTCCTAGCAGAACATAACGATTCCTGAATATACATAAATATTATATTTGACGAACCTTATTCAATATGATCTACGACCAGATCCTTATCACTTACGACCAACTCGTATCTCTATACAACCAATTCATATTTAGTTTCGACTAGTTTGTAATTCTTTACGACCAGTTAGTGACATATCCAACTAATTTACGACCAGTTCGTATCTCCATACGACCAGTTCGTATCTGGTCAGACAGAACAACCTGTTTGCATATTCTCTATTTGCCTCATGATATCTGGTTGAACTCCAGGTGAGATATTTTGTTATCCATGGACTGTTCAATACTTTCTCGATCAAATGATGGATAACTTCATGTGGTCAACTCTTCGATCACTGGTGGCACGACCATACATTTTCTTTATCTGACCACATCGAGGGGCTGAGAGATATCTCTTTTGTTATGTTAGGAGGGGCAAATTTCATATCCGATCAGTCACATCCATCCGTATGTTTCACAGTATACCCGAAAGCTATTTTTATAACTATCCAGTTACATAGTATCGTTTGGCAACCCCTAAGTGTACTATTACACATGTAGCAAATCATGTTGATCTTAGGTCTAAGGATAATACATTATCATTACTTGAGATCAATTGATGATACGTAAAATCATAACAATCTCAATAGCATCTCAAGGTTGGTCAATCCAACACCATGTTCTCTAACATATATTCACATTGTTAATTCGATATCCCTATATCCATGATAGGTGAAATACGGTCATCAATCAATACATGTGCTGGTCAATAAGTAACTAGTGTTCCGACCAGTGATATCCGACCAGAGATACATTTAGAATGACATCATATAAGTTAAAGAACTTCACCAACAAGTCTTATACTTGTTAATCTTTATAAATGATAATTCATTCAAGGAACGTAATAACATTTATTCTATAACTCATAAACATAGACGTGATACAATTATGTTTATGATTGCCTCTAGGGCATACGACCAACATTCTTCTCATCAACTCGATCTTTGCAAACACATCAACTGCTAGTACTGTTCGATGGCATAAAAAGCTAGATGGGTACATGGATGGATACGAAAGCTGCATGCCTTGGCTTCTCACATGCATCAGTGTTCCTGCTGCATGCATGCATGCATGCCTTCTCCTCCTCCATTTGAAGCAGCACTGCTAGCTCTGCCCTCCTCTTCAACTTTTCCTTCTCTGCTTTTCCTAACTTTAATTAAACAAACAAAAATGAGATTGTGGACCTGTTTGGCATAGCTGAAAAGCAACTTCCGGCTAGGCTGTATGGCTAAAAGGATGAAAACGTTTGGTGTTTGACAGTCTCGCCTTTAAGTAGGCTGACTGACTGTTTTGAGTTGGGAAATATCTTAAATGCCCTTGAGATAAATGATAGTTTGTTTGATGCCATTTGAAAGGATTTGATTTGTTTGTTTGCATGTTTACATAGAAATGTAAATTTCACCATTAAATGTACTACATATTTGATTTTCAAGTATGAAATACAAAATGTTACATATATGGGATCCTTGCTTTGAACTTTCGCGTATCCATTCCTATCAAATCTACCGAGATTTAATTTAAAAAATAATGAAATTTGCACACAAGTAAATCTTAATGACAATCATCAGATCACATGATTACTCAAGTAATCGGATCACATGATTACACAGATCACGTGATTAACAACAATAATCAATTTTGCCCCAAGGGAGAAGATGCGGCGGGCGGCATCGAAAGCGAAAGGTCGAGCGGCGCTTGGGGCGGCATCGAGCAGCGGAGGTTGAAGCAGGTGGAGGCTGGGGCGGCGGCGCCGAGGGAGGAGGCGGAGGCCGGGACGGCGGGAGAAGGCAAAAGATGGGGTGGCGGCGCCGAGGGATGAGGCAGAGGTCGAGGCGGCGGTGCCTAGGGAGGAGGAGGCGAGCGAGCAGGTGAGAAGGCCAAAGATGGGCGGCGCGCCGAGGATGAGCGGAGGCACCTACGAGGTGGCGGGCGTAGGGCGGCGCCGATGGGAGGATGCCGAAGGCGCCCCGGCTCTTGAAAACCCTAGCTGTCTCCCCTGTCGGGTGTGGCCGTGGTGGGTATGGAGGAGACAAATAGGTGGTTGGAGGGTGGAGTTTTGCTTTTTTATACGTGGTATATTGTGTGTAATTTTTTCGAACTTCGGTGGCAAACATGGAACCCCATTCCACAAAAGCCACTGAAGCTGGGGTCAAACAGCTTGTGGGTTGCAGCTTCTCGTAGTACAAGCGACGAGCTCGGTAGATAAGCTGTCCCCTTCAGTTATCCTGTTATGATAATTAAGTCCCTACCCATGGTCGTGGTTAGGGATGGCAACGGGGCCATTCCCCGTCGGGGAGTGGTGGAACATCCCCATCCCCGAGAGACCAAAAATTCTCCGTCCCCATCCCCATCCCCGTCCTCGGGTGCTATTCTCCCCCCATCCCCGTCCCCATCGGGTTATCGGGGCCCCACGGGGACTCATACCCTCAAGTTGGATCCCGAAAGAAGAGAAAATAAGATTCATACTGTTATAAAATGAGTATGAATATTCACATGCAATACTAAAATGACAATGTTTTTTGATGAATTAGCATCTGAAAAGTAAAGAATACAAATAAAATTATCTGGCTATCGTCTTATCGGGTTGTGCGGTACTCGGCTAGTAGCCTACATGTCTTATCGGGGCCCCAAGCGGGTAACGGGGATGGGGAGTAGGGGAATGTCCCCATCCCCATTTCACCCGATAGAGAATTGTATTTGCACATTAGCATCCCCGTGGGGGAAGAAATAGCCCCATCCCCGTCCCCTAATAGATGAATTCCCCGTCGGGGAATGGGGAATGGGGCCCATTGCCATCCCTAGTCGTGGTCCCCAAGATCTGGATGGATCCTTCCTCCTTTTATTTTTCATCTATTTGTCTTCGAAAAAGGAGCAATCTTGTTTTGTTCTGATGCATTTGTATATTTCTCCGAGAAAAATATTACTCCATTGTGTTGAAAAGGAGCCTAGAAATTAAAAGAAGCAAGATGTTCTTGGTTACCATCGAACAAGCCAACACAAGAATCACAATTTAGAGGGCGAGTTAGGATTCTCGCAGAAGATAGTTTGAATTATGTAGCGCACAATTTCTGGGAGAGAGAAAAAATCCTCAAGAGTTGCAAGCATTTTTTCTTTTTGCGAGAAGTAGCAAGTTTTGTTTTGTTTTTTTCGAGGAAGTAGCGAGGAATTAACCGTTCTACTTGTTGAATGATATATTAGTCAGAAGACTTGTTCTAAGTCTACAATTTTAGTTTACACGAAGGACTAATTGTATACTCGTACAACATTCAGATTTTAGCTACAGACAAACAAATGATGATGTTGCTGACCAACAAAATAGGAGGCTAGCAAATTAATTATGCCCGACTCACAAAACCGGAGATTACATCCTGCCAGCCCAATAGTCATGGACACGCCCATACCACCAACACCGCTAAGGCATGTACAATAGTTTGTCTCTTAGAGTTGTCTCTAAAAGCTCTAACTCATCTACAGACAATCTTAGAGACAACATCTCAAACAAATTATCTATAAAATCATTCATTTTTAACACAACTTATTCACTTTAACACTCACCATTTGCGATGATTTGCGTGTTCAGTTTGTCTCTTATATAAGAGATAACACATTCTCTCTCTTCACATCCCCTCTTCTCCAACTAGAATTTTGAATAACATAACAGATAAGAGACGACTGAGGTGGCTACTATTGAAGATGCTCTAACTAAACACACCCATCCACGCCTCTCTGATCGCAAACATTCTTCCTTTCTCGGCCATACGCTACCAGAGAACGGACCAATCACAGAGGACCGAGCATAGCTCGGTTGGCAAGCAACGTCGTCGAGCGTGCTACCCGGTTGGTTTCAAACCCAGTTTGCCTCACCTTTGCGTTGGATTTAGGATAGTACACACACTAATATGCGCTTAAGTGTGGAATAAGTTATTCTTCGCTCAGGCCAGCCCACTGCGCGCGGACCGAGCCGCCTCCACGAAATGCCGAACAAGCCATTTTGGCCCACTAACCCATGATCTCCCACACGTGATGTCACATGTCCAGTACGCGCTATGACGAGGTCGAAAGTAATTGTGATAGCAATTTTACTGCCGCACGTATCACCTCGTTTATATTTTTTACAATTGTTTCATACGTGCATGGCTGGATGTGATCAGTAAATCTTTTTGTGACAGAGTAGTGAAGTCATATGGAGGTTGCAGTAAATCTCTTTTGACGATGCAGTAAATTTTTTCAGTAAATGTACAAAAAGGTTTTTAGATTGCGAGACTTATATCATTCTTTTACCCTCATTGTCACCAAGCTACCGGTGTAAACCGTTCGTGAATGGGAGCTTCCAATCAAAAGTTATTACGAAAATAAAAAAAAACATTAATGTAAAAAAAACAAAAAACCGATTGTTTGCTAGTTGGTTGTCTACATGTATGTACTAGTTGGCTAAGATGGCAACATAGTCATGTAGAGGTTGCCGTAAATCTTTTTGTAACAGAGTAATAAAGTCATGTGGAGGTTGCACTAAATCTTTTTATAACAGAGCATTAAAGTCATGTGGAGCTTACAATAAATCTTTTTGTAACAGAGTAGTAAAGTCATGTGGAGGTTGCAGTAAATCTCTTTTAGTGATGCAGTAAATATTTTGTAGTAAATGCACAGAGAGGTTTTTATTTGCGAGACTTATATCATTCTGTTACCCTTGTCGTCACCAAGCTACTGGTGAAAACCGTTTGTGAATCAGAGCTTGCAATCAAAAGTTATTGCTGAAACAAAAAAAAGAAATATTCATGTACAAAACAAGGATCCGATTGTTTGCTAGCTGGTTGTCTACTTGTCTATACTAGTTGGCTAAGATGGCAGTAAAGTCATGTGGATGTTATAGTAAATCTCTCTTAGCGCTGCAATAAATCTTTTTTAGTAAACACACAGAGAGGTTTTTATTTATGAAACTTATATCATTCTGTTACACTCGTCGTCACCAAGCTACTGGTGTAAACCATTCATGAATCGAAGTTTTCAATCAAAAGTTATTGCTAAAACAAGATAAAGACACATTCATGTACAAAACAAAAAATTGATTATTTGCTAGTTAGTTGTCTATATGCCTGTACTAGTTGGCTAAGATGGCAATGAAATCATGTGGAGGTTACAGTAAATCTTTTTGCAACATAGCAGTAAAGTCATGTGGAGGTTTCACTAAATATTTTTGCAACAGAGCATTAAAGTCATGTAGATGTTACAAAAAATCTTTTTGTTACAGAGTAGTAGAGTCATGTGAAGGTTGCAGTAAATCTGTTTAGCGATATAGTAAATATTTGTTAGTAAACTCATAGAGAGGTTTTTATTTGCGATACTTATATCATTCTATTATCCTTGTCGTTACCAAGTTACCGGTGAAAACCGTTTGTGAATCGGAGCTTCTAATCAAAAGTTATTGTTAAAACAAGAGAAAAACATATTCACGTATAAAACAAGGATCTGTGTGGGTTTTACTGCCAGATTAGACGATACCGGGACTTTTAATTTAGTTTCATTGATACATCATCTAAGTTCAGCACAACATACAACATACAAAGGCACATCCAACGTTAACACCAGAACTCTTGTGGATATATATTTTCTACAACAAGCTTAGTCTTATGGTATTTCGATAAGCCTCTTTAGATGAAGTAAGAGCAGCCATGGCCTGTAAAAGAAAGAAAGAAATATCAATTTACCAACATTTTTTTAAGATGAGTGAGGATAATATAGCTGCACAAATACTCAAATTACATTGTTGCTGCTGATACTAAGGTACAGGTATATTTCGTATTTACAGCGCAACTTCAATAGATCAAAACTTCCGGGGACTATTCCAGGGACCTGTATGGAACGAAATTTGGACTCAATTGGCCTCCTAGCGTTTTGTAATTCCTAAAGTAGCCCCGTTTGCTAAAAAATTCCATTTTTGGCCTCCTTTTAGCGCGTCTTTGCGGCCCCGACAGCGACTCTAGGCTGCTTGCCAGCGTCTGGCGGCAACAAAGTTCTGCGCTCGGGCTGGCGGCGGCTAGATCTGCGGTCCCTTCGCGAGAACTTTCCTCGCGCCACGCGTCGCTCGGCTCTGCGGTCCCCCGGCGGATTCTCGCCCACCACACGCCGCGCTTCGCTGCTGCGCCCGCGCCGCCCGCCACTTCACGCGCACGCGCCGCGTGCCTCGCGCCCGCCCGAGCGAGCCGGGCCGCCGCCGCGCCGTTAATTGTGGCTGCGCGCCAGCGCGCCGACCTCGTCGCTTTGCCACGTACGCCACGCATGCGTTCACGATCAATAAAATGAGACGTTGTGGAAGTTGTTTGTCGCCCGTGCCTTGTTTTCATGTTGAAATTGAGAGAAACATAGCCAGAGTCAGAGAGGAAGAGAGGCAAAGACGAAGAGAAGGGAGAAGGCAAGCAGAGAGTCAACAGCTCGCGCAGTTGCGGAAGTTTAATCGTCTTGTGAGCACCTTGAGAAGGTAAGTGTCATTTGCATACTGCTATAGTTTTAGCAATATGATTAGTATGTAATTAGATGAATGGTAGATTCTTATTGTAGCAACTGAGTAGTTAGGGTTGTGTAGTAGATGTATTTGAACTTAGCGTTTGGACGTAATTAGAAGACTTAGTTTGATTAGCACGCAATTACAAGACTTAGTATCGCTGACGATCGGGTCACAGCGAGTGCGTGCACCGTGTGCACCTTGACGAGGCATGTTGACCTTCAGTCCATGCACTGCGCCATGAACTGAGTGAATGACAAACGGGCCCCACATGTTAGTAGGCTTGTAATTCGGAAATAAAATAAAAAAGAACACTGTACAGTAGACCCCGCATGTGAGTGGTAGAGGCTTGGTTTAGCTCGGGTATAAAAAGTTTGAAATGCAACAAGGATATTCTGAAGCGATTTATTTTTGCATTGTAAATTCCAATAACTTAAAAATTCATAACCATTTGAAAGTAACTCCAAATTTTATTCTCTAGCTAACCGTGAAATGTTTAAATAGAAATAGAAGTGAAACTAAAACTAATTTTTTCTGCCACTAGACACTAGTACATTAAATTTTGCAGAAATTACTAAAGTGTCAGGAACTTGAACCTAAAATTTCAAAAATATTTGTAGGTGGTTTAACGTGTAATTCAAATGTGCGTGAGATGCAACAAAAATAGAATTGAAAACATTGAGTATGAAAAGTGTATTTAAACTTAGCGTTCGAATGTAAAATTAGAATACTTAGTGTGATTAGCATGTAATTAGAAGGTTTAGTGTGATTAGCATGTAATTAGAAGACTTAGTGTTGCTGACGATCGGATCCCACCGATCGTGTGCACCGCGTGCGTGGTCTATGGATCCTTGACCGGCCATGTTGACCTTTGGTCCATACAGTATGCCATGGACCGAGTTAATGACAAACGGGCGTAACCGGTACAGTAGACCTCGCATGTCAGTGGTAGAGGATAGGTTTAGCTTGAGTAGACAAATTTTTAAATGCAATAGGCATTTGTAAAGTGATTTAGTTTTGCACTGTACATTCATACAACTTAAACAAATTCATAACTAGTTGATAGTAACTTCAAATTTAGTGAAACCAATTTTGTTGGTTTCTATTTTTATTGTACTTTAACTTAGAATAGGTTTGAAACTTGTTACTAGTACTGATAATTTCCGAATTTGAATTAAATTCGGTTAAGAAGTTTTTTTACAGTACGAATTGAATTAATTTTTGTTGGTCACGAAATGTTATTCTGTAGCTAACCATGACTAAAATTGTGGAAGAATTCATTTGGAAAACCCACAAATAGGTGGATGGTGCAAGCATTACATATAATTTAGTGGTTTTATATGCACATGTGTTAGGTACTTCATGGCGGAGATTCAAGATCTATTCGTATTCCCCGGGAACGCTCTCATACGTGACGGGCCGTGCTGAGCGGACTGTCAGTGCGGCCGGTGTGATCCGGCGCGGGTTTGAGGACATGAACTCTCGGAGCTAAGGCGGTGCGTGCGGTCGCGTTCGATCGCGCCATCGCAAGGATGAAGCTGCGCATCGAGGCGTTGTATGTCTCGGTGGTGGGTGACGGAGAGACCGTTTGGCAACTTATGAAGGTGACAAGTGGCGCTTCATGGGCCAATTACATGGAGGTTGTTTGCAACCTGCTGCTGCGATCTTTGCGGCCGATGGTCTATGTTCGGTTCGTGGAGAGGCGGGGACATCGGCGTGGGTGGTTCGGTGAATTTGCTGGTGAGGAGGAGCTGCGTTGGTCTCGGTGTTGGAGGAGACGCGGGCGAGAAGTGGGCGATGGAGACACGAGGAGGTGTCGCGACAACTTCAAGCCCAACGAAGGAGTGGGCGGATGGTGGGCGGCTCGTATTGATTGCCACGAGTACTGGCCGACCCGGTGGAAGAGGTGAAGCGAGGAAGAGGAGGATGTGGAAACAACGATTCGAAGGCGAGGAAGGCGGAGAAGTCGCTACGAGGTGTTGGTGGTGGTGTTGTGACCACCGACACGATTCGTCCCCTCTAGATTGGGCGATGTCGCGCGACATCGCTGGTCTGCCACGGCCGGAGGGGGCCGGCGGGGTTTCATGAAGACACACTGCTCCTAGAGCGCTTCCCTAACAAGAGCGCGCGCTTGACATGCTATTGCGAGATCTTTGTTGGAGATATGCCTAGAGGCAATCATAGAGATGATGATATTTCGTTGTATCCATGATTTAATAAATGTTCCTTGAATATTGCATTTGTGTTGATTAACAAGTATGTGACTTGTTTGTGAAACTCTTTACTTATATGGTTATTCTAAAGTTGTCCCTAGTCGGAGTTCATGTGAGGACACACGTGAATGATGGATTAGCACATGTATCGGTTGATGACCATGTTTCACGAGTCATAGACATGGAGATGTCAAACCAATAATGTGGACACATGTTTAGAACATGGGGTTGGACCGACCCAACATGAGACATAGCAATTATACTCATGGTTCTCTCTACACAATGTATACGCCTTGTCCTTAGACACCGAGATTATCGCATGTACTTGAGATGTGAATCGACCTACTTAGGGGCTATCAAGCGCTACTCGTGGCGGGTAGTTATAAAGGTAGCTTCGGGTTTGTCATGAAGCATCTTTGCGAGGCATGGTCGATCGAGATGGGATTTGCCCTCTCTACCCGAGAGAGATATCTCTGGGCCTCGGTGATCGGATCGAAATGCATGGTCATGCTACTTAAGGTTAGAGTTAACCTAGTAATGGATTCGGATCACGGGATCGAGAAAGAGTGGTCAGCTTGGAGCTCGGCCGAATATCGTGAGGTAAAGGGATTGGCATGTACATAACGTTGTGATGGTTCGTCCGATATGATCTTTGTATGCGTTTAGGAGTTGCACGTCTTGCTAGAGGCGCTACCAACTATTGACCAAGTATGTGTACTCGCGTCATGTCTAAACATCGTGAACCCATAGGGTCACACACTTAAGAAGTGAAGCCTAATTCGGATTGGATCCGAATTAGATTAGGTATTTAGTCCTAATGGGCCTCTATTGTGAAGCCCATTGTAAGGGCGTCTATAAAAGGAGGGCGGCGCGCGAGTTGAGGATGAGTTTTTCGTGACATCCTCAAACCCTAGCCACCACCTCTCCAACGCCCTAGTCGCTCGCGCCGATCTAGTAGTTCAGCGTCGTCGCTTCCTCGTGCGTGTGGATACCTTTGAAAGCGCATACCGTAGCATTGGGACGAACCGCAAGAGAGGAGTGCGTGGGACGCCACGACAAGGGCGAGGAAGTAGTACGACTACTGCGCCCCGGCGTCTTTGCATCAACTTCGCGCTGCGGCGTCTAGTGGTAAGACCGTGATCTATAAGCTGCGGTGATCTTGGTTTCTGGTAGATTTTTAATTTGCGCTAGTGTAGCCTACCCGTTACCCTCTGGATCGCCATTAACATTGGCGGACGTGTCGGTGCGAGAGGTCAACCGACACCTACATCGTGAGGTGTGTTGAAGAATCATGTGCTAGCAAGGTCAGTGCGCGCGATTCACGGCCTCGAGCCTGAGCTTACGGATAGCGGTCTTTGAAGGACCACGCGTGTGAGCTAAGCGAGCGCTTCATAGGCACCACAACATGGCGTCCTCGTATGTTGCCGGCCTAATAAGCCACCTCGTGGTGAAGATGTTGCATTCGCCAAAGCTTCTAATGGCGGAGGTTGCCAACATGGTGGGGTTCGGGTGAGCTACAAGGCGGCATGGCGCGAAAGCGGAAGGTCGTGGAAGAATGTTGGCACATTCGAAGAGGCTTATAACCTAGTTCCAAGAATGCTGCATCAAATCGCGAATCAAATCCGGGACTTACATAAACAAGGTTGGCCGGGTGCATCAGAGGAGGGCCCAATTGTTTTGTTATGGACACGGTCTTTTGGGCCTTCCTCGGGCAATCGAAGGTTCAAGCATTGTCGTCCGTCTTGGCGATGGGCGGCACCTTTCTATCTGGGAAGTACAAAGGTACCATCCTCACGCGATTGCGGCCGAACGAGCGACGATTACTCCTGGGCTTCGCGGTGTTGAGAGCGAAACACGAAAGGCGGCTATGGTTCTGTCCAACGTGAAGCGGCGGTGGTCAAGACCGTCGGATGTGTGTGTCATCTCGGACCGCAATCTTTGGGTTGTTTCTGCGTTGAGCATGATGCAAAATGGGGCCAACCGTTGTTCGATGGAATAATGTCGAGCGGCGGTGCATGAGGCATCTCACGGTGAACTTCCACACAAGGTTTGAACAGGACACGATGAAGATGTTTAAGAAGCTCGCATGCGAACCAAAGGTGGAAGTTCGATGCCATGTGGAAACGGCTCGGCGAGGAGGCAGGGAAGCATGTAAGGAACTTCGCGGGCGCGGAGGAAGGTGCGATGGCAAGAGGGTCGCGAGAGTTGGGAGTTCACCACGATGGGTTAACTCACACGCGCGCGACACGAGAAATAGTCCCTGCTTGCCGACGACCGATGGTGCAAGTGCGGGATCATGGCGACCAACATGCCGGAGGTGTACAACGGTGTCCTCAAGGGTGTCCGATCCTGCCGATCACTGCGATCGTGGAGGAGAGGCGGAACCGTCTTGTCGGCTACGCCGTTATGAGCCATGATGGCCAAGAAGCGTGCGGAGGATGGCAAGCAATTCTGAGGTAATGCATGCCCACATGGAGAAGAAGATCGGCAAGGCTCGTTCGCTGCTTTGCTCGTACCATGGATGGCGTCGGCGAAATTCGAGTCGGCTCGGGGAGAAATCGTCATGGGCGTGAGGATCGGAGCAGTGCGCACGATTGGTGACGGCGTCGTGCACTGCAACAAGCGCGGCTTCTCCACAAACCATGCTCCCATGTATGCGCGGCGTGCGCGGTGTGGCGCCGAGCCTCGGGCGTTACATCTCCGAGTACTCGACATCCACCACTGTATGGCACTTGGAGTGCGAGTTCCATTCTTACGGGATGGACATGCACTACGAGGACCTCGGCGAGCGGTAAAGTGGGTGCCCAATGGCGCTACAAGCACCCCGTGTGAAACGCCGATCACGCGCATCTGAACAACATGGGCGGCGGCCGGTAGCGGCGGTAGAGTTCGCCACCCGGATCTGAACTATGCAAGACGGTTGGCCACTCCATCGATCATTGCCCAAACAGACCTAGCACAAGCAGCGCAGCGTAGCGCCCAAGATACAATTACCAAGTCGTGATGTTGTATGCTTATTTTAATGCCTAGTATGAGTTGTATCATTCTCAATCCATGCCTTTGTGTACGGATGTAATGTTATATTATGTGGGTCATGTGTTAACTCATTATGGTCATATCTACTATTATGTTGTACGAGTTTGTACATGGTGTTATTCACTTTGTCTTATATTCTGTTGTCATATGTTTCGATTTCTTTTTGTATGCCATAAATTATGTTATACATGTAGACTTACATGTTGTTTATCTCTCGCAGAGATGGCGCGACCTCAGTTGGCAGCCCGTATGAGCTGCTTTCGCGCGCCTTTGGGATGGCGACATCGATGCTGGCGTGTCGTCGTCGGCGTCGGCCCTCGAGCCTAGTCTGGCGCCCGAGAGAGTGGGCTCATGGCGAGCGGTATGTCCCAAAGCTGCGGACACCGGCCTCCTGCCCTTTGCACGCATGTTGGATGTACCGCGCGCGTTTGATTTGATCGGCACTCTATCTGCGCTTCGTGGATCGTTGGAGACCGAGACTCACACCTTCCACTTCGGTGGGAGATGACCATAACTCACGGAGGATGTAGCTACTCTTACAGGTCTTCCATCGCACGGTCTTCCGGTGGTGCCACCTCAGGCGAGTGGGTGGAAGGTGCGTATGGTAGCAATTCGGTCACCGATTCACGACAACGTGTCGGGTGTGCCACATTCACGGGCTGCGGAGTACATGACCTGCCCCGGCATGCATTGTGGAGGCGGTTAGGACACACTTCCTTGCATACCTTTTGTTCTGTTTGGATGGATCTTGTTTCCCTCGACTCGGGTATTGCGTGTACCCTAGCTACATCCGGCTGGCCGAGTCTTTGGTGGATGCGGCCGACGAGTGCCCTGTCTGATTGGGCCTCCGCGTGCTTTGTACCACTTCAGAGGGTTGTGCGATGCTTCTCGAGCGATGCAGGCGAGGAGCGGTCCTCGTTGTATGCTACCTGCGACTATGGTCATGGGAGCACTTTCGTTGGCGGCCATATTTTGAGCACCGTGCACCCTTCGAGTTGGCGCCAAGGCAAAGATCTTGCTACGGTGATGACCCGTCGATGGGCCTACAATGGGAGCAGCGTTGGACACATGGTACCCTAGGTTGGGCGAGAGAGAGGCAGGCGTCGTGCCCGAGTTCCATAACCTATTTGAGACTCTGCATAAGGGCGAGGTCATCGGTGGACATGGGATGCCGATTCCTTGCGAGCACGGCCCCTACGGGTTATCCTCGCGGTGCACTCGGGGCGAGGCGCTCGGTTGGCGACCTACCACTGTTCTTCGCACATGGTGAGCCGTACAATCCCAGGTGGTCATGAGAGGCAGTTTGGCCTTTACCGGAGGTGCCACGGCTGCGGGACGACCTCTCACGAAGAAGGCCTTTGGTATGTCATTTTCGGTATCATAGTAGGCACATGTCGACTTACATTTTTGATATCCGAATTCAATTGCGAGCAAGCGAGAAGAGGCGGAGGAGCGGCGGCGGAGCGAACACGCGGCCGTGGGCGACTGCGTGAGGCGAGAGGCGGCAGCGGGCGTGGTGCATGAGTTACGAGGCTCGCCATCGGGCGTCTGGTGCGTACTTGCGGTGAAATACGTTCCACGCACTAGGTGTAAACTTCTTGGGCGGCGCCACGCGACCAATGGAGGTCATGCGAGGATGCCGTTGTACTAGCGAGTCCCGGCCGTCATCGGCGCACGCCACGGCGAGATGGTAAAACATTCTTGCTAAAAATTTCATTCGGCTACATGTTTCTAACTTACTATCGGTTTCCTTGCAGTACTACCGCCTTGATCGTATCTCGCGTCAGGGTGCTGAAACTCTACGCCGTGGTCGCAGTAGCACATTTGATCGCATCCTACACGCGGTGCGTGCGATGACCGAGGACGCGAGGACTGCAATGAGGACCATAACTTATGGTCGCAATAGTGACGTTCACGTACAGCATCGCAGACACCGAGGGCACCCTCCACCCCCTCCACCCTCAGCACCTCCCTCGGCACCTCCCTCCGCACGTCCCGTCGCACTCTGCGGTCGTCGAGCTATGGTCGGTCGGCCTCGGCAGCGTCGGTATGTCATATATCATCGGTTGTTCTCATCAATACTTGTCCAAGCACTCCTTTTGAACATATCTGACATCACCGTTTATTCTTGCAGCACTTGCGAGGACAACACTCGCTTCACCGTCGTTGTCACGGAGGAAGCGCGGCACTGCGAGGACAACACTGCTGCTGCGCCATCGTCGTCACGAGAGGAAGCGCGACAAGCGCGATGTTGTTCCATCTGCGGACATTGACCACGACTTCGCGCGCGGCGCCAAGGCGACGGGTTGGGATCATTGGCGCATGGCATTGACGCGGGCATTGATCGCGCGTGCGGAAGCGCGGCCGGTGGTTTGCGAGACTTACGAAGGCTACACCGTGCAGCATTACGGCATAGACTGGCCAGGAGGATCATGGTCCACACAACAACCTACTCAGGTACACTTTAATGTAGTTGTAGTAATTTTAGCAATGCATAAAACCAATGACTAACTCACCAAGTACCCTTCCCTCAGGATCAGCACGTGTGGATCGATAATATGCTCAGCTTTGACCGGACACCTACACCGAGATCACCGCGGCGCCCCACGCCGCGCCCTACTACGGCTTACGAGATGTACGCCACTCCCCTGACAGGTTCACCTTCCCTGAGGATCAGCTACGCCATCCGGGCAATCGACGGGGCGATGTACCATAAGTAATGTCATGGTCATATAATGCATGTTATGTAATATCATTGTGTATTGTGTGCAGCATGTCATGTTATGTGATTTACGTAGTGTCAGTGTACAGCGTGACCTTGTGATTTATGGACACAACATGTTCTAAGATCGGGTTTGTATCTCAAACATCTGTGATTTTCGAATTTCTCGCGGGTCCTGTGGTTGATCTGCTAGGGGATCCGACACTACCTCGCGGACGCGAATTTTCTTCAACGTTGCCACACAATTCCTCCTCGGGCCCGCTGCGTCACGGACGCGATTTTCCTTCAACCCAATTGCAATTGAGCCGTATGCTATATATGGATGCTTTTGCTGTCATACACCCCACTCTTCATTTCCTCTTCTCCTTTCTACCAGTCTTAGACGGGATGTCTACGGCCTCATCTAACTTCCGAGTGAGTAGACAATTGGAATCACTGCGGCAGCAACTGGTTTGCCCTCGTTGCAGGGATCCGGTGAATGTGTTCACCTCGCATACGCCAACGAATCCATCCCGAGTGTTCATGAAGTGTTCAAATCTTACGGTAACTTTTGCATAATCATCTCGAATGAATTGCATTGAAACAACATGTTGTTTTGTTCACTTCAGTGCATTTCTTTTGTAGAGCACAACATGCGGTTTTGGCGGTGGTGATGAAGCTGTCGATAGTTCAAGATATTGCAATGCAAATTCTTTGCCTTGCAAGATGACTCCGTGGTGTTCTTTGCATTTCGTCCGGGGCTCGACCCTCCGACCCTGTGCAGAATGAAGAGAATAGACTTAAAAATGGATGAAAGGATGGAAAGAGTTGAGAAAATGCTTGAAATTAGTTAAGCTAGTTAGTTTTGTGGTATTTCTTCTATTATTTCTTGTGGTTGCCAACTAGAAGTTCAGTTCTAATGACATTGTAATGTCCACTCTTTATTTATGTATCGCAGTGCAATATGGATGAGAATAAACCAGTTACATTATCTACGCATGGATGAACTGTCGTGTATCCCTGTATTACTTTGTGTGGGAATTCATGAAACCATAATTTTCGAAACCTCAAATCCAAATTTTGGAGACCTAAATCTGCAATCCAATTCAGAACACTTAGTTTTCACAACGACAAGAACTAACAACTTCTCTCTACAAAGCAGAACGTGACCATTTTTTGCAAAGTAAGACATGACAAGACTCTGCCTCCTCAGTTTTTCAAACCGAAAAGATGACACTACGCAAAAAAAGACGTGACAACACTCTGCCTCGCAAGCCTTTCGGACCAAAAAGACAAGACTCTGCAAATAAAGACGTGACAACACTCTGCCTCCCCAGCTTTTCAGACCGAAAAGACAAGACTCTGCAAAAAAGACGTGACAACACTCTGCCTCACCAGCTTTTCAGACCGAAAAGACAAGACTCTACAAAAAAGGCGTGACAACACTCTGCCTCACCAGCTTTTCAGACCGATAAGACAGCACTCTGCAAAGCACAACAAAGTAAGACGTGACAATACTATGCCTCGCTAGCTTTTCAGATGGACATGACAACACTATACCTCCTCTGCTTTTCTGAACTAAAAGACAGGACTCTGCATGAAATTAACCACACCATGCCAACTATGGAGCTTATAAAAGGGGGTTGAACCAAATCCAAAACTACACAACACTACACAATAGATACTAAGCTATGGACTCTTCGGCAAACTTCTACGCGAGGATGTTGCGAAGCAAAAGTAACAAGCGAGAAGAGGAAACACTTACAATACCAGTTTTTCAATGAAAGATGCTCGGTACCACCACGTTCTCGATCCGCGGTGTGTGTGTGGCGAACGGCGAGATCATTCGGTCCACACACCCGACCTGCTGCGGGCGTACTACACGTCGCGGGCACCACCTGCGTAAGCGTTTCTTTCGCGCATCGATTTCGTTAACGTTGAATTCCTTAAATTTTTAACTTCATCCCCACGTAATGGTAGCGAGATGCGCGCCACTTCTTCCGATGGATCGGCGGCCCGAAGATGTACGATAGGGCATTCATCCGGTACATGCTAAACTACTCGGTGCGGTGAGAACCGTGCGGTGGAAACCTTACGTCTCGGACCTGCTAAGGAGGCGCAGAAGGAGCTCGATGAGTCGCATGGCGTAATCCATATCGGCGATGTGAGTTAAGAAGAATTTACATCCTTATTACGTTTTCACTCTCGGTGTTCTTACATCATACAATCGCAGGACATGGGCGACCCGACATACCGGCCGGCGTGGGCGATCTGCGACAAGGGCAGAAAGGCTCATGCGGCTCGGCCCGGCGCCACAGCGTATCCGGACGTCGGGCGTAATCCGTATCCACGGCGTGAGTTATGAAAAATTTACATCATTCTTATGATTTTCACTATATGATGCACTTACATCATGGAATCGCGGGATATAGACGACCGACATACGGCCCGCGCGTGGGCGGTCCGCGGCAAGGGCAAGGAAAGGCTCATGCGGCGAGCCCGCCGCCCAGCGTATCCGATGCGTCCGGCGTAATCCGTATTGACGGCGTCGATTATGAAGAATTTACATCCTTCTTACGATTTTCGCTATACGGTGCACCCATCAATGAATCGCGAGGATATGGGCGATTTCGATATACGGCCTGACGTGGACACTCCCGCGACAAGGGAAGGTCGGCGAGGAGTTCAACGCCGAGCTAGCAAGGAAGGAAAATGGTCGGTCCACGCGATGAGTCGGTCATTACGTAGTAGTCCGATCCTACCCCATTACTATCGCCTAAAGGCATGCATACTTATATGGTCAGGATGCTTGTGTCGCGATGTACCGTAGTAGTAGCGAGGATGACTAAAGCAATTAGCCGAACCATCATGCCATGTCACTACGTGTAACGTGCTTCTGTCCACGGACTCTAATGTAGTTTTAGTTTCGTGTCTCCGCTAAGTCATCAAAGCATATATTGCAAGTATGCCTCTTCTAGTGGAATCCCAGAAACAACCATTCGCACCGACATCGAATCGTCCATGTTTTAGGGTATCTTCTTAATGACAATGGGCGTTCACAACCCCATCGATTATATTCTGTATAAGCTTCATAAAGTACTTCATCATTGCTGCCTATATACACGATATCGTTGCACGATAAAACCCTAATTTACAAAACTCGGTGCCCATGTTACTTAATGAATGTTTTTTTTACAAATATTAGTGCCTGTTGAAACCCTAATCGAAATGACTGAACAAAAATTCGTATTCCTATCAACGCTAACCCAAACTGCAAACCCTACTTTTTCATTTCGCAAACCTAATTCAAATGACTCAAGAAATTATGCAAAGTGCATATACGGTATGGAACCACAACATTTACATTTAACATTTCAATCTACTATTTGAGCCATCTTCATAATCACAACGAGCGTTCTCAGCCCCTTTAATTGCATTTTGTAGAAGCTCCATAAAGTAATATGCTTTAACTCCGTCATTTTTAACTGGCGCATCGTAATATCACTTACCTTCCTACTTACGACTCATTACTATCTTAATCTTCCTCGTAAAATTTCTCAGAAATTTAGCGCACTACAACAATATACGACGATCACAAAATGTTATTGCGAGTCTGACAATTTTTGTGCCCTTCATATTCTACGAAAATAACAAACAGACCAACCAACGTTGTCGCTATACTTTTATTTTCCAAACAAAATAACATCATACAATAGATTATGTAAAAAAAAAATTCAGAAGTAATGTGATCAGCAACTGCAGCAATCAAGATATTATTTCTCTTCAGTTTTCTCTTTTCCAGAGTCTTTTCAAAGCTTCAAAAAATTAAAATAAACTATTTCTATTTTAGTGTATCAATTAGAGCTTAATTGAATATTTTTAAAAATTTAAATGAGTAAAATTAACTTCTATTAAATTCAATCTTTTTTAACAATTTTTTGTTTTTTTCCTGTTTTTTCTCATTTTTTCCCCTTTATTTTCCCTAATTTTCCCAATCTGCTAACCCTAACCTTTTTTCCCTATTTTCTTGTGACAAAGATCGACGTGCAAAAGTCTTTGCCGTCTTTGGGCAGCAACTACATCTTCTTGTAGGGCTCGCGACATGTTGGGTGTTGCCAATTGGCATGACAGCACCTACATGTTGCCAAATGGCACGGCATTAGGTACTAGGATAGGGCTAAAACTGGAATTTTCACGTTAAAGAGGCTAGTTTAGGAATTAATTTGCGCTACAGGGCCAAAACAGTCCAGATTTCGTATGGAACACCTGAGGCAAGACTCAAGAGGCGACCAACTTGCATTGTCCAAATACAATGCACACATCGAGACTATTCCATTTGAATGTAGGGATGCCCATGTGGCAATCAATCGGAGCCAAAAGGCGTCGATGGACTATTATACAACAAATTGTCGAATAAAGAAAGGACGGAGTGTTCATTAAGCATACAGCCAGTGAAGTAGTATACTGCAAGTACAACTAGTTGTCGGTTGGTGAGCGAAGGGCAGAAGCTGAGATCGCGTGGTTGTGTTTTGTTTACACTTGGCACCGGTTGATATTCTCCTTTTATTTTCTTTCCTTTCGAGTTGCTTTCTACTCTACAAGTCGCTTGATCTTTTCCAGATTGGGAGACTCTGCATTGAAGTTACCAGGACGGAGGACCTACAGTAGTATAGGAGTATCATAAATAGTGTTTGCTACAGGAAAACACTGACGTGCAGAGATCCTCTTGGCGGGCATAGCGAGAAGACACTAGAACAGTACAGTATCCTTGGAAAATCATTTGTGTTCATCAAGAAAGAAATCGGCTTCCACGTGGATCCGAAATCCGAGGCTGGCCACATAAATCGCAAAAGCAAAATTCAATTCAGAAAGTGCGTGCCCGTTAGGGATCGACGGGAGGGACAAGTCAAAGCTTAATTCGCTGGCGATAGGCCAACTGTTACGGAGATGGAGACAGACAACAATGCCAGACGAGTGCACAGACACGTTGCTGCTGCTGCTGCTGCGAAATATCCGGCGACCGGCGACTGGACGGGAGGCTGCGGGAAGGAGGCGAACGTGACGTGCGGTGGATGGGACGCTCCCCTGATTTCCATTTTCGACACAAGGACGACGAAAGGATGCTCTGAATTGAATAATCGTCGGGAAATGGGAGAAGGTTGCGGACGAGCGACGCCTTTTCGCGGTGACGCACGCATAGGCTGACTTGAATCAAATTTGGTTGGATTACTGTAGTTAATCGGTTTAAATTAAGATAGGTTAATTTGGAACAAAAAAAGAGTTAATGAGGCTCGACTCGATAGTGACTTGTTAGCTCGCTTTTAAAATAAAATTTAAATAATAAATAAAATAATTTTAAGTCGAACTATTTCAATTTCGAATGAAACTCAATAATAGCTCGTTAAGTTCAATAGCCAGCCCTACACATCACTCTGCCACTCACACACACTCCGCACGCGTATGCAAGGCTCCCCGCTTCATGCAAACATGAAAATTGAGTTGTCTAAGATACACGTCCACGAACCCTCCATCGTGTGGATCGTGGACACATGCTTTAACCGTTCTAGTGGACGTGTGTCGACATAATAATTTGTAAAACAATGTCCTAGCAGTTTTTTTGTTGAGTGTTGAATTTTGGCTAAGACTACTGTGCAACTTGAAGTGCGATGAGAGGATCAAATCCGATTTGTGTTGGTCACGAGAAGGATTAAGTATATTCTTCGTCCCTCAATTTTGCCCTAGTTTAGTTTTCGTCCTGAACTGCATACAGGTAAAACACGTCCTTGAGCTATTAATACGCGCAAAGATACCGCCGTTCGTTTTAGAGCGGTTTTGTGCCACGTCATTGTCCACGTTGGCATCGGTCCCCATGTCATTGAGACAAAGAAAAATAACAGGTTAGAAAGAAATAAACCGCTTCGGTTTATTTGGAATATGACCGATGGGTCCCCTGGACATAGAGATTGAGCAGAGAGAAGAGAATAGAGAGAAGGGAAGCAGGGAATGGCGCGGTGGCTCTAGAGGTTGGCGACAGCGGTGAAAAACGACACAAATGGCATGGGTGGCGGCCAAAGCGGGCCGAACACGTCACGGAAGCGATTGGTAGCTTTATCGCGGTGAAAGGCTCGGCGATGGCGGCGGCGCGCGGCGAGTGGCGACCAAGGCGGAGGCGGTCGGCGGTGGCGCTCTAGTGAAGCCGACAAAGAAGAAGAGAGCATGGGGTAAAACACGGCACTAGGATTACGATGATGGAGTTGATGATTGTAGGAGCTCACCGACGGCGGCGCGTCGGCGATGATGGCACTCACGTTGAGAGGAAGAGGATGATCTAGCGAGATGGCACGTGGAGCACGAGTCGCTGGAGCTTGGCAATGCCGCGCATCTCGCATCGAACTTGCTTAACCTCCTCGCACCGGCGTCGTCGCGCCAATCATGCGCATCGCCGAGACAACATCGGCGGCACGCGGTGCGTGTAAGCGATGTTGTTGCCGTCGCACCAAACATGTAGACCGAGGCCTTCAGCAGCGTTTCTAGCTCCAGCTTTATGTCACTATCCACCGTCACCAGCATCGCGCCACAGTCTTTGGACTTCTTGGCCGTTGCCGCCTCGTCTGCCATCTTGATACCCTCTTTGGTCGCGAAGGAGGTCCACGTGTTCGTAAAGACACCACGAACAGGACGACGATGCCAGCCATGTCGCCGGTGGTGATGGTGAGGATGGTGGCCAGCCTCATCCTACCCTGTCCTCCAGACGCAGGCGCTCCGCTGTCATCGCTGAGCAGCGTCTCGGTTGGGTTCTTGGGAGTAACCGCAATGGCAGTCGGCGACTTTGCCGTGCTGTTTGGGGGATCCATTGCAAACGGTGTCGGCGTCGGTATGATGCCAGTGAGGTTGTTGTAGGACAAGTCAATGGTGAGAAGTTGGGCAACAAAGCCGATTGAGATGATGGCGTGGGTTTTAGGGGAGAGGGGGTAGTGCGGTGTCAAGGCTGAGGAATGAAGGAGCGGGGGATGCGGTGGCGCATGGCGAGTCCGCCGGCCTCACCGCACCGGAGCTAAGGAAGGAGGAGAGGACGAAATTTGGGGATGAGGAAGAAGCATAGTTCCGGGCTCAAAATTTGGGGGATTTAAGGGCATCGGTTATAGTGGCGGTTTGGCAATTTGCCTTCAAGTTTGCTACTTTCAATTTCGTCCTTTTGATCCATTGGACAAGCCATGTGGGTCAAACACCGATCAAACCCGCTCTAAAACAGATGAAAGAGTATCTTTGTGCAGTATTAATGGTTTGAGGACACGTTTACGATATTCCGGTTTAGAGCGAAAATAAAACTAGGACAAAAGCTGAGGACGAAGAATATAATTAATCCGTCCTGAGAATGAAAAAGCTCTTTGACCTTGTCTCCTTTTAAGGTGGAGCTTTCTGCTAGCCTCGTTTTGCAGCATTTGCTTTCTAGTGGATGGTGACTAAGTTAACCGGTGTGCTGTTTTATGTTATCATAAAGTAAATCAATTACAGTGTCTCCTTATCCTTCACCATGACACAACATTTAGTTAACAATGCTTGAGCCTATGAACTGTCGCCACATGTACTAAGGCCTGATTGATTCGTGAGCCTCCTTGACACGTTATGCTATGGATGTGGCGTGCCATATTCTGTCTCTGGTAACCAATCTAAATATATAAAAATAGTTCCAGGCACAATTTTGCATCGTGGACACTCAAAGCTACTGCACTATAGCATTGTTTTGCCTTTTTGGTTATCAAACAAATAATGGACTAACATAGAGACGACTCCAACAGGGCGAGCTCATTTGATCACTAAATTTTCTTATAATGTATCTTAAAAAAGCTGTAAAAGTGAAATATTTTAAAAGTATTTTTATGACAATTTCAGTCATATCATTTTCTTATATCCAAAACATATATTTTAAACAATATATTTGGTCAAAATTAATATGGTCTATTACTGGCTAAGTGGCTGTATGCAAATGGGCAAATCTCACCTACAGTCCTACACCACAAACAAACCACGCCAACCGTGTACAGTACAGTAGTAGTCCTACGAGCATATCTGATAGTGTGATGTTAGGCACATGCATGTAAATCTTGCCACGTAAGGACGAGATGATGTTGATGGGAGAGGAGTATAGAGAATTGAATGCCTCTCATGCGATAGTTGATTGTATCACGATAAACAAGATATATTACACATATATGAGTTGTCTATAGAGACATATAAAAAGATAACTCATTATAAAAACTGTATTGAATGTTATCTATAGATGATATATAAAGCTACTATAGACAACAGTTTTAATTGTATGGTTATTCGTGGCCTCCTCCCATTGCCCATATCCCCTCACTTCCTCCCAGCACCTTTCCCGATTAATTGTACCACATCGACCATCACGTGCATACGTAGCTAGGCACCCTTCCTGCCTCTCCTACTAGTACTGCTCGTCTCCGCGCCCGCCATGGCTGCACCCGCCGCGGCCAAGCGCCCCTGCGGCAAGCCTTCCTCCTCCTCTTCCTCCGCGCAGCCACACAAGCGGCACCACGCGGAGCCTCAGCCGCTGCTCCCGGGGCTGCCGGACCACCTGGCGCAGCTCTGCCTCTCGCCGCTCCCGCCGCGCCTCCTGCACGCCGTCTGCCGCCAGTGGCGCCAGCTCCTGTACTCGCCGTCCTTCCCGCCTTTCCTGTCCCTGTACTCGCTTCTCGACGACACCGACAGCGGTGTCTCCTTCGCGGCCTACGACCCGATGGCCGGGCGGTGGGACGCGCTGCCCGCGCCGCCGATGCCGTCGCCGCCCCCCATGCTCTGGCACCCGTCGTTCCTCTCCCGCCGGCTGCCGCTCCAGTCCGTGGCCGCCGCGGGGCGCCTCGTCCTCGTCGCGGGCTCCACGCAGTCGCTCCACCCGGCGCTGTCCCGCCCGCTGGTCTTCGACCCGGCCGCGCCCACGCCGAGCTGGCTGCTCGGCCCACGGATCCCACTCGCCCCGCGCAGGTGGTGCGCAGCCGGCGCGGTGCGCGGGCGCTTGTTCATCGCGGGGGGCGTGGGTGCCGGCTACGACCCGGCCGTCGCCCGCTCCGCCGCGGTGTGGGACCCCGCGACGCCGTCCGCCCCGTGGGAGCCGCTCCCGCCGCTGCGCGACGGGCGGTTCAGCCGGGACGCCGCGGAGGCCGTCTGCTCCGGTGGCAAGGTCTGCATGGTCAACCTCCGCAGCCGCGGCGCCAAGGAGGGCGCCGTGTTCGACCTGCGCGCCGGCCGGTGGGAGGACATGCCGCTCGGCATGCTCGCCGGGTGGAAGGGCCCCGCGGCGGCGTCCCCGGACAGCGGAGAGACGATCTTCGTGGTGGACGAGGAGCGCGGGGCGCTGAACGAGTACGACTGGGGAAGCGACCGGTGGAGGACGGTGGCGGAGGCGGAGCGGCTCAAGAGCGCGACGGAGATTGCGGTGGGCGGCGGCAGGGTTTGCGTGGTAGCCGACGGCGGCGCGAAGGTGGTGGTCGTGGACGTGGCGCGCAAGGCGAGGAGGGATTCCTCGGCGCCGCCGCGCATGTGGGAGGTGGCGGCGCCGGCCGGGAAGCGGGTGGTGGCCCTGCACGTGTTACCCAGGATGACCCGGCCCGAGTAGCTCTTCCTTCCTTCCTTCCCGCCACGAGCACGCAGATGCAGTGCAGATGGGATTTGGTACAGTACTACCACTGTACAACCCGACCTGCCTTCTCCGGCTGCGAATCCCTACTGCCTACTATTTTGTTTCCAAAACTTACTCTTTTGGAGTTCGTCAAGATTTGATTCTTGCATACTTCTGTTCAAACAGAGTACGACTCGAGATTTTGTGAGATACTACTGCACCACATGCGCGATTAACGCCTGGATTTACGGCGAATTCAATTGTTGAATCCAATTCTCATCCCTCGTGTTTCGATATGGTGTCAATTTTTCTCAACTTTGCTGGCTTCTGTTCGTCGGGAATCAAACGCAAAAGTAGTAGATCCCTTTGCGATCGACGCCAATCGCTTTGAATTGGCATGATCGGAATGGTCGGTTCTTTCTTGACGCACCGAGCCTGATTTTTTTTCCCGCCGGATTGTACACATGGATCGCGGCCAGGCCATAGATTTGATTCCCGTCTCATCTCATCCACAAAGCTGGCCCATGCACGGCGTTATCTCGAAGGGAATCCGCCATTCCTCCTCCTCCCCCCTGCCGGTGAGCGATGAGATGACAACAGCTGAGGTGACGATGAGGCGACCGTTCCCCGCGGTCATGTGGATGAGTTGCGAGAGCATCCTTTCATTGGGATTCGGATTCATGGTGTGACTTTGCAGATCTGGACCCTCCAGATGACATCTGATGGTTGGATCTAGATTGAGTGATTAGAGGGAGAAAAAAAAAAGATGGACAGATTGATCCAGCCGTCAGATGTCATCTGGAGGGTCCAAAAGTCACTGAATCCGGATCCCTTTCATTGACGGCCAAACAGCGCAGGCCGAAAAGGCTCCTTAATTGCGATGGCCACGACACGGGCCAGGCGTCCAACGCAGGTTCGCTCACGCCTCATGTCCAGTGAAAAAAATTTCGCCCAAATTTTAGCGGTTACCGGGTAACCGGTGTTACCGAATATGTTGAATGGAATACAAACCGGTTCTAATTTTTTTAGTTTTAATGAATTTTATAAAAAAATTGAATTTGTTTGAATTTGATTTTTTTAAAAAAATTTAAAATCCAAAAATTTCAATTTTTTAAAAATTCTAACCGAAATTGACCAAAATTTCCGGTTACCGACAGTAGCCGAATTTATCGCTACCCTCTGGAATTTTTTTCAACAAGTAATGTGAACCCTGCTCATGCCATTTTGATCACTCGCTTGATTAATTAATTACTCGCCGATTTCCATCCGGGCAAGGCCAATGTCGTTGCGGATGCACTCGGTCGGAAGGGTATTGCAACATGTTGATGCTCCAAGAGCGGCCTACCCTCATTTGAATTCCAGCGCCTCAATTTGGGTTTGGCCAGAGCACGGTTCTCTTGCTACATTGGTTGTGCAACCAACCTTGGTGGACCAAATCAAGGCGCACACGTGACGAGATGCTGCGGTGTGAGCGAGTCAAGCGAGCGTCAAGGATGGGATGGCCAAGTGCTTTTGGAGGACGAGCATGGCGTTGTGTGGTTTGGGCGGCGTCTTGTGGTTCCTAAGGTCATGGAATTGCGAATATGATTCTCCGAAGCCCATGACTCACCTTTGTCTATTCACCCGGGCTACCAAGATGTATCGGGATCTTCGTCGAGATTGCGGTGGACCCGAATGAAGCGAGATTGCGAGTTCGTTGCGAGTGCGGCGTGTCTTTGTCGTGTGAAGGCCGAGCATCGGCGTCAGCGAGACTTCTTGACCCTTGCGGTGCGAGAATGGAAGTGGGATTCCGTTGGCATGGACTTCATCACCGGATTGCCCGCTCGTCAAAGGAATGATGCTATTTGGGTCGTGATCGACGGGTTGACTAAAGTGGCACATTTCCTTCTGTCAAGACTCGGCCGTGTGGGGCCTTTGGCGAACTTTATGTCTCGAGGATTGTGAGTCTTCACGGTGTCTGAAGGCGATTATTTACGATCGTGGCGCACTTTTCACCTCGCGGTTTGGCATAGTGCGCAGAGGCTATGGGGACCCGCCTTCATTTCAAGTCTGACCTTTCATCCTCGGGATCGATGGCGGACGGAGCGAGTCAACCAAGTGTTGGAAGATATGCTCGTGCTTGTGTTCTTTCCTATGGGAAGAAGTGGGAGAAGTGCCTACCATTTCTTTGAGTTCTCCTACAACAACGACTTTCAAGCCGATCTTGGCATGGCACCATTTGAGGCTTTGTATGGAAGGAGATGTAGAACCCCATTGAAGGTCGAGTGGAGGCGGTGGCGCGATTTTCGCCCGATTCGATCAATGAGGCCAAAGCCGAGTTCGATTGATCGCGAGCATCTGCGCACGGCCCGATCCCTGCAAAGAGCTATGCGGTCGTCGTCGCCGTGAGTTGAGCTTTGAGCCCAATGACTTTGTGTATCTCAAAGTCTCACCCTTGAAGGGCCATCGCGTTTTGGCATCAAGGGCAAGTTGGCTCCTCGATATGTTGGGCCTTATCGCATCATCGAGAGAGTTGGGCGATTGCATCTGATTGGAGCTACGTTTGCACTTGAGGGTGTGCATGATGTGTTCCATATTTCACACCTAAAGAAGTGCCTCAGTGTCCCGTCGAGAGAAACTCAGTTGGAAACTCTCGATGTGCGGGAGGATTTGACCTCCGCGAGCATCTGTGCTCGTATTCTTGAGGAATCGAGCGGAGAACAAGGAACCGTGCCATCAAGTTCCTTAAGGTTCGATGGTCAAACCATTCGAAGATGAAGCAACTTGGGAGCGAGAAGATCGCCTTCGTGCAGATTTTCCTTCTTTCTTCTCCGAGTAAACGGAATCTCGGGTCGAGATTCTTGTAAGGGGGGGAGAGTTGTAACATCCCAATTTTGGGCTTGTGTTTCAAATGTAAGAAAATCAGTAGAAATTAAAACTTTTTCTTACATCATGTATTTCCTGTTGTGCCAATCAATTCTTGTTCAAAGAATTATGGAATTACATTGTCACAAGTCTTGTTGATCCAAATCTTGCTATTCCAAAAACAATCTTGTCAAATCTTATGATCATCCTCTGAAAATATTTTTCCTAAGTCTCTGTGATGGTATGTGACCCCTCTGAAAAATTTCACAATTTTTTAGGAATCGTTTGAATATTTTTAGGCGATCAAACTGTTTGACTCTTAGTCAAACATTAAAACAGAGCCTTGCAGAATTTTTGGAGATTTATTCACAGTATAAAAACCTCTGAAAATTTTACACAAGGTTGATATCTGAGTTAGCAAGCTCCTGTAAAAATTTCATAATTTTTGGAGTTAATTTGCTACCTCAAATAAATCCTTCAAGGTCTCATTTCTAATTTTAAAGTCAAGCGTGGTTTTCTTGTTGCTTGGGATCGAGTCGGACTCGGGCTCGAGCCATTTGATTCGGTCGATCAACTAAGCGCACCGAGCCACTCTTTAAAAGCGCATGTCGATCTCGACCGTTGGATCGAAATCGCACGCGGCCAGCGCGTGTAAGACCGGACCTTCGGTTGCAAGATTGATTGTCAGCGTTAGATCTCCATCCAAGCGGCGAGATGCGCCGAGACTTTCGGACCCTCCGATTGCATTTTTGAATCGAGCGTTGGATTAAGATCCAGCGCTCGCGTACTTTCGTTGTAAATAAGAGTTTGCGACGTGGAGCAATCGGAGCCGTTCGTTTCTAATCGTAGGGCTCGCAACCTCCCGTTGTGTTTTAAAAGCCCGTGGCGTGGCACTATCTCGCCGTTCGTGTCTCATCCAACGTGTGAGGACCCGGTTTATTTCGCTTCTTTGTTTAACCATCCACTTGGTCCTAACGGTACAAATCAAATGAACCAAGCCTCGAGATATGTATACTTCCAATCACGATATACACACCCGCTACAAAATCATGCATCAATTCCATTCATACACATAGAGCGAAGCAAAAGCAACAAGCGAAAGACATAGATAATATAAAGAGAGTTATTATAAAAGAGAGGCCGTGGCCAAAATTCATAAAGATGAGCAGATACAGTGGAAGCAAAATGGCCATAAGATGGCGATGAACAAAAGCCAATCGGTGTGCCTTTACCCACAAGGCAACCAGCGGACCGCCAAGCTAATCGTCCCAAACAGCGCAATAACACGACTCACAAAAGTGAGGCCCTTGGGGCTCACCTTCTTCCTCTGCAACAATTAATATTAAGCAAGCGGATGAGTACAAAACTTGTTTTGTACTGCAAGATGACGTGTGAGATAACAGAACTATAATTAACTACATGCAAGCTTTATTTAAGTGGATGAGGCTTTGGACTTATTTTGACATAAAGCAAGTTTTCATTTTCAATAAGGTAATAGATTCAAAGCAAGTTTGCAATTAACTTTTATTGTTCAAATAAAGAGAGACAATAATAACATAGATAGAGAACAACACCAACCTAGAAGTGACTAACCTAGTCACCACAACAATAGCATGAAGTACCCTTCATACCACCCATGTCAAGTTTAAGTTTTTAAAAGGTTGTAGTCTAGTTCTTGCGACCTTACCAAGCATGTCCATAACCTAGGGCGAGGCTATTCGAATAGTTTTAACCTGCGAGGGTGTACCAATGTACCCACACGATAGACCGCCTTTCCACACCACGGTTGCACACTTCCTTTGGTATGCAGGCATGGCTAAGTCTAACAAGGCGCTTTCCAATGGGCGATGCTAATTAAGAGCAAGAACCCACGGGAGAAGGACACATTAGGCAGCCTAACCGGTGCGCTAATGCTCCCCTCAAACACCACACACAGAACACACCCACCAACCGGCTCATAATTAACACCTCCCAAAGTACTTAGTCAGAGAGGTTCCATATCCCCTCGTGTGGTTAGCACGCAATAAGCGCTGGCTTAGTGACACAAGTAACTTCGGTCCTTGGGGACTTAGGCACCATTCCACACACCCAACAGATCACATCAACATACCATTGTGCCCAAGTCAAGATATAGTTTTGTTTTCGCTTTTTGATTTGTAAATCAATAAAACACAAGGGTTGGACATAATGGAGTAGTATAAGTAGTTGTGTGATCAAGATCACCGACTAAGTCGATGATCGCCCAATCTGACCGATAACTAGGCATGGCTAAGCAATATTCATTAAGTAGTCTACTAAGTGATAAGAGTTCATCCATCGAACTCTAACCACGACAAATAACCTAGGCTCGGGTAGTAGAGGATAACCATTTACCTACAGATTATGCAACTAGAGGTCTAACTCATCAATTTAACAACAAAGTAGCAATGCATACATAGAAGTTAAACAAAATATTAGACTTTAAAAGTAATGGGATCAATGGGAAATGATCAAACTGCTTGCACGCTTGTTGTTGCTCAACTTTTGCGGAGAGTCGTTCTCGGGGTTACTGCAAATATCGAATCCTAAGCGAAAGAGCTAAAATAACCAATAAGACGAGCAACACTTAAACAAAAGAGCAAGCAAAAATTATCCAAATCGTGAAATTTATACACAAGGTATAATAGGAATATACCTAGACATAGGAACTGGAAAAACCTAATTTGGATTTGTGGTGCAAAAGATATTCTCTAAAAACCTATTTTTACCATAATTAGTATCAGTAGCAAAATATTTTCTAGAAAGATTTTGAAGCTAAAACTTTTATGGTAGCTACCTACTGGTATAGTGATAATCCATATAAATTTTCAGGTCATTTGAAGTTACAACGAATTAGTTATGATTTTTCTAAGTTCTAAAACTAGGACATCCTTTATATCAGTAGCAAAGACCACTAGCAAACTGGTCCTTCACTAAAGTTCATCCCTAAAGGAAATTACCAAAATTTAGTTCGCTCTATTTGGACTTACAGAGAACAAGTTATAGATTTTCTAAGTTTTTATAGCATTTTTGGAATATTTAAAAGGGGCTGAAAAGGCTAAAATCGATTCACAACATTTCGGTTCTTAACGAGGGCGGAAAACATTTCTAGATTAATCTCTAGCCTAAAGAAAATTAACACTACTAAAATCACCCAAAAGGACCTATAATGAAAAGATATGAATTTCTAAAGTTTTAACAACATTTTCAGTGGAAAGATAAAACTACTGAGAAATTATATCCCTTAACCGAAAGAAAAGACGTGGTTGATTATGGACCGTCGATCTGGATCGAACGGCCACGCGCGCGCGCGCGCATAAAGACACCCGCACGGCACCCACGAGGCTCACCGTTGGATCAAGATCCAACGATCCGCATCGAGATGGCAATCGGATCGAAGGATGCGCCCATCGGGCCGTCGATCAAGCGATGAAGGGCTGGGATTGAGGGAGCCTTCGGACAGTCCAATTGCTCCCACGATCCCGGCCATAGATCCAAGATCGAACGGCTGAGGTTGCTTGAGCCGTTTACGATTTGAGCAGGACTCACGACAATAGGGGCCCACCGTCGGTGGCGCTAAGTCACATGCGGGTTTAAACACACGCGCCGTGGTGGGTTTGAAGATGGCGAGCCTGAGTCGATGGCGAGGAGGTGGGTTTAGGGCGGCTAATGATTACTAACCCATGATTAACAATGATTAGCATTAATGAGCGTCATTCGCGTGTCGAACGATATTACGGCACTGCCGTTTTCGTCCGACAACGAACCGAGGGTGTTCCCCGGCTTGTCGCCGGCAACCCAAGGCACGGCGGCGGAAACTAGGTGCCAAAATGGAACCGCAATAGCATAACGCACACACCGGGACCATCCACACGTCGGTGGTGTCCCGAGCAGCGCTAGCCGGCGATGGCGGCGGCGACCAAAGCGGCGGTGCATAATGACCAAAGCTCCGCGAACGAACCATTTCAGCGAGTGCCAAAGCTTCTAGGGGCTACTAGAAGGGTACACGAGGGTAGGGAAGGTGCCGAGAAGTCGGGCGACTCGGCGACGAAGAAGGCGGCACAGAAGAAGAAGAAAAAGTGGAGACGACGGCTGAGCAAAATGGGGAGACCGGTCATCACAACATCTTCCCAATAGCTTTAGAGATGCCACAAGAGCAAGGAATTAGAAAAAAGCTCCTTCGGCGAGGAGGAGAAGGGGTGCTCACGGTAGAAAGAACAATTCCCAAAATTGAGCTGCTCCTGTGAAAAGCAACTACAATTAAGTTAGGGTTTTGTTCCGGGAGGAGAGCACACTGCTGAAGCGAAAGAGAGGAAGAAACGCCGCTGGAGCACGGGTTGCGAGGAGCTCCCGCTCAACAATGGCGTAGAAAGGTTACGGAGATTTGGGCTCAAGCAAGCGAGAGAGTGCAAGTGGAGCTCAGGGGGTAAAGAAAGCTACTGAAGGTCTTGAGGGCTTAAGTAGCCGAGGGACGAAGAGCAGCGCGCACACGCTCCGGGATGGTCTTGGTCCCTGACGCGGCGATCGCTCGGGCGGCGGGGCGAGTAAGCTCGGCGACTCGAGGCGGTGCAGGCGTGCATTTAATGCGCCGAGAGGAGCCGTTTAAAGGGCTCAAGGAGGTGACAAGGCACCCTCCCTCTCCGCCATGGCGCATGAGCACGCACGCGCAATGAAGGAGGAAGATGACGGCGACGCGGCAGGCCCGCGGTCAGTGGCACAAAGCGGCTCGAGTCCAACGTGTTTTAGTGGGTTGAGCCCAACCCCAATAGATCTTTGGCCGGATGAGATTTGAGCGCCACGTCGATCGCTAATTGTAAAGGCGGCGAACCAAGTGCGGTCTCGTGCGGTTGGATCGAATCAACGGTGAGAATCACATGGCGGCGGAGTTGTCCGAATGCCTACGAATGAGAGCCGTTCGATGGAGATCCAACGATCGACGACGCCTTTCGCTCGACCGCGCGGCGGTTGCGATTAGTTGGCTCGGTCGAGTCAAGTGACTCGAGCGAGCGACTCGAGTCAATGAGCAGTGCAAACCGATTAGGGTTTGATTTTTAAACCTGAAACTTTGGGGATTTAATTGAGGCATCAAATCAACTCCAAATTTTATGAAATTTTAACTGGAGCT
Source organism: Ampelocalamus luodianensis (assembly GCA_036346255.1). Lineage (NCBI taxonomy): Eukaryota > Viridiplantae > Streptophyta > Magnoliopsida > Poales > Poaceae > Ampelocalamus > Ampelocalamus luodianensis. Next base: position 2,843,143 of record CM070627.1, read on the forward strand.
TGCTGACAATGGGATCAACCTTCCATAAAATTTCCAGAGATTTTGGAGCACTTTAATTTTCTCAAGAAATTCCAGAAGGTGATTTCAGAGGTTTGACCAAGGTTTGACTTGCCTCTAAAATATTTCAATTAATTTCCAAAAATTATGAAATAATTCAGAGGTGTTACCAAACAACCCTAGAACCAAGAAAATTATTTCAAGGGTTTGAAACCAGATTTCACCAAGGAGGTTGTTGGCTTGATAAATGAGGCTTTTGATTTTGAATTTCCCAAAATTCCTTTACAATTTAGAAAAGTTTCAAGAGTAAAGGATGAAGGAAAAGTTTTAATTTACCCTCAATTTCTTACATTTGAAACACAAGCCAAAATTTGGGATGTTACAAACCTCCCCTACAAAAATCTCGTCCAGAGATTTGGTTCACTCGGAAAAGAAAGAGGGTAGTGATGCACGGAGGCGATCTTCTCGCTCCCAAGTAGCCTCATCTTGGAATGGTTTGACCACTGAACTTTAATGAACTTGATGGTCTTGTTCCTTGTTCTTCGCTCGGCCTCCTCGAGTATGCGAGCAGGGTGCTCGTGATAGGTCAAATCTTCTGAACATCCGGGGTTTCAACGGAGCTTCCTCTGTTGGAACACGGAGGCACTTCTTTAGATTGGGACACATGGAAAACATCATGTACCCCGCAAGTGCAGAGCAATTCCAACTTGTGGCGGCAGCTCCTTTCTTCTCGATAATACGGTGGGACCGACATATCGAGGAGCTAACTTGCCCTTGACACCAAAGCGGCGGTGACCCTTGGAGGAGAAACTTGAGATAAGCGAAGTCATTGGGCTCAAAGCAACTCACGGCGGCGGCGATCCGCATAGCTCTTACGCTGGATTGAGGCATGCGCAGCGATCACGAATGAGCTGGACTTGACTCTCGGCCTCATTAATCGAGCCGGGCCAAAGAAAGGTCTTTCACGGTCTCGCACCAGTTCAACGGGTTCTACACTTTCTTCCGTATAAGGCCTCGAATGGTGCCATGCGAGGCGGCTTGGAAACCGTTGTTATAAGAAAACTCGGTGAATGGCAAGCACTTCTCCCAATGCTTCCCATAGGAAAGGACACAAGCTCGCGACATGTCCTCCAAAACTTGGTTGACCCTCTCGGTCGACCATCTGTTTGGGGTGAAATCTTTGAGTGAAAGAAAGCGAGTTCCCATAGCCTCTTGCGTGCTATGCCAAAATCGAGGCGTGAGAACAAAGAACCACGATGCGACACAATTGTCTTTGGTACACCATGCAAACTCACGATGCGGGCTATGTAGAGATCCGCGAAGACCTACTCGAAGGTCGGTCTTGACAGGAAGAAAATGAGCCACCTTAGTCAATCGATCGATGGCGACCGGATAGCATCATTCTTCTTTGGAGACCGAAGAGACCGGTGATAAAGTCCATCCCGGCCGAATCCCACTTCCACTCGGAATTGGTAAGGGTGAAGCAATCGGTGGGCCGATGCTCGGCCTTGACACGGCGACACACGTCGCGCTCGACAACGAACCTTGCGATCTCCTCTTCATTGGGTCCACCAAAATCTGCGCCGGAGATCATGATACATCTTCGTGGCCCGGGATGAATGGATAACGGAGAATCGTGGGCTTGCGGAGGATCAACTCCGCAACTCCATGTCCTTTGGAACTACGAGCGTTGCGAACCTCACGACACCAAGCTCATCTACGGAGAAGCACTTGGTGTTCCGTTCTTGACATTTTCCTTGATGCGGTTTACTCCAACATCGATCACGAGCGGACTGATCCGATCCATCAAGGTTGGTTGTACAACCAAGGAAGCGAGGGAACCATGCTCAACTAAACCCAAGTTGAGGCGCTGGAACTCCTCGGAGAGGGTGATGCTCTGAAGCAACAATGCATTGCAATGCGCTTTGCGACTAAGCGCATCTGCAGCGACATTGGCCTTGCGGATGGTAGTGAATACCCATGTCATAGTCCTTGATCAACTCCAACCATCTCCTTTGCACGAGGTTCAGATCGGTTGGGTGAACAAATACTTTAAGCTTTGTGATCCGAATACGCTTCGCAGCGATTACCGATTAGGTAATGTCGCCAAATCTTAAGTGCATGGATCACGCGGCCAACTCCGGATCATGGGTAGGGTAGTTGAGTTCATGAGGTCTCAATTGCCTTGATGCATAGGCCACTACCTTGCCTTCTTGCATAAGGACACAACAGAGGCCTCGGCGAGAAGCGTCACAAAAGATATCGAAGCCGGCGGACGCCGGGAGAACAAGAGCGGGAGCGGTGGTCAATCGCCTCTTAAGTGCTTGAAACTTTCCTCGCAATCAGCGGACCACGAGAACTTCTTGTCCTTCTTGAGCAACTCGTCATAGGCTTCGCTATCTTGGAAGTTCTCGATAAAGCGACGATAATATCCCGCTAAACCAAGAAAACTCGAACCGGTGGCGAAGTGGGTGACTCGAGGAAAGCACGTCGATCTTGCTAGGATCCTGACTCGCCCCTGCAGAAAGAATATGGCCTAAGAAGGCTACTTCCTTCAACGAGTAACGCGACTTGCCGAACTTTGCATACGACTTGTGCTGCTGCGGCCTGCCCAACACAAGCTTCAAATGCTCGGTGTGTTCCTCATCACTCTTGGAGTAGATAAGGATATCATCGATGAAGACCACAACGAACCTATCCAAATACTCCATGAACACGAATTCATGAGGTTCATGAACAAGGCCGGGCATTGGTTAAGCCGAACGACATGACGGTATACTCGTACAAACCATAACGAGTAGAAAAAGCCGTCTTTGGAATATCCTCCGGTCGAATCCGAACCTGATGATATCCCACTCTCAAATCAATCTTGGAGAAGACTCGAGCTCCAGTTAATTGATCGAAGAGGTCATCGATGCGGGGCAAAGGGTATTTGTTCTTTACCGTTACTTCATTAAGTGGACGGTAATCAACACACATGCGCAGCGTCTTGTCCTTTTTCGGGACAAAGATTGCTGAGCATCCCCAGAGAGATGAGCTAGGCGGATGAAACCCTTCTCTTGAAGCTCACCCGGTGCTTCTTCAACTCCACCAACTCAATTGGGTCCATCAGGTAAGGCCTCTTTGAAATCGGGCGATGCAGGAACCAACTCAATGACAAACTCTAGGTCTCAGCGGTGGCATCCCGGAAGGTCATCGGGAAGACATCAACAAAGTCACATACCACTGGGACTTCACTAATATCTAGAGCGGGCTTCGCCGAGCGCGAAGAGATGCGGATCCGCAGGCCCGTAGCGAACAACCTCGCCGGAAGGACTAGTGAGGTAGATGAGCCTCCTAGCGCAATCAATTTGTCCCATGTCTTTGAGACAACCAATCCATGCCTAGGATTACATCTAAGCTCGCCGATCGAAGGAGGATAAGGTTTGCCAAGAATCCTACCCTTCTATCTCAACAGGACATCCCTACACTCAGTTCGACTCTCAACTCGAACCGGAGAGCGAATGAGCGGCAGGACCAACAATGGAGTAAAAGAAGACCTCCACAGCAGCAAAAGACTCGAAACAAGCGAATGAGATGCGCTGAATCAAATATCTTGTGCGAGGAAAGAGTTAGCAGAAAGGGTACCCAACACGGACGTGGTGCCTCCTGTGCCTCCTCGCGGAGATGAGGTTGACGCGCCACTACCCACGCCTTGGGTAGCGGGACAACCTTCGATCACGGGAGAACCACCTCCCGCGCGTCCTCCATTGGACGAGGGGCGCTCGATCTGTTAGGGCAACTATTGGCATAATGCCCTCGGTTGCACAAAAGCAAGTGACCGGCGGCCGGATTGCGGGGCCACTCGCTGGTTCGCGGCGCGCGTGGATCGGGCACGGCTGCGGAGGGCGGAGGCGGTCTTTGGCGGCCTCGGTGGTAGTGAAGCCACGAAGCGGACCCGAGTAGGCCCGACACGAGGGCGAGAGGCGGCTGTGCGGGCATTGGGCCTCCCACTTGCGCTTGCGGGACTCGCCACGCCTTGGCCTTGTGCTCGACAACAATGGCCTTGTCTACCAAGGCACAGAAGTCAACAAAGTCCACAATGGAAACTGTCTTGCGGCTCCTCGGACAAGCCCTCCATGAACTTCTCTCGCTTGGCCTCATCGGTGGCCACCTCGGATGGAGCATAACGAGCCAAGTGGTTGAACTGCGTGCAGTGTACTCCATCAGCGACTTACGCCCTTGCTTGAGCGCGAAACTCCTTCTTCTTGACTTCATCAAGCGGCGGGGATATGAGCTCGGCGGAACGCCGTCCGAACTCATCCCAAGAGGCAAGGTGTGGCGGCGGGCTGCATGGCCAAAAGTTCTCCCACTGAGAGAGTGCGCCCCTGAAGGCGATGGGAGGCAAAGAGTGCCTTGTCTGGTCCAGCACGGCGAGCAACGTCGAGCTACGCTCAACTTTGACGCGACCGGTCATCTGCGCCCAAAAGGTCCTCGGATCCCGAGAGCGCGTGGGGTTGAGTGCGAAGAAACTCGGCCAAACTCCCACGAGGCGATGTCCTCCCGCTGCCCGGATCACGAGGCAGGCAAGGGCGGAGGTGTTGCGCGCAATAACATCGGCGAGGACCCTCACGTCCTCCGAGCAGTTGCGCTCTATCGAAGAAGGACCTCGACCATGGTCGGAGGAGGCGGAGCTCCTCATCAAACACCAAAGCCGACCACGGCGCCACACGAGTACCTCCACCATCTGCTTCAAGAATTTTAGGTTAGAAACCAAAACACTTATACTAGAAGTTGATGAAAGCGAAAAGCTAACGATTAGGGAATGAGACATCACCTAACGAAAGCCAAAAACAACAAGTAACAACTTTAAATGTTTCCAAAGAAGCTCCAAAACAGCAAGGAAACTCCAAACCAAGCTCAACTTCTCAATGCCACTAACCCGTATTGAATGAGCGAGTAATAGTGTGAGAAGATAGAAATTCGACTCACTACCTTAAATCTAACATTACTCAAAAGCAAGGTTAAGGCGATAAAAATAACGTTAGATACTTAGCTAACTAGTATCACTTCTTACCCCTTTTATTCCCACAATATTTTTAGTTGATTATCCTCTCATTTTCTACCTATTTAGAACCTTTGAGCTTGCTGTCCAGGAAATTGAGCGATCATTGTCAGTTTTGCATCCAAGCCTCCTAATTGAAATCTTCAACCGGAGCTTCAAAACCTTGTAGAGGGCGGCTAACATTTCAATTTGCCAAGCTCATTGGTCCCAAACCCAATTGTCGATAATAACTATCTTTTGAGAGAAGGAAAGGGGAAAACACTTTAAAACTCAAATTAGAGCAAGGCGAGAAGAAAGCTAAGATAGGTAAGGAATAAAATCCGAGAACTTACTTAAGCTTTCACAAATCATTGACCCTTTGAAAATAAGGTTTGCAAAATATCCTAAGGACGACCAAGCTTGGGTTACTACGGTCGGAATGGCTCTGATACCAACTTTGTGAGGACCGGTTTATTAAACATCTTTGTTTAACCATCCACTTGGTCCTAACGGTACAAATCAAATGAACCAAGCCTCGAGATATGTATACTTCCTAAATCAGATACACACCCGCTACAAAATCATGCATCAATTCCATTCATACACATAGGCGAAGCAAAAGCAACAAGCTGAAGACATAGATAATATAAAGAGAGTTATTACAAAAGAGAGGCCGACGGCCAAAATTCATAAAGATGAGCAGATACACAATGAAGCAAAATGGCCATAAGATGGCGATGAACAAAAGCCAATCGGTGTGCCTTTACCCACAAGGCAACCAACCGGACCGCCAAGCTAATCGTCCCAAGCAGCGCAACACGACTCACAAAGTGAGGCCCTTGGGGCTCACCTTCTTCCTCTGCAACAATTAATATTAAGCAAGCGGATGAGTACAAAACTTGTTTTGTACTGCAAGACTGACGTGTGAGATAACAGAACTATAATTAACTACATGCAAGCTTTATTTAAGTGGATGAGGCTTTGGACTTATTTTCAAACATAAAGCAAGTTTTCATTTTCAATAAGGTAATAGATTCAAAGCAAGTTTGCAATTAACTTTTATTGTTCAAATAAAGAGAGACAATAATAACATAGATGAGAACAACACCAACCTAGAAGTGACTAACCCTAGTCACCACAACAATAGCATGAAGTACCCCTTCATACCACCCATGTCAAGTTTAAGTTTTAAAAGGTTGTAGTCTAGTTCTTGCACGACCTTACAAGCATGTCCATAACCTAGGGCGAGGCTATTCGAATAGTTTTAACCTGCAGGGTGTACCAATGTACCCACACGATAGACCGCCTTTCCACACCACGGTTAGCACACTTCCTTTGGTATGCGAGGCATGACTAAGTCTAACAAGGCGCTTTCCAATGGGCGATGCTAATTAAGAGCCGCAACCCACGGAGAAGGACACATTAGGCAGCCTAACCGGTACGCTAATGCTCCCCTCCAAACACCACACACAAGAACACACCCACCAACCAGCTCATAATTAACACCTCCCAAAGTACTTAGTCAAGAGAGGTTCCATATCCCCTCGTGTGGTTAGCACGCAATAAGCGCTGGCTTAGTGACACAAGTAACTTCGGTCCTTGGGGACTTAGGCACCATTCCACACACCCAACAGATCACATCAACATACCATTGTGCCCAAGTCAAGATATAGTTTTGTTTTCGGTTTTGATTTGTAAATCAATAAAACACAAGGGTTGGACATAATGGAGTAGTATAAGTAGTTGTGTGATCAAGATCACCGAAACTAAGTCGATGATCGCCCAATCTGACCGATAACTAGGCATGGCTAAGCAATATTCATTCGTAGTCTACTAAGTGATAAGAGTTCATCCATCGAACTCTAACCACGACAAATAACCTAGGCTCGGGTAGTAGAGGATAACCATTTACCTCTGATTATGCAACTAGAGTCTAACTCATCAATTTAACAACAAAGTAGCAATGCATACATAGAAGTTAAACAAAATATTAGACTTTAAAAGTAATGGGATCAATGGGAAATGATCAAGCTGCTTTTCTGCTTGTTGTTGCTCAACTTGTTGCGGAGGGTCGTTCTCGGGTTACCGCAAATATCGAATCCTAAGCGAAAGAGCGAAAATAACCAATAAGACGAGCAACACTTAAACAAAAGAGCAAGCAAAAATTATCCAAATGCGACGAAATTTATACACAAGGTATAATAGGAATATACCTAGACATAGGAACTGGAAAAACCTAATTTGGATTTGTGGTGCAAAGATATTCTCTAAAACCTATTTTCTACCATAATTAGCATCGTAGCAAAAATATTTTCTAGAAAGATTTTGAAGCTAAAACTTTTATGGTAGCTACCTACTGGTATAGTGATAATCCATATAAATTTTCAGGTCATTTGAAGTTACAACGAATTAGTTATGATTTTTCTAAGTTCTAAAACTAGGACATCCTTTATATCAGTAGCAAAGACCACTAGCAAACTGGTCCTTCACTAAAGTTCATCCCTAAAGGAAATTACCAAAATTTAGTTAGCTCTATTTGGACTTACAGAGAACAAGTTATAGATTTTCTAAGTTTTTATAGCATTTTGGAATATTTAAAAGAAAGTGAAAAGGCTAAAATCGATTCACAACATTTGGTTCTTAAGTAGGCGGAAAACATTTCTAGATTAATCTCTAGCCTAAAAGAAAATTAACACTACTAAAATCACCCAAAAAGGACCTATAATGAAAAGATATGAATTTCTAAAGTTTTAACAACATTTTGGTGGAAAGATAAAGCTACCAGGAAATTATATCCATAAAAGAAAGAAAAGACGTGGTTGATTATGGACCGTCGATCTGGATCGAGCGGCCGCGCGCATCGCAGCGCGCCAAAGACACCCGCACAAAGACCCACGGAGGCTCACCGTTGGATCAAGATCAACGACCCGGTCGAGATGGCAATCGGACCGAAGCGGATGCCGCCCATCTGGGCCGTCGATCAGCGATGAAGGGCTGGGATTGAGGGAGCCTTCGGACGCCCAATTGCTCCCACGATCCGACCATAGATCCAAGATCGAGCGGTGAGGTTGCTGAGCCGTTCACGATTTGAGCGGGGACTACGACAATAGGGCCTTTGGTCGGTGGCGCTAAGTCACATGCGGGTTTTAAACACACGCAGCGCATTGTGGTGGGTTTGAAGATGGCGGGCCACAGTCGATGGCCAGGAGGTGGGTTTAGGACAGCTAATGATTACTAACCCATGATTAACAATGATTAGCATTAATGAGCGTCATTATCGTGTCCGAACGATATTACGGCCGCTGCCGTTTCGTCCGACAACGAACGAGTGTTCACGGCTTGTCGCCGCAACCCAAGGCGCGGCGGAAACTAGGTGCCAAATGGAACCGCAATAGCATAACGCACACACGGGACCATCCACACCGTCGGTGGTGTCCCGAGCGGCTAGCCGACGATGGCAGCGGCGACCAAAGCGGCGAATTGCATAATGACCAAAGCTCGCAACGAACCATTTCAGCGAGTGCCAAAGCTTCTGGGGCTACTAGAAGGGTACGAGGGTAGGGAAGGTGCCGAGGGGTCGGGCGACTCGGCGACGAAGGCGGCAGAGAAGAAGAAAAAGTGGAGACAGCGGCTTTGAGCAAAATGGGGAGGCAGGTCATCACAACATCTTCCCAATAGCTCGAGAGATGCCACAAGAGCAAGGAATTAGAAAAGAAGCTCCTTCTGGCGAGGAGGGAGAAGGGGTGCTCACGCCAGAAAAGAACAATTCCCAAAATTGAGCCGCCTCTGTGAAAAGCAACTACAATTAAGTTAGGGGTTTTGTTCCGGAGGAGGAGGCACACATCAAACGAAAAGAGAGGAAGAAGCGCCATCGAGCACGGGTTGCACCAGGAGCTCCCAGCTCAACAATGGCGTAGAAAGGGTTACGGAGATTTGGGCTCAAGCAAGCGAGAGAGTGCAAGCTGGAGCTCGGGGGTAAAGAAAGCTCACGAAGGTCTTGAGGGCTTAAGTAGCGAGGGACGAAGAGAGCAGCGCGCACACGCTCCGGATGGTCTTGGTCCACAAGCGGCGGCGATCGCTTCGGGCGGCGGGAGCGAGTAAGCTCGGCGACTCGAGGCGGTGCCGCGTGCATTTAATGCGCTGCAGAGGAGCCGTTTAAAGGGCTCAAGGAGGTGACAAGGCACCCCTCCTCTCACCGCCATGGCGTCTGAGCGCGCCGCGCGTGAAGGAGGAAGATGACCCGGCGACGCCTTGAGTGCCCACCATCAGTGGCAAAGCGGCTCGAGTCCAACGTGTTTTAGTGGGTTGAGCCCAACCCCAATAGATCTTGGCGCCGGATGAGATTTGAACGGCCACGATCGATCGCTAATTGTAAAGACCGGCGAACCAGTGCGGTCGTGGCGGTTGGATCGAATCCAACGGTTGAGAATCACATGGCAACCGGAGTTGTCAGAATGCCTACGAATGAGAGCCGTTCGATGGAGATCCAACGATCGGCGACGCAGCCGCCGCTCGACACGCGCCGGTTGCGATTAGTTGGCTCGGTCGAGTCAAGTGACTCGAGCCCGAGCCCGACTCGAGTCAATGAGCAGTGCAAACCGATTAGGGTTTGATTTTTAAACCTGAAACTTTGGGGATTTAATTGAGGCATCAAATCAACTCCAAATTTTATGAAATTTTAACTGGAGCTTGCTGACAATGGGATCAACCTTCCATAAAATTTCCAGAGATTTTGGAGCACTTTAATTTTCTCAAGAAATTCCAGAAGGTGATTTGGAGGTTTGACCAAGGTTTGACTTGCCTCTAAAATATTTCAATTAATTTCCAAAAATTATGAAATAATTCAGAGGTGTTACCAAGCAACCCTAGAACCAAGAAAAATTATTTCAAGGGTTTGAAACCAGATTTCACCAAGGAGGTTGTTGGCTTGATAAATGAGGCTTTTGATTTTGAATTTCCCAAAATTCCTTTACAATTTGAGAAAAGTTTCAAGAGTAAAGGATGAAGGAAAAGTTTTAATTTACCCTCAATTTCTTACATTTGAAACACAAGCCAAAATTTGGGATGTTACACAACAGTGTGAATCGCCCGAGCTTTTCTTGTTGGTCATCTTCAACCTCCGCAGTAAAAACAAGTGCAAGGCATGGTGAGGTCATTTCTTGCTCCTAAAGCCACCCTAGCCGACGTGTAGGGGTATGGGCGGTACATTGAGCCAGGCCATGCCCTAATGCACGTCTTCACCTCCTTTTCTCGCTTTACGCACCTTGTGCTTTGTGTTTCTTGCCGAGAGAGTGGTGCAAACCCTAACACTTTCATGGCCTTATAAGCACCCAAATCCCTTCACGAGTTTCGTTAGACCACCATCAAGCTTCATTTTCAATATTGGAGCTTAACACCTCAAAATGGCAAATCGCCATTGTTGACCCGTGGAGCTCCATCTGTTCTTGGTGTTCCAGTGGTCCTCCTTCATGTTTCTTTGCCCTAACTTTATCCCTTTATTATCTTGAACATTTCCTCACTTAATCTTGGATTTGATTCTCGTGAATTGTCCAATTTGGGGTTTGTTCGATCGGCCGTAAAGTGAGTATCGTCTTCTCGGCTCGGTGAGTGCACCACTTCCTCATCTCTTGCTCTTATAGCTTCGTGAATCGTTATGAAGCTATTCGATGACTTGGTGTCACTCATGTGGCTCAGGTGTCATTTTGGGTTTTCTTCTCGAGTCCGCGACTTCCACCGTGGTCAAACTTCTCAGCCATCTTTGAAGCTTCGTCCTTAAGTTAGCTTCTTATTAGTCCTTAGAAGCTTTGGCACCGCTTCCTTGGACCACAGTAGAGCTTTCGCTATTTTCATGTTTAGCAATAAAGCTCTGTTCTCATTCCGGCTAGCCGGCGTTCGATCCCGCCGGGGCGAATGCTACCATTAGGTTCGTGGCCGCTATTGCGAATCCATTTTGGGTCTTGTTCACACCGCGGCGATTGTCGCCGCGATTAGCCGTCAAAGACGATCGGGACTTTGCACGACACGTAGCTCCGTTTTAATACCATTAGGACACATTAATTACCAATCATTAGTTATTAATTGTGTCTTAATCATTATTATCGAGCCAGCGACCGATGGGCCCAATCTCCTTAAATCAATCTCTGGTTCACTCCGCTTTCGCTCGGCATCATTAATGTCTAATCATTGCTTAATTAAATGAGTCGGCATTTAATCGCGGCCGAATTAACCTCTGGGTCGATTGGCCCGAGGGATTAAAATCAAATTCCGGTAGTCTTTAGTGTCTAGTTAATGATCATCATTAGTGGCATTAATTTCGCCCTAGCCATCCTCTCGATCCGCTGTCGCGGCCGGTCTGCAATGCGCACGGGTTAAACCAAGACATGTGTGCCTCAAGGTCGTGTGATGGTCCCCACGTGTCGGTCCATCTTTTTGAACTTCGATCTTTAGCCACCGTCGATCCCTTGATCAACGGCCTAGATCGTGAGGGCATTCGGACCCTCCGGATGCCTTGATCATTCTTGGCCGTCGATCTTGCGATCAATGGCTGAGATCGTGTGTGCAATCGGACAATCCGGTTGTTGGTGCGCTCTGGACCGTCCATCTGCCGATCTGCGGCTGGGATTGGCCCAAGCAACCGCACCGTCCGGTTGCATACACTCGTGTGAGCCGTTGGATCTTGATCCAACGGTGGGTTTCTAGTGGCTTTCGCGCGCGTCTGGCTGTTTTTGCGCGTGAGCCGTAGGATGTTAGATCGAGGGTTGAGGGTTGTCCACGTCATTTTCTTTTTATTGGGTTGTTCTGTATTTCGGTAAGCATTTGTTTATCAACTGAAAATGATATAAAAACTTTAGAAACTCATAACTAATTCATTTTAACTGCTTTTTGGTTAATTCCAACTGTAATAAATTATGTTATCACTTTAGCTTATTATAAAAATGGATTTAAGCACGTTCCAGTAGCAGAAAATTGTATAACTAGGAATAACTTGGTTTCTGTCATTTTGAATATTCCAGAAAATGAATAAAACTTTAGAAAATGCATATCTTGCTCTGTGTATGTCCAAAATGAATGATTCCAACTTTGATAAATTTGTTATTAACCCAATGTTAATATAAAAATGATGGTAGGTCCAAGATTGTAGCAGAAACCTTGATTAATGATTTAGTACCTATTTTCCGCATTTAGAAAATTCTGGAAGACTTATAAAATGCACAAGTAATTCTCTGTAAATGCAAAATATCTATGATAAATTCTAGAGAACCCCTCTGTTGGTATACTTCACTGTAAAATTAGTTTTGAACATATTTATGCTCCTGGAAAGTGCATTATGCTAATTTTGCATCTTAGAAAAATCATAACTAAATCATTTTAACTCCAAATGACCTGAAATTTTATATGGGTTACCTCTATACCAATAAGTAGCTGCCGTAAAAATTTCAGCTTCAAAATCTTTCTAGAAAATGTTTTTGCTACAGTGCTAATTATGGCCGAAAATGTGTTTTTAGGTAATATCTTTTGCACCACAAATCCAAATTAGGTTTTCCAGTTTCTATGTCTTGATATATTCGTATTTCACCTTGTGTGTAAATTTCACGCATTTGGATAATTTTTGCTTGCTCGTTTGTTTAGTTGTGGCTCGTCTTATTGGTTGTTCTTGGTTCTTTTTGCCTCTCGCTTAGGATTCGACATTTGCGGTAATCCCGAGAACGACCCTCCACAACAAATTGAGCAACAGCAAGAAGGCAAGCAGTTTGATCATGTTAATCCCAGTATTTTAAGTATTTATGTTGATTACAAATTCTATGTATGCATTGCTACTTTGTTTTAATAGTTGACCTAGTAGATGCATTTCCTTAGCAAATGATTATCCTCTACTACCATGAGCCTAGGTTACTCGCTGTGATTTAGAGTTCGTGGATGGGCTCTTGTCACTTAGTAGTTACGAATTAATTGCTTAGCCATGCTTAGCCGGTAGAAATGGGCGGTTATCGACTTGTCGATAACCTTGATCACACAAAACTTATTATGATTATGATTTCCACCTTGTGCCATGTCTACTTATGAAAACTAAAGCTGAAAGCAAAATGATTTAGACTTGGGCACAATGGTATGTTGGTGTGATTTTCGTGTGTATTTCGAATGGTGCTCGAGTCAACAAGGACCGAACATCTTGTTACACTAAACCAAGCATTTTAGCGTGCTAACCACATTAGAGGTATGGGACCTCTCTTGACTTAGTACTTTGGCGTGTATTGCCCTCGGGTCGCAGGAGGTCGCGGGAGGGATGGTGTTGGGAGCATTGTAGTGTCCGAAAGACTTCACCCGTGATGGGATTTGTTGTCTTCGACTTGCAATGTGCGTATGGTGTTTCTACCCATACGAGCGGCTCGTGGTTAATACACAATATTGGAAAAAGTCTCGTAGGACTTAGCGGGTGCAAAGATACCTTCTAAGTGTGCTTTGTGGCTTAAAGCGATGTCAAGTGTGGGTACATTGGTACACCGCAGGTTAAAACTATTCGAATAGCCTCGCCCCAGGTTATGGACACGCTGGCAAGGTCTTTCAAGAGTTAGACTACAACCTTTTAAACTAAAACTTGATGGGTGGTGCGAATCGGGATTAGTGCTACGTTAATGGTGGCTATTGGGATAGTCACTTCCGTGTGGTTACTTGTATGTACCTTTACTTCATCAAGTTACTTTGATAACAAAACAGATTTGCAAACTAGCTTTTGAAATATATTACATTATTGCAAATAAAGTTGGCTTCATGCAAAATAAGACATACAACCTCCACCTAAATAAGCTTGCATGTAGTTTATGAATAGGTCCGCTATTCCACACGTCGATCTTGCGGTACAAAGACAATCTTTGTACTCGATGCTATGCTTAATTGTTACATTAAGAGGAAGAAGGTGAGCTGAGGGCCTCACTTTTTGAGTCGTGTTGTGGTAGCTTATGGGCGACTAGCTTAGCGGCCCTGGCGGTTGCCTTGTGGGTGTATGGCTAACCTGGCCGACTTTTGTTTTAGCCATCTTATGGCACCTTTGCTTCACTGTCATTCTTGTTTATTGTTCTATTTGGCCGGTCGGCTCTCTCTTTTGTAATAACTTTACTTGATGTATGTTGTTGTTGAACTTAGTGATGTATGTTGTATGGAAATGATGTGTAATTTTGTGATGATGTGCATATGTTGCAATTCTGGGAAACATATGCCCATCGAGGCTTAGAATGTTTAATTAGTAATGCTAGAACCAATTGGAGGTTAAGCGTTACTAGTTAAATATTCCGGGTCCTCACAAAGTTGGTATCAGAGCCATACTGACCGTAGAAACCCCTAGCTTGGTCGTCCCTAGTATATTTTGAAAACTTACTTTCCAAATATCGGTGCTTTCTGAAAATCTTAAGTAAGTTCTCGATTTTACTTCTCATCTATCCTAGTTTGCTCATCTCACCTCATTCTAAACTGAATTTGAAAGTGAGCTTTCCTCTCATCTTCTTTCAAAAGATAGTTGTTTATCGAGTAGATTGGTTTTGGGGACATCATGAGAGTTATAAAATAAAAAGTATGGCTGTCTTGAGAAGATTAGGAGCTTTGGGAGCTACAAATTTCGCCATAAGTTGAATGGAGAAATCTGGACAGCAAGCAAGACAATTCTGGACAGCCAGCATTTAGGTAGTAAAAGTGCTGAAATGAGAGGTTAATTCCACTAAAAACTTGTAGGGTTAACAGGGTAAGAAGTGATATGAGTTAGCTTAGTGTCTAACCCTCCTGTAGTATGATTTTCACCTGCTCCTAGCTGTCTCGAGCAGAAGTTAGTGTTTGAAATTTGTCTTCTGAAAATTGATTACTCGCTTTTTCCATACGAAGTTAGTCATATGAGGAAGATGGTTGTTATCTTTATGACCTTGCTGCTATTTTATGTTGATACTTGAGCTTTTAAGGATTGTTTTGTTAAGTGGTTAGTAGTTTCTTTGTCTCCCGTTAGGAGATGTGTTTTAACCTATTTTGTGGAACAGATGACAAGAACCACTCAAGAATGATCACCTGTTGTTCGATGAGGAGCTTCCCCTCCTCAGACCATGGGTGAGGTTCGCTCGACGAGCGGAATCGCATGGACCGGACCGGATCTTGGAGGTCATTGCGAGGAACACCTCCGCCTCCGCCGCCGCCGGATCCGGAGGTGGTGGCCACCATCTCGTGGTGGGCTTGCGGAGTTCCTCCGCACTCGCCTCCTACCTTCTCCGGCCAGAGGACCCCTTGACGCAGATGATCGGCTGCGTCTCGTTGAGCGGAGCTCAACGCTGCTCGATGCCGAGCAGAGCGGGCACTTTCGCATCCCATCGGTGGAGGGTGCGGCACTCTCATGGTGGGAGAACTTCCTCGCCATGCAGACTGCGGACACGTGGTCTCGTGGAGAGGTTCCGTCGACTTTCCGTCGGGCCCATGTCCCCGCCCTACTGATGAAGAAGAAGAAGGAGTTCCTTGCGCTCAAACAGGCGCAGATTCGTGGCGAGTACCTCCATGAGTTCAACCATCTCGCGAGGTACGCTCTGCCGAGGTGGCCACCGGTGAGGCCAGCGGGAGAAGTTCATGGAGGGTTTGTGCGGAGAGCCAGGACAAGCTCTCTATCGTGGACTTCCCGACTTCTAGACCTTGGTGGACAAGGCCATCATCGCCGAGCACAAAGCGAGAGCGTCTGGCGAGTCCCATAGCGCAAGTGGAGGCCCAGCCGTGCGCAGGTGGCCTCGTTCGTCCCGAGTTGGGCTGCACCGTGGCCCGTTCTTTGGCTTCACCACCGCCGAGGCCTCAAAGACCACCCCCGTCCTCGCGCGGTTGTGACTCGATCACGTCGCGGCGACCCAAAGCAGGTGTTCCCGCACCCCGCGGCCGACGTCACCGCTTCATCGCACGACAAGGGCCACTACGCGAGTAGTTGTCCTAAGAAGATCGAGCGGCCTCGTCCTAATGGAGGACGCGGGCGGGAGTGGTCACCCACGACCAAAAGACCCGGGCTTGGGGGCGCCGAGTCAATCACATCTCGGTGAGGGAGGCACGGAGGCGCCGCGTGGTGTTGGGTACGCTCCTTGTTAATTTGCGACTGCTACGCTTTATTTGACTCGGGCCTCGCATTCTTTTATTTCGAGGTCTTTTCTTTGTTGATTGTGGGCTTCACTGTGTTCCTCTGGGATTCCACTTCTTGATTCGCTCTCGGGTTGGAAATGAGAGTCACCAAGCATGCGGGATGTTCCTATCCACATCGAAGAGTGGGATTCTTGGCGAATCTTATCCTACTCGACTCGGCGCTTGGATGTGATTCTTGGCATGGATTGGTTGTCCCAACACTTGGGGCAAATCGATTGTGCCAGGAAGATTGTCTACCTCACCAGTCCTTCAGGTGAACAGGTTGGGTTTTCGCCACAGTTGCGAGAGCCCCATCTTTATGTCCTTGAAGCAAAGCCGATGTGGAGATTCCACGACGTCCGCACGTGTGTGACTTCGCGGATGTCTTTCCCGAAGATTTGCGAGGATGCCTCTGATTCGCGATCTGGAGTTTGTGATAGAGTTCTTGCCCGCATGCAGCCCCTATTTCTAAGAGGCCGTATCGCATGCCTCCTAATGAGTTGGAGGAGCTAAAGAAGCAACTGGGTGAGCTGCAAGAGAAGGGTTTTATCCGTCCTAGCTCATCTCCTTGGGGTTGTCAGTTATCTTTGTAAAGAAGAAGGACAAGACCTTACGCATGTGTGTTGATTACCGTCAAGCTTAATGAGGTGTGGTAAAGAACAAGTATCCTTTGCCCGTATTGATGATCTTTTGATCGGTTGACCAGAGCGCGTGTCTTCTCCAAGATTGACTTGAGGTAGGCTATCATCAAGTCGAGGATCGGGCGAGGATATTCCTAAGGCGGCTTTTGCTACTCGTTATGGCCTTTACGAGTACACCGTCATGTCTTTTAGTTTGACTAATGCTCTGCTTTATTCATGAATCTTATGAACTTCGGTATTCATGGAGTATTTGGATAGGTTTGTGGTGGTATTCATCGATGATATCCTTATCTACTCAAGAGTGAAGAAGAGCATCTTGAGCATCTTAAGCTTGTGTTGGGCAAGTGCGTGAGCACTGTTGTATGCCAAATTCAGCAAGTGCGAGTTCGGTTGAAGGAAGTGGCATTCTTGGGCCATGTTCTTTCAAATAGGAGGTGTGGTGTGGATCCTAGCAAGGTCGGTGATGTGCTATCTTGGGGTGGCCAGTCGGTCACCGATGTGGAGTTTTCTTGGTTTGGTGGCTACTACCGCTGCTTTATCGAGAATTTCTCCAAGATTGCGAAACCTATGACCGAGTTGCTCAAGAAAGACAAGAAATTTGAGTGGTCCGCTGCGTGTGATGTGAGTTTTCAGGAGCTCAAGCAGCGGTTGACCTCAGCCCCAATGCTTGTTCTCCCTGATATTCACAAGAGTTTTGATATCTTTTGTGATGCTTCTCGTCAGGGTCTTGGTTGTGTCCTTATGCAGGAGGGCAAGGTTGTGGCCTATGCATCGCGGCAGTTGAGGCCTCATGAACTCAACTATCCTACTCATGACTTGGAGTTAGCTGCTGTGGTCCTGTAACATCCCCAATTTCAACTTGTGTTGTAAGTGTAAGAAAATGAGTAGAAATTAAAACTTTTTCTTACATCATGTATTTCCTGTGTGTACTAAACAATTATTGTACAAGAGTATGGAAATACAAAGTCACAAGTCTGTTGATCCAAATCTTGATCCTCCAAAAACAATCTTGTCCAATCTTGTGATCCTTTTCGGGAAATATTTTTCCTAAGTTCTTGGGATGGTTGGTGACCCCTCTGAAAAATTTCACAATTTTTAGAAATTGTTCGAATATTTTTAAGGGTCAGTCAAACTTGTTTGACTTGTAGTCGAACCCTAGCTCGAAGCATTGTATAATTTCTGGAGAAAAGTGCTCAGCATAAAAACCTCTGGAAATTTTATACCAGGTCCATCTCAAGGTTAGCAAGCCACTGTCAAAATTTCATAAAATTTGGAGCTAGTTCTATCTCTTAAGACCCCTTCAAAATCTCAATTCAAATTAAAACTCTAAACTCGGTCAAGTGGACTTGGACTCAGACCTCCAGGTCTTAGTCGCACCGAGCCGCTTGAGCCGTGTCGGGCTCGGGCATTTGTGCACAGGTGGTCTGGGCTGTTGGATTTTAGATCCAACGCTCAAAGACCTCCTCGGGTCTTTGTAAAGGACCTCCCACCCGCACGACCTCCTCAGGTTCTTTTACAAAGACAACCTCGAGGGCCTCCCGGAGACCTCCTTGCACCTTTGCAAAGACCACCTGGCGACCTCCTTAGCCCTCCACGACCACCCTAGCGCTTGGGTGATCTTGAGCAAATCCATCTTGAGATCGTGGCTCGGACCTCCCTAAGTGTTAGGACCTCTAATACTTGGTTCAAGATCCGAGCCCTTGGATTTCAATCCACGACTCCACGACCTCCCTGGTGGAGCTCAGGCCACTGATTTAGCCGTTGAGTTCATTTGACCGATCTTCCTATTTCTCTCATTGTCGGGTGGGCACAGGCATTATCAATTTTGTGCAT
Organism: Ampelocalamus luodianensis; assembly: GCA_036346255.1. Lineage (NCBI taxonomy): Eukaryota > Viridiplantae > Streptophyta > Magnoliopsida > Poales > Poaceae > Ampelocalamus > Ampelocalamus luodianensis. The sequence goes on from CM070627.1 coordinate 2,861,761, forward strand.
GGCGGTAGAAGCGATGCCTTGTCAATTCTAAAGTACGACAAGCGGCTATGTCTTTGCCAACATTAAATGTCTGCGGCACCTTTTGCT